>OX401975.1:14274495-15644523 GCA_947859335.1 Tortricodes alternella
ACGTATAGCCCTTGCTTGTCTGACTGACAACCTATACAAAATTGGTCAAAATCGGTAAACATTTAAGGGGTGGAAATCGTTATCGACTTTTGCATGAAAAGGCTGATTTTTACCGTTGGTTCACAATCCTCTTAAACTAAAGTATTTTATTAAAATCGAAGCCAGAACGAAGTTGTTGCGTATAGGTAGTTGTTTAAATACACAATTTATAAGCTAGTTAGTCATTGTCAGGTCATTAGTCAAAACGGGGAAAAGGGGCCACGATTTTCCGGGATAATGATGATATGACCTAATTATTTATATTTTGTAAAGGTTAGTTAGTTAAATAGCCTATAAATTGTGTATTTAATAGTGCGACAACTTGGGTGGCTTTTAATAAAATACTTTAGTTTATTAGAAAATATATTATAATGGTCCATGAGCCTGAAACAGGGTCAACGGCTCTTTTCATGACGAAGTCCCTCCCGGGCGATAACTCGTAAAATGCTTCGGAGAGTTGTACCATGGAGCCTCGTGAACGTCAGCTGCGGTTCCGTGGGTGGGTTGAGTAGCGGTAACCCCCCAAGCACGTAGAAAAAAACATCTTTATTAAACCTATATAAAATGTATTTGTCCAGCGCCTTCTGAGACGACGACGGAGAAGAAGGGCACGTCTGAAGATAAATCTACCGAAAAAGATGAAGGTAAGCCACTGTACTTTGATGTATCCAAAATTTGACCCTGCGGCTCCCAAACAAGGTTCAATTTTAAAAACATTGTAAGCGAAACAGACACTATTGCCAATTTATTCTTACGTCCGTTTAGAAATGGTTTACCGCTGTTCCCTCGGGAACACTTTTTTCAGGGTAGAAAGTAGCCTAATATGTCGCTGTCTCGCTATCCAACTATTGCTGTGCATAAAGTTGCATTAGGGCGTTTACGCACTGCATCCATTCTGAATCAGATCCGACATTATGAAGGTTTATAGTTAGGTTTTTATTTTATTGATTAAGACGCTGACAAGAGCCAGTGACCTTGAGTGATCGGTCACTTTCTGTTTGCACCGGAGTGAACGAGAAGCACTGCGCGTTTATTCGTATGGGGAAAATCAAAAACGGATGAATTATATAAGTAAACATACTACACGTAAAATATAAATTAGTAATTTTTTGAGTATGCGAGTGATGTAAGTGTTATTGATTCTATAATCAATCATACTCTATACTAACATAGGTCTATCTATATACATAAGTTAAAAATGTACTGACGGTCCTTTTTACGTCGTATTCCATACAAGTAGGTGCCAACAGGTTTTCAAGAAGAGCTTTGCGCGTTAAAAAATAACATGGCTTACCCAGTGTAGGTATCTTACTTGTGGAGGAAAAACAAAACATTTGCGGCTGACTTCGTACACGGCACACACTGGAAGCATTTCTATTGATATAAACAGCAATAGAACTAAATAATCACCATTAAGTAGTTAATTTTTTGACATGTGCACCGTAAGTGCGGCTAACCGGACAGTAAGCACATAGCCTTAGAGCCCGTTCACACGGAGCCATCCGATTTTTTGCGGGAACTGTTTTTTGTAAGATCCGATTTAGTAGCAACAGTATTTCAATGCGATCGTTCACACAAGCACACGGTTGCAGGGTCCGGCAATAAAACGGATCCTGCAAAATGTGTTATCCGATTTTGCGACTACAAATCGGTCCGGTCGTTCGATAAAATGCCGAATCCGATGAAGTGGCAACAGTATTTCAATACTTGTATTCACACAAGCTCGGTACAAAAATGCTGCAAAAAAACCGGATCTAGTGAATCGGACGCGGGCAGGCGCGGTCGGGGATGCGCCAACGAAGGATAGAGTGTTCGCACGGAGTCCGGTTTTACAGGACCGGAGGATCCTACAAAACCGGACAGTCATGTGAACACGTGTGTTTGCAGGATCCGATAGTTAGTAGATCCGACAAAACTTAATACCGTGTAAACGGGGTGTTAGAGAATCACTATGTCAAAAGGCGATTAACGATCCTCGTGTGTATGTCTTTCCGGTTCAAATTTTGAAAGTCCATTTTAAGCAAAGATCTCAAATGAACGATATGCCTATTGGCCAATTTTAGTCTAGTTTTAGTTTTTACCTATTTTTTTTAGTGTTAGTTGGTACTGTTTTATTTTAATAATTATTCATGAATAAATATTCATGTACTTTCATATGCCTATTAGTATAATTTCGTGTGACAAGTCTCATAGAAGGTTGTCAAACGCCAGCGCCATGGCATAACCACGCACCCTATTGCTGATGTTTTAGTACTTATGACATACAAACTAAAGTCTAATATTGCTTGATTCACACGCGTTCATATCAGTGTCGGTGGTGGCTTCGGATGTGCGGTGTCACAGGTTGTTTGTGGAATCACTTAAACGGGTGTCCATGACCGTGGTTGCCGTGCGACTGAACGTGCGATGGTGTCATATTCGCGATATGACACCTCAAAAGTAGGAATCGCGAGAATTGCTTTGAGCAGTTCCTTACTATTTATTTCAATGATTTTAAGTCAGTTCCCTTCATTGAAATAGGTTTTAATTTGGTATACATATGTAACCCTATGACATTGCGATATTAAAGTGCAATGGACAAAATAGCTTATTAGAAAAATGCTTAATAATCTCATGCTCAATGCTCATTCCATGCTCAAATACTTAATGCTCATTCCATGGCTAAGTGTAGTTATTGTTTCAGATACAGAAGCTGCAGTCTCCCTCTTTAAAAGACACTGGAAGTCAATAGCGATAGCTTTCGCTCTATTCATCACCCTGTGTTTGATAGTCGTCGGTATTATGATGGCTCGGCGGCGAGTGAAACCTCAGGTAATTGAGCTTTGAAAATAACGTCACACGTAACAGCCCAAATTAAAAACAGCCCAAAAGAACAAAGGTTCACAGATTGGCTCACAGAAAATTAATAACCAATTTTTGTTTCTTCTACAACCGATTTAAATTAATTATCATCGCTCTTCCAAATTTTTTACTCCATCATTTGTTTGTTCATTGATAGTAGTTTAAGGAATATTTCAGTACACTATCATGATGAATTTGGATAATTGGGTTATAATTACATTAAGAAACAACATTGTCTTTCCTGTGACCAAAATTTAATGAAAACGAAGGGTGCAATTCACGTTTTCTTTATACAGGCAAAAACTATGCCTGACGCACTACATGCAGACATAGTCCAAACAAAAAAATCATGCCTCAGGGTCCTTAACTTTCGTAAAAGGAGGGGACAGTTCTGAACCTAAATGTGATTATTACCCAATTCGCATTGTTAGTAATAGAAACTTGTTATGAAAAACATAATAAGTCCGTGAACTGTAGACCTCGCGACAAATTTAACATTGGCGTTGGAAAACTGTTATGCCATAGGACATACCAACACCGCAAATAAGATTATAATCACATGAACATGAACATGAACATAGGTACGACACCCAGCCAGGAACGGAGCCTGACCCGGACAAGCCGGATAAACCAGGGGGCACAGATTTTTTAGGAGTGACGCGCTCTAGGATAGGAGAGGACGGCCGACTAGCCGCAACCGGTCGACCACAATCACCCGGCTATGCAGCAGGCAATATAGGAAATTAGGTTAAAAACCCATATGTCCGCCATTTTGAAAAATAGCGAAAAACATTTTTTTTTTATTATTGGACCTGCAAAATTTCACGAGAATCAGTTGAGAAATGCGACCTGTAGAGGAGGATAGCCGGAGATACGAAAACATTTTTGCCCAAGCTGGAACGGAGTCGCGTCGCTCGCTTCGCTCGGTCAATTAATAGTTTGGTGTATTCACCTCCTCTGCTGCACTGCGAGTGAAGAAATAGCATAGAATGCGTGCAGATGCTTATCGTCCTGGCATGTCGTAAAAGTCGACTAAGGGACGGGGTTCTCTCCAACATGGTGGACTATCTGTATGGGCGATGGGCCGTTCACCTGTCACCATACGGTTCATCATACCATCTTAGGTTTAATTAATCGAACGTGGCCACAAGCAGTCTTGTGGCTCTGCCCACCCGATTAGGGATTTCGGGCGTGATCCTATGTATGTATGTATGTGTGTATTCACTGATCAACCGCTGCGCACGTAAGAGAATCACACCACTTACTTAAAATCAGATACGAGTACAAGCATGTTATAATACGAGTATCAGGCCCGTATCGAACCCGCGACCTGAAGCTTTTGAGTCAACTAGCTCGCTCATATTTGTTGCTGCTTACCTATACCGGTGAAACCCTCCATCTTTGGTCACCTTTTCTAGAAAATCTGTTGGCACATCAGAAAAATATTTAAGAAAGTGTAGATTGTATGGTTTTCAAGTAAAGTGTATACAAATCCCTTACAGTTAAGCATTAAAAACCTTCAAACGATAAGTAATTTTATACCTTTTTTTTAAATGTCAATTGACTGACAAACGAGCTGACGTCCCACCTGATGGAAAGTGGTCACCGCCGCCCATGGACATCCGCAACACCAGAGGTGCTGTCAATGCGTTGCCAGTCTAGGGAGGATGGGGAATGGAGATGGGATGGGGATGAGGGAATAGGCCTCCGGATCTCGTCACTCACCGTACGAAACGCAATAGCAAGCTATTACTTTACTTACGCCGTGTGGTACTACCCCGGTCGAGCCGGCCCATTCGAACAGTAATCACGAACTCAAGAACTTAAGAACTATGCTAAATATGTGGCCAAAGATGGTTTTAAAAATGACCGTTTTGGCTGAACAGCACAGTGGCCAATGTTACCTGCTCAGCACCATTATATTTCACCAACACTCCAACACGGTATTTTTGGCTGCAGCTGTCATACAACTGAGTGAAGTTAGCAAACGATCTCACAGCTCAATGATACCAGAAAATTGTTAAATCTCAATTATGGTTAAAAATTGGGCCTATCAATTAATTTTGTTATTTTCTGGTTACGGCCAAAATTGACCTTTACGGCCCATGTCAGACGATTTCAGTAGTTACGCTGTACATTTATTGATGCCAAAATCTTTATTTTATTTGAAAAATAATGCATAATGATAGGCCTTAAAACACTAGTGCGGTTTTATGAAACGAGCTTTAGCGAGTTTCATAATAAGATCGCACGTGTGTTTTAAGGCGAAATTATGCAGAGTTGCATACATAACTTTATCTACACACATATTATAAACGGCGACACGGCGACGATAGGTCCCCTCCGGCTGCGGCGACGATGGGGCCCCTCCGGCTGAGGCGACGGCGGCGCGCCGGCCTGTAGCTCATATCTGTATCGTTATGAATATTACGATACTAAAATCGATACTGTAATAACATAACAGTACAGGTTGTCATAATGGTGGTCATTACGGCAAACCCTACGGTTTTTGATTACATTATGGAGGTTTTATGATATGGGTGTAGATAAATATATTTACACTACAAATGAAACAGAGTTTCGTACATGGAAAATAGCTTACAAGATTTTTCTCATTTACTTTTTTTTAACCAACCAATTTCCACCCTCGAATTGCGTCATCTCCTTATCAATAATGAGGACTTTCATACAACAATATAGTTTGAAAATTAAGATGAAAATAAGTACGTTTTAGTCTGAATATAGAGAGCTCGTTCTTAAAATACCTGATACAATATAATATTTCCAAAACACTGGTTTTCTGAAAATACCACCTTCCCAAAAACTAATTAAATAATTAAAATAAAATAATGTCCCAGGCTCTTTACCAGATCTATCTGGTATTTTGGTGTGGTGCTATCAAGAATTTCCAATACAATTGGAAATTTTGTAGTTTTTCCGAATCTGGTTTTTCAGATATGTAACAAATCAGCTATCAGGCCCCCAATTCTCGCTGCATTCGAGATAATCTCACAATTGAGATTAAACTTCAGGGCATACAATCGTTTGACACAACTGTATGAATCTCACGTTTAATCTCACAATCGACATTATCTCGAAAGCACCGATAATTTGGGGGCTTGGTATTTTGGGAACGAGCGCTTACGGGAGACTTAAGTTATCTTATCAGTAAGTAAGTAATATTATGTAAACTTCTTCCAGCCTCCCGAACCAAACTACGGTAATTTAACCAACGATCATCAGAATACGTATCAAACCATGCCAATACCAGCCCCCCGCAAACTACCCACTGTCGAGGGTAACTACAGCGAGCCCAAAGACACCAACGACATGTCGGATGCCCTATACGCCGATCTGAACAACTTTAAACCAGAAATAACGTATGCGGAACCTTATAATCCTAAGAATGAGATGTATGCTACTCCCATTCCGAAAGCACAGAGGCCACCAAAACAAATCGATGATGGGAATTACAGCAACGTGTTCGGACAGGATTATGTGAACAGCGTGAGAAAGTAAATGTTAATACAAGGATTAACCATAGGACACAGACCAAATATCCTAAAGACACAGCTTAGCCTCACTTTAACTAGCAAATAAAGTTTACCATTTGTTGCCATTTGGCCACAAGTCTTGGCAGCGGGGGTCGCCCGGCTATGCGGAGTCTATTTGATATATGGTCTGTGCTATTGGATATTTAGAATTATTTAGGTCAATCAGTTTGTTAACCCAGATTTCAAGTAGTAGTAGTAGATTTTGACAGTCATGGACGTGTGTGTAATGATCGGTATAACAACTATTGATATATTTTCACTAGATATAACAACATTTGATACAATTTCATAATATATAATCACTCAAGGGGCATAATAAACTTTTGATATATCAACAAAGTAGATATTTTCATGGTGTATAATGTTCAATAAGTATAATAGATGTTTGATATAATGTTTACCTAATATAATGAACGTATGTAGTACGGTATTATTAAAAACAACCCGGGTCGCATTTCTTCCTAACACTCCTCCTCGCTTCGCTCGCCGTCGTACCTATCTAACGGAGACCTGCCTTAAGAGGGCTAATACGATATTTTCAATAATAATTGGGCATTTGTGGCGTTCTTATTATGAGAAACTGAAAGACTTAGACAAATTTGACTTGCTGAATGGTGGAGTATAGTTATTAGTATAGTTCAATGCGGCCTCGCTTTTTAAAATTTATTCTTATCTATTGATATAAAGCCGAAATTTCGCTGGAAGTTTTTCAAAAAATGCGATTTTCGAGCTCGTGAATTAAATTATTCCACTAAGCAAACGAAATGAAAAAATTAAAATAATATCTCTTGAATAGTCGTGTAGTTATAGCGGCCTCTTAATTTCGAAAGATGTATGGAAAATGTAGAAAAAAATCACAGGCAAAACCATAAAACTACTAAAGACGCTACAAATTTACGATCATTTTCTCTTTACTACGTTAATATTATTACGTTTAGTTTATAAATAATTAAAATTTAATGCTTTTTTGTAAATTTAATTGATTATGCAAATTAAAATAAACGTAATTACAACTCCCAAATTACTTCTTAATGCGATGTGTCGGCCGTCTGAATTCAGTCAGTGCCGCGCCGGCGGTTGACTAAAGCGGACCTGTGTCCCGCCGAACGATCGTTCCCAATGTAAAAAGAGTGCTGACGGCCACACATATTATATAGCCATCAGCGCTCTTTGTACATTGGACAAGGGCTACTTGATGCCGTGCGTCAATATACCTAATCTTTCAGAACACGATTTAGTGATAGCCCTCTTAACGCAGAATAGGTAGGTTATGATAATAATAGTACGTATTCCAAATTATGAGTACTCGGTCGACGAAAAAATCGGTCCCACACCCGACAAGTGGGAACGGGGTCTTATAGTTTCGCCATGTACGAGCTGGTTCCCATTCGTCGGGTGTCGGATCCGACAAAAAATCGGGTGTCCTGGTGGCAACCTGGTGGTACCCGACACCGATCAATGTGAACAGGCTCATATAAATTGTATTGCCACCAGGACACCCGATTTTTGGTCGCATCCGACACCCGACAACTGGGAACCAGCTCTATCTACCTCTGTCTGTATGTCAGAGCCAGTTTTTCTCGAAGACTATATTGTATAAGCTACAAAACTTGAACTTTTTAACGGATATTAATTTATTGGGGGTGTTGATATATTTTAATTATGCTTTATATTTTTTTTCGTATATTTTTGCCAAACTTTCCATATATTGCAATATAAAATTGTTTATAGTATTAATTAAATAGTTAGTATAAAGTAATAAACTTAAGTAATAGTTAAAGGATTTTAAAGAGCATAGCAAGTTATATTTATAGACATCTATAGAGTTGTCTTAAAATATAACATACTGGGTCCAATTCGAAGCTGTGTTCGCTAACTTTTAAAAGTCACTAAACTGAAAATAAGAAACGTCAAACTCGATTTTGACAGCTTTTTACTATACAAAACCGAGTTTAACGTTTTTTTTATTTTCAGTTTAGGAAATTTTAACTTATGGAGACTTAAGAGCCCACATATGACTAGATTAAGCACCTCATTTTGCATCAATCAGAACTGAACTCTATGACGTTAGGTTTCATTTTAAAATAGCTCGCTCTCAGCCGTGGCTGTTACAACCACCGCGCGCGCACGCGTTCACGAAAATCTGAGTTTTTTGCTGTTTATTAGAGAACCATAACATCTATTAAAAAATCGTTTTTAGCGGATTGAGAAGTTGTTGTTACTCAACTATTTAACCAAAAATCATCGTTAAAGACAATAGGGTTTCGAAGATTCAACCAAAAATATGTTAAAAAAGCGTTATGTTTGAAAAATAAAAGTATCGAGATTTTTATTACTAATCGTGTTTTCACGTTTAAGCATTTCAAGAACAAATGTTCAAGTTTAATATGTGCAAAGAACAAACACGTAGTCCCTGTCAGTATTGAAATCTAAATCGCCAAACGTCGCCACCTTAGTATATGTGGCCTCTTAATTTCGAATTGGACCCACTGTGATCTTTAAAAAATTCCTATTGTATGCTGCATATGAATGTCAATATTGTGATTTATAAGTGTGACTGTGATGTATAATAGTATTAATATTAAATAAGATATTTTTTTTTAGTTTCGAATTTATATGTTTAGTTTCATTTTCATCAAATATCACAATTGAACCCCTTACCTCTACAGAGCTTTATTGTTATATTTTGTTATGTTATAATTAAAATTGTTTACTCTCGAAACGAACCATTTTACCCCACTACGGCAAAGCCAAATGACGGTTATGATTTTAGATGTGTATGTATGTAGTGGGTATGTTCATCTGTTCCCTCATAGCTCTTAAATTCCTATCGTATTATAGCAAATAAAGTGTCATTCGATGCGATTTAATTAAATACATACCTACATACATACATTAAAATAGTTAACTGTAGTCGGGTATTTTTCATTACTAGCTACTTAAATAAGTAAAAATGAATTTCTTTTATAATTTTATAATTCAGATTTTTATAATTCCAAATGGTTTAAAATATCGAATATAAAAATTCCGATATTGAAAAATCTTATTTACAAAACACCTAACGGTTAAAATTACGATTATCAAAATGCCAAGTTTCAATACACCGAACAATAAAAAGTGCGTCTCAATAATAATCCGAATAATACGAATTCTGATTATTAAAATACCGATTTATTAAAAGTCCGAAATTAAAAATACAAGTAGGGTAAAGTCACCAGTGGTCAGCCAGGATCCTGTAGTCAGCCTTTTGCCTCTTTTATTGCCTTGAAATAGCAGTCTATTTGAAATTAATAAATTATATGCTTCTTAATTGATTCCTTGATTCCTTATTAATCATTATATTTATCGATCGGTGCGGGGAAACGGCAGGGGGGAAAATAAAAAAAGTTTTTTCGAGTGCTCTCGGTCGAGAAGGGCAATTTTACGATATCCGCCATAATTTTTTTCATACTTGGTGTTTTCAAATCAGGTAAGAAAGATAGACTTGTGTTAACATTATATGATATATTTGTATATTTCTGTGAATGCACATAGTTGCTTAAACCGAAAATAATAATAAAATAAGCGTTTTTCATTGATTTCTTAATAATTTACGGAGACTGACTATTGGGAACGACTTTTTTATGTGATTTCCAGTAGTCAGCCACCTGCGGCTGACTTCTGGATATTGGTGGTATCGTTCGAATTTGAAATAAAATCGGTCCGTTAAGATCGTTATTTTTTAAGATTCAAATTTACCCTAACATTCCCTATAATATTTTTAGAAAAACCCAGTAGTCAGCCGCTTTTTAAATTATTTTTTTGGTATGGCTGACTAATGGGAATTGCAGCTCCAGTACTCAGCCACTTAATAAAGTATGAAAAAAACCTATATAGGGCTATATTTAGGTACTTATTAGTCTTTTTAATGTTTCATGAATAAAAACGTAATGTTATGTTCAGTAAAGCATGTCACAAAAACCAATACACAAACAAAAGCATCCACCAGAAAAACTATCTTCTGCAAAGGAAGCTATACGAAAGGAATGCGTATTAGAGGAGCATGTAGAACTTTTGGTGTTCTCCGAGGCACATTGCAAGACTGGCATCACCTATGGATTCCTAAAGGAGTACGTAACATGAGTCTTGATTCATTTGTAACTAATGCCAACGACCCAAAACCTAGATCGATCCGTCACTATACCGAAAACATCTCGGATGTCAACCTGTACGAGATTAGTGTGGCTCTCAAATAGCTTAAATACAATAAGGTGATGACGGAAACACAGCCGAAATTCTGAAAGCAGTTGGAAAACCGGTCCTTAAAGCCCTTCAGACGTTATTCGATTCCACATGAGGGGTATACACTGCACGCATGGAAAAGAAGTGTGGTGTTGCTCTTCTTCGAAACAGGGCAATAATGCCCCGCTAAAGCATTTCCGGAAGTCTTGTTCGGGAGACTGGAAGTTATCAAACCTGCGTGCAAGACGGTTCGTAATTACTCTCAAAAACAGCTTGTAAACATGGCTCAAAAGTGAGAAGGGTACTATAGTAAGAACTATAGTAGCCTATAGTAAACTTCCAGTCTCCCGAACAGGCCGGTTTCCCGAAATGCTTCAGCACCAGTAGACCACATACATTCGCTACAGCAGTTTATATAGAAGACCGAAGCGTTTAATCTGCCTCTTTGCTCAGCGTTTTTGGACTACGAGAAAGCCTTCGATACGATTGAGGCTGTACTGCAGTCTCTCCAGCGCTACCAAGTCGACAACAGGTACATCGGAGTGTTGAAGTGTTTGTACGAAAACGCCACTATATTAGTCTTACTATAGAACCAGAACTCAAAACCTACTGCAGTGTTGCAGTGGGAAGCCAGGCAGCGAGATGTTATCTCTCTAAATCTGTTCACCGCTGCTCTGGAATGCGTTTTCAAGGTTCTGAATGAGAAAGGGCTTGGCATCAACATAATCGGCAAGACCTCGGAGAACCTCAGTTTAATGCTCGATGGCCACAGTAGAACTTCCGAATGAGCTGGCCTTAAAATGAACATGGACAAGACAAAAATCATGACAAATGTCCCTGTACTGCAAACTCCCGTGGAGATTGGAGATTTTACGCTCAAAGAAGTTGACGATTATATGTACCTGGGGACATAGGTACTGTTCAATAAGGGACGTCCACCTTCGAGAAAGAGGTCTATCGTGGAATCCGGCTTGCAGCATTCGGGAAGCAGTACCATATCTTCTGGACCAATATGCCGCAGTGTCTCAAGATGAAAAAGGAGTCTGAACCTTGTAACTGTAAGATAATATTATTCAACTAAAAGCATGACTATTGTAATTTTAACGACTATTAATTGTCTATTAATTATTCATTAAATATTGTTGATTTTTAATCAAATTTTAACAAATAATTTAGAGGCCGAGTACTGGGCTTAAAGTGGCTGACTATTAGATTTTGGAGGCTGACTACTAGAGAAATGTGTATGTTTTGGTTTAAACTTCTTTTTCTATTTTATAGAATGATTCTATATGTTTGCCTTAAATTGTAATGAAACTAGAATAAATTATTGATCGAACAGTAAAAAAAGTTAATTTTTTAGTCAAATCCTGAATTAATAACAGTGGTTTCAAATCTCAAACGTCGTTAAAAGGCTGACTACTGGTGCCTTTACCCTATGCAGCATGTTTAAGTAACCCGTTTTTTATTTAAACCTTAGGGGTAGAGAAAACAAGACCACGTGGAGGCAGGGTCGACAGATTCGGTTCTGTGACAGTCTTGAACTTCATGATACAAAATTGTGTCATTAAAGCGATTATTTTAGAGGCATTTTTTTGAAGGCATGCGTGTCTCACCTGATGGAAAGCGCTGACAGGGTCTAGAATAGAACACGCTCGCCCAGAAAATGCCTATTCACTCTTACCTTGAAACACCAAGATTGTATAATTCAGGAAATACAGACGCCGGGAGAGTGTTCCACACCTTAACGGTGCGAACCAATAAGGCTTTCGCACAACGCTTAGTACGACTCCTAGTAAGATCAATGACATGTGGATGAAAACCCTCCCGACGTCTGGTAGTCCGGTGGCAGAATGTGGATGGTGGGGTTAGCTCATATGTTAAACTATTTAACGTTTACTATTTTGGGAATGAAGTTATTATTTTTGGGAGTATTTTAGTATTATTAATTTTAATTTTTCCGATCTAAGTTTCATTCTGAATCACTTAATTATGAATTAAATTTTTCATTATATCGAAATATTAACCTTCCAAATCTTTATATTTCCGACCGGGTTAATGCTTTTTCGGGAAAAAAAATCGTACGTACAAATAATATTCGGAAATATGGGCATCGGGTTTTACTAAATTGATTTATATCCAATACGATAAAAAAAATTTTTTTTATCCAATTCGATAAAAAAATAAAACAGATTATTTGGGTGTTCCCATTTTTATCTTATTGCTCAAGTGCTATTTGGACAATTTCTCGGGAGCGTCAAGGTGGTGTACCCGTCAAATATATCCAGGATCTGATGATTCCAAAAAATATTAACTAAATAGTGCCCAATTAGTACCTTGTTCAAAAAAATATTAACTTTGAAATTTCGGAGATATGCGCCTTGTTTAACGGGTACGCTAACTTGACGTACCAAGTTTGGATCTCGAGAACGGTACCATTCCCAAAATGCTGTATTTCCCAAAAAATAGTACCTAAATAGTACCCCTGGCTTGTAAAGTCTCAACTTCGTAGCTTTAATAGAAACTGAGATATTTCATAACAAACACGTGTTAAATATTGTGCACCGTCAAGCTGGCATACCCGGCCGAGATCACACAGAAAACCATTGATAGGAAAACTAGCTATATACCAAAAAAATAGTACCTGAAATAGTACCCATTATACGATATTAATAACAAATAAAAACTAAGTGGAACATTCAATATTATTGAAACCAACTTCTTCATAGTAAAAATACAGTCACGTTTAAGTCTTGAAATTAAATTAATATTTTTTTATCGAATAGTTAGAGTAGGTAAGGATTCTTTTTTAAAGTATATGACCGGCCGTCACCGTTTTTGGGAACAGCACCGTTCTCGAGATCCAGACTTGGTTCGCCGCATAGCTAGGCACCGTTAATCAAATAGTTAACCTCGTTAATCGCTAATCCGTTAATAAAAAAGTTAAGTTGGCTTCTTGATGTCAGTAGATTGATTGTGTTAGATCAATGTAGTGAATAACCGTTTACATTAATAATACATGTTTTTTTAAGCTTGGATTTGCAAGTATTTTCTCTTATTTAAGCTAATACAATTGTAATGTAATAAGTAATTATCATCATGATGTATCACAATTTATAATAATTATTTAAGTAACTAATTTTAGAGAAAATTAAAATGTAATTTTTTCATGGTACGTTGATGTGATACGTTTTGAGAACTTAGTTAATATAATAATTTTAATAATTAACCTAAGTTTATATTATTGCGATAGATGATATATAAATATTTCTGTTCTTCAGATTACTTTCTAAATAAAATAAAATAATTTCTTATCTAATTATTTGGTTGTTAACTTTATTTGAGGAAACCCCTGACCTATATATCCTTAGCTTTGACTTCAACCGGACCAATAAGAAAAAAAACCGGACAAGTGCGACTTAAACTCGCGTGGAGACGATTCCGTGATTATATGAAATTTCCTATGTTACTTTAAATAACATAGACTTCTTAAAGGTTTGCCTGTAATCTTAAGAACAATTTTTTGTTTTTTTTTTTAATTTTAGGCCCAGTAATTTCGGAGATAAGGTAAATTTATTATAATATTATTATATTAAAATTATGGTAAATTTTCGCCTATTTTCATAAATAACTTCAAAACCATTCATCTTAAGATTATAAAAAAAATCCTCACAACGCGCGTGACATATCAAATGAAAGGGGGGCCCTTTCATTTGATATGTCACACGCGTGTAATGAAACACGTCCGTGTTGCGGTCACTGACTTACAAATGTGTAGCAAATTACAACTCAATCGGTCCAGTCGTTTCGGAGAAAATTGGCTGTGATAGATGGACAGACAGACAGCCACACAGACAGACACGAGTGATCCCATAAGGGTTCCGTTTTTTTCCTTTTTAGGTACGGAACCCTAAAAAGACTAAACACGATTCTGTCCGTAATGCACTAGGTAAGTACAAAATGTATGTGACCTATGTCACCAAGTGTAACGACTCGTCAAAATAAGCCCAAATTCGAGGGGTAGAAATTTTAGTAGCCACTGAAGCAGGGCCCGATTATCCATTAGGCAGTGTAGGCATCTGCCTAGGGGCCCCACATCCGCTAGGGACCTCGCACAACGAGAAAAAAAAAGAAAATATTTCATAGTGAACATTTAATTTGAAGATTTGTCCTCTATTGAGGATACAAATGTTAAAATAGCGTAGCTATTAATATAATTGCTGCCGTAGAAAAATGTATTTCAGAAAGTTATAAAAGGGTAAACGGGGCTTCGAGAACTTCCAAACTATTCATCTTAAAATTCTAAAAGATTTATATTCATTTATTTACGCTTCCGTGTTGCGGTCGCCAATACACAAATGTGTACCAAATTTCAACTCAATCGGTCCAGTAGTTTTGGAGAAAAACGGGTGTGACAGACGGACATTTGAAATATAAAGTCTCTTTGGTATTGACAAGTAGTAATTTGTATCTAGAATATCAGAACTGAAGTGCATGTCAATGTTTTGTTTCGGTATCCATCATCGCTATGTGATTTATATCTCAATTATATTTTATAATCCACTAGCATTGCGTTTACTCATTTAATGCGGCCCATAACAATGGTTATGGGCCCAAAAGTGTAAAATGTATTGAGTATAAAGTTTTAAACCAAATAAGTAAAGTGACTTAGTGAAGATTCTGTGTGAAAAGTGCTGTACGTAGAAAAAGGCGTAGATAGTACGAAAAGGAATGAATATAGGTCCCGTACGTATTGAATCTTTAACTAAAGAAAATTACGAGAGTTGGCGACTGCAGGTGGAAGCATTGCTTATAAAAAATGATGCATGGATTACGTAAATGGGAAGAAGATCAAGCCGGGAGAACCAGCTGAAGCTATGCTTTGGGAGACTGCTGATTCTAAAGCAAAGGTCGATCTTATACTCTCTATAAGTCCAAGCGAACTAAGACATGTAAGAGGTTGTCTGACTTCGAGGGATGTATGGCTTTAGTTTATTTTTAAGATTTTAAGATTTTTTTAACATGTTATTCACCGTGGAATTGTTCCGACAATTGGTGTCTAATATAAACAGGTACGCCAATAATCTTTTACGAGATAGTGGACACTCTGCTAGGATAGCTAGGTGGAAAGATAAAACTATTAAAGAGTTTCAAGTGTTTTGGGGCTCTTATTCCACATGGGAACGTATGTAACCAATGATATGAAAATTTATTGGAAAACAGACGACATTCATGGAATTGAGACATTTAAAAAAAATATGAGCAGGGACCGATTTTTATTAATAATGCGGTGTTTAAATTTTGAAAATGAGGCAACAGAAACTACAGATGGCAATGATAACAGGCACCGAATGTCAAAAATTACCTATATTTCTAATTATTTTAATAATACTATGAAAAAAATATTTATTATAAATACTTTGTATCGACGAATCGCTAGTTTTATACAAAGGAAGGTTGTGGATTCGCCAATATCTTAAAGGGAAAAAGCAAGTATGGTGTTAAGCTGTATTTACTAACTGACCAACTTGAACTAGTTCAAAAAATTTGGATTTACGGTGGTAAAAATGATAAGGACTTAGGAGGCAAAGACCATGTTAATAAGGTTGTAAAAAAGTTACTGGAAGAGAGGTTAGATGTTGGCCATTCGGTATATATGGACAACTATTATAATTCAATTGGCCTTTCTGAGTATTTAATGCGTAGGAACACTCATTCAACTGGTACTTTGAGAGTAAACAGAAGAGGGATCCCAATATCAATAAAAAGTAAGCAACTTTAAAAAAAATGAGAAAATTATCAAGTATAACGTTAATGGAATTTCCATCACAAAATGGAAGGATCGACGCGAAATTTTAATGATTTCATCAGAACACTCCGGCGAATGGCAAAACCACACAACACGGCGTAACCAAGTGACGACAAAACCGGCATATGTATTAAAATATAATACGTCATCTATTAACACAGCACGGGGCCCCGACTACCCTCCATTATATAGCGCCTATACATTCACTTATAAAAATAGTAAATAACGAAACTCGTAAAACGTCCCGCAAACGTTGTGTGGTATGTCACAAAAAAAAAAACAAAAGAACAACAGTTCGAACAATGTGTGGGAAATGTCCTAAGGGACCAGGCGCCTCATTCGGGAACGCTAAGTGATTCTGTAGCGACTCATAAGCCAGATTTCTCATCCCACTCTTCCGCACGACGCGTAATGCGTAAGAGCGAGATGAGAAATCTGGCTTACGAGTCGCTACAGAATCACTTAGCGTTCCCGAATGAGGCGCCAGGACTTTGCATGGGAAGGTGTTTTGACGAATACCATGAAAATATAAGTAGGTAATAATAATTGATTGAAGTTTTTTTTTTTTAAATATAGTAAATTGTTTTTAATTGCATTTCTTTTTAATTACTTATCATAATTGTTTTATTTAGTTTTTATTATTATGCTGATCTGTTTATTGTGTAATAAAGCATTATACCTAATCAATTGGTTTCTCTTCTTATTCCTAAAACATATGATAACCCAGTAAAATATAATTAATAATAAATGAATGCATTATTTGACGTGCTTGGTCTGCCGAAATAACGCATCAACCCATCCATTAAACGATTCGCACCCGTAGGCCGGTATGACGCCGGCGCGGCGCATCGGGTTTACCGAGCTTTTTGTTTGTTCTGCGCCTCGGCGGTGCGCAAAGCGCTGAGGGCGTTCGCCCTGAAAGGGTTAATGCGGCCCATAACAAGACAGACAGACACACGAGTGATCCTATAAGGGATCCGTTTTTTCCTGTTGAGTTACGGAACCCTAAAAAGCAAGGACTGTACAATATCTGACGCGGCATATAAATACCTACAATTTTTTTGGATAGAGGAGGGTGTCTACATTTTATTTTTGAAATGCGCAGAGTGCGGAAAAACACCGTTTTTAAGAAAATAATTGTTAAATATGTTGAAAAAATTACCTCAAAAAGTGAACTTTCGACATCGAAATGTCAGTTTTCAACACTTTAATGACAAGCTTACGTTAGCCCATGGGAAAAAACGCCTCATGTGATGGGTAATGCATAAATCTTTGCACACCACATACAAACAACCAAGATTTTCTCATTTTCTGGATTGTTATAAAAAAAAGACCTAACATCGAAGGCTATCTGCACCCAACCTATCCGAGTCGCTTCTGCTTGGACCGATATTGCTCACTCGCTTCGCTCGCTCTCTAAAATTGTGTCCGATTTTATTTATTGGATACCAAATTGTAATTACCAGTTTTTTGTAATTAATTATATTGTTTCAAATGTGTTTATTATAATTACAATAGTTAGAAGACAACAGCAATTATTATTGAAAAAGGAAAAATAAAACAAGATATATCATATTATTAAACCGTTTTATTATTAACTTATTTCACAACTAAAATTTACTAAACTACCACCACCTATTAACTTAAAAATACACTAGGCCAAATATGTAACGTTGCAAAGGTTAAGTGTGTTTCCACTGAATCAGAGCCGAGCTGACCAGTGGAAACACCCTAAAGCTTCCACAAACGGAGATGTGAAAGCCACTTTAAAAAGAAAAAAAAAAAGCTTCCACATTACATGTTGGGCCTAGTGTATACATATCTAATACATTTTAACAGTTCCTCGAAGGGATCTAATTTATTTATTTTTATTCGATATCTCCTTGAGAACTCTATGAGCCAATCCGTAAAATTTCCTTTGAAATTGTCCTTATGGAAGGCCCGTTTGAGTCCACGCCAGTGACTTTCGATTCTTTGAGTGTGTGTCCTGTCTGGTGCCACAAAACTACTCTCAGGATCGCTATGATTAACTGGACGTAATTTAGGGAAAAGGATCCAATCCACAATAAAACCTATTAGGATTTTAGACATTATATCGATGACATAGAACTTAAATATTAATGGTGTAGCGCGGCAACCCCAAAACCTTATAAACGTGTTTCCGAACGAGTCTCGCGGCTCCGGATTGGACGAATCCTGCGCCACTGACGGACCGCGCTTACACGGCCCTCTGACGATACGATCGCGCCGTGAGCGAAGAGTCCGACCAACGACACGTTACCGCAACGGTAATTAGTTTTCATATAAGAGTCTTTGTGGAACCTAATGAGTAAAACACTATATTGTAACTGCCTTACAATTAATTCACCCAAAGGACCCTAATCTAATCACTTCACCTATTTCTTTGCGCACGAACCATAGTCCATAGTAGACAAGCTAGCCGGTGCTACAATGGCTATTATTTTGGTTTGGATCCTTCTTGCTAAACTATGTCCATTACTTTTCTGTGTATGGAAGGATATAATCTGTATGCATAATTGAGCCTTCCTGAACATGTTTTTTTATGAGTGGCACCAAGACATCAGCTGATCTCACATTTTCAGGACACACCTCAATTCTCAAATCATCACTGCCGTCTTCTATCATTCCTAAAACCCAGTGGCCTTCCACTCACCTTCCTCTATTATACTTTCTTTTTCCAAATTTTGACTCATCAATTTGCACTATTTTATTTGGACCCCCAATTTGTTCTTTATCCTAATCATGTTCCATTTCATAAACACATATCGCTTCCCGGCAATAATTGTACCAGTCACCAATGGTTTTATGTGATACCACTTCTTCTCTGTCTTCCCTTGATGTCTCACGCGCACCTGCTCGTAAGTGAAGCCACTGGTAAACATGTACATTAATTCAAAAACCAGTGGCAAGAACAGGTGCACATTCTCGAACCATGTTCCCTTCGCTCTGCTCACACTTCTGCTATGGCATTTACTTTTTCTACATCGGAAAATAACCAGCTGCCCTGATGACTCCAACGACATTGGTTTTTTGTGGTACGTGGACATTAAAGTGCGTGGGAGCAGCTCCCTATCCTCTGCAAATGCTATGCAGGATTGCACGTGTTTAATGTGCCCATCACTTTCCGCATGTTCCACTGCGACAATAATGTTATTTATATAGGTACCTTTTACAAGTGAAATTGCAAAATCATGTCCCTAGTTTTAATTCTAACGTAGATGTACTAGCCTATTTATATGTTATACACTAAATTCATTAGGTACTCCACAATGTCATACTTTACAAAAAAATAAATTAATACTAACATCAACTCATTTAAATAATACCAATTAATTATATCACTTAAATTCTAAATTTTTTTTAGTTGAATAGAATTTTTTTAATTGAAGTCAAATTAGGAGCACAACGAATTTTTTTTGTGGTATATGTAACAGCTTTGGCAGGAGTTTGTAATTATATCCATATCTATACTATGAACGTTTATAAATTCCTTGAAATCGGTTAAAAAGACATTCCCATTTACGTCAGTTAACTTTCTTGTAGCGACGCTAGCGATGTGCTAGCGACATCTAGTAACGAGTAGGATAACTTTTTTTTATAAATAGCAACACTTCCCTTATTATTTCTACTTTTCCCTCCCAGCGTGCTCCCAGCCCAATCACAGAGTATAATACATTTCTCCCCCCAGTCAATATTTTGTGCTCAGTCTGTGGTTAGGTTACACACGATTGACTGTGTGTGATTTTATCAACGCATTTATCATCAGTACGAATTTAGATTACAATTTACTATACTACAACTCAAAAGAATTCATTCAACACGCGCGTGAGCGTTGTGAATCAGTGGAAATCACTTACAGTGAGAGTGTTAAAACTGTCGTTTATTTATGCCCGTATGTCGTAGTGGAAAAAGTTGTGTGTGAAATAATATAAACCAAAAACATGAGTAACAGTACGCGACAGCCGAAAACCACACCAATTACAGATGACTATGATATATCAAACACTGTTCTTGGACTAGGGATCAACGGAAAGGTTAGTTCTTTACTTTGAACTTGTTTCATCTCAAAAACTTTAAGTTTAGAGTTGGTTTCTTCATTGTTTACCCTATGACGTAAATGTGTAAATTTAGATTGCTTTTTATCTCGCGTTTTTAAAGACGCGCTTGGTTCGAGTAGACGACAAATTGAACACATTTAGCTGTATAATTTTCCGTAGTGGTGTTTTATTATAGCCAATAAGCATATAATAATATTATTGAGGACATTGGCTCCGTTTCTAATGGTTTGGACACTGAAACAGTTTTTTTTTTGTGAAAGAACACTATTGTTTATGACCTTGCTATCTCTGAAACTAATATTACATCATAATTATTTAGAAACATCAAGCAAAAAAAATTGCTCTTTTCCCATGTTTGGTTCCCATTTTGGATTGAGCAATAAACTTTTTTATCAGCTTGGATCTGAATGACCTCACAGTTCCATAATAGAGATGTGTAAAATGTGTCACTGATGAAAAAGTGATGTGTTTTTACTTGCAGACATGTATCACCTGGAACTCGCTTAGCTAAGTTCCAGTCTGAGTTTGAAGTCTGATAATTGGTGTGTTTGTTCCATATTTTTATTCTGTCTGCCTGTAAGAGCCATGCTTTTATTGGTGGAGTTGTGGCCATCCATTACTCTCCACCGCAAACTGCTGTTTTTATTAATATAACATAAATACTAAATCTATAGAATGCAAAAGTTTCATAGTAGTTTTTTTAGTATTGAAAATGAACAAATTTCTAAAGGATCCTTGCTGTCTTGTGTTTGTAAATATGTAATAGAGGCCTTGCTTCTTTAAATTTAATAGAGATATTTAATAACTATACTGACATAATCAACACTGTTTTATATAATAGTTATCACAGTACACTTTTTCGAAATAATATCACAAGCTTTGAAGATAATATCCAAAAAAATAATAATAATATCCAATAATATCCTCATATTTCCTGACTAGATTTTGCCCTTTATGATAAAAAGTAGCCTATGTCCTCCAGCCCTCCAACTATCACTCAGCAAAATATCAAGTACCCATAACACAAGCCTTTCCCTAGTAGCATTCAGTGGCGAAGCTTCAAATATTTCCTAAGGGAAGCCAGAAGAATTATACCCATACGAGTAAGTCTGCCATTTAGTTAGAGTAACAAGTACTTCACTGACAGCTAGCTGTAGCTTTCTAGCTTGGTAAAGCCGTCAGGAATTGGCTTGTAGGCAGGCTTCGCCACTGGTAGGATTTTCTGTTGGCATCCTTAAGGATATAGTTAGTAGTTTGAAACAAAAAGATTATCGTTATGCCCCATCAATTACCAACATTGGGCCATTGTGAATACTGCTACCGCTGTTTAAAAACAGTTGGCATTTCTGTATACAACAAAGGCCTTATTAGATATTAAGTAATGTTAGCCCAATGCAGTAAAGTATTATCAATGTGCCCATCCACTTACCAACGTTGGGCTAATGCTACTTCTGCTACCGTTGGTTTTAACACGGTTGTCATTTCTGTATCATATTGTTTCAGTTCAAAATTCTACAAATGGCCCGTGTTTATAGGCCCCACCTGAAATGACGGCCAAATCTAATTGTTGTCCAAGTAATGAGACCCATGTGGCCCAACCAAGTGCCAACACTAAATGCTATTAGAGTTAGAGCTTACTTTGGAACTAGATTGATTTGTGTCGATATTGTCCCTAGATTTCATTGTTTCATTTTGATGTGAAAGAGGAAAAAACCAACAAACACACTTTTGAGCTTATAGGTAATATTAGTTAGTAACAATATCTGATACAATTGGCTGAGCAATATTTTTGACAAACGTGTTTACATTTGTTTACTATTAATTATTATTATTGTTTCGTTTAACAGAGCTTTGGCGCCATTTAAGAAGTGTATATTTTTTTAAGTTATTGTGACCTTTATAATGTACTTGTAAAAGGCTGAAATTATAGACCTATTGGTCCAGCCCTATAGACATGTTGATTTTGGTATTCTGGACCCCCCAAGTTAATGTCAATTAACTTAAAAATAGACTAGACAAACAGCAGTACAATGCACACCCAAATGAAGAATAGGATACAGGCATTTATCAGCGGTCAGCGAACGCTACCCTATTTATCAAAATACAATGACTATTAAGCAACGAAGAAGCAGAAGAATATAGGTACAAAAACATACCTACATAGACTGATAAAATCACGACTCCTTTGCTTTGCCGTAGTTGGGTAAAAAACTACAGAACTTTGACTTTCTTGCAACCAGTGACCAATTTGAATTCTCATTACCTAAGTACAGACCTTACCTAGGTAATTGCCCACACGTCATCACCCACGCGAACTGTACCCGCTTATCGGTGACTCATGAATGATGAACGTTTTATAATATTATGACTGGTTATCAACGAACCGCTTATGGACTTTAACCTATGATGGGTCAGTCATTACACTTTATACTATTGCTATCAACTTTTCTAAGGACCGACGATGTCCTTATATAAGCAAAATAAATATCTACTTCATTTGGGTGCAATAAGAACTTCTACGGTTCAAAATTCGTTAACACCATATCTAGAGGCCAACCAAACGCGTTTGGTTTGCCCGGGCCTTTACTTCGTTCATCGCTAATCCGTTACGAAAAAAGTTAACTTCGTTAAACGTTAAAGCGTTATATTTTGGAAGATTTAACGGAAGTTAACGTTAATCGTTAACTCGTAATAGAAATTGCATACATGTCTCATTGTGTTAGTGATTTACTTATAAAAAAATATTGGTATGGGCTATGGAAGTTTAGACAGGACATGAAAAATTCATAAAAGAAGGGTGTAACATTAGGGTTTGTAATAATACCTGATTATTAAGAGATCAAATTCAAATCAATAGCTATCTGACTTAAGGTGCATATTCCCCTTTATAAACATCAATATACCTACCTATCCGGTCAAACCACTATCCGTTGCATCTCTAGTTTTAAGCCTGAGAAGCTCCCCATACATTGATACCCTAAAAATTGACTGATTTTAGATCAATTTTGTTCCAGCTGTATTTCCAAAACTGCTTAAGTTTCAGCTGACAAATTCGGCCTGTATTTAGTTTATACTCCATAGTCTAACAACAAATATCAATTCAATGGTGTTCTGTAATAGAAATGTGAAAAATATATTGAAATCAAACCAGAAAATTACCGCTGCAGCTTGACAATCTGTCTACTTAGTTGCAGCTGTCAAAGTTCTTATAACATTAACATAAAGTCTATTATTGATTGGTTGAGACTATGCCGAATTGGCGTAGGAAGGAACACTCAGTGCGGAAGTCCGACTCGCACTTGACTAATGCTGGCAGCGCAGCGGGGATATCTCAGCTATTCGGAGTTTGTTGGATAAAGTCTGTGGGCAGAGCTGACCGATCAGGGGTGTAATTCTCATAAATAACTCTTCATCACTGAACTCACCGGCGAGCCTAAGTTGGCCCGTCAGTGCGTATAAACTACATGTTTATGCGTTTCTTGCAGCTGGGTCATTTTAAAAAAAAATGTACGTAATTAAGGCGTAGTTAAGAAAAAGTTAGAAAAGTTCCTCTACGTTACGAAAATTAGCCATACAATTGTATGGTTAATTTTTGTAACGTAAAGGAACTTTTCTTAACTAAGTACGCCTTAATTACCTACGTACAATTTTTTTGAAATTCACCCATCTAGCTAAGGTTGTAGGTAGGTACCTAACTCCAATCTCTAATAGAGGCTCATGTCAAACATAACATCCCTTTTTCCGGTAAATAGTTGTACGTCGCATAGTCTCGTGATATCGCTTCGATCGATATCATTCCCGTACCAGATTTTCCTCTATTGTTATATTTACTCTTGGTATCTTATCTTTTTCGTGGGGAAATCGGTTGACGTCGGTATGCTGTGACAACATGGATTTTTTTAAATATAAACATCAGTGTTCGATGATATATATACATATATATATATCAACCGATATAACTATCTTGAAACTCTTGAAATTATGCATTTATTTAAACCCTTGATCCCTATATAAATATTCGTTTGGTTGTTTGTTTATTTGTTTGTTCGTCTCCTATGCGTTCCTATACTAGTCATCCCATAACGATGAAACTACATACATACACATACATATTATCACGCCCGAAATCCCTAATGGGGTGGGCAGAGCCACAAGACTACTTGTGGCCACGTTCGATTGATTAGTCCTAAGATGGTACGATGAAACTGGTGAAAAAAAACCGGACCAGTGCGAGTTAAACTCTCGTGGAGAGGGTTCCGTTCCGTACATGATTATCTGAAATGTAAAGATCTATATTCTGTTTTTTTTTCTTAATTGTAGATACAATAGAGGGGTAATGGTCAATTTTCGCCTATATTCAAAAAAAGTATATTTAAGATTCTCACAACGAGCCCTTTCATTTGATATTATTATTTTACACGATATAGTTTGCAAAACATTTTATTTTTACTTTCTAATTTGATATGTGTACCAAATTTCAACTCAATCGGTTCCGTTTTTTGGAGCAAATTGGCTGAGACAGACAGACAGACAGACACACAAGTGATCCTATAAGGGTTCCGTTTTTTCCTTTTGAGGTACGGAACCCTAAAAAATATAGGTTTATAGGTATTTATAGCTTTGACGTGCTGAATAAACAACAATGGTACATGTACTAATACAGATAAACAGGTTTCCGGCGTATTTTTGCAAGGTGTGGAGTTTCCATTATCAAACCAATGAAAAAATCGATTTAAATACCTATACATAATTAAACATCGTTACCAAATGACATCATAGTTAAATGTAAAAACTAACTATGTTTTCTTTGAAGTCTTTGCCTGACAGGAGTGATTTGTTTATTGATGACTAATGTCAATGCGCTGATTGTATCGATTTTCCCAGCGGTGGGATTTTTTATAGGTATGTCATTGTTATCAATTACTAGAAAAAGTTAGGCTAAGCGGTGTCTTTAGGATAGGGGAGCAAAGCTGAAACAGATTAACTTTTAAGTTAACTTCAAAAACTGTTAACGGACTCTTTAACTTCCGTTAAAACAATTAAAGTCCGTTAAACGTGAATTAAGTACCTACTATTTGCCAAAAGGACACCGCGCGGCTTATGGTAGATGGCTTTTGATTTGAATTTGATCTCGAAATAATAAAACCGGTCAAGTGCGAGTGAAACCCGCGTGGAGAGGGTTCCGTTCCATACATGATAAACTGAAATTTCCTATGCTACTTTAAATACCATAGACTTCTCATAGATTTTCCTGTAATCTATAGGTAAAGAACTACTTTCTGTATTTTTTTTCAAAATTTTAGGCCCGGTAGTTTCGGACATAAGGGGGGGGAATGGTCAATTTTCACCTATTTTCCTAAATAGCTTCTAAACTATTTTACTTAAAATAATAAAAATAATACATTTAAGATCCTCACAATAAGCCATTTCATTTGATATGTCACACGATTTCAGTTGCACAACTTTTTTTTTTTAATTTTCTAATTTATCCCCCAAAAGTGGGCCCCATGTTCAAAATTAATTAACTTACGTTACGCATCCCTGTTGCGGTGACCAATTTACATATGTATACCAAATTTCAAATCAATCGGTCCAGTAGTTTCGGAGCAAATTGGCTGTGACAGACGGACAGACAGACAGACAGACAGACACACGAGTGATCCTATAAGGGTTCCTTTTTTCCTTTTGAGGTACGGAACCCTAAAAAGTAGGTATTATTACAAACTCTAATACCTACAATGCCCTATTTTTAATAATGTTTCATGTCCTGCCTAAGCTTCTATAGCACATACGAACATTTTTATAAGTAAATTACTAACGCAACGACATATAAAATGCAAATTCATCAAGAGTTAACGATTAACGTTAACTTCCGTTTTAAATCTTCCGAAATGTAACGCTTTAACATTTAACGATGTATGGTCAGTGAACGAAGTTAATTTTTTAGTAACGGATTAGCGATAAACGAAGTAAACTATTTGATTAACGGTGCCCAGCTATGATAGGGAGGTATATGGTCTGTGAACACAGCTTACTATAGGTATATTCTTCTCTTTTTAGTAAAAATAATGGCTACAACTTTACCTCAATGTGAACTGAAAAAATGAAAGGGCTAGAAATAAACAAATTATTGCTAATATCAACCAAGCGACTTATTTCGGACAGAGCTTGCTAAAATCAAACAAGTCAAAGCTATAATTTACAAAGCTGTTATTAATTTTCAAATAAGTCTTGGTTGTATGTAGCCGTAAAATTTTAAACAAGCCAAATTGGTACTTTGCTGACACTTCTTTTTTTCCGTGTGTTAGTTGTTGCTCAAATTGTTTTCTCTTTACTCTTATTAAACTAACTACTTATACAGTAGGAAAACAGTCTTGTCCAACGTCTCAAATAATATTTAGCTGCATGGCAATTTGAACTTTATCTCTATGACATAACGATTCATTGTTTCCGTTATCTCTACAACAGCTGTTTATTTGTGATAACACGACTCTACAAAAAAATTTTCGTTCTTTGTCCTAAAGTTTATACTATTATTTTCCAGTTAGTTATGCACAAAAACGAAAAGAAAATACCTTTTTTCGGTATAAAGTTTGCTTTTGGCCAATACAATGAAAACATGATGGGCGACTATATTTGGGGTTTATTGAGAGAAAGTAGCTATGAACATAAAAGAAAAAGTAAAAGTGTGCACTTTTAAGTTATTTTCCACTTTTCTGTAAGCTAATTTGATAGTAAAACTTAATAAAAATAATAAACATTTTTATTTCAATAGTTTTATTTTCAATCAAAAATTAAAATCCGAGATTTTTAAAAATTTCGTTCAATCAGTCTTCTAAGCACAAAAGCAAAGTTTTTCATGCCATATATTTTTTTTCCGTCTAATTACGACCTAAACTACCGAAATTTAATGCTTTGCAATCAAAGTCAAATTTCATGTTGACCCGTGTAATTAATCTGTCCTTTATATAATTCAATTATTCAGTAAAACAGAATCAACTTGATTGTAATAACAAACTTTATATGAGTAAACACAAACGCGTCCGATAAGTTTATCATGATAAAAACTTACAATTGGACCGGGTTAACACCCCGCACGTTTTTGCACGTCTTTCTTAGTACGTTTGTCCTGCAAAAAACGTACAACGTTTGAACGGTTCTATACTCAATGTATATATTGGCCATAAGCTGGACGCATCGAGTCACCAATGTTGAGGTCTTACGTTGAGCTGGGAACGCGAACTGATGCAGACCATCAAAAGAACAAAGATTGCCTATCTAGGTCACGTGCTTAGGCACTCCATATACGAGCTCCTTCAGTTGATAATGATGGGCAAGGTGGCCGGAAGAACTGTTGGACGTAGGGAGAAGTCGTGGCTGCGCAATATCCGGGAATGAACCGGGATCACAAGTGACGTGGAGCTATTTAACCTCGCCAAATAGCGGGCGAAATATGTGGAGCTGACCTTCCTTCACCCAGCCTTCACTAGTTGGAGAGGCAGGGGAAGAAGAAGGTACTCAATGTCTGCGCCACTGGAAGATTTATCCTGCAAAAAATGTAGGTATATTGCCGTGTGAATGGAATTGCGCCGTCGGCCGCGCCAAATCGAATGGATCCGTTACGTAATATTGCATACATTGAGTATAGAACTGTTCACACGTCGTACGTTTTTTGCAGTACTAACGATGTATGAAAGTCCTGCAGAAAAACGTGCAGTATATTCCCGTGTGAACCTAGTCTTAGGTAGGTGTCGGCGATAGGCGACGGTAACCCAGCAGTCTTTTATTTATTTATTTATTAAGGTACCTACACCAACAACAAACATTAAAAAAAATCGGGCAAGTGCGAGTTAAACCCGCGTGGAGAGGGTTCCGTTCCATACATGATTATCTGAAATTTCCTATGTTACTTTAAATACCATAGACTTCTCATAAGTTTTCCTGTAATCTATAGGTAAAGAACTATTGTCTGTATTTTTTTCAAAATTTTGGGCCCGGTAGTTTCGGAGGTAAGGGGGGGGAATGGTCAATTTTCGCCTATTTTCCTAAATAACTTCCAAAGCATTCATCTTGAAATTCAAAAAAAAAACATATTAAAATCCTCACAATAAGCCCTTTCATTTGATATGTCACATGATATAGTTAGCGTAACTTTTTTTTTTATTTTCTAATTTACCCCCATGTTTAAAATTAATTTGTTTACGTTACACATCCGTGTTGCGGTCAACGACTTACATATGTATACCGAATTTCAAATCAATCGGTCCAGTAGTTTCGGAGCAAATTGGCTGTGACAGACGGACAGACAGACAGACACACGAGTGATCCTAAAAGGGTTCCTTTTTTCCTTTTGAGGTACGGAACCCTAAAAACACAAATTTACTTAAATAGAAAGTAAAATGTATCTGACTTACCTGTCAATTATAGGCGTACACAACATTAGCAGTCAACATATTAAGGAAAGTGACTAATAGTAGTACATATTTAATTTAAACTATAACGAACTTAAATTTTACTAACGAATTATTTGACCCTGAATTTGGGAATAGAGAGAGAGAGGTACAGGGGGGGCAATGGGAGCAAATTCACCCCGCCCGACTCATGACTGAAGTACCTAATTTTAACGAATTTTCTGGAAGATAGGTAAAATTACACAAAAATTCCTCGTCTAAACGAAATCCTGTATGCCCCTGAGTTTTCCTGTGACGTATATATATATATATACGAATAGATCTCAATCACTAGGATCAACTCTACAAAGTTAACCGTGCAGTTAACGACGTCGCTGCTATCCAACAGTAACAATGTACGGTTCTTATGTGGCAGCATTGGTTCCTCTTTTTGCCGCCAACATTTATAAATTTGTAGACTTTGTAGACTTTGGAGTACTGACTTATCTTGGAAATACGTTGTTCTCATTCTCAGTAAGTAAATGTTTGTTTCTATTTTCATACTTCTCGGCAATTTACGCAGTTAAATTTCGATTCCGCGATTTTATTTCCATACGAAAGCAATTGCGCTTGCGCAGATTTTTAATTACGTACTATTTTTTGCCCGGTAATTCGTTTGCGTAGGTTTTGATGTACGCATTTATCTGGGAAGTGGTTTAAAATGAAACAAGCGTATTTGCCAAAGTCACGTTATTTTTTTCCCATTTTTAGCTGCCGTTGTTTTTCTTATTTTTTAGGGATCCGTACCCAAAGGGTAAAACAGGACCCTATTACTAAGACTCCGCTGTCCGTCTGTCACCAGGCTGTATCTCATGAATCGTGATAGTTAGACAGTTGAAATTTTCACAGATGATGTATTTCTGTTGCCGCTATAACAACAAATACTTACTAAAAAACAGAATCAAATAAATATTTAAGGGGGCTCGCATACAACAAACGTGATATTTTTTGCTTGATTATAGATAATGGTACGGAACCCTTCGTGCGCAAGTCCGACTCACACTTGGCCGGTTTTTTATAATTAGCACAAGCTTTTTGGTAAAGGAAAACCACCTTGTGCGGGTGCATATATTTGAGAAATAATACAACGATCTGTGTCAAGTCCCCAATCCGCTCTGGGCTTGCGAAGTTCGATTTTCCATCGAGATTACAAATTAGCGATTTCTATCGCAGATATCATTCTCCTTCCACCCCTGTGGAAAGCAAGCTTTTAAGGTAGGGACAAACTGAGCCCACGTATGCAACGCATTATGACTTCTATGGCCGAATTCAGAAACGCCACTTAACTAGATATTAAGTAATTAAATGTCCCTCAACTGATGACAGATGTCAACCTATACAGAAACGTCACTTTAATTAAAGCTCAATTTGAGTGGCCTTTCTAAATTCGGCCATTAGAGTCTTGAATTTTCTTGCTTAGAAGCACATTTTATCATACGCAACGAACATTATGTCGAAACTAGGTTACAAGTGTAAACCGTATTTTCAGGGTTCGAAATTATCAAGATAATTACGCTTCTTGATAATTATCGGATAATTATCAGATAATTATCACCAGTATAAGAAATGAGTTTGTTATATTGTTTCATAAGAAATTCCGATGTTATATTGTTTCATAACAAATTCTAACAAAAAATTAATAAAAACAAATACATTTTATAATATTTTTTTTGGATAGACGCAAGTGCGGAAATACACGTTCGAATACTTCGAATACAGTTTACTTTCACGAGCGATATTTTTTGTTATTATCAATCGATAATTATCGATCTGTTATTATCACGATAATTATCCTTTCGAACCTTGCGTATTTTAGACTTAAAAATACTTAAAAAGTAAGGAGTACGCCAAAAACGTTTTACCGTCTCATTATATTAATTACTAGAACTTAATTGCTAGTTACTTACAGAATTTCTAAATCTAATTACAATATAAACAGTGTGAACTGATGACGAGGCAGTCGCTTTGTTATTGTCAGCAAGTTTTCAGTGTCATCGTATGAAAGACCTTGCAACCAAGCTATTAGTTTATTTTTGCACATTTTGCAATTAAGATCGTATAAACTAGGTATTTTAATAATTTTATGGTATGAAACCATTTTATGGTATGGTATGGTGGTTGTCGGCAGACCACCCACACGGTGGACTGACGACCTGGTGAAAATTGCGGGTCTCCGCTGGATGCGAGCAGCACAGAATCGGTCGTTGTGGAGATCATTGGGGGAGGCCTATGTCCAGCAGTGGACGTCTTTCGGCTGAAATGATGATGATGATGATGATGATGATGGTATGAAAACGGACCTAGAAAAGGAAAGAATTTATGCGCGAAAGCGTGGGAGGTCCTTTGGGATATAAAGACTAACTATATCCGTGCGTCTTTTATTTACGATCCGTCTGTTCAGACTAATCGAAACGACAAATCGTTAGTGTATGGTAATGTCGTTAACGATTTGTCGTTACGATCTGTCTCAAACGACGTACCGTGAAGACCGTTCCTTAATGGGCCTTAGGATTGTATGGTTCGGATTTATGTTGTTTAAACAACATAAATCCGAACCATACAATCCTCGTACACAAACTACTTATTCATTATGACACTCTTTCTTAAGAAAGAGTGTCATAATGAATAAGTAGTTTGCGTACGGTAAGGACTTAGCAAGATTCGTACAGTCTTTGGTCGAGACACTACATATAATGTACAAATAAACACAAAATACTAGGGCTGCCGCCCCATATCCCGGCATATCTATTTTCAATTATAAAAACGTTGGAGGGGGTGGGGGATGGTCAATTTTCGCCTATTTTCCTAAATAACTTCAAAACCATTTATCTTAAAATTATGAAACTAAAATATTCAAGATCCTCATAGCGAGCACTTTCATTTGATGACGAACATTTTTTTTTTTCAATTTTCTAATTAGCCCCCCAAAAGTGGCTCCCATGTTTAAAATTCATTTATTTACGTTACACATCCATACTGCGGTCACCGACTTACATATGTGTATCAAATTTCAACTCAATCGGTCCAGTAGTTTCAGAGAGGTACAGAACACTAAAAAACATGACCATATAAACTAAATTAAATCTAAATTAAATTAAATTATCATTTAATTACATGTTTTTCGATACGATTGTGCTTTTTCTTGTAAAATTTTGTACTAATTGAGATTATAAGATATAAATAAAACGCCAAATTAAGGTTGCTATGTTTTTCCTGTCCGTAATACCGGGTTGCCAGCTGTAAACAGGTAAACTTGACTATTATTGCACACCTATTGTCAGTGAATCACCTCTATTTATATCCAGTAAGTCTTGTTTGCAAATGTACGATGACTCGGCCATTTTTAATCGGGCGAATAGCGGGAAATATTTGGCATAAACCACCGTTCCATTCATTCATATCATATTTGTCGTACGTTCTGTCTTTTTGTATTTAAAATTGAGTTTTATCTTAATCCGTACACGGTCAATTTTTTAATTGCTCTTAAACATAATATACATCCTTGTGAAAGTTGAGCCAAGATGACGTATGATGACGTAACCCAACTGACGAAACAATCGCAAAGTTGAACGCTAAATCAACGTAGCGTGCGTCCTGCATCGGCCTTGTTGGTTTTCCGGTGACGTCATTTATGCTTTTTGAGTCAATGCGAATATGTTTAAATATTTTGTGCACACATACGTGTCTTTGTAAGCACCTAATATGTTCCCTACCTATGTGAGACACATTAACCTCCTTATGGTATATATTTGGTATAGTGAAAAGATACGTATAACTGGTATAACGTAACATATTACCATATATGCATACCTGGACTTATAAATGTTAAATAATACTGACAATAATTTAAATCAGAATTATCCATAGTTTGTTAGTAAACAGTTAAATAACTTAGTCATAAACACAATGACATGCACTTTCATCAGTACATTTATTTTGCTTTTTTTTAAAAGTGAGATGCAAAGAATTTTATTATGGCTGAGTCACTGTGTAGAAGACCCTCATGTATATTGGCAAACTTCTATGCCGTAATGGTTTATTTACATTATTAGTAAATCGTATTAAATAAAATACTTCTGCTTAAGAAAATATGACAAAAATGTCTCCTAAACTAGTGTTATCTATAAGCAGCTTATAGATAACACTAGTTGTACACGACACACGAACTCCATACTTGATATTGGATTCTGTCCCAAAAATTTCGAGGTCTGGTTAGTCCTTACCCATGTGACTAAGGCTGCGTTTTCATCCGAGCTATGCGAGTAAAATCTCCACCAATGACATGACATCATTTTAAAATAACCGCAACCCTATTGGTGGATTTTTCTCTCACCGCTTAGCTGCGAAACGCAGCCTAAAGCATATGTCGTACAATTCATAAAACTGTCTATTTCAAAGTCACACGCCTTGCCAAATGCGACGGGAATTGGGTCGCTCCACTATTATAAGTGCTTTTGTGTGTAAAGAATAGTAGTTTATCTACACCCATATCATAAAACCTCCATTGGTTAATCAAAAACCGTATGAAATGACCACCATTTTGACAACCAATTAGGAAAAACCAGTGCTGCGATAAAGAAATAACATGACTTCTTTATCGTTTTTAGTAAAGAAATGAGATTAAATTTGGAACAGCTGTCAAAACTCAAGTGGGTATCCATAGATATTAAAACAGTTATTGATACGAAACGTCAATTCAGTATGTTTTTTTAATATAAACTGCACAATATTTGATCTCGAGTGACGTGAGAATAGAGACTTCATCCGTTTGTCTATGATTTAAAAAAAAAAATGGTCTTGACGGAGGATCGAATTACCGCCATGTTGACGTTTTGCTGAACGAAAGTAGAATTGTTGTTGAATTGAATAGAAAAAGTTGTTTGTAATTTACATTTTAGTTGAAAATATGAATAGTAAGTAGTCTTCTCGGAGTGTGTGTGATGTGAAAATGCGCCGGATACTGGAAATATGCAGCTACGATTGCAACAAATAACTTGTTGCCAGAAAATATTGTTTCTGAACCCATCATGAAGGATTTATAATATGTGTGTAGATAAAGTTATGTATGCAACTCTGCATAATTTGGCCTTAAAACACACGTGCGATCTTATTATGAAACTCGCCTGTCGGCTCCTTTCATGAAAACCGCACTAGTGTTTTAAGGCCTATCATTATGCAACCGTTGCATAAACTACTATTATGCAACGGTTGCATAATGATAGGCCTTAAAACAGTAGTGCGGTTTTCATGAGGTTCCAAATTTAATCTCATTTCTTTACTAAAAAGGATAAAGAAATAACATTGCAGGACTGGTTTTTCCTAATTGGTTGTCAAAATGGTGGTCATTTCCTACGGTTTTTGATTAAACAATGGAGGTTTTATGATATGGGTGTAGATAAACATAATTTGCAGCATCAGCTGACGATGATAATGAGATTGACGACGCGGTTAGCCTAGTTGGTAGTGACTCCGAAGCTAGCAATCCCGGGGTCGATCCCCGGTTAGGGCAAATATTTGTGATGAGTACCAATGCTTGTTCCTGAGTCTTGGATGTTTCCTATGTATTTAAGTATTTATTTATCTATATAAGTATTTATATCGTCGTCTAGTACACATAACACAAGCCCTTAGAGCTTACTTTGGGACTAGATCGATTTTCGTAAAGATTGTCCCCTGATTATTATTATTTTTATCAACTGATATGACTGACTGGTACGTACCTACCACTAGATTGTTTTAAACTTTCACGATTTAAACATATTTACATGGAAACGTGGAGACTCGTGAAGACTCGGTCTTCTCGTGACCACGGCCGTTGTAATACGGTCGAAAGTTCGAGGTAAATGATAAAATTAAGTTACCCGATTAAGTCCCGTTTACATGTAAATGTACCTACCACTGCTGGGAACAAACCTCCTCTCATTATGGGAAGAAAAAAGTCGCAGACACACTGGCCGATTTCGGTGTTTGGATGGACAAAGGATTTTTCGAAATCCCAACCCTGTAAAGGCGGTTCAAAGTTTGTATGGATACTAGAGGACCCGCCACAGCTTCCCAGCGGTATGTTCCATAGAAACTTTATCACCCCTTTTCACCTCTTTAGGGATGGAATTTCAAAAAATCCCTCCTTAGTGCACCTCTAGGATACTCGAGAAATGTCTCCTCCAAATTCCAAACCTCTAGGACCACCCGTTTAGGCTGTGCGTTGTCTATAAGTGAGTCACGGTACTGTTTCATATGTATTGATAACTGCAGGCAACGATATGTAATAAATATCTGGTAATAAATAATCTTATAATGTAACTGACTTAATACATCTATGAAGACTTGTAGTTCTTCATTGGAACGCTCCGCATGAAAAGAACAATTGCTAATCGATTTTTATTTCGCGTCGCGGTTTGACTTGGTCACGGCTACAACCCGAGGCCGAGGTAGGTACAGCGTACTTTTTACCTTTTGTTCAAAGGGCCAAGGTCGAGTATTGCAGTTAAAAAAAAACATGACTGCATTGCTCAAGATTCCGCGAGCGTCCTCAATTTTGACGATAACATCATTAACACAATAAATAAGAGTACTTTTGATACTAGCTAAACCGAGTGATCGTCGAAAGTTTCACACTGAAAATTAAAACACTTTCTCCTTCCGTCCTTTTCAAAAAGAATCCATTTCTACCCTGCGTAATGGGAGCGAAGTGGCTGCTAGTTTCCTGTTGTTTTATTTTTAATTTATTACGGATTAAGTATATTTTTAAACAAATTAATGACGTGGTGTTACATTTTAAAGTAGTTAAACAAATATTAAACAATTGATCCTGTTATAAGTTGGAACACACTCTTCCCTCGTTCAGAAGTGGAAAGCCGGGCGTTTCCTTTGAGGGCATAAATATTGATGTCTCGGGCTATATAGCTTGAATTCCTCGATTCCCACGACTCTTAAGTTATAATCCCTCGCTACGCTCATTATTATAGAATAAGGAATAGAGCACAGCGAAGGTGTGCTCGCCCTCGCCCTAAATATACTTAACCCTTTGGGAGCAAATGACGAAATCTACTATTTTCCATAAAATATCTCTTCATAAACTACATGATCATGAAGATACGTTTTTATAGAGTATACTTGTTTTCAGGTGGTAGAATGCAGAGAGAAGAAAACAGGTGTGAAGAGAGCTTTAAAAGTACTTCATGACAACATGAAGGCGCGGCGGGAGGTTGAGCTCCATTGGCGGGCCAGCGGCTGCTTACACATCGTTGAGGTATGTCTCATCATATTCCGGAGACGTATCCTCAAGGCTGGACTACTCACTCAAGTATTTCCTTCACGCCGTGACTATGACCTATTAAGGCGCTGACAAGACTTAAATCGCATTTACTTAAACCCTTTTTAACAAAAACTATTTGATTTGGCAAAGCAAAAGAAAACAAACGTTCATATTCATTGTATTATTGAAAAAAACCTGCCGACCTAGATTTTATTCTGACTTCCAACCTATCAAAAATTGGTCAAAATCGGTTAACATTTAAGGGGGAAATCTTTATCGCCTTTTGTATGAAAAGGGTGATTTCTGCCGTTGGTTCACAGACCAACTAAGCAAGTAGCACAGCAGTTTTAAGCTAGGAAGATGATGAGTTAGATTTAACTTTTCTAAGTCTTGTTTGATGTGTTTGTACGTCTGTTTTAGATAATTGATGTGTACGACAACACGTACAGCGGCAAGCGTTGCCTGCTCGTCGTGATGGAGTGCATGGACGGAGGCGAACTGTTTCAGCGCATCCAAGATAACAGAGAGGGAGCGTTCACCGAGCGACAGGCGGCAGAGGTGAGCTCCGTAATCCAATAACACTGGAATTCTTATCCTTGGTTTTCAGAAAGACACTGAAGAAATAATTATAGCCTTACGTTAAACTACTTTCGTCTATGCCCTGCCCTGACATTTTGACTGTTCCTTTTTTATTATTAAGGGTCAAAAGGGTCACCTCTAAAAAAAAATCAAATGATCCCTCATCACTAAAAGGTTAAGAGCCATTGGTTTAAATACATAAATAAACACAGATATAGTGTAATGATGTTTCCATCGGTAAAACTTTGATCTCAATCGGAAGACGACGGGACGGAATTATTGTATTAATGTTTATATTAATTAATATGAAACTTTATTATTTAGTGACAAATGTCAAAATGAAAAATTTCAGCATGGTATGATGGGTACTGGCCCCCAATTCACGATGCATCCGAGATAATGTCGATGTCGATAATGCTTCACGCACGCCCCGCGCCGCGCTGCCCGAGTTGTCTGCGGCGAAAGCGGCGCGGCGCGGGCGCGAAGCGTTTTGTACGCGGGCCCGCGCTACTTTTTGGTGTGGCATGGTAAATGCGCCCGCGCTGTTCTAAAACGGCGCGGACCCGCGTTCGCGCCGCAACCGCGTTTGGTGTGCCCGGGCCGTGACTGTATGCACTGGCGTTTAATCTCGATTGTGAGATTATCTCGAATGCACCGAGAATTCGGGGCCTGCTGAAGCTAATTGAGAGAGCACGATAATAAATACAAACTATTCCGATAAAACACGATGGAAACTAATTATGCACTACATCTGTAACAGAACGCATGACGCGGTTATCTGTCGGAAACCGATACACATTTTGAACCAGGCAGCAGTTCGCTAACAGAACATAAACTTCCAGATAATGCACTCCATATGCGTGGCGGTACGTCACCTCCACGAGTCCAATATCGCGCACCGCGACATCAAACCGGAGAACCTTCTGTACACGTCGGCCGCGCCCGGCGGCGTGCTCAAGCTGACCGACTTCGGGTTCGCCAAGGAAACGCTGACGCCAGCCGACACGCTTCAGACGCCCTGCTACACTCCCTACTACGTCGCACCCGAGGTACTTACACATCTTATCATATTTTTTTGTTAGAACAAGTCTTTTCTAAAAATTGTATAGGGGACGTCCATTAAATACATGAGGTGTTTTTACAAAAAAAAGTCCTCTTAGTGAGATTTTCCCTATATTTTTTTATAAAAGGATGAGGGTGCATAAGGGGGTTTTTTGGACTTAAAATTTAAGAAAATGTCAGCTTTACTGTGCGTATGAAATTGCAGCATTTTATTGTTTTAGAACATATATATATAGTTTAAGTTTTCATTACACAAATTATACATAAAGATAAAAGAGATGTGTCACTGCACTCATAGTAAAAAAAGTTTAGCGTTCACGAGAGTGTACTGTATTCACTTGTTATATTTTTTTTATTATGAGCGCAGGGACTCGACACTTTTATCTTTTATGTATAATTTGTGTCACAGTGCATTTGATAATATATTTCAATTAGATGGTGCCCTTGCGCTCATATGAAAACAGGGAATGAATCTTTAAAAACGCTGAAATGTTGGCTAAAAATGCAAAGTTGTGAATTTTTGAGCTGCTGGGGAATAAATGATTAGTATAATAATAGAAATAACTTTGATGAAAACTTGAACTATATAATAAAATACTGAAATTTCATACGCGCAATCACGCAGACATTTTCTTAATTTTTAGGGCCAAAAAACCCCCTTATGGACCCCCATCCTTTGTTAGGTTCATATATTACTATATTTTTTTTGACGTGAGATTATAAGGTCACATCTCATTAGAGCCATTAGAATTTCTGAGTAGTTCTTTACCCGGGGGTAAACCATCATCATGAGCTAACGTAATAGGGATGTTTCCTGGGTAAAAAACTAGTAATTCTAAGTAGTCCGTCAGTTAGATAATCAAAAAATATTGAACACGTATTTTTTGCTTCATCAAATCAATCAAAATTGACAAAGATAACGCGCATCAAAGTTCGGGAGTGGGGGCTAATGACGTCACTTAATGGTAAACAGTGTACAAACTCGTGACGTCACGCGGAACTTCAACGCACTATATCTTCGTCAGAAAAAAAATATGTGTTCAGTCTATTTTTATAATGTAAATGACGGACTAATTAGATTTTTTCAGGAAACACGCCTATTAATGCACGTCCGATCTAACGGATTCTTATTTCGGATTGATATGTTTGTCGCAGGTCCTGGGTCCTGAAAAGTACGACAAATCGTGCGACATCTGGTCGCTTGGTGTCGTGATGTACATCCTGCTCTGCGGGTTCCCCCCGTTCTACTCCAACCACGGCTTAGCCATATCGCCTGGCATGAAAAAGGTAATTACTGATTCTTTGATAACAATATTATTATTTTGTTATAAAACTACATGTGTTCCCGCCACAGCTTCGCCTGCGGTATTTTCCATACAATTTATATCACCTCTTTTCACCCCTTTAGGGATGGAATTTCAAAAAATCCCTCTTTAGTGCACCTCTAGGGAACTCGAGGAATATCTCTTCCAAATTTCAAACCTCTAGGACCACCCGTTTAGGCTGTGCGTTGTCTATAAGTGAGTCACGGTACTGTTTTATATTTATTGATGATTAATCTTTCACAAAAAATAGTTATAATTAAGTTGCACAAATGTATCGCTGCTCATGACGCTATTAAGACGCTGACAACTACCAATGACCTTGAGTGATTGACATCGAAGCCTTCTGAACCTAACCTAACCTTTCCTTGTCGCTTCTGCTCCGACCCATTTTGCTCGCTCACTGCCATTTACCATTATAGATATAACATTATAGTAATTAAAATTTTAGACCAAAGGTGCTTTAGGTCAAAAAATATGCATGCAAAAAATCTTTATGCTAAGAAAGAAGATTGCCATTAAATATTATACCAAATATTTTCGACCGAAATATTTTAGCGCATAAAATTGAAGACCATGTGAATAGCAAAAGATAAGGGTTATATTTTATTACAATCATTTTGGCCCGCGACAACCGCTCTGTCCCACTAGGCCTGTGCCCAACTGTGGGCTCAGTAGAAGCCCCTGGCTTTACATACCGCCTTTGTTTCAGCGTATCCGCCTAGGTCAGTACGACTTCCCCGAGCCGGAGTGGTCAAATGTGTCGTCAGAAGCGAAAAACCTTATACGAGGCATGCTGTGTGTCGACAGCGCGAAACGTCTCTCTATATACCAGGTAACCAAATAAAATCAAATCAAAACGTTTAAACGCAGATACGAGTAGCCGTCCGACGAGAGATGTCACAGTGGGCTCACATGATTAATCACTATTAATTAATATAATATTTATTTCATTAAAGCTTAGGTGGTAAATACAACGTGGTTGAGACCTCCTAGTAGGTATGCATACCAGTGTCATGAGGTCTCGCTCCTGCAAAACTGAAGAATTGTACCGCAAGTTGTAAAATAATGTTGTGCTCGAAGTACTGGCTGTTAAGATAGTATAGGTTACTAAAAGATTTAAAACAAATATTGGCGTAATATGAAAATAAATTGACCAGATACAAATTGTATGTGAAAATTTTCGGATGTTTTTCTTTAGCTCCTGAACCACTGGACCGATTTTAATAAATGGGGTATCATATGATTCAGGGAGAACGTGCGAGTGTCATAGGCTATATAAAATTCTAAGGCTGCGTCATACCACGTGCAAAAATCCTTTTTACGTCGCTAGTCGAGTTTAACTATACTTTTACTTGTTTCACCAACTTTTTGCAGTAGTAGAAAGAAAAGCAGATTATGCACCTCGCATCAAGCGATGTGTTATCGCGCTCGTGTTTTTGAGGCCCTCACTTGTGTTCGAGCTCCAAACTAACACTCGTCTCGGAAATGAATCACTTTCCGCGTGGTGCAACAATCTACTATTTATTCCCCAGGTGATGTCCAGCCCGTGGATCCGCCAGTACACGCAGGTGCCTCAGACCCCGCTATACACCAACACGCTGCTACGTGAGACGGGAGACGCGTGGGCCGACGTGCAGGACGAGATGACGCGCTCCCTAGCCACCATGCGCGTTGACTACGACCAGGTGAGAATTCAAAAATAGTTCACAAAAACTAAAAAAACACTATTTTGTCAGTGAGGTAATGTATTGGACTCGTCAAAACAAACCAAATGAGCCCAAACTCGAGGGGTTTACTAATAGTCGTTGAAGAGTTCCACTATCCACCTCCGGGTTCCATGCTCAGATCAGTTCGGTGGTACCGAATTATTGTATCGTCATCCGAACTGCACTTGCAAAGCAAAACATACACATAGTAGTAGGTTAGGTAGGACAATTTTACGGCGGTTAAAGGATTAATCGGTGTTTTGGTGCGTGTTCGTTTGCGTAGAGTGAAAGCTCTGACAGTATAAGAGAGATGGCAAATAACTCGGTCTAATTTTACCGAAGAAATGCAAATCATCCGGCTAACTTCTCTGAACAGATGCGAAATTTGTAAAAGCCTGTTTCCTTTTGAACCGATTAAAATAACTGTTACAGGAACCTAAACCAGAATCATTACCGGGTCGGGGTCAACGACCGAAACCGGTTTGAAAGTTTTACCGATTTCCGAATTTGCAAATAGCATGAATTTTGCTTTGAGTTAATTTATAATATTTCTTTTTCAGGTACAAATTAAAGCCTTGGAGCAGAGCAACAACTCGTTACTAAACAAGAGGCGGAACAAAGTAGGTGCTTGAAACGAATAAACAAACATACATATATACTTACTTATACATGCCGGCTTTAGGGGCGCCACCCTCCATACATTATAGCGAAGTTACTATGAAACTACTTGAGTTTTGCATTCTGCGAACTGCAAAATAATATATATGTAATTTTTTGACACAAAGTATGTGTCGGTAGCGCTGCTTTAGTGAGTGTAGCGTTTTTTTTTTATGCGGCATGTATTTGTGAATACTACTTAAAAATAAGGTGACTAATTATTAATAGTATTTTGGATTTGATGTATAAATGAGCGAATCGTAATAGGTATTGGAATCTGTTTAAGGCATTAAAATATACAAGGTAGAATACACGTTGGATACTTTGCATACGGAAGTGAAAAGTGGATTATTACTTTGACTTTGTCAAATGACTGTTAGATTTGCCGTCAAGAAGCCAATGGTGTACAACTATATATGTTATATGAAACGTCATTTATTTTTGAAATTCCTTTAGAGCGTTGTAAATGACCTCAAATTATCTAGGTATTTGACATTGTCTAAACTATATTGTAACCCGTCTGTCTCTTCCGTATGGCAAAGAGCCGAAACGATTTTGTGGAAAAGGCAGGGTGGCTGTTGGGACAAAAAGTTTGGAGATCTTAGACCATGTCGAATGTAGGGTAATTCAAAAATAGAATCCTGAGCGTAGCGAGGGTTTCAACGGCACGACACGCAAATAACTTTGCTGCCGCGATACTCAACTACGGTTAGGTCATGTTTAGGTGTTTGTTTGCCCTGCGCCCGCGTCGCCTCCCTGTCTTATGTAAACAATCCAGCCCATGCATGTTGCACGCAGATTTTAAGCAACAACGATAGCTTTTTTGAGCTGGTTAGGTGAATATTTATATGTAAAAATAACGCACCCTTGTAATTTAAAACATGGCCCGCCAAGTAAGATAACTATAGAAAAGCCTTATAGTATTGCGCTTCATAAAGCGCACGGATATGCGCGTACATGATTTTGGCCCATTCCCCGCTTCGCGCTCGCACTTTACAGTGGCTCCGTTTTAATTAAGTAAAACAGCAATAAAATAAGAGAGTATCGCGTGAATCCCTTGGGAGTACGACACTGAGTATTGGTGACACTTAATGACCTCTTTTTTCTGGGTCCGGTTAATGTACGTCCCGATAATGCTCGACCCGATAATGCACGACCAGATAATTCGCGACTAGAATGTACATGAATTATTGGGCTGCGAATTATTGGGTCGAGCATTATCTGCCTGTACAAAACTTGTTCGAGACGATAATCGGAAGCCAGTAATGCTCGACCAGATAATGCACGACCTGATAATGTACAACCCAATAATTCGCGTCCACGGGCTTCCGATTATCTGGCCGTACATTCGCAGCACGGAGTGATAATAAACGACCTGATAATGTACGGCCTGATAACTGGAAACCAAAAGCCATAGTTCTGGGTTGTTATAAAAAAAAGACCTAACATCGAAGGCTAAGGCGGGAGCTACGCTTCGCTTCGCTCCCGCCTTAGCCTTCTGAACCTAACCTATCCGAGTCGCTTCTGCTCTGACCCATCTTGCTCGCTCGCTTCGCTCGCTCGCTGCCATTTACCATTTTACTCGTAGCTTAGTGCATCCTTAGGTTTTCACACTAGAAACTCAGCAGTAGTTGTCTGTGATTGTTGGTCGCGGATTATCAGGTCGTGCATTATCTGGCCGTGCATTATCGGGCTGTACATGAGTAGTGCGGGGTGATAATCGGCGACCACAATATTTGAAAGTGATGGTCGCCGATTATCGGGTCGAGCATTATCTGGCTGTGCATTATTTGGCCGTACATTATCAGGTTGAACAAGTTCGGTCCGAGCTGATAATTGGAAGCCATTACTGTACATACTGATAATGCACGACCCGATAATCCGCGACCACATTTCTGGTCGCGAATTATCAGGTCGAGCATTCCATGTTCGTACATTATTGGCCCCCTTTTTTCTTAGTGCAGTCGGTAAAAGTAATAAAGATATGAATAAAGCGTTAATCAATTTTTTTACAATTCTACAGCAATTTGGTGTCATTGTACTAACCAATCTACAGATGTAGTTCATAATTAGTTTCCATCGTGTTTTATCGGAAAAGTTCGTATTTATCGTGCTCTCTCAATTAGCTTCAGTACCCATCATATCACGTGTCATTTTTCATTTTGACATTTGACACTAAATAATAAAGTTTCATATTAATGAATAAAAACATGTCACTCATTTAATACAATGATAAATTGACCCTTCGGGTCCCGTCGTCTTCCGATTGAGATCCTAGTTTTACCGATGGAAACATATTATTCACTATATCTGTATCTTGACAGTGACAGCTGTCAAAGCATAGGTGACGTTTCGCGAATTTTAAAAACGCCTCAGTAATTACGTCCATGTAAAGGAAACGTGATGGCTTGTACCTGCAGGTACATACATGTATATACACAATTATAGTTAAGAATATGTGCTTTTTTTTAATAAAATTAAGCGTTTATTTTGAATATTTAGAAAACAGCAGTAAGTTTTAGGACGTCTTCCGTTTAGAGTTAAGATAATTTTGTGAGTGTATTTCATGAATCATGTTTGAAGTTTCTAGAGTTCAACACGTTAATTTTCTAGAAAGGAGCGTCGATTGGCGATTGTCAAACACTTCGCGGCACGTAAGTTGAACTTGGATTGTGCAGAACTAATTTTCGGGTCTCAATCGAAGTGCGATATGCAACGCTTTTTTCCCTGCTTGTGCCTGCGCGGGCAGGCGCCATTTAAGTTCAACTTATATTCCGGCGATTATAACATTCTAATACTCAAAACTTGTTCAGTTTAAATATAAGACAACGCAGTGGGGAGAGAAAATGTTAAAGAAAGTTCGCTCCAAATATGGTTGGCTGTCAACGACCATAGAAAATCTTGTATATGTGTAAACGAAAAGTTATGAAACTATACCAGAATCCATCATTCGGCGGACTAAATTGACAGATCAAAATGTTGCCAGGTGTTGTACGAATGAAATTTAATAGTGATGTGGTTAGTGTCGATGTTTTAGTATCGAATCGATCTATATGGTCTGTCAAGTCTGAGTATGGAATGGAATATGAATTGTATTTTGCCTGTTTTGTGGAGACATTCCTCGAGTATCCTAGAGGTGCACTAAGGAGGGATTTTTTGAAACTGTGATAAAGTTTGTATGGAAAATACCGCGGGCGAAGCTGTGGCGGGTCAATTAGTAATTTATAAATTAGCTTAAAAAAACTCTCACAGAGTCTATATGGCACATGATATTATATTAAGTGAATTTATAGAAAAACTTGCGACAACCACACATTAATATAAATATAGAGAATATAAACTTTTCTTATCGACACGAACAGCACTACCCTTACTATGGCAACATTTTTGCATTTTGAACTGTCAATTTAGTCCGCCGAATTATGGATTCCATTGTATTTTTGTTGTATTTAACATGGCGTACAAGTGTTTATCGAAACGTGTGAATGTTAAATTCCTTTGAAAAGTTGAAACTTGAATAACAACTTGCATTTTTGTTCCAAATAAAGAAACAACACATACAATACAACACAAATATGTTTGTTTATTATAATTATCATCTGTTTATTTCATTGAAATCATAGTTATGTAATAAAATATACATACTTACATACGTATCTATTTAGCGGTGACATTTTGTTTAGTATATTTAAGTTATTATTAAGTAAAAATTATATTTTCAAGTAGCCGACAAATCTGCCTTTAAAGAGGTTTCAAAAAGTATTTGTTATATCTGTATTTTGGTTATACAATAGTTTATGCTTTTGTAGAGCAACAAGTGGCGTTACAGCTGTTATGTGGCATTTAGTTACATAATTAGCTGAATGCAAGCTGTGTAAAAATGCTTTAGAATTGCATCGGGTATTAATATTATATTATATTAGCTCTATACAGCTTGTGTGCTACTTAAAAATAGTTATATTATGGAATTAATTGTGTCATTAGTTATAGGTGTAGAAAAATGGTCAGTAAAGAAGTATTATTTTGTTTGAAATGTCCAAAGCACATACAAATATAGTTATTTAGTAGTGTTTCTGGCTTATATAGGGTGGGTCAAAAGTTGTATGTAATGTATGGACCACCATAGAGTTCCTGATAGAGAGATGGCTTACAATTTTGAACTTTAATTATAAAATAAGACTTTTTTTTTCTATGTGCATCACAATCCTATAATAGTAAAGCAAATCCTTTAAAATATATACATAGATATATAAATATGTTAAATGAAAAATTTACGTGTAATTTCGATTTCGCTCAACGATGCTGTGGCAGACTTTAAGTACCCATATTATTATAGTTTGCAGTCGTTCGATGCATTTGTCTGTCCGTCTCTCCGAATAATACAAGAGAAATGACTGCGATCATAAGTTGAATAAAAGCTAAATTTGCTAAAATACAGTACAAACTAGATGGTGCCACAGTCGCTGCCTGCGAAGTATTCAATCAAATACAACGAAATGAAATTATATATTGATTCAAAAGGCATGTGTATTGCGGCTTTACACATCGATTTTCGAAGGAATTGCGGCCGCAATTTAAACGATTCACCGATAGATGGCGTTACAACGTCCGAGGAACGCTTGATTGACAGTAGTCTTGGTTTATTCGTCCATGGTAGTACCATTCGGTTTTCATTAATTAATCTATAAATAATATTAAAAAATGCCTCTGTGTATCTAACTGTAATCTGTAACTAGTATTGAGCTACTCATACATGAGGCACCTCAGATGACACTTTGTTAGATTGTCACAACAATTCACTTGGTCAAAATGTCCCACCTCAATGTTCATGACCCACTGACAGAAGACGAACCGAGTGAGGCGAGATGATAGTGTAGTATAGACAACGTAGCGAGTAACTCAGAGTGCGAGTGAGACAAACGAGTGCCGTCCATTCTGTACAGTGTGATAACCTCGCCTGATTTGAGGTAGGACATTGTACCACCTCGTTTTGTAAAAGGAGTTACTCCCTCAAACTCATTTTAATTTCATGTCCTTCCCAACACTATTATAAACTGCTTAAAAGATTTTGATGAGGTTTTCTTCGTTTAGGGAATTTTCTTGAGATTTCTTTGAATTTAACAAACATACATTTTCAAAGCCGAGGAGTGAGGGGAGGAGCTACTGCCCCTGTACTTTCTTTACAAACTATTAGAATATTTCGAATCAACTCGATGATAAATAAGTTTCTAAAAATTGCATTTTTATAACAAGGCTTTTTGCCCATTTCACTTTAATATTGCAATAAAATGCGCACACAAAATTTCGTGTCTGTGCTGGTGACCGTTGAAGAGTTCCTTTGTCTGGAGCTAATCCTGGATGTCGATTCAGGTCATGCTTCCCTTAAAAATGCATTGTCATCGGAACTGAACCAACATGTAAAAATTCAGCTCCGTAGGATAAGAGGAGGTGGTTCTAATTCAGCTTGCTTACATACAAACATTGCATGTTAATAAAAAGTAAACTGCAAGTTAATAAAAAATAATGTAATTATAATAATTAATCATTATTATCGCTGCGTAATATTAGGATTTTAGGAGCGTCCTTTTTTGCCGTCCATACGAGAGAACAGTTGATTGTATTTTTCTATGGTAATAGTTCAATTATTTCGTAAATTAAATTAATCAAGTTATAGTTGAACTAAATTAATTAAACTAACTTGAAACGACGCGTTGTATTGCCAATGTTTTTTTTTCTTCAATAGAAAATCTGTTGTAATATTCCTAGTTTTCATTATTATTATAGTCCCACTTGCAAAACTTGGGATATGCTCAGTAGTAGCAAGTGGCATCAACTGGGGAAGCCCACCTTATTCGTATAGTGGCAATATAACAGTGTAACTGTAACCAACCAGTCCTAAAGGTAGGGTCACACCAACCCAAACTTACGCGACTGAACTTGAAATTCGCCGTGTTCGTAAAGACAATGACGCAGCGCGTATCGCGGGTAATACTTATGTATAAAAAGCATTGCGCGCGCAATCTGATTGAAACTTTTATCCTATATGCTTGCGCCTTTGTCTGATATCGTACTCAAGTAAGGTTTCTAGTATGAGAAAATGCCGATTTGAGTTTAAGTCTAGCTCAAATTATGTGAACTGCGTTCAAAATGGATATGGTACTCAAATCAGATGTTTAGTATGAGCAAATGCCGAATGAGTTCTAGTCTGGCTCAACTCAACATCTCAGGTCTGCGCTTAAGATCGATATCGTACTCAAGAAAGGTTTCTAGTGTGAGAAAATGCAGACTTGAGTTGTCTTGAGCATAGAGTACTTATTATGCGGACGTAATCAAGCATATAATTAGGGTAGAGCCACACCAAGCCGAAGTCCTCGAACTGAGTTCAATAAGTATCTAGTTCGTTTATACTTAAACATAGTCACAAATATACCAATACATTGTTGTATATAACATCACATTGCCATTAAGTATATATAAGTACTTAGAACATATTTTGTCATAGTATGCATTTTCGTATCACTATTTTTGCTATGATTCATTAATTTAAGTAAAAATGTAAAAGCAGCAATATATTTTTGTTTAACATGTATTTAGTACAGTCAGTACAAAAAACGGATAACGAAATTAATTAAATAATATCTAGACACGATTATTTGTAAAAGTCGTATGTCGCTGATGCGTTGTCATGTAATATGAACTCTATTATAACGCTGTCAGGGTTATTTCCACAATATCTGGTCTGCTTTAGATACGAATCTGAGTCTCCTGCAATGTTAATGTCAATGCACCAACGAAAATATTGGCAATATTTATGATTATAAATGTACGCGTTGGCAGAACGCCGACGGCATTTGTTTTGTTTTGTAATTGGGCATTCAAAATTGAGACTTATTTTTACCTATCGCTGCGTTCATATTCGCTCTAATTGCAAATTTTACGAGCGATGTATTCCGGCTGGTCACTGTATAACATGTCTCATCTACTGATTTATTTAGATCTTTGGATTAAATGAAAACTATAGCGTGTATTGAAAATAAATGGACCCTATTTGATCTTTCTTGCCAATAGTGAGTTGGATAACATTGACATTAATTGCAGAAAACCCAGATTAAGACCGGAAATAGATAAAATAAACGAAAATTAAAATACTTAAAAAATTTAGAAAGATTATTCGAATTAATCGAATGGAAACAGTCAATTAATGTGTGTCAACAATGGTTGTACATACTAAAATTTTTGTATTAGGAAACGACCACGTAAAAACTGCACGTTGGCAACCCTAGCCAATGTTTTGATGTGACCTTGACGCGTCTTAACGTGCAGTGTCGCCTCTATGTTATCGTTATTCTCATGTTAATCGATTGCCTGTATTTACTAAAAAGGATTTTGTAAAAGTGTACTGACTTAATTACTGTGAATAAGTGTGATTTATGGTTAATAAAATAATTATATTAGACCTATTGATTCTTTTATTTTATCGACGTGGAAAGTGGTTTGTTATAAGTTTGAAGCCAGTTTTAATTTTCAGTCAGTTTATAAACCCATTATTGGCTTAATAGCTGGTTACTTATTTAAAAAAGCTGTTTGAAGCTGTTTGAACATCTTTTCAATTTAAAAGCATTTTTGCTCTAAGTATGATACACCCTTAGAATATAGCATATGAGAGTCGCACGTTCTCCACGAATCCTATGATACCCCATTAATTGAAATCGATCCAGTAGTTCAGGAGGAGAGTGGTTCTTCCGATTTTTTGACCAATGTGTGTTTGTCATACATATCAGGCAGGTTTCACTCCGCACTTTAGGTACGCGCGGCCGTCGCGTTGCTCGGAGGTGTAAATTGCAGCAGGTTGCCGCTCGCTCGCTCGCTGGGCGATTCGCGCGTTGTTGTCTTTGGATGACGCGGATAAAAACTGACAACCTTAGCGTACACGAAAGAGCACGTTTTATGCGATGCAGAGAGAAGGCATGAGTAGGCATATTTTCGTGCCTAAGCACCGGTTTTGTTAGACAGTGATTCTTCTGTACGTTAGTACTATTATCTATTCTGTGTACATATACGTAAATACGTAAGTATATAGACTTAAACTCTATACCCTCCTTTTTATCTTTGCGAAGTCGGTACAAAGGATATCATTATTAGCCTGGCGCTGATTGCGCTGCGGCCCTAGCATACCAGACACGGAAATAAGTTAAACCCCTTTATCTCTGACTATCTCTTTCGTCGGCACTAGTGTGAGAGAGACGCACTTAGAGATAAGACGGTTTAACTAATACTTGCTAGGGCCGCTGTGCGCTAAAATTAACTTGGTGGCGAAAAGGTTCGATGGTATTGAAGTAGCAGATTTTTTACATTAAGTATGTAATGTTCTCTCTGGGTTGGTCGTCTGGTAGTACCTAAACCTAAGAAGATAATGGCACAGTATAATTATGTAAGCAGTATTACATCTTCATACAAACGGCCGAAACGACGCGCGTCGAAATCTCGGTAAACTTCGGTACACAAGTTGCGAGTGCGCCGGTGTTGTGTACGGGCGCGGGCAATATGACGCTCCCGCTCATTTATTTACGTAAATTGTAGCACGAGAATATTTGATATTACTAAAAGCAAAATACATAAAATGCATTTTGGTTAAACCATACTGACTTGACTTTTGAAATTCGAAATTAAGAACCAAGTAGAAATAATTAAAATTAAGACTTACAAAATTTGCAGTAATATTTCATGAAAAGATACTACGACAATATAATATAGCATTATCAAATACGTAACCCAAGAAAGACAGTCAGTGGGCAGCCCTACTGCGTGTTTACATACCGAGTGGCGGTAGGTAATTATTTCGAGGACACTGCCGAGACAAAATACTGCTTACTTAATTAAACTGTGGTAATGGTCTCTCTGGGTTGGTCGTCTGGTAGTACCTACCTAAACCTAAGAAGGTAATGGATTCTCTGGGTTGGTCGTCCGGTAGTACCTAAACCTAAGAAGGTTAATAAAACAATTAATATTAATATTTGTTTTATTTATTATTTTTTCATTAACCAATAAGTCCTTAAGCGATACAGTACAGATAGATAGCGACGTCTTACTCCCAGTCAATGTACAGCAGTGCACCACAATGCAAAAAGTCGTAAGTGTATTTCCATCTAACTCTTACGACCTTTTACACTACAGCGGTCTCCAATCAAATAAGCAGAAGACCAATCTTACATATATTACAGTCACAAACACATCAAAATAACATTTTTATTATTAGATTATTTTCGTGACCCCACCATGGTTGGTTTTTACAGTATGCAAGCTCTATAATAAATGTGTCCGGTGGGGACGCATCTTAACGATGAAATTATCGTCATGACAAAAAGGCGGACAAAATAACTTTTTACATTATATTCGTTTTTGAAATTTAAGCTCTAAAACTTAACATAAAATAATAACAAGTTATTTTAAACTGATAAAAGTCACATCGCTCAGAAAATCGATGTGTTCAAATTCGAAAATAAATGCATAAATACTCAAAATTATATCGTAGACACTTCTTTTTATAAAAAGAAATACATTTTCAAATATATTGTTATCATATAGGTACCTACGCATAACAGAAATTGAGTATGATTGTTAAACTCTAACTAAAATTGCTTTTTGATGGAAACCGATTTCGGTAGAGAACTTTGTAAAGAATAAAGTAGAAATTGAGTATTCAGATTTGAAAATGAAAAAATCATATATATATTCAAATTTGGACTTTGTCATTCTTCAAATTCCCTAGATTTTGAATGAACTTGGTATGAAACAGCGTTATTTCAATTTATAAAACATTACTCTTCAATCATGGAAATCTAAGCGATATAACGACTAATTTTATTTTGAGTAAACTTTATCAATCGAGTACAAAATTACGTTTCAATGTTATTTATGAACACAAAAATATTTTATTTTATTTTATACACGTGGGGTCTGACTTAAAGGCTTTTTATTATAACTAAACAATATACAATTTAATTAATTATATGTATCAATAATGAATGAATGATACACTCATCCACTCAAACATTCAATCGCTCTGAAAACTTTCATATATCTTTGCCGATTTCACCTGGTTTTACCTTGGCTGGATAATGAGATTTCTATAAATTTTTCACACATCCAAACTTATGTAAACCTTTATAGACGCAGGCCCCTCTTTCCCACTTGGCACTCTGGGCAAGTGCCCAAGGCCCCGCGATCGAAACGGCCCCCCTAGTTCCCGCCTGATTACCTAACGATAACCGATATTTATTACCGAAAAGCTTATTTAATTCGAATAAATTAAATCTAAATGACTGACTACCATATGAATATATATAGTAAGGAACTGCCGGACGCGAATTTCGTGATGCTCACTTTTTTGGTGTCAAATTTTTGGTGGCACTATCGCATACTCGGTAAATATTGCCGACATCGTCGTTTTTATTACATTGAGGAAAGGGATTATTATAATAAATAAGGGATTATTGGCTGATTCATGCGTTTTGGTTTCGCGCCGGTCACGTTTTTTCAAATGTTTGATTTAATGTGCAGTATATTAAAAATCATTTAAATGGAAATAAAACTAATTTCGGAACTGCTATTTTAATTTAATAATTTCTTAATGTAAAATTGCACAATATGTGACGTCACACTAGGGGGTCTCACAAATGTGACCAACTGTGACAAGGACGGGGGGGGGGGGTCAAAAAATCACGAAATTAGTGTGACGTACTTTACGGATAAACCTTTATTAAATAAGTATTTCTAAAAAATACCAAGTAAGTATAAGTATCTTACCGGTTTTAGTAAATGTTTTCTTAGCGCTGGTGATCATTCTAATACTCACAGGTACTTGAATAACTTAAATAAAATCAAAATAAAACATTATATTTCTTTCATCTTTAACTTTTTCAACGCCAACGACGGATATATCCGTCAGGGTATACAGGGTAAGCCCTTCATTAGTTTGACGTAAGGATGAAATTCGTGTTACTTAGATTGCATTGAAATATCATTACATTCCTATCAAACTACAGAAATCAAAAACATGATTGCTAAATTTATTTGTATTTTAGGAAAAAAAATGCAGTTAAATTTAAGTTTATTTTCTCCTTCCAAGACAATAGTAATTACTGATTATGTCTTTGAATAACCAAGTATATATTCCGTGGTACATCGGCAAAGATATACTCAAAAGGCATATGATATGTGATTTCAGGTAATGCAATGATATATGAATGACAGGGGCGATGATACAAATAATTTTATATACAACAGTTCGTGAGACAGTTACAAATATCTCCATTACACGTAAAAAACTATGTTTAGTGTTTTTTTGATATAGCATTTGGCAAGAATTGTGATGGCGGTGAGCATAGTAGAATAATATACTGCGTCTGAACTCAACTGTTGAATTAGTGACATTTAGATTTGGTGAACTTTTTTAACGATGAGGGATCACACACCAAAGACCGCCAACGACGGATATATCCGACTATCCATCAGAGGATAGTGTTAAAAACATTAAAATGACAACTTTTTGATAACAGTTATATATATCGCTGTCAGATGAAAAGACAGTTGTACATTCACAAACGAAAGTGTTAAATTTTGATCAATCTTGGCGGTTAAAAGTTAAAAACACTGAGAAGTTATATTTATCTCTAGAGAGCAATTGATCATTAAACTAGCTTCCGCCCGCGACTTCACCGTATCAAATATACTTTACGACCTATTCTCATTCCTACCAAATATACATACATTATTTGGTAGGTATGAAAATAGGTGTGAGTGCGTGTGCCCACAAACACCGTGACACGAGATTTTTATATTATATAGATTAGTTTAATATGAGAGAACACATTCTTGCCAAATGTTATATAAACTTAACTTTTACAATAAACCATAACGAGATCATTATTTTAGAACTAGCACCTGAACATAAATTAAACTATAATTAATAATAAAACCTTACCAGAAATATAAGAAAGCATAGACGTTTATCAAAATGGCCGGCCTTCATTTATTTCTGATCGAGGTATGCGTTACTGACTAAATGTTGTATGTATGTGAATGAACTAATAAAAATTATGAATTTGAGATTCATTCATGATGAGTATTTGCAAAATATACACAAGTGTAGAGAGAAAACTTACTTGTGACATATTTCATAGCATGTTTTCTACCTTAATAACATTGAAATAACTAACATAATGCATCAGACGTAAGTATTTCATTATACTATGTTGGAATAATGACTTTAATAGTTATAACTCGCCCAATGTAAAAATAGCGCTGACGGATATTTTAAAATATTTATCCGTCAGCGCTCTTTTTACATTGGTTGAGGTATACAAAGGTAGAAAACATGGAATAAAAATTTTGATTTGGCTTGTCTCATTATGTCTATTTTTTATAGCCAGAAACGAATTAACGCAAGATTGTATGTTATATTCATTAATATATGAATATTTCAAGAGAATATTTTACAGAAAAGTAGTTAAGTAGTTTCAAGTCGGTTCAACATTGACTTACGGCAAACAGTCATGCCCCTGCATTGTTATGTATATTATATACCGATATAAAAGCTTTTATACATATATCATTTTAAGTGGACACCGGATTTACACTGACTACTATGTGCACACTATTTATAGAATATATATGTTTATATAATATACTTTTAACGGAGATTGGATATGATTAATAATTTAGCAGCTTCCTTCTTCCGTGTAAAATCCTAAATGCATTCAGAAAATTCTTATAGTAATTTAATTCGCGTGTCAACTTGAAATAGACGTTTTACTAATTTACACAACGCGATAAGAAATTTTGCCGGGTAAAATAGATACGGATCGAAAAATTATGATTTTAACCTATTCCAATCTCCGCCCAGTATATGCCTTATTTTATGGCAGTAGGGTTTACCGACACCGAATCACTGCGAAACAGTTTCACCTTTAGACCACTCCATCGGCCATTTTTAACATGGCGTTTGTATTTTCGACTTAGAAGCAAACGCATAAGACTCAAATTCTCCTAGCTTAAGTCGTCTTTATAGGTAAAAAGGTTAAGCAGATGTCTGAGCTCGTTTTGACCTGTTCTTTAAGTTATTTTGGTACTGACTAAAATGTCGGTAAGTTATATACAGTCAGATTAATTACAAAGCCGACAAGCTTGTTCAGACGTAAATATTTTTCTTTTTTAATCGACTGTACTTGCGATTGTACAACTGCATCCGTCCCTTTCAAACGGTATATATTAGAAAGACACGCTTCAAACGTACAAACAATATAGGGATTACAAGGGTTCTTTTGCAAAAATACAGCGTCAACGTTTACAATATTTCCAGGCCTTAACTATGTTTTTTTTAATCATAATTCAGTACATGGATAGCATTTTAATATACATGGGCGGTTTCAATAGTATGTGTTGAAGTTAGAATGTGGTTTTTACTTGCACTATGAATTACAAACCATAGAAGGATAGTCAAATTAAAACTTTCATGAGACATAATGAATACTTGAAAAACACACGGCTTTACTCACGATTTATTGTCAGAAATAGTCCGACATGTTTCGAACTCGATTGGAGTCCTTCTTCAGGGTTTGAGTGCGGTCCCGGTCAGATCAACCCGCGCACTGACCGGGACCGCACTCAAACCCTGAAGAAGGACTCCAATCGAGTTCGAAACATGTCGGACTATTTCTGACAATAAATCGTGAGTAAAGCCGTGTGTTTTTCAAGTATTCATAGAAGGATATTTTACATACCGCCCTGACAAATTTGAAGCAATAAACCGGTGCGCTTTGACATTTGACACTACGCAGCGTCCCGGCGTTTGGAGCCAGAAATGGCTCCGATTTTGTTGCTTCACATTGTGCGCGCGGACTTGGTTTGTATTGCGTTATTATTCTAAGGTGAATAGCTTCTTTGAATAGAAATCTCTGCTAATATAAATGTTTCTTGGTTTGTCCGTCCTTCACGCAGCAACGAAGCAACCAGGCGCGGAAACAAAGACAATTACTTATCTTCTCGAAACATTTCGACTGTGGAAATTTCAAATGTCGTAAGCGACATTTTGTGGAAATGGCAAAATGTACCTTAGACATTTGAAATAAGAGTCATTTTGTCGAAATGTCTATATGTCCCTTACGACATTTGCAATTTCCTCAGTCGATTTGTTCTATGTCATTTAAATTGTTCAAAATAAGTTGATAATAATATCCGCTCCGAGAACTAACAGATCGACGTGATTTTTTGCACCACAGACTTTATGAGCCGAAGAGTGACATATGGCCAAATTCAGAAAGGCCACTCAACTTGATCTTTAATTAAAGTGACGTTTGAGTGACGTTTTTCTATAGGTTTTAACAGTTGACGGACATGTAACTATTTAATCTTTCATTGAATGCTTAAGTGGCGTTTCTGAATTAGGCCATTAGGCTACTTATTATCTCAGAAAAATGCAAAGTTCCCGAGGGAAACGCGATGAAGGAATTCCACGTCGAATACTATTTAAAGTTTGCCATTTTTTAAGTGTATTCCCAATTTGGTTTAACAAGGCCCAGGTGGGAACTCCTGTCCCCTGTTCACTATGAGAGGAAACTTGCTTTCGGCAGTGGAACTTATACAGGCTGACGCTGGTGGTGATGATGATTTTTTGTGGTAAAATTTACGGTTGTATATTTGTTTTTTTTTAGAATTTTCTAAATCTTTTTAGAATCTCGCAAGGAGAATTGAGTCCTCCTGAGTGAACATTTCTTTATAGTTATATCAGCAAATGAAAATAGCTCTAAGTTAATCTTTCATCAAAACTGAGTGCGCTTACACCATATTCTAACCGCAACGCATATAAGTTTTATTTAACATACATCAATTAAGCTTACTAGGTACAGCTATCATATATATAATATTAAAAAAATTCGCTAATCACCTCAGGGCGTCAAAAACTCGAATTTTGGCTTCAAAAAGACCATTTAAAAAACCGACTCCCTAAACACCGCAGCATCATCGGAATCGGCTCATCCACAACGATGCCCGTATATATACACCTATCTGGAGTCGGTCGAAATTGGAAGTATGTCGAATGTTCTCGAAAAATCGTGTTCTTAGGGAAGCTTCGGTGAGATTTATTTTTAAATCCTATAATCGACAAAGGTGACTAAGGGGAGGAAAGGAGGGGGTTTAAGAAGCCAAAGTTACCCCATTCCAACAGCATTTTGGCAAAAGTAGCAAGTCTTTTGCATTACAACAAATACTTAAATCCCCGCAAAAGGGTGACACTTCGTAAAGTTATTTTAATTGTCCCTTACGCCGCACATAATATAACAAAACAAGTGATGGTCGTAAGTGACAAGAAGTGTCACAGTACCCTAGTCAAGCCGATGCCCTCACAAAACTTGTAAAAGCCGTTAAAAGTCCATCGGTTTACTTTTTGTGCACTCCAAGCCTCAAGCCAACTATTCTACTACCTAATACTTCAATAATTTTGGCGTAAAAACAGAACATATTTTACTAGACGCCTTATGAATGTTGTAAATCTGAAAATGTTGTAATAGTATCCTATGCATTACTTAGGAATTGGATAGCGTTTTGTCTCTTACAACATTTTAATAAATATGTCTTTTACAACATGTGGAATTTACAGCAAACAAAAGCTATAAAACTATAAACAATAAAAACAATTTCCTAAACGACACGCGTATTATGTATTTTCTTTTATATATTATTTTGCGTTCGATAAGACAAAAGGGGTTAAGCGACAATTTTGAACACTGATTTAATGGTGTTGAAATTAGTTATTTAATTCCATTAAGTAAGGTCGCTTTTGCAACGTTTTAATTCTGCCATTTATCCTCATTTGTGTACTCATTGTCGATATGATGACCTTTTTAAATTACGTCATACAATTTGGTATAATACGTATTTTTGAGATTCAAAACCATTCCGATAATACAAACGTATTTGTTAAACATTCTGTATAATTATTGAAACAGTTTAAATACCGCTCTTATTGCATTGCATCTGTTTTATAATACCCGAATAGTATACTGATCATAACGCTGGTATAGTTTTTTTATTTAAATATATTGTTAAGGTAAGAATATTATTGTTTATTCATTTTCGTGTATCGTGTTGGAAAGTATAACCAATCCTGAATGCTTAGATTAATCTGGATGCGTTTGAAACACTTTGATAAATTAATGTATTCTTTACAAAAGCGGTACTATCAATTGCACCATAAAAATTACTTATATGTGCCAGGAAAAGAAAATATAAACTTAGGTTTTTACTTTTTAAGGTTCGACGTGTCCTTAGACAATTTTTTACAGAAAAAAAAACATCCAGAATTAATCGAAGCATTTGTCAATCATTGGGCCTTTTAAATTAAACACTCAGTCTCAAGTTTGGTGCAACATTGAGAAAAAACCTGGTTGATGTTTCTCGATTTTTAAACTACCTAAAAAGAACCAACATAAAGAAAAAACTACCCTATAAAGAGTTACCCCTTTATAAGGCAATGAGAGATATAACCGCACCAATGGTTCACCGCCAATGACGAATATTATCCGACAGGGTTTACAAACACAATGTAAAAGAGACTTAAATAAATGTAGCGTAAAGTTGAAAGTCGCGTTACTTCTTAAACACACGTGGCGTGTGAGTGACAACTTTTATATTTCGTATGGCTTTCAAAAGGTTTATTCTGACGGAATAAGGTTAAATAAAAAAACTAGGCCTATTCCTGCAAATATTAAGGACATTCAATGAAGGTTTCACCATTAGAGTTCAGTTTTCGTTTTAGGGATCTAAATAAATAAATCTCATAGGAAGACAGTGGGGTTATGTGAAATTGTGTTATAAGTAATTTTATCTACACGCATATCATAAAACCTCCATAATGTATTCAAAACTCGTAGGAAATGACCAGCATTATTACAACCAATTTTACTATGAGAACTTTCTTGTTTGTGGTAGTAAGTAAAATCTATACTGTAATGTTATAACAGTATCAATTTTAGTAACGTTGTGAGTTTAAATTTGGAACAGCTGTCAAAACTCAAGTGGGTGTCTATTCTAGTATCTTTAGATATTAAAACAGTTATCGATACGAAACATCAATTCAGTATGTTTTTTTAATATAAAACGCACGATATTTGACCTCGACTGACATGAGAATAGGGACTTGGACTTTGTCTATGATTTAAAAAACCATTCGTCTTGACAGAGGATCGGATTGCCGCCATTACTGTTGTCATTTCATCATTCATGTTGGTTTTTTGCTGTTTGTAAAAAGTCGTAATTTACATTTTAGTTGAAAATATGAATAGTAGTGACTCCGAGAACGATGTGGAAACTCCGTCGGATATCATAAATACAGCCACGATTGCAACAAATAACTTGTTGTCAGAAAATATTGTTTCTGAACACATTATCGAGGATTTATAATGTACATAATTTGGCCTAAAAACACTCGTGCGATTGTATTATGAAACTCGCCTCTCGGCTTGTTTCATAAACCCGCACTCTTAATATAAGGCCTATCATTATGCAACCATTGCATAAACTACTAGTGTGTCATTTTTAAAAAGCAATGAATAAATAAATTGAATTAAAAAAAATAGTGAATCAACCAGGCGATTCCCAGCTCGTTCCGTAGGCAGCATACATAAACCAGTCCGCGCCATACCTGCCACCACTACAGGATGCCTCACGCGACGTGCAGGCGCGGCTCGCGCGCCTCGTCGCGGCGCGAGCGCAGGCTGTTGTTGCGCCGCAGCTCGTCCATCAGCGAGCGCGAGTCGAGCGACTCGCGGTGCTCGGACGACGAGCGCTTCGTGTGCGTGCCTACAAAATAAGGATTTGTTAACACTTTCAGTGCCAGCACAAAAATCAAGTCCCATCCCAGGCGCCGAAAAATTGCCTCGATACAAAACCGCTATAGCAAGAACCCGACCAGCGACAGGCTGGTTTCACTTGGAACTTTAGGTACGCTCGGCCGTCGGGCAGCGCGGCGCTGTAAATCGCAGCAGGTTGCCGCTCACTCGCTCGCCGCGTCGCGCGTCGTCAGCGATTACTCTACTTAAAGCGACCCTAGCGTACGTGACAGAACAAGTGTTATGCGACAGAGAGAGAAGGCATGACTAGGCATATTTTCATGCCTAACCACCGGTTTTGTTAGAGAATGATTCTTCTGTACGTTAGTATTATCTATTCTGTGCCAGCGAGTTGTTTGGCGTGGCGAGAAAGTCATAGAAAACCCGATTATCGGGTTTTCGGCACTGAAGGTGCAATAATCCATAGGATCTATTATCGATAAAAGGTATAAAATGCAGTCGCTTGTATTTGGATAACAATTAAACGAATTTTGGTGCGGTTTGCACCAACGTAGAGATTTTATTGAGAAAGAAAAGAGAAGAGGAGAAAATAAGTTTATCTACACCCATATCATAAAACCTCCATTGGTTAATCAAAAACCGTAGGAAATGACCACCATTTTGACAACCAATTAGAAAAAACCAGTGCTGCGATAAAGAAATAACATGACTTCTTTATCGTTTTTAGTAAAGAAATGAGATTAAATTTGGAACAGCTGTCAAAACTCAAGTGGGTCTCTATTCTAGTATCCATAGATATTAAAACAGTTATTGATACGAAACGTCAATTCAGTATGTTCTTTTAATATAAACTGCACAATATTTGATCTCGAGTGACGTGAGAATAGAGACTTCATCCGTTTGTCTATGATTTAAAAAAAAATGGTCTTGACGGAGGATCGAATCGGCGCCATGTCGGTGTTTTGCTGAACGAAAGTAGAATTATTGTTGAATTGAATAGAAAAAGTTGTTTGTAATTTACATTTTAGTTGAAAATATGAATAGTAAGTAGTCTTCTCGGAGTGTGTGTGATGTGAAAATGCGCCGGATATCGGAAATATGCAGCCACGATTGCAAAAAATAACTTGTTGCCAGAAAATATTGTTTCTGAACCCTTCATGGAGGATTTATAATATGTGTGTAGATAAAGTTATGTATGCAACTCTGCATAATTTGGCCTTAAAACACACGTGCGATCTTATTATGAAACTCGCCTATCGGCTCGTTTCATGGAAACCGCACTAGTGTTTTAAGGCCTATCATTATGCAACCGTTACATAAACTACTATTATTTACCAAATCACGAGGTTAAATAATGTCAAATAAGCAATAGGTGGATTCCAAACTAGGCTACGCCTGTATCTTCGTAGATTCTACATTTTATTTTTTTGTGTAATATTTTATATCCATGAAGTTTGGGATAACATTAGCAACTTCGTACATTGTTGGGTGATGTGTTATATACTAGAGATGCAACGGATAGTGGTTTGGCCGGATACCGGATACCGGATATCCGGCATGGTCGCTGGCCGGATAGCCGGATATCCGGCTGCACATTAGCTATCTCTAGTCGTGTTAGCTGGCGCGGCCTTCACGCGGCGAACAAGTTTCAACTTGTTACAAATTGTAAGTGTGCGGGGAAGCCCTTTGAGGTTCAATACGCGCTCTATTGCGTCAGTTGGGAAATATTTAAACGTGCACGTCCTGATGTTAAGTGAAGTTTTATGTTTAAATAACAAGAAACTAAGCTTTAATTTGATTACTGACGTGAATTTCGTTTATTTCTGATGGTTTTTTATTGGTTTTATCCTATTTCTGATGCAAGCTTTAACTATCCGGTATCCGGCCGGATACTGACTCACTATCCGGTATCCGGCCGGATAGTAAAATCATGGCCGGATAGGCCCGATACCGGATAGTAGCCGGATATCCGTTGCATCTCTATTATATACATTGCGTTTTGCGATAACAGGAGCAATTTCGGCAGTTCTCTGGTGATATGTTTTATATTCATGGCTTTTTGCGATAACGGGAACAATTTCGTAGGTTCTTTTGTGATATTTTTTATAACCATGAAGTTTTGCGATAACGGGAGCAATTTTATAGGGTCAGATGGTGATGCAACAGTCTCCAGCAGTAGAACGTGTTAAGATCGGGTAATCAGACGGCTAATATATTAGCCGTCTGATTACCCGATCTTGGGTCATCATGGGTCGAGACACCTGCAGATCGTAAGAGCTGACAAAAACCACGTCCAAACTCAAATAATTCACTGTTACTGTAATAATAATCAAATTAATTTCTTTATGAATTTGGAGTCATTTTGTCCCTGTTTTGATATAGAGATACGGGAGTCTGAAATTCGATACACTAAAAGTACGCTAGTTATATTTAGAGCTCTGTTTGTTACCGGACAGTTCGCACTCACAGCTCACAGTTTACTGGTAGAATAAGCTATCAACACTATCCACTATATTAAGAGCTCTGTATCTTACCGGGCAGTTCGCGCTCGCAGCTCATGATCTCATGGTCGAGGGAGGCGGAGGCCGGCTCGCGGTCGACCCGGCGCCGGCGCACGCTTTGCTGAAATCGGAAGACTGATCACATACATATTGATAGCGCTACACACTATCATTCGGAAATGTTGAAATGTGGAAAATGAGAGGGACAGAGGGAAAGTTATTAAACTCCTATTAACCTTTTGACCGGCACAGTCGGCTGCAGCCGTCAGCGGATACAGGGTAAAAAAGTCCTTCATAACCTTGACTTAAAGTTGAAATTCGTGTTACGTCTCAGACATACATGGCGGTCAAAAGGTTAAAAAAAATTGGCATAGTGTCATCAATCAATTATAGACTTTATTTTAATGATATAAGAAACTTTCACAATTGCAACTAAGCAATTGCAATGGCAGATTGTTAAGCTGCAGCGGTCATTTTCTGGTTTGATTTCAATATATTTTTCACATTTCTGTAAAAGAACACCATTGAATTGATATTTGTTGTTAGACTATAGAGTATAAACTAAAATTAGGACAAATTTGATAGCTGAAACTTAAGCCGTTATGAAAATACAGGTGGAACATAATTGGTCTAAAATCAGTCAATTTTTAAGGGTATTTATTATTAACTAGTAATCATACTATAACAACACATATTCTGTGAAAATTGCAACCTTCTAGCTATTACCGTTACTGAGCTAGAGGCCTCTGACTGACGGATGGACGTTGTAGGCTCAGTAATAGGGTCCCCTTGATCCCTTCAGCTACGGAACCCTAAAAAGTATGCTACATCCTTCCCCATATAACGCGATACATGTGCCAAATTTTATGAAAATCTGTTCAGCTATCTGGCCGTTAGCGGAACAAACAGACACACATTCCCATTTATAACATAGATCTATAATATAAGTATGAAAGAGTAAATACTTACTTTATATCCACTCGACCCACTGGTTACAGATGAACTCGACCCCAAAGTGTGCGTCCCGTTCTAGAAGAGACGAAATTATTTAACCATCAATATTATTATATTATATATTACTAGCTGAGCCTGCGACTTCGTCCGCGTAGAATAGTGTCTTTGTGTAGCATTTTTGTATTTCACGAAGACCATTAATTAAATAAACAAAAAATCCTGTAAGCAAATCGAATTGTAATCAATTTGCAGTGAATAATAGTGAATCACGTGACTCACGTGACTCCCCCCCCCCTCCTCTTTCTTACCCGCGTTAACTTCAGTTTCACATTTTGTAATGACTCCGTAATTGCTACATCAGAATGGCTCTCATATTTTGTCTCTTGTCGCAAACTTATAAAACATTCACATAAACCTTACATATTTCCATACAAACTTTCATCCCCTATTCCCTATTGTTATTTTACACCGTTGAGGGTAAAAGTTTTACAAACTTTCAATGTCATATTTATTTATATCGAATCAACAGCCTAAAAAATAAGTTTCAAGCTTCTAGCTCTAAATGACGAACCTTCCATACAACTTTACATCCCCCCTTTCAACCCCTTACAACCCTCTTATCGCATTAAAAAGTAGCCTATGTCCTTTCTCAGGCTCTAGACTATCTGTGTACCAAATTTCATTTAAATCAGTTCAGTAGTTTTGGCGTGAAAGCGCGACAGACAGACAGACAGACAGAGTTACTTTCGCATTTATAATATTATATAAGTAAAATAAGTATAATATTAAGTAAATTAAGTAATTAAGTATAATTAAGTATATTAAATAAATAAATAATAAATAAATCAGGGGACAATCTTTACACAGATCTATCTAGTCCCAAACTAAGCTCTAAAGGCTTGTGTTATGAGTACTAGACGATGATATAAATACTTATATAGAGAAATAAATACTTAAATACATAGGCAACATCCAAGACTCAGGAACAAACATTCGTGCTCATCACACAAATATTTGCCCTTACCGGGGATCGAACCCGGGACGCTTGCGTCGGAGGCAGGGTCACTACCAGCTAGGCTATCCGCGTCGTCGTCGTCGTCGTCGTCGTCGTATTAAGTATTAAGTATAAAGTATAAGTATAGTATGGATTATTTCATAGGAGTTAGTGCCTTGAAGCATTCTCTACCAGTCGATCATTAAATTACACTTCACTTAAGAGGATTGTAAACCAACGGCAAATCTTTTTCATACAAAAGGTGATAACGATTTCCATCCTTTATATACACCTAGATTTTGTTCTGAATGACAACCTATCGAAAGTTGATCAAACTCGGTTAACATTTTTAAGGGGTGGAAATCGTTATCGCTTTTTGTATGGGTGTACTGCCCTTTGGGCAAAACATTCTTCGCCGAATTTTACTTACCTAAAAACTTATCGCAGTAGTTTCATTTCCCAAACGAATCTTTAGCACATTTACATTTTGCCAAATGATAATTTGGTCAAATTATCATTTGGCGTCGTTTTGTTTTGTCATGGGTAGGTTAGGTTAGGGTTAACTTGTGTCTCTTATGTAAGTACCTACTTATTTGTCAAACAATACTTTTGCTAACTGTAAAATTGCGATAAGCTGGGTTGACTAATGATTTTTTGCCAAATGATAATTTGAGTAAAATAGTTTCGGATCTGATACTTTGGGTAAAGTTTTTTGCCCATACATTGGTAATCCTGTTATATGAAAAGGGTGATTTTTGCCGTTGGTTCACAGACCTCCTCTGCTGCACTGAGAGTGAAGAAATAGCATAGAATGCGTGCAGATGCTTATCATCCTGGCATGTCGTAAAAGTCGACTAAGGGACGGGTCCTCTCCAACATGGTGGACTATCTGTATGGGCGATGGGCTGATCACCATACGGTTCATCATACCATCTGAGGACTAATTAATCGAACGTGGCCACAAGTAGTCTTGTGGCTCTGCCCATCCCATTAGGGATTTCGGGCGTGATGCTATGTATGTATGCTCACAGTCCTCTTAATAGATGGCATTCTGTTCCTGCTGTCTTCATCTCTCACCTGGTCGAGCTGGTCTATGGAGGTGTGACTGTTGGTCGTGGTGGTAGGGCTCTTGACAGCATCGAACGCGTTATCGTCGTGCTCCTGATGATGAGGAGTTTCCGGACTGTCCGGGATTTCGTTAGCCGCTGGAATTAAATAACGGGTTGCGTGTTGCGTCAAGTTACCAATAAAAACCGACCAAGTGCGAGTCGTACTCGCGCACGAAGGGTTCCGTAGCGTTATCTATAATCAAGCCAAAAAAAAAAACATGTTTGTATGGGAGCCCCTTGAATATTTATATTATTTTAATTTAATTATTTATTTTTAAAGTGAATATATATCTATTCTGTGAATATTTCAAGCGTCTACCTGTAGCCGTTATCAATATCGAGCAAAAACGAGCAAAAAAATCACGTTTGTTGTATGGGAGCCATCTTAAATATTTATTTCATTCTCTTTTTTAGTATTTGTTATTATAGCGGCAACAAAAAATACATCATCTGTGAAAATTTCAACTGTCTAACTATCACGGTCCATGAGCCTGGTGACAATGGGACGGAAGGACAGACGGACAGCGGAGCCTTAGTAATAGCGCGTTTTTACCCTTTATGTACGGAACCCTAATAAAAACGGTGACCATGAATGAAGCGGGAGGCGCCACGGCGCAGCACACAGGTGTCCCTCACCTGTGGCTCGGGCATTAGTGATATAGCACTCACGGTGGCTGGGTATGTTCCGGCGGTGCGCGCGGGGCGAGGGCGGGTGCTGCGGGGGCGCGCGGGAGGCGCCGGGCGCGCGGCACACAGGTGTCCCTCACCTGTGGCTCGGGCATTAGTGATATAGCACTCACGGTGGCTGGGTATGTTCCGGCGGTGCGCGCGGGGCGAGGGCGGGTGCTGCGGGGGCGCGCGGCACACAGGTGTCCCTCACCTATGGCTCGGGCATTAGTGATATAGCACTCACGGTGGCTGGGTATATTCCGGCGGTGCGCGCGGGGCGAGGGCGGGTGCTGCGGGGGCGCGCGGCACACAGGTGTCCCTCACCTGTGGCTCGGGCATTAGTGATATAGCACTCACGGTAGCTGGGTATGTTCCGGCGGTGCGCGCGGGGCGAGGGCGGGTGCTGCGGGGGCGCGCGGCACACAGGTGTCCCTCACCTGTGGCTCGGGCATTAGTGATATAGCACTCACGGTGGCTGGGTATGTTCCGGCGGTGCGCGCGGGGCGAGGGCGGGTGCTGCGGGGGCGCGCGGCACACAGGTGTCCCTCACCTGTGGCTCGGGCATTAGTGATATAGCACTCACGGTGGCTGGGTATGTTCCGGCGGTGCGCGCGGGGCGAGGGCGGGTGCTGCGGGGGCGCGCGGGAGGCGCCGGGCGCGCGGGACACAGGTGTCCCTCACCTGTGGCTCGGGCATTAGTGATATAGCACTCACGGTGGCTGGGTATGTTCCGGCGGTGCGCGCGGGGCGAGGGCGGGTGCTGCGGGGGCGCGCGGGAGGCGCCGGGCGCGCGGCACACAGGTGTCCCTCACCTGTGGCTCGGGCATTAGTGATATAGCACTCACGGTGGCTGGGTATGTTCCGGCGGTGCGCGCGGGGCGAGGGCGGGTGCTGCGGGGGCGCGCGGCACACAGGTGTCCCTCACCTGTGGCTCGGGCATTAGTGATATAGCACTCACGGTGGCTGGGTATGTTCCGGCGGTGCGCGCGGGGCGAGGGCGGGTGCTGCGGGGGCGCGCGGGAGGCGCCGGGCGCGCGGCACACAGGTGTCCCTCACCTGTGGCTCGGGCATTAGTGATATAGCACTCACGGTGGCTGGGTATGTTCCGGCGGTGCGCGCGGGGCGAGGGCGGGTGCTGCGGGGGCGCGCGGGAGGCGCCGGGCGCGCGGCACACAGGTGTCCCTCACCTGTGGCTCGGGCATTAGTGATATAGCACTCACGGTGGCTGGGTATGTTCCGGCGGTGCGCGCGGGGCGAGGGCGGGTGCTGCGGGGGCGCGCGGGAGGCGCCGGGCGCGCGGCACACAGGTGTCCCTCACCTGTGGCTCGGGCATTAGTGATATAGCACTCACGGTGGCTGGGTATGTTCCGGCGGTGCGCGCGGGGCGAGGGCGGGTGCTGCGGGGGCGCGCGGGAGGCGCCGGGCGCGCGGCACACAGGTGTCCCTCACCTGTGGCTCGGGCATTAGTGATATAGCACTCACGGTGGCTGGGTATGTTCCGGCGGTGCGCGCGGGGCGAGGGCGGGTGCTGCGGGGGCGCGCGGGAGGCGCCGGGCGCGCGGCACACAGGTGTCCCTCACCTGTGGCTCGGGCATTAGTGATATAGCACTCACGGTGGCTGGGTATGTTCCGGCGGTGCGCGCGTGGCGAGGGCGGGTGCTGCGGGGGCGCGCGGGAGGCGCCGGGCGCGCGGCACACAGGTGTCCCTCACCTGTGGCTCGGGCATTAGTGATATAGCACTCACGGTGGCTGGGTATGTTCCGGCGGTGCGCGCGGGGCGAGGGCGGGTGCTGCGGGGGCGCGCGGGAGGCGCCGGGCGCGCGGCACACAGGTGTCCCTCACCTGTGGCTCGGGCATTAGTGATATAGCACTCACGGTGGCTGGGTATGTTCCGGCGGTGCGCGCGGGGCGAGGGCGGGTGCTGCGGGGGCGCGCGGGAGGCGCCGGGCGCGCGGCACACAGGTGTCCCTCACCTGTGGCTCGGGCATTAGTGATATAGCACTCACGGTGGCTGGGTATGTTCCGGCGGTGCGCGCGTGGCGAGGGCGGGTGCTGCGGGGGCGCGCGGGAGGCGCCGGGCGCGCGGCACACAGGTGTCCCTCACCTGTGGCTCGGGCATTAGTGATATAGCACTCACGGTGGCTGGGTATGTTCCGGCGGTGCGCGCGTGGCGAGGGCGGGTGCTGCGGGGGCGCGCGGGAGGCGCCGGGCGCGCGGCACACAGGTGTCCCTCACCTGTGGCTCGGGCATTAGTGATATAGCACTCACGGTGGCTGGGTATGTTCCGGCGGTGCGCGCGTGGCGAGGGCGGGTGCTGCGGGGGCGCGCGGGAGGCGCCGGGCGCGCGGCACACAGGTGTCCCTCACCTGTGGCTCGGGCATTAGTGATATAGCACTCACGGTGGCTGGGTATGTTCCGGCGGTGCGCGCGTGGCGAGGGCGGGTGCTGCGGGGGCGCGCGGGAGGCGCCGGGCGCGCGGCACACAGGTGTCCCTCACCTGTGGCTCGGGCATTAGTGATATAGCACTCACGGTGGCTGGGTATGTTCCGGCGGTGCGCGCGTGGCGAGGGCGGGTGCTGCGGGGGCGCGCGGGAGGCGCCGGGCGCGCGGCACACGGCCGCCTGCACCACCTCGCACACTCGCCGGAAGCGACGGATGTTGCCTACAACCCCCCATTTTAATAATTGGCTACTTGGCTACTAACAAATATTAATATATTTCTGTGGAACGGCAGCTCAACCCTCAATAGTACATTATAGAACAGGATTTATGTAAAAACTAGAGGACCCGCCACAGCTTCGCCCGCGGTATTTTCTATACAATCTTTATCACCTCTTTTCACCCGTTTCGGGATGGAATTTAAAAAACGGTACTCGAAGAATGTCTCCTCCAAATTTCAAACCTCTAGGACCACCCGTTTAGGCTGTGCGTTGTCTAAAGTGAGTCACAGTCGTTGAAGAAGAATTACGTATCAATTACGTTATGTACATATAAACCTTCCTCATCAATCACGTCGTCCATTGGTGAAAACTGCATCAAAATCCGTTGAGTGGTTTAGTAGGAGTTAGCGAATATATATACAGACAGACAGCGGAAAGCGACTAAATGAATAAATGAAGCCATTTCAATTGCTTACCTGATAATAGCGTAAAAGTGATAGCATATAGATACTCCTTTCCGTTCTCTCCCGGAGCTTTCGTTATAGTTGAAATGTCAACCTGAAATAGACAGAAACTCAATTAAGAGGAGTGTGAACCTACGGCTTTTCATACAAAAGGCGATAACGATTTCCACCCCTTAAATGTTAAACGATGTCGTCAAATTTTTGATAGGTTGTCAGTCAAAACAAAATCTAGGTCTATACGTTTTCGTTTTTTCACTATTATCAATAAATTCAGTTTTATTGTGGTTTCAGTATTCTCATACAATAGTAATTTATGCAACGATTGCATAATGATAGGCCTTAAAACACTAGTGCGGTTTTCATGAAACGAGCCGATAGGCGAGTTTCATAATAAGATCGCACGTGTGTTTTAAGGCCAAATTATGCAGAGTTGCATACATAACTTTATCTACACACATATTATAAATCCTCCATGATGGGTTCAGAAACAATATTTTCTGGCAACAAGTTATTTGTTGCAATCGTGGCTGCATATTTCCGATATCCGGCGCATTTTCACATCACACACACTCCGAGAAGACTACTTACTATTCATATTTTCAAATAAAATGTAAATTACAAACAACTTTTTCTATTCAATTTAACAACAAAACACCAACATGGCGGCAATTCGATCCTCCGTCAAGACCATTTTTTTTTAAATCATAGACAAGCAAATGAAGTCTCTATTCTCATGTAACTCGAGATCAAATGTCGTTCGGTCTATATTAAAAAAACATACTGAATTGATGTTTCGTATCAATAACTGTTTAATATCTATGGATACTAGAATAGAGACCCCACTTGAGTTTTGACAGCTGTTCCAAATTTAATCTCATTTCTTTACTAAAAACGATAAAGAAATAACATTGCAGCACTGGTTTTTCCTAATTGGTTGTCAAAATGGTGGTCATTTCCTATGGTTTTTGATTAAACAATGGAGGTTTTATGATATGGGTGTAGATAAAACAAATTTCGGCATTATTTGACTTTCTTGATTTTTAATCAAAATTCAAAAAACGTGTAGACCTAGATTTGTTCTGATAGACAACCTATCCAACATTGGTCAAAATCGGTTAACATTTATCGTGGTGGAAATCGTTATCGCCTTTTGTATGAAAAGGGTGATTTTTACCGTTGGGTCACAGCCCTCTTAACCTAGCTCCTCTAGAGGAATTCCAAGAGAATATCCATTAATGAGATCGATCCATTTTTCATACCCGCACAATTCATTTTGTTCTGGATTATTTCCATCTTTCATGCTATGCTCAGATGGAAAACAAAACAAATTTCCAAAACTTATAAATTGTATTTAACAAAGACTGTTGTAATATGTAGCTATATGACATTTTTTGTTTGTGCAATAAATTAAAAGAGTTGAAGCAATAAACAGAAAATGAAAAAAATTCAATGTTAATATTTATTTTCCTTTGAAGTACATTATACGCATGAATCTGGGACACCCTTTAAATATATTTATACCTATATATGTAACAGAATGTATACCTTATTCTCTTTCCCATATATAGTTTCTATAGTTTTGGTACAACTATTACTATTACTCATTATACATTTTATAACAAGTAGAATACAGATTAAGACATCTTTTTGACTATTCTAGTCAGAAGCTAACACTATGAGATTTATTTGGGACTTTAGTTTTAATACTTGTCTTATTATATGCTAATGCTATATTTTCTATTAAAGCAATATTAACTAAAATAAAATGTATACGTTGTGCTATTTTTAATTTCTTACCTGAAACCTGACATGTCTTTGGAACATGGCGGGCGCGTTGGAACCCCTCTTGTATTCCACGCGGAAAGACATAGGACTTAGCACGCTGTGTGATAACTCGGCTATCTGCAAACAACCATACAATACGCATATTATTAACCCTTCGAACGCCATACTCGGCTGTAGCCGACAGCAGATTTTCGGCGGCAGCGCCACGACATGCCGTTTTCAATACATTTTGTCGGCTACAGCCGTCGTCAAGCGTTCGTGGCACGCTTTTTCGCCGTTAGCAGTTAATAGTAAGTGACATCTTTGTATTAAATAAATAGGGTACTTTATTTACTAGTTTGAAGTATATCACACTGAGATGTTATAACCACCGCGATCAAATAATATGAATGTGTTAACAAAAATCGAACTACCGAGAATTGTTCGTCGAGAACTTCCACTGGCCTCCAGAACTGGTTTTTGGACTTTACAGAAATAATCAGCATTGTTGCAATTTTTAAATTAATAATTTTCAGTTAAGAAATAAAAGTAAACGTTGAAAATAATTTCACAGGCTGGTCGATCTAAACGTTTCTTAATGCTTTCGGCAGGACTATTAAAAGGAACTGAAAACAAACTTAAAATAACAAAAATCTTTAACTTAGGTATTAACCACTCTATATCGATTATTAATCTCGCGATGCGAGCTTCCCCTACGCTGTTTTGATGGGTACTATAGAGCAAATAGGTTGCTCTAATACTTTGTTGTAACTGGACAGGCGTATTGCCGATGTATTTGTCTTTCGTATTTTTAAATATGAATTTAAATATTATTAGAACGCCGGACACGCATGTCCAGATCTTCATTCCATCTTGCGCCGTTGAAAAGGCACCATGTGTAATCTTCTAATGGAAAATATAGTCAAAAATCTATGTTTGAGCTTTTAATTTTAATAATTTACCTTCCCCAATTACGCTGCCAAAACTAGTCTTGAAGCCATCCTATTATTTAGCTTGAAGAGCAGAAGAAGTGAATCCCCGACTCCTCGTGCTACCGCCGAGTTACCTCCTTAGAGTACTGAGGCTGACTGAACCAGCATGAAAAATACGAACGTTTCCGAGAAAATACGATAGGAAAGAACTATTCACTACATCTGTAACCTTGCATTTACTTATTTCCACATTTAAATGGTACGGTTACCGAGCAATATACTGTGCGAACTATTCGCACCGATCAACTAGTTATTTATTATTATATTTTATTATCACATGTGTGACACTCCTTCAACGGCTGGTCGGATTTTGATGAAATTTAGAATTGTGATAGTTTATACCCCGGCTTAATAAACAGGCTTTAATACGCAGGAAAAATTAGTAGATTATACTCACACTGAGGAAGGCATGGATGAGGTCTGCTTTCACCGTGGCCAATGGTTTGCCCTTCACAAGGGCGGTGAAGGTCTCCTCCTTGTCTGCTGACAGCAGTAACGACCCAAACCATGACCGCTTCGTCAGCTCTGGGGACGTCTCTGGCGTCAGATGCACCTCTTCTGATGACGCTGTGGACAAAAACCGGTCAGACGCGAGTCGGAATCGCGTGGGCAGGGTTCCGTACTATACATATATATATTATTTATCTATCTTTATATTTTAGGTGGTATATTGAAAGGGTAAGAGCCCGTGTTACCGACCCTGCATTTTCCGCCGGTGGAAGCGCGGCGAGCCCAGGAAGGAGTTCTTGATGGTGGCGAGGCGCGCGCGCCACGGCGCCGCCGCGCCCCCCGCGCCCCCCGCGCCCGCGCACGAGCCCCCCGCCACGCCTGCCGGGGAGATTACAGCTACATTATTGCACAACGCGTAAAACTGACTCGTTCATGCCAAAGACCATATCGATACGGCTCAAAGGGCGTAAAGGACAAAACAGAACTTTCAGGAGAAGCAAAAAACGAAAACAATTATATTATTTTGGCTGTAGTTTTTTGTTTAAAGATATATATTAAAGTCATTTATGGTAAAAGTACTTAGAATGTTGAGTATTTACACGTAATTACTTTATAAATTATCGCTGCCTCATATTTGGCGAAACAAGTTGCCTGTACGACCAATTTTTACTATACATTTAGCTAATACTCTATATAATTAGCTTAGGTCGTAAATCAAACGTAAAAGTTAATAGATTTATACTATTATTTCTTGAATACGTAAAAGAAATTTTTGGTTTCTACTTATTAATATTGGGAATGAAAAGCATAGTTCGTAAATCCTATGAGTTTCACGCTCCTTGTTTGAAGGAAATTTGTGTTTTGTGTTATATTAATGTTGGGTCATAAAGCACAGTCCTTAATAACTGTGAGCTTTACCCCCCCCTTCTTTCAAAGGACATTTTTGTTTTGCACTGAATTCATGTTTAGGGTAAAGCACAATTTGTAAAAACTGCGAGTTACATCCCTTTTTCTTTGTACAGTTAGTAGTTACTACCGAAGGAGTAATGCCGTGGAAATATTTAGAGATATACTGCCTCATTTTACAAAAATATTGTGTAAAAAAGTCGGGCGTAAAGGTATTTTTTATGCGAATTCAGTTACGCGGACTATACAGATCGATAGAGAATTAAAAACTGACCACGGTAGTGTGATCAGTGGCTTTACGCCGATACATCACACCGGCATAGTTGCCCTCCGTTAATCAAATAATTAACTTCGTTAATCGCTAATCCGTTACTAAAAAATTTAACTTCGTTAAACGTTAAGGCGTTACATTTCGGAAGATTTAACGGAAGTTAACGTTAATCGTTAATCTCGTGATAGAAGTTACATTTTATATGACGTTACGTTAGTAATTTACTAATAAAAAATGTTGGTATTAGCTATGGAAGTTTAGGCAGGACATGAAACATTAGTAAAATAGGGTATTGTATTAAAGTTTCTAATAATACTTATTATTTAGAGGTCAAATTCAATTTAAATACTAACTGACATAAGCCACACGGTGTCCTATTCGCAAATTTCATTGTTATATCGGAAGTTAATGAGTGTGTTAACAATTTTTAAAGTTAACCTAAAAGTTAATCCTCTACTCGAAATGTTAACTTCGTTAATTAACGATTACAGATTAACGGTCTTGTGCCCAGCTGTGCCGATAAGCGTTGCATCTCTAGTAAAAACTATCGAGCGAGAGAGATACTTAAATACAAGTTAAACGATGCAAATGAAAAACTATAAAATGAGGCTTGTGCCCGAAAGTGGGACATAGGATGATGATGGTGATTTTTCCTGAAGATAGCACCATGTACCTGTAATGGTTCCCAGATTGGGGAACAAAGATGGCGGCGTCGGCGACTGGGACACGCTCGGCGGCCCAGGAAGGGAAGACCTTTCCCGCACTGGGGACAAAATATATACCAGTTTATTTGTGCTAGGTAAAAAAAATGCGATGTCGATAGAATAACGCTTCAACATATTTGATCGCAACATCAAAATGGCGTCCAGCCAACACCAGATCATCCTGTACCTATGGACATGGTAGTTTTATTTTATCATAATCCTGTTTTTTCTTCGGAATTATATTTGTGTTTTTAAGCGTTATTAATAATGCTTATTTGTAATTTTAAATGCCCTCTTTCATTTTATATTATGTTAGTACCATGGATCTGGACCCCAATTTTCGCTGCATTCGAGATAGGTAATGTCACATGTGAGATTAAACGTCAGAGCATACAGCTGTTTCAAATAAATGTATGCACTGACGTTTAATCCAAAGTGACAATGTTTATTTTTTATTTATTTATTTATTATATTATGAACTTAATTATGTAGGAAAGGACGGGATGCTTTAATGGCACGACGTTCATAATTGCCGTACCGCCCAAACACGATGATTTTCATCACACTTCAATGAAAAAAAAGTATGTAGGTAGAGCTTACTAGCCGATGGCGCTGTGCACATGTCCATGTAATATCCTATACAAAATCCATGACGCCCGCTGCTCGTATTTTAGCCATACGATCCGTTTTTCTCGCTTATAATCCTAATAACTACGAGCAAGTGTGATGAGAAATAAATTACCGAATGACTTCAAAAGTAAGCATCCAAAAGAACCAGTTTGAGAGTATCCTTACATGTCGAATCCTTCGCTTACGTACTAGGGTGTTAAATAAGAAAATGTTCACCTCTGTGTGAGTGCGAAGGGCTGTGCGGCCGGACCGGCACCGTGTTGCCCAACAGTGGAGACTCGTTTATAATGATAACAGCTTCCCCTGGCTCGCCACCTGGTATAACAAAGTTAACTGTTACCCTCACCGTCTTGTTATTTTGCAAATAATCTATAGGTAAAGAACTATTTTCTGTATTTTTTTTCGAAATTAGCCTTAGTAGTTTCGGAAATAAGGACTTTCGCCTATTTTCCTAAATAACTTCCAAACTATTACTTAAAATTCAAAAGAAAATATTTTTACGATCCTGGCAATATATTTTCATTTGATATGTCACACGATGAAGGTTCCATAAATCTTTTTTTATACATTTTCTAATTTACCCCCCAAATTCATATATTTAGGTCACGCGTCCGTGTTGCGGTCACCGACTTCCATATGTATAGTATAGCTTTCAACTCAATCGGTCCAGTAGTTTCGGAACAAATTGCCAGACGGACAGGCAGACAGACACACGAGTGATCCTATAAGGGTTTAGTTTTTTCCTTTTGAGGTACGGAATCCTAAAAACCACTAGGGGGCTGTAGGTGAGGGGAGCGCATAAACTTGAACGCACCAATCACAGCGCTTTAAAAACCCCGCCCGCCCGCAACTTTGGTAGCTTATTTGGTCTATTATGATGTATTGTTTTGTCGGTCATGATTGTCCTGTCCCAGTAGATTTTAAAGTCCTTCTTTTGAAGCACAGGCTGACGTTTGTATTTATAACTAGTGGACCTGCCCCAGCTTCGCCCGCGGTATTTTCTTTCAACCCTTTAGGAACTTCAAAAAATCCCTTATTAGTGCACCTCTAGGGTACTCGAGGAATGTCTCCTCCTTTCAAACCTCTAGGACCGCCCGTTTAGGCTGTGCGTTGTCTATAAGTGAGTCACGGTACGGTTTTACATGTATTGACTAGCTTCCGCCCGCGACTTCGTCCGCGTGAAATTCGGTTATAATTATTCCCTCGGGAACTTTTGACTTATCCAGCATAAAAATAACCTTATTTCCTATTCCGGGAGCTAAGATCCAACTATAAACGACGTTTTCGATGAAAGCCCCCATGCAACTTGAATGTGTCCGACGCTTCCAACAATTCTAGTTTCATTTCAACCAATTTACACAAAACCTTGACAAATTATATACCTAAACCTTCCTGATGAATCACTCTAACTATTGGTGAACACCACATGAAAATCCGTTTAGTAGTTTTTGAGTTTATCGGTAACAGACAGACAGACAGACGCGGCGGGCAATTTTGTTTTATAATATGTAAGGATAGGGGACTTTAGCCGTTATGAGTTTATTTTGGATGGCTAGGTGCTGGTGAACTGTTGCTGCAACTTGGTCGTGCCGGCGTTTGAAGTCACTTTGGGCTATTGAGCGGCAGGCGCCGGTAATATTGGATGGTTTCGGAGCTTGCGTGGCAGTGTCGGCAATCATCAGATATTGATTTGTGCATGATGTGCTTCTGGTAGTTGATCTTGTATATCTATATATTTTCCCGTCTACGCTTACGCTACGGGGTACGCTTTGACCATGATCCCTGGTTCGGCAGGTCGGGTTATTCGGGTTTTTATGATCTTGTATATCATGATCGTAATAATATTATAAATGTGAATGTAAGTTTTTTTGTTACGCTTTCACGCGAAAACTACTTAACCAATCATCATGAAACTTTTCACACATTCTTGGAGGTATTAGAAGTAACATAGGACACTTTTTATCCCGGAAAATTACAAAGTTCCCGAGGGAATAACTATAACCGAATTCCACGCGAACGAAGTCGCAGCTAAAGCTAGTATTATTATATAATTATCTAGACAATTTTTAACCCTGTAAGCGAAAATAAAAATATTAACATAAAAACTTACTGATATTCAGACTTATCGTAGGGCCAGTCGAGTTAGCCCTTTGGTGGTGATGCTCGCGTACCGACGGGGAAGCTAAAACAAGATACAGTTGAAAACGAATACCCGAATACAAATTCTATAATGAGAATGCCCTTTTAAAAAGTTTCAAAGCAGGCACTTTCATCATTATAAATAATATACAGTCGAGCTCATAAATATACACTCTGTCAGCATAAATATTTTTGACCTCGACTGTACTGTTCTTTATAGTTTTACAGAAGTGTTAATCATTTTTTTGGATGAAAGTTGCAAGTTACAAGGTGGGCCATAAGTTTTTGCAAATAGCAACACAGATTTTTTTTAGGATAACGGGAAATGAAACGCCATTTTGTACATTTTTGACTACGATGGATCACAGGAAAGCAACGTGGTTATTGTGTTAAGACATTTCAAAAAAATCAGTCTTACGTTACTATGCGATGCCTTTTTAGGATCCCAGCGTCAATTTAATCAAAGTTGTGGTCAATAAGTTTAAAGAAACTGGTTCAACAACCCATATTAAGCAAACAGGGCGGTTACGCACCAGAAGTGATGACTGTCAGTATCTTTTCATACAATTCCGTAGTCGGTTGCAGGAGTGCCAGCAACAAGACGCTCATTTAGACGACAGTGTTATTACTAATTTAAATTTATTTTATACTAATTACTTATAATAAATACGTAATAAATAGCATTTGTAGTTTTGCCTCTGTCATGTTTCTAAAAGTGCAAAAACTTATGGCCCGCCCTGTATTTTCGAATTTTCCACAATAGGGAAGATGCATCATTTTTTTTTTTTCAACTTGTATTGAAAAGTGCTGAGTAATAGAAACCGATCTGTGTACGCAACACATTATTATGTTGTTTATTTTATGAACCACACGCAAAAACACTCCATACAAAATGGACGACAACTATGACGTCACAGCTGTCGTTGGACTTTACAGAATGTATGGCGTTTAAACGAAATCTGCAATTATTTCCGAAAATACTGTTTTTAGACCAACATCGTAGAAATAAAACATGACATAAATTTGATGAGGATGTCCAAAAAACTAAAATCAGATCTTTATAGATCCAGACCAATACATATTTTTCACCAATTTTGACCCTTAATATAATAAAAATTAATAGTCAAAATGCTCTGCTTTTTTCTGTAATATGCTTTTGTTTACATTTACATTCATAATATATCATTTAAACCTCATTTTGATTTTCATGCATCTTCCCCATTCAAGGTTGCCTTGGATCCAAGGCAAGACGAGATGGACCAATTCCAATCTCATGCATTTCTATATATATAGAGTACCTAATATTATATCATGTAAATACCTAACGGAGATCCAGGAGTGGCTGGCGTTCCGCCCAAAGACGAAACTCGATGCGGCGTATGACCAGCTATTAAAAGTAATATGGTGATGTAAGAGATATCCTACTAACATTATAAACGTCAAATTTTGTGAGGACGGATGTTTGTTACTCCTTCACGCTTCAAAGACTGGACGGATTTGGGTGAAATTTGGATTGGAGATAGATTAATCCCTGGATTAACACATCGGCTACTTTTAATTGCGGAATATTGAAAAGTTCTCTAGGGAATAACTATAACCGACGCGAATCTAAAAAATCTGAACTTTTTTTTAAATTTAAAAGTGTGACATCGTGTGACAATGACATGTATAAATTTAATGTATTAAAACTCTAAACTTCTAATCTATCGAAAACCTCACAAAATATGTGATGTCACACCAGGGGAGCGGAGGAGGGGGCAAAATCATAAAATTCGTGTGACGTAATTTATGGACGGCCACATATTACTAATGGCAGTCTCAACTAGAAATAATCGATGTTTATAACAGTATGATATTTCAATAAAAATAATTGTTGAAATAGTAGTTTATGCAACGGTTGCATAATGATAGGCCTTAGTGCGGTTTTATGAAACGAGCTTTTAAGCGAGTTTCATAATAAGATCGCACGTGTGTTTTAAGGCGAAATTATGCAGAGTTGCATACATAACTTTATCTACACACATATTATAAACGGCGACACGGCGACGGCGGCGCGCCGGCCTGTAGCTCATATCTGTATCGTTATGACCATTACGATACTAAAATCGATACTGTAATAACATTACAGTACAGGTTGTCATAATGGTGGTCATTTCCGACGGTTTTTGATTACATTATGGAGGTTTTATGATATGGGTGTAGATAAAGTATTTTTTTCTGATAAATGTAATGATATCGTTTCTGTTTGTGTGTGTGAATGTATTGATTAGTTTTATGAAGTGGTTTAGTTACTCACCCGGCGGGCTGGCGGGCAGCTGCGGCGAGCTGCGGCCCTCGCGCCGCGCCGCTGACCTGCGCGCGCGCACACTTTTATACATATGCGTATATGGAGATCACTTTATATGTGTGAGTGGTAGGTCGAATTGGATGATAGACTACAAATTGTCAATCATTGAAAATGAAAATGAAAATATTTATTTTGCAAGTAGGCCACATGGGCTCTTTTACATGTCTGAATTTACCAGCGATTCGAAAGGTGACATCTGCTGAGAAGAAACGCCGCAAGAAACTCAGCAATAAGTCTTTTTTTCCAACTTTTACATTAGAGTTTTAACTAAAACTAACACATGAAAAGGGCAGCAAACAATCCTGATGGGTAAAAAAATAATTATAATAAATAACTAATAAGGGAGATGTATAGTCTCCGCGTCTGGACAAGTTAAGCGACTTAGAGATGTATAAAGCCTCTAAGGGTCATCATAATAATAATAATTCATAATAATAAACATCATTCATCAGATCCACTATGTATCTGATGAAGTATTTCTTTCTAACTAGATCCATTATTCTACAGCATGGATCTAACGAGATAGTTTTTGTCACTTGATAAACCTTTCTATCCAGTTTTAAGAAATATATCTAAGGAGAATATTTTTCTTAGTAGATTAATTGATAGGGTCGAGAATAGATCTCTATTCATTTAGGTAGTTAAGTAAATGTAGACAAACTAACCCACGTGACTGAGCTAAACAGCCAATCAAGACATACCATAGATAAAAAAGATTGACTAGATTGGCCGGTTAGCTCAGCCACTTGAGTTAGTTTATTTACATTTACTTAAATGCCTAAACGAACAGAGTATGCCATTCTATGGACCTTGCAGTATGAAATAATGATAGTTTAAGAAACATATGCCATAAAATGTGCATTTTGCACTAGGTAACGGGATTGAAACACGACTATAGCGAGGGTTTCCACCGTCGCAACTGAGGAATCATATGTGTATTGTAAGCTATGACACTCGTATAAAAGAAGCCCTCGCCTTCGGCTCGGCTTTTTTACCTTTACACGGTGACGTTCAACTGTACAATAGCCACATTTTGTAATATAACGTTATCATACCTAAACTGCGATCGTCTCGGCGTAATCGGTGATCCTTCACTGATTTGTCCAAAATGTGTTGACTGCCCGTTTACCTGTAAAAATAAATAATAATAAATAAAATCACACTCAATGGCACAAACTAGAAACGCCCTGTACTATTCGTCATCCTTTTTCAAGAAGAAGATGAACTCTGCTTTGGGTCCAGATGATTATTCGCTTCCCTTTTTCTTTTCAAGTTCCTTCTCTTGTGAGAAAAACTATTATTGAGAGCCCAATATCAACGCATAAAATTCGTACCAAAAAAAAAACCGGTCATATAGGTACTAAGATTTTAAATGCGTTAAAATAATCCCTAAATACGTTTTTTTTTCCTTCTTCAACTTCAACTTCAAGATCGTCTTTTGGGCGGATGTAAAAAGTAATGAGAGTAGACAAAGCGAAAAGTGTATCAGGATCGTAGCAAGTGGAAATCCGTGGTCTCTGCCTACCCCGTTCGGAAACGTGATAATATCTATGTAATATAAAAAGAGCGCTGACGGCCATACATTTGATATGGCTGCGAGCGCTCTTTTTACATTGGGCTCGGAATACTGACGCGGCAGGTGTCGAGGCGCTTGCGCGGGGGGTCGGCGGGGGGCGGCGGCGCGGGGGGGCGCGGCTCGTCGTCGCGCGCCGGCCGCCGCCGCTTTCGCTCCAGCAGCAGGAAGTAGATCACCTTCTCTGTGTTGTGGCTGGGGGATAACCGGAGTATACAGCTGACTAGCGTTCAAAAGGTATTAAGGCGCTCACAACACCTAAATCGGCTTTACTTAAACAGAATTTTAACAAAGACTGTTTGATTTGACAAAGCGAAAAAACTACATGTTCATATTCATTATATTATCGAAAAAATAAACCGGCTAAGTGCGAGTCGGACTCGCGCATGACGGGTTCCGTACTATTATCTATAATCAAGCAAAAAAAAACACGTCTGTTGTATGGGAAGCTTCTTGAAATATTTATTTTATTTTAATTGAATTATTTATTTTTAAAGTGGATATATATCTAAGTATTCTGTGAATATTTGATGCGTCTACCTGTTGCCGTTATCAATCACAAGCAAAAACGAGCAATAAAATCACGTTTGTTGTATGGGAGCCCCCTTAAATATTTATTTTATTCTATTTTTCAGTATTTGTTGTTATAGCGGCAACAGAAATAAATCATCAGTGAAAATTTCAGCTGTCTAACTATCACGGTTCATGAGATACAGCCTGGTGACAGACGAACAGACAGACAGACAGACGGACGGACAGCGGCGTCTTAGTAATAGGGTCCCGTTTTACCCTTTGTGTACGGAACCCTAAAAACTAACGTTTGCATACATTAAAACATGTTTAACCCAAGAGTAAACGGACGGACAAACATTCTCACTTACTGTGAACTAAGCAGTTCTTGAATTAATTTATCGCGCTGTTTAAAGCACCCCAAACTGCAAATAGCCTGGAATAAAAAATATTAGTTATTTAAAAAATTAGACATGCAGATAGTGGTTTGGCCGGATACCGGATATCCGGCATAGCCAGCATTTCCCTTCATTGAAAGTAGTCGCTGATCTGAGCTACGTAGTTCCACTTTGCAACGCCTAGTGAGTCATATTCCGGCACCGTTCACTGCGTGGCCATATTCGAGTCATGCTTAGCTACAAGCCAGGCTTTTTGTGTCTTCCTTTATTGTTTTAATGCCTAATAGGACTTCGGCATCTGCTATAAGCAATGATACCTAAAGTCTGTTCGCCGAGAGTTGATAAATTATGATATCGTTTCATAAATTCATTTCGCGAAAAAACATATTGTTTTGTTCATATATACAATCGCCATATTGCAAATTAATGTCTTATATGTGCGCGTCAAATGTCACATAAATCTGCACTGGGAGGGCTATTCTATAAAACGTCATCAGCTTCGAAAAAAAACCCTTAATTTTATATTATCATCCGTGAAATTATTTGCGGGCCGCTATTTGTAATGAGTTAAGGAGCCCTGACTTCTTACTTTTTATTATCAATTCACGGCGAACAGACCGAAATATGGTAGGTATGCCCCAAATAAAACGTATTTATCTAATCTTCTTTCTGCATACAGTGAGTTAACAGGACTATACCTGGAGTACATCAGGATCAACCGCCTCTGCATTGGGCAGCACTCTGGTCTGGACAACCTCCATCATGGGCAGTTCCTGTTCCAGCTCGCCACGGCCGCCTGCCGTCACCCAGCCGTGCCGGGTTATTTCTGCTAACTATAAAAGTACGTTAGTTTAAAGCTTAAAATGAATTGTGTTATTATTTTTTTAGGGTTCCGTACCTCAAAAGGAAAAACCGGAACCCTCATAGGATCACTCGTGTGTCTTGTCTGTCCGTCTGTCACAGCCAATTTTCTCCGGAACTACTGGGCCGATTGAATTGAAATTTTGGTATACATATGTGACTCGGTGACTGCGACACGGACGCGCAACGTAAATAAATGGGTTTTAAACATAGGGTCCACTTTTGGGGGGAAATCGGAAAACAAAACAAAAACTTTTGCAAACTATATTGCGTCATATATCAAATGGAATGAAAATGGGCTCATTGTGATAACCTAAAATATATATATTTTTAATTTTAAGAAAATAGATTGGAAAATTGACCATTCCTTGTTCAATCAATCAATCGATCAATCAAATTATTTATTTGCGGAACATTATGTTAATAAATTAGATGGTAAATTATTAATTATGTTAGGTGCCAATAATGTCATATACCTTTTACGAGTAGGCGTGCAAAATCATACAGTTGTAACATAAGTATATCTAGTCTACTGTAATGTTTAAACTAAATTCATTAGGAAATACAAAAAGGACAAATTTACATAGAATTAAATTAAATTAAATTAATACTCACATTATCACATTCAAATACTTACTTAAAATTAATTACATTACACTATGCAAATTCTAAATAATCCTTAATCAAATAAAATTATGTAGGGAAAGCTAATTTAGGAGCGATAGTTAAAAATTTATTTGAGTTAACTCTAGCAGGTTTGGCCGGAGTTTGTTATATACCCTGACAGCTGTACTGTCAACGTTGTTGCGGTTTAGTGCTAGCCTACGTTTGGTGACTTGCAATTTACTTGACTTTCACTAAGATTTAAGATAAAAGTTTGTACTAATTTGACAAATGCACATTATTGATTTCACAAAAAAGTACTATTAATATACTAAGACTATTGTGCAATAAAATCTCATCACCACCACCACTATTTTATCTTTGTATTGTTTTCTTCATTTATATTACTCTGTCTGTGTCTTTTGTTTAAAATGAATGTTTTTCAATCAATCAATCAAAATCTTTATTCCTTCATCACAGGTAAATATAGTGACAGTTGAATGTAAGAGGACTCCCTATGATGTGCCTTCTGGCGTACAAGATGTTGTTCTTAAGGTAAGCATCCACTGGTCTGCATGAGCAGATTTGTGTGATGCAGATCATTGGTTGCACTTGTGTTACTTTCTATACAAAGAATACTAAAATCTGTTAATGCATTGCATCCGGTGCGGAACTGTTCACGCTTACCTCAACATGAAAAGAAACAACGATAAAAAACTAATACAATACAATGTTGGTTTTCTTCTTCTGAACTTTCCCATACTATTCAATTATGTAGTATTAAGAAAGTAATCATACATACCGTCATTCTCTTTTCTGGATTAACTTCAATCATGCCTCGCAGTAGCTGCTGGCAGTCGGGAGGCACAAAATGCGGTACATGAAACACACCGCGTTTCACCTGCGTAGAAAGATAACCTGTTTTAATAATTTGCTTCATAAAATTTATAGGTTCACGTATTTTTCCGACAATACATCCATCTAGTCATCTGCTTTAATAAAACTTGCTTTATAGGAGTAATATTTTTTTATGCTCGAAACTAAACGAAACATTAAGAAAAATAAGAAATTAAAAAACATAAAAAGTTATTGCAATTACGGAAATTTAAAAACGAACTAGGACCAACTGGAAAGAAACACTTAACCTTCACTAAATACTGTTACATTCACAAAGATAATACAGACTCTGCTGCACAAACCTTTTCAAGGAGTTGTCGTAAGTTATCGTCATCAAACGGTAGGGCGCCGACAAGCAAGGCGTACAGTATAACACCGCAGGACCACACGTCGGCACGCCGACCATCGTATTTCTCGCCCTAAAAGCATGTTTACATGGAAACAAACATGGTTAATTAAACATTTTTAGCAAGTGTTTGTAAACAAACTTGACACTTAACATTTCGAGAAAGCAGCTGACAGAAATAAAATGCTGCCGTAGTGAAAAATATGAAAAGCTTCAAAGCATTTTGTTTTCATAAGTAGAAATGTGTATATTCATGTATATTTGAATTAAGCATTTTTTTTTATTATTTTAACTTATTATAACTCATGGTATTAATTTTTCTTTCATTTTTATAGGTCATTAGATAAACGTAGATTTAGTACGTTACGTTTCACAATTACATTCTACGCGTTACTTTTAACCATGCTTCCTGATCTAGAGAGATATTGCATTTATTATTTGTTGAAGCAGAAATAACTTTTTATGAAAAAAGTTATATTGTGAAGAGAAGGCAGAAACGCAAATATATTAAATTTATTTTAAAACGGAACGTTATGCAATGTTACCGTTTCATTATTAGTTTGCAAATTTAGGGTAATTTAACTGCTAAACAATTGAGATCACCTTACGCTGTTTGAGGGCTATTGTTTTAAATAAATTATTCAGTAGTTGGGCATAATAGGACACTTTGTATATAAAGTTAAAGGGTACTCATGTACTTTATTCATCAATGATTTGCGTTAAAAATATGACGTAACTAGCAACACTGTTGCTACTAAACGTCAATCCAGATGGAAGCCAACAAATAATCCAACAAAGCAAAAATGTTTGGTACGTCAGACAGCGTTTACAATTAACAGCGTAAATTTCGTGAGAGTGAAAGAGACAGCTGACCAATGAACTGTCGAAATTAAATTTGTTCGGATTCATTCAATCAACGTCAACGGACAACGGTTGCTTTGATTTTCGTAATCGTATAACCGTCGAAATTTGTAATAAACAAAGTGTGATTGAACGTGCTGTGGCTGTAATATCGAACTTAATTAGTAATGAAGTCCGCCAAATCCAAGCCAAAATTGAATGAAATGCGTACACCGGCGCGAAGTAAGCAAAATTTGCAAGGGGATCGTGATCCCGTGCAAGTTTTCTGCAGATTACGACCAATGCAAAGGGACTCTGATATATCTTGTATGAAGATAATTTCACCAACTACAGTGCTTCTAACTCCTCCATCAACGGCTTTAAGCTACAGAAATGAAAATAACAAGACTATGAAGTATACTTTCAAAGAGGTATTCCCGCCCGAAACGCCGCAGCAAGAAGTCTTCGACAAAGTTGCATACCCACTCGTAGAGGGCTTAATCAAAGGTAAAAATGGCTTGTTATTTACCTACGGCGTTACCGGCAGCGGTAAAACCTTCACCATGACCGGAGAACCACACAACTGTGGTATTTTGCCCAGATGTTTGAGCATCATATTTAAGACCATAAACGACTATCAAGCACACAAATACGTGTTCAAACCGGACAAAATGAACATGTTCGAAATTCAAACTGAGGTGGAAGCCATGTTGGAAAGGCAGCAGGAACTCCATAAGTTCAAAATGGGGAAGAAAAACAACTCGAACCCCGACTTAGCAATGGCATCCATGGAAGTCACTAAGGTGGAAGGTGTTAATGAAGACAATCAGTATGCTGTCTTTGTTTCATATGTAGAAGTCTACAACAACAGTGTTTTCGATTTGCTTGAAGATGGACCGCCTATCAGCAAGAATTTACCTGCAAAGATCATCCGAGAAGATGCAGCGCATAATATGTATGTCCATGGTGTTACTGAGATAGAAATTAAGTCTGCTGATGAAGCATTTGAAGCATTCTATTTGGGCTTGAAACGGAAAAGAATGGCTCATACAACACTTAATGCAGAATCAAGTAGAAGCCACTCTGTCTTCACAATTAGACTAGTGCAGGCACCCGTAGATGAGGTTGGCGAAGCTGTAATCCAGAATAAAAAGTTCCTCTCCATCAGCCAAATAAGTCTGGTAGATTTGGCTGGTAGTGAAAGGACAAACAGAACGAAAAACACAGGCCAGCGGTTACGGGAGGCTGGTAACATCAACAAGTCTTTAATGACGCTTCGGACCTGCCTTGAAGTGCTGCGTGAGAACCAACTGAGTGGAGCTAACAACATGGTTCCATACAGAGAGGCAAAGATCACTCATCTGTTCAAGAATTTCTTTGAAGGTGAAGGTCAGGTTCGCATGGTTGTCTGCGCTAATCCTCGAGCTGAAGATTACGATGAGACTCTCCAAGTCATGCGGTTTGCTGAAATGGCCGCAGAAGTAGAAGTAACCAAAGCCCAAATTAATGATGTCGCAGCTTCAATGGGACTGCTGTCAGGAAGAAGGAAGGCTAACAGACTGTTTGCTACTGCACGGGATAACTTAGCCAGGCCAGATGCAAAGGACCTAGAGTTAGATTTAGCTCTGGTGTACAGTCTTGGGCCAGACTTCCCAAGCTTAGAATTAAATAGCTCTCAAGCTGGACACATAATCAAAGAACTAATGGCGCATTTAGAGATGCGACTAAACAGAAGAGAGACACTAAAAAGGAGTAAAGCATTGAAGGATGAGAGATTCAGAGCAGCATTGATTGATCTAGAAAGAGAGTCTATGGAAGTTAGAAATGAGAATGCTGCATTAAAAGGACAGTTAGCAACTTCTGAACGGAGAATCCGAGCTCTAGAAGATAGGCTAACAGCTACAGAGAACGAATCCACATCAAACAAACGGAAACTCAACGAACTTACAGACTACACAAGCACGCTCAAAAGAGATTTGCAAGAAAAGGAGCAGCAACTGAGCCAGAATAAATTAGAGAAAGAGAAAATGAAACGTATCTTAGAAAGGAAATACAATCACAAAGTCGCAGCAGAACATGAGCGAGTAAAAGAGATACACTCTGAAAAGGAGAAGCTACGTAATGCAATCGAAGACAAAGAGAACAGACTTAGAATTATCGCTGAAGCTTTAGACAGAGGTGACGGAGAGCCTAAAAGCACTGGAGACTTCGCTGCGCAGACTAGTGTAAGAGACTACACTCCTGGCTCAACACCCAGGGCTTTGCCAGCGCATTTGCTGACTCCCTTCAGCGCTGTGACCCAAACAAGAGAAACGAGAGACACGCCAGCCTCGTCCCGTCGTGGCGTAGCCGTCGCGAACCCTAGACATCGCCGTTCCTTATCTGCAGAAGGCCGAGGGTGGATTGAGCATGCTCCAAACAAACTCGTCCCTATGGGCACTGTTATGAAGCCAAGCATGGCCAACAGTAAAGTCATTAACAAGCTAACAACAGTCAAAGATATCGCAGGATCTAAAAAATCGAAATACTGCTTGATTTCCCAAGAGCAAGACACGGACGGAGAGCTGGAAACGAAATTATACAAAGGTGACGTTGTACCGACTTGTGGCGGCGGTGCGCAGGTTATTTTCAATGATGTAGAAATGCTGAAACAGTTCTCGCCTAACAGAGAATCTAATAGGGAGTCGACTAATAGATCTTCATGCGCAAGACATTCTGGAAAAAGAAGGGACACGGCACATTCGCCTCCTCAAACGCCTTCGAACACAAGCAAGAAACAACGCGTGGATGACGACTAAAGTTATGACTTCTATTTTATTAGCTGTTTTTTTTAAAGTGTGGAGAAATCTGTAAAGCAGCCAATCAAAACTGTCAGCTATGGTATAGTGCCCTCGATCTGATTATTATGGTACTATTAGTAATGCAATGTTATGATTTTTCTCTCTACTATTTTTACACTAGCGTCCTTGCAGGAATTACATTAACCTTCCTCTAAAAATTGATAAAATGATGATGAAACCCACATCAAAATCCGTTTAGGAGTTTAGAAGTTTTAAGTGAATACACCAACAAACAATAGGCGAGTTAATTTTATACTATTTATATTTATTGACATATATTGTAGTTATTGGCTGGTTTATTATTTTTTTAATACTTAATAGAATCTGTTACAATTGAGTTCAGTTGTCTACGATTGCCTGTGATTGGGAATAGATTTCCTTTCCTGTTGAGCTTTGTAAATAGTATGCTATTGTAAAAGTTTCAATTTATTCATAGAATAGTTCATTTATTATCTGAGATGATAGTTGAAACAACAGCTAGTGTGGAAGCCATGCTTCTCTCCATTACATAAATGTTCAGGGTTGACACAATTCAATACTTTTCTGATTTCTTTTGTGAACGATTATCTTAGATTTAGTTTTTTTTACTTAGGTATTGATTGACAATTACAGTCCGCGCGCGACCTCGAGGGAGTCCTTCCATATCCTGCACTCTGCCAGAATGAGTGTTGGCCTAAAGGCGCTCATACTTATCAATCTTTAAGTTGCGCTGATTGCTCGGAGCTCGCGCGCGGACAGTATAATAGTTTCTCAATAAATTTGATTATTTTTCAACGGTGTAGGTGAAGATTTATTCCTGAAAAGTACTTAATTAGATATATTTGTTAAATATTTTAGATTAATTTGTATCATTATACGCACCACCCCATTTTGTATAAATTGCTGTAATCCAATCAACAAATTGAGTTTCTGAGATGACATTTTTTGTGGATATGTTATTAAGTTTTATAATAAGTTGTAGCTTTTCTTGCAGTATTTCTTTGTATTTATTAGGTATAAAGTATATTCTTGTGTAGTGTACAATAAATATTACCTTACGCTGGTATTCAAATTTATTTTGATGAAACATTAAATCCTATCACAACGTAAAACGTGCCACAAGGGCCACAGTCTACATGACAAACTATTCAAAGTACAAACCAATAATTTCACTTTAATTCTTACCCGTATAACCTCAGGACACGCATAGTGCGGGCTCCCGCATGACGTTTCAAGCATGGAGCCGGCCGGCTGCAGCGAGGCCATGCCAAAATCTGCTATTTTTATATTATTCCGTTCGTCTAGAAGGAGGTTTTCGGGTTTTAAGTCACGGTGGCTGAAACAGAATTTCAAATAAATATATATTCTACTATCCTTTTGAGTAATTAATTATGTATAGGTACTCCTAGAGTGGACGATTCAACTTCATTTCTTGTAAAACCTGTTTGAGCCGATCGGCACAAACGCGCTCAGTCTGTGCCGGACGGCTGCGACAACTATTATGGCGAATTATTTTCATTCCCGTCGTCGATGTACTATCCTACTCTTATTATAAATGCGCTATGGTGCGTGTGTGTATGTTTGTTACCCGTCAGCTCCATAACGGCTGCACGGATTTCCATGAAACTTACTTAGTATCCGTAGCATTCAAAAGTTGCAGAGGGAATAAATGTAGCGAAATTCCACGCGCCAGTACAAAGGTTTGTCGAGAAAGTTATCAACACTTCAACATGGTTATAAATCTTCTCTCGAAATAAAATTGTGGTTGATATGCTAAAAAACATCAACCAATGATTCGACGATAAAAATTAATTATAATTATAAACGATTTCTCACCATATCGAATGGCTATGACAGAAATCCAGTGCGGATATTATTTGTCTGAAGAACCTCCTCGCTTCCTTCGGTGTTAGTCGACCTTTCTTCACTAAATAGTCAAATAGTTCTCCCCCACTTACGTGTTCTAGGACTAAATACCTGAAAAAAACACGTTATATTACAGCGCCATCTATTGCTGAGTGGACCAATAGTTTCTTGGTAGCTAATTTGTTTGTGCGCTTCAATTCAGCGTCATTTATTGTTGAGAACCAAAAGCTAATGATTTAGGTATAATGCAACTATAACTTTAATTATTTTTTGATAACTATTTTTTATATAGTAACTTAACTATACTAGTTATTGTTAAATATTAGAAACTGTGTCACTATTTTAATAATTTATAACTTTATTTGGTAAGTAAAAAGCTACAAGATTATACTTACAAGTATTTCTTATTTTCATAAACATCGGACAATCCTAGGACATGCGGGTGTTCTATTAATTTCATAATAGCTATTTCACGTTCCACCTGAAATGAAGCATACACTTAAAATGTGTAATTTTTTTAGTCATCGTGACATCTGTTAATAAGTTTCGTAAATAAAATAATTGTTATAATCATATACAGATGGCATTATTCGCAATTTAACTTGTTACGTCCTAAAGCAAATAACATGACGTTTTACAAGAGTGTTTTTGTCACTGCAATACGCGTGTTTAACGATCTTCCTCAACAAATAAAAATTTTGGAGGGAAATATATTTAGGAAAAGCCTTAAAAATCGGTTACCTAATTGAAAAATAAATATATAATAGTTTAAAATCATTTTTCATCAAGTTATAACAAAATGTAAGCATTTGGCATATACTTATATAGAATTATTTTAGTTGTAAGTAATATTGTATGCCCGCAATGGGCAACTGTTGAGACTTGATCTGTTAATGACGATCTACGTGTACAAAGTTAGCAATAAATTATTTCTTATTCTTAATACCCCGTAAATAATAATAAAACACGTCGAGGATTATCTTTATTAAAGCTTTAACCCTTTTTAGGTTTTTATGTTATTTCGATTTAAGAAGAGTAGATAAAAAATTGCGCTTGCACCGTCCATTTAATTCATAAATAATCAAACAAAGGCATTTGTTGAAAGTTTCTTAAAGCTTGTTTTGTTTTATATTACTTAGGGCAGTTCTATAAAGTATCTAAGTTATTAATATATAGTAGACTTACTTTCATTAACACGGATTCGCTAAGTTTTTCCCTGTTTATGATCTTGATGGCTACTTTCTTGCCAGTCACGCAGTGGACGCCGAGCTTAACGAGACCTGGTAATAAAAAGAATATTAAATAAGTATCATGAAAACGTTGGCAACTACTTTATTTTATTAATACTTGGTAAATATTATTGTACGTGATACTATGGACCAATAATACAAGAAGAATGTCAACCTCTTTACATTTGAGCGTAGCTTTGATCCGCCATCTATTGAAATATTCTTCAATTTACGCCGTAATTCGTTCAAACATGCTATGCTTTCTTCCGAACAACTGCTAGTTTTTACAAAAAACGCGAAATAAGTGAGCCGAAACAACGAAAATTTGAAGACAAAAATTATTTAGTTTAATTTAATTTGATTGAATATCTCCCTGGCTAATTCTAGTAGCGTCATCTAGTGATAAGCTTCCGAACTACGATACATTACATTTTTTTGTAGCACCATTTAGTATTAGCCAGGGAAGCTAGGTTTTCCGGCGTACGCTAAAATGTATGGAGGTTGACAGTCCTCTTGTATTATTGGTCCATGGTGATACGTATAATATAATGTAATTCGGGCTTTAATAAAGCTCTTACAAAATTTAAATCAAGAGATTTATCATCATCATCGTATAGCTGGGTCAATGGTGTATTCCTCTTTCTTACCTATTCAGTGCAAGTACCGGGGGTTTATTGGAGTTTTTGTATTCATACTACATGTTATTCCAGGACATTATTTTTGAGAGAGAAGTTACGCCTTAAATAACAAACATCCAATTATTATTGGAAAATAATGGTTAATTAACTAAAGTAGTTTCTACAATACAGCATAAAATTGGAAACACGTATTGTCAAACTTCGCGTAAAGTCAGAAATATTTCGTAAAATAACCAGAGCGGGGGTTTCCGTTCATTCAATGCATGTAGGTTGACAGACGTTTCTATAAAGCTTATTGTTAAATGGGAAATCATTCTGTCTGCAAAATGGACATTTTTATCTGTAGTAACTACAATTCATTATTACAAATGCGATGAGATAGTGTATGTGTATAATAACCACGAACGAAAACCCTGACTTGAGGATTGGAACCGTAATTAAATGTGAATTTAAGTCATCGTTAAAAAGAAGTCCAACAATTTGGCAAACATTTCTAAATGCTGCATTCTTAATATGTCAAACATTCGAGCAAATGCTGGCAGCGTTCACGTGCAAGAATTCTGTGAATATGTACGTGCAATGTTCTATGAATGGAATCAAGTAAGAATAGGATTTAGTCTTTAATAACCCTTTGCATACGTTTTGTTGTAGAATGTACTTCACGTCTTTATAAAGATGGAAACTGGGCGGTTGAGCTAAAAAAATATATTGTCGATAGCTAAAATGTTTATTTAATGGCTTGCTTTCTGCTCCTTACCTATAAAATACTAGCGCTATGTCAACGTAGGACGACATGGTACTAAAATGTCTAAAAGTTTTTACACTGCTTGCTAAATATTAAAGTTTGTTAGGAGCTATAAGAACCCCAAAGTTGAATGACTTTATTTTACGAGTGACGCTTCTGCAAAATACCGACGATTACCGACTGAAATAAGATCATAGTAATGTCAAGTAGTTAAGTTAACGACAGAAAACTGGCATAAACAATAGTACATTGTGCATCTAGGGCCGTAAGAAGGGGATAACTAACGAGAGTCTGTTAGAAGCCCGACGCCGAAGGCGGGAGGGCTTTTAATGACTCGAGTTTGTTATCTCCTTACTGCCTGTTATACACACAATGTTTTTCATCACATTTGCGAGGAAATGAAATAAAAATTAGACACAAAACAATATTTATTTTATTCCCATTGGCATTGTACACCGTGAATTACCATCAGCAGCCCTAACATGCATGCCACAAAGATAAGACAGACCGTCTTATCTCTAAGTGCGTGTCTCTCACACTAGTGCCGACGAAAGAGATAGTCATAGAGATAAACGGGTTTAATTTATCTTTGCGGCGTGCATGTTAGGGCTGCAGGTGGGTAGAATAAACTGTATGTCGCGCCGGTTGCGCGCTACTTGCATATGAAAACGATCACCGCCGGAGCCGACGCGCGCCCCCGCAAGACCAGGCGCACGCCCCGCCGTCAGCGGGAGTTATAAACCATACAAAATCCGTAGTTTCCGTGGGCGTTATGGATTTTATATGGTCTATAACTCGCGCTGACGGCGGCGGCGCGTATAGAGCAGCTAAATCGGCTATAGCTGCTCTATACGCCTGCGTATAAGAACACCCTTTCCGAGCAAGTGTGATGAAAAAACTATTTCCGTTGCAAAAACATTCTAACGTTGGAATTGAAAAAAATATGCTCTATTGTTTGTGCCAATGATCTTATTTGTTAATACAATTAATTCGTATGCTCTTATCAATCGGTTTTGCCTTAGTTCCGCTACTGCCTGCTAGATGACGTTAAATTCAAATATTAATACTACTGTTATGTTACCTGTCTGCCCTTTTCCCAGAGTCTTCTCCAATCTGAAGGGCCCCACATACTGGTAGGCCTCCGTTGAGGTCGTGGCTCCGGGCTCCATTCTCAAGCCTCACTTCCGGTCAAAAAAATCATAACGATCTATAGGATTCATTTTGGACGCAAACTGTTATAAGTCTGTGGTTTTTTGCTTTTTAATTTTGTCATAACGGTTTGTTCACTGGAAATTTAGAACACTTTTTATTATTGGAAATTCTCACGCAAGTTGCAAAATATAAATATTAGCCTCATAGATTGTCATTTTGACTCAAATATATAAATTTGCTTCTTGCAGTTTGTAGCTATTTGTAGGTTTTATCCAATATACGAGTATTGTTGCATGAGTTCAGTACCTTAACAATCAGAAATTATTTATAAGCTACGTAAAGGCCCGGGCATACCAAACGCGGTTGCGGCGCGTTTGCGGCGCGAACGCGGGTCCGCGCCGTTGTCGAACGGCGCGGGCGGATTTACTATGGCACACCAAAGTAGCCGCGGGACCGCGGCGGTCCCGCGCCGCCGCGGTGTGGCATGGTATATCCGCCCGCGCCGCAACCGCGTTTGGTTTGCCCCGGCCTTAAATGCGTAGCGGAGTTACTGATTTTCTTATAAAAAAAAATGATAACGGCTATGGAAGTTCAGGCAGGACATGCGGCAGGACATTTCGTGGCGCGGCGTGGTCCGTGCAGTGTCCTTTTGGCAAATAGTTGGCATGTAATTAACGATTAACGGACATTAATTGTTTTAACGGAAGCTAATGAGTCCGTTAACTTTCTTTAAAGTTAATCCGTTACTCGAAATGTTAACTTCGTTAATTAAAGATTAACGGTCTTGTGCTCAGGTATGGTTAATACGCATTGACGGGTCAAGTTAGGCTCGCCTTCGAGTTCGGCGACGAAGTGTTTAGGTATTTAAGAGAATCAAGGTTCAAAATCCAATCAGGAAGTTGTGAATTTTCGACAAAATGGAGATGCAAAGTAGTCACGAATATCTACTTACTAGTTAAATTGATCTCTATTATAGTTTGTCTCATAACAGCTGAGAACAAAGAGTTTAGCATATTGGAAAACTTCCAAATAGAACTTGGCGATACCGCGCATTCATGATGTAACCAAGTAACCCTCAAGTGAGTTTCATTTATCGCTATTCGCTCTCCCAAAAACTGTTGTAGTGCATCATCATTGAACTGCGGCCCTAGCATGCCAGACACGGCGATAAGTTAAACACGTTTATCTCTATGACTATCTCTTTCGTCGGCACTAGTGTGAGAGAGACGCACTTAGACATAAGACGGTGTAACTTATCCTTGTGTGAAACTTGTTCGGGCTGCTGGATACGAGTCGAGTATATTCACAAAAATGGGGGCTGTAAAATAATTAACATCTCTGTAAAGGTGATATTTAAAAAAAAACGCCAAATTATCTATAGGGAAATTAAAAGATATTTCAAACAAATCAAGATACTTACTTATTATTATTTTAAAGATAAATTTAAATTTTTAGTTTATAATAAACTAGTGGACCCGCCACAGCTTCGCCCGCGGTATTGCCCATACAAACTTTATCCTCCTTAGTGCACCTCTAGGGTGCTCGAGGAATGTCTCCTCCAAATTTCAAACCTCTAGGACCACTCGTTTAGGCTGTGCGTTGTCTATAAGTGAGCCACGGTACTGTTTTATATGTATTGTAATTCTAAATAATTTCGTTCAGTTAAGAAAATAAATTTCGAATGGATATCTTAAATAATTTAATAAACCAAATTATGTACGGTGGTAAGGAATCTTTTGTAAACGAGTCCAATTAGCACTTGACTGGTTTTCAAGTTAAGGGAAAGACTGTTTGATTTTAATTACCTACTTTTACCTAAATAATTGTAATTACCTACTTTTAAGTTATTTTAATATGTATGTTAGTCTGTAAGGTATTTATGTATGGGCCACTGATGCCTGTAATAAATGGTTTTATTATTATTATTATTTTCCCTATATAGAAGGTTTTTTTCTTTTTATTCGGATACCACTTATTTTATTGCATTAGTCTACTATACCGGCTTTAAGAGGGCGATGAGCGTCCAGTGGCGCCCTCATCACTGTAATTGTGTTTTCTACTAAACTAAAGTATTTTATTAAAAACGAATAAAAATGTTTTATTTACAAACATAGGTACTACATTCCATTGGTGTTGTTTATTATAGTTTTATCGCTATGTTTTACCAATAGGCATGGAAAATCTTAAAATTATTATAAACTAGCTGTGAGAACCTCCTCCTTCGGTTTTTTTAAAGTCAGTAAAAAAATACAATACAATTTACAAATTATTATGTCATGGAGACTATCTTCATTGAAACAAAATTATATTGTTGTTACTTACTGAAAACCGTAAATTGAGAAAAGTAATTTAAAAAAAAAACCTATATTACATAGCATATAGATTGTGTGTTAAGTTGCCCGCCGATCTTCGATTTTAATAAAACACTTTAGTTTAGTAGAAAACACAATTACAGTGATGAGGGCGCCACTGGACGCTCGGCACCCCCTTAAAGACGTAAATTCAAAATAGGTGTTTTACCTAACCTAGGCAATACCGTCTTCACCATAAGGGCACACGGGGCCCCCCTTCTCCGGGGGCCCCGAAGGACCGACAATTTCTCTCACATAATTCGGTTTTTTACTTTCCAAAAGGGCGCCAAATTCTCGTGTGCCCAGCCTAGTTTGAGACGGCCCTGTGGGGCCCTAACATGCATGCCACAAAGATAAATTAGAACCGTTTATCTCTATGACTATCTCTTTCGTCAGCACTAATGTGACAGAGACGCACTTAGAGATAAACGGTTCTAATTTATCTTTGTGCCATGCATGTTAGGGCCGCTGAATCTAGGTAAACAACGCTTGCTTACACGCCCCGGCAGTACTGGAATTAAGAAACCCACTTTTTAACGAGTTTACATTTATCCTAAATAATTTCCAAAAAACTATTTTAACTTCGGAGTTATTGCTTTGTTGTTGTGGTTTTGCGTTACGTCTTCAAAGTCACCTTGTGTTACTTGCGTGAAAAAAAAATCTGGAAAATATAACGGCCTGTGTAAGAATAAACAGCTTTTCCGATAAGATTTATATTTGGTGCAGTCAGTCGATATTAACAAAGCCATCCATAGCCTGTTTTTAATAATAATATATTATAGAAAACAGGCCATGCAGTTACAATTATTCTACTTGAATACTTGTTTTATTAATAATTAACTATTTTAATTCGTATTTCCGACACAATTAACACTTTATTATTAGGCATTTTGATTAACACCATTGTTATTATTATGTTAATATTTTTTTCTCATTTCTATCTACTTCATTCTTTTTTATTGAGATTTTCATTACGACGCACAATTGATTTCCCAAAATCATTCAGTATTTTTCACGATTTGTTGCAGGTATACGATAATGCTAGTGTAAATGTACCATTGTTGGAGTTGAGTGGGTTTTCTCTTATTTTCTTTTACATAGTATTATTGAATTTTCATTCGCTAGCTGCGTTTGATATTTTACCTTGTTTGTGCACATTTAAAAGCATTTAGATATAAAATAATGCTGCGGAAAATATTGAATATTTACGATGTGAACGGATAATATTGAGGATGTTTTGCACAGCTTGAATGAGGATCTATATAAGTATACATTAAAAGATATATTCGAGTAATTCAATATATGTCTGCAGTCTCCAGGATTATGGACATTGTACGCGTAGGTTAAAAATAGTAACCACCTACAACTATTACGAACTATATTGATTTGAAATCGCGTACCTTTCGCTAGGTAGATATATAAATAAACTATTGAGATCTAGATATATTTTGCATAAAATACATAAGTAATGTACCTATCTATTTCCCGTAATACGAGAATGGGAACAAAAATATATTAATTGTACCAGATTAAAATATTAAATAATACCTATATAATATACTTGCATTAATTTAAATTTCGAATGCATTCGTGATTGATTTATGTAATTGTTTTTTTTTTATTAATTTCAAATTGTTAAGGCACTGAGTTTTCTATTCGGCCGGATGGATTTAATTTTTTCATTGATTTTTAACACTGTTACTTGCACTTACTAAAAATAAATTACACTACATATATATATGTACACTGTAATAACACTTTCCGCATACACCGTCAGAACGTCACAAGAAAATCAATATAATCTGTCTTCACTTGATTCCGTATTACAAACAATTTTAACATCACATACAAACATAACGTAGGTCCGTCCCCTCAAAAACATTTCACTAAATATATTTTTTTATTTAAAAAACTTATGTGTTACATAATAATTGTGAATTTGGAATGTTTTCGGTGCGGCACTGTACGCGGCGGGTCGGGGGAGGTCGGGGAACTTCGGATTGGCTCGCGCGAGGGTGAAACGAGTGAGTCATTATACTCACAGGGGTGCTTTTTCGATTCGTTCCACGCATTCTATTTTTGTCTTCCTTATATTTTCTAATTTTAAATAAAAAACAATATAAAAAAATACATTATGTGTATTAAATTCACAGCCATAATGTATGACTTTCTTTTAATTTAATCTATAATTCCTCGGAGGGGTTTTTTGCAGTCGGGTAAGGTTTCTATGTAATTAATCCTCCTAAGGCTATCCACTACCTACAATATAACTGTACAATATCACTGGTTGCACAATTATATTGATCGTCAGTAGATGATATTGACGGTCAATACCGACTACTGACGATCAATATAATTGTGCAACCAGTGATATTGCACATTTTTATTGTAGGTCAGTGGCTAGCCTAACTCCTGACACAGGTATGCTTACCTACTAGGTCTCAACCATGACGTTTTTACCACCTAAGCTTAAATAAAATAAAATGTTATTATTATTATTTTATTAATTAAGTGTCCATAAGCAAGATTTACAAAAGTCTTTCGTAGTTAAGTGAAATAAATGCAATAAATATTTTTTAATAAACTCATAATTCTACAAAAAAAGACAGTATACTTCATCGGAGGAACATTGTGGTTGCGACGACCGACGTCACAAACTAGGATTAGGTCTATTTTGGGACCGTTCATTAATTCAACTTCCTGGTCTTAACCTGGTCAGTGACTTAGTAGTCAAGTTGTGTATCGTTGCAGACATTAATTAAATTAAAGGTCCGTGGAGGTCAACAAAATGTATTTTTTATCATTAGCAAGTCAATTCCTTATGCTAATTTACGATACTTACCCGACGAACTTATAATTATATTTACTGAAGTTTTATTAATTAGGTTGACTTTTCACCTCAGGCGCGGTCAACTTTTTATTTAAAATAAAAAAATTACACGTATCATATTGTTATTATTTTAATAATTAAGTAAGAAGTAATAAATAAATCTTAATACAAAATTATATTCTTACGACTTTAGTTCGAAGTTTATTTAAAAGCTCCAAGGTCTTCTCATTCCACGTTTCTTCTCATGTACCTGTTTTTAGGGTTCCGTAGTCCAACTAGGAATCCATGTCTGTCTGTCTCACCGTCTATATGCCACAACCATTTTTTCTCGAGATCTATTTAAGTTACAAAGCTGACATTTTGTACGATTATTAATGGTGGTCCCGCGTACGAATATAAAGTATAAAATTAAAAGAAATATATTTTGGAAGCTAGCTTTTTTTTCCCCATACATGTAAAGTAAGGGTAAAAAAAAACGACTTTCATTGTACACTCTCAAATAGGAAGTCATCAGATAGCTCTTTAAAAACTATTTTGGATATGTTATACATATTTTTAGGGTTCCGTACCTCAAAAGGAAAAAATGAACCCTTATAGGATCACTCGTTTCTCCGTCTGTCTGTCTGTCTGTCTCTCTGTCTGTCAACAACTTTTTTTCAGGAACGAGTGGAGATATCAAGTTGAAATTATTATCAAGTACTCAAGTCTGCGATCTCCTGGAGCTGTGAAAAAATCAACCTTCTAAGTCAACGCAATCAACAGATACGACTGTTTATGTCACATATTTTGATACTATCAAGGGAATCCAAAGTGTTCCAAAAGGAATCAAAACCTGTAGGGTACTTCCCGTTGACCTAGAATCATGAAATTCGGGAAGAAGCAGTGTCTTACAGCACAAGTAAACGAGAAAGTCTGAAAACCGTAAATTCGTTATTACATCACATAAAAAAATGGTTAAACAGAATAACCTTTGCAAAGTTGTATCCCACTCGACGATTGCACGGAGATAGGAGCTTACGAAATTTATTTTTTGTCTTATTTCATAGGTAGATTGTAAATGGTTACCCGGTTGTTAAAAGCAATTTTTTAAATTTTTAGGGTTCCGTACCTACAAGGTACTGTCTATTTTTCATAAGTAAGTACGGGACCCTCGGCGCGCGAGTCAGACTCGCACTTGTCCGGCTTTTTTGATTTGGAAGCCGTTTAGGAAATATTCAGCTGTAAGGGTATAATTTTTGTTGGAATTACGTGTCCCACTCCCTACACCCAAAACTGGAAGTAGGTACTTAATACTACATTAAAAAAATCTGAACAAAAAAGTTAAATCATCACGACTAAGAAGGTTTCATTGTTAATACAAACTATTCTGTAAAACATAAAATATATAATTTATTTTAGAAACGGTTACCTACCTAATTGTTTGTTTTGAACTGCATATATGCCAAGTTTCAAGTCGATAAACAAATGGAATCGGTTTTGCCAATACAAAGTTTAACGCCCTAAGGCACCCCTTTTTAGGGGTAGTTTCATATTGTCTTATACCGCATACCTATTTTTCTATTTTGAAGAGTATTTATACCAAGTTTTAAGTTAATACATAACATACACATACGCACGCGAACATACAATCAGACAAACAGACAACAGACATGAAATTCAAAAACCATTGGGATTTGTTCTGCTGCTCATTCTGAAGCCCCCCCTAGCATTTTTTCATTGTTATCTTCAATGTACAGACTTTTTCCACTTTACGATTTTATTATATGTATAAATATGTATAGATGCCTGTACACAATTAAAATTGGTCTAGTCTAGTTTAGTTTATAAAAAATCATTGCGTTAATGTTAGAAACTTCAGTATTGTTTAATAACGTCTTTAAACTAGTTTAAAGATAACGAAAATCAGTTTTAATAAAATAAATAATCTAGATTATTTATTTTATTTGATTATTAAAATCAGGAAACGGGGACCTATATAAATAACATTCAGTACAGTAATAACAAAAATAAATAAATAAAAATAAAACTCTTGAATAAGTAGACTAGATTCTAATCCCTATCTAGATTAGTATCACCACCCAATGAAACTGTTTTTTTTTTTTTAAAGATTTATTAAAATAGAATAACAAATAACAGTTGTCCAGTTGTCGATCTCTGAGCAGTTGAAAAAACCAATATCGAACGCTTTGTTTTTACCTGAGTCGTATTTTTATTGTCTACTTGACAACGAGGATCCAAAAGGCAATCCACATTGATAACGGTAAAGTACGTATATTTATTTAATTTTTCCATATATCACGTACCTAATGGGAAAGTACTTTATGTTATTGAAATGTTTTTAAGATTATTTTATTTAATTACGTCATTTAACTTGTATTATAAGCCAAGAAATTAACCATTTAAAATGAAGTAAGTGACAATAAATGCTTTTCTTTTTAAGTATTTTACGTATATTGTTACAAAAATTCAATAATTTGGCCAATATATGTTTCAGTATTTATTATTTTATTGATTATCTATACCTATCTAACTGTACATTCAAACATTAACATAAATGGTTTTTTTTTTAGGAAGGTTATTGAGTAATTATGTATACTAGAGCGGACGCCTCAACTTGATTTTTTGTAACGCCTGTTGAGGCCAAATGGCACGAACGCCTATAAGAAACGATCACCGCCGGACGCGGCGCGCATGCCCGCTCCGTCATCAAATGATCGCTGTCTTTTGTTTGAGATGTCTGTTCTAGTGTAACGTAATACTTCAATGGTTATTGGCTTATTCAAAGATTGTTTTCTTTCATCTTAATTTTTTTAATCTCTTGCTAAGAGAGGCCGATATCGATACAAGCGCAATCACACAGACCATAATATATATATTCAGGCTTCGCATAGCGACCCCCGCTGCTTATATTAGAGTCAAAGAACTATAAGTGGTGGGGCTCTAGGGAGGCAAAGGGCACGCATACCCTCGAACACACCATTCTCAGCGACCTAAAAACCGCACGCTCCGCCAGTTTTGGTAAAGTTGGCTAAGCGAGTCTTTAGAACATATGGTCTGTCGACAAGCCTCTTAAGAGGAGCGTGAACCTACGGCTTTTCATACAAAAGGCGATAACGATTTCCACCCCTTAAATGTTAAATTTTTGATAGACTGTCAGTCAGAACAAAATCTAGGTCTATATGTTTTGGTTTTTTCACTATGATCAATAAATTCAGCTTTATTGTTGGTTTAGTACTTATACAAAACTAATCTCGGCGATTATTTGACTTTGTTGATCTTTAATCAAAATTCAAAAAAAGTATAAACTTAGATTTTGTTCCGACTAACCACTTATCAGAAAAATTCAAAATATCGTGAGACATGAATACTTGGAAAAACCGAGTAAAACCGTGTGGTTTTCAAGTATCAAAAATTGGTCAAAATCGGTTAACATTTTTAAGGGTGGAAATCGTTATCGCCTTTTGTATGAAAAGGGTGATTTTTGCCGTTGGCAATCCTCTTCATTTCTTAAGTAACTAATCATAACTTCCTGTCACAGCTCAAAAGATGGCGCCTAACAAGTTATACGACCAAATCCCGCGCGACCGCTATCATATCCTCCGAAAACGCTACGACATGTTTCTCCAGACTATCACAGACCCTGAAAAAGACGTCATCCAGGTCTTCGACTCTTTAGGTCCTAAGCAACTCGAAGAGTTGGAGATGATAAGAGGAGTTAGCGCGGAGTTACAGAAAAAAAAGGAGGAGGACATGAGGAAAGCTGCGGTGAGAGATTCTCCTTTTTTAGGGTTCCGTAGTCGAACTAGGAACCCTTATAGACCGTCTGTCACATCCACTGTTTCTCGAAGACTAAGTATTTTAGTTCAAAAGCTGAAGTTTTACAGAAATATTTGAGCTTTTCCCGACCACGAATTAAAAAATATAATTGTAATTCGTTTTATGAAGCAAAGGTATAATACATTTTTGTCTTATTCAACCTTAAAATGGGTGTCATTAGAAGAGAATTAGATGTCCTTAAGAACTATTACAGATATAGTGAATAATATGTTTCCATCGGTAAAACTCGGATCTCAATCGGAAGACGACCGGACCCGAAGTGTCAATTAATTATTGTATTCAATGAGTGACTTGTTTATATTCATTCATATGAAACTTTATTATTTATTGTCAAATGTCAAAATGAAAAATGACAGTATGGTATGATGGATACTGGCCCCCAATTCTCGATGCATTCGAGATAATGTCAATTGCGAGATTAAACGTCAGATTCATACAGTTGTGTCAAATGACTGTATGCACTGACGTTTAATCTCGATTGTGAGATTATCTCGAATGCACCGAGAATTGGGGGCCTGCTGAAGCTAATTGAGAGAGCACGATAAATACGAACTTTTCCGATAAAACACGATGGAAACTAATTATGCACTACATCTGTACGAGTCGTAACCAACTTTTATATTTGGAGGGCCGTTAAGAAAAAGTGTTCACGAAAAAAGTAGCAATGCGATGCAAAATCCATCTCGCAATATTAAAACATTAGTACCTACCTATGCTACATTTATTGGCACTCGTTGAGCGATGAAAAGTAAGCGACAAACTAATTTAGAACGTATAATAACTAGTTTTAAGGTATTATAATAGCCACCCGACCACGCTAGGGCATAGAAATATATAGTAAGGAACAGCCTAACGCGATTTTCGTGATGCTCACTTTTGACACCATCGCATACTCGGTAAATATTGGCGACGTCGGCGTTCTATAACATTGAGGAAATGTCCATTATTGGCTGATTCATGCGTTTTGTTTTCGTTGTTCGTAACTCCTAGCGAGCAATGAAAGACAGCGATGAATCAGGCAAAATAAGACTGTGTAAATGTCATAAGATTTGCGACGTCGGCAATAGAACTTCGTAGTTTATAAACTTGTAAATAGATGGCGTTACCATGACGAACTAAGTCATTTGTTCAACGCAGTTGTGCTGAACGTCATACCATATCGTTCTTCGAGATCTTTGCGCTAAGGCTAATAGGTATTCGTTTTTTTTTAGAATTAGAAAACATCTAAACAATATTGATAAACCTCTTTATTGAAATGTACCTTTATAGAATATATTTGACATAAGCATTTATCAAAAACAACATATTGTTAGCGCAATGTAATAATAACACCTTAATGTAATTAAAAAGCATGTAATATGTATTTGAAAACAACGCCATCTAGCGGTAAATAGCCAACGACTTAATTTTATTTTCGTGTTTTGTTACAGCAAGCTGCGGAGGAAGCTTCTATTGCTGCTGAAGCCGAGGCAAAAACGAAGGAAGAGTCAGAGGCGAGTGAAGAGTCAAAAGAAGTGACTGAAGAAACGGACGCAAAAAGCGAAGAAAAAAAAGACAACTAAAATGGAATGGAGTTTATAGAATTAAATATATTAAATAGGTAATAAATTCACAGAAAATTAATCATTCATTCACGTTTGTGGCAACTTGTTAATAAATGCACCTAAAGTTGTGAATAAAAGGTTATTGTTTTATTTTATAAGTACGACCTCGAATTCGAAATAGTAGTTTATGCAACGGTTGCATACCTAATGATAGGCCTTAAAACACTAGTGCGGTTTTATGAAACGAGCTTTGCGAGTTTCATATTAAGATCGCACGTGTGTTTTAAGGCGAAATTATGCAGAGTTGCATACGTAACTTTATCTACACACATATTATAAACGACGACACGGCGAGGATGGGGCCCCGCCGGCTGCGGCGTCGACGGGGCCCCGCCGGCTGCGGCGACGGCGGCGCGCCGGCGTGGGGCTCATATCTGTATCGTTATGACCATTACGATACTAAAATCGATACTGTAATAACATTACAGTACAGGTTGTCATAATTGTGGTCATTTCCTACGGTTTTTGATTACATTATGGAGGTTTTATGATATGGGTGTAGATAAACGGTATTTTAACGTTGCTTTTTACAGTACTGGCATTGCAAGCGCTCGAGATTCAAAACTCGGCCCCAAACTGACATTAACAATTGTTTTACTTATGACACATTTAGCCGAATTCAGAAACTCCACTTAAGCAATTGATTAGAAATTAAATTGTTAAATTTCTGTCAACTACTTAGTTGTCATCCTATACAAAAACGTCACTTTAATAGGGATGTTCCTGGACTAATTAACCGTCAGTTAGATTATCGAAAAATATTGGACACGTATTTTTTGCTTTATCAATTCAATCAAAATTGACAAAGATAACGCGCATCAAAGTTCAGGAGTGGGGGCTAATGACGTCACTTAAGTGTAAAAAGTGTGCAAACTCGTGACGTCACGCGGAACTTCAACGACTATATCTTCGTACTTTTTTGTTTAATTGACTAAGGAAAAAATATGTGTTCAATATTTTTTTTATAATGTAAATGACGGACTAATTCGATTTTTTTAAGAAACTAGCCTATTAAAGATCAATTTGAGTGGCCTATTTTTCTGAATTTACACTACACAGTGACTTTTAAGACATTAATGTAAAAGCAATGCTTCCGTCTCAGTTGAAGAAGGCCCATAGAAATCGAACGTTAAAAGAAATGGTATATAATTATTCTGTAGCTAATTTACTTAATAATACCATGGACCAATAATGCAAGAAGACTGTCAACCTCCATACATTTTTGCGTACGCCGGAAAAGCTAGCTTCCCTGGCTAATACTAGATGGTGCTACAAAAAATGTATTGTATCGTAGTTCGGAAGCTTGTCACTAGATGACGCTACTAGAATTAGCCAGGGAGATATTCAATCAAATTAAATTAAACTAAATCATTTTTGTCTTCAAACTTTCGTTGATTTGGCTTATTTCGCGTTTTTTGTAAAAAACTAGCAGTTGTTCGTAAGAAAGCATAGTTGTCTGAACGAATTACGGCGTAAATTGAAGAATTCTTCAATAGATGGCGGGTCAAAGCTCTGATGTACGCTCAAATCTAAAGAGGTTGACAGTCTTCTTGTATTATTGGTCCATGATAATACTGTCAACCGCAGACGGATTACATATACACGGATTACAAGTAAGGCTTCGCTAAGACGTTAACATTTTGAAAACAACGCCACCTATTGCCATAGTCACAATTCAACTGTATCATCGCCATCCTTCCATCTATTCTATTATTTATTGTGTCCATTGCACACTGGCTAGCTCATTTGCTTTGATAAATGATTGTCTTCTGTTTATATTCCTCTACCAGAAAAAAATGGTGCCGTGACACTGACAAGATATTCAAAACTACCTTCCTATGTGACCAGCTCTGAGGAGTGTCTGTTCAAACTAAACGGCACATCCCAAACGCAATAAAACTTGTGATTTGAACTATCGTCACAAATATAAGGTCTCACTCAATTAGACATGTCCCTCGAAAGAAATTAAGCTCTTTTGAACACACTTTGGTGGTCAAAATCAGGAATAAATTAAAATTAATTCATATTAAAATTTGTTTTATTCAGTCCCTACTCTAGTGAAACATTTTTTTTCTTAGAGTTATCAATGTCTTACTTTAGTTCAACAGATGCTGCTGCAACTTCAACTGCGTGAAAAAAAAACAACCCCAAAGGTTAGCATAAAAAAGTATAATTATATCCAATACATGATAGGCTACAATGCTTAAAATAAAACTAAGAATTATCCGTCATGACATCTTCATCCTCCTCCTCAGGCTCAGCTAAATCCGGGTGGCATACACGTATGTGAAGGTTCAGGTTTATTTTCACGATAAACGATTTCCCGCAGGTAGAGCATTTATAGGGTCGTTTCACATCATCATCTATGTTAGGCGGGTGGGCTCTCGCCATGTGTGTTCGTAGCAAAGAAGAGTGCATTGTACGGTCGCACTGCGGGCATTTCACAAGGCAATCAACAGGCTGCCCTTCATGCGTCAACTTATGCTTCTCCATGGTGATCTTCGAAACAAAAAGCTTGTTGCAAATATCACATTTAAAGTTCTTTACTTTAGTGTGCTTCTTCATGTGTATTTTAAGACAATTCTTTGTTGGAAACATTTCATCGCATTTTGAGCATTTGAACTTTTTGATATCATTGTGAAGCTGCATGTGGAGTTTCAAATATGCTTGTCCAGTGAAGTTTTTGTTGCATATCTCGCAATTAATAGTGCTTGAAGCCGAGTGCGTTTGCATATGGGACTTCAGAAACTGGGCAGCAACAAAGCTGCGGTCACACACCTCACACATGAACTTCTTGGATGTGACACCTTCATGCTTGCTGCGGTGTATGTCCAGATGGTACTGGCTGTTGACTTTTACGTCACACTGGTCACAACGGTACTTACGCCTCTTTTTCGCTCCCTCCTTGTGACTTGTAGGTTCAGGCTCGCGCTGCACCTGATTCGTATCCTTGTCGTTGCCGTGAAACTTCTTATGCAGCATCAAATACTCCAAACCCTCAAAGGTAAGGTCGCATACATCGCAACGAAAGCGGGATTCGTTTTGAGAGTAATTAACTTCCGACCCGTTGTACGTCTCCGCCATTTTTTCCCTTTTAACTGATGAGCGATTATCGTTTGATTTTTCGCCGCCGGCCGGCTCCATCATGCTTTTCATCCAATGGTGATGAACGCCTGACTTTGCCTCCATTTAATGAGTGACGCTATCGGGCATCGCGACGCAACTTCGATATTGATCCGTAATAGTGGGCCCGTGTTATCAAATTCGTGTAATCGCGTACCGTCGTAACAGGAGCGCTAATCGTGCATTGTTGATATGATTCGCACCGAAATTTTACAACATTCACGCGACGAAACACAAAAGGCAGCCTTGTTACAGTACCATAAATTCCAAAAGAGAAGCGAAGCGCGTTGGTTTTTTTTTTAAGCGGTTAATGACAGTGATAACTTTTTAATTTTGATATAGTTTAGGTTGCCAGGTACAATTTTATTTAATGAATGTGATCCTTAATCAAAGTATCAAAGCAAAATGAATTTATTGATGATTAGACTAGTAAAACTAGCACAAATACATGAATGGTCTGTTTTAGCTCATACATCAATGATATTAAAAAACATTGTCATACATGAGGTTTAGCGCAAGTAATTGTAACCCAAACACTTGCTATGCTAATAACAAGTATGTGAGATTTATGTTTTATAACTAGGGTTTGCTTTTCGATGTTTTTAATTATTAGATTCACCGATCATTAGGATCTTCGAGTGAGATTGAGCTTTGATCGCATTTTGCGAACCAATGACAGAACGTCGTGATCACAGGATGTGGTAAGTAATCATAATAACTCTGGATTAGACTTATAGGAAGAAATTTACATAAATTTAAATTCATTAATCAGATTAAAACTTTCGTGAGACATTACTAAGACTAGAAATAAGGCAGTGCGTGGGTTGCAGTGAGCGCGACCGTACTCAACCCCTGAAGAAGGACTCCATATGAGTCCGAAACATGTCGGACTATTTCTGACAATAAATCGTGAGTAAAGCCGTGCTTATTTCTAGTCTTAAATTTAAATTCATTTATTTTAATTTATAACTGAAGATCAGGCAGCATGTTTTATGACTTTAGCCTATTTGAAAGAACAAACGAAAACAACTTCAGTTGACAGTCAGCACAGTGTTGCCTGTTGTTGCTTTGTGGCGAAATTTAGCATTTTTTTAGCAGATTTAGCAAATAAAATTTTCATTAAGCCTTGTACCCTATTCCAAGCCTAAACAAATTGAGATAGCACTTCCGTTTCCACTTGAGAACACGTCATTACCACGTAATAGTGCAGGTTTACCGCCATTATCCCTCCTCTAATCCAGGGGCCAGGCTCAGTTGCGCACTGAGCTGCCTCATTGCCGTTCTGTTTCTAGAAGAAGCAACACGTTTTTTAAAAAATTGTTCGCAATTTTTATAATTTAAAAGTACTACCGCGTTTTTTTTTAGTATAATGGATAACTTAATTCCTGAGGTTCGACAAGACTAAGGTGTAAGTATTACTCGGGAGCAGGTGGATTCGGACAACGAGGATTCGTCGAGTTCTTCGTCAAGTAGCTCGTCTGCGCAGTCTCGCAGGCGAAAGCGCCGTCGCCGAAGCAGGCGCGTACACAATTAGAAAAAAGTTGTGAGTAGTTTAATCAAAGAGGTAATCGCTTTACGCGATTCCTTTCGACCCAATATTGACTATGACTCTGATGTGTTATCGATTTGTGCCCCTGACGATCTTGAGGCCACCCATACGGCCTCCGCCATGCCAGGAGGCGAGCCCATTAATAATATTAATTTCAAACTTGAAACTACCCTCAAATCAGTTTGCGCAACCACATCTAAAGAACATGCAGATATTTTAGATAAATTGCAACATTTTAATTCGTCAAATTGGGCACAAGTTCGCTACATAGATGCGCAAAGAACGTATGTTTCATCTCCCGGTTTTACAGAACTAGAAAGTAATGATATGGTAAAAACTTTTGATCGTAACCGAGCCTTAGCGGTTACAGAAAAAACATTGGCAGCGGTTTCTCATGCACTTATAATTCAGAATGAGAAAATAAAAGACTGCTTTGAATCTTTGGTAGCTTGGGTGGAGTCTCAGACTGAGCCGACCACATCGGTGACGGTCAAAAATAAAATTAATGAAATTTTTTCTGAGGGTTATTACTCGCGTATCCACTTAGATATGTTGCAGATGGTCTGTGGTCGACGTGCAGACATTATACAACAACGCAGAGACGGTGTGCTACATTTCGTCAAAGACCGATACATGAAGGAATCTCTGCGGAAAATACCTCCCACATTGGGACAAATTTTACCTGAAAATAAAATTTATATTAAGCTATACTTACCCTATTCCAAGCCTAATTTATTGCTGTCTGCTGATATGTATTTTTTATGAGATTAACAGTTTAAATCTTACTAGTACCTATTTTATGAGGTGATAATGGCTGATATATATCTGGGTAAATAAAAATACATAATACATACATATTACATTACTAACATAAATTAAATAAGAACCTAGTTAAGTTTATATTTCAGCTAGTTTTCAGCATACAACATAATTGTTTGTTTACATAAGTAAACATGTTATAAATAACAAAGTGCCACCTGTCTTTCATACAGTGGCGATCTACCGTCCAGACATACCATGCGGACGGTAGATCAAATTGAGTATCCAATGAGGCAGCTCAGTGCGCAACTGAGCCTGGCCCCCAATTCTCGCTGCATAAGAGATAATGTCGATTTCGAGATTAAACGTCAGCTTCATACAGTTGTTTCAAACAACAACAACTGTATGCACTGACGTTTAATCTCAATTGTGAGATTATCTCGAATGCGCCGAGAATTGGGAGCCTGGCCTTGGATTAGAGGAGGGATAATGGCGGTAAACCTGCACTATTACGTGGTAGTGACGTGTTCTCAAGCGGAAACGGAAGTGCTATCTCAATTTGTTTAGGCTTGGAATAGGGTAAGTATAGCTTAATATAAATTTTATTTTCAGGTAAAATTTGTCTATTTAGCATCTTGCATTTTTTCTACCAACTATTTTTATCGGGCTTTTTGTGAAGGTATATTGTATAGTGTGTCATCAATGCTTTCCCGGCAGTCACTTTCATATATACATGCTTAAAAATGAGCTCGAGACCCAGCTGAACTTTATAATTTTATGATTACAAGATTATTGAGATAACTGCTTATTAAATTCATCATCAAATTTAAATTCAAATCATTTATTCAGCAAATTGGCCACCTGTGAGCTCTTTTACTTGTCACATGAATAAATTAAAATGGTCTACCAGCACTTCGGACAGGCAGGACTATCGTTACTGAGAAGAAGCACCGCAAGAAACTCAACAGAAAATCATCTTTTCAGTTCAAAACATTGATTTTACATCATATATCAAAACCCAAATAAAATTTATTAGCAGCAGCTTATATAAAGCAGCTTTAAAATTATTTTCCCTTGTTTTTTCTCATTTATTTTTCATTTAAATATTTAGTATCATTTGTTAGTAACACTCAAAAATATTTAGCAATTTTTTGACGACCATCGAATCGTATTTTAATTGCGGTCGAGCAGAAATTATTCCTCAGAAAGCAGGTCAAAAAATCCAAAAAAAAAAGCACAACAATGCCAAACAATGACTAGTTACTGTCAGTTACCAAACATGGCGTCCTATTTATGCGGTGTTTATTTTCATTTTGTTTATTTATAATAAAATAAATAGTGAAGTGACTTTTATAGTGCTTAAAATGATTTTGGTATCGAATATTATTTCATAATACGCTGCCATGGCTTCTGACTTCGATGTGGACGTTTCTTCGGAGGAAGAGTGCTTGTCGGAAATTAAGCGGAAAGCCAATGAAAATATTGAATTAAAAGATAAAATTGGTAAATATTGTATTGAGAGTGATGAAGAGCTGGTTATATCTGAAGTCTTAGTCACAGTGGAGTTGGAGGAAATGGATGAAAGCGTCTGTGCCCTGAATTACAGCATGGTAAAGTTTCAGAGAATTATACAGTTTTAAAATTAATGGCATATAATTATTCTGTTCATTTGAAAGCAATTAATTGAGTAGATTGATGACCATGACCGAAACTGGACAAGGTTGATAAGGATAGACGATATTGAGTATCTGAGGTAAAAGCATTAGGACTATTATAGTATACTAGTAATGCCCATGACTTTCTTTGGTTGGGGTCGGGATGAAAAGTATCCTAAGATTTATTCCAAGATATGGTCTATACCAGGGGTCACCAATTAGTTTCATTTGGGGTCCATTTTAAGAAATGAAATGACCATTGTGGTCCGCACAACATTTTATTTTTGTTGTATTTTTTTACATATCAATGAGATAAATTACATTTTGTGTTGCGGACTATCCGTCTGAAGTTTGGAGTAAAATTGGTACAAGCTATTGACAATAAATCCTTGCATTCTGTAGTGCAAGTCACTGTGTTCTCGCAGTCCGCACAAAATGGGTCAGTGGTCCGGAAGCCATGGTCCATGGGATGGTCCATTTGGTGACCCCTGGTCTATAATTACATATGTCTGTTAAATTACATTCCAATCCATCCAACTGTGTGATTCAGGAACAAATATCTAACCATCTTCATATACACATTTCTAATATAACTAGGATTTAACAAAATCTCTAAAACATATTTGCGTTTCTTAACTTACCCTTCGTATGCATATACAGTAAAAACTGTTTAGTACAATTGCTTAAAATGACTGACCGCTTATAGCAACACTAGTGTGATAATTTAATTGGTTTTACAAGAAACACAACAAATACTTTTAATATTCTTTTAAGTGTCTTCTGGTGAGAACAATGAAGTACTAGCAGTCGGTCGTCGCTATAAGCAGTTTCTATTCTTAATAAAAAAATAGCAGTAAAATCTCGTTTCATTTGTGAACTACTAAAAAATACTTAATAATAATAATCATCATCTCATTCAAGAGCATTCTGGTCTTTTGTCTTGATAATTTTACATGGTTATTTATCTACTCTCAAAAATTCATACATAAATCAAGTAAATTATGTTATAATTTAGTAAATATTGAACAGTATAGTCCAGTTGTAGCAGCAGCTCATAGCTAGACCGTACTGGACTAGAATGGTAAGCGGCAGGGAACAGTGGAAGGAGGTTGTGAGGTCTATGCCAAAAGGCACATCGAGCTTCGCAACCTAATCTAAGTTTTGGAACAAAAGGCTATATTATTATTATAAATATTGAACAGAATGAGGACCCGCTAGCATCTACGTCTAAGCCAAAGAAGAGGAGCAGAAAATATCCATGCGCCGAGTGTGAAGCCGTGTTTGAAAGCACAACAGAGCTTCGGGCTCATGCTGTGAAGCACCAGGAAGAGACTAGGTAGGTCACATTAGTTTTCTTCCTCATAATTTGATACATCCCATGGTGGCCCGTTTCACAAAGCACCAGGGTACAATTCTGCAGGCAGAAATTGCCAACACTGCAAGGCAATTAATTGTCTGGGTTATGTTGCGAAATAAATTAATATGAATATGAAATAAAATACAAAAAAAATCCTGATGTATTTGAATTTTGTGACCAAGCCTGGATTTTGTAAAAGTCCCTCAGACCAAATGTCAGATCAAATTTCAGCAGAACAGCAGGTACAATTTTTGAACCAACTTTTATAAAACCCAGCTTAAGTGCAGTGCATGGTCTTTTTAGTTATTAATGGCTTGCTAAAAAATGGTTTTCTGAAATTCCACTGTGAGTGAAGTTCCACCTGGTTCAAAATTCAACTCAAAAGTATGATGAGCATGAATATTTGTATCCAGATCATGCATGTATGTATTTATCTATATATCGCGCGTTTGCCAGAACAACGTGATATCTCACTTAATTATTGTTTACGAGATATCACGTTGTCCCACCGAAGGTGCTATATATGTATCATTTTCCAGCCACCATATGATAGGTAATCCTACTTTAGGACAATATCAATGTGTTAGTGTGCAAAATATTATTAATAATAATACTTACTCATTACATAATGTATTATGTAATGAATAATTATTTAATTAAACTAAAATCAGATGTCAGGCTAAAAATAATAATAATAATATTGTTATATATTTGCAGGCACAAATGTGAGCACTGCGGCCGGTTTTTCAACAAGGCGTTCAGTCTTAAGTTGCACAAGAAAGTCCATGAGGACAGGGAGCTCAAGTGTCCCCTGTGTGACCTTGTGTTTGCCCAGAAACTTAACTTGGTAAGTTTGGTATGATAAGAAAATTTTGACACTGTAATGTATTGTGTAATGTGCATAACATGAAACATCTGGATGAAGTTCTTTCTTTTCGACCTTTTGGAAGCAAACAGCGATTTAAATGCATAGTTGGGTATCGTTAATCAAATGGTTAACTTCATTCATCGCTAATCCGTTGGTAAAAAAGTTAACTTTGTTTAATGTTACATTTTGAAAGATTTAATGGAAGTTAACTTTAATTGTTAACTTCTTATAACATTTTTATTTTTATGTATGTATATGTCACTGCGTTAGTGATAACATAAGACTTTGTAATAATAATTAAAAGTTAATCCGTCACTCGAAACGTTAACTGCGTTAATTAACGGATTAACGGTCTTGTGCCCGTCGTGTGTCTATGTTTAATTGTGAAGTTGGGTCTCCTGCAATGTTAAACTTAAAGTCACATACTATTGGCAGGCGGGTGACACTTCATATAAAAACGCCGCTCTCGGTAGGTTGTCATTTACACGAGCACAGATGTGTAAATTGCCTTAGGGTTGCCAACTTAATACTCAATGCTCAATCATTTATTGTATTCCACAATTCAATTATACATATTAAATAGAAACTTATAGCTATAGGTAACTGCCAGTGGCGGAGCGTCAAATATTTCCTAAGGGAAGCCGAAAAAATTAGAACCGTACGTGCGAGTCTGACATTTTGTTAGATTAACATGGATTTCACTGACAACTAGCCGCAGCTTTCTAGCTTGGTAAAGCCGTCAGGAATCGGGTTGTAGGCAGGCTCCGCCACTAGTAACTGCCCTATGGATCCTGTTGGGCACAGAACTTTTAAGAGGACTAATTTATTTCGTGCTATATAATATATTATCCATATATTAATTTATACTAATTCCTCCTCTGCTGCACTGGGAGTGAAGAAATAGCATAGAGTGCGTGCAGATGCATATCATCCTGGTATGTCGTAAAGACGGGACGGGCTAAGGGACGGGTCCTCTCCAACATGGTGGACTATCTGTATGGGCGATGGGCTGATCACCCGTCACCATACGGTTTATCATACCATCTTAGGACTAATTAATCGAACGTGGCCAGTAGTCTTGTGGCTCTGCCCACCCCATTAGGGATTTCGGGCGTGATGCTATGTATGTATGTATGTAATTTATACTATAGTAGGATTTATTAACTAGAAATTAATTTAAGATTTTTGGAAAATGGTTTTCGTTCTTTTCGTTTTTTTTTTATAAAATTCGGGAGGTTGTTGTTGATTTTAACTGAATCGTAAAGATGGTAGCATTAATCAGTTTTTATGCCGTAGTAAGTGTATTGTAGTTTTTTTTTATAATTTTAATATAAACGGTTTTGAATTTATTCAGGAAAATAGGCGACAATTGACCATGCTAAAATAAAAAATAAAAAATAGTTCTTACCTAGAGATTACAGAAAAACCTACAAGAAGTAGGTATGGTATTTACAGTAACCGGAAATTTCATATAATCACGGAACCCTCTCCACGCGAGTTTATCATGCGTATGTTCTTCGTGAATCTTCGTACAGAAAAATATACTGAGATTCACCTCTGTTTTTAAAACACTGACAATTTATATTTTGTTAATTGAGGATTGGTTTTTCAGGGAAGGCATCTTATGACACACGAACGTACGGAGGAGTGCACCAAGTGTCAAGAAAAGTTTCACACAAGAGATCAGCTGGAGTCTCATTTCCGTTCACACGATGGGTTTATCAAGAAACGGTAATTTCTTTCACATTATATTATGAATATGCTTTGCCATATTTATTTTAGACAGACAAAGAATTTTTGGTGCAACAAGCTATTTTTAGGGTTCCGTACCTCAAAAGGAAAAAACGAAACCGTTATAGGATGACTCGTGTGTCTGTCTGTCTGTCTGTCTGTCCGTCCGTCTGTCACAGACAATTTGCTCCGAAACTACTGGACCGATTGAGTTGAAATTTGGTATACATATGTAAGTCAGTGACCGCAACACGGACGCGTAACGTAAATATATGAATTTTAAACATGGGGGCCACTTTTAGGGGGTAAATTAGAAAGTTAAAAAAAAAGTTATGCAACCTATATCGTGTGACATATCAAATGAAATGCTTATTGTGAGGATCTTAAATATATTTTCTTTTGAATTTTAAGTAAAATAGTTTGGAAGTTATTTAGGAAAATAGGCGAAAATTGACCTCTCCACGCGTTTTTCACAAAAAGTTGATTTTCTTTGCTATTGCAAATCTATTTCGATTCGAATAAAAGCAATCTCAACCTTGCTACAAGCTACCTATTAACGATTTGTTCGTGATTCGTATCGTGATATTCCTAACTCGTTATATTCCTAACTCGTCATTGTACAGTCAAATGAAATCGCGAACACGTGTTTACAGGATTAATATTGTATGACACGATATAAATAATAAAGTGACAATAACACTTAGACGAGTAACACTCATCTATTAATTATCTAAAGAGGTTCTTATCATTTACCACAGAGGATTTCTATAATAAGTTTGTGCAGGCAAATGTACATGGTATGACGAGTAAGGAATATGACGAATCAGGAACAAATCCTATTAACTTTATTTTTCCCTTAGATAGTTTTAAGATTGGTCATTAAAATAACTCGTCAATCTATTTCAGATCAAGAAAGAAACGAAGAAAAAATTCGGATGTAGATTCCGACAATACTGAAATTGAATTAAAAACCGAGGAGAATCAAAACGGCAGTCAAGGGGACTCGTATAATGAGTACGAAAATTGTCTGAAAAGGGAAGAGTTAAATCATTCCACACAGTGTGCTATAGTTAGCAAAATGCACAAAGGTAGGTCTATAGGTGACATTTGCAAACTTTATAACGTTACACCAGAAGTTGTCAACGCAATTTGGGAAGAACGAGACAACTACACAATACCTAAGAAAAACGGCAAGAAAAACACAAAGTATTTAAACAATCAGTTAGATTCTAAAATATTAGAATGGTTCAATGTGCAAAAAGCTAGTAATACGCAGGTTACGGGGAAGATGGTGCAAGATATAGCCGAGGAGATAGCAAAGGAATTAGGTTTTGTTACTTTCAATGGCAGTAAGAAATGGTTAGACCGATTCAAGGCTCGTTATAAAATAACTTTAAGAATGCAACAGGTGAAAAGAGACCAGCCAAGTGCAGCGTTCGAATCTAAATGGAAGAAAGCATTTTTCAAAGAACAATGGTGCGATGCCAGGCTAGGGTTTACTGATGAAGATATATACACAGCAGATGAGATAGGATTATATTTCAATCCTTCTAAAGGCAGAATTAAAAAGAAAGCCAGTAAGAAGTTCATACACGGCTATGCCAAAGATAGACTATCCATTTTTATGTGTACAAATGTTACTGGAACGGATAAAAAGAAGTTACTTGTTTGTGGTACGGATGATCCTCTAAAACATTCTCATAGGGATCCTGATACTTTACCGGTGTGTTACATAAGGCATTCTGAGGCACATTTCACTACGAAAATGTTCGAAGAATACGTGAAATATTGGAATAAAGAATTACAGAATTTGAATAAGAAAGCGTTGCTAATTTTAGACAGAGCAACCATACACACAAAAATGCAGCTGTCCCATTTGAAGTTGTGTTTCGTCCCGTGGAAAGCGAGTGTGGGATTGATACCAATAAAAAATGGTGTATACGCAAAATTTAGAGATGAATTCCGGAAGTTATTGTTAGAAGAGAAAGCTATCAATGTGTTGAAAGGTCTAGATCGAAATTTAACGTGTATGGAGGTGTTTTATATGCTTGAAAAGGCGTGGCGCAGAACGCCTGCAGATGTTATAAGTTATAGTTTTAAAGCTACTGGATATGATGTAGAATTATATGAAAATACAACTGTAACACCTGAAGTAAATGACGATGAGGAAGAAATATGTAAAATGCTGAAAGATTTCGATGTTGATCCGTATTTTACAGATTTGTCGCATCTTGAAATGTATTTGACGGTTGATGAAGAATTGTTGACAGGTCAGGGTACGAATTGCTCCGTTTTCGGTGGGAATCATAAAGTCGTTGATCCGTTATCGGTTGAGAAAGAGAGGGAAGGAATCCTTCCGATTTCAACGGAAAAGCCTGATACGGATGAAAGAGAGAACAAGATTAAAAGGAGTAGGGCTATGGAAGATCTAGAAATTGTTAGGAAATATTTAATGACGAACGAAACTTCGTTCGGAACCTACTGTCATTTTATGGAGGTAGAAAAGTTTTTGTACAAATTGCCAATGAAATTTGAGTCGTGATTATTAGACATTAAGTGTTGTTATTGTCTGTGTAATAGTTCACTGCAGCAAAAATGGCCCATTATCTGGTTACTCTACGGTCCTCCAACTATCTCTATGTAAAAAACCACGTGTATACTTTGCTCGTTTTTAGCCTGAAAGAGAGACAAACATACAAAAAAATCCTTTTGTATTATATTAGTAAGGCTGTTACGGAATTATGTAGATACTAATAATCTTTATTTTTTTCATCACACTTGCTCGGAAAGGGTGTTATTATACGCAAGCGTATAGAGCAACTATAGCCGATTTACCTCCCGCGGAAGTTATGGATTTGGTATGGCTTATAACTGCCGAGGGAGTTATGAGTTACACTAACAGATAATTCAAACAAAAATCAGCGAGGAACTTGATGGCGGCGGGGCGCGCTCGCCAGGTCCGGTGGTGATAGTTTTCTTATAGAAGTAGCGCGCAACCGACGCGATATACAGTTTATTCTAATAAAATAAATAATCTATTTTTTTTGTCTAATTTCTATTTAATTTTTTCACAAATGTGATGAAAAAAAATGTTTTTATCACGGGCAGTAAGGGGATAACAAACTCGAGTCATTAAAAGCCCTCGGCCTTCGGCGTCGGGCTTCTAGTAGACTCTCGTTGGTTATCCCCTTTTTACGGCCCTAGATGCACAATGTTCTATTAATCCTGAAAAGAAACGAGTAAAATGTATGTTTGAACTAAATGCTCAAGTATGGTTCTTATTTCGTTGTATATAGAGTCGAAAATCTCGCCCGCTTAGAGAATTTGGACTTTAAGAAATGTTGTTTTAATTTTAACCGGTTAAGGATAATATGAAATCTCCAAAAGTTGTAATATTTTATTATGTATGGTTGATTAAATTTTCTTTAGTTATTTTAAGATATTATAAATAAATTATTAAAGTAGAGTATTCAAGTTCTTTTTTTTTTTCAGTTAATACCTGCACGACAAGCAATATAGGAATTATTCCAACCTTAGGCAAAGAAAGCATTTTCTATTCGTTTTAAATTGATAGAGTTCCGCATTTGAAATCTACCCAGCTCAACATCTTGTATGCGGACACACAGAAGCAGACATAGTACATACAAAATGATTACAAATAAATCGTACATACGCCCGAAACCAGGGTTATCGACTTTGAGCTGTCAAAACACTATTTTACTTCCAATTAAAAGCCAAGTTCAAGATGTGGAAAATCACATCTGATATACAAACACCGGCCAAGTGCGACCGCTAGTAATAATAAAAGTAATTTGCTAGTAATCATACTATAACAACACATAGTGGTAGCTTCAGACATGTAAAAGAGCCCATGTGGCCTACTTGCAAAATAAATATTTTCATTTTCATATTCTATGAAAATTGCAACCTTCTAGCAATTACCGTTGCTGAGCTAGAGGCCACTGACAGACGGACGTTGTAGACTCAGTAATAGGGTCCCGTTGATCCCTTCGGGCACGGAACCCTAAAAATGAATGTTTGTTTGTTCGTCTCTGCGTTCATCTAATTACGATGAAACTTTGACGAGTTATTGGTGGGCACACTTGGGAAAAACTGACCGAAAAGAAATTAAATAATAAAGCAGTGCAACGCAAGCCGGGTACGACTAGTTTATAATAAAAAGCGGCAAAAAACAAAACTATTAATTATTTTATTAAATATTTGCGGCGTTTCTCACTACTATTTACAATTACATTCATGAACATAATAACATTTCGTCAAAAGTTATGCACTAATAAAAGCATACAAATGTACAAATAAGTACATTTCAAGGACAGAATAATACCTAGTAAGTAGTACAAATGCCCAATACCCAAGAAATAATCTCAGATTAGTAAATCAGTTACAGTTTTTAAACGGCATCCCACTATTTGAAATTGGTGCTAGTTGTTGGCTTAAAGGTCTCTAGAACCTGGACAAAAAAATCAAAAAAAAATAATGGTGTAAGTCGCATGTCAAACTCAGTCAGTGGGCCGCAAAACCACCATAATAAAAACGGACACAGCCGAGTTTTACCGATCGATAGTTCGCCGCCCGCGCCAAGCGGCCATTTTGAAGTTTTGGCGACACGCTCTCAACACTTTCATTGCCAAGAACCCGCCTAGCGGGTGCTCCGAGACTTTGCTTACATGCCGCACAGCCCGCTAGGAGGGATGTCGCTATAGTTGTGTAGTCCACGCCGAAGAACTCGCCTGGCAGGCACCCTTCATAGCAATGGTCTTCATACAGTTTGGTGAACCCGCCCAGCGGGCGCTTTGGCGTGTATTGGGTTGCTCGTTATATGACTGTATGAACTCACCTAGCGGGTCTTATAGACCATTCTGTGGTACCTGGGATAGTATTTGATTTAATGTATGGCAATGAAAGTCTTCATAATGAAACTGGCCGCAAGCAAATACGTATATAGTGGGTCATGAATTTGACATGCCTGTTGCAAGTTATACAGAAACCAATTATTACCAAGTAAACTTCGTAAAGTAAGGTATAGACAAAGTGATATGATATAACATATCGCCTAATAATATATAATAATAACCACAGCTTAGTCAATGTCAAATAGAGACTACGCCCCCGTAGCACAAGTTTTTATCATATACATAAAAGATTTTTGTCCTTTTCGTACCCACTTATTAGTTGGAAAGTGATGGGTTCTTTATGAACACGATAAAAGCTAGTGTGGTAGGGCCTCTGCTGTAATTAACTGTAACATATTTAAATACTTGTTTAAGACAGTTATGTTACATTATGTTAAGTTTTACGTATTTCTATCTTAAATAAATTGACCTACATGGAATATATAATGTTACATTGAGCAATAACAAAAAGTCTGTATGTGTTTGCGTCAGCAGAGTTGGCTCAAACAATTTATATATTTAAGCTAAATTTTGGTTTTAATGGCTTTGTTCAAATGACATTATCAGTATAATCATTTTCATGTAAAATTATTGCTCAGTACATAAGTAATGATGAAATTACGATGACTTGTCTTTTTGCAGAGATGGTGACACATTTTTCCCTAACACATTTTCCTTATATTGCAATTTTTCGACTTTTGTTGGGTCTGAGAGGTCTTCCTGCCTATCAAGCCTCTGGTCTTGTACGGCTTCTGTAACACGGAAACACAATTTAATATTAATACTTAACCCTCTCATGCTTAAGTCATGATAGGAAATCTAAATAAATTCATTCATTTCATTTGATGCTTGTCACATAACAATTTTAAAATACCAATTATATTTATATTTTACGTATACCATTAGTATACCTACTATAACATTAGAGAATGCATAAAACTCACTGTTAAAAGGTGTATATCTATCAGAGAAGTAGCCCTCTAAATTGTAGCCTACAACTCCGATAACAGCTGCAAAGGGCAGGGTCAGATATGGCGCATTGGTCCGGAGAAACTGCAGAAGTATGGGCCACATCTGTTGATTTAATCATGAACTGAGTAATTTTCCAACTGAAGGGTAGTTATGACATTTTAAGTGAGGATATAGGGTTCTAATGAATTTTATTATCAGTCAGATTACACCCAGCTAAGGCACAACACACGCTACAGCTACAAGAAGATCCGTAAATACAGTCTTGTGGATAAAAATATTATGATAATAATAATTTTACTTTTCATATAAATATTATAAAAACCTAGCCTAAAAGTTAACAGAATAATAATAATAAATTGTTTATTGAGCAAATCAAGTAGTACAGTAAGATTTCTAATAGTCCCACACTAGGCAAGGCCCACTTAAGACATCATTTTGTACTAATGCTATAATAATGTATTTGTTAAGTACTTCAGTTATTTTTTTGCGCTTTCAGCGGTTATCTAGCGTGCGATTATAATACATAACGCATAGGTCAATAAAAAGAAATAAGGAATACTCACTTTAAAAAGATAGTAAAAGTAGACAGAGCAGAATTAACTATATTAGTACGTATTTTATTTCACTGAAAACAAACTTCGGAAATCGGCATAACCTCAAACTCAAATGTCAAAATGACACTGCACTGCACACTCCGCTGATCCGCTCAGTATATAAAAAGGTACCTATACTGCACACTGCATGGAGCTGCAAGCAAAAGTGCAAAGCAGCAAACCTAAACACTACCTAGGAGTTTATATTCTCTTCGGTTCTTTTGTACCAACTTGGACAACACTGATCGAGAAAAAGTCTTGAACTCAAATCGATACATATATCGATAATTTTTGTAACAGAAAAATAATCAGACAACTGGTTTACTAGTTTCTGGACGAAATTCTTTAGTCATGATCAATGACAGCGCCACAGCGGTCTTATGTCATAAAAATAAAAACAACCTCCGATCGAATGTTATTGACAGTTATTGCAGCGTAAATGTCGTAATAACTATGATAAAATAATAATATTCGTAGTAAATATTATTGAATTAACTTCACCAATATGGCTAATACGCATTTACTCAGCTTTACTACACGGCATTGCCTCATTAATAGCCTAAAACTTAACTCGAAATATTTACGTAATTCAACAGATATAACCAAATTTTTGTGTAGAAATAATAGTTCAAATGTAGTCAAAAAGAAGACAGCTAGTTCAGTTTATCGTACTATGAACGTATTTGATAGGAAAGTGAAGATATTACAAAGGGAGCGTTCGGCACAACGGGAAGATTACCACTTGGCGGAGTACATCAAAGAAGAGGTAGGCTGGCGAACAGCCGACAGGATATTCGATATAAAGAGAGTTTTTAAAAATGCTGTGGAACTCGGTAAGTGTTATTTTGGATTTATAGCCAATATTATATGTAAAAATATAACATTTCATGTCCTAATAGGACATGAAATGTTATATTTCATTTTTTTTTTATATTTGGAGACCTTATCCATCTTTATACTTGACCATGGAGACTGTATATATCTCCATGTAACCTAGATTAATCAATTTATATGTTTTTGATTATTATTCTTATTATTATGACCCTTAGAGACTATACATCTCTAAGACACTTAAATTTACTTGTCCAGACGTGGAGACTATACATCTCCCTTATCAATTGTTTACTTTAATTAATTAGTGCCCATTAGGTTTATTTGTTGCACTTTTTGTGTTAGTTTTAGTTAAAATGTAATTTTAAGTTGAAAAAAGACTTACTGCTGAGTTTCTTGTGGCATTTCTTCTCAGCACATGTCATCTTTCGAAGCGCTGGTAGATTCAATCATGTGTAAGAGCCCGTGTGGCCTACTTGCAAAATAAATATTTTCATTTTCATTGAAAAAAACACGTCTCTCGCAGGGCTGGACTAGCCACGGGCCCTAGGCAGGCAAGGCAATTCTTGCGGCCCATTTACCCTTTTCTAGCTTCCTAAAATATTTTTTTTGCGGTGCCTCTAGCCAATGCGGGGACCATAGGCAGTTGCCTACACTGCCTAATGGCTAATCTGGCCCTGTCTCTTTGACTTCAACTTATATATTTATTCCAACATGGATCAACACTACAACTTTTTGCTATCTTCTAATGCGCATTCCCAATATTTAGTCCATGGATAGAGTTGCTTACTACCAGTAAAAAAGTTGTCATATTTTGATGCAGCATAGGTCCAATTTTAACTTGTACGACTAAATCTATCTGTGCTGTATGTATAGTCTTCAAATTAAGCTCAGGCATTAGCACAGCGACCGAAAAGCTTACTACATACACACATTTTGTACATTGTTCACATGTATTTTTTACAATATTACTGTTACAGGGGCAGGCCGTGGCTATGTGTCCCGTCATCTTCAGCCAGATTCCGTTGAGAAGGTCACACTGTGCGATACTTCTAAGACACATCTTGACAAGGCAATTGTTGGTGATGGAGTTCAGTTTGAGAAAATTGTTATGGATGAGGAGAATATTCATGTGAGTACATCAATTTTAGACATGAATATATTTTTAATGCAGTTATAACTTCTAATACGTGGATGGTAAAAATCCGGCGTTCATACTCAAATACTAATTAAATTTCAATATTATTCTATTTACCATTATGGTCTCGAACAGGCAATACTTTATTGGGCATGTGCTTTTTAAGCATAAAAGACTCCAACCAATAGGGTCACGTTTTGATCAAATTGAATTTGGCGTGCGATTTTGGTGTTTAATTATAAGCGTTTAAATAAAAATGACACCAATGAAGATTAAGGAACAAAATATTTATATTCTCAGTTATCACATTTACTGCAACTCGTTTTTCATGGACCTTAAATTAGCAATTCGAACTACCTTTTACCTGCAACTTTGTCGGTATTTTAAACTTTAAATTTTCATTGCCTAACCGGACTGAAATTCCTATGCACGCCCCTTAATTTATGAACTCACAGATGCATTCAAGGCGCTGGATGAAAGTAATTAAAACACATATATGCATTGCTGGCAGTGAATGCGTTAATTTCTTCCATGGTATATGTTTCAGTTTCCAGAGAACAGTGTGGACTTACTTGTGTCTTCCCTATGTCTGCATTGGGTTAACGACCTGCCAGGCTGTTTTGACAAGATCATGAACATATTGAAACCTGATGGGGTAAGGAATGAAGGAGAAAATGGTTATTATTGCATCATGACTACTATACTATTACTATACTTACCTACTGCCTATATACTTCTCATAGCTGGGCACAGACCTCTCAGTGACAGGGACGGAGGGAGGGAGGGTAGTAGTTAGAGATGCAACAGATATTGGTTTGGCTGAATACTGGATACCAGATATCCGGCAACCAGTTACTATCCGGTATCCAGCCTACCCGGACATGATTTTACTATCCGGCTGGATACGGGATAGTGAATCGGTATCCGGCCGGATAGTAAAATCATGGCCGGGTAGGCCGGATACCAGATAGTAACCGGATATCCGTTTCATCTCTAGTAGTAGTCCCTACAGAGGATTAGTGTGGCTGGGGAGCTTCACGCAAACCTTTGAATTACTTCATAGTTATATGCGGGTTTCCTCAAGGTGTTTTTCTTCACTGAAGTGCTTGTATTAAATTTCAAATTCAACAAAAGTGTGACCCGGGATTTGAATCCGGAACTCTGCATAATAGTTTGCACGTTAGACCACCGTAAGTAAAGTAACGCGAATTTTAACTTTAAGTCAAGCTAATGAAGGACTTTTTACCCTGTATACGGCGTTCAAAAGGTTAATCTTTAATATAATCCCATTACAGGCAATGATAGCATGTGTGTTCGGGGGAGACACACTGATGGAGCTGCGTCAGTCCCTCCAACTAGCGGACACGGAGCGGCTGGGGGGGATGGCGCCGCATGTGTCCCCGTTTGTGAGGGTGCAGGATATTGGGGGGCTGCTGACCGCGTGAGTACCCACGCGTGTATTCCTGACAAGTTCCTCGCCTATGGCTCGTTCTTTTAAACTTACACTCTGCAATAATGTCCCTTCTTCGGACCATGTAGACCGGTTCTGTTGGACCGCTCGATCACCGATCGCGTCGCACCATCGGACTGGGGTATGTTTTTTTAGGGTTTCGTACCCAAATTGTAAAACGGGACCCTATTACTAAGACCGCTGTCCGTCTGTCAGCAGGCTGTATCTCATGAACCGTGATAGTTAGACAGTTAAAATGTTCACATTTTCATGTATTTTTGTTGGCGCTATAACCCACAAATACTAAAAAACAAAATAAAATAAATATTTAAGTGGGCTCCCATACAACAAACGTGATTTTTTTTGCCGTTTTTATAGATGTTACGGAACCCTTCGTGCGCAAGTCAGACTCGTTTATAAATCTAATGTTAAATTGTTCTAGGAGCGGTTTCACCCTCCAAACTGTCGACGTGGACACGATCACAGTGTGGTACCCGAGCGCGTGGCACGTTATGCACGATATGCGGTCACTGGGCGAGGGAAACGCGGCGTTTAATCGACCGCTGCGGTTGAACCGCGACGTTCAATTTGCCGCGGCCGCCATTTATGACGAGATGTATGGAAAGGTAGTATTTATTTGTGTACTTATTTACTTGTATATTTTATCTGTGTACGAGATTCTAATGGAGTCCACGCTCTGGACTCCTTAATAAACAATTTTTCCACATAACATAATAAATAGATCAGAGGACACTCTTTTATAAAAATCGACCTAGTCCCAAAGGAAGCTTTTAAAAGTTGTGTTTTGGGTACTAGACGACGATATTCATACATATATAGATAAATAAATACTTAAATTACATAGTAAACATCCAAGACTCAGAACGAAGATTTGTGCTCATACAAAGTGAGGAAACTTGTCAATGCGAAGTAATTTATTGACGTGTGTTAAGTTTCCAATCGGAGCTGAGTTGGCGTGGGCACTATCGCCGAATCCCAATTGTCATGAGCGAATGTTATTTATTAAAAATGAATAGCAGTGATTATTTTATCGTTATAATGTGTTATTTGTTGAGAACTTTGCAATTTTATGAACAACTGATATGTTGATTCAGGGGTGAGCCCGTCTGGCCTACTTAACAAATAATTACATAATAAATAATATACATTTTTGAAAGATTTTGAATTTTGACTCTATTTTACGATTTTGATAAATGATTTTCGGCGGAATTTCTTGCTGCGTTCCATTCCCGTAATGACGGTTTTGTCCGAAGCGTTGAAGATTCATTTATTTCAATAATATGAAGTTGAAATTCAATGAAGTTCTCCTGCCCTATTTTTCATTTATTTGGGGTCGGCGCAGCATAATTTTTCTCTCCCCTTTTCTCTTTTTTTCTCTTGTTCTACTTTTTAGGGTTCGGAAACGGAACAAAACGGAACCCTTATAGGACCACTCGTGTCTGTCTGTCTGTCTGTAAACATGGGGGCCACTTTTGGGGGTAAATGAGTAAACTATATCCTGTGATAGATATATCAAATGAAAGAGCTTATTGTGAGAATCTTAATTTTTTTTTGGAATTTTAAGACAAATAGTTTGGAAGTTATTTAAGAAAATAGGCGATAATTGACCGTTCCCCCCTTATTTCCAAAACTAATACGCCTAAAACTTTGTTAACAGACAGAAAATAGTTCTTTAGCTATTGATTACAGGAAAACCTATATATATATATATATATATATATAAAGTCTATGGTATTTAAAGTAACATAGGAAATTTCAGATAATCATGTACGGAACGGAACCCTCTCCACGCGAGTTTATCTCGCACTGGTGCGGTTTTTTCCTTCACATTCCATCTTATCTTTGTCTTTGGTCTTCCCCTTCTATACTCATCCATTCATAATCATAATACTTCAAAATGATATGAAATTCATATATTTTTTGATGATGACAGGAACTGCCAGAACACAAGTCCCGTGGCGTGCCATGCACGTTCGAAATCGTCAACTTCCATGGTTGGAAGCCTTCTCCTGATCAGCCTCAACCCATACCAAGGGGTTCGGGAGAAATATCGCTCAAGGACCTGCATCGCATCGACGAAATCATACAAGACGTTAAAACTGTTAATCTGTCTGATGAGGATAAAAAATAAAATATTTATTAGAAAAAATATGTTTTATTTTTACAAGATCCGGCTCGAAGGACCACTTTAAGAATAACCACTACTCCGGCGCATGTCTAACCGCCTGATTTAAAACTTTGTTCCTAAAGTATCGATTGTTCTAATTTACCTATGTATGTATTATCTTAACGGAATTTTGGCCGAAACCACTAACCTTTCTGGATTTATTTAATGTCAAACGTGTAGATGAAGTTAGATTAGGTTTGTTACCCGAATACGGTGAAGCAAGAAGGAAGGTTATGATTTTGATGGGTATGTATGTATGTTCATATATTCCCCCATAACGTATGAACTACTAATCATAATTTGACAAATGAGGTATCGTTGGATGCGTCTAGATCGTCCGCTGGTTATAGGCTATGTGACGTGACGTAAAATATGGCGCCCTCTAGCGGACATAAAGTCATGAAGAAAAAAATTATTTTTTAATTATGCCGTGTTTTGGGTATCAAATGAAAGGGATTAACTATCCTATATATATATTGTTAGATGTTGTTCGCGGCTTTGCTTGCACCCTATAATTGAGAATAATTTCTCATTCCATAGTTCCATTCTAAAGAGACAAATAAATTTTCTCTCCAAATCTACCCAAAATACATATAATATAATAAAAATACGTATTTAATTAAGAACTATGGTAGTAGTCATAGTTTTTATAACGTGATTTTTCAGTAGTCGGGTTTCAGTTTTTTAGCATAGGTACATTTTTGTTGTAGGTATACCAATCCTGAAAGTTAATTGTTACAGAGAAATTTGGGTGAGGACAATCGATCTTTTAGAATTAACTAATGTCTCCCGGTAGAGACCCATAAAGGGGCGTCCATAAAATTACGTGAGGCGATTATGGCGAATTTTCGGCTCCCCTCCCCCTTTGGTGAAATGACGTGAGTTTTGGCTCCCCCCTCCCCCTCCTCTAATCTCACGTGAGATTTTACAAAACGAATATTTTTAGTGTAAATACGTTAATACGTGCTTGATTACGTTGGATTTATTAAAAAAAAACATAATTTTCTTAATTCTTTTTATTTAAGACTATATTTTATATGAAATTGGAGCAACATGTTTTATTTAATTTAATGAATGTACGTGATGTTTGCCGAGAGCCCCTTCAACCCCCACGTGAGATTGTGTGTGATTCGGCTTAACCCCCTCCCCCCTAAACAGTGGCGAAGCGTGAAATATTTCCTAAGGGAAGTTGGAAGAATTAGAACCGTACGTACGAGTCTGACATTTAGTTATAGTAGTATGGACTATGACAGCTAGCAGTAGCTTCCTAGCTTGGTAAAGCCGTCAGGAAGCGGCTTGTATGCAGGCTGCGCAAACGCTAAACACCAAATTAATGGACGCCCCCTAAAGAACGGTGTTTCAACAGGTTAAGGTTACACATTATACAAGTTGTATGGTTCTAGATGTTCGTAGTTCCATTCTTCATCGTCTGATTGGTCTGAACCTGTAAAAATAACAAACAATTAAACACTGACTTAGAAATATGAGTGTAGAGTTCCGTGCCATAAAACAGAAAACAACATCTTACACCAACTCTTTGTGCAATTCAATCTGATATCCTTGGGGGACGTCTATTAATTCCCCCGAGAAATACCTATCATGTTCAATGAAAACATGACGTTACTTATTTATTATTATTTACTTATTTCTTAGGTAGCAAAAATCCATAAATTTGTGTTAGTAAATTGGCTAAGAGGACTGTGTATCAACGGCAAAAATCACCCTTTTCATACAAAAGGAAAACTTAAATGTTAACCGATTTTGACAAATTTTGCATAGATATAGTTGGAGGCCAAAGGCTCCTTTTATCCCAAGTCAATGCACAGTTCCTGAGGGACCGGCAATAACCGAATAAAAAATTGAAAAAAAAAAACAAATTAGTCCGTCAGTTAGATTATCAAAAAATATTGAACACGTATGTTTTGCTTTATTAAATCAATCAAAGTTGACAAAGATAACGCGCAACAAAGTTCGGGAGTGGAGGTTCATGACGTCACTTAATGGTAATAAGTGTGCAGAGTCGTGACGTCACGCGGAACTTCAACGCACTATATCTTTGTAATTTTTTAGGGTTCCGTACCTAAAAAAGGAAAAAAACTAAACTCTTATAGGATCACTCGTGTGTCTGTCTGTCTGTCTGTCTGTCTGTCTGTCTGTTCTGTCCGTCTGTCACAGCCAATTTAACTACTGGACCGACCGTATGTGCGTTAGCATGCGGCCATTAACATTTATGCCCAGGTCTCTCCGTTCCAGATTCCTGAAGATCATTTCTAGTACAGCCAAAAAAAGTGCTGGTGAAAGGGGGTCACCCTGTCTCACGTCTCTGTATTTGGAACATATTTCCTTCCTTTTCTAGACTAGTAGACCATAGAAAGGAGTATGACAGGGATCAAAAGAAAAGACAAAGTAAGGAATAGCAGCATCAGAAGCAAGACTAAGGTCCAGGACATAATTTTGAAAATAAAGAGACAAAAGTGTAAATGGGCAGGCCATATGATTAGAGGAAAGGATAAATGGAGTAAAATAATCACACAATGGTACCCAAGGGATGGAAAAAGAAAGAGAGGCAGACCACATAGAAGGTGGGATGACGACATTAGACAAGTCGCAGGAATAACATGGGGTGGCCATAGAAAGGCCAGAATGGAGAAGATTGGAGGAGGCCTTTGCCACCTGGCAAACGGACACTCAAAAATGGAATAAAAGGATACTATATGAATAGCAGCGAATTACAGACGTGTTCGATTGAAGGCTTATAATAAATAATAATAAATAATAAAAATACAATATATATGTAAGTCGGTAACCGCAACACGGATGCGTGACGTAAATATATGAATTTTAAACATGGGGGCTACTTTTGGGGGGTAAATTAGAAAATGAAAAGAAAAAGTAATGCAACCTATATCGTTTGGCATATCAAATGAAAGGGCTTATTGTGAGGATCTTAAATATATTTTCTTTTGAATTTCAAGTAAAATAGTTAAGAAGTTATTTAGGAAAATAGGCGAAAATTGACCCCCCCCCCTTATTTCCGAAACTACTTGGGCTAAAATTTTGAAAAAGGTACAGAAAATAATCTTTACAGGAAAACCTATAACAAGTCTATGGTATTTAAAGTAACGTAGTAAATTTCAGATAATCATGTACGGAACGGAACCCTCTCCATGCGAGATAAACTCGTACCTGCCCGGTTTTTTTTCTTTAATTGACAAAAGAAAAAAATAAGTGTTCAATATTTTTTTATAATGTAAATGAAAAACTAATTCGATTTTTTTTAGGAAACACGTCTATTCCAGGCGGACGAAGTTTTGGCGCCGACAATGATATGGTCCAAAATATTTGATTTATTTACCTTCTTGATGGATCGGAGGCAAGGGTCGTGTAGCTAAATGCGGCACTGGAAGCGGTCTGTTAACAGGCGGAGGTGGCACCGGAACAGTTTTTACAGGTGGCACCGCAACAGGCAGACGTCGCGGCGGAGCCAAACTTGGAGGTTCGACAGGCGAAACAGCTGGCGGAATCCATACAGGCGGAGCATTACCCGTTTGTGGTATAATCCCCATGGGACACATTGGTTTCAAGGTTGCTTCCAACTTAGCTTTAATCTCGCTAGCTAGGGCACCAGGTTTAACCGGAGGCAAGGGTAGGTTAGTGCCAGATACTGTGGACTTCGGCATTGGATGCACGACCTGTTTTGGTGGTGGTTTTTTTGGAGTTAATGGTGGTGGTCTCTTCTCTGTTATCATTGCGGATGAATTGGGTGGGGCTGAAAAGGAAATATTCGTTGTAATTAACGTATAAAGTTAGTTCGAACAGCGGCCCAAACATGCATGGCACAAAGATAAATTAGAACCGTTTATCTCTATGACTATCTCTTTCGTCGGCACTAGTGTGAGAGAGACGCACTTAGAGATAAACGGTTCTAATTTATCTTTGTGCCATGCATGTTTGGGCCGCAGTAGGTACTAAAATGCTCATCATTATCTTTTAAGCCGAAAGACGTCCACTGCTGTGTGAAAGTCTTCCGGTTTTAAGTAAATAGCGCCACTTTTTACTTAAAACCCGTAAACGGAGAAAAGTTATGGATAAAAAGCTATTACATAGCATGTAAATTGTGTATTAAGTTGCCTGACAACATACAACTTCAATTTCAATAAAATACTTTTCATCACACTTGCTCGGAAAGGGTGGTATTATACGCAGGCGTAGAGAGCAGCTATAGCCGATTTAACTCCTCTATACGCGCCGCCGTTAGCGGGAGTTAGAAACCATACAAAATCCCTAACTCCCAAGGGCAGTTATGGATTTTGTATGGTTTAGAACTCCCGCGGGCAGTTACGAATGCGCCAGGTCGGCGGGGCCGCGCGGGTGCCGCAGCCTGCGGAGCCGCCCCGCGCTGATCGCGACATACGGTTTATTCTACCCACCCGATTGTAATTCACGGTGTACAATGGGAATAAAAGAAATATATATTATTTTTTTTGACTAATTTTTATTTCATTTCCTCCCAAATCTGATGAAAAACATTGTGTGTATCACGGGCGGTAAGGGGATAACAAACTCGAGTCATAAAAGCCCTCGCCTATCAGCATCGGGCTTCTAATAGACTCTCGTTAATTATCCCCTTCTTACGGCCCTAGATGTACAATGTACTATTTCATACAAACGGCGATAACGATTTCCACCCCTTAAATGTTTACCGATTTTGGACAATTTTTGATAGGTTGCCAGTCAAAATTTACGTGTAGGTACGACAATGTAGTTTAAAAAAAAACGTAATAAAGCCTCTATATATAAAATATGTTGGTTTTATTGATTTTTTCGTGGTTTCTCAACTAATCTGAATAATTGAAAATTACTTACCCATTTCTGGGGTTCGCTTATTCAGTGCAGCTTTCAGCTCCATTAATCCTGGATCTTTTGCTGCAAAATATATAAAAAAACAGTTATTACGGTAAAGATTCTCGTAACGGTGACCAAAATAAAGTATTTCCCCCTTGTGTATGGGTGAATTTCAAAAATATTGTACGTAATTAAGGCGTTGTTAAGAAAAAGTTAAAAAAGTTCCTCAGTGTTTCGAAAATTAGCCGTACAATTATATACCTTATTAATTGCAGCCATAAGCCATATAGTTGTTTGCTAATTTTCGTAACACAGAGGAACTTTTTTAACTTTTTCTTAACTACGCCTTAATTATGTAGGTACAAATTTTTTGAATTCGACCCGTATCCGGGCCCGTCCACGACACGACACTAAAATTGCACAACATTTTCATGATCATGTTACTTATCTTACCAATTGATTTCGTTATGGAGCCGCATTTCGGCACGGGTTTTGGTGGACGTCTAAGTGACCCTGGGAGACTCTGCTCATCCGGCTTCGGTGGTCTACTCGGAGCTAAAGAACAGAACACAAATATTAAGAAATTCCAGCTCGAGGAATGAGACACGAATGGACATCCTATACCAATAGCTAATAGAGTAGTTATCTTCGTTAAACCGTTAATAAAAAAGTTGACTACGTAAAACGTTAAAGCGTTACATACATACATAGCATCACGTCCGAATTCATAATGGGGTGGGCAGAGCCACAAGACTACTTGTGGCCACGTTCGATTAATTAGTCCTAAGATGTAAAGCGTTACATTACGGAAGATTTAACGTAAGTTAACGTAAATCGTTAAGTCGTGCTAGAAATTGCATTTTATACGACGTTGCGTTAGTAATTTACATGGAAAATTAATAGAATAATGTGTAACATTAGTTTGTAATAATACCTAATCGACCGAGCGAGCGAAGCGAGCGAAGCGTCTCCGTTTCAGCTTGGGCAAAAATGCTTTCGTATGTGCAATGTCCAGCGTCCAGCGGATGTCCATTTGTTCTCGTCTACAGCTCGCAGTTCTCAACCGATTCTCGTGAAATTTTGTGAGGAGGTTCAGTAAATGTATAATTAATTTTTTGTCAGTTCAGTTTTTCGAAATATTTGAAAATGGCGGAGATATGGAGGTTTTTGCAATTACAAACTTACTGGCGGTTTTGGTAAACTGACTCGATGTATGGAGATATCAGTTTTTCAACGGTAAAGTTAAGTTTGTCGCAAGGCCAATCATTATTTCTTACTTTTTTGTTTTAGATTCAGTTTTTTGAAGTCTTTTGTCGCGAGGGCTACAGCTCACGGAGGCACTAGTTATTTAGAGATCAAATTCAAATCAAAAGCTATCTATCCGACATAAGCGGCGCGGTCCCTTTGGCAAATAGTAGGTAATTAATTAACGTTTAACGAACTTCAATTATTTTAACGGAATTTAATGAGTGCGTTAACAATTTTTAATGTTAACTTAAAAGTTAATCCATTACTCGAAATATTAACTGTGTTGTGCGCAGCTATGCCTATACCATACATTTGAATCGTTAGATAAGAGATGCTATAAAGTGCCCACGCCGAAATATGTTACTCTTGAAGCTAGCGAAATTCGCAAAGCTCCGATCAGAGCCCATCCGAAAGCGGTTACGAGCGCACGTGAAATGACATCATAATTTAAACATAATCAACTTATTAACATTTCATCATTATGTCGTATTGCTCGTCAAAGATGCAGAAACGATGTCATTCCATCATGACTTTAGTAACATGCTCTAATGACATATACATATATCATGTACATTTCTTTGGATAAAGCCGACATGTTCGCGACGCGCAAGAGTTAATTCCCGCCCATGTACTCATTCGACATTCTATCAGACATGTATAGGTTTTCGTGGTTATTAAGACGCTGACAACAGCCAATGACCTTGAGTTATCGGTCACTGCCTGTTTGCACCGGAGTGAGCGAGAAGCACTGACGGTTATTTGTATGGGGAAAATCAAATATAAACTAAAACAACACCTAAAATATAAATTAGTCAAGTTTTTAGTATGGGCATGATGTAATAGTTTTATTAATTATGGTACCATAAGTTAAGAAAATATAGCCTTAGAACTGTTTAAAAAGCATTTCAGACGTAACTTCACGATTTTTTATACCGTATCGATTAAATCAAACTGTGTTTTGGAAATAGTGAAGTTTTCAATAATATACAGAATAAGAACATATATTTTTCGCGCTTTGCCAAATCAAATAGGTTTTGTTAAAAAACTGTTTAAGTAAAGCCGATTTAGGTGTTGTCAGTGTCTTAAGTGTTGCTTCCAGAAGTTCCCATCCCACGTACTTATAACACACAAGTCAGTAAATTAAAAGTTATTGACCAGCGGGGACTAATACCTACTTTACTAGATAATTACAAATGGAATGGACTGATTTACTTTGGCCAGGATGTGGAAGGTCCTTTGGGGGTTTCGCTGCCATTGGTTGAGAGCTGGAGCTGGCGCTGCTGAGGCTCACGGTGGACTCCATCGATGCAAGTTTATTCGGCGGACCTGAGAAAAAACCCACCGTCCATTACAAGTCTAGTTTTCGGTTACTTTCATCATGGTAATCATATTCAGAAAGAACAAGAGATATGCAACTAGGGTTAGGTAATTGACGTCAGGAATTTGCCTAATACGTCAGGAATTTTGGCCATTTGTCAGGACTGCGGCCGCGAAACAAAAAATCTCAGGAATTTTTGATTAATAAATGAAGTAAGTATTGAAGTTTCTTTTAATATGACTTTTTTATTCACATTAATACAAAACAAATCACCCGTCCGTAAAGTGCGTAGTAAGTTTCGTTTACTACTTGAGGGGATAACGTTGGGCTTGAACTTATACAAAGACACAAAGTCACGCGCGTGATATTAGGTATATCGTGAACACATGGAGGGAGCGCAGATTCATAGCGAAACACTTGGATTCTTGGAAATAATGCGTGACATGCCGCCACCCCTCTCTAGCGGGCCCCGTCATGAATCAGAAATTCCGCCAGGACTTTCAACATTTTTCCATTATCTGCACGCACAGATAATGTAAAAATTTTCAACTAACAGATAATAAAATATAGGTACTTACGTGGAAGAGTACTAATGTGCACCGGCGGGGGTATGCCAAGCGCTTCTAAAAAAAGAAAAACATTTTAAGGCTCAACTGTGCTCTAGACACGGGTATAATTAGAGTTTGTTCGGCGACAGCTGAATGTTTACATGTTGGCAGCAACATTATAATGGCCACATGATGGTCTACCATCGGCCATCGCACGGAACGCATTAATACGTAAGAACGAGATAGAGGTATCTTCTTTATCTCATTTTTACGCGTGCCATGTGTTCAGGCACTGCATCATCGTTAGCTGTGCAAATTTGCCGCCATTTCACTGATGCAGATTGGGGGAATCCCCCAAATTTGGTGTATTTTATAGCTATATGCTAAGCTAAGATGTTTGGGTGAATTTTTGGAGGGAAAAATAACGAAATTGGGGTATTACTGAAAGTCTGGAACAAGCCGTGGTATTTCATAAAATTATCTCATTATTACGAAAATTTAACGCTCTAAGAACCAACTCTGATCCGGCAGTGTTCGCTCGAGTCCACCCGTGCCCGTGCATGCCGCACTCCCCCGCTGGGGTGGACTCGAGCGAACCAACTTTCGGATCCGAGTTACTTCTTGGAGCGTTCAATTTTCGTTCAGCAGATGAAAAAATGTATGGAACTGCAGGCGAAGAGAGTGCAGATGCTGATTCAGTAATGGAAGCCATTACTGAAATTGTTATTATTTAGAAAAAAAAACTCATAATGGGGGTTTTTTCTTGAAACCCTGAATTTTGAGGGGAATTGAGGTACGATATGGGGGGAACGTGAGCCGTTCATCTGGCAGCACTGCGCCATTTGCGTGCGTCGTAGAAAAGGAGGGGAGGAGGTTTGAGGGTCTAGAGGCATAAAGCCTCTCCTCAAAACGGTCATCAGTAGACCTCTAGCAATATGGCCGGTAACGGCATATCAATAGATATGCACATGATGCGTGGAATAATGAAATTCAGGTGGTGTTGTAGACACTCGACGATTATTTTAATTACATACATACATATATCACGCCTGTTTCCCAAAGGGGTGGGCAGAGACCACGGATTTCCACCTGCTACGATCCTAACACACTTCGCTTCGTCTACTCTCATTAAGTTCTTCATGCACGCTCGCCGGTTTAGGGTACTCTTGACCTGGCCTTTCTTAAGAACGTCCACGATCTGGTCTTGGTATATTCGCCTAGGTCTTCCTCTTCCAACCCGACCATGCACATTGGCCTTATAAATTTGCTTCGTTAGTCTTCTTTCGTTCATCCTCTCCACGTGTCCAAACTATCTAAGCATATCGTTCTCAAATCTAACGACTATATCTTCCTCAACACATCTTTCCCTTATCACGCTATTCCTTATCCTGTCACTCATAGAAACATCACGCATACTTCTCAAAGCTCGCTTCTCTACTGCATTGATTCAACTAGAATAATAGACATGCGAAACACTTATAATAAACATGGCTCTACTCAGGAATTATTGCGTGGGTTGCTTTAACTGCGACCGCACTCAACCCCTGTAGAAGGACTCCTATCGACTCGGAAACATGTCGGGCCATTACATACATACATATTATCACGCCCGAAATCCCTAATGGGGTGGGCAGAGCCACAAGACTACTTGTGGCCACGTTTGATTAATTAGTCCTAAGATGGTATGATGAACCGTATGGTGACAGGTGATCAGCCCATCGCCCATACAGATAGTCCACCATGTTGGAGAGGACCCGTCCCTTAGTCGTCTTTTACGACATGCCAGGATGATAAGCATCTGCACGCATTCTATGCTATTTATTCACTCCCAGTGCAGCAGAGGAGTAATATGTCAGGAGGAGTATAATGTCGGGCCATTCCTGACCATAAATCGTAAGTAAATCGGTATTTCAAGTGTGATCATGACTCACCAAAGTTTTAATTTCACTGATTGACTGCATGCTATTTTAATAATCAGTTAAAATAATCTTGATAAATGTGATTTCTATACGTACCCTCGGGAAGTGGCAGCGGTGGGCGGTTCTTGATTTGCATTTCCTGGATTTCTAATTCACTGGAATCTGTAAGAAACATAATACTGACTTTTAAAGTAGGTATCTATTTGAGAAAAAGAAAAAAGGAGTTACCTATGGCCATGCTATCGAATCTCACGTTATACGTAAACCGTCTAGTATAAATAGTTTTATCTACACCCATATCATAAAACCTCCATAGTGTAATCAAAGACCGTAGGAAATGACCACCATTTTGACAACCAATTAGGAAAAACCAGAGCTGCAATGTTATTCCCGTATCGTTTTTAGTATAGAAATGAGATTAAATTTGGAACAGCTGTCAAAACTCAAGTGGGTCTCTATTCTAGTATCCATAGATATTAAAACAGTTATTGATACAATTCAGTATGTTTTTTAAATATAAACTGCACAACATTTGATCTCGAGTGACATGAGAATAGAGACTACATTCGTTTGTCTATGATTTAAAAAAAATGGTCTTGACGGAGGATCGAATTGCCGCCATTATGTTGGTGTTTTGCTGAACGAAAGTAGAATTGTCGTAGAATTGAATAGAAAAAGTTGTTTGTATGTAAATTACAAACAACTTGTTGCCAGAAAATATTGTTTCTGAACCCATCATGGAGGATTTATAATATGTGTGTAGATAAAGTTATGTACGCAACTCTGCATAATTTGGCCTTAAAACACACGTGCGATCTTATTATGAAACTCGCTAAAAGCTCGTTTCATAAAACCGCACTAGTATTTTAAGGCCTATCATTATGCAACCGTTGCATAAACTACTATAAGCGAACCGTTCTCGTTATCGAAAACTATCGCTCAGTCCTTTTACTTGTATCGGCAACAAGCAGTATTTCCGATAGATTTCGATAGCGAGAACGGTTTGCGGAAACTATTTATACTAGACCGTAATTTCTAGACAGAACCATAAACCACTTGGAAGTCGTGTAGGTGGTATAATATCAAACCACAATAAAACTGAATTTATTGATTATAGTGAAAAAATCAAAACGTATAAACCTACATTTTGTTCTGACTGACAACCTATCAAAAATTGGAGAACATCGGTTAAAATTTAAGGGGTGGAAATCGTTATCGCCTTTTATGTGAAAAGCCGTAGGTTCACACTCCTCTTAACAATGATGTCTACAATACCTTTGTACAAAGCATTAACTCCGACAATCTCGTAGATATGGCTGACCGTATCAGCAGCAGCCCTATTTATTTTGACAGACCGGCGACCAGGTGCAGCGCTGTACCGCACTATAACAAAAACAAGGATTAATTATATAGTGGTGTGATTCTCTTAACCTTTTGACCGCCAAGCATGTCTGAGAAGTAACACGATTTTCAACTTTTAGTCAAGGTACTGAAAGACTTAATTACCCTGTATACGCTGTCGGCTGCAGCCGACTGTGGCGGTCAAAAGGTTACATAACATTACGACTCTCAACTCACCGGCGGCGAGCCTAACTTGACCCGTCAGTACGTATAACATTGTACGAAAATAGGGATGTTTCCTGGGTAAAAAAAAAACGAATTAATCCGTCAGTTAGATTATCAAAAAATATTGAACACGTATTTTTTGCTTTATCAAACCAATCAAAATTGATAAAGATAACGCGCATCAAAGTTCGGGAGTGGCTAATGACGTCACTTAATTGTGAAAAGCGTGCAAAGTCGTGACATCACGTCACGCGTAACTTCAACGCACTATATCTTCGTCATTTTTTTTTGTTTAATTAATTGACAAAAGATAAAATATGTGTTCAATATTTTTTTATAATGTAAATCACGGACTAATTAGAGTTTTTCAGGAAACTAGCCTATCCGACCTTGATCCTATATCGTCCCAGACGGCCACGGCCGTAGGCCTAACTCGGCATAATGGGTTGGTATCCTAACGACTACATTGTCAAAACGACCAAATCATCATAAGGTCCAAATCTCAGAAGGACCATCTCCGTAGAAAGCCTATATCTCCGAATGACTTGGTAGCAAAACGAATGGTTCTCAAAAAGACCGCATCGTTAATAAACCACATCTCAAATGCTACTGGCTACACACATCGCGATAGAATTATCGCGATAAAACTTCGTGTTCGGCCTACGGCGAATGTGCATGGCCACACTGCTATAGAGAGCATTGCCGCAGAATTTATCGCGGAAAAATGGACGAAGCTGTCGCTCTGTATTTAATGGCGCTCAACAATTATTCTTTAGGGTTCCATAGTATAGGCTCATATTCGTAATTGGAAATTAATTCCAAGATTCTGTCATTACTCCAATCCGTCGTGAACAACCATGAAATCGTAAACAATACATCGCCGCTTGCAGTTGACAGTACGCCCGCTACGCACGATGAAGTTGAGCCGACTGAAGTGTGGCCGCGCAAGCGAAGTTCATCGCGATAAAAGCCTTTGATGTGCGCAAATTTACCGACAGCGGGGCGAAGGGGCTTCGGCTTCGGGCGAAGTGCCGAAGTATTCGCGAATATTCGGCTACATACATCGCGATAATGCGAATATTCGCGTTATCGCGATGTGTGTAGCCGTAGCAAAAGAGACCATAGTAAAACGACTGGTTCTTGAAAAGACCACATCTCAGAAATTAACTTACTGAATTTGTTTCTGTGCAAGTTCATAAGAATCTTTTGTGCTGTACATATCTATGCGAAGCCGTGGATAAAAGCTAGTACGTATTACATTTTGATATTAAAATGTTACGCAGCAATTAGCTCTGATTATACACAACATTTTGCGATCTAGTCGTTTTGCTACCTGGTCTTTTTCAGATGTGGTCTATTAATGACTGGTCTTTTCGAGAACCAGTCGTTTTGCTACCAAGTCATTCGGAGATATAGGCTTTCTACGGAGATGGTCCTTCTGAGATCTGGACCTTATGATGATTTGGTCGTTTTGACAATATAGTCGTTATGATACCAACACCGCATAATACCTAAGAGCGCGCTTGTCATTTTATGAATGTCGGACGAAGTGATGAAGTAAGATGGTCTCATCGTCAGACTGTAAACTGTCGCTATTGGGATGATTTCTGCCTTATTCTTCCAGTAGATGGCGCGATTATTACATTATAACAGCGCCAACTACTGGGATCATATGATCCTGTATCAGCTGTCAAACAAAAACGATTATAGAAATAGAAATAGACACTACGAATTTCCAAATAAAAACTAAAAACATGGATAAAAGCAAAACAAGGTTTAATTTTTTATTATTTATTTCTATTAGTTTGACAGTTTGGCATAGCTCGCGCTTCCTACCGGGAGGAAACGGGCAGAAATCTATTCCCGGGACATCGCACGTGATATGATTGTGACCACGGCCGGCCGCTACAATATAGCAAAAACGAGATAAATAAAACATTACATATATCTTTACTTTATCAATATAAACATCATTAGTTTATATACGTGCCACTGCTGGGCACAATAGGAGGAACTGCGTTGTAATACTTCGTAGATCATTTCGTGCAGATCATACATATTAGCATGTAGTGTATTTGTATAGCGCTCCGTGAGTCACAGACGGTGCTGGCTGAAAATCAGCGCTGCAGGTGTCTTACACCTCAGTATTATGCTGAGCCAGTGTCCCATTCACTGCCGCGAGGAAACACACACCACCATTTTGTTGTGTATTGTTTTAATTTATATTTATGCTACTCTGTGTGTCTTCTGTGTTAGTGAGTAAATGTTTCTTTCTTTCTACTTTCTTTCTTATCCTCACGAAATGGTAAATCAAATTCAATTCCGCGCATACTTATAAAGAAAAACTCAGAGCTCCCACGACCCCTCGACAATTTTAAAAAAGATTAATTTCTGTCCCAGATTTGCGATCGCTGTGATCAGTGGTCACGTCAATACGATGATAATGTCTTGATTTGATCAAAAACGGTATGGCAGACACGGACGGAATTGCCAGCCTAGTACCAAGTACCAATTTGGCTTGTCTAAAATTGTATGGCTACCAGTGGCGCAGCCTGCCTACAAGGCGATTCCTGACGGCTTAACCAAGCTGGAAAGCGACGGCTAGCTGTCAGTGAAGTCCATGTTGCCTACTCTAACTAAAATCACCGAACGTCACCGAGACTTATTTGAAAATAAATAATAGCACTTTGTAAATTATAGACATGTGACTGCTTTGACTTGTTTGATACTTATTAGCAATAATTTGGTTATTTCTATCCCTCCCATTTTTTCATTGTTCAATCCTTCGACGAAGGTGAAAAGCTAGTACTTATCGATTAAATACACACGGATAACTTGACCATAACAATGGAACTGCACGTTTCAAGGACGAGAGAACATAATGTTAGAGACAATCTCGTGTGTTGGATGGATAAAAAAATTGTATAAATAACGCTTCAATACGTCTAAAAGTTTATCCTTTTATTTTATGAGCATCGAATAATAGATACTTTCCATGCAAAAAGAGAAAACATTGTTACCCGAAATGTTAACCGATTTTGATAATTTTTCAACATGTCATCAACGTATCAACATTTTTTATTCCTCATGGATTCCATCATCAGATGCCGCCAAGTTTTCTATGGGACCATATCTGCACAATGACTATGACCCTCTAAACAAAAAAAAACCGGACAAGTGCGAGTTAAACTCGCGTGGAGAGGGTTCCGTTCCGTACATGATTATCTGCAATTTACTAGGTTACTTTAAATACCATAGACTTCTTATAGGTTTTCCTGTAATCTATAGGTAAAGAACTATTTTCTGTATTTTTTTTCAAAATTTTAGCCCCATTAGTTTCGGAAATAAGGGGGGGGGAATCGTAAATTTTCACCTATTTTCCTAAATAACTTCCAAACTATTTTACTTACAATTCAGAAGAAAATATATTTAAAGTCCTCACAATAAGCCCTTTCATTTGATATGTCACACAACATAGATTGCATAACTTTTTTTTTTAATTTTCTAATTTACCCCCCAAAAGTGGCCCCCATGTTTAAAATTCATATATTTACGTCACACGTCCGTGTTGCGGTCACCGACTTACATATGTATACTAAATTTCAGCTCAATCGGTCCAGTAGTTTCGGAGAAAATTGGCTGTGACAGACGGACAGACAGACAGACAGACGCACGAGTGATCCTATAAGGGTTTCGTTTTTTCCATTTGAGGTACGGAACCCTAAAAAACACCGTAGTTGGTTTACGAGGTAAAAAATTATGCGGGAGGATACACATAATAAAATATACGGGTCGAGTTTTTGTGTGTTTTAAGTGTTTTCATACATAACAAATTTTTGACACATTGTTATCTATACTTCCTAGATGTTTGGTTACCTAATTTTACAGGCCAAAACTGGCAACACTGCAAGGCAGATGTACGGGATTTATGCCGGGATTTTTTTTGGTGCTGCCAGTTTTTGCTTGGAAAGTTGTAAGTTTTAGCTTTTTGAAATGGGCCACTGACTTCATATTATTAACATTTAAAGGGGTAAAAAATGTGTTAGTTAGTACGCTGTCCTTTTATTGATATCTATCTATAGACTAATAAATAGGCTAAGATACTGATCCTTTAAGGTCACAGTTCATTAGAGCCACCCGGCACCAGACCCGCACCGCCTCGCCTCGTGCGGTTAGAATTCTTTATCTGAACTTGAATGGACATGTGCTCACTATATCAACTCCGTCACCGGATCGCCTCGGTCGTAAGCCGCCCAAGCGTGGACAGCGAGTGAACCACTCAGTGACAACTTGCTGCTCGCATGCTTGCCTTGCCATGAGCCCCGAGTGGACCGCGCGCTGCCCGCGTGTGATTCACGCGAGGACAATGGCTGACAGACTACTCGGAACTTCGTGGACCACGCGATGTCCACTCATTAACCACGCGAGATCCATTAGTTGACCACGTGACGTTTACTGGTGACTTAACTCTATATAACAGGCATGCCCTATGCATGCCTAGGCAGGTAGATGAAATATGGAGTTTACCTTGATCATCTCTAGCGAGTCGGCCCCTTGGCCTCAGATTTTCCAGCTTATTTCGAGCTCGGGCTGCAAATATAAAAAACCCGTCAGGCCTCCTGATATGCTATTGTACGATTATGCGATGCGATTCCATCGTATGATGCATCGCATAATGTGAAGGAGTAGATGCTTCACATTTTACGTGTACCGGGATGAACATTTTACGTGTACCGGGATGAAAAGTATCTTATGTTTTTACTAAACTTTCATGGAAATCTGGATCTATTGAACTCGCACACAAAAATTTCGTATATTGGTATATGGAATTAGCATAGCTGGGCACAAGACCGTTAATCCGTTAATTAACGAAGTTAACATTTGGAGTAACGGATTAACTTTTAAGTTAACTTTAAAAATTGTTAACGGACTCATTAACTTCCGTTAAAACAATTTAAGTCCGTTAAACGTCATCACGCGGCTTATGTCAAATAGATTTTGATTTGATTTTGATCTCTAAGTATATAATTAGTTACCTATTATTGCAAACTCTATTACGCTATTGTTAAAACGTTATTTTATTAATTTTTCATGTCCCGCCTTAACTTCCATAGCCCATACCAACATTTTTTATAAGTAAATCACTAACGCAACGACATATTAAATGCAATTTCTATCACGAGTTAACGATTAACGTTAACTTCAGTCAAATCTTTCGAAAAGTAACGCTTTAACGTTTAACAAAGTTAACTTTTTTAGTAGCGGATTAGCGATTAACTAAGTTAACTGTTTGATTAACGATGCCCAGCTATGGGAAATATTTTTACCATAGACGAATAAAGCGAGGGACTACCAATCGGCTTACTGTGTCCGCTGCCACCTATTTTGCTCTAGATGTTTCCAGGTGCCGTGTCAAATCACTACCCGAGCCTAAAGATATACCATTGCCATATTTCTATTCCCCGCAATATTGCTACCTGGGATTATCTCGGGAATATTCCCAATTTTGCCGCCAATGTTCATAGATAGCAACTATAACCTTTACAAAATGACCCTGGGAATAATACCGGCAAAATTATAATTTCGGGTAATGTTGCCGGGAAAGGCTCAAGCTACCCCTATTAAACGCTAAACGCACAAAGCTCCAAAGGCAAGGAGATGAAAAAGGCGTTGTAATCAAGAGTATCTCGGATTTTGTAGCAACATACCGGCAATTTTCCTGAAATGCGACTACAATTCGATTTTTATTTATAGACGAGTTCTTATCGCAAACAAATGACAGTGTTATAAATAAAAAACCGCAATATTTTATCAAGGGGACGTTGTAATGCTAATGGACTGAAGGAAAACCAACTTTTTTATTACAATTTGATTACAATTTCCGTATTATACCTAGATCAACTGAACTGGAACTATTTAACCCGACTGCGCGAAGAAAAACGTAGTAGAACGTGAGTAAAGTTCGGATGTTCCACTGTAGCTCCTGAATTACTCGACCGTTTTTAATAAATGGGGTATCATATAGAATATGTGGGTGTCATATGATTTATAAGAATTTTAAAGACGCGTCATACTACAAAGAAAAAAAATGGCAATTAAAAGAGAAAAGGTTAAAACTAATACCCCACTGGTGACGTAAAAATAGTAAGTAAATAAAAGTGTTTTAGTCGCAGTGAAGGCCATCGAATGAGATGCATTCAGAGCATTCGATATTGTAGGTATGTATTTTCAGTAGTACAATTAGGATGTTGCCTGTGTAAATAAATAATAATTCTAATTAGTCCGTCAGTTAGATTATCAAAAAATATTGAACACGTATTTTTTGCTTTATCAAATCAATCAAAATTGACAAAGATAACGATCAAAGTTCGGGAGTACGCTCATGGCAAAAAGTGTGCAAAGTCGTGACGTCAACCGTAACTTCAACACACTATATCATCGTCATTTTTTGTTTAGCATCTGCATGCAGGATGATAAGCATCTGCACGCATTTTATGCTGTTTCTTCACTCCCAGTGCAGCAGAGGATAATAATAATCATAACAGAATCAATAAATAATGTTGTAACGCTAATAATAAATAATGTATGAAAATAATGAATGTAAATTGATCACAATTAAGAATAATTAATTTTAATTGTAATGAAATAAGATGTATGATAATTAATTTAAGTTCGCTCACTGGCTATACATTTATATGTATTGATGATTTATAATGAATCTAATTAGTAATAGCATGTAATAGTAATTTATTTAAATTCAATTTAGTAATAATATTATTGTATGCCTCTAGTAGGTAGATTAAGGTGATCCTAGCTTTTAATCAATTACTTAATACCTGTATATTATGTACCCTTAATGATCAATAAAATACTTTGACTTTGACTTTAATTGACAAAAGAAAAAATATTTGTTCAATCTTTTTTAGGGTTCCGTACCTCAAAAGGAAAAACCGAAACCCTTATAGGATCACTCGTGCGTCTGTCTGTCTGTCTGTCTGTCCGTCTGTCACAGCCAATTTGCTCCGAAACTACTGGACCGATTGAGCTGAAATTTGGTATACATACTCGTATGTAAGTCGGTGACCGCAACACGGACGCGTGACGTAAATATATGAATTTTAAACATGGGGGCCACTTTTGGGGGGTAAATCAGAAAGTTAAAGAAAAAAGTTATGCAATCTATATTGTGTGACATATCAAATGAAAGGGCTTATTGTGAGGACTTTAAATATATATTTTTCTGAATTTTAAGTAAAATATTTTGGAAGTTATTTAGGAAAATAGGTGAAAATTGACCATTCCTCCCCCTTATTTCCGAAAATACTGGGGCTAAAATTTTGAAAAAAATACAGATAATAGTTCTTTACCTATATATTACAGAAAAACCTATAAGAAGTCTATGGTATTTAAAGTAACCTAGTAAATTGCAGATAATCATGTACGGAACGGAACCCTCTCCACGCGAGTTTAACTCGCACTTGTCCGGTTTTTATAATATAAATGACGGACTAATTAGAACTTTTGAGGAAACATGCCTATTGCGAATGTTACTCACTCACTCGATGGATTACGAAAACAATGGTGGAAATTGAGTTTATCTCATTCCGTGTTCTCTAACTGAGACATTATTATTATATTGTTACTCATAATTAATAACTATATTACAGGACTAAAATATATTTTATCTACACCCATATCATAAAACCTCCATAATGTAATCAAAAACCGTAGGAAATGACCACCATTATGTCAACCTGTACTGTAATGTTATTACAGTATCGATTTTAGTATCGTAATGGTCATAACGATACAGATATGAGCTACAGGCCGGCGCGCCGCCGTCGCCGCAGCCGGAGGGGCCCCATCGTCGCCGCAGCCGGAGGGGCCCCATCGTCGCCGCAGCCGTTTATAATATGTGTGTAGATAAAGTTATGTATGCAACTATGCATAATTTCGACTTAAAACACACGTGCGATCTTATTATGAAACTCGCAAAGCTCGTTTCATTAAACCGCACTAGTGTTTTAAGGCCTATCATTATGCAACCGTTGCATAAACTACTATTTATTTACTACTCTTACGTTTTTGATTTTAACTTTATTATTAAGGTTTACTTTAAAATAGCAGCGGCTCGGCTTATATTTGCTGTCCTTGCTGGAAGAAGTGGAACATTACGGACAGGAAAATAAATAGGTATATTGAATAGGCAGGGCATCTTTCCCTGACTGTGTACCAAGGAAGGAAAAATAGGTTTTTTTAGTAAACGTATGCACTATGCAATTTTGAGCACAGAATAGATAATAGTACTAACGTACAGAAGAATCACTCTCTTACAGAACCGGTGTGTAGGTACGAAAATATGCCTAATCATGCCTTCTCTGTCCGTAGCATAAAAGTGCTCTTTCGTGTACGCTAGGGTTGTCAGTTTTTATCCGCGTCATCCAAAGACAACAACGCGCGAATCACCCAGCGAGTGAGCGAGCGGCAACCTACTGCGATTTACAGCTCCGAGCAACGCGACGGGAGTGAAACCCCCCTGCCAACACTGCCTCCACCTGGTATGAACTATGAGCTATATATGTGTGTATGCTGTCTCTTTTTAACTGGATAAAAGCTTTTTGACAGGTTGGAATTCAATGAAAGAGCCGTCGTTAGATTCATTTAAATATCGCAAGCGGTTTTTGTTGCACAAAATCAAAATAACAAAATTGACACGTCATATTGTGGAACCGAAAAAAAAATTTATGCGAAAACATCGTGCGAGATATTATGGTGTTTTTAAATCTATTTTTATTTTGTATTTAGAAGTACAGATACTTCAACTCATCATTGCCCGTAGCGCTGTGTGCGTGAGCAGGGGGGTGTCACTCCGCACTTAATGCCTCATTTACATACAGCCGAAGTGAGCAGGGAAGTGAGCATGGAAGTGGGCAGCGCGAGTATGTAAATGTGTCACTTCTCCTGCTCCTGCCGCTGCTACTCGTTGCCTGGCGCGCAGTGAGTCAGGAAGCAGCATGTAAACACCCACTGCCTTCGAAAGCAGTATGCGGGAATTATTTCTGGCAGCGCGAGCGGCAATGGCAGTGACTACATGTAAATGAGGTATTAGGTACGCTCGGCCGTCGGACAGCTTGGAGCTGTAAATCGCAGTAGGTTGCCGCTCGTTCGGTCACCGCGTCGCAAATCGTCATAACAATTAAATGAATAAATCAGGGGACAATCTTTACACAAATCGATCTAGTCCTAAAGTAAGCTCTAAAGGCTTGTGTTATGGGTACTAGACGACGATTTAAATACTTATATAGAGAAATAAATACTTAAATACATAGGAAACATCCAAGACTCAGGAACAAACATTCGTGCTCTTCACACAAATATTTGCCCTTACCGGGGATCGAACCCGGGACGCTAGCTTCAGAGGCAGGGTCACTACCAACTAGGCTATCCGCGTCGTCAAATTACTACTATTTACTTACTACTTACTTATTACTTACTATTTTATTTATTCTGTGAATTGCTGTGCGTTTGTGAGTTAAAAATATATTATAATAATAGATAAATAATAATATTTAATCATAACAAGTGTTAGTTGCGTATCTAGCCTAGACGTTGGGTGTTGTGTGTTGTGTGGTGGGTGACGCGGATTGCAAACTGACAACCCTAACGTACACGAAAGAATACGTGTTGTGCGGCAGAGAGAGAAGGCCTGTTTAGGCATATTTTCGTGCCTTAACACCAGTTCTGTTAGATAGTGATCTGTACGTTAGTATTATTATCTATTCTGTGGCGTGAGCTTGTATGTAGGTACATAATAGGTACTGTATGTATGCGGCTTTGATTTGTGTAGCAGTAGGGTTGCCAACTATTTATGGGACAAATATATATTTCTCCAGTCAAGTGGTACACTGAAAGAAAATATAGTAGTTACTTTAAAGAACATACATTTTAAAAAGAGTGTAAGGTATGATTGATTAAATATCTTACACAAATTCGTCTTAAGTACCAACATTCCGATTGCGCATCTTGTGGCTATCCGAGTTGCGAAAATGCCTATTGAACTGGCTAACTCAAAGCCCATTTGTAAGGACTAACCAAAATATGGTACTTTTGCGTACTATACTTCAACAGTATATAGTACACAGAGCCAAAATATAGTACAATACTATATAAGTACTATAGTACCTACGGTTGGCAACCCTACTTACTTAGTAAAGATAATAATTAGAGATGCAACGGATAGTGGTTTGGCCGGATACCGGATACCGGATATCCGGCAACCGGATATCCGGCCGCACACGAGCTATCTCTAAAGCTGTGTTAGCTTGTGCGGCCTTCGCGCGGCGAGCAAGTTTCAACTTAGTACGAATTGTAAGTGCGCGGGGAGACCCTTTGAGGTTAAATACGCGCCTTAACACGTCAGTTGAGAATATTCGAACGTGCACGACGTGATGTTACATGTTAGTTGTATACTTAAATAAAAAGAAACTAAGTATTAATTTAATAACTGACGTTGATTTTGTTTATTTCTGATGGCATTTATTTGTTTTATCATATTTCTGATCCAAGTTTTACTATCCGGTATCCGGCCGGATACTGAATCACTATCCGGTATCCGGCCGGATAGTAAAATCATGGCCGGATAGGCCGGATACCGGATAGTAGCCGGATATCCGTTGCATCTCTAATAATAATATGTTGAAGTATTTACACCCCTTTTAATAAAACTACATAAGAATAATGTAGTGACTTAACAGCGCCATCTAGCGGCACGTTAAATCACTAAATTAATTTAGAAATTTAAGCAAATCAGAGTACAAATGTATTCTTGGAACTTACCATTTGATTCGTAATGACAACGCATCAAGGCAATGGTTTGTCCAACGATGATGATCAACACCACGGCGCCTCCAACACACCACAAAATGAGGGCCAAATCTAAAAAATTGGTTAAACAAAAAATGAGTACGACGCGGACGCCCTTAATAAGTTTTATCTACACCCATATCATAAAACCTCCATTGGTTAATCAAAAACCTTAGGAAATGACCACCATTTTGACAACCAATTAGGAAAAACCAGTGCTGCGATAAAGAAATAACATGACTTCTTTATCGGTTTTAGTAAAGAAAAGAGATTAAATTTGAAACAGCTGTCAAAACTCAAGTGGTCTCTATTCTAGTATCCATAGATATTAAAACAGTTATTTATACGAAACGTCAATTCAGTATGTTTTTTTAATATAAACTGCACAATATTTGATCTCGAGTGACGTGAGAATAGAGACTTCATTCGTTTGTCTATGGTTTAAAAAAAAATGGTCTTGACGGAGGATCGCCATGTTGGCGTTTTGCTGAACGAAAGTAGAATTGTTTTTGAATTGAATAGAAAAAGTTGTTTGTAATTTACATTTTAGTTGAAAATATGAATAGTAAGTAAATAAAGTTATGTATGCAACTCTGCATAATTTGGCCTTAAAACACACGTGCGATCTTATTATGAAACTCGCCTATCGGCTCGTTTCATGAAAACCGCACTAGTGTTTTAAGGCCTATCCTTATGCAACCGTTGCATAAACTACTATTTGTTAATAGTCTTATATAGATTAAAAAAGTAATATAATTCATGTACAAAACGATTAAAATATGTTCAGCATTCGGCCATCCTCGGTGACCGTCGGTATCCCTCGTTTTTAGTATATCAAATTACAGATATGAGCTTTAAATATATTACCCGTTATCTTATTAAACACAATACAACAGAAGGATATGAGCAACAAAACCTACTAATAGCTCTAAAGTAACACAACCTTTATATTGAAATAAGAAAAATAATTAGTGACTATTTTTTGACAGTGTGACAAATATCGTACTGTTTCCTTACGAAAAATAGTAACTATTGATTAATAAATAATCCATGTCCATATCGCTTCTGTATAATAAACGTCTTAGGTCTATTAGTAAGTAATGCCATCATGGCAGGTGATATACATTGCGTTTACGATACTTTAAGTTGAGTGCTACCTAAAAGAAATCGCAGCAATGTAACTTGTGTCATTTTCGTCTCCGGTTTTGCCAATAATAGCCGAGAAAGGTTAATAAAAAATACAATCAAAATTCGATAGTTTTCTCGAGTTGTGTATGTGTCAAAAGGAGCCATGCAGCATGTGATGTGAGAGCGGTCATAGTCGTATTTTATAAAATGTTTTAATTACAATTTTATTTTATTCTATACATTACATTTCTTATACAGAATGACTTTGAAGACGTATCGTTTCCGACTCAGTTAAAGACGGCAAATATTATGCAATAACTCTGACGTAACAATAAGTTAATATTTAACTGTAGCTAAATTACTTAATAAAAATAAATTAATGTAGTCCTAGTATTGTCACCCTACAACTAGTGGTTTATGGCTAAGTTTAACCAACGTCATCTGTCAAAATTGTCATTTTAGATATCAATTCAATTGAAGCAAATGTGTCTTTTTTTAAGGCAGTAAATTAGGATGAATGTACAATCAATAAAAGTTAAAAAAGTTCCTGTGTGTTACGAAAATTAGCCTTGTATATTATAATTGTATACCTTTTTAACTTTTATCTACATCCATATCATAAAACCTCCATTGTGTAATCAAAAACCGTAGGAAATGACCACCATTTTGACAACCAATTAGGAAAAACCAGTGCTGCAATGTTATTCCCGTATCGTTTTTAGTATAGAAATGAGATTAAATTTGGAACAGCTGTCAAAACTCAAGTGAGTCTCTATTCTAGTATCCATAGATATTAAAACAGTTATTAATACGGAACATCAATTCAGTATGTTTTTTTAATATAAACTGCACAACATATGATCTCGACTGACATGAGAATAGAGACTTCATTCGTTTGTCTATGATTAAAAAAAAAATGGTCTTGACGGAAGACAAGTCAATGGAATTGCCGCCATTATGTTGGTGCTTTGCTGAACGAAAGTAGAATTGTTGTTGAATTGAATAGAAAAAGTTGTTTGTAATTTACATTTTAGTTGAAAATATGAATAGTAGTAACAGTAAAGTAGCAAGTGCAGCAGCAGCAGCAGCGACATTATTTCCCCATCTGTTCGCACTGCGGACTACTGGGAAAACATAGTCTCAGTAGTTCGCACTGTTTTATTTGAAAATAATATTACTTACCCAATGGTTGATATATTTTTAGCATCTTACTTTTATACATAGGTATATCTGATGACTTAATATCACCCTGTATATTAAGTCATCAGATATACCTATTGCCGGAACATTGACATCCAAAAAAAAATATTGGTCCCTCGTGTCGTGGGGTATCCGAATCACCCCCATGTATGTTCCGCGATTTTTTAATAGTTTTCGAGTTATGATTTTTTTTTCTAATTTTTACTTGTTTTGGTTAATTTCTAGCATTCTCTATCGTTAATTAACCTTAAGAATGATAAAATTGCCAAAAAATTATTGGAATATTCTCTATAGCAGTATTGCCGGTCAGGGAGTGAAGCTTACCTGTTTGAGGATTGTCTGAAACAAAAACGCGACACAGTTTAATAGTTGACCGTTTTGTAAACTGCCTGTTTATGTTATACATGTATTTATTAATTATTAATTATATACAGGTGTTACAAAACTACACGTTAAGCTAAAAGGAGGTTAAACGGGGCCTTATAACGCGACAATTATCAATACTTAAGAAACGTACGTACCCCAAAAAAATAATATATTATTATTGTCACTGATGTGAAAACCCTATTTCAATAAAATTAAAGAGTAAGTTACGCAGAATGTACCTACATTTCTACCTAATTCACGGAACGACGCAGATTTTAAAAGACCTAACCTAACAAAAATTTTGGCTTTGATAATTATCTAATTTTATTTTTTACGGGGTATTTTGTAACACGATGTATCTGAATTAAATGAATAAATAAATAAATAAATAAATAAAAAAATAAGTATTTAATAATGGGTCCAACTCGAAACGGTTGGTGTCGCCTTTTAAAACTCCATAAACTTAAAATAAAAAACGTCACATTTCATTTAGTATGGCATCAATCTGTCAAAATCGAATTTGACGTTTCTTATTTCAAGTTTAGCTACCACACTTTTGAATTTGCCCCAATAAGGCACAGTGGTAATGCATCTGCCTATATACCAGAGGTCGTAGGTTCTAAGGCCATTTCGGGCAAACTTTGTGTGAAGGTCACAAGTGTTTGTACCCGAGTCATGGATGTTTAGGTATATTGTGTAACTAGTGGACCCGCCACAGCTTCGCCCGCGGTATTTCCCATACAAACTTTATCACAACTTTATATTTGGAATTTCAAAAAATCTCTCCTTAATGCACCTCTAGGGTACTCGAGGAATATCTCCTCTAAATTTCAAACCTCTAGGACCACCCGTTTAGGCTGTGCGTTGCATATAAGTGAGTCACGGTACTGTTTTATATGTATTGATTGATGATAATAAGTACATACACTCAACTCGCGCGCGGACAGTAAGTAAGTTTATGGAATAAAATAGTACATTTACCTGCAATTTTTAATTCCATGGTACATTCTGTGTCTTTCTCGTTATTTGTTGTTTTAACATGGCAGACCAGTTTTTTCCCATTCATATCCTGCTTACTAAATTCACGGTCCTGCGAATAACGTAAAATAAGAAATATAATTTATTTATATAATAATAGCTGGTATATACAGGTTGGAAAGGAATGAAGGACCTCCCCGCAAAGTAGTTCCATATTTTTCTCCGAGAAACTATGTTAAGACGTTGACAATAGCCAATGACTTTGAGTGATCGGTCTCTGTCTGTTTGCACCGGAATGAACGAGAAGCACTGTGCGGTTTTTTTGTATGGGGAAAATAAAAAACGGATGAATTATATAAGTAACGTAAAATATAAATTAGTCAAAACTTTGAGTATGGGCGTGATATACATACATACATACATATTATCACGCCCGATATCCCTAATGGGATGGACAAGACTACTTGTGGCCACGTTCGATTAATTAGTCCTAAGATGGTATGATGAACCGTATGGTGACAGGTGATCAGCCCATCGCCCATACAGATAGTCCACCATGTTGGAGAGGACCCGTCCATTAGTCGACTTTTACGACATGCCAGGATGATAAGCATCTGCACGCATTCTATGCTATTTCTTCACTCCCAGCGCAGCAGAGGAGGAGTGATATTATAGACGCATAAGTAAACAAAATGAAGACAGAACTGTTTAAAGAGGATTTCAGACGCAACTTCACGATTTTTTTCTATCGTATTGATTTCATCAAATCGTGTTTTGGAAATAGTTACGTTTTCAATAATAGAAAGAATATGAACATATATTTTTTCCGCGTTGTCAAATCAAATAAAGAAAGAAGAAAGAAAATAAATTTATCTACATCCATATCATAAAACCTCCATTGGTTAATCAAAAACCGTAGGAAATGACCACCATTTTGACAACCAATTAGGAAAAACCAGTGCTGCGATGAAGAAATAACATGACTTCTTTATCGTTTTTAGTAAAGAAATGAGATTAAATTTGGAACAGCTGTCAAACTCAAGTGGGTCTCTATTCTAGTATCCATAGATAAACAGTTATTGATACGAAACGTCAATTCAGTATGTTTTTTTAATATAAACTTCACAATATTTGATCTCGAGTGACATGTGACAGTGTATGTGTCAAAAGGAGCCATGCAGCATGTGATGTGAGAGCGGTCATAGTCGTATTTTATAAAATGTTTTAATTACAATTTTATTTTATTCTATACATTACATTTCTTATACAGAATGACTTTGAAGACGTATCGTTTCCGACTCAGTTAAAGACGGCTAATATTATGCAATAACTCTGACGTAACAATAAGTTAATATTTAACTGTAGCTAAATTACTTAATAAAAATAAATTAATGTAGTCCTAGTATTGTCACCCTACAACTAGTGGTTTATGGCTAAGTTTAACCAACGTCATCTGTCAAAATTGTCATTTTAGATATCAATTCAATTGAAGCAAATGTGTCTTTTTTTAAGGCAGTAAATTAGGATGAATGTACAATCAATAAAAGTTAAAAAAGTTCCTGTGTGTTACGAAAATTAGCCTTGTATATTATAATTGTATACCTTTTTAACTTTTATCTACATCCATATCATAAAACCTCCATTGTGTAATCAAAAACCGTAGGAAATGACCACCATTTTGACAACCAATTAGGAAAAACCAGTGCTGCAATGTTATTCCCGTATCGTTTTTAGTATAGAAATGAGATTAAATTTGGAACAGCTGTCAAAACTCAAGTGAGTCTCTATTCTAGTATCCATAGATATTAAAACAGTTATTAATACGGAACATCAATTCAGTATGTTTTTTTAATATAAACTGCACAACATATGATCTCGACTGACATGAGAATAGAGACTTCATCCGTTTGTCTATGATTTAAAAAAAAAATGGTCTTGACGGACGGCCGCCATTATGTTGACGGTTTGCTGAACGAAAGTAGAATTTTGTTGAATTGAATAGAAAAAGTTGTTTGTAATTTACATTTTAGTTGAAAATATGAATAGTAAGTAGTCTTCTCGGAGTGTGTGTGATGTGAAAATGCGCCGGATATCGGAAATATGCAGCCACGATGGCAACAAATAACTTGTTGCCAGAAAATATTGTTTCTGAACCCCTCATGGAGGATTTATAATATGTGTGTAGATAAAGTTATGTATGCAACTCTGCATAATTTGGCCTTAAAACACACGTGCGATCTTATTATGAAACTCGCTAAAAGCTCGTTTCATAAAACCGCACTAGTGTTTTAAGGCCTATCATTATGCAACCGTTGCATAAACTACTATTATTCGCAACAATTAACATAGTAAAACACGTATAAAAAAACAAGAAAGAATAAATATTGTTGCGAAACGGACCCAACTCAGCATGAGCTGGCTGTGAAGCCAACGCTGGTCTTCCGTTGGGACCGATCTTGGCAACATACTGTGTTCATTTACTTGCCACGTACTTCGATATACTTATTCTATTTATTACTAACTTCATTCGCGTGGAATTTCCGTATTTTAAACATGTTTTGCCAAAATAAATACTTACTTCCGATATGGAAACATGTTTATTCTCACGGAGATTCGTCTCAAGTTTAATCCATGGGGTCTGTGGCATATCTTTTTCATTCTTCTTGATAATATAGCATCTGTAACAGTTAAAGTTATTACTTAAGTTCCATCCCGCGATTGCGCTTGGAATTCTGGTTCGGTCAATATTTGCCCTTACCGGGGATCGAACGCAGGACCGCTAGCTGCGTAGCGGTCACTACCAACTAGGCTAACCGCGTCAAAAAAGCGTACTTAATTTTATCCCTTTATTAGCCCTTATTAGCCCTTTCACCGCCTTAGTCAGTAATGCCAAAGTCAAAGTCAAACTATCTTTATTCAATTTAGGCTTTAACAAGGTCTTATGAAGGTCAAGGAATTAATCTACCACATGTCCGGAAAAAATACTCTACTAAAAAGAGCCGGCAAGAAACTCGGTGAGGTATAATTTTTCTCGAATAATTTATAAAACTACTCGCCGAAAACTAGAATTTCACCAACACCATCTTGACGAATGGCGATCTACTACTGTGCGCTTTTTAAGACACTTCCTGCCACGTACGGTGAAATTGTGGAACCAACTTCCATCAGCGGTGTTCCCGGACTGTTTTGACATTGGAGCCTTCAAGAGAAGAGTTTATTTTTCCCTAAAAGGTCGGCAACGGCTTAATGACTCCTTCGGGGTTAGTGATGTTTATGGGCGGCGATGATCACTTACCATCAGGTGACTCGCAAGCTCGTTTGCCTTCCCTTATATAAAAAAAAAACCGACTTCAAATAGCCTTTGAAAAGTAAGTTTTCTTTTCAGATTTTATTTATTATCCTGTGATACTACATCAAGTAACAGTAGCATACTGCCAATTGCTCATCACCGTTTACTAACTGTTACTATCCGCGGTGCAAGGATGTCAATCGTTGAGGCTTTCTCCTGGTTCTTCAATTTTACTACATGAATTTTCATGGACATAAGTTGCTTCAGAAATTTATACAGCAATTTAATCGCCAACCGTGAAATACTCAACATTTAGGAGTTTCGGTGATCATCTGTGGTCTTCATCAACAGTTCCACTTCACCAAATAATGCTTTTGGAACGTAACTGCTTGAGTTATTACAGAAAATACTAAAATTGCTCTAGGCTTGCCTATAATATTTGAAGAGTTCCATCGATTCCTCATAGATCCTTTCATCATAACTCGACTTTGACTACAACGGGACCCAACTGCAAGTATACCCTACTGATTAAAAAAATATTTTTCAAAATCGGTTTATAAATGACGGAGTTCTGAAGTAACAAATATAAAAAAAAAGAAAAAATACAACCTAATTGGGAACATCCTCCTTTTTTTTAAGCAAAATTCAAAAACTTATAGACCTAGATTTTATTCTGATTGATAACCTACCAAAAATTGGTAAAAATTAGTTAACATTTAAAGGGTGGAAATTGTTATCGCCTATTGTTGAAAAGTGGGATTCCTCTTGCACTGTATTTTAACACAAAACTATTTGCTTTGGCAAAGCGAAAAAAATATATGTTTATATTCATAACATTAAAAAACTTGCTACTTATTTGGAATGGATTCGATAAAAAACCGGCCAAATGCGAGTCGGACTCGCGCACGAATGGTTCCGTAATCTATAAACAAGCAAATAAAATCACATTTGTTGTATGGGAGCCCCCCCCTTAAATATTTGTTTTATATCAATTTAATTATTAATTTTTAAATTGAATATATAAATAAATATTCTGTAAATATTTTAAGCGTCTACCTGTTGCCGTTATCAATATCGGGCGAAAACGAACAATAAAATCACGTTTGTTGTATGGGAGCCCCTTAAATATTTATTTTATTCTGTTTTTAGTATTTGTTGTTATAGCGGCAACAGAAATACATCATCTGTGAAAATTTCAACTGTCTAACTATCACGGTTCATGAGTTACAGACTGGTGACAGACGGACAGACGGACAGTTCTATATCTTCATTTTTTTAAGTTATGGATCTATAATTAATAACACTATTACATCACGCCCATACTCAAAAGTTTGCAGATTATATATACGTGTAGTGTGTTTACATATATAATTAACCCGTTTTTGATTTTCCCTATACAAATAACCGGACAGTGCTTCTCGTTCACTCCGGTGCAAACAGACAGAGACCGATCACTCAAGGTCATTGGCTCTTGTCAGCGTCTTATTGGTATTTTATGGTTTAGGCGACTAAATAAGTCACCTAAATCATTAAATGTCGGTAAGGAAAATTGACGGAGTATAAAAATTTCGAGATGTAAAAAGACCTAATATAAAAATGACGATGTATAAAAATTAGTGGAGCTCCGTCGACACTTTTATTTCAACTCAATTAGACACTGTCGCCGGAGCTCCGCCCACGTGGAGCTCCTATTTCTGGGTGGTTTGGCCCTCCGGGCCTGCTGCAGCACTAACATAACCTAAACCTACCTAGCCCCTGTTCCACCTATCCCTCTTCTTAATTCCATTTCGCCATTATTATGCTTCGTAATTTACTTACAAGGTACTGTTTCTTTTTCATACGTAATTACGGAACCCTCGGCGCGCGAGTCAGACTCGCACTTGACCGGTTTTTTTTATTTCGTCGTTATTATTACTTGACATTTTTATACTTAGATTTTTTCATGTTTGGAAAATCGGCATTTTTATACCTCGTCATTATTTCTTACCGACATTAATCGTCTAAATCTATTTTATAAGGTATGACATTGATATTTTATTGTAGCCTCCCCTCAATGCACCCCCCTAGCTACGGCCCTGTAGACTTCATTAGGTTGATACTTACTGCCCATGAACTATTTCTGTCGGGTTGTCGGCAATCGCTTGAATTCTAAATTTTCCTGTGTCCCGTAACTCCCCTTTGTTTTCATGAGAACAAGTCAGGTCCTGAGATTCTTCTGAGATGCGGAATCGTAGTATTTTGAGGTCTGGAACTAAATAAATTCTACTGGGTAAAGAGGATAGATTACCGAGGTTTACTGTCATTGGGTACAAACTTGAACGTCCACGTCCATTATTCGTTAATTAATAAATTCATTTACAACTAAAATAAATTTGGTTATAAATACTTTTCAGCATAATTACATTTTGACTAAATTAACTTTGAATACTATTGACTTTTGACCCAACTTCAGAATGGTTATTTCACGTGGACGATTTTCCATTTGTACCTAATGACAGTAAACCATTACCGAAGCGACGTTAAACGAAAATGGGAAGCCGGACAAGAGCGAGTATGATCACGCGCCGAGGGTTCCGTACCCGTAACTATCCTATTTAATTTCATATTAAATAAAATAAAAAAATAGAATCTGTAAAAAATGTGTGACTTTATAAATATGATGGGGCTAGAAGAAGAAACTAATTTCAACATTTTAGTCCATTTAAAAACATAATGGGCGGTCATTTTAATACCACATCTGTGCCTAATTTCAGCTGACTACGTTAAACCATTCGTGAGAAAAAGGGTCTTGACAGACAGATGGACAGATGGAAAATAAAGTTATTGTATAAGGGTTCGAATGTAAACCAATACTTTATTGAGAGAAATATTTATTCTGTCCAAGAATACATGCTAACGCCTTGCATTAATAATTTTATTTTAATGATAATAATGGCTTAGTAATAATAATAACTAGTGGCTCCGTGAGCTGTAGACCTCGCGACAAACTTAACTTTGCCGTTAGAAAACTGTTATCCTGATACATCGACATAAGTCGCGGTCAGTTTACCAACAACCCTTATACCTCCGCCATTTTGAAAAATTACGAAAAACAGAATCGAAAAAAGAAAAAAAACATATAAATATCGAACCGCGTCACAAAATTTCACGCGAAATGCGACCTGCGCCTCTATTCCGGAACGTCCAAGCGATATTGCGACGCGCTAGCAAGATTCTCATCCCACTATTCCGCACAATGCGTAATTCGTAAGTGCGGGATACGATTCTCGCTCGCGAGCCGCAACAATATCGCTTGGACGTTTGGACGACGAATTATGACTAAACTCGTGCATTGTCACACAAAAGAAATAGCTTCGAAATGTTGTGACATACCATTTGTCACTAGATAATGATTTTTTGAAGTCGGTATTGCGAAATTGGTGTTAATAATGTTTCTTTCTATATATTCAATTAAATTAGAATATAATACATTACCTTCATCAGCACTTATATAGTTAAAAACACAATAATAACTATACACTTGATCAAATACATCGTTTAATGCATTGCTTATGCCATTTGATTTAGTACTGAACATAATAAGTAATAACTATGACACTTCAGTAGTGCGGCAATGATTTAACTGTAAAAGTGGACATGTCCTTAAATCCATCGTAATCTGTCGGGGTGTACTCTGAACTTAGATTCAATAGCCTAACCTAGGTTCAATAATTTAAGGACAATGACTGCTACAAAACCGCAAGAAATTTAAATAAATTAAATTGTCCTCATGAACAATCGAGGTAATAACTATATACACAGCGGAGCACCATGAATCAAATAGTTAACTTCGTTAATCACTAATCCGTTACTAAAACACCGGACAAGTGCGAGTTAAGCTCGCGTGGATAGGGTTATATGACCTACATGATTATCTGACTTTCCTATGTAACTTTAAATACCATAGACTTCTTATAGGTTTTCCTGTAATCTATAGGAAAGCACTATTTTTTTCTATATTTTCAAAGATAAAAATAATAAATAATAATAAAACTTTAGGCCCATTAGTTTCGGAGATAAGTGGGGGAATGGTAAATTTTCGCCTATTTTCCTACGTAACCTCCAAACTAACCATAAAATTCAAAAAATATAATATATTTAAGATTCTCACGGGCTCTCTCATTTGATATGTTAAACTTTTTTTAAATCTTCCTATTTACCCCCCAAAAATGAGGACCCCCACGTTTAAAATTCATTTATTTACATTACGCGTCCGTGTTGCGCACAGACTCACATAATTGTACCAAATTTCAACACAATCGGTCCAGTACTTTCCGAGCAAATTGGCTATGACAGACAGACAGACGGACAGTCAGAGACGAGTGATCCTATAAGGGTTCCTTTTTTCCTTCGAAGTACGGAACCCTAAAAAGCTCAAAAAACAGGTACGGTAAAACCATTGGACGGATTTCGTAAAAGATGGACACCCTTATGTATTGTTAATACGATAAGAATATGTTCATATTTTCCTGGACCCGTAGCACAGTAATTTTTATGCATTCATCTCTTGCGCACCCGCAAAATGGTTAAAAAGTGACAGACTTTTTACTTGCACGATAAAAGGCAATGTGCCAGGGTCTCTGAGAACATACTCATAGTTAAAGCCTCAACGCCATTTCATTATTTATTTATTAAATAACAAGATGGGCTTACAGTAATATACCAAACGTCTAAATTGCTGACACAAGGAATACTGAAAACAAAGTGTAACACAGTTGTGTGTAATTACACATAAAAGAGATGACTAATAATGCAAAGACGGTACAACATTCAGACATAGGTTTTTTACACCTCTCTTGGACCTCAGATACGAGCATATTAAGAACATAGCCGGGCACCGTTAATCAAATGGTTAACTTCGTTAATCGCTAATCCGTTACTTAAAAAGTTAACTTCGTTAAACGTTAAAGCGTTACATTTCGGCAGATTTAAAGGAAGTTAACGTTAATTGTTAACGGCCTCCGGATCTCGTCACTCACCGTACGAAACGCAATAGCAAGCTATACTTTACGCCGATATTCTGTGAGAGTTTGGTACTACCCCGGTCGAGCCGGCTCATTAGAATAGTAATCATCTAGTGAGGATTACTGTTTGACTGTAGAGTCAAACTACAACTACAACTACGCTACTCTACGCTTACTTTTGAGGTGTCAGAACGCGAATCTGACACCATCGCAGGTTCAGTCGCATGTCAACCACCATTCTTGACGCATGCTTGACGCCCTAAGTGACACTGTTATAGTCAAATTAAAACTGATATAATTGAAAAAATGCCCTACCGCATCGTGCGGTGCGTAACCGCAGCACCACCGACCCCACCGTCCACAATGATATGATAGCGTGTGAATCAAGCAATATTAGACTTTTGTGTGTATGTCGTAAGAACTAGGACATCAGCAATAGGGTGTGAGTAAGCCATGGAACTGGCGGTTGACAACCTTCTATGAGACTTGTTACACGAAATTGTACTGATAGGCATATCCTTCTTTTGAGATCTTTGTAGGCATCAAAAAGTAGAATGACCCATTTACGCGACTGTTAAAATTTATACAATTGCAAATGGCTGAAATTCGTTTCGGAATTTATAGTTGCATTTAAAAATTGAAAATATTATTGTACTAGTGTAATATGCGTTAACTATTATATACTTAAGCGAAAATATAGTTTTCAGAATATTTCATTTGCATATATTTTTAATAATTTTAGATCACGATTGTTTTCACTCCTCTGCTGCACTGGGAGTGAAGAAATAGCATAGAATGCGTGCAGATGCTTATCATCCTGGCATGTCGTAAAAGTCGACTAAGGGACGGGTCCTCTCCAACATGGTGGACTATTTGTATGGCCGATGGGCTGATCACCTGTCACCATACGGCTCGTCATACCATCTTAGGACTAATCAATCGAACTTGGCCACAAGTAGTCTTGTGGCTCTGCCCACCCCATTAGGGATTTCGGGCGTGATAATATGTATGTATGTATGTACGATTGTTTTATATAGGTAAGGAAGGGCCTGGCCACATGACCACGGTAAGGCGCTGTGCCGTGAAAAATTCCGTTGCACGTCGCCCTTATTTCTATACATGTAAAGGCGATGTGTACCGGGTCATGTGGCCAAGCCCTAAGTGAGTTCCTCGTATAATAATAACTTAATAACCTATATTTTTCCATCTAAAGTGGAGTGTCAGTAAAACGAACGCTATCGCATGATTATGGTAGATATAATATGGAAAGCTTTAGTAATAACGCAATAGAAACCAAGTCCGCGCGCACAATTTGAAGCAACAAAATCGGAGCCATTTATGGCTCCAAATTTATACAAACGCCGGGACGCGCCCATAGTGTCAAGTGTCAAAGCGCACCGGTTTATTGCTTCACTTTTGTCAGGGCGCTTGTTTAAACTATCCTTCTATGGTTTGTAATTATACAGCATTATACAGCCGATTATAAAAATATTTAGACTGCCATTTGTTTTTACAAATTAATATTATCGTAATACATAGAACCGGTGTTGACCCATATTACGGTTTCGCCAAATTTTTTACCATGACAATTCCGAATCACGTGACTCGCCACCGCCGCCTTACCATTTGGGCGGTAAGCGCATGCGCGAACCCAGTATCTGCCCAGACAAAATGGCTACTAGCGAAGCGTCATCGAATTGATTATTTCACACAACTCCTGTTTCAACTCGTTATCTCGAACAAAAAGTCGCGCGGCGCGTTCCTAGTTTATAAATACGCCAGTAAAAATAATAGGAGCGTTCAAAATAGCCCGTCTGAATTCTAACCTAACAGTGCAGTTGAATTCTGTGTTACAATTTGAAATGGTTTAGCAGTGTTCTGTTGTATATAAGTGTTTTTGAATTTCCTGTATGGCCGCTAGCTAGCTTGGTGAGTACACGGTATTTTCATTACACGTATCTAGTTTAGTACGGTTACGTCTGACCCAATAGCGTTTAATGCGGTTAAAGTGACATATTACCGCTCATCCCTACTACATTTTATTGCGCGAATTATGCAGCTGACATTGGCTGAAAAGAAAAAACGCGTGTTTCAAAAATTAAAAAGAAAATAATGTTAACATTTTAAACGAATGGAACGACATTTAGAAACAGTCTTTTTTTAAAAAAAAAAAAAACAAAATGTGCAGTGACATAATGGTTGAATAATCTTGAAAATCATGTAATAGCCGAACGGCTTTCCCTGATTTTTTGGGAAAATCCGCCGTCTTTGTCGTTCTTATGCTGCTGTCCTGCTCTATGGACTTTCCTGAATGGGCGGCGGACATGCGCATTAAAACTTGGGCCTTCTTAAAAAAATATAAAAGGTTTTCGCAAGAACAGAATTTTTGATGGTCACATCATGCCCTGATTTATGAAAAAAAAAAAATATTTGTAAGGCGCGCCTGTTTTGTTTTTAGCTTATTTTTAATGATTGATTTAATGATACATTGCAAAAATAATGTCAAACTAGTTGCGTAAATTACCCAGCCTATTTTATCATCATTATAGTTATAATGGAACATCGGGCGTCGGTATGAAAATATCTTTGAAAGTTGTCGTAATTTTTTTATAATAATATTTTGATCATGTTTAAGCATGCCTGCTTTCACTTGAAAAATCACACTCATATTATAAAGCGAAAGGTTTAGTGTGTGTGTGAGTGTGTGGGTTAGTGTGTTTGTTACTCCTTCACACTTCAACTTCGCACGAATTTGGATGAAATTTGGAATAAAGATAGCTTATATTCTGGATGAATACATAGGATTTGATCCCGATCCCACGCGTATCTAACCTCTTCAAGGCCAAGCATGTCTGAAATAATACGAATTTCAACTTTACGTCAAACCAATGAAAGGATCTTTTCCCCGGTATACCGTGACGGATATATCCGTCGTTGGCGTTGGAAAGGTTAATATCAACCCCATTGCATAAACGACGAGCCATAAGTAACGGTAAGCGTCAAATGCGTTTTAAATTGTAATTTAACGTGTTTTTAAGAGGACTATGAACCAACGGCAAAATCACCCTTTTCATACAAAATGCTATAACGATTTACACCCCTTAAATGTTAAACGATTTTGACCAATTTTCGATAGGTTATCAGTCAGAACAAAATCTAGGTCTATACGTTTTTGAATATTGATTAAAGATCAACAAAGTCAAATAATCGCCGAAATTAATTTGTGTGAGAATACTAAAAACAACAATAAAACTGAATTTATTTATTATACTGAAAAAACCCAAACGTATAGACCTAGATTTTGTTCTGACTGACAACCTATCAACAATTGGTGAACATCGGTTAACATTTTTGTATGAAAAGCCACTCCTCCTCACACACCTCACACACACACTCCCACACACTCCTCTGGGGCAGTTCAATATAAGAATCCTTTTTATTTCTCGTTATTTAACTGGATACATTTCATTAATCTTAAGGCTTCATAGGTTCTTCAAGTATTTGGGAAGGGCTTACTTGACGTATGTATGTATAAAATGTATACTTGTATGTATGTATGTATAAAATAAACTGAAATAAGAATGTGTCCAATAGCACTTTTCTTACAGTCTCTAGTTAAGGGGAATACACTACGTTCTTGTGTTCTTTATCAAGTAGCACTTAACTAATTACATTTAGCTATTTTTTTACTAGACTACCTCAAAAGGTTTAGTTCTTTTGAGTCTTCTCACTCTGTCTGTATTGTCAAGAAGCTGAATTGCCTCGACGTTTACGTGATGGTGAAGTCTATGCTGGTGAGCTTCTGCATATTTGTTTATAACTTTATCGACGACCTCTTTATTGAGTCTTTTCAAATGTTCTTTTGTTGAACGGTCGTGATGAAACGTCTGCAGATTATTTTACCAAATATATTAAACTCCTTAAAATAGATATGACGGACAGTTATCCAGTATGAGCTCATCCTTCCTACGTCTCGGAGTTTTTTAATGAACTTGTGACCTAGGTCATTGGAAACGCGAGCCTAAAGTTATCTCAATCCAACGCTTGAATCCTTTCAACCTTGGTACACCCCTTTAAAAGTAAAAAAATCTGGCGACCCCCACATGACCGTATTAATACTATGTCAGTGGTTTCAACGACAAGGTATTTAGACCTCTGAGCAAGGTTTTGCGACCCCCTGAGCAAAGGCTTGTGACCCCTGAGCAAGGGCTTGCGACCCCTGAGCAAGGGCTTGCGACCCCCTGCGCAAGGGCTTGTGGTCCCCTGAGCAAGGGCTTTCGATTCCCTGAGCAAGGGCTTGCGATCCCCTAGGTAAGGGGTTTCGATCTTCCGAGCAAGGGCTTGCGATCCCCTGAGCAAGGGCTTTCGATTCCCTGAGCAAGGGTTTGCGATCCCCTGAGCAAGGGCTTGCGACCCCCTGAGCAAGGGCTTGCGACCTCCCAGGGGGCCGTGACGCAACGCGAAAAACACTGCTTTACATTACTATGCTCTATTCGAATCCAACGCTAGTTGAGGCTGGACAGAAATGTGTTTACATTGTTGAAATAATAATACTTCATCGGCAGCCGTTTAAATGCCGTTCCCGGCAAAATTGCCCGAAATTATAATATTGCCGGCAAAATTCCTGGGATAATTATAAGGGTAATAATGTTGCCGGGAATATTAAAAAATCCCGGTAGAATTGTGAATATTCCTAGGATAATTATATAACGTTGCCGGCATAGTTATAGATAGTTTTTCATATTCGTATATTTGTATTATTAGGACATGAAATGTTATATTTCAAATTGTTTCTTTTGATATTTGGAGACCTTACATCTCCATCTTTATACTTGACCGTGGAGACTGTCTACACCTCCATTTAACCTAGATTAATCGATTTAGATGTTTCTATGCTTCAATTTTTTGTTCTGACCCTTAGAGACTTTATACATCTCTAAGTCACTTAACTTTTCCAGACGCGGAGACTATACGTACATCTCCCTTATTAGTTATGTATTAGAATTCATTTGTACCCATTAGGTTTTTATGTTGCACATTTTGTGTTAGTTTTTAGATAAAACTGTACTGCCAAAGTTGAAAAAAGACTTACTGCTGAGTTTCTTGCGGCGTTTCTTCTCAGCAGATGTCACCTTTCGAAGCGCTGGTAGATTCAGACATGTAAAAGAGCCCACGTGGCCTACTTGCATAATAAATATTTTCATTTTCATTTTCATATAAAAAAGTTGCCGGTTTTGGGAATTTTCTCGGGATAGCATATTATCATACCAAAGACGTGGCGACAGCTAAAATATAAATTCATAACTAAATTATCATAAATGGTAGTAGTAGTGAAACTCTTTATTGTATTTCAACACCTTAAAAATTACAAAAACAAATTATTTTTTAATTTTATTTAACTTCCAGTGATAGCGAAGAAAGTGATAAATCGAGTGTGAATGGCTTTTACACTTAATTTTAACCTTCTAACAGTTTTTTCGACTGCATGAAAACAAAACTCAAACTTGCAATAAATAATGTATGAAGATTCTACAAGTTTACGTACTGAAAAAAAATATGAAAAAACTTTAGTCTCTAGGGACAAAATATTACACCTTATTCCGTCTAAGCAAAGATATAATGACACTTTTAGAGCATGAGAAGTGAAAAAGACATTGTGTGGCCGCCGGCCGCAAATTGGTGAAGTGTGTCAAAAGTTCGTTGACACTAATCCTTAAATGGGACGCTAAACGTGCGCGTGAGTGGAACAGATTTCCTATAGTACTAAAATGCGGTCAGTTGCCATACAATAGGCCAGATACTTGACCGTTTAGGCCGATACATAATACTCTTACATACTTAGTACACATACGAGAAGGTTCTTCATCATCATCATCATCATTTCAGCCGTAGGTCATCCACTGCTGGACATAGGCCTCCCCCATCGATTTCCAAAAGGGCCAGTTGGAAGCGGCCTGCATCCAGCGTGTTCCTGCGGTCTCTCTTAAGTCGTCTGTCCATCTTGTGGGTGGACGTCCTACGCTGCGCTTACCGGTCCGTGGTCTCCATTCGAGAACTTTTCGGCCGCATCGGTCATCTGTTCTGCGTGCTATGTGCCCTGCCCACTGCCACTTCAACTTGCTAACCCGGTGGGCTATGTCGGTAACTTTCGTTTGTCTACTGATCTCTTCGTTTCTGATTCGATCTCGCAGAGAAGCCCCGAGCATAGCTCTCTCCATAGTTCGTTGTGCGACTTTGAGCTTGCTAATGAGGCCCATAGTGAGAGACCACGTTTCAGTGCCGTATGTCATCACTGGCAACACACACTGATTGAAGACTTTCGTCTTAAGGCACTGAGGTATTTTGGACGAGAAGACGTTGCGAAGTTTACCGCACGCTGCCAGATTGCTGGGAGAAGGTTCTTACGGGAAGAAAAATCTAATTAGTCCGACAGTTAGATTACTTATCAAAAATATAGAACACATATTTCTTGCTTTATCAAATCAATCAAAATTGACAAAGATAACGCGCATCAAAGTTCAGGAGTGGGGGCTCATGACGTCACTTAATGGTAAAAAGTGTACAAAGTCGTGACGTCACGCGGAACTTCAACGCTCTATATCTTCTTATTTTTTGTTCAATTGACAAAAGAAAAAAATATGTGTTCAATACTTTTTGATAATGTAAATGACGGACTAATTGGATGTTTTAGGAAACTAGCCTATTGCGCAGAAAATTGGATAATTACAGAAAACTTGACGACTACTTTAACTTCGCGCGTTTGAAGAATGTGAATTTAGCAGACAGCTGTATTCTTTCGGTCTATGCCGGTGAAACCGCGGGGGATAGCGTGTATATAAATTAATGAATGCTAAATTATATTTCTAAAGCTTCTACTTCCTATCGTTAATCAAATAAGCCATTAGAGATTAGGGCGGCATTAAAATGAAGTTACAACTGAATAAGAGCGTTAACTGTAATATTTCCTGTTTTAACATTAAGAACAATGTAATTGAATAAAACACATCTCTGGTTTTTCGTACTACGTTTAACCTAAAGAAAACGGACCATTTAGGCTAGAAAATTAGGATTTCTTTTGTATGGCCATGACACTACGCCGTCAATGATGTCTGATGATGATCGGAGTGATGAGTATTTTTAATAGTGTTTTTTGTTGATTGGATAAAATAAATAAAATAAAAGTTGATTGATTTTCCTTCGTACTTTAACAGACTTAGGACTATAGGTCGGACTCGGAGCCAGTCGACGTTAATAACTCCGCGAAGTCAGTAAGGATCGCGTGGATTCTGTGAGTGAATCGAGTCCACTCACGGGATCGGATCATTTGACTCTTTGAACCCGGAGTTACCCATGACTAATGCGGTATATGTATATATTATGTAACCTGAATCTCGGAAACGGATTCAACGATTTTCATAAAATTTAGTATGCAAGGGGTTTCGGGGGCGATAAATCGATGTAGCTAGGTTTCATTTTTAGAAAACGTCATCTTTCCGTGTTTCAGGCAATGAAAAACTGCTACAATATCATAAGAATACGACGGTAAACGCCGCCATCTACAAGGTTATAATAACTCAGGTGGGAAATCGGTCGGTCCCTAAACCAGAAGACCCCGGTTCGAATCCAGATGATTATATATTCCCTTTTTTTTTGTTCCTTCTTTTGTGAGAAAAACCATTATTGGAGTTTATTATTACCAGGTCCTATTATTTATATAATAGCAACATGTCTGTCAGTTCTTTTATACCTGGAAGTACTTGGCGGAAGATGCTGATTTGCTTGACAGTCTTCCGTACTTCCGGTCATACAGGAAGTCGCTGGTTTGGCGTTGTAAGGTAGTACCGACGTTTAAGCGCGCAGCGCGACGTAATATGTCATCTGGTACTTTCAATGCAAGATAACAGATGGCGTCACGTCGCACTCCTGCCACGCGCGCGATGTGACTGGGCCTTTAAGGTTGGTCGTTCACTAATCCTTCCTTTGTGCCTCGCATCTGACACCAGACATATCTGGCGAACAGTCGGACTACAGGCCCCCAATTCTCGGTGCATTCGAGTTAATCGAGATTAAACGTCAGTGCATACAGTCGTTTGACACAACTGTATGAATCTGACGTTTAATCTCGCAATCGACATTATCTCGAATGCACCGAGAATTGGGGGCCAGTTCTAGGGTGTGAATCTCTAAAGTAGCACTGCCTTCATAAATTTCCTGACGAGCGTAACTTGACCCGTCAGTGCGTATAAACTACATGTTCGTGCGTGTCTTCGACGTTGGTTGTTTTTCGACGCAACCAGCCACGGACATAGGTACGTAACTCCACATAAAGCCTACGAGCGCGCGGGTCAATTTATGATTGGTCGATGAAATGAACGACGAAAGTTAGAGAATAACATAGCAGGAGTGTGATCAGCGGATAAACGAAACTATTAATTTAGACTGTAAGTACAAGTGCATTCGGTCTAAATTTGATTGATCCCTCATCGCAGATCAGCCGCTGCACACGTTACAGAATCACATGGCTGTTATGTAAAGGTTCCGACCGTAACATGCATCAACCGCACCCGCTGTTATCTGTTACAGTTGCACGTGATACTATCGTTTTTATCAGTGTACTATCTGTGTGATTAGGTACGCTGTGACGTCAAACGAGTAATTTAATAATAGACGCGTGTCTCGTAGCAATTATTTTAAAGGCTAATTAAAAGGGTTAATTTAAGTTTTATTTATGACTTTAGTTTATTGTTCTTATGAATATTTATGTTGTATACAATTGGACTATAATCCTGTATTAGCTTTATGGAAATAAGGTAAGTATCCGTCTATAAAATGTATAAAAATAAGTAGCTTAATCCGTTTGTAGGTGTATCGACGTACTTTACGGCTTTTACCATCATTTACATATTTCTTGATAAAGATTAAAATTTAACTTTGCATGTTTGTCATTATAAATAAATAGTGGACCCGTCACAGCTTCGCCCGCGGTATTTTCCATACAAACTGTATAACCCCTTTTCACCTCTTTAGGGATAGAATTTCAAAAAATCCTCCTTCATTAATGCACCTCGAAGAATGTCTCCTCCAACTTTCAAACGTCTAGGACCACCCATTTAGGCTGTGCGTTGTCTATAAGTGAGTCACGGCACTGTTTTATATGTATAGATATCAATGTCGGGTGGTTCATTCGTTAATTAATATTTTACAGGGTTTAATATTTACGCATCCCAATGAAAGAACAGAAATAGTGTCACTCTCACACTAAGTACCAACCCTATTCTGTTTCTCTATTAAAACACCAGTCAATGTTCGGGAATCATGCAGAGGCCGTTAATTCTCGTCGTCGTTAAACTAATAAACGGTAAAATCCATGTAACGCATCTTAACATTACTTCATCTAACCGACCCACTTAAAAATAAAAACGGAAACGGGCATCACGAAATGATACAAAATTAAAGTAGAGTTAAATGATAGAAGCGACATTTCTCTGCCCGACTGAGATCACGAAGTAGGGTGATGATATATTATTATTTACTGCAAATTGAGATGATATTTTTTAATGGTCAAGGGCTCCGAAGCTAGTGGTCGCGGGTTCGCTTCCCGCTAGAGTCAGATATATCATAAACCAACATTAGAATCACTGAGCGAAAGGGTACGAAAATGAAAATATTTATTTTGCAAGTAGGCCACACGGGCTCTTTCACATGTCTGAATCTACCAGCGCTTCGAAAGGTGACATCTGCTGAGAAAAAACGCCGCAAGAAACTCAACAGTAAGTCATTTTTCAACTTTAACCTTCGATTTTTAACTAAAATTAACACGTAAAAAGTGCAACAAACCTAATGGACCCAAATTAATAGTAATAAATAACTAATAACTAATATAGTCTCCACGTTACGTTCACAAGTTAATTTAAGTGTCTTACAGATGTATAAAGTCTCTAAGGGTCATAATAGGTAGTAGGCAGTAATAGTTAGATGTATCCAATTGATTTTAGTAGTATTTGTATAGTTATCTAGTACTCATAGCACAGGGCTTCCTAGTTTGGGACTAGAAGAACGTGTGGTAGAGTCAAAGATACATAGTTTTACTAGATGACCCGCCACAGCTTCGACTGCGGCATTTTCCATAGAATTTTTATCATTTTCAAAAATATCAGAGCATCCCTCCGTAGTTCACCCATAGGGTAAGTACTTGACTTTCTGCTGAGTTTCTTGCGGCACTGCTCAGTAATGATGGTCCAATTCGAAGCGCTGGCAGATTGAATCCATTTTAATTTATTCAGGTGACAAGTAAAAGAGCCCGCAGGTGGCTAATTTGCTGAATAGAGAAATAAATAAATAAATCAGTGGAAAATCTTTACACAAATCGATCTAGTCCCAAAGTAAGCTCTAAAGGTTTGTTTAATGGGTACTAGACGACGATATACATACTTATATAGACAAATAAATACTTAAATACATAGGAAACATACAAGACTCAGGAACAAACATTTGTGCTTATCACACAAATATTTGCCCTTACTGGGGATCGAACCTGGGACGCTAGCTTCTGAGGCAGGGTCACTCCCAACTAGGCTAACCGCGTCGTCATCGAAATGTCATTCAAATGATTTGATTTAGGTTTTTTTGGGTCCTTTAACTATAATAATATCTAATGTCAAAGCTCTAGGACCAGCTGTTTCGGCTGTGCATGGTCTGTCAGTCTGTCACGGTACTGTTGTGTAGGTATAGAAGAAAAGCTGTTATTCGTTCGTTACTTCCTTAAGCTTAAGATGGCCTCTCTGTTTTGCTCTTTGACGACTCTCGAAGCCAGTGTGTACTTGACCGCCGCGTTGCTACCACGTAACGGTATTAAATATACCGTTCTCGTTCGCGGATCTCTGTGTGTGTGTGATTAGTGTTGTGTTTGTGGAGGTAAGTTTTAGTGTTGTGCTACTGTTATTTGTAGGTTGTGTTTTTGGATGTGATATTCTGAAGGAGGAATTGTAAGAAATGAAAGCTTCTTTTTTAAATTAGTTTTTTTTTTATATTTCAAGGGTTGCGAGATAATAAATTAAATAATTAAATAAACTGAAATGAATTTAAGTTGAAATCTCTCTTCGCAAGTTTCGGGTTTTTTCTGTAGCCGCTTCAAGAATAATCAATATATTTAATTTATTTTAAAAAAATAAGCGGGGCTGTTCTGGACATGTCAGTCAAACGCACCTCGACTGATGTGCAAAAAATAGTGACCCTAAATTTAATATTCAAGATAATAAACAAACTAAATATATTTTTGAATAGTACCTAAATAGAATAATGAAATTGCTTAATTCTGTTTAAATTAAATATAATACATTCATATTTTACTAAGACTTAAAACAACTGTAGTATTTACAACAAGTTTAACAACTTCAAGAAACTTTCAAATTGGATTTTTCTCAATACAAGACTTACCGGATAACTTTTCAGCCGTTGATATTTTAATTATTTAGTCGACTTTTTACCTGGTAGAAAATACCATTCGGCATTAAGTCTGCCTTATAAACTTCTCATTACTGGACTAGGACTGGACAGTGCGGATAGCGATATTCGCACGCATATGCGGCCTTAGAAGCGAGCGCGTATGACAACTAAATATTTAATTGAAGATATATTATTGTTAATAAAAAATCCCACCCTTTATTATTCCAAGATGGCAAGAAACTGAACGGAATGCGTTTCATTCCCTGGAAAATGTGGGTGCCGGGGTGTGATTCTCTTAAGATATACAAAAAAAAAAAACATATAGCGAGGAAATGCTCCCAGCTTTTTAGGAACTACGCCACGGGAGCCTTTTTTAGAATAAGATTTTTTAAGTTTTAACTTTAGCGTTATTTTATATATTAAATCATTAAACTTTATGAAACTAATTCATTAATTACATAATAAGTACAAACAATAGAATTATAATACTAAATAAAATTAAATAAATCTATTTAAAACTAAACTAAGTCTAAAAAAGTTCACTTGGATTTGAGCTGAAAATGCTGGCAGCATTTCCTCGCTATATCGCAATGCTAATATAGATTAAGATTTAATTTATTTTATTTAGTTTTTACATAGTTTAAATAAATTAATATTTTTAATAAAATAAATATAGGTTATCAGGTATAACTTCGTCTGCGTGTTGTGTGAATTTTCTTTATTACTTATTCATTCATAATAACTTTCTTATTATAGTCATATAGGTTATATGTGACCTGTGTCATAGGATCTTATGTAATAAAAAACGTCTTCAGATTGGCCATTGAGTAATTTGTGTCAGTAGAACCGGAACGGAAGATAACACACTGGTCTACACAGGTTTACCAATTTTTATGGGGACTCAGTTGACTGCTATTACATTGGAATAAAGTATAGTTTTGCTTGGAATAAAGTAAGAACTTGGCAATAAACGGAGAAAATATTCACGTGACGTTACGTATACTTGACAGGTGTCACGTGGTTTGGTATATTTTAATAATAATATCTTGGATAGTACCACATAGTTCTGATTTTCGTGTTGATTTGATGATACTTTGCAAGTAATATATGTTTTTGAACGACAATACAATAATTCGGTACCATCGAGCTGATCTGACGATGGAACCAAGACGTGGACAGTTCAACTCTTCAGTAGCTTACAATAGGGAAGATGCATTTTTTTTCATCATGTATTGGAAAGTGCTGAATAATAGAAACCGATCTGTGTACACAAACCATTTTTATGTTAATTATTTTATGAGTTATGAAGCTTTGGAAAGTCATTGTTCATACCACTCGCAAAAACACTCCATACAACATGGACAACCCCTATGACGTCACAGCTGTCGTTAGACTGAACAGAATGTATGGCGTTTAAACGAAATCTACAATTATTTTAGACCAGCATCGTGGAAATAAACATGACATAAATTTGGTGAGGATGTCCACAAAACTTTAATCAGAACTAAGAAACAATATACTCGTATATTTTCACTAACATTGATCCTTAATCGAATAAAAATGAATAGTCAAAACGATCTGCTTCTTTCTGTAATATGCTTTTGTTTACATTTACTTTCATAATATATCATTTAAACCTCATTCTTATTTTCATGCAACTTCCCCATTTGTTTTTTTTTCTGTAGTTGTTGTTATAAAGTTTGTATTATAACCAAAGTACTATTTCCGATAGGTTAATTATGACAGTGTCTGTTACATCATTTCAATTATATTTAAATGACAATTGGTTTCGTCTACGGATGAATATCATCAACATAGTTAATAGAACAGTCAGTCTATTAATGACAGCATGTTGGCAAAGTTAATACATTTGTGCAAATTTTAGATTAACTTTATTTAAATAACAAAACAATAAACGAATACAACATATTCAAATTCAAATGATTTATTTGTAAACATAGGTAATAGGGTGTTACAAAAGTGTCTAAAGTATCGCTATGTTTTGCCGCTAGGCATACAAAATATGTAACGTCATGATATCGAATGCACAAATATAAATATGTATAATTATTTGTTTTAATAATTTAATAGTTTCAGCTTAGCAAATTTAGCAATCCAGCTAGGAAAGTGCCAGCATCTTCGGCACAATGCTGCATGGGCCATTTTTTTAGTGTCAGTTTAATTGTATTTAGTTTTAATTTTATGTTTAGTTTAGTTTAATTATAAATTTAATTTGTAATTTTTTTTTTATTCATGAATAATTATTAAAAAAGAACAGTACCAGCTAACACTACAAAAAATAGATAAAAACTAAAACTAGGCTAAAATTACTTAAAATAAATTTAAAAAATCTGGTTCCCCCATTTGTAATTTAGTTTATGTAGATTCGGTTGTAACTGTTTATTTTGTTGTTTAAAAAAACTCGATAATAATTCAAAAAAGTTTGATATATTCTGCTAGTAGGTATGCTTTTTGTTCTAAGAAGTTTTACAGCGTTTTTTTTTAATTCCACTGAGTCAGTGTTTTTCAACTTTTTTGAGTACGCAACCCCTTTACAAGTTAAAAAAACAGCCAAGTGCGAGTCGGACTCGCGCACGAAGGCTTCCGTACCATTATCTATGAAAACGGCAAAAAAATCACGTTTGTTGTATGGGAGCCCCATTAAATATTTATTTTATTCAGTTTTTTAGTACGTTTTTTATAGCGTCAACAGAAATACATCATCTGTGAAATTTTTAACTGTCTAACTATAACGGTTCGTGAGATACAGCCTGGGTACAGACAGACTGACAGATGGACAGCGGAGTCTTAGTAATAGGATCCCGTTTTACCCTTTTGGGTACGGAACCCTAAAACACGGTACTACGTCATCTAAATTACGCTTCACCCTTCGCTGTGGATTGCGGCAAGGTTTCACGTAGTGTCCGTCGAAGGCGGGCATCGCTTGCGCATTCCAGCCGCGGTCGCTCCAAAAACACTTGACTCATGGCTTTCTCTTTCGTTACTTAATATGGCTATAGCTATATCGTTTTTACTTTCACAAACTCTTATTTTGCTCACACCCTAAGTTGCATAAACAATCTTGACTCCATTGGAATAAAGTTAATAATTCATTTCGCTTTTACGTGAGATAATAATCAATATTCGAGCCCAGTCAATAAAGCTCGTATCTTGGTACTTGGTAAGGGAGCTTTTTACCCGACTGCAGCGAAGTAAACAGGAGGGTTATGTTTTTCACATTGACATAATCACTTCATAGTTACCACCTAGAGCCAAAACTACTGAACCGATGACGGATGGGCTGTCAAATAATTCAAGCCAAATTCCCGGGTGACAGAGAGCATATGACGTCACCTGGAATCCAATATGGCGGATGCTAGAAGACATATTGTTTGTTGAATATTTTTCACCCATAATTTATTGGTATCAAACGAAAGGGCATGATGAGAGCGTTCCAGAAATATAACGTATAACATGTTGGCATTTATAAGTACTTTCTATAGATATACAATACATATAATGTGAAGTACATATATTGAGTAATAAATAAACTAAACTAAACTAAACATTTGGAATCATTTCTCGCTACCCGATCTGTCAATATCACAACCCACACTAAAAAATGAAAAAAAAAAAAAAAAACGAAACCCCCACTAGATTACCTCAAAACGAAAGATACAAAAAATTGATTCTGCGTTGCTCGTGAGGTCGATATGGAAATGACTCTCACTGTGACTTCAAATAGCTATTATAGGATTTCGTGGGGAGTCACCGACTGTTTCTATATCGACCCCACGAGCACGGCAGAACCGTGCAATTTCTTGTTCCGTGAGGAAACCGGATCTGCGAAGTAATTCAGAGATGTGTGTTCAGTCCCCAATCCGCACAGGGCCCGCGTGGGGACAGCTCTATGAGAGAAGGCCTCTGCCCAGCAACTGGGGAGTTTCTCAGGCTTAAAACTTTTTGATATTTTTATTATTCGCTAGTATTCATGCCATAACAACGCATATTCTGAGAAAACTTCAACCTTCTAGCTCTTACCGTTGTCGAGCTAGAGGCCTCTGACAGACGGACGGACGGACGTTGTAGGTTTAGTAATAGGGTCATGTTTATCCCTTCGGGTACGGAACCCTAAAACTTACTTTTGTGTATCCTTTCCCATTCAAACTGAGTCAACTAAATTCTACGAAACACTCATGTAAACCGGATTCTTATCAATACTTGGAATTATTTTGGATGTAACTAAGTATGATTTCATATTATCAAGTAAATTCCTTGATAAGATTGCAACGTGTGATACCTTTCTTTAGTGAAAATATGGGTCAATATTTTATTTAATATTTTGAAAATTGGCCAGTGGTTATGTATGTAAACTGCACGTCTGTATGTCTATGATAAACGAAATCTAAGGCCGCGTACTCCTTGCCGAAACTTGGTTATAGTCATTATTATTAATAAAATGAATGAACGAATGAATTTATTCGTGTGTGGAATATATACGCGTACGCAAACAAAATCGCGGGTAATCATAATAGTACATTCAATATGGGACTCATTTTTAATTTTCTATTGTTAGTTAATAAAAAAATCATGTTTTAATTGAAATAAATAAATAATAATGCATGTTTTATTTTTATACTAAATAACATCCGTACTCAAGTGATGGCGGGAGGCGTCATTGTTTTGACCGTAATTTGCAATAAATCAAGCCAAGCACTATTCTGCAACTTAAGTGTAGTTCAAATAACTTTTATGTAGCATTGTTTTTAACATGCATTTACTTAACTGCTCAAGCAAAATGGGGTAAGTGTGTAACCATGTGCTTATGTCAAATGCGATTGTATCTTTCTCTTTCACGTCAAAACAGAGAAAGGGATTGCCTAGATCAGTGTTTTTCAATCTATGGGTCGCGACCCCCAGGGTCACGGTTGCAAGCCCTTGCTCTCAGGATCGCGGGTTGCAAGCTAGGTTCTTAAACCCTTGTCGTTGAGTTCACTGCGCCTCTATTCGGGAACGCTAAGTGATGTTGTAGCGAGTTGCGAGCTAGATTTCTCATCCCACTCTTCCGCACGACGCGTAATGCGTAAGAGCGAGATGCGAGTCTCGCTCGCGGGTCGCCGCAGTATCACTTAGACGTTCCCGAATAGACGCCCTGGTATAGTATTCATACAGTAATGGGGATCACCATTTTTTTTTACAGAAATAATGAAAAAGCTGCCACTTTTAAGTAAAAAAAAATTTGCAATTATGACCGGCCCCTTATGTTCGAAATTTCTCAACCCAAAAATCCCAAATTTACATGCTGAGAGAAATTTAAGTATATTTTACAGGAAAATTAAAACGAAGCTCCAAATATTAAATTTTTTCCACAAAATAAAATAAAAGTAAACAACATTTTCATCACACTTGCTCGGAAAGGGTGTTATTATACGCAGGCGTATAGAGCAGCTATAGCCGATTTAGCTCCTCTATACGCCCCGCCGTCAGCGGGAGTTATAAACCATACATATAAATATAAATAATATATATAAAATAAATAAATAAATAAAATAAAATAAAAATAAAATCCATAACTCCCTAGGGACTTATGGATTTTGTATGGTTTCGAACTCCCGCGGGCAGTTAAGTGCGCCAGGTCGGCGGAGCTGCTCGGGAGCCGCAGCCGGCTGGGCGCGCGACCGCAAGCCGGCGGAGCTGCCCCGCGCTGATCGCAACGTACGCACAGTTTATGAACACCCACCTGATGGTAATTCACGATGTAAAATGGGAATAAAATTAATATATATACTTTTCTTTGTCTAATTTTTTTTTTATTTCCTCGCAAATGTGATGAAAAACATTGTGTGTATCACGGGCAGTAAGGGGATAACAAACTCGAGTCATAAAAGCCCTCGCCTGTCGGCGTCGGGCTTCTAACAGACTCTCGTTAGTTATCCCCTTCTTACGGCCCTAGATGCACAATGTACTATTGCAAAATCGTATCACACTCCAAAGTTGCATAGAGATAGAAGCTTCTGAAAGTTATTTCTTGTTGTATTTCATACGTAGGTTTTATAATGGTTCCGTACCTAAGAGGTAGTATATGTTTTTCATAGGTAAGTACGGGACCCTAGCCCGCGAGTCAGACTCGCTCTTAACCGGTTCTTTTTCTCTGTTTGTTGACATGTTATTATATGTATTATTGTAAGTACTTTAAATGTGTTTACATTTATTTTGTGTTTACGTTTTTTTTTTAAATACTGTTTATGCTTAAGATTATGACCAATTTTTGATAAGTTGTCAGTAAGAACAAAATGTAAATTTAAATGTTTTTCGAATTTTGATTAAAGATCAACAAAGTCAAATAATCGCCAAAATTAGTTTCGTATGAGAATACTCAATCAATCAATCAATCAATCAATCAATCAATCAATATTTATTTATTCGTCAACATAGGTGGAAAAGGTGTACATACTAAAACATCAATAAAACTGAATTTATTAATTATAGTGAAAACACTAAAACGTATAGACCTAGATTTTGTTCTTTTTTTTAATAATTCAGGGGACATTCTTTTTACACAAATCGATCTAGTCCCAAAGTAAGCTCTAAAGGCTTGTGTTATGGGTACTAGACGACGATATGCATACTTATATAGATAAATAAATACTTAAATACATAGGAAACATCCAAGACTCAGGAACAAACATTCGTGCTCATCACATAAATCGGAGCATCGGGGGCAGCCCCAACAGCATTCTGAATACCGTTGCAGTTAGGATACAAGGCTCTTTCCAGGAGCATTGGAACAGTATGCACTGTCTCCATGCTAAATTTTAGTAATAGTAAATTTGTAATTTGTAATTATTATTATTATTTTTTATCTAATTTGCGTGTATCTGTGTTTTTGTGTGAACTTTATTGAATTATGTTATGTTATTTTGGATTATGCAATCAAATATGGAATCTATTCTGAAATAAAATAATTTGAATTTGAATTTGAATAAATATTTTGCCCTTACCGGGGATCGAACCCGGGACGCTAGCTTCGGAGGCAGGGTCACTACCAACTAGGCTAACCGCGTCGTCACGTCGCGTTCTGTCAAAAGTTGGTCAACATCGGTTAACATTTTAGGTGGTGGAAATCGTTATCGCCTTTTGTATGAAAAGCCGTAGGTTCAAACTCATCTTAATTACCAAAATTGGCAAGTTAACCTACTTTTAAAATAACTAAAATATTATTATAACAAAAAAACTATGAGAGCGTAACTACGGAAAAACGTAAAAGTGGTCATGCGCTTCATACAACTCACGGATACTCGCAGGCACAGCTTTCGCCCGACCTCGTTTCGCGCTCTCCCTCTGGAAGGGCTCCGTTTTACTCTAGGTTAAGAGGAGTGTGAAGTGTGTGTGTGTGTGTGTGTGTGTGTTATAGGTTTTCCTGTAATCTATAGGTAAAGAACTATTTTCAGTATTTTTTCAAATCAAATCAAATAAATTTATTTGCAGGAATACAGCAATCAAGATAATACAATTTATGAATATGTCCAATGTATTCAGCCTGCATGCAAGCGTGCAAAATATTTTGGTGATTCTAAATTAATGATAATCAAAACAAATCAATTCTATACTAATAATAAAATGATAAATAAATGTCAAGAGAAATAATAATAAACTAGAAAACAGAAAATTAAAATTAAAATACCTACACCTGATCAGTTGTTTTAAATTCTAGATAATCCTTAACACTATAAAAACATTTGCCCATAAGCCTGTCATAAGTTTGTCAAATTTCGCTCGAACATATTTCCCTGAAACAACTTTATATTTTGAGGTAGGTGACTATAAATTATTATGCACATGTTGTGCACATGTTGTTCGAAATTTTAGTCCCAGTAGTTCCGGAGGTAAGGGGGGGGGGATGGTAAATTTTCGTCCGTTTTCCTTAATAACTTCAAAACCGTTTATATTAAGATAAAAAATATTTATGATTGTCAAAACAAGCCCTTTCGTTTGATATGTTACATGCTATACTTTGCAAAACGTTTTATTTATTTTCTAATTTACCCCCCAGAAGTGGCCGCCATGTTTAAAATTCGTTTATTTTAGTTACACGTCCGTGTTGCGGTCACCGACTTACATATATGTGTACCAAATTTCAACCCAATCGGTCCAGTACTTTCGGCTGCGACAGACGGACGGACATACACACGAGTGATCCTATAAGGTTTCCGTTTTGCCTTTTGAGCTAAGGAACCCTAAAAATATATGGGTCGAATAGATAACCCTCCGTTTTACAAGCTTTTTATTAACTTGCAGCGTTTGTATGTTTGTTTGTTTAGGTCAAATCTTGCAAGCTGAATTATAACCACTTCCTCTTATCCTACGGAGTTGAATTTTTACATGTTGGTTCAGTGCCGATGACAATGAATTTTATGGTAAGCATGACCTGAATTATCCAGGGTTAGCTCCAGATAAAGGAACTCTTCAACGGTCAAAAGCACAGACACGAAATTTTGTGTACGCATTTTATTGCAATATTAAAGTGGAATGGGTAAAAAATCATGTTATAAAAATAACTAATTCGAAGTTGAAATTTAAATTAAAATTATACCTCATGATTTATTTATTGAAGTTACGGTGATATTAGCAAATCTTCTATTTGGCCGGAAGTCAACGAAACAATATTATGACAAGGATTATAGTTTAAATAATATGTTTGTCCGCTTTCGTCAAACAGCGTCCCGTTAGAAATTGGCTGCGCATGCGCCACAGTGTATCGCGAACAGTGCGTACAGACCAAGGACTAATGTAATAAAACTAGAGGACTATCGCCAAGCGATTGTAAGACGGATCCTTGTATACATTAAATCTGGTTGAACTAGATGGCGCTACAAGCCTATCCTGTTGGCATAACTGGGCACAAGACCGTTAATCTTTAATTAACGAAGTTAACATTAACTATAACTAAGTTAACTTTTAAAATTGCTAATGTACTCATTAACTTCCGTAAAAACAATTAAACTCTGTTAATCGTTAATTAAGTACCTACTTACTATTTGCCAAAAGGACACCGCGCGGCCCGTTAATATTGAGGTTTATAAAGGGGAATATGCACCTTATGTCAGATAGCTATTGATTTGAACTTGATCTCTAAATATTTAAGTATTATTACAAACTCTGTCACACTTGTATCTTAGTTTTAAATAAAACTCAAATGTCAAAGTTGAAAAAAGACTTACCTATCTGCTGAGTTTCTCAGCAGATGTCACCTTTCAAAGCGCTGGTAGATTCAGACATGTGAATGAGCCCGTGTCTAGTACTTGCAAAATAAAATTTTCATTTTCACTTCTAATGTGTCATTCCATATTACAGTTTTGTTTGTTTCTCTTCAAGCAGAATGATCTTTAAAACTGACATTTACGTACGTATAGGTTGACGGAGACTATTTGATCTCGGATCGAATGCTGAAGTGGTTTGTGTATTCGACTGCCATTAAGCCCCCTTTATTTTGTATACGTGGCTGTATATATGTATATGTTGTGCGCGTGGAAGCCATCGATTGTTATTCAAGTCAGTGTACCGTGTGTACTGAGCTCTGCCGTGTACCGGTCCGGTTACTTTCACCCATTTCGACGCTTTCCATACAAATGGGCCAAGGATGGCCAATGCACTTTGAATTTAAAAAGTATATGTAAAATTACGTATACTTTTCAAATTCAAAGTTTCTTACTAATCATTTGTGAAGGCATTTCAAACAATACATTAACTGTAGGTAGTTCAGTTCTTTATAGAGATAACATTTTGACTTTTAATTCAATACTCAATTGTCATCTTTCTGTCATCTTTATTGCGTTCCATAATTTTATTAATTAGATGGTCGGTACATAAATTAGCTTACAAGTTAAACAGATCATTATGCACCCGGTAGGGCACAGCATGTTATAAAACTAGTGAGAGGGCATATTTATTTTTAATTTTTACAATACTAGGTATTATTATTTACTATGTATCTATTATTTAGTAATTATATATATCAATATTGTACTGTCAAAGAATGTCTTCTAGATATTCTTTGACAGTATAATAGCATTTAGAAGTTAATAAATGCTTTAATTGTTTTGTAAATTGTTTCTGTTTCTTTTCTTAATGAATTCGGTAGTTGGTTATACACTTTTATTGACATGACAAAATGACTGGTGGAGTGTATTCTCAAGTTAGAGGGTGGTATTAAAAGTGTGTTGGTTCCTTAGTCTATGAGTTGTAGCATAGTATAAAGAGGGGGGAAGTAAGTTATCTTCATACAAACGCACCGCGCGCAGCTTGTATGCGTGCGCCTAAGGATCTATGCGTCGCCGCACGCACACTTATACAAAATCTCGACCCGTTTCTCACTGCGCCAGTCGGGGCTAACACCGCACGAGGTTCGCGCGTCACGGCTTTTCGGCACCGCTAAATGAATGAAAAATGTGTGACAATCGCAGGATATCGTATTGCTGTGTGTTTGGGTGTCTTAATAATTCATCGATTCCAGAATTTGTCTCTGTTCAGATTACCTATGGAACAGAGACAATCCTGAGACAGTAGGCAATTATATCGCGGATTGGGCCGGAGATAGCCTACTTCCCCTCTTTCTACTATGGTCATAGGTAGGTCAGCTCTGGTTGAAAAGTTCTTGTATTTGCGGACAAATTTACATATTTCTAATATTCTCTAATGGGAAGAGGGGAAATATAGTATTGTGACGCCATAAGTTGACGTTATTAAGCAAGGTGAGATGTATCTTAATGTTCATGTAATAGAGCAATGTTTCGCAGCAATTTATAGCCGTCTTACTTTAACTTCGTATATAAGAGGAAGACGCCTATAGTTGCGGACTATAAGTTGCCGTGAAAATGTTGCTCGTTTAGGACATACATTTTGTTTGGCCGTCGGCGCTCTTTTTACAATTGACGAGGTATACGTGGCTGTGTTTATCGACTATACAGGGTGACTTTGAAGACGTAATGCCAAAGCATTGTTTTAGATACACCTCAACTTGGTTAACGACGACCCCAACGGCCGCGGCATAAATGCAGAAAGTGTGTGTTTGGTTGTATGTTCTTCCACGTCAACACAGGATCAGCGTGAATTCACAGCGATAGTTAGAGAGCCGGAAGAAATAGCAATAAACAATCAATAGCGTGTTACAGAGTTTAAATCATTAAGATTTAACTATAATTATCATAAATACATATAAAACAGTACCGTGACTCACTTATAGACAACGAACAGCCTAAACGGGTGGTCCTAGAGGTTTGAAATTTGGAGGAGATATTTCGAGTACCCTAGAGGTGCACTAAGGAGGGATTTTTGGGAATTCCATTCCTAAAGGGGTGAAAAGGGGTGATAAAGATTGTATAGAAAATACCGCGGGCGAAGCTGTGGCGGGTCCACAAGTGGAATATAATTCGCTGTATGCGCGACTTTATTTGCGTGAGATTGGAATAAAAAGTATTCTATGTTTAATTCCAAGATACGATCTATCCGTCTGCCAAATTTCATCCAAATCCGTCCAGCCGTTTGCGCCTGATTGAAGAACAAACGTATAAACATCTCACATACTTTCACGTCAATAATATTTGAATTACTTCCTGTTTTTAGTCTCATTTTCATAAAACATAACAAGAACATTAAAAATATTAAATATTTTCTTTCTGTACACTGTAATCAGATAAAATATTTGATTTTCACGTATTTCGTGTACACTAGTTTATCGCTGTACAAACCGTTATGCCCAACCGCATTTGTGAATAATTGATAAGATTTTTTTCTATAATAAAAAATGCATGTTATGTATAGTTTGTGTGGCTTATGAGCATTTAAGGCGCTACTGACAAGACCTAACTCGGTTTTAATTAAACAGTTTTTTAAATAAAAACTTATTGATTAGGCAAAGCGAAAATAATACATGTTCATGTTCTTTATAATATTAAGGTAAAGGCACCTATTAACGACCCCATCCAAATCGGCACCCATTATCGTGGTGTTTTTAAATACGTGTTTTATTAGCAATTGACCCGACTGATTAAGAATCTTTTTGCACAAGACCAAAGCGTACTTAGTTGTCTATTGGATTTATTGGCGCGGGTGCGTATGCATCAAGCAAAGAACTTGCAACTCGTAAGTTCCGGCAACGGCGGCGCAGGAGCAGCTTATCCCATACAAACACGTTAGGCCACACGTAAGTGAACTCGCATCTTACTTAGCGATTTGCGTAATAATTGTAATAACAAATCTAAGGCTATGTTTTTTAAAAGATTTATTATAGCTTCGTTTGCGACTTTGAAATACTATTTTTCTGATATTTTGTTTGGGAATACGTAAAAAATAGAATTTAAAATACCTCGGTATTTGGATCCATTTTTCACTGTGGCTCCTAATTCCGAGGTATACCACGGTAATACGTAAATACCTTAGTTTCAGTTGGCATTACTTTTTAAATTTATTGTAGGTGTAAGTATCTAAATGTATTGTGTTATTGAAATCTTCATCTATCTAAGCAGCTAAAGAGCTATATCCGTGGTATGAAAAATATACAAGAAGGTCTTAATTTTTGATAAAAACGTAAGCGCTATATTACTGGTTTCTATAGACACCCTTAAATTAATAAGTCGTTAAAATATACAGATAAAATGAAAGATTTACTTCCTACATTTATGAGTTTGGTTTTATAAGCAAATGGAAGTATATATGTTCGATTTGTTTTAAAAAATTCACTACTTCTTATTTTTTTTATCGGTCGTAATTAGGATTTACAGCACTGTTAATTAAACTTATTACCGATGGTATACACAGATAACCGTCGGTAATAGGATATATGGGAACCTAATTCCGACTTATTCATGGTTAGTAAGAGTCGGAGATAGGTTCCTCTAATATTACCTATTACCGAGTGACAACATAATGAAATAAATAATTTAGGGTTCCGTAGTTCTGATTTTTCTTTGAAATAATTATTTTGATTATTATTTTGCATTTGGTAGTTTTGTTCGGGTCGGAATCTATTGTTCTTCCTACCCAGCTATGCTTTTTGTATGAGTGGGACTAAAACTAGGTAGTATATTTTTTTGGGCTTAAATGCTACGGTAAAATCAATTTAAATTCTAGTGTAAAGTTAGTATGTTTTTGATTTGTTATTAATTATTATTAGTTAATTTGTAACCAAACATGGTTTTTCGCTTTAAATGTTTGATTATTATAATTTTATTGCTATAATTATAAAAACTTTAAGTAAGTCTTCATTTTTATTTAAATATTCTAAAAAATATATATTTGTTAATGTACGGAACCAAAACTATCATTAATTCTTACCCTCGGTAATAGGAACCAAATTCGCGGTATTAGGGTCACAGCCTATCCAATACCACGGTAATAGGGGATTTCGACATTTTGGCTTTAATAAATATTTAACTATTAGTTACTACCTAGAATTAGATCAAAAACCTACAAAATAACAAGTTAAATCTATATACTTTAATAAAAAAAATCCTTACCCTCGTTACGCTGTCTTGATACCCTTAATTTTTGACTCTTACTTGAAAACTTGCTTAACTACCACGGTAATAGGTGCCTTTACCTTACTGAAAACATAACACGATTTGATGAAATCGATACAATAGAAAAAAATTGTGAAGTTACGTCTGAAACCCTCTTTAAACAGAATCAGAATCAGAATATTTATTTGTTCAGAAAACATGGTTACAAAGATCATAAAATCAGGCAAGTAAGTTCAGCATGTTCTGTCATAGAATGATATGCATAAGAAATGGTTAGCATTTACAGCTCTATGTGGTTGTTTTTTCAACTTACGGGTCTATAATTAATAAAACAAGTACATAACGCCCATACTAAAAAGTTTGCTGTATATTACCTATACATGTAGTATGTTTACTTATATAACTCGTCAGTTTTTGATTTTCTGCATATAAGTAACCGCACAGTCAGTAGGTTATTTTCGTTTTGAGTCAATTGCGAGGGACCTCATGTTCTGGGTTAGTCATCTTCTCAGTAGGTCATGTTCGTTTTGAGTCAATTTCGAGGGACCTCATGTTCTGGGTTAGTCATCTTCTCAGTAGGTCATGTTCGTTTTGAGTCAATTTCGAGGGACCTCATGTTCTGGGTTAGTCATCTTCTCAGTAGGTCATGTTTGTTTTGAGTAAATTTCGAGGGACATCATGTTCCGGGTTAGTCATCTTCCCAGTAGGTCATGTTCGTTTTGACTCAATTTTGAGCGACGTCATGGTTTGAGTTAAATATGTGTAGGTCTGTGGTTCATACTGACTATGATCTGTTTCTTTACGTCATTAAGAGTTGACCACGCGTGCCGCAACAAAAGGGTGGGTGATGTCTATGAAGGATTAACCTTTTGGCCGCCAAGCATGTCTGAGAAGTAACGCGAATTTCAACTTTAAGTCAAGGTAATTAAGGTCTTTTTTACCCTGTATAGCCTGTCACGTATAGTCGACAACGGCGGCCATAAGGTTAAGGTAACGACTCAGCTTTACTTTATTTATTTATTTATCTATTATTTGTGGAAAACCAACAGCTTACACAAGCAATTTAGAAACTAAAGTGAAATTTAAAAAGCCAATTACAGGTTCTCACCGATAGCAATACATTAGGTATATAACGTTTAACACTGCAGAAAGTCGGCATTCATGTACAAACTAAGAATAAGACAAGCGAGGGCATGTCACAAAACAAAAAATGCTAAAAATACAAACAAAGTAATTAAGTACCGAGAATCGGTAGGGTAAGGGTAAGGGTAACGATAAGGATAAGGATAAGGTTAAGGATAAGGGTGGGTAGGGGTTATTTCAATATATTTGCATTGCACTCGCACTACTTACACTAGCGGTTCTGCCACAGTTTCGCCTGCGGTATTTTAGGTGAAATAAGGTCACTTAACACTTCATATAGTACATTAAATTATGCGAATTTAAAGGTCAGTTTAGCGTTATGATTATTACGAACATGAGATATTTGTTGTGGTTATTATAGTTTTGTATTTCAATAGCAATTTATGTTTGGCGCGATTTATACTGCAGATTCTCGGATAAATGTATAACTATAGTCCGCGCGCGAGCTCTGAGGCATCGGGGGCTGGGAACGCGGGCGTGGTGCGCCGTAGTGGGAGCGGCTCGCTGTAAAAATGGGTTTTTTTCGGCATTACATATTAGAATTGTGCCGCTTCGTACACTTGTTCCTTAGAGTTATGAGTTATGACGTCATCATTTTTTGTATGGTTTTTTGCTAGCAAATTCTTAAAATAGTACCTGCATGACCTGATTTTTTTTTGGTACAAATTTTATGCGTTAGTAAAGGGCTCCCGAAATAATAGTTTTTCTCAACAAAGAAGGAAAAACGAGGGAATAAATAATCATCTGGACTCGACCCGGGGTCTTCTGGTTTCGGGACCACCCGATTTCCCACCTGAGCTATTATAACCTTGTAGATGGTGGCGAAAATTACCTTCGTATTCTAATGATATTGTATCAGTTTTGTCATTGCCTGAAAACACGGATAAAACGACTAAAAATGAAACCTAGCTAGATCGAGATATGGCCCCCCAAACGCCCTCCTGCATACTAAATTTCATGAAAATCGTTGGAGCCGTTTCCGAGATTCAGATTACATTTATTTATATATGTCAATACATTTCAGCCAAATATAATCCCAAGTCGTAGATTCCAAAACATAGATACACTTATGAACTATGACTTATATGAATAAATATATTTCATTTCAACTTACACCCTGTATATTAAAAATATAGTAGTAATAATACTATGTTGCTAGGCGCGGCGCGTGCCAACTAATCGCATTACCAACACCTTGGATTACATATCGACACCACTTCGAAATAAGCTCGTATCTCGAAATTAGCCAGTAGCAAACTCAACCTTGCTATAAGGGTGTAAAGTTTATTTTTCCATCAACCTATTTTGGGATACGAGCTTTTCAAAGTAGTGAAGATATATAGCCGTATGTTTGTGCCGCTGAAGAACGAGTAATCCGAATATAGAATCACTTTCTTAAACAAATACCTTAACAATAGCAAAATAGTACATTAATGCACGGGCGGGAAATAGTTTATTATTTCCCGACACTCAACTCAACAGTCAATTTGGAGTTACGGAAAGAGTGCTTTGAAACTAAACAAAGAAATTGAAGGAAAACCGGACAAGTGCGAGTTAAACTCGCGTAGTGAGGGTTCCGTGCATGATTATAACATGAAATTTGCTATGTTACTTTAAATACCATAGAGTTTTTATAGCTTTTCCTTAAATCTATGATAAAGAACTATTTTCAGTATTTTTTAATCAAAATTTAAGGGCCAGTAGTTTCGGAGATAAGTGGGGGAATGGTCAATTTTCACCTATTTTCCTAAATAACTTCAATACTATTTATCTTCAAAATGTAAGATTATCACAATAAGTCCTTTCATTTAATATGTAACACAATAAAGTCAGCAAACCTTTTTTTTTAATTTTCTAATTTACCCTAATTTAAAAGTGGCCATGTTTAAAATACATTTATTTACGTTACACGTCCATGTTGCGGTCACCGAATTACATATCTGTACCAAATTTCAACTCAATCGGTCCAGTAGTTTCGGAGCAAATTGACTGTGACAGACAGACAGACAGACACACGAGTGATCCCGAAAATCTTGCTTGCTTGTAGATACTATGTTATGCTGAATAGGTTTATAGTGTAATATATAATAACTTTATGCCAAAATATTTGATTCGTTCCGACACGATTCGGATCATCAATGTTATGCATAAAGATTATTCGGCGAATGAATATTACGCGTAATGTACCTATGCGAACCTTCACTATGCTATAAAGTTTATGCTCATAGTTTCCTATGCTTAAAGTGCCGACGGCTATTAGGTGTGCATGAATGTGGACTCGATAAAAATTAAGTGTTAGGTCAATCAATAATTAGGTTAAATAAACTTCGGCGGTATTAAATCATTGTCTAAAAGTAGAATTTATTAAATATATTTTTATGCCAAAGAAAAAATTATAACATGACACAGAAAATTATGCGCTTAATATATGGCTGAGTTTTGTGGCAGGCAGTGTGGACTCAAATGTAACTCCAATTGGTCTGGTTCCCCTGTCATCAGTGGCGTAGCTACCGAAGAACCAGACGGCCAAGCTAAGAGAGCCCTCGGACCCAAACCTCGAACTAGCTAAAAATTCTTTCACCTTTGGAATGTAAATTAAATTCGTTGGTTTCTTTGCACGAGGGCCATTGGTTACCTAAGCTACGCTTCTACCTGTCAAAAATGTTACGGTGGTCAGTCAGTCGCTCCACTGTAATAACCCGACCTGCCAAATATCGGATCTTGGTCAAAGCGTACCCCGAATTTAAACGGGAAACAGCGCTAGGAAGATGATGGTTTTGTACTTACCTATTGGCTTTATCTTGACGGTCATCTGACATTCGACGTAAGTGTAACCGTTTTCAGTCGGTTTTATAACTTCTCTTAAATTTGGTCCATTGAAATACAATTTACAAGTCCATTTGCCGGCCAAATCCGGTGTTGCTGTTTTTTCCTGATAAACATTTTTACAACAGGAGTCATCGACGGCTTTTCATACAAAATGCGATGACGATTTTCACCCCTTAGATGTTAACCGATGTTGACCAATTTTTAACAGGTTGACAGTCAGAACAAAATCTAGGTCTATACATTTTGTTTTTTTCACTATAATCAATAAATTCAGTTTTATTGTTGTTTCAGTATTCTCATACAAAACAAATTTCTGCGATTATTTGACTTTGTTGATCTTTTAATCAATATTCAAAAAACGTATAGACCTAGATTTTGTTCCGCCGGACACCCTATCAAAAATTGGTCAAAATCGGATAACATTTAAGGGGTGAAATTCGTTATCGCCTTTTGTATGAAAAGGGTGATTCTTAAAGGGGATTGACAGTCTTTCTACGGGAGATGGATCAAGTGCTGCCTGTCGCTTAGCTAACGATACCGCTCAAGTCAGATTTGCCTTAGTTTTCAGGAGACAACAAAACTGTATAATATGCATGCATGATAATACAGTTTTAAAACAATCAAATCTGACTTGAGCGGTATTGTCAGCTAACCGACGGGTGTTCCTTAGACTAACAGCCTTAAACTAGTCCGTAAACCATGCTTCAAAATCTATCCCAGGATTCATGAAAAGAAAAGCTGATAAGCCGTAACAAGATGTACCCGACGTTGCAATGCCGTGTTTTTTAGGGGTCCGTCTTCAAAGGAACTCTTATAGGATCATTTCGTTGTCTGTCTGTCTGTGTCTGTCCTTCTAAATCTGTCTACATCACACAAAAATTATATACATGAAAATAGTATCAGCGGGAGTTGAACCCGCCCCCTCACGCTTCGCCTCCAAAACGGTTGAACAAACAACCGGTGATGATGATGAATTCTTACCAAATAAAAACCATCAGTGGGTCTGTCATTGTTTACAACCCTGTCAAACTTCAAAACAGTTCCATTTTCCCGTGTCACATTGCAGCTGTGGAGAAATATTTATTAATTTAAACGTTATTGAGAACTAAATACAAATGGTGGAGTTATTGCACAATTTTATAGTTTTAGTCTTTCGCGATTTAAACACCTTTTTTGTATGGAAACGGGACTAACGCGGGTTAGGCTCGTAAAACACACTTTCCCGAAATGTGCACTTTCTCTAAAGGTGCACTTCTTTAGAAGGGTTATTTTCTCGGAAGGTACACTGTCTCTAAAAGTGCACTTCCCGATATGTACACTTTGTCAATAGGTGCACTTTCCCATAATATACACTTTCGCAGAAGGTATATTTTCCCGGAAAGTACAGTTTAGGGGTAGGGGTGTCCCTGTTTATAGTACTAAGGGTTTCTATGAAATAGTGCAAATGCAAACAGACGGACAGACGGACGGACGGACGGACGGACGGAAAGACCGAAACCATAAGCATTCCGTTTTTGCAATTTTGACTACGGGACCTTAAATAAATGTTAATTTTTTTACAAATACGTTTATTACTTTCAAAGTAAATAAAATGGGATAAAGTGCACATTTCGGGAAAGCGTGCGTTTTGGAAAAGTGGACTGTTTGAAAAAGTGCACATTTCGGGAAAGTTGCTAAATTGGGAATTTGTGCATTTTGGGAGTGTACATTTTGCGGAAAGTGCACCTTTGCAGAAAGTGCACATTTCGTGAAAGTGTGTTTTACGAGCCTAACCCACTAACGCGTTGCACATATTAACCCCCGCCATTTTGGTCTGGGGTGTGACAACTGCCAATGGCCAATGAATATGAATATGAGCGATCGGTCTCTGTCTGTTTGCACCGGAGTGAACGAGAAGCACTGTGCGGTTATTTATATGCAGAAAAAAAACTGATGAATTATATAAATAGCAATTTAAACTTTGGCAGCGCCATTTTGTCTGAAGCGAAAACAGCCGCCAATATTTTCTGAATTATACAATCTTGGTGTCTTCAAGGTAAGAGTGAATAGGCATCTTCTGGGCAAGCGTGTTCTATCCTAGACCCTGTCTTCGCTTTCCATCAGGTGAGACTAGGGTCAAACGCATGCACGTATATTAAATGAGCAAACTTTTTAGTATGGGGTGATGTAGTAGCGTTATTAATTATAGACACATAAGTAAAAAAAAACCGGTCAGGTGCGCGTCTGACTTGCGTGCCGACGGTTCCGTACTTACCTATAAAAAAGAAACAGTACCTTGTAGGTACGGAACCCTAAAAATTAAATAATCATATAATTTTAAAAATTCAAAAACCGACTTCAGGTAGCCTTTGAAAAGTAAGATGATAATAACTATATTAACATGTGATTTAACGACACACATTTACTAAATCAAGTAACAATAGCATAATGCCAATTGCTCATCACCATTTACAAATTGTTGGTATCCAAGGTGCAATCGTTGAGGAGTTCTCCTGGTTCTTCACAACCGGTTCCATCTTACCACATGGATTTTCATGAACATAAGTTGCTTCCGAACCTTATAGAGCAATCTAATCGCCACCCGTGAAATATTTATCATTTAGGAGTTCCGGTGATCATCTATGGTCTTCATCAACAGTTCCACTTCACCAAATAATGCTTATAGAAGGTAACTGGTTGAGTTATTACAGAAAATACTAAAATTGCTATATGCGTGCCTATAATATTTGAAGAGTTCCATCGATTCCTCATAGATCCTCTCATCACACCTCTACTTTGACTACAACTGGACCAAATACCCTACCGATTAGAAAAAGAATATTCCAAATCGGTTTATAAACGACGAAGTTGTGAAGTAACAAACATAAAAATAAAAAAACCGGCCAAGTGCAAGTCGAATTCACGCATGAAGGGTTCCGTACCATTATCTATAAAAAAATCACTTTTTTGGTATGGGAGCCCCCTTAAATATTTATTTTATTCTGTTTTTTAGTATTTGTTGTAAGCGGCAAAAGAAATACATCATCTGTGAAAATTTCAACTGTCTAACTATCACGGTTCATGAGATACAGCCTGGTTACAGACGGATAGACAGTAAGACAGACGGACGGACAGTGGAGTCTAAGTAATAGGGTCCCGTTTTACCCTTTGGGTACGGAACTCTTAAAATACAATTGAATTGAGAACCTCCTTTTTTGAAGTTGGTGAAATATCTGTTTTTAACAACGGGGTAACCATTTACGACCTACCTATGAAATGCGACTGTAGCGACACAGGAATGCTTAGCTATGCACATCGGCATTCCATGTGCATTAGCTACGCGATGCAAGCCGCCAGTAGTCCCTTGCCAGTAGGACTTAATGTACGTGTCCTTTGTAAATAAACATTAGTGGGAATATTGACTTTAAATAATGTCCTAGTCATAGACTCCCTAAAAGACAAAAAGTAACTTTCGCAAGCTCCTATCTTCGTGCAATCATCGAGTGTGATACGACCTTGCAAAGGTTCCGTTTTACTGTTTTTTAGGGTTCCGTACCTCAAAAGGAAAAAACGAAACCCTTATAGGATCACTCGTGTGTCTGTCTGTCTGTCCGTCTGTCACAGCCAATTTGCTCCGGAACTACTGGACCGATTGAGTTGAAATTTGGTACGCATATGTAAGTCGGTGACCGCAACACGGACGCGTAATGCAAATAAATGAATTTTAAACATGGGGGCTACTTTTGGGGGGTAAAGACAAAAATTAAAAAAAAAGTTATGCAAACGATATCTTGTTACATATCAAATGAAAGGGCTTATTGTGAGGATTTCAAATATATATTTTTTAGAATTTTGAAATAAATAGTTTTCAAGTTATTTAGGAAAATAAGCGAAAAATGAAAAAATCCCCCCCCCCCCTTATTTCCGAAACTACTGGGCCTAACATTTTGAAAAAAATATAGAGAATAGTTCTTTACCTATAGATTACAGGAAAACCTATAAGAAGTCTATGGTATTTAAAATAACATAGGAAATTTCAGATAATCATGTATGGAACGGAACCCTTTCCACGCGAGTTCAACTCGCACTTTTTGTGATAAAATTATAAATTTGTGGTTTTCGGACTTTTGCCTTTACTTGTACTGTAGGACACTGTGCCAAATTTCATGATTCTATATTCTCGGTCAACGGAAAGCGTAACCACGGCCGTGGCGATACGGTCGAAATTCGATCGAAAAGTCGAGGTAAATAATAATTTATTATCACAGTTACGTCCCGTTTTCATATTAAGAGGACTGTGAAGCAACGGCAAAGATCACCCTTTTCATACAAAAGGCGATAACGAATCCACCAGTTAAATGTCAACCGATTTTGACCGTGGGGCCCTATCGTCGCCGCAGCCGGAGGGGCCCCATCGTCGCCGTGTCGCCGTAAAGTTATGTATGCAACTCTGCATAATTTCGCCTTAAAACACACGTGCGATCTTATTATGAAACTCGCTTAAGCTCGTTTGATAAAACCGCACTAGTGTGTTAAGGCCTATCATTATGCAACCGTTGCATAAACTACTATTAATATTTTATTTCTAATATTTAATGTGTAATTAATAATTTAATTCAAATTGTGACATACTGTATAATTGACTAAAATATACATATTATCATGACCGACGAGTTGGTGCAAACTGTTAGTCGGGCATGGCGTTATATATAAATAAATAAATAAATAAATAGTGAAAACAGTAAAAAAGTGAAAACATAGAAACCTAGGTTTTGTTCTGACTGACAACCTATCAAAAATTGGTGAACATTGTTTAACGTTTAGGTGGAAATCGTTAACGCCTTTTGTATGAAAAGCCGTAGGTTCACACAGTGTAAACCTACGGCTTTTCATACAAAAGGCGATAACACACTACTCTTAAGGGGGCACCAAGTGTCCAGTGGCGCCCTCATCACTTTAAACTAAACTATTTTATTGAAGTCGAAGCCATATAAGTTGTATAACTATTAAGGTGCGCCTTAATACATAATTTATATGCGTAATATAGCTTTTTAACCGACTTAAAAAAAAGGAGGAGGTTCTCAATTCGTTTGTATATTTTTTGTATGTTTGTTACTTCAGAACTCCGTCATTTATAAACCGATTTTGTAAATTCTTTTTTTGATCGGTAGGGTATACCTCCAGTTTGGTCCCGTTGTAGTCAAAGTCGAGTTATGATGAGAGGATCTATGAGGAATCGATGGAACTCTTCAAAGATTATAGGCAAGCATATAGCAATTTTATTTTCTGTAATAACTCAAGCAGTTACGTTCCAAAAGCATTATTTGGTGAAGTGGAACTGTTGATGAAGACCATAGATTATCACCGGAACTCCTAAATGTTGAGTATTTCACGGTTGGCGATTAAATTGCTGTATAAAGTTCTGAAGCAACTTATGTCCATGAGTGTCCATTCATGTAGTAATATTGAAGAACCAGGAGGACTCCTCAACGATTGACATCCTTGCACCGTGGATAGCAACAGTCGGTAAATGGTGATGAGCAATTGTCATTATGCTATCGTTACTTGATGTATTAAATGTGTGGCGTTAAATCACAGGATAATAAATAAAATGTGAACAAAAAAACTTACTTTTCAAAGACTATTTGAAGTCGGTTTTTTTATTTTATAAATTATAGATTATTATTCATTCATTTTGTCCATTACGGTTTTGAGAAAATTTACTTATATAAGTACTGTGTGAGGGCGCCTCTGGACAATCGGCGCCCGCGTAATAAACGATAAACGGACATTAATTGTTTTAACGCAAGTTAATCAGTCTGTTAACAATTTATAAAGTTAACTTAAAATCTAATCCGTTACTCGAAATGTTAACTTCGTTAATTAACGATTAACGGTCGTGTGCCCAGTTATTGGTCCTAATATTATAAGGGCGAAAGCTTGTGTGTGTGTGTGTGTGGACATAGGGTACTTTTATCCCGGAAAATACAATGGTTCCCGAGGGAATAACATCCGAATTCCACGCGAAATAACTCTCAGGCAGAAAGCTGTTTAAACTATACTTACGAGTCTTTTTGAATTTTCCTTGTGGTTGCCACATCTATCCTCACTTTATCGAACGCATCAACTATTAATTCTCCTTCGATGTCTTTCAGGCATTTTGCATAGTTTTCGTGTTGCCTGGATTCGGTTGTCACATTGAAGGTCACATGGCCTGAAAAATAAATCATATTTATGTAAGAAAAAACCGGCAAGAGCTGATTGGGTTAGGCCGGGTTCCATTGCCATTTTACACTGAAAAATAACTACTTAAGAGAACTGTGAACCAAAGGAAAAAATCTCCCTTTTCATACAAAAGGCGTTAACGATTTCCACCCCTTAAATGTTAACCGATTTTGACCAATTTCTGATAGGTTGTCAGTCAGAACCAAATCTAGGTTTATAATATTTGAGGAGTTCAATCAATTCCTCATAGATCCTTTCATCAGACCTCGTCTGTGACTTCAACGGGACCAATTTGGAGGTATACCCTATCGATTAAAAAAGAATCATCCAAATCGTTCCAGATATCCGAGTAATCTGGGAACATACATAAAAAATAAAATATGCCGACGAACTTAGAAACTCCTCCTTTTTTGAAGTTGGTTGAAAACTGATCGTAAGGTATTGTATTCCCTTAGTTATGTAGTCACTTTTTGAAGTTACATTTAGACGAAAGTTCGATTTCATTACGCAAACTTTTAACTACGAAAACCGTGACTTTAGCTAGTTTTCTATTCAAAGTTATTTGGTAACGGGCATTTCAGTGACGGGAAACATCGTGAGGGAAGTTACATACATCTGCGAAGCCATTCAAAGAAAGCGTAAGCTCCCCAACGCGCACTGGGCTCGCGTGGGGACTAATTATACCCTCAGACTATAAAAATTAACTAAATGCCGAGTGATTTAAGCGTCGGTACTGAAAACGCTATTGACGGATGACACATTTTATTCAGATAAAAAAATACTGAAATTAAATTGTACCCTACAAGTAATTTAGAATATAATAAAAAATAACTGATTTATTTCAGGTTACACGATACAATAATAAAACTTCAAAAATAATTAGGAAACAGTAAATTAGAATAAGAATTAGGACTAGAATATTTGACAACAATTAACATTAAAACCAAACAAATCATTAAAAACTACATAGAGATTCCAATAATTACATTTTATCTACAATTACAATTAAAATTTAAATATGAATGAAACATTATTTTCTATAACTCATTAGACTTAATTTGCACGTTATTTAATTTAAGTACTTGAATTTTTCACTGTGGGCATGTTATTATTTATCATTTGACCACTGTTTCACGTGACATTTTCGATTATTTTATAAATATTGTAGACATTAATAGTTATGAATTATTCGTTGTTTTTTCTATTTGTATTTTAATAGTTTTAAGCAGTTCCTTTCGTATGCCAATTTTGGCCTAAGATAATTGATTCTGGACATCATTGAACATCTGTTTTCGTAACATTGTTTTGTTTTTGATTGAATTAATGAATTAAATTAAATTAAAGAAGAAAAAACTGAATACTAACTTCATACTAAACTATACGTATGAAAAAAATATCGCCTAAATACTGCCGCTAGGCGAGGTACAGCAACGGCCCTAACATGCATGCCACAAAGATAAATTAGAACCGTTATCTCTATGACCATCTCTTTCGTCGGCACTAGTGTGAGAGAGGCGCACTTAGAGATAAACGGTTCTAATTTATCTTTGTGCCATGCATGTTAGGGCCGCTGTGCCTATACGTTGGCCGAGGAATGAACCAGCCGTATGGTCACCGGAGGCACGGTAAAGTTTTCTTTTTAATTAATGGGAAGGCTTCCACGCCTCCGACCCAAGTGTCTCCAGAGCAAACGCCGCAAATACGCAATTATCAGCGATATTTGCGTATTTACGCACGCCACACCGGCCCTCAACGACGCTGGCACGGCGCTAGGGTATCGGCACATGTGGCATCCCATATTAATGGCCGACCCAACTGCCACGGGATGAGGGTCATCCTATCGGGCTTCTTGCCGTCGTCTTGCGACAGGCCAGTAGGGTCAAGTGTGGCAGACACGTTGACGCTGACAAGGGCCCGACGAAAGATGTCGTTGAGACAAACATGGCGGGATAAACGACCAGCGCTTGTGGAATATGAAAGGCCGTGATGGCCTAGCCGCAGCTCGCAGTGAGTTATGTGGTTCTACAATGTTGGCACCGAAACGAAGGTCAACCCTAAAACTGAAACTATTATTATCCAGTGCGAGCATGCGGGCTCTCTGCGGATGTTGGGCAGGATTCTAAAGGTGGTTGTGAACCCGACGGCAGATGGTTTCATCTCGTAGCGTTTGGCTCTCTTTGCGGGTCCCAAGTCTGCCAGGGCAGGCCATCTTCCAGACATCTATGGCCTAGGATATACGTTACGTTACCTCGAAATCACAGAGTGGGATTAAGAATTTTACCAACGAGGGATAACGTACTGTGTACCGAGGATAATAAAAGCCGCAAGAACGTCACTTGAAATTTACCGTATTCCGAGCCCACCGTACCTAATAGGTAACGTGGCGTGTGAAAACTTCCTGTTATTAAGTTTAACATTAGTAATTCTTTGGATTTGGTGCAGGATGATTCGATCTACGGATTCGAACACGACGGGGTTATCTTGTTAAGTTGTGGAGTTCCTATGGCCGGCTCTATCATCAGACCAGGTCCATAGTACCAAATTATTGCATTGTCACAAAAGTTACATATGTACATTCCAGTGTCAGTGCTTGAAAAATTAATAACAAATTTTAAACCCGAAAGACACAGACATACGAACGAAACCAGTAAGATAAAAGCTGTTAGAAACAAACAATTGACCAGTTGACTTTACCTAAACCGGGTACAAATATGTCCCATTTCGTTTTTGTAATGTTTTTAAGTAACAAAATATTTTGTCTAGACAAATGGGTCAGGGTAATTGTTAACGAATTCACAGATATTTCAATATTTATTTGACTTTTGTCCAATGTCTCTCCATGTCCTTTTTACTATTCAAATGCATATCCATCAATAATTAAGTTATTATTTGAAATTATTACTAAAATAACTAAATTATCTAGCTGAATTACCCCTGCGTTACCAGTCACAGAGCGCTCCTATAAAAAAATACTGTCTGTGTTACCAACAAATTAAACTCGAATTTATGAAGTAATAGTTATTAAATATGATGATAAGCCAATGTCGTAACAATTAATATTTAAGACCGAGTTAGTATATAGAATAATAATAATAATAATAAATAATAAATCAGGGGACAATCTATACACAAATCGATCTAGTCCCAAAGTAAAGGCTTGTGTTATGAGTACTAGATGACGATATAAATACTTATATAGAGAAATAAATACTTAAATACATAGGAAACATCCAAGACTCAGGAACAAACATTCGTGCTCATCACACTAATATTTGCCCTTACCGGGGATCGAACCCGGGACGCTTGCGTCGGAGGCAGGGTCACTACCAACTAGGCTATCCGCGTCGTCAAATAATACTGTGTTATAAAAAAAACATAAGTTGGGGACGTATTTGTAGGCACTAAAAAGTAGAAACACCCAATAAATTATTATATTGATTCCGAGAAACTGTTTCTTTATGTTTGTATTCAAAGTCTTTAGACGCATGTAACTTCTAGCCAAAATTATAATAATTTGCAACATACCTGCATAAGCACTAGAGCACAGTACAAACAATAATATAATTTTCATTTTATTTAATGAAAATCTTATGTGTGTACATGAAACCTGAAACACTCATTTCGACTCGATCCGAACTGAATACTAATACCTACCTAATATTGGGTTTATCCTTACCACTATGTGTCATGAACGATCATGTAGGTAAATTAATTTATAGATGTCATTGCATTTCCTTATAACACTTAACGCTGGGTTTAATAAATATCAAAATATCGGTCACGAATGTCAAAAGTTGTACTTATATGTTACTTATTCTCTAAAAAATCGCATCGCTCATTTCGTCTCGCATTTCATGCGACAATCATAAACTGACGCGCGCGCACGAAGGCATTATGCGGAGTGACGTACCGTCTGTTCGCCGAGAGTTGATACAGAAAAAACCGGCCAAGTGCGAGTCGGACTCGCGCACGAAGGGTTCCATACCATTATCTATAATCAAGAAAAATAGGGTCTTAGTAATAGGGTCCCGTTTTACCCTTTGGGTACGGAATCCTAAAAATTAAAGCGAAAAACTTATTTTTTTTTATAGAATATTTTTATTGAATAGCCTGTATGTGTCCCATTGCTGGCATATCATGAAGTCGGAGGATGAATCAGAGTCGGTGACGTTTATTATGAAACGTTCAATAGCTTCGTATAAAACAACACATTGAAGCGTATTCCAGAACGGAATGGCAATATGGCCGCCGCGTGCGCGCGCACGCCCGCCCGGCGCGGCGCCGCTCTCGACAACAACTGCGTGCCTCGTACCACGAAACTCAGTGTGCGCGGGCGATAAGTGACGCCCGTCGTACAGCTTGCGGTAGGTAAGCGACAGTCGCTATTTCGAGACGATATCATAATATTTATCAACCCTCGGCGAACAGACATTATGTCCGTGGAAATCTGCGTCGGAACACCAACAACGTCGAAGACACGTTTTTAGGCTCGCCGGCGAGTTCATGAACGAAGTTTTATAAGAGAATCACACTCCTATAATTTACTCAAATTTCATCTGACATTTGGTCTGAAGCACCTAAAAATCCAGTTTTAATATTTTATAATTTCAGGCCTCACTTACATCTGCAACCCTACCAAGGTCGAGAAGATAAGTTAAGACATTCTCATTTCTAAGTGTCTCCCTCTCACACTAGAGCCAACGAAAGAGATAGTCAGAGAGATAAAACGGGGTTTAGTTATCTCGGTTGTAAAGCCGCTGAAAGGATTCTTCGAGGATGATTGGATACTGAGCGTAGCGAGAGCTCCATGCATTATCGCCCAAGACGAAATTAGTTTTGCTGCCTTGTGACATATAGCTTTTCACTATAGCTATGAGCAAAATAAAATTATACATACATACTTAGCATCACGCCTGAAATCCCTAATGGGGTGGGCAGAGCCACAAGACTACTTGTGGCCACGTACGATTAATTAGTCCTAAGATGGTATGATGAATCGTATGGTGACAGTTGATCAGCCCATCGCCCATACAGATAGTCCACCATGTTGAAGAGGACCCGTCCCTTAGTCGACTTTTACGACATGCCAGGATGATAAGCATCTGCACGCATTCTATGCTATTTCTATCTTCCGATTGAGATCCGAGTTTTACCGATGGAAACATATTATTCACTATATTCATATTTATAATGGGCGTAAATTAATTTTGAAAAGAAATGGAGATATTGACACGGGCCTTTGAGGGATTTTTTTCTGTATAGTTGGAGGGAAAATACTATTGCTTGAACTATGTACCTCTACACACTTTTCTACAAATTGTATATATACTCCTTGACTCTTTCATTCGTACACTGATTCATCATACTTTCTTTTTGTAAAACCTTCTTCAAATCTAAAACTCATTGCTAAGGACATTGACATAATACAACTGGCAGTCGCTGTGCGTAAAAATCAAATTCGACAGCCTACATCTAGGTTATATAATCCCTGTGACATAATCTTGCATTTTATCAATTTTATCAATTCCTATAAAGTGACTAACTGATAAACTGATGACTAAGTCTCGTAAGGTGTCCAGTGGCTTCGTTTTTACAGTATCATCATGATTTTACGTAAATCATTGACCGATGTGCGCACTGAGAACTTTATTCGAATGATTGACGTTTAATTGTTCCGTCGGACATTTGGAGAGCTTCTTTTATACTCGGGTAAGAAAAAAAATGATATTCAAAATATTTCTCGCAGCCTTTAAGTGAGAACGGTTTATTTCGCACTGACTGTATAATAATCAGAGGAATGCGGCGCATGTGGGCACGAAAAACAATGTTCGTATAAAACATGAAACAACAATGTCTACATACTTTGCTATACTTTTAATTAAATAAAAATCTAATCGCATATTGCTAATATATTAAAAAGTTTTCAATAATTTCGATAACCACCTAAATTATCTTAATAATTCATACGTGCAAACCGTCTAAGTATACTAAGAAAATATGCTTAATTTACTTATAAATTTGGTATTTATTAAAATAATGATTAATCGATAGATTATAATTTATAACCCTGTAATTTTTTCAGACAATACCAGCGATATTTTGTCGTTACCAGTGTGTTTTTTATACCATATAAATGCGCGCTGTTTCGCACGAGTGGATTTTAAACTAACTCATTCCTAGCACCTAAGGTGGACTGGCAGCTCGAAACCATAGTGATCTGTGTCGTATCTTATAAGATACGACACAGATCAGACAGTCAAATCATTAAGGTGAATGATAAATTATTCATTGCCGACGACGCATATGCGTTTTACGTATTTTCATCACATGCCGTGCGTTTGTGCGTTCAGTCTTGGAAGAATGAACCAGAGCACTGACAATCGCCATATGGCGGACTGTACCTGCCTTTCACATTGTCTGATCCGATATCGGATATCGGATCCGACACCGATATTTTGGCGGTCGTGTCGAGCCCCCGGGGATATCGTACGGTAATGTTTGTATGTGTGCTATATGTTTACATTTTCTGTGGTGCGTGCGTGACTATGCCGGCGGCGGGCGGTGGCCAAATCGGAACAACATTATTGGACTCGTAAATGGGCTGGGTTTTTGGCAATTCATTGCTACAATTCTCATTAAGATTACATATAACATCACTACAGGGAACAAAAAGTTACCTATAGTGTAAAGTTTTGGGGATAGCCCGAATTGCAGCAATAAATTGCCTAAAAACTTTTTATGTGAAGATACAAAACAATATCGGATATCGGCTATGGGCTTTCAGCATCCGACACCGATATCGTATCGGATAATGTGAAAACGCTCCTACGCACAGTGTGTGAAAACTACCAGCTTTTCGAAACGAATTGCAGCCGCAATTTAAGTAATTCATCAATAGATGGCGGTACAAAATCCGAAGTACGCTTCATTTTAACCTTTTAACCGCCGCAAACATTTTCATTGGATGTGTCCGTATCGCCACCTATATACGAAGTGACACATTCAAAATATATAAGTCATTTGTCTTAATTATAAGACTGCGGCGAAATGAGCTGGATATTTTGTGTCTTATAATTCAGACAACGGCGGTTAAAGGGTTTAGGCGATTGGGCTCTTTTGAAAAGTGTCTGAAAAACGAGGCAACAAATACGCTTTAAATTACGTAAGCATTAGCTATAGCAATGTCCATTTGACGAACGTATTCAAAAGTTCATATTGTTTACAACTATTTTCAAGAGTGGTATTAAAGATCGACGAGCCAGTGCATGAAGTTAGCGCGATTCGAGAAACTGAATTGAGTACAGCAATTTTTTAGCTAAAAATTTCAAAGGTGCTTTGCTTCATCGACGTTCAGAGTAATCTTCAGAGTAACGTTATGTTATTGTCAATTCCTTAACAAATACGTAAGGCATGTGGTGCCATCTATTGCATTTCGTTTAAGACGGGCTAGTAAAATATAACGTTATCCGTCATATTTCTGCACCATAAGATTTCCGAATCTATGACTCTCTTATCTTGAACATGTTAAGCCATCGTGATATTTCAAACAAGATCTATATCTGAAATTTATGATTTAAATGAATTGTTATGATAAAAACTTTAGGGAGTTTTTATCAGTCGGCTTATTTAAGAATAAGGGTTTGCCCGCGGCTTCGTCCGTGCGTCGGCGGGATGAAAACGCAACTACTTTCCAACGTGGCTTAGTAGCTTTCTTATGATGTGTGTAAATTTATTAATTATTGATGTGTTATGATGTCTTTCCTCTCGCTTTCCTGCAATCTGTGGGAGTGATTTCATGAAAAACGACGGAAGTGTGTAACAGGAAGCCGGGGAAGCGCGCGCTTATTTGATTCGACCAATGACGCGTGTTTATTTGATTTGACCAATGAGCGCGCGTGTGAGATTCTGAAATCTACACACACATCATATGCGACTACTGTAAGCCTCGTGCAAATATTTTGTTTTTTAAAGAATCTGATCCCGACCCGAACGAGTAAAGTGACTCTATGAAAACATCCCCCGGACAGTCTAAACTGACGGTCAAATGGCAAGCCTTGTTGCGTTTGCTTTTTTTAATATGCTAGCTCATGCATGCGACGTTGTCCGCGTAGAATTCTATAGCCGTTATTCCCTCGCGGGAACTATTAAAATTTCCGGGATAAAATGTCCGGCGAGCCGTTGAGGCGTGATTGAGTAATAAACATACAAACATCCATACTTTCGCACTTAATGTTATTAATTACTTTAAGTTACTAGTTAAATCCGCATAATCTAGTTTTGAATTGCATTTATCGGTGTTTTAAATCACGATAATTAATCAATTATTCGTAATCTATCGTGCATGCTGTGGCTGTCTGTAATTAGTGTTGCATCTCGCTCGAACTTATATGCTAGATTTTATGAGTCACTGGTGTAATACCGTTAATGGTCCTAATGATTAAATAAATAAAAACATCACACATCTCACACGCGCGCTCATTGGTCAAATCAAATAGCGCGCGCTTCCCCAGCTTCCTGTAACACACTTCCGTCCCTTGTCACGAAATCACTCCCACAGATTGCAGGAAAGCGAGAGGGAAGATGTTACACATCAATAACTAGGAGTAGGAAGGATGATTTGCTATATTAAATACGCTGGGTTTACTCTAATTATTTTATTTGTGAAATAATGGAGGTAACCTCGTGATAGCGAAGAGCCTCGACCACTCGAGGCTCTTCGCTATCAGTCATCGACACAACTATCGGAGCGATAATCGTTGAATCCACATGTCACATGGTGCTAACCTCCTACTTGCTCAGATTGTCCTTCTCGGCCGTCACGAGGTTGGCGTCATACGGAACGGTGATATCAACGAGTATCGCCCGGCGCTCCGACCGATTTGCCAGCACGATATCAGGCTTAAGCCGACACACCTACGGCAGGAGCGATTTAGGGTGAAGAGGTCGGGATGACTGTAAACCGCTTCCTTGATTGTAGTGTATGTATCTTTTAAGCCCTGCTGACCTACACACTCCGCAATCAAGGAAGTGATTAGGGTCATTCTCACCACTTCATCATAAATCGCCCCTGCCGCGGGTGTGAGTAGTCGGCTTTATTATCTACAATAGTCCTGTCCGCGGTGATAGACCGGTCCCAGCAGAACGTGTCACGGCGTTTCTTATTATTATGATAATAAATGATTTATATCGTCTACAAATGACAGAGGTTTTTGGTACCAGCCAAGATCCAGTCAAGCTGGGTTTTCGAAGGATTTTTTGTACAAGATTGTTTTGCATTTGACTCTGTTCAAAGTTGTCAAATAATCGTAAATAATGTACGAGACCAACTGGAATTGTACCTATTACTTTTGGCAACGGAATAAAGTTATAATTTAAACCAAAAACCGCGGCTCTCGTCAATCTTATCAGCCTTTCTTCATCAGGGATGGTACTTCGTTTATAAGGTTTACTGGTGACCACATTGCCTGATCAGGTACCCCAGATCTAGGTTATCTTACGTCTTATAAATGGGTCCACACTGCGCCGCACGACATTGCGCCGGACTAGACTGCGTGGCAACGCACGGGATCTGGTACGCTAAAATGTGGTTATGAACCATGTCACGATGAAATGCCACGTCCAGTCGTCCACACTTGTAACATTGCTCTGGACCGGACTGCGTGGCATTTCGTGACACGTTCCACCTACCCCGTAACCGTAGCAACAATGACACTGTCAATTGGCGCGCTTCGGCGCGTGACATGATGCAGCAAACATCTCCTGGTCACGCGGATAATAGCGGATCCTTTGATAAGACCGACTTTAATTGGATTGGTTCGTGACACGTGTTAATAACACGTTCGCGGACAGACATTCTATATCATTCGATTTTCGAGTACTTTATGTGACACGCATTCTATAGCAGTCTTTAATCGAGCTTCTTTCCTGAACGGAAATGCTAAAGAATGCGCTTTGCTTTGTAAATGGTTGTACGTACACCTCCTGTATTTAGTGTCACAATCTATCCATCGCAACTCCCCCATTGACACCAGATGCTATAGCGATCGTGTTTGTATGAGATTATGGTATAGCATGCTGCATGCATAGCGCTCACTGTCACAAACAAATCGTACTGATTTGTTAGATGGTTTCGTGGTTTATTTTAGTGTAGCTATTTGCCGAGTCGCGTTTTTCCGCGATCGATTAATTTCTTCATCAGAATTTTACACGTAGCTTTTTCCTATGTCGCATTTTTTCTGTATCAATTAGTTTATTCATCAGCATACTACTCGGTGAACCAACAAAGTGGTAGGTAGTTACTTTATCAAAACTCGCAGACTAAACTCGATACCACAATTATGACGAGACTGCTATAGCAGTTCCAAATATTTCATCAAAATTTTTAGTGTCAAACAAGCGTGACTTACCGTCCGCGAACGTGTTGTCTACAAAGACCAGCGTCCAGACTTGTGGTTCATTACACAGTACGAATATTTGCTCGTTATTCGATGTTCGGCCGTTTCTTCAGGCGTTTCGGATGGGTCGCATCGCGAAAGTATTTCGTGATTTGTTTGCGTGACAAATACTACCTACATAACCAGTACCGACGTTACTGTTTCATTTTCATTTTCACTGACACGGTCACGCGGTCGTGTCACGATGAAATGTCACAGGTGTCCGCCATGTTGAATAACTTTAGGTCTTGCGGCATTTCCAGGGTTATCTGGGCGACTATAGAATGTTAGGGTCTTCACATCTTCAAAGAAGCAGCAACCAGCTAAACTAATTCGTTTATGAATTCGTTTATTAAGAGGGCGCCGACCGTCCAGTGGCGCCCTCATCACTGTTATTGTGTTTTCTATTAAAGGAAAGTATTTTATTAAAATTGAAGCCGTATAAGTTGTTACGCAACTTAATACACAACGTATATGCTATGTAATATAGCTTTGCAAAGTATAACCATCATCTAATCAATTTAATAGAAAATAGTGGCCGCTTTTTACTGTTAAATTGATTAGATGATGGTTATACTTTGCAGAGCTATATTACATAGCATATACGTTGTGTATTAAGTTGCGTAACAACTTATACGGCTTCAATTTTAATAAAATACTTTGCTTTAATAGAAAACACAATAACAGTGATGAGGGCGCCACTGGACGGTCGGCGCCCTCTTAACGCTTATCGTCCGTGTTAGGGCCAGGCGCGGTCGCATCTTGAAATTTTCGAGGGGGTCACTAATAAAGTAATAAAATATGTCTAGTGAATTAGATTTTACTTTAAGACTAGACTTTTTTTATTTGTAGTGTGTTGATCCTACAAGGGTTCCGTTTTTTCATCGGATGTTATTAAAACAAAAATCAGGCCATAAGTGTCTCTTTTAATCCCATGTCCACCTTTTTATGGAAATTGATCCACTGTGTGACGAGACTTCACGCGATCACGACCCTTTACACTTTAACAATATGTGTTAAAATCGCGGAAGGACGTGAAGATAATTTAACTATGCGTATGACCCGGCGTGAAGTAGAACGCCTAACCCCGCGACCGAAGGTGTAAGGCTTCGTGGCTGTCCTAGAAACTCATTGACACTGGTCAAAACACTACGATTTCGCAGTAAATACTCGGAAATCACTTTTATGTGAGTACACGGTGAGAGCAGATGGGATATTGTAATATGTGTGTCAAACGGCGCCATCTGTTATCTGTTATTGCCCATTAGTGTTCTCTATACTATATTTTATAGTTTTTCATATAATTATGTTGGTTATTCGATAATCGATTTAATTTGTATTATATCTTATTTCGGTTTTTATGTATGATGTAAATTCAATGTTTTGCCTTGAAAATATATTTTCTGCTGAGTTTCATGCAGCGCTTCTCAGTAATGATGGTCCTGTCTGAAGCGCTGGTATATTCGACACATTTTAATTTATTCATGTGACAAATAAAAGAGCCCAAAGCTGGCCAATTCGCTGAATAACTGATTTGAATTTGACACAAAATCACTTATCCCCTTCCCAATATTCAAAACGCGGATAGGTTTGGTGACTAATGGTTGTAACTTGACATTTGCCGTGTATAAAATATTTCAAATTATAACCCATAATAACTATAAGTAAAAGTGCCAAAATAAAATTGCGACGTCACTACCCTGGCTATGACGTCACAATTTATTTTCTACCCTCGTCTTATTTATAAATTCAAACCCTTTTATAGTTTGGTCATCTATTGTACGTTTGTTATGGTTTCTTAACGTATATTTTTTGGAACATTTCTTCATAAATTATGAATGGCAACAAAAGAGACTTCAAAAGCCCTTTCAAAAATAAGGATAAGCTACTAGTCTTCGATAGTAAATAACTTGAAGTCAATTCATCCTTACTTGTCTTATTTTGTAAACAAGTTTCTAACCTCAAAACGCACCTTTCTTGGCTAAAACAGCTATTTGTTCGTAAATAAAGCAACCGGAGATAATATTTTGGACATTACTTTGCAATTTATTCACCTAGGATTGCTATACTTAGGATAGAATAGCTGTTTCACCCACAAAAAGTACATTTTGAGGTTATAAACTTGTTTACCAAATAAGACAAGTAAGGATGAATAGACTTATAATTAAGTCGGTTAAAAATAAGATGTATCGCTAATTACGTTATAAATTAAATACATCGATATCAGCGTCAAATAGATCTAGATGAGGGTTTTAGTACTCACAGCTCTTCCACCATAAAAAATGTGGTTCCTTAAAGCCATTGCGGGCGCGGCAGAAGCGCTGCGCGACCGCAGCGTGACGCTATCTGTCATCTTCTATTGGAAGACGTAACAGGCGTGACACATCACGCGCTGGGCTTGAAGTGACCGCATTGCGGCATGATATGTGTGATGTCTAGTACGACTTCCAATAGAAGCCAACGGATGTCGTGACCTGGGGGGCTGGCACGACATACCCACCAGTCGTTTGTCGCTCAGTGCATCCCTTACATATTTGACTAGTTTGACAGAGACGCACTGAGCGACAAATGGCTCGCGGGCATGTCGTGCTAGCCCCCCTGGTAAGTTTATTTGTGCGCGAGCGAGAAAGAAATGTAATGTACTGTACGAAATACCTTCTGCTGGTACTGCCCTTTAATAGTTACATACACACATAGCATCACGCCTGAACTCCCTAATGGGGTGGGCAGAGCAACAAGAGTACTTGTAGCCACGTTCGATTAATTACCCCTAAGATAGTATGATTTAATAATTGAAGCATTGAAATATATAGTAAGGAACTGCTCAAAGCAATTTTCGCATACTTATTTTTGAGGTGTCAGAACGCGAATCTGACACTATCGCGCAGGTTCAGTCGCATTTCAACCACCATCCATGACACCCGTTTAAGTGACACTGTTATAATTGAAAACTTGCCCTCCCGCATCGTGCGGTGTGAGACCGCAGCACCACCGACCCCACCGCGCACAATGATATGATAGCGTCGTAAGAACTAAGACATCAGCAATTGACAACCTTCTATGAGACTTGTTACACGAAATTGTACTGATGGGCATATCCTTCTTTTGAGATTTATGATGATTTTCTTTTGTTACAGACGAAACAGAGCAGCCATGTTGAAGAGAAAGTTCGAGAAATAAACGCTGATTGACTTCCACTTCCAGCCGATCTTCCACGCTTCGTGTCAGCTCTGGGACAGCAGCCTTAATGCATTTAAGAGGCTGCCGCAATCTTTGAACGTTTCGATAAATATAAAATAAGATGGCGTCGTGTTTATCTGGTGGCCATTTTGGACCCGGCAGCCAAGAGTATGTGCCTGTCGCGGAGTTTTACGCGGACAAGTCGGTTTTTGTGACGGGAGGCACTGGTTTTATGGGGAAGGTAAGGCAACAACGTTTAAGCTTTCGCTTCTGCGACGCAAGGCCCTAAGGCCCAAGGTTGACACAAGGATAAGTTAAACCGTCTATCTCTAAATGCGTCTCCCTCTCACTAGTGCCGACGAAAGATATAGTCAGAGAGATAAACGGGTTTAACATATCCCCGTGACTGGCATGCTAGGGTCGCTGTGCGTTGATCGCTGAAGTCTCGGGGAAAATGTTGATTTAGGGAATGCCATATTAATTATTTATACATAAAGGTCACCGACAAAGTGCCAGATATGTACCCATCCAACATTTTCCATCTGTCAATCAGACCGACTGACTGCCGATTTGCCGATTTAACGATGGTCACGTCATATTGATCTTTGATCAAAGTGACATTTTAACGTTTATGTTTGAGTTGATTTTTATGATCGCAGCGAATTTTTCGTACAAAATATTTACTACGGAACGTGTAAATTTATAGGATTCCGTAGTCCAAATAGGAACCTTTATAGTTTCGCCATGTCCGCCTGTCTGCCTGTGTGTTGATTTGTCTGACTGTATGTCACAGTCGCTTTTCCCGAAGTCAATTAAAGTTAAAAAGGTGACATTTTGTACGATTATTAATCTTGATTCTCCGCACAAAGATAAACGGAACAATCCCACGGGGTGTGTAATATATGATATACCGACAAATGATAATATAATTTCATTGGCCCTAACAACTATTGATATCATTGCAAGGGATATAAATATAACACTCCTTTGATTTAACGATCAGATGATATAATAACAAAATATATAAAGTTAATTTGATATTATAAACGTTTGATATAACACTCATGTGATATAACTATTAAATGCTATAACAATCATTTGACATACTTAGTCACAAAAAAAAGACCTAATATCGAAGGTCTTCTGAACCTAACCTATCCGAGTCGCTTCTGCTCTGACCCATCTTACTCGCTCGCTTAGCACGCTCGCCAGAAACAAAATATGCATTATATCATATACATACATCTATTATACAAAATATGCAGTATACTAAAAGTGCAACGAATAAAATCGTTGTTATATTTTCAAGAATTATATCATATGAGCATTATTGCGACCAATATTATAGCAAATAATTATTTAGCGATCGTTTCAGTTATTTGTTTTTTGTGTGTTTGTTTGTTTGTTTCTTTGTGTGTTGGTTCCGCTATCGCGACTCAATCGGTACCTACTTCTTGTACTTCTTCATGTCAGTAACTTGGCATAGTTTTGATGACCCCCCGCTTTAACTCCATTATTTCAGACGTTTGACCAAATTTATCTTGATTTGATGCTTTTAATTTATAGGTGCTGGTGGAGAAACTTTTGAGGAGTTGTCCGAAAATCAAGAACATCTACCTGCTGATGCGGCCGAAGAGAGGCCAGGATGTGGCGTCCAGACTCACGGAGCTGACACAGTCCCCGGTAAGCGATCAGCACGTCTAGCACGACCTGCCCGCGAGTCGTTTGTCGCTCAGTGCGTCCCTTACATACTTGACAAGTTGGACGGAGACGCACTGAGCGACAAACGACTCGCGGGCATGTCGTGCTAGCCCCCCAGGGGTGTGCACAGAACTATGTCGAGATAGAAGGAAAGAGTTCGTCGATTTGTATGAAAATTGAGCGTGTAACATTTATGCGTTAACGCATAAATGTTAAGCGTTACTTTGATATCACGAGTGTAATTTAGTGACGCGAAGCATAAGTCACGCGAAAACGATTCAAAGGCATCGATTAGGACGCGGCAAACCGAGTCTAGGCACTGCCACTCCCGCCGTCCCGCGCCGCGCCGCCGCCGTTGTTACACAGAAAGATGATCTCACGACATCTTTTTGGCACGCGGGAACATATACTCCTTCTATCTCGGTATAGTTCTATGGGGTGATTCTCTTGAATAACACTTCGTTCATAGACTAATGAGGTATCGTATTCGCTTAGCCTTAGTATTCCTCTTTCTTGACGACGCGGTTAGCCTAGTTGGTAGTGACCCTGCTTCTAGCTAGCGGTCATGGGTTCGTTCCCCGGTAAGGGCAAATATTTGTGTGATGAGCACGAATGTTTGTTACTGAGTCTTGGATGTTGCCTATGTATTTAAGTAAGTATTTATTTATCTATATAAGTATGTATATCGTCGTGTAGTACCCATAACACAAGCCTTTAGAGCTTACTCTGGGACTCGATCGATTTGCATGAAGATTGTCCCCCTGCGGCCCTAACATGCATGACACAAAGATAAGATAGACCGCATTATCTCTAAGTGCGTCTCTCTCACACTAGCGCCGACGAAAGAGATAGTCATAGAGATAAACAGGTTTAATTTATCTTTATGTATCATGCATGTTAGGTAGGGCCGCTGATTATTATTATTCTTGATGTAGGTGATATAAATAACGTCATAAAAAAGCAACGTGGTGGAAATGAGACCTCTAAAATCACGATGTTTTCATCTATTTTCAGTTGTTCGAGACCCTTCGGAAAGAACGGCCGTTCGAAATGAACAAGATCGTGCCCATCGTCGGGGACATCACCGAGCCCGAGCTGGGCATTAGCGTCACGGACCAGGCCATGCTGTGTCAAAAGGTACCATTTACTAGGAAATGGCCATTAGCATTGGCATGTACCATTAGGTTTAAAACGGCCCACATGACCAGCTATTGCTGTATCAAAGACTACGCCACATTTACTAGGAAATGGCCCTCCTTAACCAGACTTTGTAACAGTATGAAATTAGTGCGGCATTGCGTCATAAAGAGCGCCAAATTCACAAAATAATAAACCGCTACATTCACGGAAATGGCCCACAGTATTAGGCCATTCTGCATTAAAAGTAACGCCACATTTAACAGGAAATAGCTCTTCATCGTGTAGGTAAGGTATAAAATACAATTTCAGTGACTATAATGAATTGCACTATAGCAAATGAACGATTATGGCAGATGAAATTATGAAAAACAAAGATTATGCGAGCTTCAATTACGGCATCCAGTAATATTTGATGAAAATATTTTCATTTCCATTTATGTTGGCGCCAAGAAATTATTTATAACTATGACAATTTGCAGGTGTCAGTGGTATTCCATTCTGCCGCAACGGTGAAGTTCGACGAGAAACTGAAGCTGTCCGTGACCATCAACATGCTGGGCACGCAGCAGCTGGTGCAGCTGTGCCACCGCATGTTAGCCCTCGAGGTCAGTTCCATAAAAACATTCATGGGTAAGCGTCCAGTGCGTGTCGAACGCCTTACTATACTAGTGTGTCATAATGAGCACGATGAACAATCTGTAGTTTGCCAAAGGAAATAGTAACCGAATGTGTCATTCCTAACACACTGGAGCGGCGGTTAAATTTGCATATGGGTGTGTAGGTATGTGTGTCCATATTCATTCGGGTAATTTTAGAAAAAAATACCTACTGTTGGGTCACCTCAAAATGCCAATGGAACAAAACGCCTTGAGTTCAGGTTTTCCCTACAGGACAGAAAATTCATTTAACATGTATCGTATATTTGTATTGTTAGGACATGAAATTCAAATTGTTTCTTTTGATATTTGGAGACCTTACATCTCCATCTTTATACTTGACCGTGGAGACTGTCTACACCTCCATTTAACCTAGATTAATCTATTTAGATGTTTCTTTGCTTCAATTTTTATTTTATTATTATGACCCTTAGAGACTTTTTACATCTCTAAGTCACTTAACTTTTCCAGACGTGAAGACTATACATCTCCCTTATTAGTTATTTATTAGAATTAATTTGTACCCATTAGGTTTTTATGTTGCACATTTTGTTTTAGTTTTTAGATAAAACTGTACTGCCAAAGTTGAAAAAAGACTTACTGCTGAGTTTCTTGCGGCGTTTCTTCTCAGCAGATGTCACCTTTCGAAGCGCTGGTAGATTCAGACATGTAAAAGAGCCCAGGTGGCCTACTTGCAAAATAAATATTTTCATTTTCATTTCATTTTCATGAAGTCCTATTACTTATTTGGAGAGATATTAGAGGCCAAGCCAAAGACGAGGACTTCTTAAATATGGGTCCAACATTGTCGTATGTTCCTTCTACATTTACTGCTAGCCAGAAAACTCAAGTTCCACAGAGGTGCCACACGATTTCCGCCGTACAAAATTATAGCAAGAATCCGGCTTTGGTGGTCAAATCCCCCAAATACTTGAAAGCCGGGTTCTCGCCAGCAACTTTTTCATGTTCTTTTTTCCTGCAGGCACTAGTGCACGTATCAACCGCATACTGCAACTGTGAGCGCGAGCGCGTCGAGGAGACCGTGTACGCGCCGCCCGCGCACCCCGAGCACGTGGTCACGCTCGTGCAGACCCTGCCCGACGAGCTGGTCGACCGGATCACGCCCGATCTCGTCGGTGAGTGACTGCCCGACCTCGTTACGAATCATTATCACCATTAATACAATGTCAGACAAACAGAATAGTTTGTCTGACATTATTTATATGATTAAAAACCTAATTTCTCTTGCATTTGCATCTATTAACAAGATTGAAACATTAATTGCAATATTTATTCTTAGTTTGTGTTTATTTGTTTTTTCCCAGTCGAAGTGGAAAGTAGTTGCATAAGTTAAATATCTCATGCAAAATGGCTCGTTTTAATCTCTTATTGAACAATCTACTATTTTGTGCCTGCGAATCGCATCGTATCCATGAACATGGCTCTCGCAAGAATGATTAGATCATTCTTATGTCTAGTGCGAGTTCTCTCATATGATGATTCTAACGTCTTCTATCATATCCTCTCCATTTCAGGTGACCGGCCGAATACCTACACATTCACGAAGGCGCTGGCTGAAGATATGCTTATCAAGGAGTGCGGCAAGCTGCCAGTCGCCATCGTACGGCCGTCGATCGGTGAGTAGACCAACAATACCGTTAAACGGCCATCCTTTGACAAAACCGTCGCTAGATTAAACTACCGTTGCCGGGGTCACAGGGAAGAAACACCATATCAGTTTGTTCTCAGCAGATGTCACCTTTCGAAACGCTGGTAGCTTCAGACATGTGAAAGAGCCCGTAAATATTTTCAGCTTCATCTTCATATGTTGTAGCAGCGGCCCTAACATGCAAGACACAAAGATACAATAAGTTAAACCTGTTTATCTCTATGACTATCTCTTTCGTCGGCACTAGTGTGAGAGAGACGCACTTAGGGATAAGACGGTTTAACTTATCCTTGTGTCTTGCATGTTATAGGGCCGCTGGGATCGCAAGTCACCAACATTTTTAGTATCTCGGCATTCCCTCTTACCGCGTATAGTTTCAGGATTTCGTGTTATTCAGAACTTGGAAACCACATAGTTGCAAAATGTTGTTTCTAAACTTAGTTACCCTCAATTTTAACTTCGTTTTGGAAACGTTTTATATCAGGAAGCACCATATTTTTTGGATTAAAATTGTCTGAAAATCCCCACTAAACCATTAATTCTCGAAGATTTATGACGTTCCGCCCGCGGTATTTTCCATACAAACTTTATCAACCATTTCCAATCCCTCCTTATAGTGCACCTCGAGGGTACTCGAGGAATGTCTCCTCCAAATTTCAAACCTCTAGGACCACCCGTTTAGGCTGTGCGTTGTCCTATAAGTGAGTCACGGTACTGTTTTATATGTATTGATGTCTCGTTGCGTTTTTCCAGTGCTGTCATCCGTCCGGGAGCCGGTGCAAGGCTGGGTGGACAACTGGAACGGGCCCAACGGCATCATCGCCGCCGTGGGCAAGGGCATCTTCCGCAGCATGCTCGGCACCGGCACGCGCGTCGCCGACCTGGTGCCCGTCGACACCGTCATCAACCTCATGATCGTGTGCGCGTGGCGCACGCACCACAGGCGGTCAGTCATCACCTACTGTGGCATCTTCCGCAGCTGTTGCATACTATGCTCGCATCGAGCGATCATCGACGAGAGATCTAGAAATCGGAACGCTGTTCTCCACTTCTTTCCAAAATTTAGTGAGATTTGGCATAGTAAAACTGTGTTTTTCTCCATGTGTTTTTCCATCTTTAAATTTTCTTATTTTTAAACGAATACATCTATTTCTACTCGCATGTAATATAGTTGATAGGCTGTTTTTACAGTAGGTACGATTAAAATCGGTTAACGATTCGACTTTTCTCGGCTATTATCGGCTAAAGCCGGAGACGAAAAATGACACAAATTACATTGCTGCGATTTCTTTTAGGTAGCATTCAACTTAAAGTATCGTAAACGCAATGTATATCACCTGCGATGATAACATTTCTTACCAGTAGACCTAAGAAGTTCATTATACAGAAGCGATATGGACATGCATTATTTATTGATACTTATGAATATGCCTATAATATAAAAAAGATGTTTCTTTATTAATCAATGGTTACTGTTTTACGTCAGGTAAAGTACGATATTCGTCATGCGTGTCATACCTACTGTCAAAAATAGTCACTAATTTATTTTCCTTATTTCAATATAAAGGTTGTGTAGCTTTAGAGCTATTAGTAGGTTTTGTTGCTCATATCCTTCTGTTTAATAAGATAACGGGTAATAGGTGTTTAAAGGTCATATCTGTAATTTGATATACTCTATGTGAAAAACAAGGGATACCGACAATAACCGAGGATGGCCGAATAGTGGACTTATTTTAATCGAATTGTATCTCTGTTTACGGATATACTCCTCGAGTGCCATTTTGTCTCACAATATTTGCAGTTGCCGAAGTAAACAATAATAATAACTTTTTAATCTCACTTGCTCGGAAAGGGTGTTATTATACGCAGGCGTAGAGAGCAGCTACAGCCGATTTAGCTCCTCTATACGCGCCGCCGTCAGCGGGAGTTAGAAACCATACAAAATCCATAACTCCCAAGGGCAGTTATGGACTTTGTATGGTTTAGAACTCCCACGGACTGGGCGTGCCGCAGAGACGGCGGGCTGCGCGCGGCGCCGGCGGTGATCGCTACGTCTAGTTTATTCTACCCACCTGATGGTAATTCACGGTGTACAATGGGAATGAAATAAACATATATATTTTATTTTATTTCATTATTTATTATTTATTTTATTTCATTTCCTCGCAAATGTGGTGAAAAACGTTGCGTGTATCACGGGCAGTAAGGGGATAACAAACTCGAGTCGTTAAAAGTCCTCCCGCCTTCGGCGTCGAGCTTCTAACAGACTCTCGTTAGTTATCCCATTCTTACGGCCCTAGATGCGCAATGTACTTATCAAACTGCCAATACCATGTCCTCAGTCCTTCCATTTTCAGTGATATCACCCTCCTCTGATAGATTATTTCTTTTGGTTACTCGTATTACCTATCTTTGAAAAGTCAAAGAAGGGTACTAGTGCATGTTGGTATGGCAGCAAAAATCGCAAATTGCACTGTAGATTCTGGACCGTACCGGCTGGACACATAGGGAGCGAAAGTTCCTATTGATTAACTAGTTTAACGTAGCTTTTCCGATATTAATAAGTTCTTAAATTTACTTTTTATTCCTATTCAATTAAAGACTAATATCGTTTGTCGACTTTCAGAGGCGACGGCGTGGTGGTGTACAACTGCTGCACCGGCCAGCAGAATCCGATCACGTGGCAGCGGTTCGTGCGGACCAGCTTCAAGTACATGCGGAAACATCCCTTCAGTGAGTAGCGATAGAGTTGCTTTAAGATTGACGTAACATAATAATAATTACATGGATGACCCTTTTTCGTGGTAAAGCGTGTTTTTTGGGAAATTATATTTAGATACGAATTTTATGCGTTGATAAAGGGCTCCCAATAATAGTTTTTCTCACAAAAGAAAGAACTTGAAAAAAAAAGGGAAAAAATAATCATCTGGACTCGAACTGGGGTCTTCTGGTTTCGGGACCACCCGATTTCCCACCTGAGCTATTATAAGCTTGCGGTGGCGGTGTGATGGTGGCGAAATTTACCTTCGTATTCTAATGATATTGTAGCAGGTTTTCATTGCCTGAAAACACGGATAAAACGACGTTTTCCAAAAATGAAACCTAGCTAGATCGATTTATCGCCACCGGAACCCCTTAAATACTAAATTTCATGAAAATCGTCGGAGCCGTTTCCGAGATTCAGATTATATATATACGTGGAATACTTTGATTATATCAGCTTCAAGGCAGATCCACTGCGGCGTGCGCTGCCAGGACACGTACCTTTGAGTGAAGTCACCTACATTTTTATACTAAGCGCAGTTCAGTCTATATGCGTACACTAATAAAATCATCCAAAACTATACCCGTGCGTCGCGTATAATTAAATAACTTAAGATTGAAATATTAGTTTATCTACACCCATATCATAAAACCTCCATTGGTTAATCAAAAACCGTAGAAAATGACCACCATTTTGACAACCAATTAGGAAAAACCAGTGCTGCGATAAAGAAATAACATGACTTCTTTATCGTTTTTAGTAAAGAAATGAGATTAAATTTGGAACAGCTGTCAAAACTCAAGTGGGTCTCTATTCTAGTATCCATAGATATTAAAACAGTTATTGATACGAAACGTCAATTCAGTATGTTTTTTTAATATAAACTGCACAATATTTGATCTCGAGTGATGTGAGAATAGAGACTTCATCCGTTTGTCTATGATTTAAAAAAAAAAATGGTCTTGACGGAGGATCGCCATGTTGGTGTTTTGCTGAACGAAATTAGAATTGTTTTTGAATTGAATAGAAAAAGTTGTTTGTAATTTACATTTTAGTTGAAAATATGAATAGTAAGTAGTCTTCTCGGAGTGTGTGTGATGTGAAAATGCGCCGGATATCGGAAATATGCAGCCACGATTGCAACAAATAACTTGTTGCCAGAAAATATTGTTTCTGAACCCATCATGGAGGATTTATAATATGTGTGTAGATAAAGTTATGTATGCAACTCTGCATAATTTGGCCTTAAAACACACGTGCGATCTTATTATGAATGAAAACCGCACTAGTGTTTTAAGGCCTATCATTATGCAACCGTTGCATAAACTACTATTATTCAACTCCCATCCCGGATGAGTGCTACCGCTAAAAATGTCCCGAAGCTTGGTTTTTTTTTCATTTATAAAGAAAACCGTACACGATACAGGAAAAATGTTTATGAACAAATTGATCCTTGATAAATTTACTATCAACCTTTTATATATACAAAAGCGTTATCACTTATAGTTTTCGCGCAATTAGCCACTAAACCATAAACATTTTGCGCGAGATTTTTTAAGAAAACTACTTTTAGCATAAAAAATTGATAAAGACTTTGGGCCAACGTACATATAATTAACCATACGACGTGACCAGATTACATGTGTTTGTCCTGTTTTAGGCGAGGTGCTGTGGTACCCCGGTGGTGACATTACCAGCAATCGCCTGAAGCATTCTGCACTGTCGCTGCTAGAACATCGTGCGCCAGCGTTCGTCATGGACCTTGTCAGTCGCGCCACGGGGAAAAAGCCCATGTGAGTACAGACATAAGGTTTAGTTCAGTTTGACGAGGCGGCGGTAGTTAATACTATTTGCTGTGAAAGTTATTCGGTTCATGATAATTTTTAAACAATATTTTTGGATGCTTGTTACCTCATTTTAGATTATTTAAAATTATTTTCGTAATGAATTTTATATATTTTCAAGGAAAAAGCAATAATAATTGCCGCTAAAACGCTATCTTACTGCCAGCCGTCGCGTGTGACGTCAATATACTGAAACCGGTCGTAAACGTCAAAAGAGCATAGCTGTATGAGGCTGCGATCCGAATAACACTTACGGTGATCCCAACGATTTATCTGAGCAGCATGATTCGGAACGCAAACGTCATGACTCATGACTGACAGGTGTTTAGAGTCACGTAAATTAGAAGTAAAAATTTAAGTTGTTAATTCATTTAATACTAAATAATCTTGATTTATTTTTACATAAATTTTGTTCTATAACTTATGCTATTTTTTTTTTTTTTTTAGTATAAAGTTACATTTAATATGCAGCCTTACGTAATTACAATCTAGCCTAAGGGGCTAATAAGTAATTTGCTTATAACTTAAACTGCTAATAGAATAAAACTAAGAATGTGTCCATTAACACTTTGCTTATTGTCTCTATTAAGGGGAAGACACTTTGTTCTTGTGTTCTTTACGAGTAGCACTCATTACTTTACTTGTGCTATTGATCGTTAGGCTACCGTTCCACAGAATTATATTAATATTTGTTACAATAGTCAAGTAGCCAATTCTTCATAGATCGAATGAGTCGAGCCATGAGAAAGAAGCCTATGTGAGTATGGGCATAAGGTCCACATTAGCTTTAGGTGGATCTTGGGCCAACAAGTGTGACGCTATTATTAATCAATCATCAATACATATAAAACAGTACCGTGACTAACTTATAGACAACGCACAGCCTTAACGTGTGGTTCTAGAGGTTTGAAATTTGGAGGAGACATTCCTCGAGTACCCTAGAGGTGCACTAAGGAGGGATTGTTTGAAATACCATCCGTAAAGGGGTGATAAAGGGGCGAATTTATTTATATGTATATTGTCTTTCCCTCAGGATGATGCGAGTCCAGAACAAGCTTGAAAAAGCGGCCGCGTGCCTCGAGTACTTCACCACACGCCAATGGGCGTTCGCGGACGACAACGTGCAGGCGTTGTGCGCCGCGCTGTCGCCCGAGGACACGCGCACGTTCGACTTCAACGTCAGGTCAGTCGTGGTCACGGTGAAGGTCAAGGTCACTGCTGACAATGTGGAGGCGTTGTGTGCCATAAGTGCCATATAATTGTATGACTAATTTTCGTAACACAGGGGAAGTTTTTAAACTTTTTCTTAACTACGCCTTAATTACATTTTTTTTTTAATTCACCCGTTAATATTAATGTTGCAAGGTAGGTCATTACAGCCCTTATAAGCCTTTATAAGTTATAATTAAGTATCATGTTATTATAAGATTTAATTGCGTACAATTCTTTTGAAATTCACCCTTTACTATTTCAAATAATGATATTCCGATTGTTAACTGTACTTACCTATTACTTTTAATTATATGTGCCGAACTGTACTTTGCCATACCATGTAATGACCATGTTACATTGTGGTGAAATAAACGAATCTTGAATGTTCGTATTGTTGCAGGAACATCGACTGGGACGCGTACATCGAGAGCTACGTGCTCGGCATCAGGAGGTTCCTGTTCAAGGAGAGTCCGGACACGCTGCCAAGGTCCCGGACTCACATCCGGAGGTAAGATCGTCTAGCATATACGTAAAGCAAAAGCGACCTTAACAATATAACAATAAAGTTTATTGTCGAGGTAACGCATTCGAGACATAAGAGCTTGAACGGGCGATAAGGGTCATGCCAAATGTTTGTGCTTTGTAACACAAAGGATATCATATTAAAATTATTATTTTCTATAAGTAGACTCATGTCTGTGACTAACTCATTATTATTATTATTTCTTCGTTTTTCTCGGCTTTCACTGGTGCAGCGCCATTTATTATTATTATATACACAAATTAATGGTAAATTTTTGCCTATTTTACTAAATAACTTCCAAACTATTAATATTAAAAATGTAAAATTTTTTTTTAAGGTTCTCACAATAAGCCCTTTCCTTTTATGTCACACAATATAGTTTACAAAACTTTTATTTCTGTTTTTCTACAAGTGGCCCCCATGTTTAAAATTCATTTATTTACGTTACGCGTCCGTATTGCGGTCACCGACTTACATATGTGTACCAAATTTCAACTCAATCGATCCAGTTCGACAGACAGACAGAAAGACACACAAGTGATCCTATAACGGTTCCGTTTTTTTTTTCTTTTGCAGTACGGAGCCTTAAAAAGATAAATAAGCACACATAAATGTGCCTTTAAGATTATGTTGTGTAATATTAAGCTTTATTTCAGGTTACATATAGTCCACGTGCTAACCCAGCTAGCGGCTGTGTTCTTCCTCTGGCGGTTCCTGTTTTCTCGCTCGAACGCATTGCGTAACGTGTGGCGACGCATCCTCGAGTTGATAACCCGCGCCGCGCGCATGCTCGCCATAGCTTGATACGCATAACCCGCGCGGGTACGCAAACTAATCAATTCGTCTAGTTGGAACGCGGGCTTCACACTGTTAGGTGGGGCATTCGCGAACGCTGCGTTTAAAAATGCGAACGGCGCTTTTTATCGCGTGAGATTAACGTTACACAATGGAACTTTGTCTAGTAAAGCTTTTCGTGTGAAGAAATGTACACAGTGGAATTGTTAATGTGTCGAAGTTCCGTTGTGTTACGTTTTTGTAGCTTGGCTGATTTTATGGATCGCTGCATTTTGGACGCGCAAAATGAATTGTAAACGTTTGTCGAAATTTCGATATCATTTGTCCATTCGGAGATAATGTGGTATTTTTAGACGCCTTCCGTTCACTTTGCGCTTGTGAAATCACGCGATTGTAAAAATTTATCAGCGAATCTCTCACGCGAGTCCGATAGGCGTCAATTGCGTTTGCATCAACACTTAAAGCTCCTTAATACAAAATGGCGATATGAATAGACTTTTTAAGATCACGGCTGCATAATAAAATTAGGATTGTTTTCCCTCAACTCTTTAGCTTGATACCTAAACGGGTTAAAACTGCTTCCACTGACACTATGGCATACGGACAAACCAGTTCTAAATCAACATAAACCTACACAAACTTATTTGTGCGGTTGACAGCGTCGCTGTAATCGATTGATAGTTGTTAAGTTAATATGTGACGACGCTATTTTCAATTTTGCCCGCTAGCATAAATAAGTTTGTAGTAGTGACTTGCGATATTAAATGAGGGCCCATACACAGTACAAAAATCACTATAATATTAAGATTGTAAGAGACGTTACTATAAGTGACACGGTTGGATACGGTTAGTAGGTTATTAAGGTGAATTAAAAAAAATGGTAATCAAGAAAAGTTTTAAAGGTTCCTGTGTGTTACGTAACACATAAGAACTTGTTTACTTTTTCTTAATTGCGCTTAGTAATGTTTCTTTTTTTTTCATTCACCCATTAACCAATTTCAATCGTAACAAATGTTAACTTCATTTCTCTGTAGAATTATTAAATGATATTTTTTACTGTGTATAAGTACTCATAGTAAACTTCGACCCTTGTCAAATATGTTAATAATCTTGTGAGTTTTAGAATTGGCTTAGTTTATATGCACGTAGCGTCATATAACTAAACACTTCCGCGCTAGGCTGTTAAGATAATTATGTTATTGTTACATTTAAATAATGGTTATTCCAAATAATTTTGTACCAATGTAACAGCTCAATGAAAAATATGGTAAAGTTCAAAAAACTCTGTTATGCGTAGTAGTAATTATTATGTACAATAGTGTTTCGCTATAAAACACCCGTATATATTATTAAATATTTATGTAATGTGACAGCCAGTCGTAGCTGGACTTGGTTGGCGAGTGACGTAGCGGGTCTCTCGCTTGCACGCACGGGATCACGCCACGGCTGAGCGTGTCGCAAATACTAGACGCAATGTATTGTGTCTCTTTATCGGTAAGTATCAAATTCTTAATGTCTTCACACAACGGTTCAGTGTGGCATTCCATATTTTACGTTGTGTTACGCTGTGAAAAATTTGGTACTTACGATAAAAAAGCGATGGGACACGTGACATGTTGGATGACTATACTTTATGCTGCACACGCCTGTGCGCAAATACAAGCTGAAGTATTATACGAGACATCTTTTTCAATTAAGGAGAAGGGTGTAGGGGAAAAACGATGATAGTCCTTTTATTTTTAAGAATAAAAATGAATCTTAATCCCGTGTGACAGAATTCATTATTGTCTTGAAGAATTAATGACAGATCAACATTTTTCCTCTAGGCTTTTTGATCTCTTATTGGTAATTTAGAACACAAACAGAGCGAGATAGAGCCAAACATGACTTAGAACGAAATAAATAGGTAAAAGGAGTTCAAGGGTTTGTTTTAGTATAACATAATGAAAAATATTCGAAGTAAATAGGACTTGCTAAGTATGAATTTCGACAAAAAAGCAAAGTGCAGTAAAGACGACCCGGGCAGTTAAAATAATTGTCGGTACCTGAGTTTTTTAATGAGACATATTTTAAAAGGGAATCAAAGTTGTCTCGTATTGGTACTCCTTAAATGCACAGTCCGTCGCTGTGTCTAGAAAATATCAATTTTTTTGAAATCACACGAAATTATACTAGATTAAATGTATTCAGACATTGCTAGAATAAACTAGGTAAAAAAATATTTATTTAATGTTTTAGTACGTCGCGCTTATTACAATTCAAATTTTAAAAATAGCCCAAAATGTACTAGTCAATGAACGATGGAAATTTTCTTAAAGTGAAAATAAAATAAAATTATACATTAATATTTAATAGACAATTAATAGGTACTGGGACAATGAGCATTTTATGATGCCTGACTGTCATAATGCGACCATAATATAGTCAATAAAGCGCCAAAATAAATATTCGAAACACGAAAAGAAACAAATGCTAAGGTCCATCCTATCTACACGTTTCACACATACTTTACAATCCCTTCAAAATAAAGACATAAATGAATTTAAAAAAAAATATTACGTAATTAAGGTGTAGTTAAAAAAGATTTAAAAAGTTCCTGTGTTCCGAAAATTAGCCATACAATTATAATGGTTAATTTTTGTAACAAAGAAGAACTTTTAAAACTTTTTCTTAACATAGCCTTAATAAGGTACATTTTTTTTAAATTCACCCAAATTAAGCATATCATTTTTTTCAATAGTTTTATTTTTTTTACTACATAATGTCAGGCATCAGTTAATATTCAAATACAAAGTGAATGCATGTTTAATAATATCTTATAAAGAGAACATAATTATGTTAATTCTTTTATTATGTGTCTGAAGACAGTCCATATTCGCAGTAAAAAGATAAAATCCCTTTCTGTATGTATCTTTTCTGTCACTTAATTATTAAGAGATTTAGCCAGAAATGCAATTTTAATAATACCTCATCAACTTGCTTCATGTTAGTAAGACGAATGAAAACTTCAAATTATTTATATAGCAAGGAAGTATTTTTGAAAGCGAACCTTTAAGTACAAATGAGTCTGCAACGGCAACGTCTTTATATCATTCAAATATCTCGTCTTCATATACTTATACAGTTGCTCCTTTATTCCTTTTTGTAATAGTATTTGCAAACCTCGCATAATTAATGAATATGTGGACATCACTACTAGAAGCAAGCATGCGTATGCGTAACACAAAAAAATGGCTTTTTATTACTCAATGGTAATCGTTGAATGTAACGTGCATTTCAATTGCAATTGACTCCTGTATCTAATAGATGTGGCTAGATAGTAGTATGTACAAAGTATATACTTTGATCTAGTCTTACTTAACAAGTTTTCCATATTAATATTATTTTTAATTGTATTAATTTGAAATAATCTGCGTCAATTGCATGAAAATAAAATAAGTGCTTTCTTGAGACAAAAGTTGACGGTCTGTAAAATTGATATAAAGTAAAACTACGTTATAACTCACTTTTGTCACACGTGAGTCCTGATTTTACAAAATCATTCGTCTTAGATTCCACCATTTACAATTGGACACTTAACAAAATAGCGGAGACGTGCGCCGTATAATAAAAGTTGTTGGTTTAGTTGTTATGCTTTGAAAAAGCTGCAAATGTGCCGAATTTTGAATACTTCGCTAGATATCAAAATAATAGGATTTAAATATAGTAGACATACAGAATGGCACGAAGCGACTTGAATTATGTCCAGGATAAAAAAAATCGCAGGCCTTCTTATTTGTAATGAATGAGACAACGTTAACAGCTCTCTTAGGGGGTGACTTTTAAAAAAAAATGTGCGTAATTAAGGCGTAGTGAAGAAATAGCTTAAAAATTTCCTGTGTGACGAAAATTAACCATACAATTGTATGTTCGTAACAAGGTGGAACTTTATTGACTTTTTCTTAAAAAATCGTACGTAATTAAGGCGTAGTTATAAAACGTTCCTCTGTGTTAAGAAAATTAACCATAAAATTTTATGACTAATTTTCGTATCACAGCGGAACTTTTTAAACTTTTTCTTAACTACGCTTTTCACCCTCATAGAAAACATGTTGTTAGGAATTATTTGGTTTCAGTCGATTTCATAATTTAAGCCGGTAATGCGTTTAAATACACACAGGTAGTGATGAAAATCGCATGGCACTGTTGATTTGTCTCTTCCCTCTTTCCAATGTATTCCCTGAAACTATCACAAAATCATTGCTTTCAAATTAGCCATTTAAATATTTTTTTTCTTACGTCATGTCGCTTCCTTGAATTATGTAAGGCGATTTTATATTTTGGCAACGAAGTTTCGATTTTTAATATTTTTTACGCGTCTTTTTCTTAACTTTAGATGGTTCTAGAGTATTAAATTTTTCTCCCTAAACTCCTACGCTACCTTAGGTATATTCCGCCGGAAAGTATAAATTATTTCTCTCATCATGTCACACGATTTTTGGGTGTAAGTTGTACTTGTTAAGTAATGCCTAAGTTTATACGACATGTTATTTAAGTGATAGCATTTTTCTTAATATTTAAGTCCAATCATAATGCTTTCGCCACCATCTTAAAACACAGCAGTGTACGTAAAGGAATAGATACGGGTTGGATGCTTGTTATAATTATTCCGGTGTGTTACTTTTGAAATAATTATGTGGGTGTAGATTATGTGAAAGTCCGAAACGAGTATCTTACTTTAACGTTCCGAACTCTTCCAGTGTTAAATATTTTTTTAAGTTCCCTTAGTGTAAATTGACTTTAATATTCCTAAATGGTTTATGGATTTGTGAATTATGAATAGAGATTTGTTTTTGCTTGTAAGTATATTATTATATGTACATTTTGAACAAAACTTCGCCCTTTCAATGTTATTTATTACTTTAGCTTGTAAAGATTTTGGTTAGTAAACGCTTTTATATTTAATTAAGGTATTATTTGGTGGAAAAAAATGGGAAAATGTTTGTGCGATATATTATTATTGTGTATATAGAATTTAGTTACCCAAAGTTAAATCCAAATACATTGATGCGAAAGTAAGATTTAATTTTTTTCGCTGTCTGTATGTAGATGATTTTTCGGAGTGCAAGGATCGGTTTTCGAACGAACTGTTACAGCCATATTGTTAACATTAAGATATAATATAAATATAAATAAATAAGATGTAACATACGAAAATATTATCCGAGACACCTTTATAGTCTCTGGTGTCGCGGAAAATTTTATGGCACCTTTATCTTAACTGTGGTTTTTCAAAAGCTGTCATCGTACATTGTTTTTTGACCACTGTAAGTTTTTGGTACTATAAAATTAATTTGACACTATTTTGAGATTTGGTCATTGCCGCCATTTTGACAGTTAAATCGCCAGCGTCGTTCGGAAACCGAAAGAGGAAATGCTTTGAAATTGTTTTGCTTAGGTGCCATCGATTTGGTCGAGGCATAACAACCGTGAAATCTTGGAATGTTGTATTTAGCTGGTTGAATAAATGCTCAAAGAATGATAGTCTAAAGCTGAACTAATTCAAGCTCCGTTCAGAAGTAAATCGTTACACAGGAGAAATATTTTTAAATGCAAACGAAATAAAATGTTCCGTTGTGTTACATCAATATTTGGAAATAACATGTTTGCCTCAAATATCATTTCCGAACATGACTTGAAATATAACGTTTACACAATAGTTACTGCAAGTTATGCAACACACGCATCAATGATTATTTGCCTAAAGCGCTGAAGTACGAATTTTAGTATGGAAAAATGCTACTTTAGTAAGACATATTTTTTAAACAATTTAAGGGTGAATTTAAAAAAAAATTGTACGTTATTAAGGCGTAGTTAAGAAAAAGTTTAAAAAGTTTCTTTGTGTCACGAAAATTAACCATACAATTGTATGACTAATTTTCGTAACAAAGATGAACTTTTTAAACTTTTTCTTACCGACGCCTTAATTACGTACAAACGTTTTTGAAATTCACCCTTAAATTGGCTGTTCCATTCAACGTAACGCAAAAGAGCTGTTAATTAAAAAAATATTTCCATTGTGTAACGAAAGATTACTCTTGATGATGATGAATGATATTCTTAAGTTGCGTGCTATGAGCATTCATCGAATCTAATTATTTGTGCGTTTGTTTTGAATGCTTATTTCACGCAAATGCTAAACTGGCTTTATTTCGGGTATTCATTATAATTTTAGCGTATTCAAAATGTTACCCTAATCTAATGATTGTAAGGTTTCATTTTGAGTGCAATAAAAGAGAAACTTAATACCTTTTAACAAGCCAGCAATGCATTTAAGGATAAACACTGGTTTTTCATCTTGGTTTGAGCGTGAATTTGTTAGCTTTGTTTTGTTTTAGCTGGGCCCGTTGCGTGACCATTTACTATAAAAAGTGAGTGAAAGGGGGAGGTCTACGCTTATTTTCTCTGTCTACCAACACCAATCAGGAATCTGATAGCGATGTAGTTATACAGAAGGATTTTTTCTTGTAAATATGTTTTTGCTTGAGTATACAGTTCCCGTCAAACTTTATGACCCGTCTGAACATAGAGGCAAGTGCGAGTTCGTGTCGGCACATAATTAGGCGTAATATAAGTAATTGCAACGCGCAAACCTTTTGTCTAAACCACTTTGTTCGGCATATTTGTGCAGCAAAAGGTTTTCATTGTAAATTAAGGATTAAATAATAATATTTTTCTTTGACCCCGTAAGGCACTATTCGACACAATGTTAGAGCCGACGGAATTTTATATAACTCGGTTCAGTTACACTTTTAACCATCTTTCTCGCTTGCCTATGTCAAACGTTATAATGTATCGGTTAATTGACATTATTATCATACATAGTACTACTAAATACGATACTAAACAAAACAAAACGATCTAATGAATAGGACTAAATAACAATACTAACACAACAGTAATTATCAACTAAATAACAAAATAAATAAAATAAATATATAAATCAGGGGACAATCTTACACAAATCGATCTAGTCCCAAAGTAAGCTCTAAAGGCTTGTGTTATGGGTACTAGACGACGATATACATACTTATATAGAGAAATAAATACTTAAATACATAGGAAACATCCAAGACTCGGGAACAAACATTCGTGTTTATCACACAAATATTTGCCCTTACCGGGGATCGAACCCGGAACGCGAGCTTCGGAGGCAGGGTCACTCCCAACTAGGCTAACCGCGTCGTCAGTCGTAATTTTTTTCAACAACACTCAAGCGACTGAACTTTCTGAGAAAGTGTAACAGTGTGACACGTACGAACATAGCACTCAACTCACACAGTCACATAGCGCTTGGAACTCCGCCTCAACCCCCCGCTACCTCCACTCCAGTCCCGCTGACGCCTAATATTAGCTCCTGCGACACCACTCGCGCGAACGTCATACGGGTCATAAAGATTAACACGACCTTTACTCGGCATCAAAATGAAAGAAACTGACGAGCATTAAATAAAACACTCAAGTCCATGTCAAGCATTAGATTATAGGAACTGAATATCTATATTTCAGCACTTAATAATTATCTCAGCGATATCTGAGGCTGACTGTACAACATCACTTACCTATTTGTACTTGAAAATTAGCTTTTACACCCTTAGTTTCATTTAAAAGTTAGCGCGCTAGTGTAGCCTTCGTACTAAAAATCACAAATGTTAGAGCGAGAGGGCACTATACGCAGCGGGCCCGGCCAGAGCGAGACGCAGATAGTGGCAGCGACTCGACGACGATGCGGGTCTTTATTATTCCATATATTAATAAAAACATTGTAAAGTTTTTGGATGTTTTATTCGATTTCCTTGTTATTTTTAAGCAGATTATCTTAGTGAAACCGGCAGTTGCGAAAGCAACTTTGATTGCGTTACAATAAAGCTCAAACTTCGAGACAATGTAAAAGCGACAAGCGACCTAAGGAAAGTAATAATTTTTTTCTTCGTAATTTTTTGTTTAGTTAACAAAATTGAAAAATATGTGTTCATAATTTTTTTATAATTTAAATGACTTAATAATTAGTATTTTTCAGGAAACACGCATATCGTTGCAAACTTCAGCGTTATAGTGACTTTACTTGCATTATTGGTATGTACATTGGGCTCACTCAAAACAAATCATTCACGAGAATAAAATTTAATATTAATGTTTTAATAATCATAAGGGTTTCACTAAATTATAAATATTAAGTGCATCAACAATAACTATAAAGAAGTTAAACTCTATTGTGTGTTTTTATATCGCGACCGATATCATTTTCTTAATCTGTCAAGACTCCACCAGTGGGCACCTGTTCCTTATAATCATCGTATTTATATTCTTCAAACCTGAAACAAGTTGAATTTATTATCAAAAATAATAAATGAAAAATTACCCAAGGGTTTAAAGTCACGTACTTTTGCATCGTAACACAACGGAAAAAACTGATATATTACGTAAATATTAATTTCCGTTGTGTGACGATATTATATATGCCATACTGCGGATTAGAACTTCTAGATTTCTTTCTTTCAGATCATTCTCCCATTATATAGGTATCTATTGACATTAGACCTCCTCTACCTCCTACCCTACCCCGCAAATCGATGCCCTCATAATTCATATTCATATTTATCTAATTAAACCAGACAAACACAGGCAGTTTTTTTTCAGATTACAAATTAAAACTCGTTTAATACATACATACGCACCCGATTGCTGTAATTTTGAAATAAAAATCTTGAATTATTGTTACATCACTCCTGATCTATATGTATTGTTGAGGGTTAAGCTATCATTCCACAGAGTCAATTCATATTTTAATATTTGTTACGGTAGTCAACTAACCAACTTCCCCTATTACCCTCCTCCCCCCTCCTGGTTCCGCGCCTGTTAATTCCGTAACAAAATCGGCGTGAGCCTCGGCAAATGTAGTTGATACGCTGCAATGATGCGGCAGTCCGAACAGCATCCTAAACGCATCATTCTATACTGGACACGCAGAGCACTGTATGCCCGCCGTGTAAACTTGGGTTTACTCTAATTTTTTCCAAGGTTAAGAGGAGTGTGAACCTACGGCTTTTCATACAAAAGGCGATTACGATTTCCACCCCTTAAATTTTAACCGATCTTCACCAATTTTCGATAGGTTTTGATTTTTTCACTACAATTTTTAGGGTTCCGTACCCAAAGGGACGAAAAAACGGGACCCTATTACTAAGGCTCCGCTGTCCGTCTGTCCGGCTGTCCGTCTGTCCGTCTGTCCGTCTGTCTCCAGGCTGTATCTCATTAAGCGTGATAGTTAGACAGTTGAAATTTTCACAGATGATGTATTTCTGTTGCCGCTATAACAACAAATACTAAAAAACAGAATAAAATAAATATTTAATGGGGCTCCCATACAACAAACGTGATTTTTATGCCGTTTTATAGATAATGATGCGGAACCCTTCGTGCGCGAGTCCGACTCGCACTTGGCCGGTTTTTTAAATACAGTTTTACTGTGGTTTCAGTATTCTCAATCAAAACTAATTTCGGCATTATGTGAATGTCTTGATCTTTAATCAAAATTCAAAAAACGCATGGACCTACATTTTGTTCTGATTGACAACCTATCAAAAATTTGGCAAAATCGGTTAACTTTAAGGGGTGGAAATCGTTATCGCCTTTTTTATGAAAAGGGTGATTTTTGCCTTCGGTTCATAGTTCTCTTAACTAACTCACTTTTCTAGCGGCGGGCACATGAAATGGCGAATGTTCCTCGGCATGAACAAATCTGCCTGCACTTTGCATACGTCAGCTGCATATTCTTCGACGTCAAAAATCATCTCCTCGGGCACCGGTGGACCAATACCAGGCACCGCGTAGACTGTAACAATCTAAAGATAGATACAGATAAGAGATAAAAACCGTTGATGAGCCATGCCACTATAACTTTTAATACCTCATTTACATGCAGCCGAAGTGGACAGCGCGAGTATGTAAATGGGGCACTTCTTCTGCTCCTGCTGCTGCTACTCGCGTTGCCCATGCAGCTGAAGTGAGCAGCGAAGTTGGCATCGAAGACAGCGCGAGTATGTAAATGGGTGACTTCAACTCCTGCCACTGTTACTCGCGTTGCCCATGCAGTCAAAGTGAGCAGGGAAGTGGACAGCGCGAGTATGTAAATGGGGCACTTCTCCTGCTCCTGCCGCTGCTACTCGTTGCCTGGCACGCAGTGAGTCAGGAAGCAGCATGTAAACACCCACTGCCTTCGAAAGCAGTATGCGGGAAATATTTCTGCATGTAAATGAGGTATAAACTAGGTACTCTACGGGTTTTGATGCGGTTTCATTACCGTATATAGATTTTTTGCATCAGGTTGAAATGCTTAAGATACACTCGCGCAAGGAAACGGGTCACCATTTATAGTCAATATTACTCACATCTGGAATAGGCCGCTCCTCTTCTTCCACTTCCTCGATCTCCGGAATAATGATCTCCATGTTCTCATCCAGAAACGTCTCTAGCAGTTCTTTAATCATGGCCACCTCTTCTGGCTTCGCCTAGCGAAAAAATAAACTACAATATCCATCAACACATGTTCTTGGCCGAATTAAAGGCAGTATTAGTAGTTTCGTCGTCTTCTATGGCGCTTCTTGGATCATGCCATAGTGAAAAAAACAAAGTGAGTGAGAGCTATGGACGTGCGCGATCCTGATGCACTGTGGCAACATGGCGGCTACTGCGGTTATTACCTCAGCGTGAATATGATGAAGGGGTCCGGTTAATGTACGACCCGATAATGCGACCACAATGTACACGAATTATTGGGCCCTGCGTTATTGGGTCGTGCACTACTGCCAGTACAAAACTTGTAAGAGCCGATAATCGGAAACCAGTAATGCTCATCAAGCTCTGGCCGTAGGTACATTCAAAGCACGAAGTGATAATACACGACCCGATAATGTACGGCCTGATGACAGCCAAGCAAGCAAGATTTTATGGGTTGTTACAAATAAGACCTAAACCTTATCTATGTGAGTCGCTTCTGCTCCGACCGTGCCGTGGCCGTTTAGCCGTGCATTATCGGGCTGTACATTAGTGGTACGGGGTGATAATCGGCGACCTCATGTTTTAAAGCGATGGTCACCGATTATCGGATCGTGAATTATCTGGCTGTGGATTATTTGGCCGTACATTATCGGACAGGTTCGGTGCGAGGTGATAATGGAAAGCCAATACTATACGCGTACGTACATACATTTGTGGCCGCGAATTATTGGGTCGTGTATTCCCTAGTCGTACATGATTGGCTCCCTTCACTGTGATCGTACCTTCTTCTTCTTCAAATCAGGATCAGGCAGAATAGCGATCTGCTCATCAATGTAGTCCATGATCTCTTTCTCGATGTGCTGCACTATGAATTCTGCACTCGTGGTGGACATCTGGCGACCGGCCACCATACCTGCAAGCAAACCATGATGATGAAATCACCGCTTTTACCTATTACGAAGAAGATTTTCAGAACACAGGTCGATATTGTGGTGTGATACAGAATAGATAATAGTACTAGCGTATAGAAGAATCACTGTCTAACAAAACCTGTGTTTAGGTACGAAAATATGCCTAATCACGCCTTCTCTCCCCGTCACATAAAACGTTTTCTTTCGTGTGTGCTAGGGTTGTCACTTTTTTATCCGCGTCACCCAACAACACCTTACATCTAACCTACTTGGTGACGCGCGAATCGGCAAGCGAGCGAGCGACCGGGAACCTACAGCGATTTACAGCTCCGAGCTATCCGACGGCTAAACGTTCCTAAATACATAATTTTACCTCGTAAAAAAGGTCCATTTTGTGGTTTTTGACTACTCGTCCGAAACTGTTAAATTACAGTTCTTTTCTAAATAAGTATCATATTCCGTTCGCGAGATATCAAAGGAAATGTCATTAAAATGCCTGTCCACGTCATTGCAGGTACGTAATCGCCTAATTATGCCTACAGACCATTTAAGAAAACTACATGTTACAATTTTACAAGCAGAAATTGGTAACATTGCAAGTCAGATATATGGGATCGGTCATTGATGTTGGAGCTTCGTAAAACAGACCACTGATGGTACTAAAGGTAGCCTTAAGATAGAGACAAACTGAGCCCAGGTATGCAACGCATTAAGACTTCTAGGGTCTTGACTTCTTTCAAAGGGTTTCAGACACATGACCTGCTGTTTGTATGAAAAATCATCCCAATCCCACGCGAACCAAGTCGTGGGCACAGGTTCGGTATATAGTACTTTTCGGTATATAGACCAGTACAATGGTAAAATGGTGGGTAATTAGCACGAGTTTATGCAAACCGTTCTCTGTGCGATGAACTAACCGAGGTCATAGTTAGCAGACTTAAACCTGTCCACTAAAGTTGATATTTCTTCGAAGGTCCTCTCCAGGTCTTCAAGCCTCTCCTCACGCTCACGGTTCAACTGGACATGTTCATAGGATATGGAAAGGGAGGTCAGAAATTAGAATTGAGGATAATAATATAAGGGTATATCAAGTTATTATTATAACATGTTCATTGCCAGGTCTTTGGCCTGACACGGTCGTAGCGAGTTTTTGTGACGAAGCGAAAAGACGCTGTTACTCGTAACGAACGAAGCGAAAGCTGCCAATAAAATAATAAGATAAGGTACTTATAGGATAAGGAAAACACAGTTAACAGGAATATCTAACTCTCTCATTTAATTTACCCTTTGAAATTGAATTAGCACATTTTAATAAATTAATAATAAAATATCTAGCGATAATTAAAAGGACAAGTGCGAATCAAACTCGCGTGGAGAGGGTTCCGTTCCGTACATGAATATCTGAAAATGTTACTTTAAATACCATAGACTTCATATAGGTTTTCCTGTAATTTATAGGTAAAGAACTATTCTCTGTATTTTTTTCAAAATTGTAGTCCCAGTAGTTTCAGAGAGAAGGGGCCCCCCAAATAAATTTTCCTCTATTTTCTTAAATAACTACCAAACTACTTACACTAAAATACTAAAAAAATATAAATATATATTTAAAATTCTTACAATGAGCCCTTTCATTTGATATGTCACACAATATAGTGTGCAAAACTATGTTTTAAAATTTTCTAATTTACGCCCCATTACCCCATGTAGTGAAGAGAAGCGTGGGTTGAAATCCCATGCGGTTTAGGACTTTTCTCTATTGGTTGAATATGATAATAGTCAATTACGTCACTGATAAAAGCGTTGATTCTACTTCGCTCATTCTCTTTCACTTTCGTTACAACTTCTTCATCACTCTGGTCTACTTCGTCGTCTGTCTTGGCCTCCTCATCTTCTGTTTCTGGCTCTACGCAAGGTTCACCTGGTTTTATTATAAATTGGTTTTAATTGAGAATGTATTAAGATAATGGTAATAAATTGTTATTTTTAATCTTTCGCGATTACTACACATGTTTATAAGTTTCATTATCATCATTATCATAAGCCGTATAATCATCCACTGCAGGACATTAGCCTCCCCCAAAAATGGGGGGATTTGCCGTAGTCGCTACGCTTGGCAGGGGGGGGTGTGCGACCGCAGTTGGTGATGATAGTACTCGAAGGACGCTGCTGCCCATCCTTCGGTTGGTCCCTGTCGCGTATTTATAAGTTTGCTTAGGGACATCGCAGAACGGGTCAAAGAGCACACCGCGGCGCGAGCAAAATACTTTTTAGTCATACTGGATGTGATGGACGCCCTACATTATTTTAGCAGAATGTTTAGCGTACCTTATCTCTCCATTCATATGATTGAAGATGTAAAACATTGCGTGGGACACAGGCGGCACGGCAATTATGAACGTCGTGCCATTAAAATCCGCGATAAGCGCTCTCGACACACATAAGTACTTACAAACAAGTACTTATGTGTGTCCCGTGTGAAAGTAATCCCGGAAAAATCAAAAGTTTTCGAGGGGATAACTATAACCGAGTCCCACGCAGACAAAGTCGCTGGCAGAAGGTAGTAAACGTAAAATTAATGTAACCGTAAAATTCGAGCGGCAAGTCGTGTCCGTTTTCGTCGAAGATAATTATATCTATTCCGTCCTTCTTCTTCTCAACTTTCTCTTCTTTTACTACAACATCTCCTATATGGAAAATAAACTTAATTAAACTTAGCAAAGCTGATATGAAAAACAGACAGTACCTTGTAGGTACGGAACCCTAAAACTAAAAAGAATAGCTTTTAACAAGGGTAACCATTTACAACCTACCTATGAAATAAGACAAAAAGTAACTTTCAAAGCTCCTATAGGATTGCTTTACTCAGGATAAAATTGCTGTTTCATCTAAAAAAAACCGGGAAAGTGCGAGTTAAACTCGCGTGGAGAGGGTTCCGTTCCGTACATGATTATCTGAAATTTACTAGGTTACTTTAAATACCATAGACTTCTTATAGGTTTTGCTGTAATCTATCGGTAAAGAACTATTTTCTGTTTTCTTTTTTAAAAATTTTTGCCCCAGTACTTTCGGAAATAAGGGGGGAATCAATTTTCGCCTATTTTCCTAAATAACTTCCAAACTATTTTACTTAAAGTTCAAAAGAAAATATTTTTATGATCCTCACAATAAGCCCTTTCATGTGATATGTCACACGATATAGGTTGCATAACTTATTTTTTTGAATTTTCTAATTTTCCCCCCAAAACGCCCTCCATGTTTAAAATTCATATATTTACGTCACGCGTCCGTGTTTCGGTCACTGACTTACATATGTATACCAAATTTCAACTCAATCGGTCCAGTAGTTTCAGAGCAAATTGGCTGTGACAGACAGACAGACAGACAGACAGACAGACAGACAGACAGACAGACAGACAGATAGACACACGAGTGATCCTATAAGGCTTTCGTTTTTTCCTTTTAACCCTAAAAAAGGTACATTTTGGGGTTAGAAACTTGTTTACCAAATAAGACAAGTAAGGATGAATTCATTTTAATAGCCGGCCCCTAAAATTTCCGCTAAAAACCAAAGTTTACTAACTTTTCAGAAAGACCGATTTCGCACAAGGTTCAAAAAAAATCGTAAGAAATGGTTTTTTTATAATTTTACAGGATTTTTTTTCCGGCTATTTTTGGATCCAGTCCTAAGAAGTTAAGTAAGAAAAAGTTAGGTAAGAAGCTAAGTTATAATAGGAGTAATGCAAAATACTTGGGAAGAAGTCAACAAAAGGAATCGAAACTAAAATAAATGCTATATTAATGGCATTATTTTAGTTTCGATTAAGTTCTATGCCATCAATATAAATTCTAAAATCCTAATCGTTTTCATTGTGGATTGGATCCTTTATCCTAAATTACATCCACTTAATCTTACCTTCCTTAGACTTTCCATCTGGTAACTGAGATCCGCTCAATTCACGTAGTTTTTTCTGAAAAGAAATTATATTTTATAACGTTGCAGTATAGTAATTTAGTAATATATATAACGGAGATACGAAAAACAAATTCAAAAGAGTGTTTGCTAAAATTAAACTAAACTTGAAATAAGAAACTTCAAATTAGATTTTGATAGGTTGGTGTTATTTATACAAAATTTGAGCTTGACGTTTCTTATAATTAAGTTTAGGGCGGTTTGAAACATAGGAAACACCGTTTCAAGTTGTACCCAATGTAATTTGCGTTAATTAATGGCCGAATTCAGAAACGCCACTTAAGCATTTGATTAGAGATTAAATAGTTAAATGGACCTCGACTAGTTGGCATACTGTACAAAAATGTCACTGAAATGTCACTTTAACTAAAGATCAAATTGAATGGCCTATACCTACATAAATAATAAGATTATATCAATTTCACTGACATCATAGATTTAAATCGTGATAAGACATGCTTTACAGTGACCGCGTCGGTATACGTCACTTGTGAAGCTAGCGAAATTCGCAAAGCTGCAATTAATGCTCATCCAAAACCGGTAACGAGCGCACATGAAATATCTTAATCAGCGTATTAACTTTTCATAAAAAGAATGGCCTCATTATGCCGTAATTCTCGTTTAAATATGCAGGAACAATTTTAAGAAAACTAATAAAGCCAAACGCGTAACATTTCATTATTAGGTAGGTACTATTTATTATAACGCGTTCAGGATGTTGATGGGGCTGCCGAGACACTGCAGTGCTTCGGGTATGTTTGCCGAAGCTCGCGTGGATGGCTTCCAGGCCATTCTTAGGAAGAGAGCTGCATCCATGCTGAGCCGTGTCCGTGGCAGTGCCAATGGCATCCTGAGTGTTATTACGAGCCGCCTCGACTGTCCTATAATGCTTCATGCAATAAGGCTCCACATGTAGGTTTTATGCATGATTATTTTAATTATTTCTTTGTTTGACATTTTATTTTGAATTATTATTGAATCACTTTTAATTTGGGAAATTTTAATTTAATTTAATTTTATGTAATTGAAATTGTATTGTATTTTAATTTTGTATTGTATTATTATTAACTTTAATTAATTATTTGTAATCAGTAATCTTAGATTTTTTTTGTATACCGTGTATCATGTGCTAATATAGTTAATAAGTTTACTAACACATTTATGGATCAATTGTTATCTGATATAAATAAATAAATTAACAAAATAATAGATTTTATCCCGTTGTTAAAATGATTGATCGTAAATTGGCGGATGCGTGAAAAATAACTGAGCTATTAAAGTAGGCGAAAAGGAGATGACACTAGTTCTCTTAGTTCACGCACACATTCATGAATGTGGCTACAGATTATTATCAATGTAGTGTTAACGTCGTCATTAAGTTTTTTAAAAGTACATTGTTTGTAATATAATCCAAATATACCGATTAATTTCAAGCTAAACTAGATCATCTAGAACTAGACTAGTCATGATAAAGCTTACCGCTCTGACGCTCAGGGCGCTGCGCAATGGCAATTATAGTCTAATACAAACGATAGATTAAGCTAAAGGTTTGCTGTGATGTTAATCTATATCTATACATGGAAATACGCTTCATTTCGTACAAGGGCTCCCACACCGAAACGCAGGTCGGAAGCGGAGGGGGTCGCGAGCGGGCCCTTGATGTGTAAGGTTACATTTTAATTCCTGTGAACACTGCTTAAGCGGGCTCGCTTCCAACCCGCTCCGATTCCGTTCCGCGTTTCGGTGTGTGGAAGCCGTAAGAACTTAAACAACTGGAAACTAGCAACATTAAATAGATATCCTTGGAAAATACCTTTAAATAAAATTCTATTCTAACTAAGAATATTTAAAAGAACTAACTTCGACATTATCATCCGGCTCAGGTCTACCTAAAAATAATAAAATAAACTAAGCGTACAAAATCCTTATCCTTACTTCCTTACTAATATTATAAATGTGAAAGGAACTCTGTCTGTCTGTCTGTGTGTCGCGCTTTCAAGCCAAAACTACTGAACCGAATTAAATTAAATTTGGTACACAGACATAGGCTACTTTTTATTGCGAAAAAACGGATGTAAGGACTTGAAAGGGGGGATGAAAATTTGTATGGAAGTATCGTCATTTTTAGAGCTAGAAGCTTGAAACTTATTTTATAGGCTGTTGATTCGATATAAATAAATATGACATTCAAAGTTTGTTAAAGTTTTACCCTCAAGGGTGTAATATAGCAATAGGGAATAGGGGATGAAAGTTTGTATGGAAATATGTAAGGTTTATGTGAATGTTTTAAATATTCCACGCGGACGAAGTCGCGGGCACAGCTAGTCAAATAATATTTTTTACTAGGCAATTCATAATAAGTCACTGATATATAAACTAGAATCCATAATTCAGCAATTTGACAGCTGAAAATCACAATTGTTGCCAAGTTAAGCAAAGCGCTGTTCGTGTGGACATTATGAAAAAGTTCGTGCATGTTTGACCTTGGTCGTATTTCGACGCAGCCGGCCACGGACATAGTCCCTAACTCCGCATAATGATTGCGAGCGCGCGGGTCAATTTAGGCCCGGGCACACGAAACGCGTTTGCGGCGCGTCGCGTTTCGAACGCGGGCCCGCGCAATTGGCAAAACAACAAATCAAATTGACCATGGCAGACTAAAAAGTAGCGCGGGCCTGCGTACGAAACGCTTCGCGCCCGCGCCACGCCGCTTTCGCTGCAGACAACTCGGGCAGCGCGGCGCGGGGTGTGCGCGGGCACGCGAAGTTGTATTTAATATGGCCGCCATGTCCAGAGGCTCAGCGAGGCGGGGCGAACGCGTCGCGAAAGCTTCGGTGTGCCATGTACGAATTGCGCGGGCCCGCGTTCGAAACGCGACACGCCGCAACCGCGTTTGGTTTGCCTGGGCCTTGTATGAAATGTGAGACGAAATGAGCGACGGCATTTGTTAGAGAATAATGGCTAAACTGATACAATATAACCTGCTCGCTCCTTCGAATGGTTTTCCCGCTCTATCATTCCCGCTCTCTCCATGGACGGGGATCGCTGAATCTTGCCCAGAATCGGCATGTCCATCTTGAAACTAAGTTTTGGTGTTACCGCTATAGAATCATCGATGAGAGTTATCTTCTGAAGGTCAGATAAATGGGAGCCTTTCCAGAAACTGTCTTCAGAGCTCTGAGGGAAGGTTTGGGTTGGATTAGGTTGGGGTAGGATTTTTGGTAATTAAGGTCCGGACACATTTCGGGCATAGCATGAGCGCGGCCGGCGCGACCACAACGTTAAGCCACAGTGTATTATATATCTCTAGAGTGAAACAACTCTATCCAAACGTCCGACATGACGCACTCATGCAGTGCGGCGCTGTGCCGTGAAAAATTCCGTTGCACGTCGCCCTTATTTCTATAACTATAAAGGTGATGTGCAACGGAAATTTTCACGGCACAGCGCCGTACCGTGGTCATGTCGCCAGACCCTCACACGGACGCGCGCCGCTACACGTCTTCTAAGCGAGTTTCGCTATGCAGTTAGTTGCGATTGCCACATCGAGCGAGGGGAGTGGTTGAGGGCACTCTCTGCGATCTTCTTTTTAAAATACAAAACAATTGAATTTTGGACCATGCTCGCATAATGTAGGGTTCCTTACATCTGTCATGTCTGCGCCTGGCCCCCAAGCACCTAACTTTTTTGTTACGACTTCTAATAGAAAGGATAACGGACACTCAAGTTCATCATCATCAGCTTATATCAGTCCTCCTCTGGACATAGGCCGTCATTCCATCCAGCGATTGACGCAAATCTCACGAGATGGTAAGTGGTGACGAGGCCGAAGATGTAGCTCGCTGGTTCAGTAACAGCCTAACACTCTTGCGTTGAAGAGACCTGAATTTTATTTGAAAGGAAATACAGCTGATGGATGCGAATTCCGTTCCTTAGCGGTCCGCATTACTTAGGAAGAGTGGAAATGAATGGAATTTCAACCACATAAGGGTGAAGTGGAAATGGGAATGGGCAGGGCACAATGCCCGGACAACAGAAAACAGATGGACAAAACGCATCACCACATGGACAGGTCTAAGCGGAAACAGAAGTGTAGGAAAACCTACTTCTGGGTCGACGAGATACACAGATCTGCCGGTACAGATTGGACTCAGAAGGCAAAAAATAGGAAAGGATACAGACAGTTGGAGGAGGCCTATACTCAAGTAAGGACCACATCTTCTTGAATACTTTAAGTATTTATTATTGTATTTTTTTCTATATTTGAAAGGCATGGTAATAAAGGCTATATTATTATTATTAAGGGTGAAGTTCCTCCCCACGCCTGGACATCCGGTGGTAGAACAGATATGGTGGAATTAAATCGTGTAGCTCCACGCACACACCCCGAAATGTAATCGATAGGAAACAGACAAACCAGCAACTCTATGACGATGGTGCAGTCTTAGCTCTTCTCGTCCAGTCACTGCTAGTCAGTGCTTCTAGATATAGTCACACCACCTAGTCTTAGGCATTCTGTAGGTACTTACAGATTCATCTATTTTCTCTTCTTCCACCTCTTCTTCAGTTTCCGGTTCCGACTCCGGCTTTGGAGTATGTCCTGAACGTAAAAAAATAGATAAGGGTACGCCTCCATGGTAGTAACAGACACTAGAGAAAAAATTGAGGTAGACCCGCAACTTATAGTGTCGCGACACTGCCTTCACGAAGAAACTCAGTCTTTATTTGCATCAGGCGACATGACCCATATAAAAAATACTACTACTACTATTAAAACATTTTTTTATTGTTTTACTTACTACCTACGTTTTTTTAATTTAAAAAGTCAAAGAAAGTATTTATCGGTGCCAAGAGCTTGTAGAAGTTACATCGGTGTAAAGAAATGCTTTGAAGTAAATTTTCATCACACTTGCTCGTCATTATTCGGATTAGGATTGTATGCTAGAAAAACGGATCATATGTCTAAAATACGAACCGCGCATGGGGCGCTTTTGTACACAACAAGAGCGCGAAACCCCTGGCCTCGCCAATGCCACCACGCTATCTTTTAGAATCTTTGCTATTAAAATAATAGCTTTAGCTTTCTTTTTCGTCGCAAGTGTGATGAAAAACCTTGTGTGAACACGGACGGCATGGCAATTATGAACATCGTGCCTGCTATTAAAGCCCTCACTGTTCACTCTGACTTTTTATATCCCTTCGTTCGGAATTGCTTCTCTGCCGCCCTCAATACACGATGTACTGTTAAAGGTTCTGAAATAAACGTAGAAACTTCCTTCGCTTTGCGCTTTTTTTTTAAGGAAGAGGGGGGCAAACGATCATGCGGGTTACCTGATGGTAAGCAATAACCACCGCCCGCAACACCAGGGGAGACACGGATGCGTTGCCAGCCCTTTTAGAAAGGAGTAGGCTCGTTTTTTGAAGATCCCTAGGTTGTATCGGTTTGGGAGCGTTGCTGCAGCAAGCTCGTTCCAAATTCTTACCGTACGTGGCCAAAAATGTACAGTAGTTGACTGCCACCGATCAAGGTGGTGAGGATGGAAGGTAAGTTTGTTGCGAGTAGTTCGATGGCGGAATTTGGCTTGTGCTCGGTTTTAAACCAAATACAAGCTCCAGAGTACCTTCTCTATATCCGTCGATGTATCGCACATCCTTGGAAGCATCCATCCTGGCGAGGAAGGTATACACGGTGAGGAAGTCCTGCACGGGAATAGCAGCGGAGCCACCATCGGGCTCCTTAGTGAGGGTCTCGCAGACAAGAAGCATGGTGTGAGTTAGATTCTGAAACATTGTTGGTATAGAATCAGCATGTGAACGTCGCATTGCTGGGCAAAAGATGTGTAGCGGCCGTAACCCAGGCTGTAGAATTAGAGGGTTTCCTAGCGTTGCTTGAATGAAATGCGATTTGTTTGAACTATATTTTACTTTTATAACTGGTTAGACAAAAAAATTGTGCCGAAATTGCATACAGTCAACAATTTGGACATATTTAAAGCTAACGGCTACGTCATTTTTGGAGGGGAGAAACTACATTTGATTGGCCATTCAGAAACCTCATTCGAGCGTTTCAGTATTGCTTGAAAGCATTTAGGATTAAATAATCAATGCATATAAAACAGTACCGTGACTCACTTATAGACAACGCACAGCCACAGTGGCCCTAGATGCTTGAATTTGGAGGGGACATTCCTCGAGTACCCTAGAGGTGCACTAAGGAGGGATTTTTGAAATTCCATCCCTGAAAAGAAATAGTTGCATACGCAAAGCTGCCTCCCTTTATCGGATGTGAAGACGTCTACGTCCCAACCTATAGTTGGATGACGACAACATTGATCCACCAATCAGATAACAGGAGTTATGCCATTTGCCTGTTGTGTTACCGTTATACCACCCAAGTAAACGATGGGTACCAAATAAACCACATTGACACGTGTTAAAGTTTAATTTTGCCCCTATAGCGCTATAGTATTCAATTACGCGTATCGGCGGCCATCTGGTGCCCAAGATATATGAAAACGAACGGTTTTTAGCGTACTTAACATTATCTTACCTTCGTCAAAAGTCCACTAGCTACTGCGATGAAATGCAAATAAGGGATCTTCTCAGCGCGCAGATAGCATTCACAGAGACATATCATTCTCTTGAGTTCGTTGGGGTCCAGACAGAAGCCCTGCCAAGCTGCCTTCAGCACTGGTAGCGGGATGTCTACCATGCCTATGAACTGATAAACAAATGATATCATTGAAGAGCCGTATTTATGGTGATCATTCATTGGCGCACGTGGGTTTGGACGATTTCACCTGCGTTGAAAGGAAATATCTAATTGTTCCTTTCTTTTTGAGGTTACGCAGTCGGATTTTTGTCTTCTATAATAATTAGTTTAAGTTGTGTTATGCTTTAAGTATATGGGCAGTTCAGATAGCGATAAATGATTCCAAATTTTGATATTTTACATAATTTTTGATAAGTAGGTGTTTATTCTTTTCAAAGTACTTAGAAAAAGAAGGTTTCTCATCGAGTCCTTTCGTTTGACATTAATAATGCATGGGTGGAAAAATATCAAACAAACAAAATGGCTTCTAGCATCTGCCGTATTCAGGTGACTTCATTATAATGCCCTACTGGCCAAATTCACAAAGGCCACTCAAATTGATCTTTTATTAAAGTGACGTTTCAGTGACGTTTATGTATAGTTTGAAAACTAGTTGAAGGACATTTAACTATTTAATCTCTAATCAAATCCTTGAGTGGCCTTTGTGAATTCAGCCATAATTCACGCGGGCAGTAAGCTTCAATTTTTTCGTTAAAATCGGTTCAGTAGTTTTGGCTCTAGGTGGTATAATGGAGTGATTATATAGATACATAATCACATACATATAAAAATACATACTCGCCGAAATCATAACCCTCCTTTTTGCTCCACCGCAGTCGGGTAAAAACAGATGCGACCTACGTTTGCACAATAATGTGGGATTTTTAATCGATAAGTCTCACCTGATGAGCCAGAACCTTGAGGCAACCCCGAGTCAGTCCCCCCTCCGTACTGTACACTGGGTACTCGAGTCTCAGCTTGACAGGTGGGGGGCGATGCTCTGCAAGCGCTTTGAAGTACTCGAAGGACCAACGGAGCAGGTCGTACGGCTGCGTCTTGATTGCAGCTGTTAAGTCAACGAAATATTGATACCCTTTCAAGCGCTGGTAGATTCAGATAGAGCCAGTGTGACTGGTTTAAAAGTAAATATTAAAATTTTCATTGTTATTAACAGTGTGGAATTCTCGGGGCGGCAATTGACAAGCGGTAGGGATTGAGCGTTGCCTTTATCGACTTCTATGATATATCGACATTATAAAAGAAGTGTCTCTTAGTCATTTTTAGATATCAACATTGCCAGAAGAACTGACATTTTTCTAACTTTACATCACATAACATATTTTGTTAGTTAATTAGATAATAGACAATGCAGTATTTCTCTATCATAAATTCATAAATATGATGGTCTATCAATGGAATGATAACAAGAAATCTATCGGAAGTTAATTCCTGTCTTACTCGTATTGAAGCGATTTTACAAAGGTACCTTACTAAAAAAAAAAAACTTTTAAAATGTATTAAAATATATAACACTAATATCTCAAATTATAGCTACAGTCATTAAATACGAATATCATGTCGATCAAAGTTAAACGTCTACATTATTTCAATTTATTGTAAATATTCCCTTATCGAATAAAATGTCGTTTCTTTGAGCCATTGGAGTTTGATTTATATACAAATTTATAAGTCGATAAAAAACAGCAGTCAATCCCTTAAGTTGTGAATTGCCGCTCCGAGAAATCTGAGCTAGTTATTAATTAATTATTATTGGAATTCACATACCTTTGCAATACCTCTTCAGAATGTAAGGGAACTTCGGCGGAATGACGATCTGCTGGGAGCAGAACATCTGCTCCACGAGCTCTGGCATTTTGAATTATATCACCACCTGGACATACCTATTATTCATCATCATCACCAGAAAGTCAAGTCAGCCGCAAGACATAGGGCCTTGTCGGCCGCGGCAGAAGCAGAGTACGAACGCAGTTTGACACAATCAGTTGTCTTGTATTTGTATTACAAGTTGTAACAAACGTCACACAGCGCGGCGTGATATGAATATATGGCAACATTACTGGGTAACTGTATGGGATCTGTCATCGTCCTCCATATTAGATTTCAGGTGACGTCATATGCCTTACGTGATCCGGGCGTTTTGCCTAAATAAGTTAGTTTGCCACCCCGTTTGTTAAAATCGGTTCAGTAGTTTTGGCTCTAGGTGGTATAATGTAGTGATTACATGAATACAACTCGCGAAAAACATACCTTCTTTTTCCTTCGCTACAGTCGAGTAAAAAGAAGAACGTTACACCTGCCAAGTGTTGTAACCAGCTTTGGCCCAGCAGTGGGAAACTAATATTAGGTAGAAAACAGCATTTCGCGACCGGCGGCCCTAGAATGCTTGACACCAGTGGCGCAGCCTGCCTAAAAGCTAGCTGCCAGTAAAGTCCATGTTACTCTAACTAAATGTTAGACCCGCACGTACGGTTCTGATTCTGCTGGCTTCCCTTATGAAATATTTGACGCTTCGCCACTGCTAGACACGGGGATAAGTAAAACCCGTTTATCTCTCTGACTATCTCTTTCATCAGCACTAGTGTGAGAGAGACGCAATAAGAGATGAGACGGTTTAACATATCCTAGCTAGGCCCGCAGTAGGCTTAAAAAAAACAGTTTCGGTTTTCTTATACATATTTTCAATCGGTATGTTCACCTTTGGCTTTTCTTTATCGTATATTTTAATAACTTGGCATTTATCAATAAAGTTTATCGCATAGCTGTACATTTTTATGGGAAAGACTTACTGTTATATAGTAAATTAATAATTTATAATTAAACTATTCGTCCTCGACATCATCCGCATCTAATTCCATTAGCGTGAAATTTTCCGGGATAAGTAGCCTATGCCACTCAGGGATAATGTAGCTCTCTACTAGAAAAAGATTATTTAAACACGGTACGGTAGTCCCATAAATTACCCCCTACACAAAAACTCACAAACAAACTAATTTTACATGATTATATAATTAGTGCATAAGGCATAATGAGACAGTCTTTCTGAGCGGCCCTAGGAAGGTTGACACAAGGATCAGTTAAACTGTCTTATCTCTAAGTGCGTCTCTCTCACACTAGTACCGACGAAAGAGATAGTCAGAGAGATACACGAGTGTAAGTTATCCCCGTGTCTGGCATGCTAGAGTCGCCGGAAAAGGTAATTCGCTGACTATGACACTTCACTTGCTGAGCGATTGCGAAATTCGCTAACCTGACGAGTGACGTATTCCGGAGCGGTCACTGTATAGCATGTTTCATGGCCGAAAGAAGCGCCAGTTAATCATTTGATTAGAGATTAGTTAAATGACCCTCAACTAGTTCTCATCCTATCCATATCTGAACCTGACTAGAGAGACTTCATAGTGTTCTCTATACTATATTTGATAGTTTTTCATATTCGTATATTCGTATTACTTATTAGGACATGAAATTTTATATTTCAAATTGTTTCTTTTGATATTTGGAGACCTTACATCTCCATTTTTATACTTGACAGTGGAGACTGTCATGATGTTTCTTTGTTTCAATTTTTATTTTTATTATTATGACCCTTAGAGACTTTATACATCTCTAAGTTACTTAACTTGTCCAGACGCGGAGACTATACATCTCCCTTATTAGTTATTTATTAGTATTAATTTGTACCCATTAGGTTTTTATATTGCACATTTTGTGTTAGTTTCTAGATAAAACTGTATTGCCAAAGTTGAAAAAAGACCTACTGCTGAGTTTCTTGCGGCGTTTCTTCTCAGCAGATGTCACCTTTCGAAGCGCTGGTAGATTCAGACATGTAAAAGAGCCCAGGTGGCCTACTTGCAAAATAAATATTTTCATTTTCATTTTCATTTTCATTTTCATACAATAACGTCACTTTAATTAAAGATCAAATTGAGTGGCCTTTCTGAATTTGGCCATCAGACAATGCAGGATACAGCACATCATGCAAGTGTCCCTTTTCGCTATACGCTACCCTATACGCTGGTGGCCCTCCTGAAGACCTGGTCATCCTCAATGACAAAGCTGCTAAGTAGCTTAAAGACCTTAACTTAGATTTATAATAATTCATATTCTGATTTCTGTACATTTTATTAGCCATACGATAAAATAAATAGCATGTCTTATCTAACCATTTAAACACATGTATCATGTACCAAATCTATGCTGATCATTCTAAGCTTATCTCAGTGAGTCTTTGAATAAACATTTGTGGACTAAAGGTCCTTGCCCAAAAGTTGAACAAACAGCGGCCCTAGCATACCAGACACGGGGATAAGTTAAACTCGTTTATCTCTATGACTATCTCTTTCGTCGGCACTAGTGTGAGAGAGACGCATTTAGAGATAAGACGGTGTAACTTATCCTTGTGTGAACTTTACTAGAGCCGCAGGATGGATAAAAAGTGGTATACTACATTTCGTCAAAGATTTAATAATGTAATCCTCTGCTGCACTGGGAGTGAAGAAATAGCATAGAATGCGTGCAGATGCTTATCATCCTGGCATGTCGTAAAAGTCGACTAAGGGACGGGTCCTCTCCAACATGGTGGACTATCTGTATGGGCGATGGGCTGATCACCTGTCACCATACGGTTCATCATACCATCTTAGGACTAATTAATCGAACGTGGCCACAAGTAGTCTTGTGGCTCTGCCCACCCCCTTAGGGATTTCGGGCGTGATGCTATGAATGTATGTGTGTATGTTTAATAATGTAAAAGCTCTTTTAGTCTTACGCTTGGATGATCAGTCTTCACTTTTTGAACACACAGGTTCTAGTTTTAATAGCGTTTCTAATACACTGGTTAATTTAAAATGTAATATTAAAAATAACTTACGGCACTTTAGAGGTTAAGCGAACTTTGTGGCGAACTGTTTTGACAAACGGTTGTCATGGTTACAGTCGTCAATGCTGGCCTTCAAGGTTGCATATGTACGTAACCTTATGCAGAGATTATTCCACAAGAACTCTGAAACCTCGGAGCCTACGAAATAGCCAATGTGGTCTGATGGTAAAATAAATATTATCATTCGCGCTTTGAATCGTAATCAAGCAGGTAAACAACGAAACCATACCTGTAGATAGTTAAATCCACGAAGACGCGCCCCACCATTCAATTTTACGTACATTATACGCAATCATTGGTGAATTGCAGCACCCTCCAACTGCTTGGCTAAAACATGCTCAAAGAATACAATCAATAAATTGAATCTCAGGTACAAAAATAGCTTCTATTTCAGTATTAAAAATTAAAACACTGAAATGTTTATTGCTCCAGGCTAATTTTATTAACAATTTTGAATCTAACTATCATCCGTGCAGTTGAAACACTCCATCATGCTACGCAAAATACGCATTCTCGTAGATTGACTTAACATCATAATATTATGTTCTAATACTGACAAGAGATGTCGCCAGCATCATGATATGTGGAGGCAGAATGAGCTCACAATAGTAGTTTATGCAACGGTTGCATAATGATAGGCCTTAAAACACTAGAGCGGTTTTATGAAACGAGCTTTTAGCGAGTTTCATAATAAGATCGCACGTGTGTTTTAAGGCCAAATTATGCAGAGTTGCATACATAACTTTATCTACACACATATTATAAATCCTCCATGATGTGTTCAGAAATAATATTTTCTGGCAACAAGTTATTTGTTGCGATCGTGGCTGCATTTACGATATCCGGCGCATTTTCAAATCACACAGTCACTCCGAGAAGACTACTATTCATATTTTCAACTAAAATGTAAATTACAAACAACCTTTTACAATTCTACTTTCGTTCAGCAAAAAGCCAACATGAATTATGAAAGCAGTAATGGCGGCAATTCGATCCTCCGTCAAGACCATTTTTTTTTTTAAATCATAGGCAAACGAACGAAGTCTCTATTCTCATGTCACTCGAGATCAAATGTCGTGCAGTTTACATTAAAAAAACATACTGAATTGATCGTTTGTATCAGTAACTGTTTTAATATCTATGGATACTAGAATAGAGACCCACTTGAGTTTTGACAGCTGTTCCAAATTTAATCTCATTACGATACTAAAATCGATATTGTAATAACATTACAGAACTGGTTTTACCTAATTGGTTGTTATAATGCTGGTCATTTCCTAAACAAGATCCAGTATCCGCGTCTATTTCGACGGAGAACCTTTGGAACTGTTTCACTGAAACTGCATTTTCTAGGATATAAAGTAGCCTATGTTCTATTCCGGCCTTCCAACTATTGCTATGCAAAAAATCAATTAGGTAATCGAATCAATCTGTTGGTTGATCCGTTTTGACGTGAAAGAAATAACAAAAAAGAACAAAAACAAAACTTTGGTGGTTATAAATGTTATAATATTCGTAAGGAAGACAAAAAAAAACACGATGAAAACATTCTGTGATAATGGAATGAACTTTATGGAGGGTTGATTTTTTATGTACGAGTCGACGTACTCTAAAATCTAATTTAGCAGATGTGATCCCTAAAACAACTTAATGTCATTAATGCGGTTAATTTTCGTGCGTATATAATTGTTAGGTGAACTGATCCGAAAATAAAAGTAACAATTCAATAAGTATTATTTTAGTCATTAAAAAGTTTAGCACTATAAAAAATCTCTACTTCGCTTTCTTCATACATAACACCGTAAAAATGCGTTCAAAACAATCAGCAACAAAAACAAACCAATAAAGTTTCCACGGTTGGTTAGTTTATAAAACGAAAGATTTAATCAATTCCCATTTTGATTACAACGCTATCTAGCGGTGAACGGCGGAACTATCAAGTAAATGTCACGTGGTACTAGAACGCAAACGAAACCTGTTTTGTTCAGTGACGGAACAAGTGTTTTTGTGTCGGACGCCTGCGCATCTTAGAAAACATAGTTCTTATTAGAATTTGGTTTAACTTTGTTAGATAACGGTTTAAAGTGTTAATGGGTGATTTATTGTGAATAAAAGTGCCGAAACGTATACAAAGTTTGTGCCGTTATCGGCGAATGCCAGTGATACTGGATATATAATTTCTACACTATTATAATGTTGCCTGTGTCACAATGTACAAGTGTCACCGTGATGAAAGTGACCAAATAGTGTCGAGAAATGGGTGACAGGTTAAAACATCCATTCAAAGTGAAAAAAACTCTTTTGTGAAAATGGATTTAATGTCCGACCTCCCTACCATATGTGAGTATTTAACTATTTAGACTCTACATGTCCGCCCCGCAGATATCCCATTACCCGGGAGGTTTTTCAATTTACCGGGATTAAATTAGCCAGTGTGCAAGTACCAGATTTATTTTATAATTGTGCAAAATTGAATCAAAATCCGTTAGTCCGTTACGATGTTATCGAGAAACCAAGAAACCAAGTATCGGTCCTTCGAACCAGTAATATTATTTTTGGAAGTTTAGAAAAAAGTTTAAAGCAGGATTGACTTCAGTTTTATAAGATGGCATTTTGTTAACTTATATTATGATTTATATTACCTTTTGCGTTTATAAATTTGAATTTTAAATCCGGTACCTAAGTATAAATAAAGAACTATAATGTAAGAATAGAAAACGATGAAACTTATTGGTTTTTGCCAAAGAACACTAACTATTACTAATATACAACCATATTTTAAAACCAGTTTAAGTAGAAACATCTAACCTTTTTCATTTCACTATCAAAATAATCTAAGTTAAGCAAAAAAGTTTTGATTGAAGGTCATAATTAGTTCAACATTGTTTTGTTTACGAATGAGTCACTCAGAACCCTTACCCGCCGCACTCACTATGATGATTCAGTCACTCAGATGTGAATAAGAAGAAAAGGAAGATGAAAAACTTTTATTCTGTAGCAGAAGACACCGAGTAATATAAATTAAGCAAATAATACAAAACAAAATGGTGGTGAGTGTCCTCGCGGCAGTGAATCGGTCACTAGCTCAGCACAATGCTGAGGTGTCAGACACCTGCAGCGCTGATTTAGTACAGTCAGCATCACAAATATACCACCATGCACATTCGACATATAAATCTGCTTCGTTAGTCTTCTTTCGTTCATCCTCTCCACATGTCCAAACCACCTAAGCATACCTTTCTCAATTCTCACGACTACATCTTCTTCCACACCACATAGTCCCCTTATCACGCTATTCCTTATCCTGTGACTCATGGAAATACCACACATACTTCTCAAAGCTCGCTTCTCTACTGCACAGAATCTACTAGAATAATAGACATGTGAACTTTGAGTAATCTTTTATACATATAAAACAGTACCGTGACTCACTTTTAGACAATGCACAGCCTAAACAGGTGGTCCTAGAGGTTTGAAATTTGGAGGAGATATTTCTCAAGTACCCTAGAGATACACTAAGGAGGGATTTTACGAAATTCCATCCCTAAAGGACTGAAAAGCTCATTGAGGCCAAATGGCACAAACGCCTATAAGAAAACGATCACCGCCGGACGCGGCGCGCATGCCCGCTCCGTCATCAAGTGCTCGCTGTCATTTGTTTGAGATGTCTGTTTTAGTGTAACGCATACTTCAATGCATGCGAAACACTTGTAATAAACATGGCTCTACTCACGAATTATTGCGTGGGTTGAATTGAATCCCTATCCCTATTGAATCCGAAACATGTCGGGCCATTCCTGACTATAAATCGTAAGTAAAGCCGTGTTTATTTCAAGTGTTCATAATGACTCACCAAACTATTAATTTGACTAATAGACATGTGATAAAAAGTCGCTGTTTTAATAGTTTCCTCCAATTTGGGACACTCGCAAAACCCGTTCACATTCAGAAGAATTCGGACGATGTATTTCCGTGAAATTTGGAATTCGATTCGTATATATTTTTTATCCGTGATAGTTATTGACGTTTGCTGAGATATAAATATATGTTGTATGACTAAATACTAGTAAAATAATTCTAAAGTTGTCGCACTATGCTTCTAGCTAAAGTTTTCATTTTGATGCATTTTCTAAAAAAGTTATTTTAAGTAACACATGCCTTTTTAGGGTTCCGTACCTCAAAAGGAAAAAAGGAACCCTTATAGGATCACTCGTTTGTCTGTCTGTCTGTCTGTCTGTCCGTCTGTCACAGCCAATTTGCTCCGAAACTACTGGACCGATTGATTTGAAATTTGGTATAGTTACATATCTAAGTCAGTGACCGCAACACGGATGCGTAACATAAACAAATTAATTTTAAACATGGGGGCCACTTTTGGGGGGTAAATTAGAATTTTTTTAAAAAAGTTTCGCTAACTATGTTATGTGACATATCAAATGAAAGGACTTATTGTGAGGATTTTAAATATGTTTTTTTTTTTGGTATTTTAGGATGAATGGTTTGGAAGTCATTGAGGAAAATAAGCGAAAATTGACCATTCCCCCCTTATCTCCGAAACTACCGGGCCTAAAATTTCGAAAAAAAGACAGAAATTAGTTCTTTACCTACAGATTACAGGAAAACCTATGAGAACTCTATGACATTTAAAGTAACATAGGAAATTTCAGATAATCGTGTATGGAACGGAACCCTCTCCACGCGGGTTTAACTCGCACTTGCCCGGTTTTTTACATGAAGCCAAAATCAAACAATACAAAAAAGGCTAAAGTCGAGATTGGCCCTTTTATTCACTTATTACATTATTACTTAAACTTAAGTTATTTTTAAACTAAATTAGCTTAATCTAGTTAAAAGTTGAATTTATCAGTACCTAGTGTTTTAAATTGCTATAATTAAAATACTCATTATCATTCATCGTGCATGCTGCGGTTGTCTATAATGAGTGTTGCATCTCGTTCCAACCTGTATAAATTAGATATTATGCATCATTGATAATCTGTTGATGGTCATAATAAATCAATAAATATAGTTGACAGCCCCTTTTGACAAAAAGTTTAACGTTTTGTACGCCATAGTCGGCCGTAGCTGACAGCAGATTTCCGTGCCCCTGACGCCACGGCATGCCATTTTCCATACATTTTGTTGGCTACAGCCGTCACTCGGCGTCCTGGGAACGCTTTCTCGCATACAGCCGTGGGGTTCAAAAGGTTTATTATTTTTTCAATCGTATCATAGACAAATCGTTGGAGTGGTCGAGCACGAAGCCACTCAAAACTACCCAGTATATATACTAAGCACCAACGATCTCAATAGAAGGAAATGCCTTACGGTACAATTTCGTGTAACAAGTCTCATAGAAGGTTGTGAAACGCCAGTGCCATGGCTTAACCACACTCTACTGCTGATGTCTTAGTTCTTATGACATACATGCAAAAGTCTAAAATTGCTTGATTCACACGCTATCATATCATTGTGGACGGTAGGGTCGGTGGTGCTGTCTCACAGGTTGTGGAATTATACTAAATACTTAATTATACTAGTGCTACTTAAACGGGTGTCAAGGAACGTGGTTGCCATGCGACTGAACGTGCGATGGTGTCAGATTCGCGTTCTGACACCTCAAAAGTATGCATCGCGAGAATTGCTTTGAGCAGTTCCTTACTATATATTTCAATGCTAAGCACTGTCTATGTTACCTGATGTCGAGCAACGTCTAGAGACACGACATGACACACGACATGTTTGGCCTAGTTGGTAGTGACCCTGCTTCCGAAGCCAGCGGTCCCTGGTTCGATTCCCAGTAAGGGCAAATATTTGTGTGATGAGCACGAATGTTTGTTCCTGAGTCTTGGATGTTTCTTATGTGTTTAAGTATTTATTTATCTATATAAGTATGTATATCGTCGTCTAGTACCTACCCATAACACAAGCCTTTAGAGCTTACTTTGGGGCTAGATTGATTTGTGTAAAGATTGTCCCCTGATAAAAAAAAAATACGCGGCGTATTCGTTATCAAGAATAGACCATTGAATATTTCATTGAAGTGCGTCTCTCTCACACTAGTGCCGACGAAAGAGATAGTCATAGAGATAAACGGGTTTAACTTATCTTTGTGTCTTGCATGCTACCCTGGCAAGGTTACCATGAGGTTACGATGGGGATAATCTTATCTCTGAGTGCATCTATTTCTTCGATAATAGTATTTATTTATTTATTGAATAGGCATAGTTACAAGTTAAAAACTTAACATTAGCATACGTGTCTAGTAATTTGAACAATTCAATGGTCTGCATCTCGATTATAACTACGGACAGCCAGTGGTGGCGTAAGGGGGGTGGAGGAGGCGGTCCGCCCCGGGTGCCAAGCACCAAGCAAGGGGTGACAACGACAACTCACTGTTCATCCAAAGAAGGCGCACAAAATCTCCCTCTTTAAAGACATCAATAAATAACTACCTACTCTTGTAGTTACCTAGCTACCTTATAGGATCACTCGTGTGTCTGTCTGTCTGTCTGTCCGTCTGTCACAGCCAATTTGCTCCGAAACTACTGGACCGATCGAGTTGAAATTTAGTATACATATGTAAGTCGGTGACCGCAACACGGATGCGTGACGTAAATATATAAATTTTAAACATGGGGGGCGTTTTGGGGGGAAAATTAGAAAATTAAAAAAAAAAGTTATGCAGCCTATATCGTGTGACATATCAAATGAAAGGGCTCATTGTGAGGATCTTAAATATATTTTCTTTTGAATTTCAAGTAAAGTAGTTTAGATGTTATTTAAGAAAATAGGCGAAAATTTACCATTCACCTCTCTTTATTTCCGAAATTACTGGGGCTAAAATTTTGAAAAAAAAAAAAGAAAATAGATCTTTACCTATAGATTACCGGAAAACCTACAAGAAGTCTATGGTATTTAAAGTAACCTAGTAAATTTCAGATAATCATGTACGGAACGGAACCCTCTCCACGCGAGTTTAACTCGCACTTGTCTGTCTTGGTTTTTCTATTTGACGTTTACGATTTTGGGGGGAGTCATGTCCCATATGATCCCCCCCTTGGGACCGCGCCTGATACTAATATCATATTTTAAAACGCATCGCAACTATATTTTAATTTTTTATCAATTGAAAGAGACAGAAAAGTCAATTTTGATAATGGGATCGAATATTTCAATAAAATAAAGTCTCGTAAGTATGTTTAGTACCTATTTGGTGTTTTATTTTAAGTAGTGGTGCTCAATACAAAACCGCCCGGGGTGCCAATCTACCCTACGCCGCCATTGCGCACAGCATTTTCTTGTAACAGGAAAGTTCATGCAACTAAAACTAACATGCAGGAGTTTAATACATTCTCTAGAGACTTAAACTGATCTTCACGTTAGAGGATTCATTAGTCTTCGTTGACTATACTTATGAGGGCACTTAATTTAAAACTAAATATAGTCATCAACAAACTGGTATTGGGTGCTTAGCCTTTGACTTCTGCTTACTCGGTTCCCTGCAAATTCTGAATTAGCGCTACTATTACGCATTTCATCCAGTTCAGGCGGGGTTAAGGGCGCTTCTGGGTCAGCTGAGGCTGAGGTGGCGGGGTCTGCAACTGACGCGATGATGATCTAAGTGTGGACCTAGATTCGGAGGAGGCCGAGGTGGCCAGTGTTCTGTATAGTGTTGTGAATAAATGTTATACTTCTTCTTACTGGACACAAAACAGTACAATGATAAGTAATATCAATTGAATAATGTAGTAACGATTGGGAACGATGTCAAGGAAATAAGGGTATACCGCCGCTTCAAATGGTTGACAATAGATGGGCATTGAACGCTTTTAGGGTTCCGTGGGAAAGCTTAACGTCTCCGTTACACCCATAATCACTGGCGGCGCCGTCACAGCTTCATCCACGGCAATTTCCATAGAAACTTTGCACCTCTAAGGGCACCTTTCTTAAATCCTTTATCAGCCCATACCATTAAAATAACCTGAAGAAGAAGAAGAAGAATGATGCCATTAAATGTAGCATGCACATATTTTTACATAACTTTTTAAGTCCTATTATCGGAAGTCCGAAAATATTTCTCATACCATTTTACATCATAATGATCATTCTTCATAAAAATATTTAATACTAACGATCGAAACTCCTAGTCATTCTAATTTATAACGTCAATATTTATTTGTTTTATACAATATTTATTTTTTAATATATTTTTTAATCATAAGTGTAAATGAAACTGGATAGGCACTCAAGAAGACTTCTGAGCGAGCGAGCGAAGCGAGCGAGCAAAATGGGTCGGAGCAGAAGCGACTCAGATAGGTTAGGTTCAGAAGGTTAAGGCCTTCGCCTTAGGGTACTCGAGGAATGTCTCCTCCAAATTTCGAACCTCTAGGACCACCCATTTAGGCTGTGCGTTGTCTATAAGTGAGTCACGGTACTCTTTTTCGCTTTACTAATGATTGGCATTTTGGCTTCGCTTCGCTTCGCTCCCGCCTGAACCTTCTGAACCTAACCGATCTGAGTCGCTTCTGCTCCGACCCATTTTGCTCGCTCGCTTCGCTCGCTCACTCAGGAGTCTTAAGTCCTATCCAGTTTCATTTACACTTATGATAAAAAAATATATGGAAATAAATATTAGTATAAAAATATATATGAATATTGACGTTATGAATCAGAATGATTAGGAGTTTTGAACGTTAGTATAAGAAAATATATAAATACAAATATTAGTATTAACAAGGTGTATGATTAGCGATATTATGAATTCTGATGATTATGAGTTTCGATCGGTATTAAATATTTTTATGAAGAATGATCATTATGATGTAAAATGGTATGAGAAATATTTTCGGACTTCCGATAATAGGACTTAAAAAGTTATGTGTAAAAAGGCGCCCCCGTTTTGAACCCCACAGGGGTGTAATTTTACCGGGCGAAGACTCGACGTTGAGTTTGATACTGGCACAAACCGGTTTTGCCTGCTTCGTCAATGAGCCAAGGGCTTGGCACGCTCGTTTGTCGGACAGCTCGGAGCTGTAAATCGCAGTAGGTTGCTCGCTCGCTGGCAGATTCGCGCGTCATCAAGCAGCGTATATGTTTGGTGTTGTTGGGTGACACGGATAAACTGACAACCCTAGCGTACACGAAAGTGCACATTTTATGCAACGGAGAGGCACTAGGCATATTTTCGTACCTAAACTGATTCTTGAACGTGATTCTTCTGCACTATAGTACTATTATCAATTAATGGCAGAACCAGCATTTATACGGGCGGTTCACGCTTAACCGCTTTTTATTTCTGGGATAACATCACACCGAGTGTGTCCATTATCTACTTTGCAGAACATGTCAGCGGGTATTGCGTCCAGGGGGAGTGGGGCACGCCATAAGCAAAGCCAACACCTCGTATTATCTATACATAAATACACACAATTAAATTTATATTAATTCCATAATTAAATTTGGAAAATGCTATTTACAAAACGCCTGAGCCTAAATTACGGTTTTTAGTATTTCTGTCTGTCTGAATGTTTGTTCCGAATAAGCTTCGAAACGGCTAGATTTAAATGAAACTTTCAGTGCATCTTAGCTTACATAATAGCATACATTTTATTGAGATATCCAATGGGTTTTGGAGATATGACATATTCTGTGTGCATAAAAATAATTCCAATCCCACGCAATTCAATTCATGTTTTCGTGCGGCGATCTATGTGCGTGAGCTTCTGTTTTTCCTATGGACGCCGCCACACAAATCAAAGCTGCATACATAATAATACATTACACATACAAGTTATACATTATACATACAAGTTTACGCACACATAGCGCCGCGAACAAAGATGAGTTGAAGTATCTATACGCATCTGTACTTCCTTGATTTTTTTTAAAGTAATAATTATTATTGCTACCCAGTTATTTTACATTCCAGGAAATCAATAATCATTATTTATTTTTTAAATGTATATTTTCATGAAGTTATAGAAACAGTGCAAATAAAAAAAATATGGTTGTAGCGCACGCTGAACTTTGAACACGAAACGCAACCGTCCGCATACTCTACGGTTCGATTTCTCGCTCGCTCCGTAACCTCTCGCTTACTCTCTCTCTTTCGGGCTGCCGGGGAGAACTTGCGTTTCTCTCCATTAGAACATTCTTTGTGCTTAGTGCTTATTAATAATTGGCCCAAACCTACTCTTAACTAAAACAAAACTTGGAATCTATCTAACGCAGTAATTCCCATCTTATATCGTTATTTTACTATAAAGTAAGGGTTGAATATAATCGCTCCGCTTATAACGTGGACCAATCACATCAGTTAGCTTATCAGCCGTCTGTCGTAGCGGAGTCTAGTCTGGCTCTGTAAAGGTCAAGGGAAAGTCATCCATAAATACTCTGACACTGAGTTCAAATTACAATCACTTTGACTTGTGAAAAAATCGCCGACGGCTCGGACGCTGGTTTTATTTCCCGTTTTATTTTGTATTATACGTAATCTATACTAAACATACACATATAAACCAAATCAGTTTATAAAGGGTAGAGCCATGTGATTCTTTAAAATGCGCAGTGGCTCAACAGCGATAAGGGGTACACTCAAAGTTGAACCGAACGGCTCTGTTCTTACAGTCTAAATTAAGAGTTTCGTTTATCCTCTGATCAGCCGCGGCGCACTTAACAGTGCATTCATCTCGTCTTATTTGGTAAACAAGTTTCTAACCTCAAAATATGCAATTTTTGGGTGAAACAGCTATTTATTCATCAATCATCTATACATATAAAACAGTACCGTGACTCACTTATAGACGACGCACAGCCTAAACGAGTGGTCTTAGAGGTTTGAAATTTGGAGGAGACATTCCTCGAGTACCCTAGAGGTGCACTAAGGAGGGATATTTTGAAATTCCACCCCTAAAGGGGTGAAAAGGGGTGATAAAGTTTGTATGGAAAATACGGCAGGCGAAGCTGTGGTGGGTCCACTAGTCATATAAAGCAAACCTAGGCTAAAAATTGGCAAATTGACATGTAAAATATTGTCTGCGGTTCACAACACAAAGTCGATTTAGACCTTTTTTGTAACGTATCCATTTGAAACATTGCGACTATTGCAAGTGTGTATAATTTGGATGTCAATACAATTTGGTCCCATCGAACTCATCTGACAATGGAGCCAGGAGGTGGATAGTGGAACCAGTGGAACTCTTCAATGGCTTCTAGTAAACCTCTCGAGTTTGGGCTCATTAGGTTTATTTTGACGAGTGGAAAGTGAAACCCTTGCGTTATTGACAAAAAGGTGTACCGTTTCTTGGCTTCTTATATTTAAGTGAAGACATTCATTCAGTCACTTCCAAAGTCCAATTAAATATCAATGTTGTCCTCCGATTGTTTAATAAGTATCAATACCTGACGCACTTCTGGTTTTATTGAAAAACACGAGACGGAGCTCGTGGTCGTATTTGGTAAATGTACGTGAACACGACACGCGTGCTCTCGGGTTTCTTTTACTTTGGGGGAAGCGCTCGTGTTGGGTCGTCGCTCACGAGGTGCATTCAGGTGGATTCGTCCACGGGTTTTGCGATTGGATTTGACATCCAAACACGGTTTGATGATCTGTATCAACTGATAAGAGATAAGTGGTCGTATTATCGTTGTGGACGACGCGGTTAGCCTAGTTGTTAGTGACCCTACCTCCGAAGCTGGCGTCCCGGGTTCGATCCCCGGAAATATTTGTGTGATAAGCACGAACGTTTGTTCCTGAGTCTTGGATGTTTTCTATGTATTGAAGTATTTATTACCCTATATCAGTATGTATATCGTCGTCTAGTACCCATAACACAAGCCTTTAGAGCTTACTTTGAGACTGGATCGATTTGTGTAAAGATTTTCCCCTGAAATATTTATTTATTATGAGGTCCTAATTCCAGGCAGTTTCCGTCGTAAACTGAGCTGCCTGGATAATTCGTATTATGAGCGCGCTAAAGAGGCCGGCTTTAGTGGAAAATGCCTGGAATAAGGATAAGTTAAACCTTCTTATCTCTAAGTGCGTCTCTCTCACACTAGTGCGGACGAAAGAGATAATTATAGAGATAAACGAGTTCTTTGTCTTATCTTTGTCTAGCATGTTAAGGCTGCTGGGCCTGAATCGCAGCTGACTACCAAATTTGGTTACGAGACGGGCCTCAAGGGAAACCTTTTGACAAATCAATCGTACGAATCTGTCGTACTCAATACCTCCTCTATACTATATATACACGCCTGTTGCCCAAAGGGGTGGGCAGAGACCACGTATTTCCACCTGCTACGATCCTGAGACACCTTTCGCTTCGTCCACTCTCATTAAGTTCTTCATGCACGCTCGTCGGTTTAGGGTACTCTTCACCTGGCCTTTCTTAAGCACGTCCTCGATTTGGTTTTGGTACGTTCACCGAGGTCTTCCCCTTCCAACCCTACCATGCACATTCACCTTATAAATCTGCTTTGTTAGTCTTCTTTCGTTCATCCTCTCCACATGTCCAATCCATCTAAGCATACCTTTCTCAATTCTCACGACTACATCTTCCACACCACATCGTTCCCTTATCCTGTCACTCACCACACATACTTCTCAAAGCTCGCATCTCCACTGCATTGATTCTACTTACATGTTTCTTCTGCCATTCCCAACATTTACTTCTATACATCAGTGTTGGAACCAGCACACCTCTATGAAAAGCCTGACGAGCCTTTTTGGACACTATACAGTGTATATTATACAGTGTATAATACATATATTTACAACTGAAAGCCAAACCATTTGTACCAGTCCCTCTATAGAACCTTGCCGTAACAAAGTAACGCTCTCTATCATATACTTTAAAACGTCACTTTATCATGACAAGGTTCTATGGGCATACCTAATACAAATGGACCAACTAACCCTAAAACCGATCGAGTCCATTCTAGTATTCATTGGCCACTTACCGGAACAACAAAATTACCATGTCCCCAACTACATGCACTCAGCACCAACCTTGTTTAAACGGTTTAAATCTCAAAATCGCTTAACCCATTGGCAATGTTTGTTTGTATTATAACAATGTTATGTATGCGTGTGATTGAGGTTGTCCTGCTATGAGATAAGGTGGAAAGCCGTCTGATTGGATGGTGCGATATCATTCTCTTTGAGTTCCTACTGAACTCGTTTTTGTTGTAAGAAAGCCCTAGATGTTTGCAATCCTATTTCTGAGTTTAAAAAAGTCTTAGGCTTCTTTCTTGTATATCTTAAATGGCTGTAATTCTATTTTAATTTAAGTAAACAAACAGGATTAAAGTCTGTTCACCGGGAGTCGGTAAAAAAAAATAAAAAATAGGGCTTCTTAACTCATTACAAATAGCGGCCCGCTAATTATTTTTACTGATGGTAATAAAAAATTAAAGAGATAATCTATATTTTTTTCATAGAATATTTTTTAGTGAATAGCCTGTATATGTCCCATTGCTGGCATATCATCGGACGACGACCATGACGAAGTCTCAGAGTCGGAGGAAGAATCAGAGTCGGTGGCGTTTATTATGAAACGTTTAATTGCTTCATCTAAATTAACACACGAACACCCAAAAGACATAAGTACTAGAAGTGTATTCCAAAACGGAATGGCAATTGGCAATATGGCCGTCGCGTGTGCACGCTCGCCCGCCCTGCGCGGCGCCGCGCTTAACAAAAACTGAGTGCCTCGTACCACGAAACTCAGTGCGCGCGGCGTTAAGCGACGCCCGTCATATAGTTTGCGATAGTTAAGCGACAGTCACTATTTCGAGACGATATCATAAAATTTATGAACTCTCGGCGAACAGACTTTAGTTGGTTTCTTTTTTGTAATATTATAAACTGTCAAAGAATTACCAGTAAAAAATACTCAAATGCGAAATAGAGGTATTGCTGTCATGTATTCGGCCTGTGGTAAGAACGCTCCTGTGCTCAACTATATTTGAAAATTGAAGCCTAACGCAATTTTCAAAGAAACTCCACTTACACAATGGTTCCCACAATCAAAGGAAATCCAAGACAATAGACAAAACGACTTAGCGCACACCATTGTGCATCTGTGAAACACCTGCGTGTTTGTTTACAAGTGCTTAGTACTTGCCAGTAGTACTAAACACTGTTTACTATAAGTTCGGTAGCCTATACTCGGTTCGAAATAGGATGATATCGCTAAGTACCATTACCATGAGTTTACGAGACCAGTTCCCTCGGAAATCTATGGGAAATACTGCTTGTTGCTGATACAAGTAAAAGGGGCCGAGCGATAGTTTTCGATAACGAGAACGGTTTGCATAAACTCATGGTAATGGTACAGGTACTATTTTTCCATTTCACGCATGAAACGTTTCGACGAATCAAGCCGTTAAACTGAATAAAAATTAAAAACGTAAATGCAATAACAAAAAATGTTGCTATAGAAATTATACTTAGAAATCACAAAGTCAAAGTCAAAGTCAAACTATCTTTATTCAATTTAGGCTTTTACAAGCTCTTATGAAGGTCAAGGAATGAATCTACCACCCATGAAACAAAGTACTAACTCCGACTGTAAATCGGACTCTTGCTTCACAAGCAGACTGAAACAGTGGCTAATCCAGAAGGCTTACTATTCTGTGTACGAATATTTAGAAGATAAGATGACTTAATTTTTATTTTTTTATTTTTACATATATTTTAATTTTAATTGGTGAATTACTTATATTATATAATTGCATGATGATAATGATGTTGACAATGTATGACTATTACTGAATAAATGAATATGAATATACTTAAATAGTTAGTGAAATTAAAATGATAGATTACAATAACCTCAACTGTGCGCTTTACCATCTAACGAATGGATCTGTCGTATTATCAAATCGCTATTGCTATGAAAATCGCCCCACTACTCAATTTTACGTACATTTTTTACGCAATCGTACGACGCAAAATGACTTGGTGGGGCGCATCCTCGTGGATTGACATTACTATTTAGCAGGTTATCCTAGTTTGGGCCATTGACTGTGAGTAAAATTATTGATAAATAAATATGTATTTTTTTATGTTGTCAGTCAGAACCAAATCTAGGTATATACGTTTTTGAATATTGAATAAAATATCAAGAAAGTTAAATAATCGCCGAAATTTGTTTTGTATGAGAACTCTTAAACAACAATCAAACTGAATTGATTAGAGATGCAACGGATATCCGGTTACTATCCGGTATCCGGCCTATCCGGCCATGATTTTACTATCCGGCCGGATACCGGATAGTAAAAACTTGGGTCAGAAATACTATAAAACAAAGAAAAGTCGTCAGAAATAAACAAAATCAACGTCAGTTATTAGATTAAAACATATCTCTTTTTATTTAAGTATAAAACTAACATGTGACATCACGTCGTCCACGTTCGAATATTCCCAACTGACGTAATAAAGCGCGTATTAAACCTCAAAGGGACTCCCCGCGCTCTTACAATTCGTAACAAGTTGAAACTTGCTCGCCGCGCGAAGGCCGCGCAAGCTAACACAGCTTTAGAGATAGCTCGTGTGCGGCCGGATATCCGGCTATCCGGCCCATGGCCATGCCGGATATCCGGTATCCGGTATCCGGCCAAACCACTATCCGTTGCATCTCTAGAATTGATTGATTATAGTGGAAAAACAAAACCGAATATAGATTTTGTTCAGACTGACAACCTATCAAAAATAGGTCAACATCGGTTAACATTTATTTTAAGGGGTGGAAATCGTTTTCGCTTTTTGTATGAAAAGCCGTAGGTTTACACTCCTCTTAACAGTAAGTAAGAATATAATACAATATATTTAGTAGTTAATTATCCATCACTCATTTCTCCATTACTAGAAGCTTTACTTTTTTAAATGAAAATAAAAAAAAATGTGTTTGTTTTTAGCATACGTACGTGCATAAGAGCAAGTGCAAGTGTTCAGTACTAATGCCAAGTACTAAGTTCAAGTGAACGTGCCGGATGATTTAGCAAACTAGCTAACTATATGTTTAGTCGTTGCATTGAAATAGGTTAAATGCAGAACGTCACTAAGTCTACGTCATCGTTTATCAAGATACAGTAAAAATACTGAGTATACATGCACAAGTTTATTTCATGGTGTTGGCTGGGTCCTTATACCCACGCAAACCTGGTGCGGATTGGGGAATTTGAAACATCGTTGAATTACTTTGCAAACGTTTTGTCTCACAGAAAACTTCGTGGCAATTATGAAATTTACCATAAAAACTGGCTTTTGCCCGCGTGGAATTCGTTTATCGCGTGCAGCGCCATCTACCGAGGAGTAGCATTTCTCATATTTCCCGAATTTATAAAGATTGCTGAAAATCCTTCGAGGATATCGGGGGATCGTGGACCAAATACTTTCACGGAAAATACGAAGTGCCAGCAAAGTACCAATTTGACTTGACTACAATTTTACGGCTACATACAACCGAGACTTATTTGAAAATAAATAACAGCTTTGTAAATTATAGACTCACGATTGCTTTGATTTGATTGAGGTTAGCAAACAGCTTCGCAAGCTCTGTCCGAAATAAGTCGCTTGGTTGATTTTAGCAATAGTTTGTTTATCCATGATTTGTTCCATTTTGTCAGAAGGGAAAATGAATTGAACCCCACTAACCGACCGACCGATTTTGATAATTTTTAGGCTTCCGTGCCCGATACGTCCGTCCGTCCGTCTGTCAGAGGCCTCTAGCTCAGCAACGCTAAAAACTAGGAGGTTGCAATTTTCACAGAAATTTCATTTTCACATATCTGAAATATATCCATTTAACAACTCATTTGGTACCTTTAAAAAACTAGTTAAGTTGAAGTTTCTTTGAATATTTACCTTGTTTACGCTCATTTATCAATTGCCTTTACCATTTATTGTTTTAAGAGGTAGTCGTACCTATGACTGCCCGTTCTTTTTGTTAGTTTTGTTTACCTACCTTATCTACTTTTATCTACTCTTTTTGTTAGCATGTTCTAGCCCAGCGCTTGTTTCTTTCTTATAGATTATTACTATAATGTTATAGTGAACCTCCAGGTCTTTTTATTACAATTTTTTTTTTAGTGCACGAACTGCGCTTTATGTATATTTTTTTTGTATATGACTGTATGTGTTCTGTAATAAATTTAAAAAAAAAGAATATGTGTTGTCGTGGCGGGAATACTAGCAAATACGTTATACTTTTTCGCTAGTTATTATTTTAAATGCAAATATTAAACAAGTTTGAGGATACCCTATAATAATAATGTATATTTTTGTAAGTTATTCGGTCACGACGATACAGGCACAGCCTAGTGTGGGACCACTAGTTAAGATTTATATTTGGTACCTTGTATTCTTTAAATAAACGAATATTATTATGAATACTTGAAAAACACACGGCTTTACTCACGATTTATTGACAGAAATAGTCCGACATGTTTAATTTTATTATTTATGTTATTAAATAATAAAAATATCACAAAGTTTTGCCTGAGAAGCTCGCCATACATTGACACCCTAAAAATTGACTGATTTTAAACCAATTTTGTTCCAGCTGTATTTCCAAACCTGCTTAAGTTTCAGCTGACAAATTCGGCCTGTATTTAGTTTATACTCCATAGTCTAACAACAAATATCAATTCAATGGTGTTCTATCATAGAAATGTGAAAATATCTTATAAATCAAACCAGATTTCTTTTTATGAAATAAAAATAACCACTAAAACTACCTACATGAAAAATTACCTTCGCGCTTCAACTAACTACCTTAACTATTCGAGTGAAACCACTAAAATTACAACCTTTGTACATTTCGAGCACAAGGCACTTACCGTTGCATAAAGTCCACAGTAACTGTGGTCACACAAAATCGAAGGTTGAATAGGGCTGCCACTAGTTACGTCTCGCGGTTTCGCTCGGGTGAATTATAAAAAAAACTTAACTGGAACATTTTCAAGGGTGAAATTGAAATGGTAGTGCCAGTTACGTGAGGTCAAAAGCTGCATCGATTTTGATGATTTGAGAGGAAGTTTGGACCTATATTTTGACCTACCTCATCAATACATATAAAACAGTACTGCGCCTCTATTCGGGAACGCTAAGTGATGTTGTAGCGACTCGCGAGCGAGATTTCTCATCCCACTCTTCCGCACGACGCGTAATGCGTAAGAGCGAGATGCTAGTCTCGCTAGCAGGTCGGTGCAGTATCACTTAGACGTTCCCGAATAGGCGTCTATAAGCGAGTCACACGCTTATAGACAACGCATAGGTTTGAAATTTGGAGGGGTGGTTGGATGGGTATTTATGACTGTCGGGCGAAACGAGAGACAAAATGAGCGTCCAGATTTTTTTGAAACATAAGTAGCTGAACCCTCTAAATGTTAACCGATTATGTCATATTTATAATATCACTAGTGGACCCGCCACAGCTTCGCCCGTAGTATTTTCCATACAAACTTTGTCTCCACCTTTTCACCCCTTTAGGGACGGAATTTCAAAAAATCCCTCCGTAGTACACATCTAGGGTACTCGAGGAATGTCTCCTCCAAATTTCAAATCTCTAGGACCACCCGTTTAGGCTGTGCGTTGTCTATAAGTGAGTCACATTACTGTTTTATATGTATAGATGAGTGATCTTTGCCGATGATTGTCTGTCTGTCTGTCACGAAGACACAATACATTTTAATATTAGCTATCAGAGACACAGTTTTATCTTTTAAGTATTTATGATTTAAAATAGAATTGAACATTGCACTCAAGGGAAGGTTAAAGTCCTTGATCCTCTCAGTATTGTAAGATAATTGCAATATATACGTAATAGTCACGCCTCACGCTATCGGTCGAGGAAAACATCGCGAGGAAACCTGCACTGTAAAGCAATTCAAATGACAAATGATTCCAAATTTAGTTATATATATCACATATTTGTATAGGGTGAAGGCGGCAACAGTGGCTATAGCGACAACAGTGGTGCACTGGCCGTTGTGTCAGAAATATTATAGATAGCTTTCTTTCTTTCTGACTCTTTGGAAGGACTCCCGATAGAAACAGGTTACAACCAATTCGCTTGCGTCAGCTATGTAACGAACCCGCGTAATTAATGTTTTTTTGTTTTGACGAAAGAAAATGCGAACTTTAAGGTAAGATGTACTTTCTATTTTTTCACGAACATTTTGTTTTACCAATGGATTAATAATTTTGCTGAGAAATAAACTTAACTGAGGTCATTTTGACGTATACTGCACTTCGATTTAAGCAAAACTATCACGCGTGGTATACGTTAAATCTAAAATGGCGGTTTAGTACACAGTGGCTCAAATCACATGAGTACACAGTGGTTCATGAGCCAAGTACATTAATTTAGAAAATTTAACAAATTGTAATATTTTTTGTTAATTTTCTCTTTTAGGATGGCTCTCGTTCAGCAAGACCCCGTTAAATAGGGAAACAGACAGATAAGGACAAAAAAACGCTTAAAACAAAATAAAAAAAATTATGAGCGTGTGAAAAGCGTCTAAAGTTTAAGACTGAGAAATAAGTAGTCAAATTTAAATTACCTGATTATTAAGTAATTTGTTCAATGCGAAAAGCCGAAAATTGCATTATTATTTGAGTTAAATTAAAGATGATTCACTGTGAACTGAGGGCAGATCCACTGTATCCCACCCCCAGTACACAGTGACTCAAATGAGTTTTTTTTTAAATACTGTTTATTTTCCAAAATATGACCTTGTTGAACTAAATCGATTAAAATAATCAATATACATTAGTTACACTATAATACTAACCCTTCTACATCTTTCCAACACTCGCCCAAATCAAGTGAGCATCACTCGAAAAAAAGTGACCCACTGTTGCCGCCTTGACCCTACGTATGTAAAGCTTTGACGACGCGGTTAGCCTAGTTGGTAGCGACCCTGCCTCTGAAGCTAGCGGTCTCGGGTTCGATCCCCGGTAAGGGCAAATATTTGTGTGATGAGCACGAATGTTTGTTCCTAAGTCTTGGATGTTTGCTATGAATTTAAGTATTTGTTTATCTTTAAGTATGTATATCGTCGTCTAGTGCCCATAACACAAGCCTTTAGAGCCTACTTTGGGACTAGATCTATTTGTGTAGGTACCTAATGTAAAGATGGATACTGGATGTCCCCATATTGTAAAATGGTACATATAAATACCAACATGCTATATTTTTGGAATGCACTCGTCAAGCCCTTTCATTTGATACCAATATTGCATAGGTGGAAAAAGATCAAGAAACGAAATGTCTTCTAGCATCCGCCATATTGGATTACAGGTGACGTCATAAGCCCTATGTCACTCGGCATTTTGTCAGAATTGTTTGACACCCAATTTGTTCAAATCGGTTCATTAGTTTATGGAGTGGACTATATATACAAAAACATACGTAAAAACATAACCCTCCTAGTTGCTTCGCTGCAGTAGTTAAAAATTAATCCGTAGCTTTTTAATCCATGACCATTGCTATCCCTCTTATTCGACATTACTATAAGTGATGTAGAAACATGAGTATAAGTAATATGATCCAGTTGCCATATAGCTTTGTTTGTATTTTTTGGATGCATACATACACTGAACCTATTTTGTTCATTTTAAAACGATTATCATTTCATGTTATGCTTATTAAGTTTATATCCAAATAAATGGCGTATAATTAAGGCTTTTACCTAACCTAATTTAAATATCTATTATGAGCTGAGCATAATTCCAACCGCACGCGAGCTATCAAATTGGGTGATGTGTTGTCATAAAACCTGCATACAGCGTGATCACAATGTGAAAAATAAAGTAAAGAACCCCGCACAAAATGTTCGGAAAAAGCCGTTCGGTCGATTTGGCTGAAATTTTGTGGATATATAGCCTCTTATACTCTGATGAACTGTGAGAAGTTGCAACTTTAATTAAAGACCAGTTATTAAAATATAGCTATTTTAAAATACATAGTTATTTACGTAGTATTGGCGTATGTAACTACACAGTTGCATATAGTCTATTATCTATCTATGAAGTAGCAAGACCAATTCAAATGATGAACAGCTTAAAGAACTCTTGGGAAATGTCAGAATTCAAGAACACAATAACGAGTGTGATGATGAAGATCCCATCTTAGGCTATTATTGCACGTGTAAAAGTGGAGCAAGTACCGTAATGTACCTACATACCTACGAGTTTGTTACTTCTCCACGATCAAGCTCGAATGGAATGTAATGTCATGACATTTGTATTAACTTGCAATGTTAGTTTGTAACTATGAATGTTCGGGTCAAATCTTGCAAGCTGAATTAGATTTTTTACATATTGGTTTAGTTCCGATGACAATGCATTTTTATGGTAGGTAAGCATGCCCTGAATCGACATCCAGGGTTCACCAGATAAAGGAACTTCAACGGTCAACAGCACAGACACGAAATTTAGTGTGTGCGTTATATTGCAATATTAAAGTGCAATGGGCAACAGACTTGTTATAAAAATGCAATTTTTAAAAAACAACTTATCTTATATATAAACAGTAGTATTGCCATCGTCTGTATCAACTGGTAAACTTCTCAGATCTCTAACAACACGATTCGGGTAAACCCAAAAAATCAACATCAACCATCATCATGTCTTCTTTACAAAATTATTCGCGCATTGAAATGTTTTTTGAAATAATCATTTGGCATTTCCTGTACTATAAGATCCTTAAATTCGCAAAATATGATAAAAACGAAGCTATGTTTGTCTGTGTTTTTGTTACGTCAAAACGGAGCAACGTTTTCACGTGTCTTTTTGCACCCCGATATATAGTGGAAAAGCCGAGTGACATACCTAAGTAGGTTACTTTTTATTCGCAATGCCCAATGGAAATTGCGAGAGACTAATCCCACGCGGACGAAGTCACAGGCGAAATCTAATCAAGCAATTTAAAATAAAACTTAATTACAATCAACCTGTACACAACTGTTTTGTTTTGACTATACGTCATTCCAGCTTACGCACGAATTCGGCACGCGTTCCCGATTCGAGTCCAAACCGGTGATTGGTTAAAACTACCCTTAGCGGTGGGAGTAACCCCGCCCCGTTCACCTACAGGTTGCTATGTATTTGTTTGATCAATATTTTACTATAGTTTGTTATGTATTTTAGCCTTGAGGAGCTATCGTTTTCGAGCCATTTCAAGTTAGTTTAAAGGGAAATAAAAGCGTCTTGACAGTTTTTAGTTGAGCTTAAGTTAAAAAGTAGGTACTACAATAATCTTTTCTTCCCACTACGCTTTAATTTCATCATAATGGCCTTAAATACTCAGCACAAAGCCGCCCTTATTTGCTCTAGAGCAAATAAAGTTGCATACAAATTTCATTATTGCACTGTTTTGTATTTTTTTTTAAGTTGGTTGGTTGACCAAGAAGTTTACACCAACAGCTTCCCAATCCGCCCATTCACAGTCCGACGGGACAGCCGACCACTCTTCTGTGGACTTACTGTCAGCAAAAAAAAAACAACAGGCCACATATCGGCGGCCATATCGAACTGTGATTGTCTCGTCTAAAATGTTATGCTCAAAATACTGGCTGATAAGATAGTATGGGTTACAAAAAGATTTAAAAAAAATTTGGCATAATATGACAATTAATAGCATAGAGGTATTATAACTAGAGGAGGTGAGCCATAGGACTGCCTGTAAGTGGAAGCGTATCACGGTAAAGAGAGACAGAAACTAGAAATAGTGGCACTGTTCTTGTCTTGCCGCATGCGCAATGGTAACATGCTGCGCGCCGTCCGTTGACGACGCAATACGAAATGTTCTAGGACAGACAAGGAAGCGAATACTATTCCTATGCTCTTTCTCTTTCTACCATGATAACGCGTTTCTGGCTGGCTCACCTCCTCTATGTATAATACCTCTATGATTAATAAACTAGATACAAGATTTCTGTGAAAATTTTCGGATTTTCGACTTTAGCTTCAGAACCAATAGACCGATTTTAATAAATAGGGTATCTTAAGATTCGGGGAGAACGTGCGAGTGTCATAGGCTATATAAAAATTCTAAGGGTGCGTCATAACAGGTGCCAAAATCCTTTTTACTTCGCTAGTTGGGTTTAACTGTACCTTTACGTTTTTTACCAACTTTTAGCAGTAGTAGAAAGAAAAGCAGATTATGCACCTCGCATCAAGTGATTTGTTATTGCGCTCGTGTTTTTAGAGCCCTCATTAGCGTTCGGGCTCCAAACCAACACTCGGCGCAATAATGAATCACTTTCTGCTTAGTGCAACAATCTACTATTACTATTTTCATTACTACAGATCTTATAAGCATTTGTAATTTCATCTAAGCTCGCATTTTATGAAGTACTTACTTGTTCGATTTTGCACGCAATCGCCTCCGCATACAGTTCGGGTACCGTTAATCTATCCGGGAACTACGGCATTTTCCGGGATTCAAGTATCCTGACCATAATGTGGAATTGAAACTAACACGTTCAGCTGCTGTGGCGAGAGTAACACATATACATCCAAACATCCATGCTTTAGCATTTATAATATTAGAAGGATCTGTATGAGTTTAGGGTCGCATTGACTTACATAAAGTTTTTGGGAAAAGTTTTTTTTTGCCTTTAGCAAGTAAACAGACCACTAGATTGAAAGTGGCTATCGCAACTTTTGCAATACCAGAAGCATGAGGGAACGGGGGATAGGGAGTCCCCCATCCCCTATCCCCACGTTTTTTTTTTCTTTTATTGTAGAGGTAAGTTGGTTTTAAAACTAGTCTGAAAGGTTTAGCGGGAATCCAATTTGAAAGAACGAAAGAAAAGTAATGAAAATATTTCACCACACAAGACACACAATAAAAAAACCATAGAGTAAAATGCGGAATGTGTGAGGAATCGGTCACTTGCTCAGCAAAATATGCGAAATTATCATTAGACGAAATCTTTATAAGAGTCAATATGGACTACTGTTAAGCATACGAGTACGTGCTATATACATATTATATAGCTAGCAACTATTTTTACAGGTCGTTGAAAATGTTTTTTACTACGTAATAAAGTGTACTTTAACTGGCAATAATATAAGAAATAAAAATAAACGGCTATTTTCTACTTTTGACGTTGGTTTTCGATAAACAAAAACGTAAAAAAAATATTGTTTAGACGAATAAAAAAATTACACATTGAAAATAATACAGCGTTTTTTTAACATGGACTTATTTTAGCCCGTCATTTTTTTATTTCTTTACGTGATATAATCAGAAATGAGAAAATCCGTAGAAGACCCAGAGTTACCAACATAGCTCTCTGAGAGCTAGAGGGCGCCATATTCAATTTAATGTGACATCACATAGCCTATAACCAGCGGACGATCAACACGCTTCCAACGATACCTCATTTGTCAGATTATGATAAGTAGTTTAGAAGTTATGAGGGAACAGATGAACATACAAGCATACATACCCACATACATACCTACATACATACATACATACATACATACATACGCCCGTAATCTCTAATGGGGTGGGCAGAGCCTCAAGACTACTTGTGGCCACGTTCGATTAATTAGTCCTAAGATGGTATGATGAACTGTATGGTGACAGGTGATCAGCCCATCGCCCATACAGATAGTCCACCATGTTGGGGAGGACCCGTCCCTTAGTCGACTTTTACGACATGCCAGGATGATAAGCATCTGCACGCATTCTATGCTATTTCTTCACTCCCAGTGAAGCGGAAGACCTACATACCGGTCAAAATCATAACCCTCCTTTTTGCTCCGCCGTAGTCGGGTAAAAATTAATGGAGTGCTACAGTTTTTTCCGTGCACTCTTCAAATGGTAGTCAAATCAATAGCGTAGCGGCGTCATTTTGGTCACGAGAGCGTCGCCATGGAAAGTTGGGTCAATAGTAATACCTTATGGCCAGAAGTATAAGTATAGCGATTTATTTAATTTATAGTAGTACTTATTGAATGGTGTTAAGTCACATTTTGGCTTGTATTGAATGGAATATGTGAGATCTTATTCTTAAATTTAAACCAAAACTGATTGTAGCATAAGCAAGAGGACTGTCAGTCTATAGCTTCACAATCAAGCGCACATCGGGTTTTGTAACGCCATCTATCGGTGAATTTCCTAAACTGCGTCTGTAATTTGTCTTAACAATCAAGTTACGATTTCTTTCGTTGAGCTGCGCCTCTATAGTGATTCTCTAGCGATTCGTGAGCGAGATTTCTCATCTCACTCTTTCGCATTACGCGTCGTGCGGAAGAGTGGGATGTGAAATCTCGCTCACGAACAGCTACATAATCACTTAGCGTTCCCGAATAGAGGCGCTGATAGTTCTCACAAACGACCTGTAAATAAGCAATATGCACGCCATCTTTCTCCTTATATGATTTAATTTCATTGTATTTGATTGAATACCCCGCAGGCTATGATTGTGGCGCCATCTAGTTTAACTGGGTTTTAGTTTCGGCTTATTTCCGAACTTCGATCGCCGTAGGGCGATTGCCAGTTGTCTACTTTTATTCGTACATGGTGACATTATATATACGTCTAAAATACGACTTATTTTATTCATATCTTTTAATCTATATTCAAGTTTAATTTTAATTGTACCTACCTATGTTCAACCAATAAATGATGTGATATTTGATGCATACATTGAGGTGATATTTTTGTATGAATTTTTGAAGTTTACTCCTTAAGAATCGATTTTCATATATAAAGCCCGGGGTATGAAAAATTATGGGGAGTAAAATCAAACTAAGATGTCACACTGTCACACGGTACGGAGTCACACGATGTTAGCCGAAGATGCGTCGTTCGCTTTCGCATTGCATACAGATATAGTGAATAATATGTTTCCATCGGTAAAACTCGGATCTCAATCGGAAGACGACGGGACCCGAAATGTCAATTAATTATTGTATTCAATGAGTGACGGGTACTGGTTTATTTTATAACGGTTCGTAAGGAGTAAACTCCTGTCGTGCGTCGGAGCTGACACACACACACACTTTTTTATTAAATAACCGCCTATTTAACGAGATCATTATCGTTGCATTACAATACGCATACTTAAAGCTTAAATTATTAATTACAATAAAACCGGTAAAAGTATTTTCAATTTTGCTCTTAGAATAACGCATCCTTAGAATTTGTTATATGGCCTATGACACTCGCCCGTTTTCCTGGAATACTAAATATGGCAAAATCATCCGTTTTTTTATCACATACATGTATAGTACACTTAAATAAATAAATCAGGGGACAATCTTTACACAAATCGATCTAGTCCCAAAGTAAGCTCTAAAGGCTTGTGTTATGAGTACTAGACGACGATATAAATACTTATATATAAATAAATACTTAAATACATAGGAAACATCCAAGACTCAGGAACAAACATTCGTGCTCATCACACAAATATTTGCCCTTACCGGGGATCGAACGCGGGACGCTTGCGTCGGAGGCAGGGTCACTACCAACTAGGCTATCCGCGTCGTCAAGTCATACATACACTATAAAACTCAATACCCTCCTTTTGGCGCAGTCGAGTAAAAATTAGACGGGAAGAAATCAAACGAGACTAACCTAAATTTTGTTTGGTTAAAGGTTCTCACCACTTAGTTTCACTGCTGGACACGCTCACAAAATTAGCCGAGCAATTATTTTAAATGATTGCTTGAAGCTCAAAGGTCGCTAGCCACCCCTCTGACGCTTAAAGCGTAAATGTAAACTCTACCGTGGGAAGTTACATCAATATTTATATTGGGTTAAGGGTAGTGAAGTGAAAAATGTAGGCACGTTTAGTATTCGCACCTGATTGTGATGTGTTTTGGAGTCGATGGTGTGATGAATGTCTGTGTTTTTGCGCGGCGATAAATGAATGAATACAAAGTAAAAATTAAAATTGTAATTATAGGTTTTTCTCTTTTGTTTTGTTTTTGTTATCTTGTGTTTTTTTGTATTAATTGAATTAACCAGCGTATTGGTGTTAAACTGTGATGCTGTATAAAATATGTTTAATTGAATAAATAAATTCCAGTACCATGTCGACAATATATGCATAATAATAATAATAATAATACTCCTGGACACGGCGCGCATCGTCAGGAGGTTCCTCTCTCTGCGGCCCTAACCACCGGTAGCTTGTGCCCTGCCCCGCTACCGGCGGCACCCTAGGCTAGGTTTTTATAGTGTCTGTATTTTTATAGTGATATTGTATTTTACTTTTTATACAAATATTATAAAACCTAGCTTAAGATTCAAGATTAATAAAGATAATAATAATAATAATTAATCAGGGGACAATCTTTATACACAAATCGATCTAGTCCCAAAGTAAAGCTCTAAAGGCTTGTGTTATGAGTACTAGACGACGATATAAATACTTTTATATAGACAAATAAATACTTAAATACATAGGAAACATCCAAGACTCAGGAACAAACATTCGTGCTCATCACACAAATATTTGTCCTTACTGGGGATCGAACCCGGGACGCTTGCGTCGGAGGCAGGGTCACTACCAACTAGGCTATCCGCGTCGTCGTATGCATGAATGCAACTTTGTTTCTTTTACGAATTTCAGGCGGATTTTAAAAATCTCAATGGTCTCAGTAGCGTATCTTATCCACGTCCGCTGCTGGACACAGGCCTCGCCCAATGATCGCCACAACGACCGAATCCTTGCTGCTCGCATCCAGCAGGGTCCGCGGTCTGCCCGCGCTGCGCTTTTCAGTATGCGGTCGCCAATCAAAAACTCATCGGCCCCTTCGGTCAATTCTACGAGAAATGTGCCCCGTCTACTGCCATCTAAATCTAGCAATCCTTGAATTTGGTCTGCTGATTGAACTAGAGATACAGCACCAAAGCCACACGATAAATAGTATCATGAACACTAGAAATAAACACGGCTTTACTCACGAATTATTGACAGAAATAGTTCGACATGTTTTAGGCTCGTATAGAATCCTTCAGGGGTTGAGTGCGGTCGCGGTCAAATCAACCGCGCGGCCTTCTTTGCTTGAGCTGAGGGCGCGGGCACAGCGAGCGGGCGAGCTTTGACCGCGACCGCCCTCAAGCTCTGAAGAAGGAGTCCGGATACGAGACCGAGACATGTTGGACTATTTCTGACAATAATTCGTGTGTAAAGTCGTGTTTATTTCTAGTGTTAATAATGTCTCACGATTAAATAGTGTCATTGTGAGGATGGCCTTTTCCGACGTAGACCAGTGGCTATGCAACATTACCTCGCGACATCGCATATTATTTTGCTACGATGTGGTAGCTCTTATTAACTTTTTTTTATGAATTACTGGGCATGCGTTTGACCCTAGTCTCACCTGATGGAAAGCGAAGACAGGGTCTAGGATAGAACACGCTTGCCCAGAAGATGTCTATTCACTCTTACCTGGAAGACACCAAGAAGAACTTGATAGGAAAGGCGGCCGCTTCGTAAAAAAACCTGACGCAATATTGAAAAGTGACCATGCCGCTCAATTACGTAACACACTTTGACACACAATAGTCCTTTTAACTCTTAGGCGTGACTCGTTTTTGTCCCGCCAAAATTTGTAGCGTGTAAAAATATTCAAAACGTCCGAAACCAAATAACTTTTGGTGTTCATTTTGGTAAACGGAGTATAGATTTCGATTATTTTGTACGCTTCATCGCTTTCTGTGACACAAAGCGCCGGATATACGCGTTAACAGGGTTATGGGAGCCGACATTAACTTAATAGCGCCATTAGAGTCATTAATTTATTAACCCCTGTCATGTCTTGATTGGAAAGAAAAAAGCGTTTCCTTGGAAACAATTATGGTACGTTACATACCTACTATATCATGCCAAGAATGGCGCATTTTTTTATGTCATTTGACTGACATACCGGCAGACGGCCCACCTGATGGAAAGTTGTCACCGCCGCCCATGGACATCTGCAACACCAGAGGTGCTGCCAATGCGTTGCCAGTCTAGGGAGGATGGAGAAGGGAGATGGGATGGGGACGAGGGAATAGGCCTCCGGATCTCGTCACTCACCGTACGAAACGCAATAGCAAGCTATAACTTTACGCTGATATTCTGTGTGAGTGTGGCAGTGGCGAAGCGTCAAATATTTCCTAAGGGAAGCCAGAAAAATTTGAACCGTACGTGCGAGTATAACATTTAGTTAGAGTTACATGAACTTCACTGACAGCTAGCCGTAGCATTCTAGCTTGATAAAGCCGTCAGGAATCGGCTTGTAGGCAGGCTGCGCCACTGGAGTGTGGTACTACCCCGGTCGAGCCGGCCCATTCGAATAGTAATCATCTAGTGAGGATTACTGTTTACGCATACGACTAGAAGCCTGTGTGGCGAGCCAAAAGGTATACATCTTTGGTAAAAAATCAGCTGGTTGCACGCATGTTAGTACTAGCTTCTGCCCGCGACTTCGTCCGCGTGGAATTCGTTTATCGCTATCCCCTAAGCAACGGTGCAGTTTTCCGCGATAAAAAGTAGCTATTTCCTTTTCCTTTAACTTTTGGTCACAGGAGGGACAATTTTTGTTTCTTGAAGCGTGTATTAACCGTTATTGAAAATATTAAAATATTTTTCAATAATGAAGAAACATTGTTCGTTTCGCTTCATAGTTAACACAATTACTTAGAAATATTATGCAAACTGTTGGAAAATCTGTTAAAAAATTGTAACGAAATAATAAAAAAATCAAAGTTCCTGACGTAAACACCTAACCATGCAGGTATAAACTTTTTGAGAAACAGTACAGTACAGTCTTTCAAAGCGAAAATTGGGCAGGATTCAAAATGTCACTAGTCTGGAGGCCCAGCTGTCATAGCATAAGCCAATTGTGTCCTACTATATGTTAACATTACCCAAGTCTAGCTAATCCCAAGCGTGGTAAAGCACCAGCTGTAGTCACAGTCCATTGGTTCCCACCTGCCTATGGACCCCAAAACGATATATCACATGGTTCATTGGCTACGTACCCCTGCACCTGCCAATTTTGATTAAAATTAAGTGATTTTACACAAATAACTAAACTAATAAATAAATAAATAAAAAATAATGTAAAAATACTAAACTGGGATATAATCCATACTCATATTATAAAGGCGAAAGTGGCTCTGTCCATCACCTTTTCACGACCAAACCGCTCGACCGATTTGGTTGAAATTTGGTAAATATCTACTTTGGTATATGAGGTAGGACAAAAGGTAATTTTTAACCCGGAAAATTGCACGGTTCCCGGAAAATTACGACGACGATTTTTAAATATGCGACCAAAAATATAATGAAATATGGCGGAAAGAATCCACCATGTTTAAGAGGCAGCCCTAGCATCCCAGACACGGGGATAAGTTAAACCGTCTTATCTCTAAGTGCGTCTCTCTCACACTAGTGTCGATGAAAGAGATAGTCAGAGAGATAAACGGGTTTAAATTATCCCCGTAACTGCTAGGGCTAGGGCCGCAGGGAGGCGGCGCGGCCTGGAGACGCGCGCTAGGCTGGGAACGAATGAACGAAATTTAATAAAAAAATTCAAAGCAGAATAAATGCCATTAATACCTAATTAAGTTCTATGCCATAGATAAGTATAGAGTCTAACATCCTTATAGTTTTTAGGGTTCCGTACCTCAAAAGGAAAAAACGAAACCCTTATAGGATCACTCGTGCGTCTGTCTGTCTGTCTGTCCGTCTGTCACAGACAATTTTCTCCGAAACTACTAGACCGATTGAGCTGAAATTTGGTATACATATGTAAGTCGGTGACCGCAACACGGACGCGTGACGTAAATAAATGAAATTTAAACACGGGGGCCACTTTTGGGGGGTAAATCAGAAAATTAAAAAAAAAAGTTATGCAATCTATATTGTGTGACATATCAAATGAAAGGGCTTAGTATGAGGATCTTAAGTGTATTTTTTTTTAATTTTAAGTAAAATAGTTTAGAAGTTATTTAGGAAAATAGGTGAAAATTGACCATTCCCCCCGCCTTATCTCCGAAACTACCGGGCCTAAAATTTTGAAAAAAATACAGAAAATAGTTCTTTACCTATAGATTACAGGAAAATCTATAAGAAGTCTATGGTATTTAAAGTAACATAGGAAATTTCAGTTTATCATGTATGTAACGGAACCCTCTCCACGCGGGTTTCACTCGCACTTGACCGGTTTTATTGAATGGACGTAATTTAGGGAAAAGGATCCCCCTTTTTTTCGGTTTTTAATACTATAACAAGAAGGATTTTATGGCATGTAGATAATAGTACATTGTAGTCGCGGCCGGGAACTAAGAATTAACTTCGTCTTCACCCTCTAACTAACTAGTCGATCTATTGCAGTTTACGCCGAGAATTCGAGATGTACGAGTACATGTACATGTTTTCTGTAGTGGTAGAGCCAAGCAGTAATCCTCACTAGATGTGTACTGTTCGAATGGGCCAGGTTTTGGTTATTTAAATGCCATTCAAACGATCTCGATGTTTCCTAAACTGAAAAATGGCATGACATTGTCAAGTCCAGTGTTATTCGAAGTCATTTCAATTAAGTATTTGAATCTGCACCAACATAGAATCTTTTGGAGCGATGCAGTTGAGTTCAGAACCTGAATTAAATCGCAAAAAGTGATCGTGGTAGTGTACGTTGTTGTAGTAATATTTGAAGTTGAATCAAAACAGCATTAGTTTTTGTCATAGCCTCGTAAAAATATTCCGCAGTCCATTACAGATAAAGACAGATACATAAACCAAACAACCCTAATATTCAAATTAAGGACGACCCCTTTGACCGAAAATACCAATTTCCCTAACAAAAGAAAACAACGCCATTGGCCAGTTCTCAAGCCCCACCGATTTTCCTAAAACCGCTGAAAATATGTTACGTCTCTCTCGCACGCGCGGACCGTTCCAATGGCTGATTCTTTCGCACGCAAGGGGCTGAATAGATCGAGTTTTCGCCAGTGCCTTCCACGTTTAAAAGATAAACGGACGTTTCTAAAACAAAAGAAAAATAAAAGGATTTTTCAGTATCTATTTGCAGCCAGTGTTTAAAAAAAAATAATTGTGTTTTTCTTTTAAATAATAAAAACTAGAGAGGTATTATTGACTTAATTAAAAAAGAACTTTGAATCGCGATGTGTCACTGTGGTTTCGTTTTGGACGCAACGTAAATGCTGTGTCAAAAATGATTAAGTGTTAGACATTGAAAATGGAATATTCTTGGCACATGGAGGACGGAATCAATACTCACGTACGGAATAGAGTGCAAGGAAGGAATCAAGGTAAACATCCATACTTAAATTATAATTTTATCGTATAAATGCGAAAGTAGCTCTGTCTGTTACGTCTTTGGGTCAATCAACTTTTAAGTTTAAGGTACTTACTGCTTTGTCTATGTATTAAAACATTATCTGGGTCTTTTTAATTGGTAGAAATTTGTATATAAATTATGAAGATTATTTCTTTATTTAAAATTCCAGTAACGCAGGGGAAAATCCGGTTTTTCCATTCATAAGTGGAGTCATCAATGTCTGTGTCAATTCCTAAATATATTGTATTGACAGTAAAGTGTATCTTATCCTAGGGCTATATAGCAAAACAATTCGCAGTTTGACTAAATGGACGGTAAGGAGATGTCATCAAAAAAGTGGGAGGTTATACCTTAAAAGTTGATTTACCCCTTTACGGCTAAACAGCCGAACCGATTTCGAAGAAATTTGGCTACGAGCCACTTTAGGTTTGGGAAAGGACAGGATTCTTTGATTCGGAAAAAATGCATAGTTCTATGCCACGCCCAAGCAGCGGGAATACGCATTTTGCGCCCAGCGGCCCTAACATGCATGACCCAAAGATAAAATAGACAGTCTTATCTCTAAGTGCGTCTCTCTCACACTAGTGCCGACGAAAGAGATAGTCGTAGAGATAAACGGGTTTAATTTATCTTTGTGGCATGCGTGTTAGGGCCGCTGCTGTTTTATTTACAGATGATAAATTAGGTTTCCATGTTGTTATTGGGCGTGTTTCATTTATATTTACATAGAAGTGTAAGCAGTGTTAAACTTCGGAGCAGAAGTATTTATTTCCCTCGCTACACTCAGGAATCAACATTACAATCCCTTGCTTCGTTCGCGATTCTATTCTAGAATCCTTCGTTGCGCTTTGGATTCAATATTTTTCCACACAATTTACTATACTACATATTACAAGGTTTTAAAAATTATAACTATATTAGTATTGTTTGAAGTACTGCTTAGACTGGTGCCAACGGCATCTTTCTACCATCGCACCTCTCGTCATGGGCAGGCTGTTCATTCTTATTTCCTTGAGTTACTGCGCTCATCTACGCGTCGGTTCTCCAGAACGTTTCTAACGCGTACAATACGGACTTGGATTGAACCTCCTGCTGAGATTTACCCACTGGAATACAATATGAGGTTTTCTAAAAAGTATCTTATAGACCGGCATGGTATATTACATTTTTCGTTTGGACCATTATGTGTGCCGACAACCGCAACCGCACTACACAAATGTTGGCCACTGCCGGTGCGATCTTTCACACAGAACATTAGGTAACCTATCAAAAATTCGTGTGAGGTAGATAAATACGGAACTCCTCAATCAAAGGGTTCCATATTAACCCACAACTATGGAACCCACTTCGTAGCGGAATCAACGCTGTAATTAAAAACCGGACAAGTGCGAGTTAAACTCGCGTGGAGAGGGTTCCGTTCCGTACATGATTATCTGAAATTTAATAGATTACTTTAAATACCATGGACTTCTCATAGGGGTTTCTTGTAATCTATAGGTAAAGATCTATTTTCTGTATTTTTTTCAAAATTTTTGCCCTAGTAGTTTCGGAAATAAGGGGGGGGAATGGTCATTTTTCGTCTATTTTCCTGAATAACTTCTAAACTATTTTACTTAAAATTCAAAACAAAATATATTTAAGATCCTCACGATAAGCCTTTCATTTGATATGTCACACGATATAGGTGGCAAACCTTTTTTTTTTTAATTTTCTAATTTACCCCCAAAAAGTGGCCCCTATGTTTAAAATTCATATATTTATGTCACGCGTCCGTGTTGCGGTCACCAACTTACATATGAATACCAAATTTCAACTCAATCGGTCGAGTAGTTTTGGAGCAAACAGGCTGTGACAGACGGACAGACAGACACAGACAGACAGACACACGAGTGATCCTATAAGGGTTTCGTTTTTTTCCTTTTGAGGTACGGAACCCTAAAAACAATCGCACATTTCATCGCAAATGTATTCTATTTTTTTGCGGAAGCGTCAAATCGTGAATTCCGCTACCTCCTTGTACGATGAAACGTATAGTGCAATTATCTGACAGAATACAAGTCAACAACACAACACGTTGGATAGTTTAGGGGCACAGTAGTGTGACAACCAAGTTCGAAAAACGTTTGAACGCTACTTGGTGTATATTTTCAGTTCTTCTAGAGATTTTATTGCGCAGGCACAATTAATGTTTTGCAGGTTTAATCAAATATTATATAAATATCGCAGTACGATACGAATATTAACTCGTTTCAGTGTTAGACATAAGTTTAAATATAATTTATAGGTTATTTTTCGTCCAATATGTTTTCATCATACTGCGACATATATGTAGAAAATTATTAAAAAACAAGGGATAATCATTACACAAATCGATCTAGTCCCAAAGTTAGCTCTAAAGGCCTGTTGTATGTACTAGACGATGATATACATGCTTATATAGATAAATAAATACGTATATAATAGGAAATAACCAAGACTTAGAAACAAACATTCATGCTCATCTCACGAATATTTGCCCTTACCGGGGATCGAACCCGGGACCGCTAGCTTTGGAGGCAGGGTCACTACCAACTAGGCTAATCAATTCGTCACCATATACTATCATATACATTTACTATTTATAAACATATAAACGTGAAATTTTACGAGCAGTTCTGTTATAGGATCAGTGCACCTCTAGGGTACTCGAGGAATGTCTCCTCCAAATTTCAAACCTCTAAGACCACCCGTTTAGGCTGTGCGTTGTCTATAAGTGAGTCACGGTACTGTTTTATATGTATAAAAGATTACCGCGGCCAATGCCGTGGCGGACTAGTTAAGTTATATTCGTCATTATCATAGTCCACTGTTGGACACAGGTTTCCCTCAATGCAAACTATATCGCATTAAAAATAGTTTAATGAATGTTCTTTAATGATGGGAATTAATAAAGGCTTGGAAATTATTATTATTAAAACAATAATTAATATACCTAAATTGAATATTACATTACATTTAATCTTAACGCAACATCAATAGAAATATCCATCTGACTATGATACCCGGGTATAACCCAGGAGTTCCATATTTATGAGTTCCATATGGAACAACGTATTGGAAAAAAATTAAGAAATAACTCAGTATTTCCATAATGGTACATATTCATATCTAACGTTACCTTTTTATAAGTACGAGAAACTGTCATGGGTGCTGCCGGTTTAGACTTGTAAAATTATAAGTTGTAGCTTCGTGAAACTACGACAATATCTATACCTATTTTTTTTTTTAAATATGCTCATTCCTTTAATCCCCATTTGATCTTTTCCCTAATTACAATACCTATTCGAAAATGTAATATGATTTTAAGGCCGCTTAATGTTACCCGAGTGTTAGTAGGTACAACGTTATCCGGATTAGCTGTAATAAAACCAGGTGTAAAACTTAGTATGTAGTTCCATATGGAACTATTGGGATATTTTATTTGACATTGACATGTATCTCAATTGTTCCATATGGAACTCGAGTTATACCCTGATACTTACATAACAAAAGAAAATATTTTGTTTTTTACTTTCTCCTATAAATTTTTTAGTGTTCCTGTGAGTAAGAAATACTAAAGTATTCGTTATAAGAACGCTAGTAAAAGATATTTCAAGAGAATATCAATCAATGGCACATACGTGAATGTCATTTAAAGTATTTCGTATAACGGGAAGGTTCAAATCGAGGTTTTATTGCCGTCAGGTCAATCTAAAGGCCATGGACAAGGATAGCAAATTGGTATAAGCACTAGAAAATAAGGGACGGCTATATGTCACACCGACGTGGATCGAATGTCAAGAGCCAAACCATTGCTTTTTCCTATAAGACGCTGACTTAGCCTATCAGACACTCACTGAGTTTCTTGTGTCTTTTCTCAGTGTTAAGAGCCTTTACGCACTGCATCCGATCCGAATTGTCGATCCGAAATAGCTGTCATACTATTTGTATTACGATAGCAAATTAGATCATTTGAAATATCAAAGAAAATCTAAATATATAATCAAATACCTATAAATACAAGCTATCAAAAGACCTTCTACAGCTCAAATGATGTATGACTTGCAGTGTTGAGAATACTTAGTTACTGGTCACTGCAAACTAAACAAACATTTGTTAACCTTTTGACCGCCCCAGTCGGCTGCAGCCGTCAGCGGATACAGGGTAAAAAAGACCTTCACTACCTTGACTTAAAGTTGAAATTCGTGTTACTTCTCAGTCATGCGTGGCGGTCAAAAGATTGAAAAGGCATGCACCAGAACGCAATGTGCAGATTCTGCGAAGAGACAGAGGAGACGGCGATGCAGATCATAGAAGTATCCTGGGGCGATATATTATGCACTATTAGCAAGAGTTACAATATCTCAATGGCCACAGCATCTGGAAGTTTCTGGATGCAACGGTGAACTATAAGAAAGGGCTGCCACAATAGACCAGCGGCCCTAACATGCATGGCACTAAGATAAATTAGAACCGTTTATCTCTATGACTATCTCTTTCGTCGCCACTAGTGTGAGAGAGACGCACTTACACGGGGCACTGCAATGGTCGAAGCGGCACATATATGATACCAACTAATCAATAAAAATAATAAATAATAAATACTTTGAGATTATAATCAACAATGTTCTCACAAAAATAAATGTGGAAAATCCGCTCGCTACGCACTGAAACCTAATGCTCATTGATAATGATTATATTTGACGTAAAATAGTTATTAGGTTTTATGACGTCAATGACTGACAGGAATCTCGTATCTCGGGAATAACAGTAATATAAAAATTTTATGTCCGCTGATTAACAATAACTTTGTAATTATGATGAATAATGATGAATAACTTATTAAAAAATCGGAAGCGATTAGAATTTTTCCCGGATAAATCTCCCACCATACACTGTGTATAATCCATATAATACTTATTTGTGCCGAACCGTTTATTTGAGTAAAAAACCCGGTCAAGTGCGAGTCTGACTCGCGCGCCGAGGGTTCCGTACTTACCTATGAAAAAGAAACAGTACCTTGTATGTACGGAACCCTAAAAATGAAAAAAAAATGTTTTTAACAACGGGGTAACGATTTAGAACCTACCTATGAAATAAAACAAAACTTCTTACTTTAATACTTTCGCAAGGTCCTATCTTCGTGGAACCATCGAGTGTGATACGACTTTGCAAAGGTTATTCCATTAAACAATTTTTTTTGTGTGATGTTACTACTAATTTACAGTTTTCGGACTTTTTCCTTTACTTGTGCTTTAAGACACTGCTTCTTGCCAATGTTTATGATTCTAAGTCAACGGGAAGTACCCTATAGATTTTGATTCCCTTGCGAGTATCAAAATATGTGGCATAAACGGCTGTATCTTTTGATTGCGCTGACTTAGAAGGTTGATTTTTTCACGGCTCTAAGAGATTGCCGACCTTAGAACTTGATATAAACTTCAACCAGATACCTTCACGCGTTCCTGAGAAAAATGGATTGACACACAGACAGACGGACAACGAAGTGATCCTTCTTCCTTTTGACGTACCCTAAAAATTACAACCTTGTACAGTCAAAGGACTTTTTTTTAATTGGGTGTCTTATTTTTATTCTAGGCGAATTAATGTACTGCTAATTTTATATTCTAGCCTCCTGAGGCCCGAATGTCAAATTGTGTTACTTGAAATTTTAACCCTCTGAATTAAAACAAAGACACATACATAGCATCACGCCCGAAATCCCTAATGGGGTGGGCAGAGCCACAAGCCTACTTGTGGCCACGTTCGATTAATCAGTCCTAAGATGGTATGATGAACCGTATGGTGACAGGCGATCAGCCCATCGCCCATACAGATAGTCCACCATGTTGGAGAGGACCCGTCCCTTAGTCGACTTTTACGACATGCCAGGATGATAAGCATCTGCTCGCATTCTATGCTATTTCTTCACTCCCAGTGCAGCTGAGGTAGGCAGGGAGGAAACAAAGACAACCCCTGAAAAATGACCAATTATCGCATTAAGTTTAGTCGATTTGCGTAATCGAGGGGGTCGGGGACCAGTGAGGCGTGTGATTTGAGTTTACAAGTAAACGATATGGAGGGTCGATGGTTGATATTAATCTATTAGCATTGTTGTAACCCAGGTGACATGGGTTGACTAGACAGGGGAGGCTATGGCATCGCATAATTTTTATTCCGCTAAGACCTTACAAGACTTTTCACCCGACTGCGCAACGCAAAAGAGGGTAATGTGTTTATAAGCCTATGTATGTTTGTATGTATGTATGTATGTATGTTGCTTTGTGACGCTCTAGAGATCAAACGCGTGGGCCGATTTTGAACGTTCTTAGGGTAGACCGGGGACAATCGGTCCATTTTTTGTTTGACAGCTATTTGCGCCTTAACTAAAAGCGTAACGCATTAGTGTCATATACCGTTGCATAGAGAATTTAATCAGCTAGAAAATGCAATGTGGAACATTACTTTTTATTAAGAAAGTAACGAGATATAGCCAATTAAACACGCCAGGGGAAAGTGGTTCAATTGACCCCGTTACGGGGTCAGTTGACTCAAATGTTTAACGTCACCTAACTAGTACTTGTAGTATATTTTAAGACTACATATTTACACATTAAAAAGGTTATAGTTCAGTTTATCTGCATTAATGATAAAAACTACAATATTCTTGAAACAAGTATCAAAAACGATCGAATAAAAAGTTTGCCTTTAACTTTTTAACGCCCGGTTATATTCTTACTTTAAAACAAGCAAACGTTGTAATTTAAAATTGTACATGTAATAAAATACAATTTAAGTTATTTCTATTAGAAATTGTAATGTTATTAGAAGTAATAACTTTATATGAAAACGAGCTTGGTTCATTTGCCCCAGTGGTTCAGTTGCCCCAGTCACAGTTCCAAGAGGTATGTATTAAAATTATAAATATGGAAAGGATCAACTTTTATTTTTTAATAGACTTTAATTGACAACCAGTTTTACATTGAGTTGCAAAAACATAGATTAGGGAGCTTTTACATCTCCAGTCTGTCTTTTTTTTCGATTACGAGGCATTTGCAAGAAACAGTACTATAATTACTTACTAGAGAAACTTTTAAGTACTGTTAATAAGATAATAAATCCTATTACATTGTACTAAGCAAGTGTTACTACTAAACCAGGTACCAAACGTTCATACTATCTTAACCATTTCTGAATACTGATTAAAATGTTTTATAAATTAATATATTATTACTTTGTATAAACAATTTATCAGGAAACAGTTGCCTTTCTATGATCCTTAAAGGATGGCACGTCATTAACTCTCAATTTCAGACGGTAATGAGCCAATTACAAATGGCGAGTTAAAAAATAATATAAGTATGCATGCATACAATTTTAAGTAATTATTTAGAAACAATAAGAATATAAAAAACAGACTAATGTTTATTTTTTCAAAATCGTTCGTTTCCTGGACCAAAGCCCCTTTGAATTTAGCAAATTAAAGTAAGTTTTTCATTACAAATAAAATAATAATAATAATAAGATAAATTCCCTTCATTCCATATTTTTCAATTACACATTACAAAATTTCGAGTATAAGGGTCAGTTGAACCACCGGGGCGATTGAACCGGGTCAATTGACCCCGCGATTAGTGGACCAATCGTTTCGACAGACCTTTTAGCAAAAATAATTATTTACTCGGATTAAGGCAGCATTGCGACCATCACTTTTATAACAACGTAGGCCTAAAAGTCAAAAGAAATCAACAAAATACAAAACAATCCAAATATACTGTTATTTTGCATAAAAATGACCATATAATACGGGCGTAATATTTACCTTGAGCGTCCTAAAACTTCGTTGCCCTCTAGTACGCATCCGCGCTGGTCTGCGCCCGCGGCTGACTGTCAGTTACTTGCCGCGTTTTATAGGAGTGTGCTGAGGGTACACGCACATTGATAACTTATTTGGTTTCTGAGAAATCGCGTGTGGAGCACTTGCCCCGCGGTTCAATTGTCCCCGGTCTCCCCTACGTCAATCGATTTGTCTTAATCTTGCGAGTGTCACTAAAGACATAACAGTAATCAAAATCCAATATGGCGACAACCAGACGCCATATTGTGAAATAGAAAAAAAATGAAAGTCGACGATCTTTGTTAAGTGGGGTATCATTGAATAGGTTTTTGATAATCATCTTTAAGTTTGTTTTATCGTTTTTCATTACCTATCGTGTAACTACGGTTAGGTTAGGTTAGGTTTGTTTTGTAAAAATCTTAAAAACGTCATAATTTTTAGCACAAATTGAATCATGTCAAATGATACATACATACATTCATATAATCACGCCTGTTTCCCGTAGGGGTAGGCAGAGACCACTTCTTTCCACTTACTACGATCCTTACATACTTGTTTCGCTTCGTCCACTTTCATTATTCCCTTCATACATGCTCTTCGGTTTAGGGTACTCTTGACCTGGCCTTTTTTCAAGACGTCCCCGATTTGGTCTCGAAACGTCCGCCGTCTACCCCTTCCAACCCTTTCATTCACACTCGCCTTATACACTTTTTTCGTCAATCGTTCTTCATTCATTCTCTCGACATGGCCAAACCATCTCAACATACCTTTCTCAATTTTTGTCACTACATCTTCTTTAAGACCACAACGTTTCCTTATCCCACTATTTCTTATCATGTCACTCAGTTTAACTCCTATCATACTTCTTAACGCTCTCATCTCAACTGCATTTATTCTGCTTTCATGTTTCTTCTGCCATACCCAACTTTCACTTCCGTACATGAGTGTCGGAACCAACACTCCCTCATGTCAAATGATGATTATGCGAATCAATATTTTCTTATTACCTACTTGGGCTCGTAAAGATTCTCCACTACGAATGGTTGTTGTCATCACTTTTCGGGCTTCGGCGACCTTAACCTTTCAACCCGCGAGGCCATTACTAATGGCAGTGCCACTAGCGCCAGATCCTTAAAAACTAACATTTTTTGTTAATCGAGTAGGGTGTCCAGACTTACAATTAATTACGCTAGTATCCTATCATGTTATACTTACTATTAACACTTACAGCTCACCAATTTTCATCTCAATTCGTTAAATCTGTGACTATGAGTATAACAGAATTAGCAAGCATTTCCACATTATTTCTGCGTGAAAGAAAGAAAGAAAGAAAGAGAAAACATTTATTCATAACAGACCACAAAATACATCACAAGACGAAAAACTAGAAAAAGTAGAATATAGTGCCAATTGGTACTAAAAGGCCTAACTCAGCATAATGCTGGCTTGGGGGCCAGCGCTGGTGTTCCGTTGGAACCACCTGGTAAAGTCACGGCAGACATAGAAGAATAACATAAAAAACAGACAAAAGATCAAAGTAATACATAAGCAAAAACGGAACGCAATAATATTGCGTTAATTGAAACACAGAGAGATTTTTTTAATGAGAGTAACACTTGAAACATTTCACGGGTGAATCATGTAGGGATTCTCTAACAGTGGCTGATCAGCGGATAAACGAAACTATTAATTTAGACTATAAGTACAAAGACATTCGGTCCAAATTTGAATGTATCTCTTATCACAGGACTGATCTACCCTAGTAGCTTTTTCCGTTGGCATCCATTGGCCAACAGTAGATAATCCGTAGGAATATAGTAAGTAGTTTGCCCAAAATTGCACCAATATAACAAGAAGATTATCATTACGCCCAACCAATTACCAACGTTAAGCCATTGTGAATACCGCTACCGTTGTTTAAAGAAGGTTGGCATTTCTGTATTGTATACAACGAAGGCTCCATTAGATAGGTATTAAATGACGTTGGCCCAATGCAGTAAAATATTATCATTACGTCTATCCACTTACCAACGTTGGGTCAATGCGACTTCTGCTACCGCTGGTTTAAAACTGTTGGCATTTCTGCATTATTTTGTTTCAATTGGAAATTATACAATGGCCCTTGGCTGTAGGCCTTACCTCAAAACGACTTTACTGACAAATTCTTTGCTTGCGGATTTATTAGTGGAATATATTGTACGGAACCCTTCTTAGGTTAAAGGGCAGTGGAACCAATTTGTTTGGTCACGGCCCGCCCCTATATCGCCTAATTTGTTAAATAAATCGTGTGAATATACACCCGCCACTGACCTGCTCGTTGATCCGTAAAATACAGCTGGTTTCTGTTGTTCGGGAAACACATCTGTCTTATTTCCATTTTAGTCAACATGAAACTCATTCTATATGGTGTTTTTACACTTGTTATTATGAGTATACCGCCACTTGGAGTCGACTGTTACTCAAAGCTCAGTGCATCAAAGTCTCTAACCATGTGTTTAGATAAGTAATTCCTGTGTATACGTACGTAATTATTAATGTTGATTAACATGTGTAGCCTAAGCTTGCCTGTAAGTGTTAATTATAAGTAAACAAATAAGCATAGGCAATTTTTTTTTATTATTAAATTTTAATTATATGATGGATAAACGTACCGTAATTTTTAGAATCGCCCGTTAAGGATTCCATTACAAGCAAGTGTGATACAAAAGACACACGTACTTCCGCTGACTACGGCGAACTGACATTAGATTATTCCTGCTGTACCTACTGTGACGTAAAACATAACTCACACGGGCGGTACGCCAATTCAACGCGTCATGATATTAGGGTCATAGACACGTTTAGGTCAGAGCTGTCTCCTCCTGTTCCCAAAGTAAAGGACCCTGAGCCCTGATTTTGTTGCATGGACTATATCCTCATGTAGGTACATTAGGCATAGTTTTGGCCTGCATGAACAAAACGTAAAGCTAAGCAAATTGGCCCCAATGCGACAAAATATTCAATTTTTTTTATATTTCTCTTTGTTTGAGTAAAATACAGGACACTACCTTAACGCTACAATACATTAAAATTAAAAATAACTACGTTTTCTTCACGAGAAAACTCGACAAACTGAGGTCGAAATGGTATTTTTGGTATTTGCCCTTTTTATACTATATCGAGTTGTTTTTAGACATGAGCGCATTTTGTTAGCACGATTGTTTTTTGTATTTTTATATTTGTTGACGTCAAAAGAACAACATTAAAAAAAACATGCTAAACAAATGCGCTCATGTCTAAAAACAACTCGATATAGTAAATGAGAATCATCAAAATCGTGCCACGCGTTTCGTCTTCAGAGTGCCACAAAGGAACATACATACATACATACAAACATAAATAGACTGATAAACACATTACCCTCCTTGGCGTCGCGCAGTCGGGTAAAAAAGGCTCAATAATTGACCAAAAATGCCATTTCGACCTAAGTTTGTCGATTTTCCTCGTGAAGAAGAAGTAGTTATTTTTAATTTTAATTTATTGTAGCGTTAAGTTAGTGTCCTGTATTTTACTCAAACAATGAGAAATATGTAAAAAAAAAAAACTGAGCTTATTGGTGCCCCTCCATTTAGCAGTCGTTCTCGTTAACTTTTGGTCACAGGAGGGACAATTGTTATTTCTTAAAGTGTGAATTACCCCTTAAAGTTCTCGCCAGTGGCTTGCCTGTAATAGGTTCCTTACCGCCCTAGAACACAATGTAATTGACGTCAAAAGCGCTTTAATTTAAATACGTTTCTTTCTCAGAACTATTTGGTATTGTTACTTTTCTCAGCCGAGTCAAAATCAGCACCTGCACCGCGTTCACGTTACGTTCGATCCGTGACCGATCAGTCCATTGTCCCTGAACGCAAACGCGCGCGTTATCTGCGTGCATTATAGCCGGTAATCTGAGCGCATACCGTCCAGTCGTTCAACCGGCCTTTCACTCTCTGAGATCGCGTTATTACAGAATTTGAATAATAGGACAACGTAATTCTGTTAAGTAACACCGCCACTCACCGGCGAGCGTAACTTGACCCTTCAATGCGTATAAATTGTTCCTGTCCCTTGTTCATTTTTCGACGCAGACGGTCAAGGTCGTGGGTACCTAACTCTCATAGCTAGGCACCGTTAATCAAATAATTAAATTCGTTAATCGCTAATCCGTTACTAAAAAAGTTAACTTTGTTAAACGTTAAAGAGTTAAATTTTGAAAGATTAACGGAAGTTAACGTTAGTCGTTAACTCGTGATAGAAATTGCATTTAATGTTATTGCATTAGTGATTTATTTATAAAAAAAATTGGTATAGACAGGCAGGACATAAAAAAACTATAAAAGAAGGGTGTAATATTAGAGTTTGTATTAATACCTAATTATTTAGAGATTCCCCTGTATAAACCTCAATATAAAAGGTCCGCGCTGTGTCCTTTGGGAAATAGTAGGTACTTTATTTACGATTAACGGACTTTTATTGTTTTAACGAAAGTCAATGAGTCCGTTAACAATTTTTAAAGTTAACTTAAAAGTTAATTCGTTAATCGAAATGTTAACTTCGTTAATTAACGATTAACGGATTAACTGTATTGTGCCCAGCTATGCTAACTGCATAATGCCTAAGAACGCGCGGGTCAATTTATGATTGTCGCCAAAATGAGAGATGACATGAGCAACGGATTTTGTTAATATAGCTGAGTCACTTTTCGAGTAAAGCTATATTAAAAAAACAAATTATTTATTAATATAAAAAACGATAATAGCTAGTTGACCGACTGCTATTTGCACATCGACCGACGAGCACGTCAGAGTCGATTTCTTGTTTCTTTCGTTTTGACGTTATGCAGTTGGGTTTTTTTGTTTTTTTAGGGTTCCGTACCTCAAAAGGAAAAAACAAAACCCTTATAGGATCACTCGTGCGTCTGTCTGTCTGTCCATCTGTCACAGCCAATTTGCTCCGAAGCTACTGGACCGATTGAGTTGAAATATGGTATACATATGTAAGTCGGTGACCGCAACACGGACGCGTGACGTAAATATATGAATTTTAAACATGGGAGCCATTTTTGGGGGGTAAATTAGAAAATTTAAAAGAAAAAGTTATGCAACCTATATCGTGTAACATATCAAATGAAGGGCTTATTGTGAGGATCTTAAATTTTTTTTTAATTTTAAGTAAAATAGGTTGGAAGTTATTTAGGAAAATAAGCAAAAATTGCCCCCATGCCCCCTTTATTTCCGAAACTACTGGGGCTAAAATTTTGAAAAAAATATACGGAAAATAGTTTTTTACCTATAGATTACAGGAAAACCTATAAGAAGTCTATGGTATTTAAAGTAACCTAGTAAATTTAAGAAAATCATGTATGGAATGGAACCCTCTCCACGCGAGTTTAACTCGCACTTGTCCGGTTTTTTTATAATTCATAAGTTTTATTTTCATCTTTTTAGCTTAAGTTGTAGTATGCTTTTTATGAACCGTTCGGGTAGCAAGAAATGAATCCAAATTAAGGTACCTACTTATTTCACTTACTTGTGTATATAAAGTACTTATAAATACCAACATGTTATATTTTTGGAATGCTCTCATCAAGCCATTTCATTTAGTACCTTAATGCATGGGTAGAAAAATATCAAGAAACATAATGTCTTCTAACATCCGCCATATTCGATTTCAGGTAACGCCTTATGCCGTATCATTTGACATCTCATTCGTTAAAATCGGTTCAGCAGTTTTGGCTCTAGGTGGTAAATAATCGAGCGATACACATTACCCTCCTTTTTGCTTCGGTGAAGTTGGGTAAAAGATAACAGGGTTGTACGATGCAGTGTAACACATTGTTTTTTTTATTTCTTCTGTAATATTTAATATCTACGTAAACTTTTTCTTCGCATTGTACAGTCAATATGACAGGTGCAAAACTGTTACACTGACGCTCGTCAGCGTGTTTTTTATTGAGATATCGTTGAAATACTTTCCCCTTAAATTAAACATTAGCTCAACGAACCACTGCAAATAAAGTGGTTTGCTTTGGCAATAATGCAATTGAAAATTATACGGGGATGATTATGGGGTGTAAATTATACAAATATGCGTGTTTTTATAATACTGGCATAAATTATCGCTAAAGCCAAACGTTTTACAAGATATATAGGGTTTGATTCATAACAATTCTTAAAGCTTTTAGTGGAATTTTAATTATACGAAACACATTATGCGACAAGTCACATTTATGCAAAATTAGATCTGCTTCGAAAAATAACTCAAAATCATACACAATCTATACATATAATAAAATCGTAAAGTGGAAAAAGTCTGTACATTGAAGATAACAATGAAAAAATGTTATGGGGGGCTTCAGAATGAGCAGCAGAACAAATCCCAATGGTTTTTGAATTTCATGTCTGTTTGTCTCTTTGTCTGATTGTATACATACATACATATAATCACGCCTGTTTCCCGTAGGGGTAGGCAGAGACCACTTCTTTCCACTTGCTACGATCCTTACATACTTGTTTCGCTTCGTCCACTTTCATTATTCCCTTCATACATGCTCTTCGGTTTAGGGTACTCTTGACCTGGCCTTTTTTCAAGACGTCCCCGATTTGGTCTCGAAACGTCCGCCTAGGTCTACCCCTTCCAACCCTTTCATTCACACTCGCCTTATACACTTTTTTCGTCAATCGTTCTTCATTCATTCTCTCGACATGGCCAAACCATCTCAGCATACCTTTCTCAATTTTTGTCACTACATCTTCTTTCAGACCACAACGTTTCCTTATCTCACTATTTCTTATCCTGTCACTCAGTTTAACTCCTATCATACTTCTTAACGCTCTCATCTCAACTGCATTTATTCTGCTTTCATGTTTCTTCTGCCATACCCAACTTTCACTTCCGTACATGAGTGTCGGAACCAACACCTCCTCATGCACAGCCAAACGAGCCTTGTTAGACACCTTTCGACTGTTCATAAAGGAGTGCAAAGCTCCATTCACCATGTTTCCTGCATTCACTCTTCTTTCAATATCACTCTCACACTTTCCATCTCTTGTAAACTTTGAACCCAGATACACAAACTCATTCACCTGTCCAATTTGTTCATCTCCAATCACGATATTGCAGCCTGTCACTGCCTCATCTCTTTCAAACACCATCACTTTCGTCTTCTTTACATTCATCTTCATTCCCTTTCTAACAAAATCTCCACTCATAGCAGTTACCATCTCCTGCAACTCCTCGGCCGAAGACGCAAGTAATACTTGGTCATCAGCATAGAGAAAACATTTGACGAGTAACTCATTCATTCTCAACCCACTTTCATTCTCTTTTAAATCTGTCAAGCAATTGTTCATGAACAGATTAAACAGCCACGGTGACGCTACACATCCCTGTCTAACACCTTTTTCGATATTAAACCATTCAGTGTATGCCCCGTTTATCCTTACACAAGCACTAGAATCCCTATAAAGAGATTGCAATGCTCGTATGAGGATACTGCTCACACCGTTCACGGACAATGCTGACCACAATTCATTCCTCACCACTCTATCATAGGCCTTTTCTAGATCCACGAACGCGCAATAGACCTTCTTGTTTTTAGCCAAACACTTTTCGGCTATGCACCGCAAGGAAAAGACCTGATCCGTACATCCCATTCCCTTTCTAAATCCCGCTTGTGCATCCCATACTTTTTCGTCTGTTTCATTCACAACCCTTTCAATCAACACTTTCGCATACAATTTACCGACGACGCTGAGAAGGCTTATACCGCGGTAATTTATGCAGTCCTGCCGTGACCCTTTTCCTTTATACAATGGCACGATTACGGCTTTGCACCAGTCTCCCGGTACTTGCCCATTTCGCCAGCACAAATTGAAAAGGCGGTACAGCTGGCTAGCCACTATGCCCTGTCCAGCCCTCAGCATCTCGACGGTAATCCTGTCATACCCTGCAGCCTTACCTAATCTCATACTCTTCAACGCTTTCACTATTTCATCCATGCTTATTACACTTTCATCAACATTTATATTACTTTCCATGGAAGGTGCCGGATGTTGTACCTGCACTTCCTCTCTTTCAAACAAACTTTCAAAATACTCTTTCCATCTCTTTAATACACATTCTTCTCCTTTTATAATGCTCCCATCTTGACTCCTGATTGTACTCAGCTCCGAGGTAGAAGTTTTTCCTCTGGCTGTTTTGATGGATTTCCAGAAAAACTTGATGTTTGTCTGGAAATCTTCAGTAAGCCTCCTATCAAAATCATCCTTTCGTTCTTCTTTCTTTCTAGACACAGCTTCTTTCGCTGCTGATTTTAATCTTTTATACTTCGTTCTTGCTTCCTTTATCTCGTCATCCGTTGCCTTTTGCACTTTTTGGTTAGCTTTTGTTGCTAACCAATCCAACCACGCTTTCTTCTTTTCTTGCACAACCCTTTGTACATCTTTATCCATCCACACATTATAGTTCTTTCTTCCTTTCCTTCTTTTAGCTACCCCGCATACCTCAATAGCAACATTCACGACCCCTTTCTTAAATGTCTGATTGTATGTTCGCGATAAACTTTAAAACTACTGGATGGATTTCAATGCAGCGATAATATATCCAGAAACACTTCAGGCAGGACATAGGCTATAGAAATATTTGGAAATAAAAGTGGAAGGGGGTAAAAGAGGGGGTGGAAGTTAGTATGCGAAAAACTGTTTGGATGAGTTTATTAACTTAAAACTTGGTATAAATACTCTTCAAAATAGAAAAATAGGTATTCAGTATAAGACAATATGAAACTACCCCTAAAAAGGGGGTCTTGGGGCGTTAAACTTTGTATTGGAAAAACCGATTCCATTTGTTTATCGACTTGAAACTTGGTATATAAACAGTTCAAAACAAACAATTAGGTAGGTAACCGTTTCTAAAATAAATTATTGTGTGTGTGTGTTTGTGTATGTTTGTTACAACTTAGCTCCATATGGCTGAACGTAATTTCATGAAACGTCGTATATAGTTAGACCTTAGCTTCTGGAATAGAAAATAGGGTCATTTTTGTCCAAATAACTCAAAAGTTGTCGAGAGTATAATTACAACCGAATTCCACGCGGACGAAAACGCGGGCGGAAGCTAGTTTGTCATAAATTCATGTAATTAGAGAAATATGTCGGGACGCCAGTATATGGGATTCTAGCTAAAAAGCTTTCCCATAGAGGCACCTATTAATAGGTGCGTAGTCAAAATATATGTCTTTTAAATCAAGAATAGAGGGCAATAAAGACAATTGCGTCAAACGATGCTCTCATTGTCAGGGAAAACATAGTTAGGAAACCTGCACATTTAGGTGACTACATGTGTAACCATCAGCAAATTGGTCTGGTTCCCCTGTCATAATGGTTACGGAGGTCAGATGGCAGTTGCTAAACTGTATTTTATTATCTCTATACCAAATTTATTCAAAATCGCTTCAGCAGTTTAGCTACGAATCGCGCAGAAATAAAAAATAGCTTTCGGGCTCTCATCTCAACGCACAAACATTCCACAAATGAATTTTCCAACCCTTATACCATCCGTTTAGGGGTTGTTTTTTTTTAAAGTAGCGTATCTGCTTCAACAGGGCTCATATTATCTCTCTCTATTTTGTTCAGCGGTTTAGCCAGACAGACAGACAGACAGACTTACTTTCCTATTTCTAATATTAAGTATGGATTCATGATGATAACATTGACCATGATCAGTTCGTGTTATATAGTGATAATAAGACAACGTAGTTTATTTACCTAAACTTGAGGACATTACGGGTTTATTACTGGAAATATTCGGGAATGTGTAATAAGAAACAAAGATTTTACATCCCCCATGTTATAAAAACACAGGTGCTGAGTTTCTTGCGGCGTTTCTTCTCAGCAGATGTTTTCAAAGCGCTGGTAGCTTCAGACACATGAAAGAGCTCATTGCAACTACTTGCTAAATAAATATTTCCATTTTCATTTTCGTTCATTTTCGAAACCAAACCAAATATCCTGAAGCCGCGTAGACTAACTTTTACAAATAAATAAAGCTGCCAAACTTGATTGGTGCGTTCGGGGTTGTCCCCCGCGTCTGCTTGTAGCCCCGCTTATAGCTTTTCGCCTCTAATGCTGGCAGCGGGGGTCACCCGGCTATGCGGAGTTTATTGGATATGCCTGTGGATGTAGATGATGATAATAACAATGATGATGATGGTATGATGATCTTTCCAGGTCCAGGGTTGATTGACGAGCTGGAGGCGTACATGGCGCCCGTCGGCGAGTACCCGCCCGAGCGCCGGCTCGGGTACGAAGACCAGTGGTAACCGAGGACTACCTCACGGGACGACTTAAGCAGAATCGTAGTTAGCTGGCCAGGCGGCTGCCAGAGGCATAACCCTCAAGGAGGATCTGCAGACCCACAGTGTTTCTCTTCCTACAAATTAGTTCTTGGGGTCCTAAATTCTAATCTTGCCAGTGGCGCTGATAACTCTAGCTACGATACTGGACTTAAGTGACCACACATTAAATTTATTTAAAAATAAATTAAATTAAAAATTAGATTTTTTTACAAACTGTGTGGAAACTCGAAACCTAGAACCAGAAACTCATGAAACTGGACAAGTTGCCCCAAGGGATATGGGTTGAATAGTATGAAAAAAGATGTCATCATCCGATACAAAATATGCGATCAACTGATCGACTTACTATGGAATGGACAGATGAAAAAAAATCTTCACTTTTCAACCTACGTTCCTTGGGGAAAGGGTTCAGTTTCATGATTATACTAGTGGACCCGCCACAGCTTCGCCCGCGGTATCTTCCATACAAACTATATCACCGCTTTTCAACCCGTTAGGGATGGAATTTCAAAAAACCCTTCCTTTGTGCACCTCGAGGGTACTCGAGGAATATCTCCACCAATTTCAAACCTCTAGGAGCACCCGTTTAGGCTGTGCGTTGTCTATAAGTGAGTCACGGTACTGTTTTATATGCATTGATTACTGGGTTTCGGGTTCCCACACTGTTTTTTGTACACGTTGTATGATAACATTTAAACCGACGAACTCACAGAACTTTAAGCACTCATCACATATCGATACCTTGCGGCTCAAAGGGTGTAAAGCACATTTGGGCGTAACGCCACTGATCACACTACCGTACTCAGTTTTTCATTCTCTATCGATATGTATACTCCACGTAGCTGAATTCGCATAAAAATACCTTTACGCGCTCCTTTTTAGGGTTCCGTACCTCAAAAGGAAAAAAGGAACCCTTATAGGATCACTCGTGTGTCTGTCTGTCTGTCTGTCTGTCTGTCCGTCTGTCACAGCCAATTTGCTCCGAAACTACTGGACCGATTGAGTTGAAATTTGGTATTCATATGTAAGTTGGTGACCGCAACACGGACGCGTGACATAAATATATGAATTTTAAACATAGGGGTCACTTTATGGAGGTAAACTAGAAAATTTTAAAAAAGTTATGCCACCTTTATCGTGTGCCATATCAAATGAAAGGGCTTATTGTGAGGATCTTAAATATATATATTTTTTTTAATTTTAAGTAAAATAGTTTAGAAGTTATTCAGGAAAATAGGCGAAAAATTACCATTCCCCCCCCCCTTATTTCCGAAACTACTGGGGCTAAAATTTTGAAATAAAAACAGAAAATAGATCTTTGCCTATAGATTACAGGAAAACCTATAAGAAGTCTATGGAATTTAAGGTAACCTAGTAAATTTCAGATAATCATGTACGGAACTGAACCCTCTCCATGCGAGTTTAACTCGCATTTGTCCGGTTTTTTTACGTCTCTAAACACAGTCTTTTAGTAAAATGAGGCAGTATAGCTCAAAACATTTCCACGGCATTACTCCTTCGGTAGTAACTACTAACTGTACAGAGAAAAAGGGATGTATAACTCGCAGTTTTTACAAGTGGTACTTTACCCTAAACATTAATGCAGTGCATAACAATTTTTTTTTTCCTTCAAAAAGGGGCGTAAAGCTCATAGTTTTTACGATCTATGCTTTTCATTCCCAACCTTAATAAGTAGAAACCAAAAAAAAAATCTTTAACGTAGTCAAGAAATGGTCGTATAAATCTATGAATTATAAACTTTGATTTACGACCTAAGGTAATTAACACAGAGGGGATTTTCATGGGCTGTAAAGGACATTTTTGAAAAATAAATTGGTCGTAAAGGAAACTTATTTCGGCAAATATGAGGCAGCGATCATTTGTAAAGTAAGAACGTGAAAATACTCAAAATTCTAAGTACTTTTGCCATAGAAGACTTTTATATATAGGTATCTTTAAACAAAAAACTACAGTCAAAAGTATTTTTCGTTTTTTGCTTCTCCTGAAAAGTCCTGTTTTGTGCTTTACGCCCTTTGAGCCGCAAGGTATCGATATATGCGACTATACTCTATTCGTCTTTATAGGTATTTAACTCAATGCAAACAAACTAATCTACGTGACTCCAGCCAATCCAGTCAATCTTTTTTTATCGAATCTCTGGATTAGCTGGTTACCTAAGTCATGTGGGTTAGTCTGTTTACATTAAGACAGCAACCTAAACCAATAGTGTATAGTGTAATTGCATTACAGAACGTTTCCTAATTCCAGGAACCACCAGCTCCCCGAAAGCCCCCCGGACTCCGGCTCAGAAAACCCCTACAGCCCAGACAGCCAAGTCCCTCACATAGTCTCCCAAACAGTCCTGGGATCAGACTACGTTCTAGTCCACGACCACCTCCCACCTCACGAGCTCATCCAACCCAATGGAGAGTACATGTACGAGGAGTTGAAGTCGGATAACTTGGAGCATGAGGTTCTGAGGAATAATCTGAGTGAAGTGGTGGTGATGCCGCAAGATGTAGATTTGGGGATCAGAACGGTGAGGCATGATTTGGGGTTGGATCCGATTTCATATCAGAATAGGTAAGTGCTAGTAGTATTTAGTTATAGCTTTCATTGTGTGTGGCGCTACTGCTAAAAGTGTATTACAAACACAATTTTTAGGGTTCCGCACCCAAAGGTAAAAACGGCTATTACTAAGGCTCCGGTGTCCGTCTGTCCGTCCGTCTGTCACCAGGCTGTATCTCATGAACCGTGATACTTAGACAGTTGGAATTCGCAGATGATGTATTTCTATTGCCACTATAACAACAAATACTAAAAACCAGAATAAAATAAATATTTAAGGGGGCTCCCATAAAACAAACGTGATTTTTTTGCCGTTTTTATAGATAATGGTATATAACCTGTGGCGGATGGGCAGGATTTAAAGAGAAAAAGATGGAAAAGATGTGCAATTTAATTTCGTATGGCGTGGAATGACACACCGGTCTCTTCCAAATTCAAACCAACATTTTTAAACTACCAAATAGGTTTTAGCTTCAACAGAACCCTTCGTGCGCGAGTCCGACTCGACTTGGCATGGCCGGTTTTTGTATTGTTTACTGCGTGCCGTGCATCAACCACTAGGCTACCATGGTTATATATATGCATACATAGACTACTAAAAACTTAGCCCTCCTGCATGCTTGTTTGCATTGCCTTGCATTGATCACAAGGCATCCAAAATTATGGTTATTTTATGAATTTATCTGACAAACACTAGTAAATATGTTGATCGAACTCGTCAGAACGCCGTATTACACTTACCTTATAAAATTATCAATTTTTGTTATTCTCCTGTTGCCAGGTACAATCAGATGCGAGTGGATCTCCCAGAGCTAGACCAGGGCATCATCAGCCCGCAGCTGGTATCTCTGGGGCACGAGATGCCCGTGTACACCAACCTTCCGGAACCGAGCGTCAAGAAGCGGAAGCATTCGCAGGACGTTTCGCAAGTCAAGTGCGAACCAGGTGAGTCTTTGACACTTGCAATACAATATTATCCAGGAAGGTTATTCCTTTTTTTAAGGGTTCCACACTTAAAAGCTAAAAATGGAACCCTTACGGTTAGACTGGATTGTGACGTCTCTCTATACTACTAAAGTTATGAAATTTAAATTTTGGAAAATCTCGTCTTAGTGAAAGATCTTAAAGAAACAGGGTTCCGTACCTTAAAAGGAAAAAAGGAACTCTGATAGGATCACTCGTGTGTCTGTCTGCCTGTCTGTCGGTCTGTCACAGGCAATTTGCTCTGAAACAGGGTTCCGTACCTTAAAAGGAAAAAGGAACCCTTATAGGATCACTCGTGTGTCTATCTGTCCGTCTGTCACAGCCAATTTGCTCCGAAACTACTGGATCAATTGAGTTGAAATTTGGTACACATATGTAAGTCGGTGACCGCAATACTGACGGAGGTGCAACGTAAATAAATGAATTTCAAACATTGGGTAAATTAGAAAATTAAAAAAGAAGTTTTGCAAACTATGGCGTGTGGCATATCAAATGCCATGAGCGTCAAACCCATCTAACATGCACTGATTATAAGTATTTTTTTTCTGACGCATTAAGAATATAACTAACTTTGTCCTTCCAGCGGCCCTATCGCCGGAGACACACACGCGCCCCGCGCCCCCTCCCTCCGTGGACGGCTCCGAGGCGGGGGACGACACCCCCCTCCAGTGTATCCGATTCGGACCCTTCCAGCAGACCGCATGGCATTCGCTGTATGACTGTAATCTGAAGCCTCTGTAAGTATCATTATAGCTTGGACCATGACATACAATACTTCCTTACGCCGTGTTATGTAACGAACTAAAGATTTGAATTAGTAGATCAGCGAAGTCGCTCATAGGTTTAATTTTCTCCCGTTTCAACGTTGTTAAAACTATTGATCGAAAAATGGCGGATGCGTTAAAGAGAACGCATGTGTTAGGTACAGTAGGAGAAAAGGGGATGACACTATTCTCTCAGTTTATGCACACATTCATAAATATGGCGAAAGATTTTTGCTGTAAAGTCGAATCTAATGGTTCAAATCTTTGCAACGGGCAACTAAAAAACAAATAAATAAAACTAAACTTAAAAAATGCATCTCTCGCAATTGCTGACACTTGTGAACCAAACATAGAAGTACCAAAGCTATACCAATAGGTAGCAATCCAAGCAGGTGCTATTTCAGACTCATAGAAAGCCGTGGCATCTAGACTATGCACGTATTGTATTAACCATTACATATTTACGCGCGCCCGTATGAACATCATGCAAAGATGAAGATGAAGCGACATTTATTCACAGCATAAGACAAACAATAATAAATACAAGAAATACAATATAGAGAAACGAGGGATGTGTGTCGTTGCGGCAGTGAATCGGTCACTGGCTCAGCATAATGCTGAGGTGTCAGACACCCGCAGTGCTGATTGTTCACTATAAAAAGTTAATGCTACTTACTGTACTATTTTTGTCATCAGCCAACCTCCCTCGTACGTTGTCGGTGCCGACAAAGGCTTTAACTTCTCCCAAATCGACGAGGCCTTTGTCTGTCAGAAGAAGAACCACTTCCAGGTCACCGGCCAGATTCACATGCAGGGAGAACCACATTACGTCAAAACCAGTGAGGGTTTTAAGAAGATAAGCGGGTTCAGGCTGCATTTTTACGGAGTTAAAGTGAGTGCAATGTAATTAGCAGGAATATAAATAAGGTATAAAGATTTTACCTAAAATTGATGTAAAGATTTAAGTTTATACATTTGTGGTAGCCTACAAGAATCTTAAATGATTAAACTAATTTGTTACCAATGGACTTAGAATTTTGGACGAGTTTTTAAATATCAGAATTTTTTTAGGCAGAAGACCCAAGTCAAGAGGTCAGGGTAGAGCAAAGCCAGTCGGACAGAACAAAAAAACCTTTTCATCCAGTGCCGTGAGTATATCTTAACTATTTTATTAGACACAGACGGATGGGCTGACAAAACGATATAGAAAGGGGTAGAAATTTTGACTTATCTTTCATCAGACCTTTAAAATGCCTGTCTGTCTTTGCAGGGTGGAGCTCCGTCGCGAAGGCACTAAAGTCACTGTGGGTCGGCTACATTTCGCTGAGACCACCAATAACAACATGCGCAAGAAAGGACGGCCTAACCCAGACCAGAGACACTTCCAACTAGTCGTGGCACTGCGTGCACAAGTGCCTAGTAGTGACGTCATGATCGCGGCTAGCGCTAGCGACAGGATCATTGTCAGGGTAAGTTACATATTAATGCGTCTATTTATAAACAATAAGTATACCAAACCAGAGATGAGTTCAATCTTTTAATATAACTCATTAACAAATTATGAACCATTTGAGCTTAATTCCAACTACATTCAGAATTTTGGACATTCCAATTTTCGTCACTATATCTTACCAAATGGCATCGACTTTTCATAATCCCAAATGCTGCTCCCATCACGAGTTGTGGTTTTTTCCCAATTTGATGATACTTGTTATCCTTTTAATCAATAATCTTACCATTATTATGTCTCCTAAGGCATCAAATCCGGGCCAGTTCGAGTCGGACTGCACGGAGAACTGGTGGCAGCGAGGAGTGTCGGACAACAGCGTGCACTTCAACGGGCGAGTCGGCATCAACACCGACCGACCTGATGAGTCCTGTGTCATCAACGGTTAGGACTTTATTTACGTCATCATCATCATTCAATTTAGCTGTTCATATTCGACACTTCGCAAAAATATGTGTACGAAAACTGCATTAGCATTTGGTATAATAAATATTTACTACTGCGCCAATTCCATTTTTCTCCGTAGTGCTGGTGTTTGTGTTATATTTGTCAATATTTTATAGAGCGTTTCATACATAGATAGATAAAAAAATTATGGCATAATTTGAACGTTTCAACCGGCATCGGCACTATCATTCCGAAACTGACCTTTCTGTAAGAAATGACGAGTCTAGTTTATCTAACTAAACTCATGTCATAAGCTCGACGGTTCGATTATGCTTTGCTCCAAGAGCGCGCAGCCCTCCTGCGTCTGTCTACTTGAGCTGCCTCAACATGGTGGATTCTTTTCGCTATATTTCATTATACTTGTTGTCCTTTGTTGTCCAGACGCGGAGACTATACATCTCCCTTATTAGTTATTTATTATAATAAATTTTTACCTATTAGGATTGTTTGCTGCCCTTTTCATGTGTTAGTTTTAGTTCAGACTCTAATGTAAAAGTTGAAAAAAAAAACTTACTGCTGAGTTTCTTGCGGCGTTTCTTCTCAGCAGATGTCACCTTTCGAAGCGCTGGTAGCTTCAGACATGTAAAACAGCCCATGTGGCCTACTTCCAAAATAAATATTTTCATTTTCATTTACATTTTCATTTTCATTTTCATTTGAATTCTTTTATGAGATGATTTTTTTTAATGCAATTTTGCATAATTATTTATTATAACTTATTATGCAACAATTGCATAAATGCATTTCCAATCACTCAATTGTTTATTTTATTCTTAAATATCAATAAGGATCATCCACGTAATAAAATTAAAAAATCACGTCTTCAATCAGGTAACCTTAAAGTAATGGGCCACATAGTGCACCCATCCGATGCTCGCGCAAAGCATAATATCGAAGAGCTGGACACCGCTCAACAACTCAAGAATGTGCAGAGCATCAGGGTAGTCAAGTAAGTGGACTCCATCAAATGTTTGAGTCAATTTCAACCGAGGCATAGCTTTCGAATTCCAAATTGTAACTAACAGATCGCACTTGAACTAGACAGATCGAATGAAAGTACAGAAGGAGTATTTCTACATGAGAACACCAATAACGCGGCCCTCTTACCCTAAAAATGGACTTACTCTTTCCTATCCACTGCAAACATTACGCAACCAGAATTTCTACCAAGAGCGTAATGACAGAGAAAAAATATTCCATCTTTAAATCTGTCATTGAAAACTCGGAGATCATTAACTCCTTACTATCGTCAGGTTCAACTACGATTCTTCATTTGCCGAGCACTCGGGCCTGCTAGGCTTCGACCCTTCTTCTCCCACCCCTCGGGCCGATACGGGAGTCATCGCGCAAGAGGTCCGCCGAGTTCTGCCAGAAGCGGTGAAAGAAGCGGGCGATGTCACTCTGCCAAATGGAGATACCATTCATAAGTTTTTGGTTGTTAATAAGGTAAGTGACAAAATGTCTGGTGCGACATTTTAAATTGAAGAGGTGACTCATTGTTACTTAATTATGCTGGAAATAAGGTTTTTGCAATCACTGTGCCTCGTTAGATGCCCGGGCCACAATCGGAAGTATCAACGGGAGTATTCTTATTATATGCTTCATTAAGAAATACAGATGAACAATCATTGATCACACAAAGGTTTTCATCAGAAGCTTCTACAAAAAGGGATGTTATACAATAAAATTGTTAATTTAATACATTTTGTTTTTCTAGCACCTTGTTGCGTTATTTTCCATCTCTTTAATCATTTTCTTCCTTCAGGACCGTATCTTCATGGAAAACCTCGGAGCAGTCAAGGAGCTCTGCCGTGTGACTGGTAACTTGGAGTCCAGGATTGACCACCTGGAGAAGGTCAACAGGAAACTGTGCAAGATGAGCATCCTACAACGGAGGGACAGCGCGCGGTCTAACGTCAGCAACGGTTCGTGATTTATCATTATTCTTAGCAACATAACCAGTTTAGTTTTTGTAAATGTCTCTCAGTTCATAATCATAATCCGTGCTATCGTCGTAACTAGCAATAATGGTACTATTATAACTTCATTAGCATGATCATTATCGCTACCTACTATTTGTACTGATTTTGACGTTATCGTTATCGTTTCTTAGTTTATCATCATATTTGTTACCATCATCAGAAACAAACTTTTAATCATCATCCAGTTTAACATATTCATGGTTGTTGTTAAGATATTCATCATTTAAAGGATTTGTCAACTATGCGGTGGACGTTAAGTATGTCTTTCAATAAAAAATATCAAAACAAATTGTTTCAGATTCTCACTACTCAGCAATATCATCATCCTCGAAATCCTTCCACAGTGATGGCAACATTTCCATCGAAAAAATAAGGGACATAGCGCGCAACATTAGACGACACGAATGTTGCCACAAACTAAGCCACAATTCCCCCAAATACACCAGAAAACAGTGCAAAAATTGCCACGATCCACGTAACTATTCAAAATATGGAAAATTCTACAACTACAACAAGACGTGCGTACGATACCACACAGATAAGGAAGAGAAACATGAATGCAATTTCCCTTCGTACGTTGGTACTGTTGAATCAGATATACAGAAGATGTCCGGAGACTATAGCACGTTTTCCAAGAAAAAGGATACTAGTCTATGGTTGAAAGAAGAGGATAATTTCGCGAGTGGCAACTCTAAGCTTGCTTTCTGCTGCCGTAGGAAAGATTACAGCGATGCCAGCAGTGAACTGATTTCCAATAAGTTTTTACAGATCGTCATCACGATTTTAATTTTTATCATGGCGTTATGGTAAGTTTGCTCTACCTATTATGTTATATATTATGTCTTTTTACATTATCGTGTGTATCATGTGTATTTATATTATCATTAAGTATACTAGCTAATAAGTCCGTCGGTCTATTTTGTTTAATATCAATGCCGTCAGAATTTTGCAAATAAGTTTAAGACGTTGAGGCTAAAAAATGGTATTAAAAAGACTATTTTCGTGACGAAAAATATTTATATACAATATCAATTTCAGCCTAGTAGTGATGTCCGCGCTGTACTTCCGCGAGCACCAAGAACTCCTCAACATGAAGGAAAGCCGACAGCATGAGAAATACAACACCTACTATAATTACAAGAAACTGGAGAACGCCCCTGCGTACAGAGCTACGCCGCCAGACCTCAATCAGATACAGGTACAGAATATCCCATCCGCAGCGTGCAGTGCCAAGAGTGCCAAGCCCAATAGCTTCTAATGTATTCCTATATTTTAATACTGGCGTTGAAAGGAAGAATACAATTTTCAATACGTTTGATTTTCGCCGTCCGTGTGGTGCCGGCTAAGAATAGCATCAGCCCATCTCCTCCCGTGGGTGTCGTAAAAGGCGACAGAGAGACCAACCGAAGGATGGACAGCAGCGTCCTTCGAGTACTATCATGACCAACTGCGGTCGCCAACCCGCCTGCCAAGCGTGGCGACTATGACAAATCCCCCCTTTTTGGGGGGAGGCATGTGTCCTGCAGTGGACGTTTTACGGTCAATGACGATGTGTCAACGATAAAACTCAATGTAAATAACCTTTTTCAGAACTTGAAACCATCACAACATGCAGCTTCGAAGAAAACAGCTAAAGGTAATATTTGATATCCTAAAGATAATGCAGACTATAATAGCGTATTCCCTTATTGTATCGATCAAATTAAACTGCTCGAAAACACGGAGCTCTCGCTATGCTCGCAGAAATTCCTTCGTTTTTTTTATTTAAGGACTGAGCATGCGTTTGCCTATAGTTTGTATGCTACTTAATGAAATACCAAAGTTTTGGGGAATCGTAAAATTTCATAAGATTTCCATTTCACTGATCGAGTTCTTACTGAGGCTTTTTTATTATTAAAAGAAATCTGACTTAATCTAAACGAGGAAATATGTTTTTTTTACGTTAGAATCCCCATATCTCCGCCATTTTGAAAAAATCCTAAAATTTAAATTAAAAATTGTCTTAATTATCGAACCTGTCTGCTATACCTTCTTCCGCGGCATTTCACACAAAAAATGTAACCCTCGTTACACCCTCACCCACTTAGAGTTTATTCTTGTAAAATCCTTTCTATGCTGATGTCAGCACCCTAAAAGGAACCTAGGTACCAAATTTAGGTTCATAATTCGTAAGATTACGTGATTAGTCAGTGATTGAGATTTTTAAGCGGTGTAATTTATTATTATTATTTTTTGCAGAAAAAGGACCTCACAAAACGACGCAGGAGTTTACGACGTCAGCCCCCACTGAAGCAACGCACAGCGCAACAACGATGCACGCATCCAAAAATTTTGTGTTCAACGGGTTCAGTAAGTATCATAACATTATTTTTTTATACGTAGCCTGGATTAGAAGTAAGTAGGCAATGAGTAATTTAATTGATTTTCGGCTTTTGCTCTGACATAATTTGAATGCATCCATGGATTGGGCAGTCCCCGATAGCCAGGAACGATGTAAATTCAATGAGTTAGTGAAACGACAGAAATAGTGTCATCTCCTTTTCTTCTACTGTAACCTGTAACAGTTGTTAACCAATTAGAGAAAATAAATTCTTAAACTGGCGTGGAGAGGGTTCCGTTCCGTACATGATTATCTGAAATTTCCTATGTTACTTTAAATACCATAGACTACTTCTGGATTTTCTTGTAATCTATAGTTAAAGAATTATTTTCTGTATTTGTTTCAAAGTTTTAGGCCCAGTAGTTTCGGAGATAAGGGGCGGGGGCTGTTTTCGGAAATAACCTCCAAACTATTAATTTTAACTTTAAAAAAAAATCTTACAACAAACCCTTTCATTTGATATGCTACACAATATATATATAGTTTGCAATACTTTATTTTTAATTTTCTAATTTACCCCAAAAGTGGCTTTAAAAGAGAAACACGGTTGAACATCATGCTTAGAATTACTAAAGATGTACATCAATACAGATATGGACGGCCCGACGCGCTCGGCGGCGGTGGCCCGCAGCGCCGGCGTGCTGGGCGGCGCCTGCGCGTTCGCCGCCAACGCCGACAACGAGCTCGACGCCGAGTGCCAGGTGAGGCCCGCGGCTGGCGTTCGGGATGATTACATCATTTCTAATGGCGCATTATTTACGGACTGAATAAAATCATTATACACATGCCGAAATTTCAAATGTCCGAAAAGCTTTTCCAAATTCCGAATTTAATGAATGTATAAGATACTTCCTGCTGAAGCCGGTTATTAGCTGACTTAGGTTTATTTTATAATTATAAATTATAAAAAATAAGTCTGTTTCAACAGGACATTTGCCAAATAAAAATTAGAGTTCTGAAACAATTTTTCAGAATACGTTTAATCATTTTCTTGTCTATCTGCTTTTTATGCTGCTTAAAAGGATTGGAATAAATATGTTTCGAGATGGAAAAAAAATCTTCTGGTAAGAGAAATATACGTCAAACGAATGGTTGTGTGGAGAACGTTTATCCTGACGAAACAAACACACGCAATACTATTTACAATGTATATTTACATCAAGAACTATGTACATAAAATAATAAGGGTAATAACTGCAAAGCTAGTCCCAGCATGAGGACAGGCAGACAAGAAGAGAACTACGCATGCGCGTCTTCTGTCGTATTCCATTTACAACGGAAACGGATACCATACCGATATAAAAAAGGCTAGTCGCCACAGTTGTACTAGGCAGCAATTGGATCAATTGTTACTCTGTTTTAAGTTTTTTTTCGAGGTCGATCGCTTGCAATAATTTATCGTTGACATAATGTCGCATTTCACCTAATGCAACTTTACTAAAACCGTATACCTATGAAGAGGCGTATTACAAACCTGAGCTAGCAACGTCGCATTGTCGGGACAACGTGGTAATAGATTACATTTCTTAATTTCATTCAACTTCACATTCATCGAGAAAAATACGAACAATGCGACGTTGCCAGCTCAGCTTGGTCAACTCAAAATACTATTTTCGTCAAAGGATCGTTTGGTCAAAGGTATGGTTTGCCAAAGTTGAGATTCGTCAAAACATTTTCGTCGAAGTAGCGTTTGGTCAAACGTATGGTTTGCCAAAGTTGAGATTCGTCAAAACATTTTCGTCGAAGTAGCGTTTGGTCAAACGTATGGTTTGCCAAAGTTGAGATTCGTCAAAACATTTTCGTCGAAGTAGCGTTTGGTCAAACGTATGGTTTGCCAAAGTTGCGATTCGTCAAAATACTCTTTTCGTCAAAGGAGCGTTTGGTCAAAGGTATAGTTTGCCAAAGTTGCGATTAGTCAAAACATTTTGGCCAAAGCTACTTATGACTCGTCGACATTGATTTATTATTATAATGGATACACATTCCTTAACAATACCGCCAATAAAAATGTCCCAATTGGACATTGCCAGCTGTATTCAAATAATACTTATTTATCATCGGCATCAACGTAATTACTTCATACTAAAAATAACTTATACTTGTAAGCCTTAAGTGTCAAATTGGCATACGTTCTAGCGTACTGCAAAACATAATTTGACCAAACGCACCTTTGACAAAAAGTGTATTTTCACCAAAAGCAGTTTTGACTAGTTAAACACAGTTTGACCAAATGCACCTTTGCCAAAAAGTGTATTTTGACCAAGCACAATTTGACCAAACGCTCCTTTGGCGAAAAGAGAATATTGACGAATTGCGCTTTTGACCATAGGCAAATAACCCGAGGGTAACACAAACACAGCTATACATCGCCCAATGTAAAAAGAGCGCTTTCGTGAGAGTCATAGATCTTTTTACATTGGGCGAAGTATACACATGTACCAATTTATATTTAGAAAATATATTTTTTCAGTCATCATGCAGCCTTGAGCCACCTCAAACTTATGAGAACCAAGAACCACTCGAACGCCTGAAGCCAGAACTGAACGACACTTACGTCAGACCTTTGGAACCGTTCACTCGCGACAAACTACCCACAATACCAGTGATCCCAGAAAAAAACACCACAACCCTAAAGCAAGATAACGACTCGTTCAAAACACAGTTGCACGATGAACTGATTGCCGAGTCGAATCTTTTAGATCCGAGTAAAATAAATATGACGAATAATGTGAATGGGAGAGTGAAGAGAGGCGCACGAGTGAAGAGGGAGACAAACGAGGCGCTATCGAAGAGCAGTTCTGAGGAGATGGTGTTGAATGATCATTCTTATGAAATGGGGCAGCAGACGGGTAAGTCAGGCTGGTAATGGTGGTGGTCATTACTGGTGAAGATCACACACCATACGTCCTTAAGACTCCGTGTAGCTGGATGACCCTCACTAGCAACATTAGAGACAAAAAAACCGACCAAGTGCGAGTCGAACTCGCGCACGAAGGGTTCCGTACCATTATCTATAATCAAGCAAAAAATATCACGTTTGTTGTATGGGAGCCCCCTTAAATATTTATTTTATTTTTATTCAATTATTTAATTTTAAAGGGAACATACGAGTATATCTAAATATTCTGTGAACATTTGAAGCGTCCATCTGTTTCCGTCATCAATATCGAGCAAAAACGAGCAAAAAAATCACTTTTGTTAAGGGGGCTCCCTTAAATATTTATTTTTTAGTATTTGTTGTTATAGCGGCAACAGAAATACATCATCTGTAAAAATTTCAATTGTCTAACTATCACGGTTCATGAGATACAGCCTGGTGACAGACGGACGGACAGACGGACAGACGGACAGCGGAGCCTTAGTAATAGGGTCCCGTTTTTACCCTTTGGGTACGGAACCCTAAAAACTATAACCTACAGGGGGCTACAGGAAGGCAAGGGTTTAACTACGAATTAATCACTAAGGATTGACCGCATTGTAGAGCAAATAATACGTTATGTCAACTAATTACTTTTAGTTAGTTTTATGTGTAGTTAAATGGTGAGGCGGCAACAATGAAATTGTGGAAAACAAGAGCATCATCCATATCTTGTTTATAGTTCCGAGAATCCATAAGTTAATAGTTGTTTTTAAAAAATTACGTACTATCGCGGATTCAAAAATAATCAGAAAAGTTTATTTTGCCCTATGTCAATCAATATTAACTTACTGTATTACGTCATGGGGTGGCACAGCTAAAACGACGTTACTAACTCCTGAAAGAGCCCAGCGAGCGGTTCTAAAGATTTCTACTTCCCGTCCTTTCCTTTACCCCACTGAACCTCTTTATAAATCGTGTAAGGTACTTTCAGTTAGACAATTATTTATAATGAGCACAGTCCTCAAACAGCACGCCGCACTTCCCTACAGCACTGAAACGACTAAAAAAAGGCGGAAAGATATAGTTTGCCCTAAAAATATAGGCAGAAAACATGCCTTCTCATCCAGATTTTACGTGTTCCTTGGACCACTTCTTTACAATAGGTTAAACGCCATATTAGGCATATATCCTCTTAGTTACAACAATACTAAGAAAATTCTCCAAGAAGCACTTCAAAATATGTCCTACGAAGATACAGAGAAATTGATCATTGTTTTGAAATGAATATTGTTTTGTGTTTAAGCTCATAACACTGCCTATTGGTATTCTGTTATTATTGTTATTGTTTTTTGTTTTATTTGTACTTTCTTTTTTGTAATTTATCTAACTACTAAGAATATTATTTGTATTTTTCATGTGATTGTTTAAGATAGTTATGTAAGTCCTTTTTCGCCTGAAACACAGGAACTTCCTAGTTCAGGCACGTGTGTTATTTTTGTCCATCAGTATGTTTAGTCTTTAGTTGTATTAATGTCAAATAAGTTTTATCAATAAAGATTTTTTTTTTAAATTTAGTTATAGTTTTGTGGTCTGACATATATGAATGTATTATTTTTATAGAAATGCAACTGATAACGTTCGGCGTGTCCCTCGCTACGCTCGTGAACACCTCGCTGTTCTCCGAGCGCGTGTCTACGCGCGCGCCACACAACTTCTCGTACGCCGTGCCGCTGTCGAGGTGTTTGCGGCACAAGCACCTACAGCTTATCATCAGGTAATGCAAATCAATAATAATAATAAACATCGTCACACTCAGCAGCCCAAAATAGGAATAATCTGCTTCTTAGCGATTAAAGTCTTGCTTTAATCTGGACTGTCAAGTGCCTTACAATAAACCCTAACTCGGATTACTTAACGCGATCTATCGGTGAATTTCTGAAACTGCGGCTGCAATTCGTTCAAACAATTATGGCTTCCACTGTATTGCCTCATTTACATGCAGCTGAAGTGAGCAGGGAACTGGGCATGGAAGTGGGCAGCGCGTCTATGTAAATGGGTGCCTTTCTTCTGCTCCTGCCGCTGCTACTCGCGTTGCCCATGTAGCTTGCATGTGAAGGGAAGGCCTTATCAAACCCCAGCCTCCCTGTTCCCGAAAACATCTAGAGTAAACTTTTTAGTAGGAAAATATGCCTACTCGAGTACGCTGCCAATCTTAGGCCGGGTTTTATAAAGGTCCATCAGACCAAATGTCAGATAAAAATAGAGTAAATCAGTAATTTTTTGGCATCCGTGACAGATATTTTTTGAACGGCTCTTTATTTTCCTAACAGATCCCCACGTCTTAAAGAAGTCCGCCTCTGCGACCTCCAATGCAAATATGACTCCGAAAAGAACTGCCAACTCAACCGCGAGATGGCAAAACCGCTGACCGTCAACGGCGCTTGGAGCTCGCGTATGACTCTTGAGTGCAACATGGACCGCACGCTTAAGATACGGGCCTCATTCATGGCTAATAAGGTAAGCATATTAACAAATTTTATGAACCGGCCAGTGGCGACACCTGTTATGAGGAAAGCCGAAGCAAAAAAGGGCGTAGTTAAATGTTGACCGGATTAGGTCGTTAAAATTGGCTTACATGAAAATAAATCCAATATAAGCCAAATTCAAGATGGCCGTGAACCATGAGTATGATATTATAGTGAACAATGCACAAAATAAAGTATGGAGTCCTTCTTCAGGGGTTGAGTGCGGTCACGGTCAAAGTAACCCACGCACTGCCCTCCGCGCGGCGCGGTGCGTTAATAATGTCTAACGAAAGTTTTAATCTGACTATAGCATTATTTTTTTATAATACTTTTATCGTTTGTTCACAGAACCTGTGTCTCTTCCTTCCGGAACCTAAATCATCAGTCATCGAATACAATATACGTGTCTACAGAGTCTGTTCATAATTACCTTTTACGTAATTAGCGATTCGCATAAAATGATTTTTAGGAAAAAAAATCAAAATAAATTGTTTACTTCAGTTTTCATGTCTGATGAATTTAAAATTAAAAAGAACTGCGTTAAATGTCCGTATCTTCGAGTGATGAAATATACAGAAAGATACAGAATTCTAAATCTTTTTAATTATGAATCTTCTGTACATCTGAGGGAAAATCAAAAGATTTTCTGAACGCAGACATATGAATCTCAATGTAAATCTCTGAATCATGAGTAGTTTTACTTTTCTAATTAATAAAGAACTGTTAGTTTTGAATCATTATTTTTAATGTTTCTCATTATTTGACTGCTACACATGATGTATAACTTCATTGATTTGAATGTAATTTTTAGTACGTTATGATTTTTAAAGTGCTATATCGCTACACGTCTAGGGAGTATATTTATTATTATATTAAAACTATGGTCAATATTTCAAAACATTCCTGAAGTGCAATTATGTAATAATATCCGTCCGATGTTGAAATTATGTAAAGAAAAATCTATCAGTTATAATAAATTCAATTCAGTAAAAGTTAAACTGATTTATTCAAAGATATCAATGTATCTTTTTATATTTACTGCTTTGCTTTTAAAGTAGGAATTTAGCAGTAATATAAATGCGTTTAACACATAAATTAGAAAATGTACAGCACACTGCGAATTGACGTTAGATATAAAATAGAAACCGCCTAAAATATTACTGGCGTTTAATTAATCTTCTTATAATATTATGACAATCTTCTAACAATTAATGTGTGCGATCAATCAATACACTCTTGTGATTACAAGTTTCTTATAAATTTTATTGTCATAATTATTTGTTATGTATATTTTTGATGGAATTTGTTTAAAATATATAATGTTTTATGCAGGATAACTTTAAGTGGAAATTGGTGGTAGCTAATTTTATTTTATTTTGTAGTACATACAACTAGTTGTACCTAGGTATCTAATGACATATTTTTTGTTGTCAACTATTTTGAAATTGAACGTATTTTGACAGCTTTATTGTTATTTTTATTATTTCGTTATAAATCTAAGTAAATAGATTAATATATAATACTCATTTCTGTAATTTTAACTTCAGTTTTCCTCTTTAGATCTCTGGTAACATCACATTTCAAAAATAATAATAACACTGAATTTCAAGCTATGTCACTCATATTCCACGTAGAAGATTGTAACATACACACATTCCAAGCCAGTACTTAACTAGTAAATAAGTATTTTAAGTCGAATCTGGACTCCGCTGGATGCGAGCAGCACAGGTCGTCGTGGCGATCATTGGGGGAGGTCAATGTTCATCTGCGGACGTCTGAAATGGTGATAATGATGATGAAGTCGAATCTTGGGATAGAAGATTAGTGCCGCTGAGCAACTTTATACACATTATACGTATTCATTATTATCACTAAATTTAAAAAAAAAAACGCTTTTACACTGACTGTCCTCACCAAAATCTAAAATATAATAAAAATCATTCAATGTATTTAAGATCTGACATTTCTACACTTTTTATAGCAGTTCTATACAGTTCTGAAAGCATTCAAAGACATAAATAAATTTAAGATTCTCGTGCAACCCGCTCTTAGTCTACTAAGAAACATTTGACGGTTGGTATTTCTTTATACATCGTTTTATTATCATTAATATCAGAAGTTTCTACTGAAATATGATATTGGGTTTTTTTTATTTCAGTGGATCCCACGAAATATTGGACAGTTATTGTGTTTATCAGCAAAAAATTAAGATAAATACATCTTTAATATCAAACATCGTTTTTTGATTCTACATGAAACGATTGAGGAAATTATAATAGAAATAGAAATAACAATAAATTTCTATTTAAAGACATTTTTTATCTCAAACCTCGTATTAAGATTTAGTAATACGTCTTGCCATTTTAGTCTTATTTTAATAAAATAGGTATATTGTTTTTATTATGTCAAACAAAATTATAACCAATTTGTTTAGCTCCACATTTTCATAGAATTGGTTATCTATTTTTTTTATTTGTTTATTATCTACATAAGTTTTAGTAATAAATAAATTTATTTATGTAATTATAAGAAGTGTATGTGTTTTTAGGGCTAAGTATCCACAAATTTGTAATATTTAAGTGAAACATAAATAAAAATGTAGTGTCTATGTCTTGTTTTATTTTGACGACCACTTTGACATTAGTTAAGTACACAGGCAACCCATCATATGGCCTTGATTTTCTCAGTGAACTCTATTGTTAATGTGATAGGGGTCATTATTTAATAACTTATTTGCACATTGGTGATACCCGGGCGCTCCACGGGTAGAATACAAGAACAAAAAACCGGACAAGTGCGAGTGAAACCCGCGTGAAGAGGGTACCGTTCCATACATACACATACATAGCATCACGCCCGAAATCCCTAATGGGGTGGACAGAGACACAATACTACTTGTGGCCACGTTCGATGAATTAGTCCTAAGATGGTATGATGAACCGTACGGTGACAGGTGATCAGCCCATCGCCCATACAGATAGTCCACCATGTTGGAGAGGACCCGTCCCTTAGTCGACTTTTACGACATGCCAGGATGATAAGCATCTGCACGCATTCTATGCTATTTCTTCACTCCCAGTGCAGCAGAGGAGGAGGGTTCCATACATGTGTAACTGAAATTTCCTATGTTACTTTAAATACCATAGACTTCTTATAGGTTTTCCTGTAATCTATAGGTAAAGAACTATTTTTTTAATTTTCTTTTGAATTTTAGCCCCAGTAGTTTCGGAAATAGGGGGGGGGGGTAAAGTTTCGCATATTTTTCTAAATAACTTCTAAACTATTTTACTTGAAATTCAAAAGAAATTTTGCATTTTGCCCCTGTGGCCCGACCAAATGCCAACACTAAATGGTATTAGGAAAAGCAATCGTTATAACCATTATATAATGTGAGATGAGTCGAAAGACTGCCTTTTTAATATTCATCAGCTATGACTGAGCGAGGGGCAACGAACTCGCCGACCATTTCAAAATCGCCTACTTTGTCACAACAACGTATTATATAATTCAAACTAATTTCTGCTTAAAAAGGTAATGGTAACGTAACGTGTACGTCATTACGTGGGTCATAATATTACAAACTTTCCTGGCTTTTGTGGCTTGACGGCGGGTAGCTAGCATAATAGCAATGACAATACGAGTAACACCGCGAGGCAGCTTGTTGCGAGCTCTTGGAGACCAGCGACTCCACGGACCTGAGAGCTCCCGAGGGAAGGCCCCATTCCTCATCTCCGCTTGCCTTCACCGGCTTGTCAGAGTGGAGTCGGGAGAGTTTTATGCTCGAAGGGAGTTATTGTTGCGTAAGTGGCGAGTGGGGACCGCATGACGGTCGTTTAAAGTCCAGAAACACCTCTCCGCTCTTCAGCCGCTCGGGTATTGATGCGCCCACAAACTATAGGTATCGAGATAAATAAATAAATAAATAAATCATGAGACCATCTTTATACAAATCGATCTAGTCCCAAAGTAAGCTCTAAAGGCTTGTGTTATGGGTACTAGACGACGATATACATACTTATATAGAGAAATAAATACTTAAATACATAGGAAACATCCAAGACTCAGGAACAAACATTCGTGATTATCACACGAACCCGGGACGCTAGCTTCGGAGGCAGGGTCACCCCCAACTAGGCTAACCGCGTCGTCAAGATGGAAGGGAAGAGTTCGTCGATTTATATGGAAATTGATATCTTTGATATCACGAGTGTAATTTAGTGACGGGAAACATAAGTCGCGCGAAAACGATTCAAACGCATCATTAGCATGCGGCCAACCGAGTCTACGCGCCGCCACTCCCGCCGTCCCGCGCCGCGCCGCCGCCGTTGTTACACACAAAGATGGTCTCACGACATCTTTTCGGCACACTCTTTCAATCTATCTCGGTATAGTTCTGTGTTTGCCCCCTTGCGGCTCTGCATGCCGCTATTTTGGAGAGCCCATGCCATTTAGTTGGCGAGTCACCGTCTGCCATTGTACCCGTTTATAAAGACGATGACTAGCGGCACTAGCATGCCAGACACGTTAAGTTAAACCCGTATATCTCTCTATCTCTTTCGTCGGCAATACTAGAGTTACTTAGAGATAAGACGGTTTAAATTATCCTTGTATCAACCTTTCTAGGACCGCATGCAGACGCCATAGTCTTCCATAGCGGAGTTAGCTAATAAACAGCAGGTCATCCACATAAACCGATATTTGTATGTCCTGAAACACCGCATACCTAGTGGAAAATTTAAACAACACTTGCAATATGTTGTCCTATGTTGGACGATATAACGTATTTCAATTATTGTTATTAAGCCCAACTAACCTTGACAAGATTTTTTTTGTAGCATAAATAAAAAGCCGGCCAAGTTCGAGTCGCACTCGCGCACGAAGGGTTCCGCACCATTATCTATAAAAACGGGGAAAATATCACTTTTATTGTATGGGAGCCCCCTTAAATATTTAATTTATTTTGTGTTTTAGTATTTATTGTTATAGGGGCAACAGACATACCTACATCATCTGTGAAAATTTCAACTGTCTAACTATCACGGTTCATGAGATACAGCCTGGTGACAGACGGACAGACAGAAAGTCAGACAGACAGACAGACGAACGGACGGACAGCGGAGTCTTAGTAATAGGGTCCCGTTTTACCCTTTGCGTACGGAACCCTAAAAGACCAACAATAATACTATGTCGTATTTTCCTCGTATTTCCAGAATTCCAATCTCATCACATACAAGAACTCAAGCCAGACAATCTTTATCTTAGTTTGGGGTGTCGGGTTTAATGTTTATTCATTTTATAATCTTAACTTTATTTACGTAAGCAAGTACGGCGCGTAAATGCTTGCTATTTGGCAAATATGCAAGAAAAACCTGTGTAACTAGTTGTCTATTGAACTTTGACTGTGAATTATATGAAATTATTGAGATTCATCTGATATTTAACGACAGTACGACAAATACCAAGCTCGCGCTCTAATGCTAGGTTTTAAGTAGAGCGGGGCAATGAGCGGAGCTATAAGCAGTAGCGTGTTTAACCTGAATAGATTAAAAGATAGGGAACTGAATAAAAATGAATGATTATTGTTATATTGTATTAAATTATGTTAAAGTTTTTAATATTGTAAAATTGTTACTTATATGAGGATAAATTACTTAATACTGACTACTTACTCACTATTTAAATGATTATACTTGATTCATTAATAAAAAGCATTATTTAATACAAAATATCTATTTAATTTACTTGAGTAATGACGATTAGTTTTTTTAAGAACCGTCTTAACCGGGTAACTAAATTATAAACTTTAGTCTTAGGTTTATCTATTCCAATTTTTATGGGTTAACGCCGTTTTTGCTTTTATTATAGTATATAATTTGTTTTAGATTAAGAACTCTACCTAATTTAAAGAAATATACTTTTAATGTTGTTTACACCTATTTTAAGAAACCTATCTTTTTTGCTAACTAAAACAACATCAAAAAAAATTGTTTTATAAAATTGTATTATTTAGAACTTAAAATAGTATGTATGTATGTATGTATGTAAACTCTTTATTGCACATAAAAACATTTAAGTACACAAAAATAAACGCACATGTAATATCAATTGTGCAAAGCCGAACTTGTCCTTTTAAGGGTTCTCTTCCAATTAACCGTGAAAAGGCTTATTACACCTTCCTAAATTAGTCACTTACGTGAGAGACGCCGCAATACGTTAGATACGTATGGAAATATCTCCATCTCATTCCAACGTATTCCGGCGTCCCTCTCGTAAGTGACTAATTTAGAAAGGTGTAATAAGCCTTTAATTGTAATCGTAAAACGCTACAGAATAACTACAGCCTGAGTCATCAGTGATTCAACCAAATACTCCCCTCGCCTCCAGTGCTCGTTCGTCTCGCGTCGGGACCGGTCGCGTCTTTTTTGTTCCAAAACCGGTTCACATTGAAGCTAATAGAGTCCAAAGGTTCAAAAACCAAGGTAAGAATGTTTGCTTAACTATTTAGTTTAAATTAAAGTCGAGTTTCAAAGCCGTAAGTTGGTATTTGAGATGGAATTTCTAGATTTTGTGGACCGTTAGGTGGTCAGCGGCTGTTAAAGTCATTATGACGTTTTAATACGTAGCTAGCAATAAAAAGGAGAGTTTTTACTTAAGTTGTGAATTAAGCAGTTATTTCATTACAATATAATGCAAAACAGGGTTATCCCAACCAAATTCTAAATTATGTATTAGTTTCTTAAAAATACAAGGAAAAAGTACAAATAGAAACTACAAGAACCAAGGTTAAAACCGGCCGGTCTTTTTGCTCGTACAGACAACTTTTTTAAAAGTGATGTTTACATTGTGGCAATGTAAAAACAGACCAAATAAAGCCAGATTCTCTTTGTTAGGTTGCTAAATACCTACCCTTGAATAACAATTATTTAATAAAAAAAAACAGTTGTGTACTTTTCTAGACTAACGCAAACATTCAAACAAATGGTTCTGTAATTAACAATTAAATAAGAAGAATAATTTTACCGATTTTTTTTTCTCTACCTTAAGGGATCGAGAGATGAAACCCGATTTAAAATTTAAATAAAATTGCTCTTTTTAACAAATAAAACATATACATATCTTACTATATATAGTTTCGGAGTCTGCACAGTAACACCTTTCATTTGATACCAAACTCAACATGTTTATCTATTTTTTTTTGTTTTTATGCTTTAGTCGTCGTCAACCATACTGTACCTGTCATAATAATAATAACACAGTCTGCTCAAGGATTCAAGTATTCTGACAAAATGTCATTCAATTCTAAAAAAAAAAACGTTTTTTTAGTTTTTTTTAAGTTTAATTTATATTCATAGTTAAGTAGGTACGGGACCCGCACTTAACCGGTTTTTAATAAGGCATTAATGAAATACATAACAATAAAATACCCTATCGTTTAAAAAAAGAATTATACAAATCGGTCCAGCCATCTCCGAGTAATCGGTGAACATACAAAAAAAAAAAGGAAGTAGGTATACGCGTCGAATTGAGAACAGAAATTATATTGTAATATACTCGTATATATATATATATATATTAGACGCTCCTTTTATTTAAAAATAGCACATTTGCACAAAACTACTTGACAAAATTGTTGACATTATTTCTAATGCTAAAAAACCGGATAAGTGCGAGTTAAACTCACGTGGAGAGTGTTCCGTGATTATATGAAATTTTCTATGTAACTTTGAATACCATATACTTTCTTATATTTTCGGATTTCTTATAGGTTTTCCTGTAATCTATAGGTAAAGAACTATTTTCTGTTTTTTTTTTTTAATTTTAGGGTTCAATCGTTTTGAGATAACGGGACGGAATGATCAATTTTCGCCTAATTTCCTAAATAACTTCAAAACCATTATCTTAAAACTATAACAAGAAATTAAGATTCTGACAACGAGCCCTTTCATTTGATATATCACAGCCATGATTCTCAAAACTTTTTTTTTAATTTTCTAATTTGCCCCCAAAAGTGGACCCCATGTTTAGTATTCATTTATTTACGTTACACTTCCGTGTTCCGGTCGCTGACTAACATATGTATATGTACCAAATTTCAATTAAATCGGTCCAGTAGTTTCGGAGCAAATTGGCTGTGAGAGACGGATGGACAAACACACGAGTGATCCTACCTATAAGCATGCGCGGTCCCAGGGGGGGGGGGTCACAGGGGACATGACCCCCCCCCAAAATCGTACACGTCAAATAGAAAAATCAAGTCTAAAAATAAAGTTTAATTTACTCGACATATTTTATTATTAGTGACCCCCCCCCCCCCCCCAAATTTCAATCTGCGATCGCGCCTGCCTACCTATAAGACTTCCTTTTTTTTTCCTTTTGATGTACGGAACCCTAAAAATCGAAGTAAATATACATAAGTACTTAGTAGGTATACCTACTCGTCACCTCGCCTCTACGCTATTTTTAGCACCATTTGTTTAATTGACTCCATGGTTTGAGAATAAAGCGTTCCATTAGTGGTATTATTGGTAAAAACGCAAACAATACTCGGAAATAACTTTTTGCTATGTTTTTGGTAGACATTTGAAATCTGTCATATGAAAATTTATTTTATTTGCTACACTGAGAAAACCTTGAAAATCAATCAATCAATAAAGTAAATATATATTTTTATGACAAGCTTCTTACAAATTCATCGGGTTTTGACTCGTTAAAAATTTACTTAAGATTTGAACCAAACATACTAATAAAGCAACTAACAAATCTTGTAAAAATCATTATTCCTGTAAATTTATTGTTAATTGTTAAACTTTTTGCTTATATTAAACAATACAACAATACCTAATTATACGTGGCAACGATGCATCGACGTCACGATGAGTGTGACGAAATGCAGGGAGTGCATTCTATGCATATCATTACAATTAGGCTAATGTCTATAAACAAGTAATAAGTTCAAAAAAAACCCGACTACTTAAAAATCACACTCTAAAAAGTATGAAACAGATAACAATAGGTAGGTATATAGTATACTAGCTGTGCCCGCGACTTCGTCCGCGTAGAGTTTGATTATCGTTTTTCTCTCGGGAGCTTTACAATTTTCCGGTTTAAAAAGTAGCGTATGTGTTAATCCTGGGTATAAGCTATCTCCACACCAAATTTCATCATAATCCGTCCAGCCGTTTTAACGGGAAGAGGTAACAAACATACACACACGCACACACACACACACACACACACACACACACACACACACACACACACACACACACACACACACTTTCGCATTTATAATATTTGTAGGATTTTCAAAATGTGCTAATTATTCCTTTTCATTTGATCTTTGAGTAATTATGTATACTAGAGTGGATGCCTTAACTTGATTTTTTGTAAAGCCTGTTGAGGCCAAATGGCACAAACGCGTATAAGAAAACGATCACCGCCGGACGCGGCGCGCATGCCCGCTCCGTCATCAAGTGCTCGCTGTCATTTGTTCGAGATGTCTGTAGAGATAACGTAATACTTCAATGCATTTGATAGCCAAAACGTAACGATTAACAAAAACAAAATGTTTATAAAGTAACTAAATTCTGATGTTTAATTGTGACTGGTTTCCTGCGATACATGCAAGGACGGCACTCCGTTATGGACACGATGGGCATGCCCAGCACCCTAATGTAGATTTGTGACGTCCTTTGTAAGAATGCCCTATATCAATCACGAGCGAGTCCTTACTCCGACTCCCACTTGGCCGATTTTTGGGTAGCTGTGCCCACAACCTTATTTGAGGGCTGGATCTGCACCTGCTACAGTACATATACACTATTGTGTGAATATCATCTTATATATAAAATTCTCGTGTCACAATGTTCGTTCCCGTACTCCTCCGAAACGGCTTGACCGATTCTCATGAAATTTTGTGAGCATATTGAGTAGGTCTGAGAATCGGCCAACATCTATTTTTCATACCCCTAAATGATAAGGGTGACTCACCGGGCAGGACGACGTCTGCTGGGTCCGCTAGTTGTTTTATATCTTTCATTAAGTTGTTGTGTTGATGTTTTCGCCGAATAAATGTTTTTCTATTCTATTTTATTCTACATATAAACAGGCGACGAAGCCTAGTGTGGGGACGATTTTTTTAATTTTAATTAGGGTTCCGTGTCGAAAGGGTAAAACGGGACTCTATTACTAAGACTCCGCTCTCTCTATCCGTCTGTCACCAGGCTGTAACTCATGAACCGTGATAGTTATACAGTTGAAATTTTCACAGATGATGTATTTCTGTTGCCGCTATAACAACAAATAAGCTAAAAACAGAATAAAATTAAAAATTTAAGAGGGCTCCCATACAACGAACGTGATTTTATCGCCGTTTTTATAGATATTTTAATTTTTAACCTTGCTAGGCCCGTTGGGGTATCATGTGTGACACAACAATTAATATCTATTGGTACCGAACGATGTTCGGATAACGAGTTAAATCCCTTTTCTTGCTTAACTTTAATTTAACGCATAAATGCAAAATGCTTGTTCCTTACGCAATGTTTTACGCCCCCAATCCAGCGAGTTTCACCGCATCGTGGAATTTTCCATTACCAACTCTGCATTAAGTAACGGAATATTGTAAGTATAGCTCATAATACGCGACTATCATCTTAGATTAAGAATTCAGATTTGTTCCAGTCATATAATTATACTCTTTCTTTGAATGCAGCGGTTTAATGTACTCACACATCGCGTCAACGTATATAGACATCTTAGAATATTAACGCAATAGAAACCAAGTCCGCGCGCACAATTTGAAGCAACAAAATCAGAGCTATTTATGGCTTCAAATTCATACAAACGCTGGGACGCGTTTTGACTAATGATTTTTTGCCAAATGATAATTTGATTAAAATAGTTTGGGATGCGATAGGTACTTTGGGAAAAGTTTTTGGCCCATACATTAGTATTCCCAATTTAAGATACAACTGACTGCCTTTGGTGATGGTGGGGAGCATTACATAGTAAAATGGGAATAATAGCAAATTTGGAATGAACGTGACTAGCTTGTATATTCTATTTTGATTTACAAATATTAAGATAAAGACAGCGTACACTTTGGTCGCCCTACTGAAGTGTCATACAAACAATAATCTCAATATGACTTCAAAGTAAATATCTACCATGAGCGTCCTACACGGCGCGTAAGAATTGTACTCGAGCAGATAGTCGTCTATACATAGAGATATATATATATATATCGATATAATTCATATACTACAGATTTTTACCTATCGGACGACGGAGTATACGCCCCGGCGGCAAGACGATTTCCGCAGAGTCGTCGCACCGCATATTACTGTTATTAGCTCTTAAATAACGTATTGGTATAGCGGTTAAACTGGTTTCGACTGTGGAACTACCCAAATAAAAGCTGATATTTTCTGATATAACCATCTACCCACAATCCACCTCACATTCCATTTAATATATTATCTATGGAATAGCAAAACAATATTTGAAATAACTGTAGCCCCCTCAAAAGATATTTGTCCCCAAAGTATAACTCATCCTATAAATGCTGTTTCTATTAATAAAATAACTCCTAATATTCATGTTTATTTTAAATTGAATGATTCCTAATAGATGCCTCAACCAATATGAAGATAATTAAAATTAAACAATTAAAAAAAATGCTCTATTTGCTTGAAAAGTTCATATAAATCATCGTTAATAATGTACGTTTCGGCAGATAATAATTTACATACATACATACATAGCATGACGCCCGAAATCCCTAATGGGGTGGGCAGAGCCACAAGACTACTTGTGGCCACGTTCGATTAAGAGTCCTAAGATGATATGATGAACCGTATGGTGACAGGTGATCAGCCCATCGCCCATACAGATAGTCCACCATGTTGGAGAGGACCCGTCCCTTAGTCAACTTTAACGACATGCCAGGATGATAAGCATCTGCACGCATTCTATGCTATTTCTTCACTCCCAGTGCAGCAGAGGAGGAGATAATAATTTACTAAAAAAATAACAAAAACAAGAATATTAAAACAAAATTAAAATTATCTAACCTAAAAAACCCCACCCTCATCGTGCCTGGTCCAAATTTTCCCACTATGCCGGCCGCATTACCGCGCTGGATAGCAACTGACATCTTCTGAACCAGCCCCGATTCGATCGAGGGTCACCGCCCCTCTCCTTTAGCCGGCGCCCCAACTCCTTGATAAACCGTTGGGCCTCAATGCCCCATGGTCCCGCCGTTTCAGCCGCGACCGGGACGAAATCATACACTGGCTCCAGGGCAGAGTACCTGGAATGTTTTGATTTAGCGGCTCTTTCCGCTGCAGAACCAGCCACCCTCCCGGTTTGTCTCAAGTGGGACGCAGCAAATGTGCTCACCCATGCCAGCAGTTGGCATGCCTGTAGATGTGATATTTTTGCATGCAATGTACAACCCATAACAATTGCAACATACTCGTACGCAATAACAATTTTTCGTTTTCTTTCTAATTTTGTTGTTTCGATCATATCTCGATGAGGCGATGCGAAAACTATCAAGTTTTGTGTCTTATTTATTTAGCTACGAATTCTATTGTAAGTTAAAATATGACACTATTGAAATCCACAATCTACTTTATTTAGATTTTTTTTCATGATTTGCAGTTGCACAATGTGCTGCTCAAACGTAGACAGAGCGTGCAAGTAGCGTGGGTACTGGCCCGTGTATACATTCTTGCAATTTACAGGCATTCCAGCAAAGCATGGCAGCGGGAGCCTGCCGTTTCATCGAAAAACTTTTGACAAATTATCACTTCCCAAACAAATTTTAGCAACCGTTTTTTTGCCAATGCAATCTCTGGATTAATTTTATTACGCTCATTTTCATTTGGTCAAATTTTGACTCAGCCAGAATATTACTACGGAAAACGACATTAAGTCATTTGGTCTTTTATCAAATGTTTTATTAAAGCAAAAAATCATTTAGTCAAATGAATTGTTATGATAAAAAGTATAAATGCAAAAACAGCAAATACGAAGTAATAATATGTTGCGGCGAGCGAGCGAAGCGAGCGAGCAATACAGGTCAGAGCAGAACCGAGTTGGATAAATTTAGGTTAGAAGGCTACGGCGGGAGCTTTGCTCCCGCCTTAGCGTTTGAGGTTTTTTTTTCATCCCTTAATAAAACATGCTTTTGCCTTATTTTGTTTGCGTAAAATATGTTATGCCAACTGAAACATTTGACTTCATGAAATTTGGTATAAGTACCAGTTGGCAAGTGAGTCATTGTTGGAAGGTTCACTTGCCAAACATTAGGTTTGCGTTAGAATTAATTGTGAAGAGTTCATTTGCTAAAATAATATTTTGGCAAATGAAATTATACGAAAAATTGTTTGGGAAGTGATCATTTGTCAATATTTTTTCGATGAAACAAGGGTAACCCCATGGCAGCATATAGAATGCAATTTGACTGGCAAATGTGTCCACAGCGTGCCATTTACTGACACATGCCATTTTTTGGCATGCAAGCTACTTACCTATTTTGGTAGCATGTGTAGTTATTCCCGGCTTTTGGAGACAATTGTATTAAAGATCCAAAATGTCATTATACAGAATAGAAATCGGGATCGGGATGACAGACGCCCTACGCGTTTTTTTACGTACACCTCCGCGGCTCCCCATTCCGCACTTAACCAGTTTGGAAAATAATGCCCATGTCAACATACATGCGGTCAATTATGCCTGTGGGACCAAAAAGCATAATTGTCCTTTTTGCTTCGCTGCAGTCGGGTAAAAATATTGTGGGTTGTGGCAGACAAGGGGCTCGTAATCGGGCTAGTTTTTCGGCAATTTATTGCTGTAATTCGGGCTATCATAATATGTACCTAATCTTTTTGGGGATAGCCCGAATTGCAGCAATAAATTGCTTAAAAACTAGCCCTTTTATGAGCCCCTTAAGAGTAAGCATCCAATAGTCGCTATTTCCGCAAAATTATAAAAACAATTGCTCCTTACAGAATCCAAGATGGCCGAAGAATCCGAGGTTCGTGCGTTCTATTCGGGCAAGAATTTCTTCATCACGGGAGGCACGGGATTTGTGGGTCTGTGCCTTATTGAGAAGATTCTCCGCAGTATCCCAGATGTCGGCAAAGTGTACCTGCTCATGAGGCCTAAGAAAGGCAAGGAGATATTGCAGAGGCTGGAGGAGTTTCCTAAAAATCCCGTGAGTATCTACGATTTTTTTATTAAGGACGTTTACGAGCAAACGGGCTCGTTTTTCGGCAATATCAAAAAGATTACACATTACATACATATACACCACTAAATGGGGACAAAAAGTTTGAATTTAATCTTTTGAGGATAGCCCGAATTGCAGCAATAAATTGCCAAAAAACGAACCCGTTTAGGTATTACCGCCTTAAGCTAATGACGCCACTCTGGGTTAACAATGTGCAAGTTGAAGAAACATTCCCAATAAATGTGGGAATATTCTTAGAAATTTCTGAAAACTGTCTCAATATTATTCGAGAACACTGAGACCGTTCTAACTCCCATACAAAATCGTGAATATTCTAAGAAGTTACCGAGATCTTCTCACGTGAAAGATTTGCTACTTTGAAACTAAAGTGATGAAAATTACGATTAAAATGGTTCTTAGTGATAACTTTGTGTGAACATTTTAAAATAGGAATATTTTAATGGATAATTTTACTGGCTATGTGAGCCGGCCATAAGTATATATGGATCTATTTTCCTGCAACCTCAGGCTAGTTAAAGAGAGGGTTGGTAAATCTGTTTTAGACTTAACTTTTCAATTACATTCACAGATCTTTGAAGTCCTCCTCCAAAAGAACACAACAGACATCTTCAAGAAGCTAGTCCCAATCTCCGGTGACGTCGGAGAAGAGAACCTTGGACTTAGTCCTCAGGACCGTCAGCTGTTGGTGGAAAACGTCAACGTGGTCATCCATTCTGCTGCTACCCTGGACTTCCAGGACAATCTGAGGCCGACTGTTAAGATCAACGTACTTGGAACCAGGAGGGTTATGGAGTTGTCTAAACAAATGAAAAATTTAAAGGTAAGTTGAGCTGGTGAGCTTTGCTCTTTAGAATAGTAGCGCGACCAATTTTACTATCTTATCTTCCAGAGGCGAAGCGTAAGGGTAAGCCGGTGCATAATTTCTTAACTCAAAATTAAAATTACTTCTTGTATTAACATAAAAATTGCATTTTACATATTTATTTTATGTAAATACAAAATTTAATGAGTAATATAATAATGTTTATAAAGAGAAATGATACACCGGCTTACCCTCACGCTTCGCCTCTGTTATCTTCTCCTATTCTTGGCTGTCCCACTACTGGGCAAAGACGTCCAAGATTCTCAATTTCAAGACGCGAAGCCAATATTTGCTGAACTGGTCTAGCTCGTCTTGATATTTTCTTGGTCTGACTCGTCTACTCTTATTAATTCCCTATAAATATTTTCATGACTACATAGTCATACCCAACCGACAAATTTGGCTAGCTATAACATATATTTAATATTCAGTATATCGGTTTTTAGGGTTCCGTACCCCAAAAGGAAAAACGAAACCCTTATAGGATCACTCGTGTGTGTGTCTATCTGTCTGTCTGTCTGTCTGTCTGTCTGTCTGTCTGTCTGTCTGTCTGTCCGTCTGTCACAGCCAATTTGCTCCGAAACTACTGGACCGATTAAGTTGAAATTTGGTATACATATATAAGTCGGTGACCGCAACACGGACACGTGACGTCAATATATAAATTTAAAACATGGGGGCTTTTTTGGGGGGTCAATTAGAAAATAAAAAAAAAAACTTATGCTACCTATATCGTGTGACATATCAAATGAAAGGGCTTATTGTGAGGATCTTAAATATATTTTCTTTTGAATTTTAATAAATACAGTTTAGAAGTTATTTAGGAAAATAGGCGAAAATTGACCATTCCCCCCCCTTATTTCCGAACCTACTGGGGCTAAAATTTTGAAAAAAAAAAACAGAAAATAGTTCTTTACCTATAAATTACAGGAAAACCTATAAGAAGTCTATGGTATTTAAAGTAACGTAGAAAATTTCAGATAATGATGTACGGAACGGAACCCTCTCCACGCGAGTTTAACTCGCACTTGTTTTTATTCAAATAGTATAAACACCGTCTTTAATTTCAATACAAAAACTAGTGTTTATTTAAAAAATAAGATTCGTCTGACCATAACTTATCATTCTAGGTCATGATCCACGTATCATCAGCATACGTCAACTCTTATCTACACGAAGCCCGTGAGAAACTCTACGATGCTCCGGAAGACGTAGAAAAAGTAATAGCATTAGTCGAAACCCTGTCTGATGAGGCCTTGAACGTCGTCGAGCCAAAACTCCTCAAAACGCACCCAAACACCTACACTTTCACGAAGCATTTAGCTGAACACGAGGTTGCTAAATACCAGGATATGTTCCCTTGCACGATCGTCAGACCCACCATGATCGTAGCAGCTTGGAAGGAACCCATTCCTGGGTGGACGTGTTCCAAAGTCGGCCCTCAAGGTTTCCTGATGGGAGCTGCGAAGGGAGTGGTCAGACGGCTTCCGCTAGCCAAGGATAACATCGCCGATTACATTCCTGTAGATGTGGTGGTGAACGAACTTCTCGTAGCCGGTTTCGAAGCAGCCAAGCTGAAGAATGGTCTGTCTGTTTACCATTGCTCATCGTCAACGCAAAAGCCGTTCCGCTGGGCGATGATCGAAGACGAAATCGGTGGAATCCTACATAAATACCCATTAAAAAGCGCTGTGTGGTACCCACATTTGAAGTTCGTGAATTCCCTGCTGTTGTTTAGAATCTCTGCTATTTTCGTCCACTTTGTACCGGCCGTGTTGCTAGATTTGATGTTACGCGTCACTGGAGGGAGACCAATACTGTTTAGATTGCACAAAAACGTTTGGAACTCGTTGAATCGATTGGAGAAATTCATATTCACGGAATGGAAGTTCCATAACACGAATTCTATAGACTTAGCCACAAAACTAAACAAGACAGACAGTAAAATGTTCTTTATAGATATCTCCGATATCAATTGGAGAGAATACTTCGGCACCTTGCATTTGGGAGTTAGAAGGTACTTGAATAACGAGAAGGAATCGACGTTATCGGCCGCAAGGAGCAAAGATATGGTTTTGCTCGTGGTACACATTATTTGGCAGATAATGGTTATAACTCTGTTCTGGTATTTGGTTGCGGCAGTTACTGGTTTGACGATGACACAGAGTGCATGGGTTGTCCCAGCGTTGTATATTCTGTATAGTTTTCTGTAAATTATAGTTTTTTTTAAGAGGGGTCTTTTCTCGCTTCGCGATATAATTCTTCCGCCAGTTTCTTTAAAAAGAAACTATAACAGAGTTGTAAAACAATAATGTATTCAATAGTTAACTGTTTATAAGTATAGTTACTTAAGGTTCTTCGGCCTAGAATAGCTTCGTGGTTATCGAACAACTATTTTAAATATGCATCGCTAACTTGTTTGGATGATCTGATTGTGATGTATATGTGTGATGAGAAAGCTTTGGGCACTCTGTCGTCTTCCATAAGAACTATATTGCCAAATCATCATAGTTCAGGCATCATGGGCATTGCTTCCATGCTCGCATTTGTTACACTTCCGTGCACCCTGTCTTTAAATATAATCCTCAGAGTAGAGGCTGTATAGATCTGAAATGCGCAGGAAGATTACGTACAGGACCCTCCACTACTCGTCTTTGTTGCTCGCGCGCAAATACGTATAATACCGTCGCACACACACACAGTATGTACGAACGCGACGGAATTATATTTGTGCACGAGCGACGGAGAAAAGTAATGGGTCATTGTACGAATTTCTTCCTGCTCTGCGACCGCACTTAACCTTTTGACCGCCAAGCATGTCTGAGAAGTAACACGAATTTCAACTTTAAGTCAAGATAATAAAGGACTTTTTTACCCTGTATCCGCTGACGGATACAGCCGACTGTGGCGGTCAAAAGGTTTAAGGGGCTGGTAAACGAGCTAGTTTTTCGGCAATTTATTGCTGCAATTCGGGCTATCCCCAAAAAGATGTCAGGATAGCCCGAATTGCAGCAATAAATTGCCGAAAAAATAGCCTGTTTTCGACCCCCTTAAGCGACCTTAGTTTTAGTGTTGCTATATTTTGGTATATTTTGACCGGTATTGGAAAGGCTGAGAATGTTTTTTGATTGTATACTTACGATAAATATTATTTTGTTACGATTTCATATTATGTTGGGTGTTAGTTAATAAAAAGTTTATTTTGGAATTATTGTTTTTGTGATGTCGCGGTTTGATGAGACGTTTTTAAATGAGTCAACTTGATTTTGTAACTAACAAAAAACAAGAAAAAACACAGCTACTCTCAAAATCGGATTCCCTGTACTATAGGTACTAGACAACGATATAAATACTAAATATCTATAACTCGGTTACAAACATTCGTGCTCACACAAAGAATACCCCTAACAGGACTCGAACCCGTGACCTCCAACATGTGAACATGAAAATATTTATTTCGCAAGCAGGCCACACGGACTCTTTCACATGTCTGAATCTACCAACGCTTTGAAAGGTGACATCTGTTGAAGAGTAGTAGGCACACTACCACTGCACCATCAAATCGGTTTATTATCCCTTTGAACGCCACGGCTTAATGCGAGAAAGCGTGCCCCGGACGCCGAGTGACGACTGTAGCCGACAAAATGTATGGAAAACTGCCTGTCGTGGCGTCACGAGAACAAAAATCTGCTGTCGGCTACTGCCGACTGTGGCGTTCATAAAAGCGCCTGCACTAAAAAAGGAAAGAACATTACAAACACCAATAAATAAAACGAAATTTGATTTTTAAATATATTTCAGTAATCAAAATATAATAATAGGCTTACACGTTAATAGTTACAAATCGTATCTCGTCGCGTGAAGTTTACAAAAACTGGGCGAAACGCATGGGTCGGAGCATTTAGCAAATATTTTATACAGTAGGCGGCCGAAAAACGCCTAAGCCGCCATGATGCCCGCGAAATGGCGGAAAAATTGACAGATGGCAGCTGTCAAAAGGGTTTCTGAACACCACTACTTTGCGGGCATCACGGACGCGTAAAATACACGGAACAGCGACTTAACCACATATAGCCAGAAAAAACTGATTTTATTTACAAGCCAATAAATTACAATTCCATAAAGTATTACATATTTTTTACATAAATCCTTAGTGCATTTTTTATTCACATTGTCAATTCTTGCGAAAAAAAACAACAGTTTTCTTAAGTGCTACACCGTGAAATTACTTTTAATGTGCACTTATTTTTTTATAAACAAAAAAGTTTAATGTAAGACCGTTTTTAAAACTATTATAAATCTATCGCTATTTATTATCGTCGGTTAATTAAATTAATACTTTCGTCCTGTATTAAATTTAAAAATGTGTTTATACTTATAAAATATGATTGTATGTATAGTTGTATATAAGTTATCCAGCTAGATATTTACAATAGTCTTTTTCGGCTACATAATTTTATATTTGTTAATCTTTCTTTTAAAACATTATGTTCATTGTAGGCAAGCATCGACAATCAATTAAGTCATTTGACCGCTACGTTGCGTAACACAACGGAAACATTTGTGATAATTTTCCATTGTGTAACGACAAAATTGATTCAGGTGAAGTCGCGCAAATTTGTACCTTAAGCGAATTCAAGTAGTTCTATTTTGCTATAGCGGTCATAAGACAACTTAAAACTATTCGTAAATAAACAAAAGTCAGTGTATCACAAAATCCGAGTTAGAATTGAAAATCAAAGTCAGGAACTTGAGTCTAGTGAATATTTACAAATATTTCTTCTCTTAACATAATTTTTATCACAAATAAAATTCCGCGCTGTTTTTTTAATAATTATGAGCAATTAGGTATATTTTAACTACTATTGGTCAAGATTCACGATGGATAGCACTGGTAGAGAAAAACGAACTGGATGGTAAATTATCTTAAAGCCTACAAGCATATTCTTTCATGATATTTTGCCGACATCACGTCAACTTTCCTCAAAAAAAAAAACAATGTAGACATGGACAAATAAAACAATCGCCTCCATATAAACTAAATACTATTATATTAAAGTGAAACAGGCGATATCTGACGGCCACATAGTTAAACTCGGAAATTCCAACATTTTTGCATGGAGTTCATATTCATCCGCCTTTCAGTGTAAGTGTTTATCATAAGAAACGCGTTATAAAAACTCACATAGAAATAGATACTTCAACGTTTGAGACGTTTCTTATGACTTAAACTTACACTACCCTTAAACAGACGTGGCATCCTTATTGATAAGCGTTCGTAAACTACCAAAGCAACGGAGGCCGCGAGATGAAACCATTGCAACACACTAGTTTTGTTTATAGCCAGTGTAATCGTCACTCCTCTGCTGCACTGGGAGTGAAGAAATAGCATAGAATGCGTGCACATGCTTATCATCCTGGTATGTCGTAAAAGTCGACTAACGGACGGGTCCTCTCCAACATGGTGGACTATCTGTATGGGCGATGGGCTGATCACCTGTCACCATACGGTTCATCATACCATCTTAGGACTAATTCATCGAACGTGGCCACAAGTAGTCTTGTTGCTCTGCCCACCCCATTAGGGATTTCGGGCGTGATAATGTGTACGTATGTATGTAATCGTGCGATGCTATACTTTCTTGTTAGCACGAACTTTTAGAACCATCTTGGAACGCTTTCATCCCGTCTAAGAATCGACATAGCAAGCTCGTTCTTTACTAATTCAAGAGTTAGGATTTGAAAGCCACCGATCTGAAAGTTTTTATCAGGTAATGTATTTTAATACAAACTTGTTAGAATGATAGCATTTATTCATAAACAATACAGGATTGTGTTGGAAAGATTACTAGTTAATGATGTCGTTTGAAAGTTATTGCTTTATAAGTCCATGTTTCATTAAAGGTATGTTTTTTCATACGATGGCAAAAACAGCTATCAAAGTCACTTGATTTAATAAAAATAAGCTTTATATCATTGTCACAAGAACTTCGTCGTGGCACTTATCTGAATCCTAAATGAATAACTGATTTCGACAAAAAGAAACTCGATATGTTCACTTCTTAATGATTGCCAAAGAATAACACAAACAAAGTTTAAAAAACCGATATTTAATTCCGTGAAAAAGTTAGAGTGAATTCATCATTACTTGTCTTATTTGGTAAACAAGTGTATAACCTCAAAAGTACCTTTTTTGGGTGTAACAACTATTTTATCCTAATTAAAGCAATCCTAGGTGAAAAATTGGCAAAGTGATGTCTAAAATACTATTTCCGGTTGCTTTATTTACGAAGAAATTGTTGGTGTGTGCATTTTCAGGTTACAAACTTGTTTACCAAATAAGACAAGTAAGGATGAATTCACTTTACATGTGCTATTTCAACTTCACTCGTATTCCCGAATATAGAGGAGGAATACCGAAGTGCATTGTTTATTTTGCAGTGATAAACCAACGTCTGATCATAGACACTTAGGTTAGTTGTTTGTTGTATAAAACTAAAATGACATACCAATCCCAAATGACTTATTATCCTTTAAATTTGTCAAATGTAAACTACGATATTTATTCACTGTTTTCCTATAAATAATAAATGCGAAGTCAAAAACGGATACCATTTTATATGCCGTCAAAAGCAGGACTTGCAGCGATGCAAACGATGATCCATTTTTGGAATACAAAGTATGGGATTTTGGGTACGAAACGCAGTCATTCAAAATAAATAAACTGAAATATAAATTGTATGTTTCTGGACTAATATTAAGTCATACAGTTTTCTCCACCGCACTTGGATATTAGAAAATTCAAAATTCCAGGACATTCGATGTTATTTATCTATGTGATATGAATAGTACAGTAAAATACAACTCGGAGGTTCCATCGGCAATATTAGTACAACATGATCCCTTTCAAACTTAGCACAAGCTTTTTTGATAAGGGTAGGACGCCGAATAGAGCTAATAACGTCAATTCCTTGTATTGACCAAAACTATGGCGCGAAAATGAGCACTCGCGATGGTACTTTATAGTTGTATCTTGATGTAGCCTTCTTTGAAATCCTGCCAAAGAAAGGTTGCTATTTGACGATACCTTTAAAAGTAGCAGACAAAATTGTATCCGTCTTCCCAAAAAATGGACATAATCTCTGGACGTTATGAATAAAAACAATCACTGTTTTAGCTGAGCACAAATTTTCTAAATTAATGCCTATCTAAGTTTATATTACACTTAAATCGATCGAACGGTTGGCGGTTGGTTTACTTCAGTCAACTCGTTGCCTGACGCATGCTACAATGACGCTTGATCTCGTTGCATAATGTACAACCACACAGGATAGTTATAAAACTGGTTATAATTATTGAAAAATCCAATCATGTTTTAAAAGGTGAAAAACAACATAGCAGTATATCTTCCCGCGTTTCTATTTATTATTTGATGTAATCTGCAGGTCGAGTGACTTCCGTTCACGGTTTGGTGCGACAAGGAGAATAAATACCAGCGCGCGACCTCAGAGGAATCTTAACGCACGATAAAATACGGCAACAGCAGCGATAGGTATGAGCATGCCTTTATGGGCGCTCTACACGATGGAACATCGTTGACCATCGCACGGAACGCATTTATACGTAAGAATGAGCCAGGTATATCTTTATCTCTTTCTAACGTATGACTGCGTCCTGTGCGCTGGCTGACGATGGCCCATCGTGTATCCATTAAAACATCTCTCGTCCTGGAGAGTGTAGGGTATGAAAGAATGGGCGGGCACGGCGCACCACGCCCATTTCCCCAGCCTCCGATTCCTCGAATCTGGCGCGCAGACTCTATGTTCAGCTCATTGTACAACTACGAGTACTAAAAATAATAAAAAGTAGATATAAGCAAGTTTTTCCTTAAGCCGATTCCTCGCTGAACATTATACATTGAGGTTTCTTAGATAGAAAAGGAGCCGCTTGAAACACAATAAAACAAGTTTAAGCCAGTTCTGACGAACCTTCGATACTTGGTGTTTAGCAAGGAAGTTTTATAAGAAAGCCAAGGTCATTTGCCGTATTTGCTTTAATAAAATTTCAATAGATGCACCAAATTAGTATCATGTGGCACAGTAGCATACGACATGATGCGATACGCTGTCACCGCAAACGTTTACTGGTAACATAGTATAAAGAGGGGGAAGTAAGTTATCTTCATACAAACGCCGCACGCACACTTAAACAAAATCTCGACCCGTTTACTAAGCGAGTCGAGATTTGTTTAAGTGTGCGTGCGGCGACGCATAGATACTTTGGCGCACACATACATACAAGCCGCGCGCGGTGCGTTTGTATGAAGATAACCTACTTCCCTTCTCTTTATACTATGCTGGTATTGTCGACGTGTAAATAAGTAGCGTTACAACGCGCCAACCGCCTGGTATATCAAGCATACAGTACACATTTTGTATACCTAAAGCGTTTTTTTTTTTCTATAAATAAATAATATTATAGAATAATTACATGGCCTGTCCTTGCCCAAAAACCGTTTTAACATTATTAAGTAAAACAGTTTGAAAAAAATGCGACAGCTGTTAGATTTTATGGGCTCTGTACAGACTATCTATTTCTATCTAAGTTCATATCAATCGTTTTTGGGCAAGCATAAACCCAATTTACGTTTAAAAAATAAACCATTCCATTACAATACAAAGGACATAAATAACATTATTTAAAAATCGCTTTTTTTTAAATCGAACTCTATACCATTTTCTATTTACATTTTTTTTATTTTACTTCGTTTCTGTTCAACATTGTATTGTTTGGCCTATCCTAACGACTAATTTATTGAAAATATTACATAATAAAAGCGAGTCAAAACAAAATAAAATACAAAATATATTTTAAAAGGGTTCCGTAGCTATTTTTACTAATTTAATCAATTCCTTTACGCTAGCTGTCAAAATTTTACAACATAAGATAAATCATAAGAAAAAGGTACTTAATATGTAGTTAAACCAAACCCTTAATAAACCTTATTTAAATTCAAATCGTGTTATGCAAAATGGACAAACACCTTACTTTTACCCAAGATCCAAATATCCACGGAACCCAGAAAACCGAAAAAATGCCTATAAAAAAAGTGCAAAAATCACAAAAAAGTCGCCTCCGTTATCACAACAAGCAATCCTACTTGATACCTACAAGTTTCATTATTTCATTCGGATATTTAACATACCTAGAGAAAATGTCGAGTTCTTATAATGTGAAAAAGTATTTTAACTATTAATTAATGGTTTGAATGTTGTTCCGAGTTTGTATTTGCGTCTCATTACACAATTGCTTTCTTCCATTGTGTTACACTGTACAACATTTCATACATATTTAACCCAGATTTCAGTAATTTTATTAATTGAAACATTCGAACAGACTAATAATAGGGAATATGCATGAAAATCAAAATGAGGTTTAAATTATATATTTTGAAAGAAAATGTAAGAAAAATGCATATTAAAGAAAAAAAAATATCTTTTTTTATTAACGATCAAATAAGTGATTTTTCACATTTTTTTTTTTTAATATTGATATTTGGTATTAAATTAGTCGTTTTCGACATCCTCTTCAAATTTGATTTTTTTATTACGATATTAGCCTAAAACATTATTTACGGAAATAATTGCAAATTTCATATATTTTGTATACCTCGTCCAATGTAAAAAAAGCGGCGACGGCCATATAAAATGTATGACTATCAGCGCTCTTTTTACATTGGACTGGATATACTCTAACTGTACTGTGACGTCATAGTTCAGCGCCATTTTGTATGGAGCGTTTTTACGACTGGTATGAGCTATGACTTTTCAAAGATTCGTACTTATCTCAAAAAATAAACAACACAATAATGTTTTCGGTACACAGTTAGGTTTCTATTACTCAGTACTTTCCAATAAAAGATGGATAAAAAATCATGCATATTCCCCATTATTGTAATACAGCCAACTTGTTCAGCAAGACTTGGAAGAATAGCGTTGCGTACTTGGGCTAATAATTCCAGTAAGTACACAGTTACAAGAACTCGTCATTACCTTTACTACCGCATTAACGGCCTTCTTATCATCTGACGGCGAGCGCGAGCGACGCTACGAGCGCGAGCGCTGGAGCGAGACGGTGCGCGAGGCTGTTGTATTTGCTGCTCTGCTCGCACGTGCCTGTGGAACAAATGTAACGTTACAGCTTATAAGTTATAACAATGACGAATAAACGGCGTACAGTACAATTAAAATCAGTTAACGATTCGACTTTTCTCGGCTATTATCGGCTAAAGCCGGAGACGAAAATGACACAAGTTACATTGCTGCGATTTCTTTTAGGTAGCATTCAACTTATAGTGTCGTAAACGCAATGTATATCACCTACCATGATGACATTACTTACCAGTAGACCTAAGAAGTTTATAGAAGCGATATGGAGATGCATTATTTGTTGATGTAGGTATATAAATGTACCTATAATATAAAAAATCATGATTCTTTATTAATCAATAGTTACTGTTTTACGTAAGGTAACAGTACGATATTTGTCATGTGTGTCATACTGTCAAAATATAATCACTTATTATTTTTCTGATTTCAATATAAATTACTTAATTAATACTTTAGAGCTATTAGAAGTTTTGTTGCTCATATCGTTCTGTTGTATTGTGTTTAATAAGATAACGGGTAATATATTTAAACGTCATATCTGTAATTTGATATACTCTATGTGAAAAACGAGGGATACCGACAATAACCGAGGATGGCCGAATTATGAACTTATTTTAATAGTACTGTATTATTTAAGAACATAAGAATTATACCCCAAAAACATATTGCTGCTATTCGGGTTATCCCCAAAAGTTTACATTCAAACTTTTTGTCCCCATTAGTGATGTTAAAGTAATCTTTTAGGGGATAGCCCGAATTGCCACAATAAATTGCCGAAAACCAAGCCCCTTAAGTGACGAAAACGAAAACGAAAATGATGTCAGTAAACTTACCATTGAGGGTGAGGTTATAGGCCTTGTCGGGCGGCTGGCCAGGCGACGCCGCGAGGTCGCACGAGTGCGACACTACGCTGAGCGACAGAGTCGGCGCGCTGCGCGTCTCTGCGGGCGGTCGGTATATCGTGACATATCAAATTCCGTCATATAGTAACCCTAGTTTCCTGGCCTAAATCAATATTTGATAACATTTATAACTTTTCCTTTTATGGTTCCGTACCTCAAAAGTAAAAAACGGAACCCTTGTAGGATCACTCGTGTGTATATCTGTCTGTCTGTCTATCATAGCCAATTTACTCCAAAATTACTGGACCGATTGAGTTGGAATTTGGTACACATTTGTAAGTCGGTGAACGCAACATAGACGTGTAATGTAAATAGATAAATGAATTTTAATACTTTGGGGGGATAAATTAGCAAAAAAAAAAATGTTTTGTAAACTGTATCCTGTGACATATCAAATGAAAGGGCTTGTCGTGAGAATGTTATATTTTTTTTATAAGTTTAAGATAAATAGTTTTGAAGTTATTTAGGAAAATAGGCGCCGATTGATCATTCTCCTCCCTTATCTCCAAAACAACTGGGCCTATAATTAAGAAAATATATATAGATAAAAGTTCTTTATCTATAAATCACAGAATAACCTATAAGAAGTCTATTTAAAGTAACAGGAAATTTCATATAATCACGAACCCTCTCGACGCGAGTTTATCTCGCACTTGGTCCGGTTTTAATTTTTCAAACATGCAGCAGCCGTTTTCTATTTTGCTGGATCCGATATTAATATCGAAAACAGACGCTGGCCATTTTTTCAGAATTAGTGATTACAAGCCTAATCATTATTTACGAGATTTCCATTGTGTAAAGACGATGCCATAATGTTGGTACTCGCGCTAGTTTAAGAAAATTGCGTTAATATTAACGGCGAAAAAAACTAGACCGTTTACAAGCCCCTTAAGAGATTTTGTGATGGTGGTTTTGCGTGGTATTTCGCTTGTGTAAGTATAGATTGTAGTGCGTGAGTAGCTAGCGAGCCGTACCGTTGGCGTCGTGCAGGCGGTACACGAGGCAGGCGGCGCGGCGCGCGCGCGCCGCCGGCGCCGCCACCACGTAGCCCGCGCCGCGCGCCAGCCAGCTGCCGTAGCACGTGTACACTGCAGGGGACACCACACATTTGATAACACACATTTTTGTTACACAATGGTAAGTGTAACGACTGTTGGAATTCGCATAAATAAATCTATCTCTCTTTAACTAATACTTTGAAAGACTTTCTCTTTCACACGACTAACACCCGTATTCACAAAAATACTTGAACAAGTGTGACAGCAACACTGCGAAGTAACGCATTTCGCACTGCGTTCCCCGTGGCCAGCCTCTTGTTTCACAAACAACACTTGAGCGGCTCTTCGCTATGCGTTCGCACTGCGTCCATTCCGGCTCTGTGATTGGTCCTTTTGTGTTGCGAACTTCACTTTATGGTTTTGGCCACATGTGCGGGACAATTTCGAATCACTTTTTGTTCCATTGCAGGTACCTATTGGGTTACTTCCTATACTTTGTGATTTTGTGCGTGGTGTATTTTCTCGTTTAATTTCATTTAAGTATTATTTTTAATTGGTTTACATTATAATATTATAATGAATATGTTTTTCGATTTATCATATTCGAGTTCAGTTAGCAAGTATCAGTGATTTCAACAAGTGAACAAGTGAATTTAATTACGTGAGAATGAATAGTCAAAATTCAGTAATCCTTTTACTGTAAGTATCAAATTCTTCTTCACTGCTATAATCCATCTTGTAATAAAACTTAATAAGCGCAGAGAATTAAATCGAAAGAGATACAAGCATAACCTTACTTTTTGACAGATGTTGGACACTATGCGTTCCGTAAAGTAGCCCCGCAGCTACCTTAGGTATGCGTTCACTTAAGTGGACGCAGTGTTGTTCGACGCTCAAGTGACGTTTGTGAATAGGTTTGAATAACCCTGTGCGTCCATGAGCACTGTGAGACCTCATAGTGACGTTTGTGAATACGGGTGTAAGTATTTCGTCCAGCACTTGAGAGTCCCTTGTTTTTATATAGCAGGGAAATAGCTTTGCTGTTACTAATTACCCTGTCTCGTTCGTAACGTTACGTAGAGTGAACACGCGCACGACTCTCCTAAGATAATAGAATAAATATTATCATTTAACTATAAACTTGCTTTTCATTAGTCACCCTTTACCAATAAGAACAATCATTTTATTTCTGTTGTCACACAACGGAAGGTATATTATTTCTATACAATTTATATTCCGGTATACATACTTTAAATCCGTATTGCTTACAACGGCGTCACACACTGAAAATTGTATTGAAACGCATATACTTTCCTGTGTAACACACTGGACTCTTAATTTGTACACAATTGAATGTTATCTCCGTTGTGTTTTGATGCAATTAATTTAAAATTCACAGAATTACCTTAAATTATTCCTTTAAAAAAAGAAAATAAACGCCAGTATAAGTCCAGAGTCCTATAAAAATATCTTCTTCCTAACAGACTTATAAATAAAATATACCAATTGATATAATACACTTCTTTTTTTAGACAGTCGTATAATAATTAACACCTACTGTGCCTCTGTACGTACCAGTGCTAGAGCAAGCGGACTTGAACTCGATACTATCCTGCTGGGCGCCGCAGCCGATGCTCGCGCTGTCATACAGCCCGGGCACGCACTCTGCCGCGGCCAAGCCGGTTTCAGATTCACCTGAAAATAATAAATAAATAAACGATTGTGAATTAATTACATAGTTGTAAGTTTGGCGAGCAATTTCGATGAAAGTAAATTTTCTGAATACATTGTACTATACATATTTAAAATAGTCATAAACAAAATCTCGTGAATAATTTTTAACCAATAAAACATAAAATAACAGTATTTTTTTAATAGAAAAATATTAGCCTCAAATCCCCAGATAGGGCTTGTATTATAGCATATGGCTACTTTCCCGTATTAGCGGCAACGTCTTGGTTTACTGCGAAATGTACGCATTTTGCTTGTGTCAGCATCACTGTGTCATTTAATTCTAAATAGCATGTAAGTTATTAATAAATGCTCTTACATTTTGGGACGTGACTCTGATCATTACAGCCGACTTGGACAATGAGACTGGGTAGTGCCACACCAAGCCGACCGAACTCCTACGTTCGGTGAAATAGTATGTATGGCCAAGACAAAACATTGAGAGTGTAATTCTGCTGAAGCTCTGTCGTTCGTTTTTACCATGTCTGGTAATCATGTATGTTGTTCGGCATTACCTATAGTCATTTGCTGCCTTCTTCGCCGCGAGTCTGCTAAGGAGCTGACCACGCTGTATCGGCCGAATATCGGACACCGCTCCGGGGTCAAGTTAGTAGCTGAAACAATTAGGTAATAATTTTTATCTACACCCATATCATAAAACCTCCATTGGTTAATCAAAAACCGTAGGAAATGACCACCATTTTGACAACCAATTAGGAAAAACCAGTGCTGCGATAAAGAAATAACATGACTTCTTTATCGTTTTTAGTAAAGAAATGATATTAAATTTGGAACAGCTGTCAAAACTCAAGTGGGTCTCTATTCTAGTATCCATAGATATTAGAACAGTTATTGATACGAAACGTCAATTCAGTATGTTTCTTTAATATAAACTGCACAATATTTGATCTCGAGTGACGTGAGAATAGAGACTTCATCCGTTTGTCTATGATTTAAAAAAAATGGTCTTGACGGAGGATCGCATCGGCGCCATGTTGGTGTTTTGCTGAACGAAAGTAGGATTAATTGAATAGAAAAAGTTGTTTCTAATTTACATTTTAGTTGAAAATATGAATAGTAAGTAGTCTTCTCGGAGTGTGTGTGATGTGAAAATGCGCCGGATATCGGAAATATGCAGCCACGATTGCAACAAATAACTTGTTGCCAGAAAATATTGTTTCTGAACCCATCATGGAGGATTTATAATATAATATGTGTGTAGATAAAGTTATGTATGCAACTCTGCATAATTTGGCCTTAAAACACACGTGCGATCTTATTATGAAACTCACTAAAAGCTCGTTTCATAAAACCGCACTAGTGTTTTAAGGCCTATCATTATGCAACCGTTGCATAAACTACTATTATCTACACCCATATCATAAAACCTCCATAATGTATTCAAAAACCGTAGGAAATTACCAGCATCAATTTTATTATGAGCTGTGGTAGTAGCTAAAATCTGTACTGTAATGTTATTACAGTATCAATCTTTGTAAAGTTATGAGTTTAAATTAGGAACAACTGTCAAAACATCAAGTGGGGTCTCTATTCTAGTATCCAGATATTAAAACAGTTACCGATACGAAACATTAATTCAGTATGTTTTTTTTAATATAAACCGCACGACATTTGATCTCGAGTGACATGAGAATAGGAACTTCATTCGTTTGTCTATGATTTGAAATAAATAAATTGTCATTTGTTTGTTTGTTAGATTTTTGTTGTTACGAAAGTAGAATTGTAAAAAGTTGTTTGTAATTTACATTTTAGTTGAAAATATGAATAGCAGTGATTCCGAGAACGATGTGAAAACTCCGCCGGATATCGTAAATGCAGCCACGATTGCAACTAATAACTTTTTGCCAGAAAATTTTGTTTCTGAACGCATCATGGAGGATTTATAATATGTGTGTAGATAAAGTTATGTATGCAACTGTACATGATTTGGCCTTAAAACAAGGCCTATCATTATGCAACCGTTGCATAAACTACTATAATGCCTGCCTCCCATAGGCCGCCGAATTTTGATATTAGGGGAGCATACACTAACGCCTACACTTACTAATGAGAGTGATGTAGGGCGGGCGGTCGGGCTCGGCGCAGGCGTCCTGCGGCGACTCCCACAGGCCGGCGCCCGAGCGCAGCTCCAGCACGTTCGCGGAGCGCCGGTGGAACACCAGGCACATGTGGCCGGACTCGCTGCGGACAAATAATAGGGATGTTGCCTGGGTAAAAAATATGTGATTCTAATTAGTCCGTCTGTTAGATTATCAAAAAATATTGAACACGTATTTTTTGCTTTATCAAATCAATCAAAATTGACGAAAATAACGCGCATCAAAGTTCGGGAGTAGGGGCTCATGACGTCACTTAATGGTAAAAAGTGTACGAAGTCGTGACGTCACGCGGAACTTCACCGCACTATATCTTCGTCATTTTTTGTTTAATTGATAAAAGAAAAAGTATGTGCTCAATATTTTTTATAATGTAAATGACGGACTAATTAGAATTTTTCAGGAAACTAGCCTATTAGAAGTACCCTCAAAAACAATGGTACATAAATGTAACAGAGCAAAAATACCCTCGTATCGACTCTGCATTTTCTCAGATGATACGGGTTAAGGCAAGCCCAGTTGCCATTTTGCGTCCAAAATATTTCCAAAACTGGATCTTACCATCCTTTGGTGACGTGAGCGACCAGTTTAATATGTTTCTTGTCCTTCTGCTCTAGTATGGAGTGACATACGAGACGTTTCTCCTCTAGCTGGCCGTCAGCATTCGTAATCTGAAAGCAAAACGAGACGGTTTTAGCAAACTTTGTATTTATTTGTTTTATAAATAATAAATAAATAAGGAGACAATCTTTACACTAATCAATCCAGCCCCAAAGTAAGCTCTAAAGGCTTGTGTTATGGGTACTAGACGACGATATACATACTTATATAGATAAATAAATACTTAAATACATAGGAAACATCGAAGAATCGGAAAAAAAAAACACCACACAAATACCACATCAGAACCACACAAATATTAGCCCTTACCGAGGATTGTTTTATAAATAAATATGTCAATTTTCTTTGTTTTAATCGTCATCGTGGAAACCAGGCAGACGAACGGGTAAGCATAACCTCGAACGCACCAATCACAGTTCTCTAAAAACCCCGCGCTCCCCTAAAGTTTGGATACATGGTCTGTGGCATGTAGTCGTGACTTCTTCACGAAAGGACTTAGGAATGGTGTCAACTGTAACAGCTATAGCGGTTGGTTTGACTCTAATAAATATTGTCCTGGGGCGCTTACACGCTGCTTCCAATTGAAGTACGGTAAGAACTCATCGTTTCTTTTTATATGGGTTAATAAGCACTTTATCCGAATCATATAAAAATATTCAACATTTTCTCGGATCAGACGCGGTGTGCGCATCCTGAGGATATGAAACACATATCTTTCTGCGTAACCTTTTGGACGCCAAGCATGTCTGAGAAGTAACACGAATTTCAACTTTAAGTCAAGGTCGATAAGGACTTTTTTACCCTGTATACGCTGTCACGCATAGTCGACAATGGCGTCCATAAGGTTAATTAAATATTTGGCGAAACTCTTATTTCATGTACCTTGAGGGTGGCATTCTTGGTGGTAAAATGGTACTGGTGCGTGTGGTCCAGGCTGAACCACTTGTGATGTTCTACTATCCAGCTGGGGAAGTGGCAGCGGTTGTGCTCATCATCACCTGGAAATTTAAATCATCAAATATCATTCACCACAAGATGGACTGGACGACCTGGTTGAGGTTAAGAAACAGAAGTGCCACCGTCTTTTGTGGGAATCATTTGAGAAGACCTATCTACGTCCAGCAGTGGGTCCCCAGGTTATGAAAGGAAACGTGGGAGGAAAAGGTTCTAACACTTGCATGGATAGATTGAGTGGAAAAAACTTGTCAAAGTTCCTATTAGAGTGTTCACAAATAAGAGCAATTACTCTCCTAAAGCGGCTTATCTATAGGGCGCTCGACGGGTTAATTAAATTGTAATGGATTGAATGCCCGCAAGCTTGGGTGGTGGCGCCATCTAGTTTAACTGTGTTACAGAAGCTTCCATTCATTTCCTAGCAAAGATAAAAGGCGGTAAAGCGATTGTCAGTCCTTTTTAGGGGTTCCGTACCTCAAAAGGAAAAAAGGAACCAAAATAGGATCACTCATATGTCTGTCTGTACGTCTGTCCGCCCGTCTGTCCGCCCATTTTCTCCGAAACTACTGGACCGATTGAGTTGAAATTTGGTACACAATAGGACACATAATGTAAGTCAGTGACCGCAACAGTGACGTGTCACATAAATAAATGAACTTTAAACATGGGGGCCACTTTCCAGAAATCAGAAAATTTAAAAAAAAAGTTTTGCAAACTATGGCGTGTGACATATCAAATGAAAGGGCTCGTTGTGTGAATATTAATGTTTTTTTTTATAATTTTAAGATAAATGGTTTTGAAGTTATTAAGGAAAACATGCCATATCTCCGAAACTATTGGACTCAAAATTTTGAAAAAAATACTGAAAATAGTTGTTTATCTATAGATTACAGGAAAACCTATAAGAAGTCTATGGTATTTAAAATAACATAGGAAATTTCAGATAATCATGTACAGCATTCACGCGAGTTTAACTCGCACTTGTCTGGGTTTTTTTTATTCGTCCATGATGGTAAGTACTTACTATTGGTGAGTCTCATAGTGCGACTTCCGTCTGTGGGGGACGACAGGCCGTTGCAAGTCGCGTCGCCAGACTGAGCGATGTAATACGTCATGCTCTTGTCGCTATGCTGCCCCTTGTAGATGAAACATCTGGAAATAATAATAATAATAATAAATGAGGGGACAATCTTAACACAAATCGATCTAGTTCCAAAGTAAGCTTTAGAGGCTTGTGTTATGGGTACTAGACAACGATATACAATACTTATATAGCTAAATAAATACTTAATAGGAGACCCCTACAGGGGTGAAAAGAGGTGATAAAGATTTTATGGAAAATACCGCGTGCGAAGCTGTGGCAGGTCCACTAGTGTAATATAATAATAATAGTGTAAATACAATACAACAGTGCACAATAGTGTAATGTAGCATTAGAAATGCGTTTGTTTGTTACTATTTCACGTCAAGTCAAAGGACATAGGCTCCTTTTCATCGCAGAAAAATGAGCACTTCCGGAGGAAATACAGATAAACGAATTCCACGCGGACGAAGACGCGACCAAAAGCTGGTAATATCAACTTTTGTCTACAGGATAGACAAATTTTATTTCTTAATGACCCATCAGTCAATTTCCTTGTCCCAAAGTACATATATTTGTTTTGCTCATTTATTCACGAACTAGAGTCAAGACACAACGTATCCTACCTATTAGCCGATGAGAGCGATTCCTTTATTCCAAACTGGTTGTATTCTAAGAAGTTACCTGTAAGTGTCTTCATCGGAGGCTACCGCGTTTCTCCGCTGCACCTGCGAGATCTTGCCGACGAGATACCGGGTGGAGCCCTCCTTCCATGTCGCCAAACAAACTAGTTCCTCCACTGGAAATATCAGATTTATGGTTAATATAAGGGTACAGTAGAAGCAGTATTTATGTAGAAATGGTTTGCTCATAATCCCATAAAATAGACTATTCCGTGACATATTAAAGTGCTTTATAGTCATTATTTTCTCATTAATAAGCGCTGGTTCCCACTTGTCGGGTATCTCTGGACTTCACAACAATAACAGGGTCATAAAGTATTGCCACCAGGACACCCGATTTTATGTCGGATCCGACACCCGACAAGTGGGAACCGGCTCTAAGGAATAAGGTCATTAATACAATGCAGATGTCAAGTTGACTATTGACAATGTATGTTTAATACAAAATAAATAAATATCAAATATACCGTACTGACCGAGTGTATGGGTATATAGGTGGTCTTTCAGTTGACCGAAAATCGTTTGGTCGACTGTAACATATAGCCGTATTTTCACGCAGAAAGTTCATTTCAGTATATTTAATTGACTTATCAGATAGATTAACGACGATGCAAAAGATATTTATAATATATATAAATAATAGAGATCCACTTTATAATAGACATATTGAAAAAGTAGAAAGTTACATGGTATCGTATTACCTGTTTTGTATTTTACAGTAAGACTATGTTGATAGACAGAATTAAAGTTAAAACGAGTCCCCTCTCTCTGACGGCGGTTCTTCGAGTGCTACGATGTTCATTCCAAGTACCATTTGCACCACGTAAGTTTGCGTTTGTGAAGTAAGCTACTAGCAGCGTCGCAGTAAATACGGTTCGACGGGCGCCGCGGGAGGGCATCGAGCGGACCATACCCGAACCAGCGCCGAAACGGCTTGAAGCTAACTTCACATCACAGACGCAAACTTACGAGTGCGAGCGTCAGTTTTTTCGGTTGATACAAAGCCTATAATCGCTTGTATCAAGTAACTTACACTAGATGGAACTGTTCTTACCGTTGCTCTCCGTTGCCTGGACGTCAGGGCACGCCATGTACCGCAGCAGAAGCCGCGAGTCGTCAGTACACGACTCGGCGCGCGAAGGCGGGTTCGTGCAGTCGCCGGCGCCGCTATTGTCAAAAGAATAAGGTTGAGATAAGCGAATTAAGGCTGACAATCCAAATTCTTCTTTATCAACGCCTCGAATATGAACTAAATCAAATCCCCTTAAGGGGATTGTAAATGGGCTGGTTTTTTGGCAATCTCTTGCTGCTCGTTTGCCACCCTCTTACTATAAAAAAAGAGGCAGCCGGAAGGTTGTAGAACTCACCGGTTGTACGTGAAAGTGAAGGGGGCCGGTCTGAACGGGCACGCCTGGGGCTGCGGCGTGGGCTCCTTGCGGAACATCGAGTACAGAGCCGCGTCCCCCGTGATCGAGTCGCACAGGGACGAGAGAGACTCCTTCGTAGAGCAGTATGCTGGAATGAGATTGAGGGCATGGTTAAACGATGATATACGTCCGTGTAACCTGAAAAAATGGGAGGGCTAGAAATAAACAAATTATTGCTAATATCAACCAAGCGACTTATTGCGGACAGAGCTCAAAAGCAATGCAATGTCACGTCTATAATTTACAAAGCTGTTTTTAGGGTTCCGTAGCCAAATGGCAAAAAACGGAACCCTTATAGATTCGTCATGTCTGTCTGTCTGTCTGTCTGTCTGTCTGTCCGTCCGTATGTCACAGCCAATTTTCTCCGAAACTATAAGAACTATGCTGTTGAAACTTGGTAAGTAGATGTATTCTGTGAACCGCATTAAGATTTTCACACAAAAAAAGAAAAAAATAATTTTTGGGGTTCCCCATACTTAGAACTGAAACTCAAATAATTTTTTTCATCAAACCCATACGTGTGGGTATCTATGGATAGGTCTTCAAAAATGATATTGAGGTTTCGAATATTATTTTTTTCTAAACCTAATAGTTTGCGCGTGAGAGACTTCCAAAGTGGTAAAATGTGTGTCCCCCCCCCCTGTAACTTCTAAAATAAAAGAATGATAAAACTAAAAAAAAATATATATGATGTAATTACCATGTAAACTTCCACCGAAAATTGGTTCGAACGAGATCTAGTAAGTAGTTTTTTTTTAATACGTCATAAATCACGGAACCCTTCATGGGCGAGTCCGACTCGCTCTTGGCCGCTTATACTCGAGATATGCCAATTGGCACATCCTGGGTTATTATCTTCCTGTTTTCCATATAGGACCATAATATCCAAATGACTCCTCATAGCCGGGCGACCCCCGCTGTCAGCATTAGAGGCCATAAGCAGCGGGGGGCAGGCGCGGGGTGCGCATAACCGCGAGCGCACCAATCACAGCGCTCTAAAAACCCCCCGCGCTCCACAAGTTTGGCACAGTTATTTGCTAGTAAAAGTTAGGCAACGCAGTGTCTTTAGTACATATATATGGTACACCTTCTACTACCTAACTTTTATTAGCAAATAACTCTGCCAAACTTGCTGTGATTGGCGCATTCAAGGTTACGCGTCCCCTTGGTTCTTTGGGTATGGCTTTTTGACTTAATAGGAGTGTGAACCTACGGATTTTCATACAAATGGCGAAAACGATTTCCACCCTTGAAATGTTAACCGATGTTCACCAATTTTCGCTTTCACGTTAACACGCGGGCGCGGGGGTGGGCGCGGTCGCGAAATATCAAACATATGGCGCTGTATGCAAGTGTTCACGTACGAAACGCACGTCCGTGCCAAGACAAGTCAGCGCGCCCGCCACCGCGCCCGCGCCCGCTAGTTGTAGGCACGCCTAAAGGCCCGGGCAAACCAAACGCGGTTGCGGCGCGTTTGCGGCGCGAACGCGGGCCCGCGCCGTTGTAGAACAGCGCGGGCGGATTCACCATGCCACACAAAAGTAGCGCGGGACCGCGGCGGTCCCGCGCCTTAAGTGCCTTTAGAATATTTGGTCTGAAAATCAACATCAAGGCTCTCGTAGTGAGAGGGACGGACTATGCAGTAGTGAGAGGGACGGACTATGCAGTAGTCCCCACGCGGGCTCAGTGCGGATTTGGTTCTTCACACACATTGTTGAATTACTTTGCAGATGTGTGCGGGTTTCATCACAATGTTTACTTTCACCGAAATGATAGTTCCGCAAAACTCAGAGGTGCGAGTCGGGCTTTGAGCCCGCATCCCTCAACATGAGAGTCCTGAACGTGTCTAGAATAAATATATTTTATTATTAATGCATAAGGTTTTATTAGTAGGTTGTTCAATTTTCGTACCTTATACAGATATAGTGAATAATATGTTTCCATCGGTAAAACTCGGATCTCAATCGGAAGACGACGCGACCCGAAGTGTCAATTAATTATTGTATTCAATGAGTGACATGTTTATATTAATTAATATGAAACTTTATTATTTACTGTCAAATGTCAAAATGAAAAATGACAGCATGGTATGATGGGTACTGGCCCCCGATTCTCGATGCATTCGAGATAATGTCGATTGCGAGATTAAACGTCAGATTCATACAATTGTGTCAAATAACTGTATGCACTGACGTTTAATCTTGATTGTGAGATTATCTCGAATGCATCGAGAATTGGGGGGGCCTGCTGAAGCTAATTGAGAGAGCACGATAATACGAACATTTCCGATAAAACACGATGGAAACTAATTATGCACTACATCTGTAACTGTTTGTTAACCCAAATAATAATAACGTTAGAAAGTCTTTGTAAACGTATAACAAATAATTAAATATTTATTGTGCTAACATGCTCCGTAAACGTAGCGTTTGACTTAAGTCAATCAGGCTGTCAGATGCATGTGCCTTCGCTCATCGGAGCTGCTGAAGTGAACCGAATGTCTACCTATTCGAAACTTTCCTAATCTCAGATTCAACTAGAAACCTTGTATTCCCCTTCAAATAATATAGAAAAGGCAAGTTCAAAACACGGTGTTTCCAAAATCACACATCCTACAAACTTGATGGCATTGTCATCGACATGGATTTCTTTTAATTACTTTTAAGTACTCGCTGAGGACTTTTGAAGTTCCAGCATGAAAGGGTTAAAGCGGGGAGTTTGTATGGGAACGAGCCATGCTGCGGCGGGGTGGGCTAATTTATTAATAAATAATTATTCCTATACTAATCATGATGTGGTACGGCATATTGGGTTAAAACGATTACGCTTTATTGATTATTATCATGGACGAATAGAAAAGGATCGCCTTAAGGCAATCGTAGCTCGGAATAAGGTCATTAATACGGAACCAGCTTTTCGAAGGAAAACCATTACTGTTTGATTTATTTGCAGCCAGATGGCATTACATAATACGCGGTATGCTTGATTGTTAAGCTATTGACAGTCCTTTTGCTTTTTTGATCCATGAATATTTTACAACATACATCAGACCATCACAAATAACTTGACTTCGTCTGGTCTACCTTCATGCCTCAGAGCCTAATTTGTTAGTTAGACAGCAAAGTATTTTCGTAGCAAAAGGTACTTACTTTCTTTATACTGCAGTACATATCTGTGTTTTTCGTGTATAACCATGCACCTGTAACAGTCTTCGCTCCTGAAATCAAGAAAGAAATAAGTTAACGTCATGGTTATATGAAAGAACCACCGCCCCTGACTGGTAGGGGATGCCTCAAGGCATTAAGACCAACTTTTGTTATCTAAGGTTCTTGCTGTGCAATAAAGATAACATAAACCAATAGAGTCTGAATTTCGCACATAATTAGCACCTTTTAAATGATATTGTGTGAGGATGGACACTAATTGACAGGTCACGGTAGCAAACTTAAGTCGACCGACTGGACGGCGTCGCGTCGACCCAAGTATCGATGGCAGGACGCTGTCGAGGCGGACTTGCGGGAGCTTCAGGTCAACTAGCTGGCGGGCAGTAGCGCAGGAAGGGAAGGTAGGAGCTTTTATGTCGGAGGCCGAGACTTATTTTTGAGTCGCTGAGCTGGTCAGTTAGTTACTTAAATACACATACCATATACTTATTCAATATAGACTCCGCATAGCCGGGCGGCCACCGCTGCCGACATTAGAGGTAAAAAGCCATAGCAGCGAGGCTATAGATAGGCGCAGAGAGCGCTTAACCTCAAACGCACCAATCACAGCGCTCTAAAAACCCCGCGCGCTCCACAAGTTTGGCACAGTTATTTGCTAGTAAAAGTTAGGCAACGCAGTGTCTTTAGTACATATATATGGTACACCTTCTACTACCTAACTTTTATTAGCAAATAACTCTGCCAAACTTGCTGTGATTGGCGCATTCAAGGTTACGCGTCCCCTTGGTTCTTTGGGTATGGCTTTTTGACTTAATAGGAGTGTGAACCTACGGATTTTCATACAAATGGCGAAAACGATTTCCACCCTTGAAATGTTAACCGATGTTCACCAATTTTCGATAGGTTGTCAGTTAGAACAAAATCTAGGTGTATACGTTTTGATTTTGTCACTATAATCAATAATTTCAGTTTTATTGTGGTTTCAGTATTCTCAAACAAAACAATTTCGGCATTATTTGACTTTCTTGATCTTTAATAAAAATTCAAAAAACGTACAGACCTAGATTTTGTTCTGATAGACAACGTATCAAAAATTGGTCAAAATCGGTTAACATTTAAGGGGTGGAAATCGTTATCGCCTTTTGTATGAAAAGGGTGATTCCTGCCTTTGGTTCACACTCCTGTTAAGCGACGGTCGCCCAGCTATACGGAGTCAATAGGATGTATGGTCTGCAGTGGCGTAACTATACCATCTGGGGCCCGTGGCAAATTCTTTTGATGGGACTCTATCAGTAAAAATCGTCACGTTGTACTATATTTTTGAGCTCGCGGCCTCTTGGGCCTGGGCCCTCTTGGGTCGGGGGCCCGTGGCATTTTGCCAGCCCTGCCACCCTATTGTTACGCCACTGATGGTCTGCGACTGTCAATATATGTCACTAACCTGTCATAAAGCAGGAACTTATCATAGCTCTCAGTCTCGGAGCACTCGCCCTTGGACTGTATGTGCGTGGAGTTGATCGCGATGAGCCCCGGTATGCCCGACTGGAACCAGCTGCCGGTCCAGGATTCGGGGAAGGTGCAGCCTCCGCCTGGAAGAAAAATCGTGTTATCACAACTCAAAGATAGACAAATCAAAGAAATGAGAACGTAATTATACAAGAGTCGCCAGGCGAATGATAAACGGAAGACGGAACACACATGAACATGATATTTTGCAAGATCGGCTTAACAGTAAGATAGTATTTTCATAATTCTAAATTAATTTATTGCACTTTATGGGTTTAACAAGATCTTACATTATAAACATATGGTCCAGCATAAACCCTGTTAGGCACAGCAATATAACACTTATTCTTATAATTATTTACTTCTTATAGCTCAAAAACTCTTGTAAATTATAAAAACCATTCTCTATAAGGAATTCCTTTAATTTATGACAAAATGATAAGCCCTCCCCTGCCTGCTCCTCTGCTGCACTGGGAGTGAAGAAATAGCATAGAATGCGTGCAGATGCTTATCATCCTGGCATGTCGTAAAAGTCGACTAAGGGACGGGTCCTCTCCAACATGGTGGACTATCTGTATGGGCGATGGGCTGATCACCTGTCACCATACGATTCATCATACCATCTTAGGACTAATTAATCGAACGTGGCCACAAGTAGTCTTGTGGCTCTGCCCGCCCCATTAGGGATTTCGGGCGTGATGCTATGTATGTATGTATGTATGATAAGTCCTTTTCAGTATATATTGAAATATATTGAAATCTAACCAGAAAATTACCGCTGCAGCTGAACAATCTGCCAACTTAGTTGCAACTGTCAAAGTTCTTATATCATTAACAAAAAGTCTATTATTGATCGGTTGAAACCGTGCCTAATTGACGTAGTACGGAACTCTCGGTACGCGAATTCGCACTCGCACTTGACCGGCTCTTTTTATATTGATCTGAAAGATCTCAACGATTTTAATAAAATTAACGTTAAGAGACTAAGGACGTCGAATTCTGACGGACAAATGGATTACAGGGCCTCTATTCGGGAACGTCCAAGCGATATTGTAGCAACGCGTGAGCGAAACTCGCATCCCACTCTTCCGCACGATGCGTAATGCGTAAGAGCGGGATGTGAGTCTCGCTCGCGAGTCGCAACAATATCGCTTGGACGTTCCCGAATAGAGGCGTAGTTTTGTTCAGAAAAGCAACCAGCAACGTATGTCGGATCTTATATCAAAGAACGTCGCGGCACGCTGTTGCTTTGTCTAAAACTCTAAACTATTCCAACTCCGCGTTTACACTTTCGCGCATGCGTCTCGCGTTGGCACTAGAAATATACGCGTTAGATAAAGTGACGTATTTAACTCGAATAACTAATGCTACGTCACTTTATTATAAAAAGGTTGAAAATACAAACGGTTCAGCTATACTCGTATATGACGCTACTAGAGTGCAAATCGGGGCTAAACAGTTTGGGTTCAAATGCTCCGTACACTAGCATGGGTACCAGGAAACAGCGGAGTAGAGGGCATTGTAAAATCAGATAAACTGGCCAGCGCTGGGGCCCACCAAGGTTTCCTAGCGAAGGAGCCAGCCCAACCAGTCTCAGCTGTAGTCACGAAAGGAGTCATATCAACATATCTTGAGGAAGGAGAACTACGCAGGCAGACGAGCAAAAATAATGACTGGGAGAGTAAACCACAAAAGGACCAGGTATCTAGTACACCTCGGTAAGGACAACCTCGGCTTATTGGCGGGGGCACATACACAGACCACTGCCTACTATATAGACATCTATCAGTAACTAGAGTAAGAAAACCCTCTATGCCCATATGGGCAAGAAGAGACAAGCAAACATCTTTAAGCCGATTGCGTCATGAGAAGATATGATATAGGAGACTCAGCAAAGTACCTTAAAACCTGCAGGAATTCTGCAGGGAAACAGGAAGATGTGATTTATGCTCTAAGGGAGCGCCGCCGTGACCGTAACCTTCGGCTCCAGCCGAGGGCAACTGGGCTGAATGATCCGCGCGCGTAAAATTCAAAACCGCTGATCGACCGCCTGCCCTTTACCGGCCGACGATCCATGATCATCATATTTTATACTAGCTGGTGCCCGCGACTTCATCTGCGTACAATAATTATTTAAGTAGCTTAACTATGTCCTTCTCCAAGGTCCATTCTCTCTCTATACCAAAATTGATCAAAATTGGCTTAGCGGTTTAGGCGTGAAAACGTAACAAACAGAGTTACTTTTGCATTTATAATATTATTAATGGACCCGCCACAGCTTCGCCCGCCCTTTCCATACAAACTTTATCACCCAAACCACCACCCATTGAATTTCAAAAAATCCCTCCTTAGTGCACCTCTAGGGTACTCGAGGAATGTCTCCTCCAAATTTCAAACCTCTAGGACCACCCGTTTAGGCTGTGCGTTGTCTATAAGTGAGTCGCGGTACTGTTTTATATGTATTGATTAGGATGACATATAGTAGGATATAAGTAGGAAGTAGGATGACGCTAATTTCACGATTACACATTCGTACGGTTAGCGAGGCGGGTCGCGAGGCAAATAATGAGCACATGAGTGGCCTCGCCTCACCACTTGCCTCGCATTTCGCGCGAACATACGCTGGCATATTTGTTAATTATTTTTTAATATTCTGAACCCAATAATGAAATCAAAACCAGTCTTTCCCCAGTCAAAAGCTTACTATTGAATTTCAACAGAGACCTAAATCATAAAGCAGAAATCGCACATTGTGTTAAACTTTTTCAAAATGGCCGACTATTGTTCTCATTGTTTTAAAAGTCAGACCATGCGTGCAGCCAGGTGTTCAGGACGTCTAGGGGGCATTTAGACGGCACTCGGGATGCGAGTCGTCAGAGTTTCGATTGCTTTCTGAAAATTACTTTAACCCCTATTACAGTGGTAATAGTAAATACTAATTAAATTTTGAATTGGTTACGGTTGGTCTCCATGCCCTCTGTTCAACATTAGTGTAACACAGAAACCCGTATGTTTTTACTTAATCAAATGTATGTAATGTTCATATTTCTTGATTATTCAACAAACGATTGAATTTTTATTATTCTTAATAATTATCATTTATTGCTTTATTACTTTGTAGCGTGGTATTTAATTTAATTTTAGTTTTAAGTAAAAAAAAATGTTTAATTCTCATGCCCGTAAAGTTCTTCATGCTGTGTGTAGGCGGCCTTAAGTACCACTTTTATGCTTTATTGAATAAAAATAACTTATTTTAAGACTACGGCATTAAACCATTCAGCCATGTACTATCAGCAAAGGCGAAGCCTATCCAAATCCAAAACAATTTTGCTTGCAAGCAATGATCATACTTAGACCCGCCCTTTTTTTCATCCACCAATTAGGGACTTTACATCTGTGTTTACTGTTTTTTTTTACCAATTTGAGACGTCACATCTGTGTTTACATTTTTTATTGCGACTTTCACGGGTCTGGTCAGTATACATGGTCAGTTGAAGTTTGCACATCTTAGCACAAACATCAAATATTTTTGCCGAAAAATGAGTAACTTTAGCAACTTGTCTGTTACGGAGAGAAGCCGATGTGTTTTACTGCGGGAGCAAGGGCTGAATATCAGCGAAATAGCCAGAGAATTAAACATGTCGGTAAGTAATTTTAAAGAATTTTATTAATAATTATTATTTGTGTATATTGTGTGTTAGATAACGCGTATAATATATTTTTGTTGCAACCTATTGAACCGAACGTAGTGACATGACAATCCGGATATGTTAAGAGCTCATTAAGATCTAGTTATATTTTAACAAAATAATGCGAAAGTTTGGATGGATGGAATTCCGCGAGGGCGAAGTCGCGGGTAGAAGCTAGTATTATATAAGCAAGATATATCAAAGGACTATTATGGAATTTTTCGTCGTATATTCTTTATTTGAGAACAAATATCTGTTTTTATCGTCCATAAAATTTAGAAAACTGCATTGTAAAATACTACAAGATTATTTTTAAAAAGTTAGCAGCTGTGGGAGTTTGACATATTCAGACAGCTCGTATCAGGTAAAAAATTAAATTCAAAAGACTGGTCGTTGGCAGAAACAATAACAATAAAGCAGTAAAGCTGCGCAAAAGCTTTATTGTCAGACTTTCGAACATGTGTTTGCAATAGTTCGTTCATTATTCCTTTTTTGTTATTCATGGGAATTCTTTGTTACATCTCGTTGTTGCTAACTTACTACAAAACGTGCCAATAAGCAACCAAATTTCGTATTTTATTTTAAGGTTATATTATATATAACATATATTATATGTAATAATCTATAAATCCTTTTTACAGAGATCTACTGTGCGGCTGTGGTTGCGTCGTTACGAAGAGGAAGACAATGTCGAAACGAGACAGCGTCGCCTTCAACCAGCGGCGAGAATTATAACGCCAGAGAGGTTGGACCGAATGGTGGAAACATACGAACAGCGGCCGTTCACCGCCACGCGAAGGTTTGCGAGGGCCTATAACTGCACAACGGCAACCGTAAGGACAGCGTTGCGTAGCGCCGGCATTCGCCATAGAAAGGCGGCGCAAAAAATTGCCCTCACCGCGGAGCACAAAGCGGCTAGAGTCCGTTTCGCTCGGGACTACCGAGACTTTGATTTTTCACACGCTATATTTTGCGACGAAAAGACTTTTAAGTCTAGCCAGCACGGCCGTCGACATTTATGGCGTTATATTTGTATTATATTTCATACACAAACGACGTTACCTATCTGAACATATTGTCCTTTCATTTATTTGCTTTTGCGTTTTGTATATACAATAAGGAAACATAGAATCGAAATAGCAATTCGGTTCTTGACTGCTTTTCAAACAATATTTCAGGCTGCTTGTTACAATGCGAAAAAAATATTTATCTACACCCATATCATAAAACCTCCATAGTGTAATCAAAAACCGTAGCAAATGACCACCATTTTGACAACCAATTAGGTAAAATGAGTGCTTTAATGTTATTCCCGTATCGATTTTAGTATAGAAATGAGATTAAATTTGGAACAGCTGTCAAAACTCAAGTGGGTCTCTATTCTAGTATCCATAGATATTAAAACAGTTATTGATACGAAACGTCAATTCAGTATGTTTTTTTTTTATATAAACTGCACAACATTTGATCTCGAGTGACATGAGAATAGAGACTTCATTCGTTTGTCTATGATTTAAAAAAATGGTCTTGACGGAGGATCGAATTGCCGCCATTATGTTGGTGTTTTGCTGAAGGAAATTAGAACAGTTGTTGAAATGAATAGAAAAAGTTGTTTGTAATTTACATTTTAGTTGAAAATATGAATAGTAAGTAGTCTTCTCGGAGTGTGTGTGATGTGAAAATGCACCGGATATCGGAAATATGCAGCCACGATTGCAACAAATAACTTGTTGCCAGAAAATATTGTTTCTGAACCCATCATGGAGGATTTATAATATGTGTGTAGATAGATAAAGTTATGTATGCAACTCTGCATAATTTGGCCTTAAAACACACGTGCGATCTTATTATGAAACTCGCTAAAGCTCGTTTCATGAAAACCGCACTAGTGTTTTAAGGCCTATCATTATGCAACCGTTGCATAAACTACTATTTCGTAATTAAATGTCCTCAGGAAAAGACCTTAAAAATATTTTTCATTTTTAAATTTGCCGCGTAAACGCTATCCACTGTTAGCTCGCGCTCGTGACGTCATTTAGCTGGAAGAAACAAACAAAAATACCCAGGTTTTCAGAAATGTAAAGAAGCGCGAGCCAATAATGTGCGACCAGGGAATGCACAACCCGGTAAATCGGTAGGTACGAATGCGTGCGCGATCTGGCGCTGTGAGCGCGATTCGGAACGCACTCGATTGCTGTGATGTTATGCGTCGTGCTTGATTGATTAAAATATAGATAATCTCGATTAATTTTTACATGATTCCTGTTCTACATATATGTATTGTTGAGGGTTAAGCTAGTATTCCGCAGAAATATTTTAATATTTGTTACTATAGTCAACTACCCAATTGTTAAAATAGTACATTACATTTTAATTAAAGTTTCTATAATTACTATATCAGTGTGTTGTTTACTCGTAATCGAAGCGAAAAGCAATTACCCGGCTATAAAACCCATTTTAAACCCTTGTTGAACAATGTACTATTAAGAATATAATACCAAAGCAATATATTCCTAATTTGTGCGCGATTTAATATCATCGTTCAAAATTGTATTCAATCGTATTGATATTGTATACTTGGATCTCATCTATTTCACTTCCAATAAAGCACAAAAGACTCCGACCGAATCTAATTTGTCCATCTGTCTGTCAAGCAAATTGTTTTCGCTGCAAGTCGCAAACCGATTGTTCTGAATTTTAATCATTCAATTTCTCCCTTAACAAGTTCCGTTTACAATTTGAAAATTAATGATTAATTAGTATTTAAATTGATTTTGTAATTTGGGAGGTAATTGATGGGTCGGTCGTCTTTTATTGAGAATGTTTTGATTCCACGCTAAACCTGAAAGGGTATTTAATGACCAGCTATCATTGAAATATTGGGTGAATTTCAAAAAAATTGTACGTAATTAAGGCATAGTTAATAAAAAGTTAAAAAAGTTCCTCTGCGTTACGAAAATTAGCAATACAATTATATGTCTTATGGCTACACTTAATAAGGTATATAATTGTATGGTTAATTTAAGTAACACAGAGGAACTATTTTAACTTTTTCTTAACAACGCCTTAATTACGTACAATTTTTTTGAAATTCTCCCTAAGGAACTGCTCAAAGCAATTCCCGCAATGCTTACTTTTGAGGTGTCAGAATGCGAATAAGACACCATCGCAGGTTCAGTCGCATGTCAACCACCATCCATGACACCCGTTTAAGTGACACTGTTATAATTGAAAAAATGCCCTCCCGCATCGTGCGGTGTGAGACCGCAGCACCACCGACACCACCGCGCACAATGATATGATTATGTCGTAAGAACTAAGACATCAGCAGTAGGGTGTGGTTAAGCCATGGCGCTAGCGTTTGATAACCTTCTATGAGACTTGTTACTCGAAATTGTACTGATAGGCATATCCTTCTTTTGTGAAGTTTGGTAGCTATGCTCTAACAAATCACGTCGTGTTATTGGCCTATGGTCAAAAGCGCGATTCGTCAAAATTCGCTTTTAGTCAAAGGTGCGTTTGGTCAAATTGTGTTTGGTCAAAACTGCTTTTGGTCAAAATACACTTTTTGTCAAAAGCGCGTTTGGTCAAAGTGTGTTTTGCATTACGCTAGTAGCCCTTGGACAACCATTTTTATGGGTGTTATAAGTAGGACGTCGCCAATTTGACACGTAAGGCTTACAAGTATAAGTTATTTTTAGTATGAAGTAGTTACGTTGATGCCGATGAAAAGCATTATTTGTGCAGCTGGCAATGTCAAATCGGGACATTTGGCGACTTTGACCAAACGCTACTTTGACGAAAAAACGCAGCCCCAACGCCTTTTTTACCCGGTGTATGCTTCCCGCTATATATCATACCTATCTGTTGCCTTTGCATGATTAATTATTAAAACACTCGTGGGATCTTACTATGAAACTCACCTGCGGTTCGTTTCATAACCACCCACTCGTGTTTTCTTACGCGAACATGACAGATAAGAACAGGGCACACTTTAGACTATAAGACGTTTATAAACAAGGGTGTACTCGTGGTACTTAGTGTCAGTAGAACACACACAACCTACATATAAGTTTCAGAAGGAAGAAAGACCTCTACGTTTCTGAAATCGCATATAACTACCTATTAAATTCCCTCAAACTTCGGTTGGAGTTCATAACTATGCCAGAACGTGCCTTTAATAGGTAATCGATACTTCGTATTCAATAACATATTTATAAGGCTGCTAGGGTCGGGAAACCTACTCGGGCGACTCGAGACATAATAGCTCGAGTTTACTTGGCAGTGCGAAAGGTGAGGGCAAAAATAATGAAACTGGAGACTTGAGCGTCCTTCTCAATCGAGTGGACATGAGGATAACATTTTGTCAGTTCTGACACTTTATTCTAAATGATTTATAATAAAGATAAAACTACATAGTTACTATTGAGTTAACTCGATTACCTTCAATCGGAGCTCAGAACTATGCCAGCAATAATTAAATTAAATAATAATTTAAATTGCGGGCGCTTTAAATAATATACTTTAATGCGTGCAAAAAGAACTGAAATTTTCGAATCTTTGATAGAGCGAAAGGTAACTTTAAAATGATCTCGAGTCCTCATAACAACTGACTCGGGTGTACTCTCTCGGTATTAAATTGACAAACGGCAAACAAATTGACGGCATATACAACACGATAAGTTTGTTATTTTGATATCAGTGTCATTGTGGACAATTCAACTAGCACTGAACAACTTAGAAGTATTCAAAGGGATGATATAGTTAAAAAAAAAGAACTCATTTTTATACAGAGTTAACCTTATTCTTTATTTCAGACAATGAATTGACTCGAGTCCGACAATGTGACTTGATTATATGACTCGGTTTACAAAAGTTGACTCGAGTCCAATTATACACTAACGACACTAACCCTTCGTATGATTAAACACAGATCCGTGCTTTTTATTGAGTGTTTTTTTTTTTACTATCCGCATACGAAAGTTGTACTTTATGCAAAATTTAAAAGTCTGTCAAGTTAACAGTCCCTTAATTTTATGCTAGTATATTTTAAGTACCTACTGTTTTCACACAAAGAGACAGACCTGTCATTTTCAACCTACACATATCATTTGACTTAATGTTCTAATGAGAAACAACGCCCTGGAGGTATAAGAATGTCAGTTTGTTACTGTCAATAATAAATGGTTTAATTTTCTTTTGAAAAAAAAAAGTATTTTTGCATATAACATAGACTTATCTTAATGAGCTTTAGTCTGCTACTTAAATGGAATAAACGGATCCTTAGGGTCGCTTTAGAGTTCCATTTTTCAAAAGAAAAACGGAACCGTTTACTTTACTTTTTTATGTCTGTTTGTATATCTCGACCGACCGACAGAACCTGTTGATTTTGTTAATGTGTTTTAAATATTGGGAACAGTGCATTTTGTAGTTTACTAAGATGTCTAAAAAAGTGATATTTACTAAGATAACTAAACCGTAAAAAAATATAACAGTCCAAAGATAATAATACCCTACAATATATAATACGGATTCCACTGCAACGCCATACCTATGAACAACGAACGAGCTCAATCAACTATTGTCCTCTCACTCGCACACTGCTAAGTGTACAAGTGCAAGAGGGACGGCAGAATGCGACGAGAAATGAGCGAAGTTCATTAGGCATTCATAAAATGAAACTCAATCATATTATTTCTCGACGCGTTTAGACTGGACGGCATTATGCAATAAAACAATATGATTTTATTATATTTTATGAATTATCCTCGTAACTAATATTTAAACCGTTATCTTGCTTCAAAACATGTTCATACCTATTATTTTGATCGTAAACCACGCACAATATAATTTTACTGACAGTATTTCTCGAAAGTTTATTGGGTAGTTTACCTACATATAAAAACCGAAGTGGGTCATATCTTAAGACTCTAAAGATAGTAATCAAAAACACAAAAGGTTTTTATTGCACTTGGAATGTTGGTATGTTTATAGCTGTTTAAATTTAATTCGCCAACATTGTCATTCTTACGAAAATAAAGAAAACGATATACGAACGATTTGTATAAAACTTTAGACATGATTGTTAATTTATGTGTACTGTTTTGAAAAATGATACCTCACCGAGTTTCTTGCCGGCTCTTCAAAGTGGAGGTTTTTTTTCCGATCTCGCTCTTACTTTTAGTGTATAAGCTCTGAGTGTTTACTAATAATATTGTATATGGATCATTATGAATGGAGATCTGAAATAAATGAATTTAATTTAATTTAATTTAATGTATGTTGTGCGTTGCCATGATATTGGTTATTTATGGCATGAACCCGTCCACCCTTGCGAGTCTGAAACGCGATTAAGCAAAGCTTTGACGAGTGAAAGCAATTCGATTACGCGAAATAATAAAATAACAGCGCTCATGTGCGCGCACGTCAAGTTACACTGGCTTCAGCTCTATAGAGTTAGATTTAGTATCAAATGCAAAATATACATGACAAACAGATTATTAAGTAAGTACCTACGTTAGATTTGCTTCGGGGTTTAACTGCGGGATTTTTCATGCCTCGCTACCGATATAGAATGCTTTAAACCCCTTAGGAAGACTCCAAAACGGCATACTTAACACTATGTATTTAAAACGTAGAACCACCCTTTTTTAAGTCGTAAACAAATTATTTTTTCCGCTGCATATAATAACTAGATATATGAGAATACGGTAATGAATTAAATTTTAATCTGATATTTTTTTATATAAAAAACGACCTATCTTACCTATTAGAGTCAGCATCGAGTCTTTTTTCGTAACGAAACTCGAAAACAACAAAAAAATGGCTGCTACCGAAATAATAGGAACCTTTATATGCATCTTTTATTGGAAAGTAAACCAAACTGCGTACGAAAAAAAATATTGTGTTGATTATTTTTTGAGATACGAAGCTTTGAAAAGTCATAGTTCATCTCCACTCCACTCGCAAAAGCGCTCCATCCAAAATGGATATGAACTATGACGTCACAGCACACGGTAGATTATACAAAATATATGGCGTTTAAACGAAGTTTGCCTTTATTTCCGAAAACACTGTTTTTAGGCCAATATCGTACAAATAAAAGATTACAAATTTGATGAGGATATCAAAAACTAGTAATTCAGAACGAAAAACCAATTAAAAAAACCTTCACATTAATTTATTTACCTTTTCTTTCATAATATATAATTTATACCTTATTTTGATTGTCATGCTTATTCCCTATTCCACAAAACTCCTTATTTCAGAAAGACTTATTCAGTAATAGGTAAACAACTCGCCTCATTGGCCAACGGTTCGCGGCCATCTTGGAATAGTGACGTCAACACCATTATACGTGAATTGAAAAACAGGGTAAGTGTTTTGCAGACTATTTGAGCATGGATTGAGCAAGGAAATTATAGTACGGATAATTCCGTGCCTGGGGTCGCGGGGTCGAGTCCATGAAGGTTAAAACTTTGTCTGACCAGTTGACGAGAAACATTGTTTTCATGCGTAAATTATACAGAAAGGGGTGTTTAACTTAAAATAGTCAAGGACATGACACCCTGCAAGGGCACTATAAACTAGCTATTACTAAATCTAGTATAGCCAAATCACATAAATTCAGATCAATCCGGTCCGTTTTGACGTGAAAAATGAAACAACAAACACTACCATTTATAATATTAGCAGGGGGGTTTCACTCCGCACTGTAGGTACGCTCGGCCGTCGGACAGCTCGGAGCTGTAAATCACAGTAGGTTGCCGCTCGCTCGCTCGCTGGCCGATTCGCGCGTCATCAAGTAGCCTAGATGTTTGGTGACGCGGATAAAACACTGACAACCCTAGCGTACACGAAAGAGCACGTTTTATGCGACGGAGAGAGAAGGCATGATTAGGCATATTTCGTGCTTAAACACTGATTTTGTTAGACAGTGATTTTTCTGTACGATTCTTTGATGCGTTGCCGAACGACTAAACGCTACGAAGCGCTCAACGCAGTTGCATTATAATTTATGACAAATGAATGATTAGGGCAAACGAAATTAAGGAAACAATAGACAACCGTGTGCTACGGGTTGTATACCGTAACAGCCCTTTGATTAAAATAGCCATTCCCTAATTGATCCAAAAGCAATCACAATGATACCCGAACAATTACTTTAACTAATGACGATGGCTTGAGTCTAATCATTACCATCCAGTCATCATTTCGTGTTAGGAAAAGCAACGGTTGTTGAAAATCATTAATCAAATATTTGCTAATGCATCTTACATATATCATTAATGCATTAGTAAATAGCACGCGACGTGTGGTTTAAGTTTAGATTCCATAGTATATGTCTGTCATTCAAAACTCTTGTAAATTACAAAAAGATTAAACATCAGAGTTGAAACAAAATATAAACTACCAGGTGTCAGCGCGAATATCAGTTCACATATTTTCACATCCTATCCTAACCTATCCTACTAATATACTATTATCTATTCTGTGCTAATATTATAAATGCGAAAGTTTGTGTGTTCGTGCGTGCGTGCTTGCGTGAGTGCGCGCGTGCGTGTATGTTTGTTACCACTCATCTCCGTAACGGCTGGACGGATTTTCATGAAACTTGAGATATAGTTAGTGACCTTAGGATTTAGAGTAAATAAGAGACATAGGGGTCTTTAATTTGATCGCGAAATATTCATGACGACGCGGTTAGCCTAGTTGGGAGTGACCCTGCCTCCGAAGCTAGCGTCCCGGGTTCGATCCCCGGTAGCGGCAAATATTTGTGTGATGAGCACGAATGTTTGTTCCTGAGTCTTGAATGTTTCCTATGTATTTAAGTATTTATTTCTCTATATAAGTATGTATATCGTCGTCTAGTACCTACCCATAACACAAACCTTTAGAGCTTACTTTGGGACTAGATCGATTTGTGTAAAAGATTGTCCCCTGATTTATTCAATTATTATATTATTATTATATTTACAACCGAATTCCACGATCAATGAGCACGCAAGTCAGATGTAAGGGATCTGGACATGGTTATTGCCAGTTTTTGCTTGTAAAATTGTAACTTGAAGCTTAGTGAAGCAGGCCACAGGTTGTATCCGGTCGAGTTGAGTCGGACTCGAGCACGAAGGGTTCCGTTACCATTATCTATAAAAACGGCAAAATAATCACGTTTGTTGTACGGGAAGCCCCTTAAATATTTATTTTATTCTGTTTTATAGTATTTGTTGTTATAGCGGCAACAGAAATACATCATCTGTCAAAATTTCAACTATCTATCACGGTTCATGAGATACAGCCTGGTGACAGACGGACAGACGGACAGCGGAGCCGTAATAGGGTCCCATTTTTACCTATGCGTACGGAACCCTAAAAAACCGTTCTCATGCTGCACACGCTTTGCTGTCTAGTTAAATCGGACCGTCTCCCCAATACCTACAGCTCCTCTACGACTCATTTAAAGGCCTGGGCAAACCAAACGCGGTTGCGGCGCGTTTGCGGTGCGAACGCGGGCCCGCGCCCCGTTGTCGAACCGCGGTGCCGCGGTGTGGCATGGTAAATCCGCCCGCGCCGTTCGACAAGGGGCGCGGGCCCGCGTTCGCGCCGCAACCGCGTTTGGTTTGCCCGGGCCTTAAAACCCAATAAAATGATGCAAATTACAAATTGCCGTGTACATGTGGAGACGGGTCGAGGAGCCATTAGGCGAATCGTCGGGATCACATTATACAATTGTGTCTGTCAAATACAATTGTGGCTCAATTTCACTGTAACACGAGCAGAGGTATGCGTAATGGGTGCGCACACACACGGGTGAGCAGGATTACGATCTTATCGAGCCATGTAATTCTTTAAGGCTAAGGCCGCCCGGGCAGGTGGCTTGTTTAGCACCTAGAACCTAGCGAGTCAGGTGACCAGGGCCGGATTTAGCTCCAGCCTCACCCCTGGGCACCGGAAAAATGCCGCCCCATTACCTACTGAAATTTTACTCAAACTTATAGGTTATACATCTTCAAAATTTTGCCGCCCTAGAAAATTTGCCGCCCTGGGCAGTACCCGATTGCCCCTAGTGTAAATCCAGGGCTGCAGGTGACTATTGTAGGCGCCAAGCGCGCAGTGCGACCGGTGCCGAGAAATCCAGAACTTTTGTTTTGACCAGGGCTCTAGGCGCTAAGCAAGCCACCTGCCTGTGCGTAGGTGGCCTGTATAGACGACTTTTTGTAGGGAACAGAGGGGCTAGCACGATATACCCGCAAGTGGTTTGTCGCTCATTGCGTCACTGTCAAACTAGTCAAATACAGCAAGTAACATTGTTACAAGCTGTATATTAAGGGATGCACTGAGCGAGAAATGACTCGCGGGCAGGTCGTGCTGGACATGCAGCAGCGCGTTTCGCGAACGCGCGGCTGCATCGCGCGATGTGGCTGCTTGTCGCATTCACAACGCGCGACTAAAGCGGTACAGTTGCGCTGTATCTCCCAAAAAATTCGTTCGAATTCGTTTAATTGGTCAAAATAAGCATCGGTCGTGAATCAGGGGTCGGGAATTGCCACCGTTTGCACTAAAAAATGCGGTGTCATAAATACGAAAGTTTGTTTGTATGTTCCTCTTTCAAGACAAATCGGAAACGGATTAACTTAATGTTTTGCCTTGCGATAGTAGGAGGGTTGGATAAGGACATAGGCTAGTTTTTATCCCGGCAAAATGCAAGGTTCCCGAGGGTACAGCGATAACGGAATTCCACGCGGACGAAGTCGCGGGCAAAATAAAAACGAACCTACCTGTAAATTAAAATATCGTTTTTCATCCATTACAATAATGAACCATTTCATTTTTCCAATTCACTTTGCTGTCAAAAACTTTTCGATCTACAAAAAACTGTAAATAAATTTGTAACAGGAGAGTTTTATTACGATTTATTATCCAATAAATCAAACACTTCTTTTTTATTTAAAAGGTTTTGGTTAAAAAAAAAAAGCATCCAATATTGATTATCCTGTAAAATCTCAGAGAACAGGTTTCTTTTTATTATATTTCTTGTTAAAAATTGCTTTAATATTGCAATAAAATGCGTACACAAAATTTTGTGTCTGTGCTGTTGACCGTTGAAGAGCTCATGCATTGTAATGGGAAAATGAACCAACATGTAAAAATTCAACTCCGTTGGATAAGAGGAAGTGGTTCTAATTTAGCTTGCAAAATTTGACCTAAACAAACCAACTAACATATTTTTACTAAAAATATGAAGATTTTCACATCGTCCGCCTGCTTTATTGCTGCGTATTTAACGAACTTACCTATATTTTTATTATACAAATTGTAATAAAATCGAATAAATACAAAGCGTAATAAACCCTACAATCGATTCGGTAGCACCCCTAAATTTGCATGCTAGGGGCGTAGCAAATAAAAGCGAATAAAATAGCGCTTATGGCTCAAATAAATATAAATTAATACTCCCAGTAATTGTTTTTGCGGTACGGGACACCTGCCTTCTTTGAGAGGTCTTGGTACTTGAGTTATTTTATTGCGATAGTAAATTCCATTAGAAGTCAGTAAAGAGGACTTTATTGCGCTGTTTTATTTTATTTTTTACTTGTACTATAAGTAGGTAGTATATACTATGAACGCGGACTTCTTATTTTGAATAAAGAATCTGGTTTTTCAAAGATTATGATGTGTTTTCGACGATGTTCCCTTATACCTATTTATTTATTTATTTGTGTTAAAATGACCGTTGCAGTTTTTATTTTAAAGCCATCTGCAGTGGCGCCCTCATCACTATAATTGTGTGTTCTATTAAAGTAAAGTATTATATTCAAATCGAAGACAAGTTTTTGCACACCTAAAACACAATTTATAGGCTATATAACTAAGCTTTGCAAATTATAACCGTCATGTAATTTTTATGGAAAAAAGTGGCCACTTTTTCCCGTTTTAAGTAAACGGAGAAAAACACTGAATAAAGTAATGTACTGGACGGTCGGTGCCCTCTTAGCATAAACACTCGTAGCACCGAAAGTATCAAGACCGCAGCATCCGCGGGTGCCCAGGTGTGTCCCCGAGACGTTTTTCTTTGTCTAAGCTCTGCACGCCGCTGCTTACTAGTGACGTAATGTAATCTATCGATAGCGTCGAAATACTATCAATAACTTTTTTTTCTACAAAATACTAAAAGTCTACTGAATATCGTGCTAGCATACATTATGATACATTTCGAAACATAATAGACATATAGACAAAGGATACCATGGAAATAAACATGGCTTTACTTTCGATTTATTGTCAGAAATCATCCGACACGTTTTGGACTCGTATGGAGTCCTTCAGAGGGCGCGGGGGCGGCGCAGCCAGGCACATCAGCAACGCCGGTGCCGCCCGTGAGATATCGTGAGTAAAGCCGAGTTTATTTCAAGAGTTCATAATGTCTCATAAAGGTTTTAATTTGACTAGAGGATCATCATCATCATCATCAGCCATAAAACATCCACTGCAGGACATATGCTTCCCCCAGAAATAGGGGGATTTGCCATAGTCGCCACGCCGTCGACTAGAAGATACAAAGTTGAATATACGCAAAATTATAATTCAACCCTTATCGATAGTTTTAACGTTACATAAGACATCGATACTGCAACGTCTCATGACTGGTAAGGCATTCTGTCAAAGTATGACAAATATTGTTTTTACTATACACCGGTCGGGCACGGATTTATGGCCAGACTGGCGCAGTCGATAGGATTACTGACAGTACGAATATGTGAAATTCAAGAAAGTGATCGAACAACTTCCTTATAAATTTTCTTTTATTTGGTTCCTGTCTAATAGCCGTGAAGATACATGTTTTAATAACGGCTTCATAGTAGTTAGGTACCCTGCGTATCACGAAGTTACCTGCGGTTACTGACCTCTTGTATTTTTTTTTACTTATACCCGCAACTCGGCGCTGATTCTGCTTACCGGTATACCCTCGGCATGTGATTTTCCATGATAAAAGATAACCTATGTTCATTGAAATCGTGACAATCTATAAATAAAGATAATGCTTCTACCTACTTTCTATTCCTGCTTCTTGTTTTTCTTATTTCCATCCCACTACTGGCCAAAGACCTTTATCTTCTTACAGCACACGGTCTACCGCTACATCCAGCAAATATTTTTGTAACACCAACTTCTAAAGGCGTCAATATTCAACTGTTTTCAATGCATTCACTGCCTCTAATACATTTGGGTAGAGCGTGCTTCCACTCAGTGCCTTGAAGACTTTGAATTTAGTACATATCAGCTTGGTATCTAAGTTTATATTCGACATTGCCCAAGTGATAACTAATTGCCTAATTGGTTACTCTTTGTTACGTAATATTTGTTTAATTAAATTTCTTTAAGCTCTCAGCCAGAACGTCTAGCACCTAACCTGCTCGTGAGTCGTTTCTCGCCCAGTGCATCCCTTACATTTATGTAAAGTTTGAAAGTGACGCACTCAGCGACAAAAGACTCACGGGCAAGACGGGGCGAATGCAAACTATTATAAAGCTGCTTTACTGATCTGAATCTGTGTACTGCGATTGCCGTGCAAGACGGATTTTATATACATTTTTATAAACTTTTAAAAGAAAAACGTAGACTATTGAATAAAAAGAAGTGCGCCATAAATCCGTTTTCCTTTGCGTCACTTTTCCGCGTTATTTCTTTTCTTACTAATAAACACAAACTCTCTTTTACAGTATCAAGCACAAAACTTGGGTATCATTTCAAGGTTTCATTTTAAGAAGGAAAGTCAGAAACATCTAGTTGGCGGAATTGAATTTGATATTTACCACGTTCATTAACCTTTTGACCGCCAAGCATGTCTGAAAAGTAACACGAATTTCAACTTTAAGTCAAGGTAATGAAGGACTTTTTTGTATCCTGTATCCGCTGACGGCTGCAGCCGACTGGGTAGGTTAAAAGGTTAAGGGAAACATCGTGATACCTGCATACATCCGTTAAGTAATTAAAATATGTGTGTGCAGTCCCCATTCCGCACTGGGCCAACGTGGGGACTACACTAGCGTTGTCAGCGCCCGCGCAGCGCCGTCGCAAACTGAGTCTAGGCGCCGCCACTCCCGCCGTTCCGCGCCGCGCCGCCGCCGTTGTTACACACAAAGATGATCTCACGACATCTTTATGGCACTCGGGAACATACACTCTTTCCTTCTATCTCAAACGAATGTCCAGAACTTCATAAAAAAAACCGGGCAAGTGCGAGTTAAACCCGCGTGGAGAGGGTTCCGATCCATACATGATTATCTGAAATTTCCTATGTTACTTTAAATACCATAGACTTCTCATAGGTTTTCCTGTAATCTATAGGTAAAGTACTATTTTTTGTATTTTTTTTAAATCTTAGGCCCGGTAGTTTCGGAGATAAGGAGGGGGGGGAATGGTCAATTTTCGCTTATTTTCCTAAATAACAAACAAAATTCCAAACCATTCATCTCAAAATTCCAAAAAAAACATATTTAAGATCCTCACAATACGCCCTTTCATTTGATATGTCACATGATATAGAAGGCGTAACTTTCTTTTTTTAATTTTCCAATTTATCCCCCTAAAGTGGCCTACATGTTTAAAATTAATATGTTTACATTACGCATCCGTGTTGCGGTCACAGACTTACGTATGTGTACCAAATTTCAAATCAATCGGTCCAGTAGTTTCGGAGCTAATTGGCTGTGACAGACAGACAGACAGACACACGAGTGATCCTATAAGGGTTCCTTTTTTCCTTTTGAGGTACGGAACCCTAGAAACACCTGACCACACCTTATTCATTGAATTATCCAGTTAATTGGCTTCTTAAGAAATCACAGACCAAATATCCTAAACACCGCCTAGCCTAACTTTTACTAGCAAATAAAGCTGCCAAACTGCGGGGCGCGCGGGGTTTCTAGAGCGCTGTGATTGGTGCGATCCCGCGCCCGCCTGCGGCCCTAACATGTAAAACACAAGGATAAGTTACATACATACATATTATCACGCCCGAAATCCCTAATGGGGTGGGCAGAGCCACAAGACTACTTGTGGCCACGTTCGATTAATTAGTCCTAAGATGGCATGATGAATCGTACGGTGACAGGTGATCAGCCCATCGCCCATACAGATAGTCCACCATGTTGGAGAGGACCCGTCCCTTAGTCGACTTTTACGACATGCCAGGATGATAAGCATCTGCACGCATTCTATGCTATTTCTTCACTCCCAGTGCAGCAGAAGAGTGATAAGGAAGGAAGGTGAAGGATGAGTTAAACCTTAAAGTTCTTTAAGTGCGTCTCTACTAGTGCCGACGAAAGAGATAGTCATAGAGATCAACGGGTTTAGTATAAGTATCTTTGTGTCTTGCATCTTAGGGCCGCTGTGTTATGAACCTATCATAAGGACTAGATTGCATAATGCATATATCTTCTTCGTCTTTATAGTAGAATGTCTGGGTTTAAGATTGCACTTAGTTCTATAAAGTTCTGTTTGTATATCGCCCAAATATCAAAATGTCCCAGTAGCAATATGGCAACGTATTCAGAACGTACTGATAGTAAAACGACTAGGTAGGCATATCGTCAATAGTAGTTTATGCAACGGTTGCATAATGATAGGCCTTAAAACACTAGTGCGGTTTTATGAAACGAGCTTTTAGCCAGTTTCATAATAAGATCGCACGTGTGTTTTAAGGCCAAATTATGCAAATTTGCATACATAACTTTATCTACACACATATTATAAATCCTCCATGATGTGTTCAGAAACAATATTTTCTGGCAACAAGTTATTTGTTGCAACCGTGGCTGCATTTACGATATCCGGCGCATTTTCACATCACACAGTCACTTCGAGAAGGCTACTATTCATATTTTCAACTAAAATGTAAATTACAAACAAGTTTTTACAATTCTACTTTCATTCAGCAAAAAACGAACATGAATGATGAAATGAAAGCAGTAATGGCGGCAATTCGATCGTCCGTCAAGACCATTTCTTTTTTAAATCATAGACAAACGAATGAAGTCTCTATTCTCATGTCACTCGAGATCAAATGTCGTGCAGTTTAAATTAAAAAAAACATACGGAATTGATGTTTTGTATCAATAACTGTTTTAATATCTATGGATACTAGAATAGAGACCCACTTGAGTTTTGACAGCTGTTCCAAATTTAATCTCATTACGATACTAAAACCAATACTGTAATAACATTACAGAACTGGTTTTACCTAATTGGTTCTCATAATGCTGGTCATTTCCTACGGTTTTTGATTACATTATGGAGGTTTTATGATATGGGTGTAGATAAAAATTAATAACGCCTTAGTGGCGTAACGACTAGATGGTTGAATGACAAGGAAATCACAACCAGTAGTTCGTGAAGGAACTCTTCATATTTTTGATAAAGCAACTACAAAGGTGAGTAAATACTGGCCACTTAAAGTCAAAGATAATGTATCTACTGTTTGGAAAAACGTCTTCACTAATATTACCTAGTCGTTATGCAATCATGACGTTTTGCTACCAAGACCATATGCTATCCAGACACTTTGCCTTATGCGTCATTTTACAACCAAGACTTTTCTATAATTTGGTAGTTGAAATGAAAATGAAAATATTTATTTTGCAAGTAGGCCACATGGGCTCTTTTACATGTCTGAAGCTACCAGCGCTTCGAAAGGTGACATCTGCTGAGAAGAAACGCCGCAAGAAACTCAGCAGTAAGTCTTTTTTTTTCAACTTTTACATTAGAGTTTTAACTAAAACTAACACATGAAAAGGGCAGCAAACAATCCTAATAGGTAAAAATTAATTATACCTAATAAATAACTATTAAGGGAGATGTATAGTCTCCGCGTCTGGTCAAGTAAAGTTAACTCTATTAGTCATTTTGCAACTTCTGCGTTATGCCGTAGTTGTTAATTTTGCAACTAAGACATTCTACTCATTAGGGCATTCTGCGAAAAGGGCGTAATGCTTACTAAGCCACTATGGAATTGCGACGTTTTGCTTAAATAGTCGTTATGCAATCTAGTCCTTACGAACCTAACCCGGGCCGCCCCCGACTATGCGGAGACTATTATTGGAAATTTTGCTCTGTGTAAAAAACAGACATGATTGCGGATACATTACCCACCTCGAGTTACGCAGTCGGAAAAATAATATTTTCGTTATGAGTTCGAGTTTACAGTATCATTAACCTCCAAACGCAGAAAGTGGGGTTTTATTTAAAACGCAAACCGCGTCCAAATAACACTGCAAAACAGCGGGTCTCAAAATTACAGTTTACTTTTAACTGCTTTGAAATTAAAACGACTTTGAAAGTGTCGGTCGTGGTCTTAATTATAATCATTAGGTACTTAATGAACGGACTGTTGTTCTTGTTTTGGAATCCTTTACCTGTGAATGTACAAGCTGAATTGCGATAGGAAACTGTTAGTTCGACTTTTTGATAAACAAAGTAAGTATGTAGTAGAAGAGACATGGAAGATCGACCTTCACCAATCAGATAACTTGATGAGACATAGTTTTTATCCAATATAATTTATTAACAAACATGCCTTGCCTATGATAACTTGCCCAACGAAAAGTTTACATAGCTATTTTTAATTGAATTAATTTTAGGCCCGTCACATACATTCGTTTTCCTGATTCGATCTCCGAATTCGTTTTCCGTATGCAACCCCCGAAGCAAGCAAGCATTTCATATAAATAGTTCTACATGACACACACGTTCGTAATTTTTCCGTACGGAATTCGTTCGAACGTGTGTGTGAAGATTTGATAAAAAATTTGTCTCATATAGTTATCTGATGGGGTGAAGGTCGACCTTCCAGGTCTCTTAGAATGATGTATTTTTACTTTATTACAAAATGTATATAAAACTGATGGCGATCGAAATTATTTTAAGTTATTTATGTATTTAAACTTTCTTGCACAATACATGAGTGTACAAATGGCGGAATTAATGCCTTAAAGAATCCTCTACCAGTCAACCTCTAGGCCAAACAGAAACATGTTACGGATGGTGCAGGAAGTATAGACCGTAGCGCAGTAATATTAGGCCATGGTGTATTTATTTAGTTATGTAGATAACAGTAGCAGGGAAATGTTTAAGGCTAGACTAACAAGCCAAAAGTATATGTAAATATCAGCGCTGCGGGTGTCTGACCAACGACACACATCGCTCGTTTTTTAGGGTTCCGCACTTCAAAAGGAAAAAAGGAACCCTTATAGGATCACTCGTGTGTCTGTCTGTCTGTCTGTCTGTCTGTCTGTCTGTCTGTCTGTCTGTCTGTCTGTCTGTCTGTCTGTCTGTCTGTCTGTCCGTCTGTCACAGCCAATTTGCTCCGAAACTACTAGACGATTGAGTTGAAATTTGGTATTCATATGTAAGTTGGTGACCGCAACACGAACGCGTGACGTAAATATATGAATTTTAAACATAGGGGCCACTTTTTGGGGGTAAACTACAAAATTAAAAAAAAAGTTATGCCACCTATATCGTGTGACATATCAAATGAAAGGGCTTATTGTGAGAATCTTAAATATATTTTCTTTTGAATTTTAAGTAAAATAGTTTAGAAGTTATTCAGGAAAATAGGCGAAAAATGACCACCCCCCCTTATTTCCGAAACTACTGGGGCTAAAATTTTGAAAAAAAAATAGAAAATAGATCTTTGCCTATAAATTACAGGAAAACCTTATAAGAAGTCTATGGTATTTAAGGTAACCTAGTAAATTTCAGATAATCATGTACGGAACGGAACCCTCTCCACGCGAGTTTAACTCGCACTTGTCCGGTTTTTCTGTATTGTTTTTATATTTATTATTGTGTTTGGTGTTGTGAATGAATGTCTCTTCTTTCTTCTTTCATAAAAAAGTATTAAAATATAAGCTTACGATTTCTCGCCGGTCACATCCGAGAAACTCTTCCTGTTTAAATGGAACTTAAATGGCTTTAATGTTGGTATTAAGGGTCCGCGAGTTTAGCTATACCTATTCCGAGTTCACCACCGCTTCTTACGTAAGAAACATTTGGCATTTTCATGTGATCCTATACGACCCGTAATATTTATTGCATATGATTGCAGCCGAGCCTGGCACGGAGAGAGCGAGCTTCGCAAAGTTCTAGCACGAAAACATTAGAGGTCTGTTGAAAAAGGCTTATTCCCATTAGAGGGACACTTCTAATTATACCGTAAGTCTAAAGGCATTAAGTTTGAATTCAATGTGCCCCTCGAATGGAAATAAACCATAAATTACGTCACACGTTAAGGGGGTCAACAAAGTGACATAGTGTGACATGAGGGGGGTGTATAAATGTCAAGTATTAAAGTAAGTGGCCGCTATTTACTTAAAACCGTAAACAGAGAAAAGTAATGAATAAAAAGCTATATTACCATAGCATATAAATTGTGTATTAAGTTGCTCAACAACTTATCCGGCCTCGATTTTAATAAAATACTTTAGTTTAATAGAAAACACAATGACAGTGATGAGGGTGCCAATGGACACCTTAAAATATTGCAAAATATGTGACTTTACATCAGGGGAGGGGGGTCACACAAATGTGACCATGACCACCTGTGACGAGGACGGGAGGCCTCCGAAAAATCATGAAATTCGTGTGACGTAATTTATGGATGGCCCCTTATGGTCTCTTATATTGTATTAGAATATAGACTTGTGTAGGATTAAGTAAATTTAGGTACATGGCAAAAAAAAAGTGAGTTTGAGCGCGATCTCGCCAACAAACTGTTGTCAGTTTGGCGAGGAAATTATTTTTATAGTAATGTTATGTACGTTTTGAGAAATAAATTAAAAAAAAGAACGGTACCTCTCATTTGTAATTCCGGTGTATTCAAATTTAGACTCGGCCTTTTTGGGGTAAGTTGGTTCCACCTTTTAAACACTATATTTCTGTTTATATTAAATGACATTATGATCAAACACGAACCCACCTTTCTGTCTGTGACGATGTTTGTTACAGGAACGCAGAGTAACAGATTTGAATGAAAATTGGCGCGTAACTAGATAGTTAATATCTCGAACTAACATATAGGTCAATTCGGGGTTAAGTATATCTTAGCCACGATGCAACTTTCTGACAACACAGTCTGTCGAATGTGTGGCTAAGAGGAAGAAACGAGTAAACACATCATGTGTGAATGTGACGCCCTCGCCAGACTAAGAATGAAAATCCTTGGTAATGGATATCCAGAACCAGGGGAATTCAAGGTACTACCACTGCGCTCCACAAGTCACTTATTGAAGTGGTGGAGAATGCCATGGACTAAGTGCTCGCCAAGTCACCATGTATAATTATTACTCCATCTCCTGCCTCCATTTCAATGTGTGCTAAATCAACTGTGTTAGGCTTATAATTATTGGTATTAATTACACAAAAGATCCCATAGGGTCGAAGTGTAGCCGTAAGGACCCCATGCTCCAACGGCCGGCCCTAAAAGGGTTGGCACAAGGATAAGTTGAACCGTCTTATATCTAAGTGCGTCTCCCTCGCACTAGTGCCGACGAAAAAGATAGAGAAATAAACGGGTTTAAGTTATCCCCGTGTCTGGCATGCTAGAGCCGGAAGATAAGATAAAATAACAAATAGGATAGTTTTATCCCGGCAACTGAATTCCCGAGGCAATAACAATAACCGAAACGTTCTCACGGATATAACATACATACATACATACAATCATACATACATAGCATGACGCCCGAAATCCCCAATGGGGTGGGCTAGACTACTTGTGGCCACGTTCGATTAATTAGTCCTAAGATGGTATGATTAACCGTACGGTGACAGGTAATCAGCCCATCGCCCATACAGATAGTCCACCATGTTGGAGAGGACCCGTCCCTTAGTTGACTTTTACGACATGCCAGGATGATAAGCATCTGTACGCATTCTATGTTATTTCTTCACTCCTAGTGCCGCAGAGGAGACATATAACGACGGAGGACGGATATAATGCTGAACCGATTTTGATGTAAATATGAAAAAACAAACTGCACAGTTTGCGAGGGAAGCTATAAACGAATTCCTCGCGGAAATCGCGGGCAAAAGCTGGTCTGTAAAGCGCTAAAGCCAAATACGCCAATAGGCGTTTGGGGCGCCCTGGAAATCCGCGGCCCGTGCTAGCCGCATGCCACCCACAAATTCGCCGCGTCACGCGATGTTGACAGGGTAACAGAAATATGGCCGACATCGACAAACGATTACCGCCTGACATAAATTTGTGACCTGCCTGTAGGTACATCCATACTAATATTATATATGTGAAAGTAACTGTCTGTCTGTCACGTTTTCACGGCTAAACTCCTCAACCGATTTTGATGAAATTTGGTATGAAGATAGTTTAAGCACTGGCGAAGGACAAATAGGTTTTTTTTTAATGGTGAAATAGGGGCTGCATACATGGTTTAGGGGAAGATCCAACCTACTGCCCGATGAGAGCCCGTTTATGTCTTCTTATGTAACTGCGCGGTTTATGGCTAAACCACTAAACCGATTTTAATCAAATTTGGTATGGAGATAGTTTGAGCCTTGGAGAAGGACATAGGTTACTTTTGAAAAACAACAAGTCCCTAAAAGGCTGTGATAGGGGCTGGAAAATAATATAACAGGTGTGCCCGCGACTTTTGCGTTGGGATGAAAAATACAATTTGTTAATCCAGAGTATAAGCTATCTGCATTCCAAATTTCATCCGAATCTGTGTAGCCGTTGAAGCGTGAATTAGTAAGAAAAGCACTCACAAACTTTCGCGTTTATTGAATGGACTATGAGGCTCGCTTACTGTAACACATCCATGGGAGGAAATTCCTAGTTTCCCACTTCATATCAGCCATTGCAATACTGTTGAGAGCATCTCAATGCATCAGAATACATTTCACACTGCATCCCCCATATAAATATCAAAGTGGGTATCCTTCGTTCGTGGGTTTACCATAATGCTTTATAGAAGGCTTTCAGCTTTGATTCTGCGCCTTTGAATGTTTACGTATGGTCAAATACACTTTTTATTCGCGTATCATACGTGTTTATTGTATTTTTAGGGTTCCGTACTTCAAAAGAAAAAACGGAACCGCTATAGGATCACTCGTGTGTCTGTTAGTCTGTCCGTCTGTCACAGCCATTTGCTCCGAAACTATGACCGATTGAGTTGAAATTTGGGACACGCCATGTAAGTCGGTGACCGCAACACGGACGTGTGAGGTAAATAAATGAATTTTAAACATGTGGGGCCACTGTTGCGGGGTAAATGAGAAAATGAAAGAAAAAAAAATTGCAAGGTATATCGTGTAATATATCAAATGAAATGGCCTCATTGTGGGAATCTTATTTTATTTTTTTATAATTTTAAGATAATTCGTTTTGAAGTTATTTGTGAAATAGGCGAAAATTTATCATTGCTGCTTGGTTGTGTCGAATCCAATGCATTACCTTGGTGATGAGGGTGTCTTGTACTTTTTAGTGCGTTACTGACAAAAGCGTATTTTTTTTTAGTTTTTGTGACCTATAATTATTGATAAACAGCTCAAAATTATAAAGGGAAAAAATCGCTAAACTGAAAAGCAAATTGCAAATACATATACTACTTTGGTAAAACTCAGCCTTAACACCGCTAAACACGTTACCCGCCTTTACTCAATCGGGTAAAAACACTACTGTTTGATAAATTGCTAGTCGATAGTGTCAGTCCGATATCCCACAGCTTATCACCAGACAGCGGCTTCAAAACTAATTTCGCCGCGTCACTCCACGTCGAACGGTTGAGCTGTGTGTTGATTGGCTGTTGTATATCAAAATTGAGCCGCAGAAGTTTAGGTGGAATAGCTGTAAGTTTTACAGAAACAGATAAAACGCCAGTTGAGTTTTCTGTTCGTTGCGTTTTGACTACATAGCTACGAGCGTAGCATTACGCGGCAGTAACAGATTTAAGGCACGTCAACAGCGTAAACGATTGAGGACCATACACTCTTTAATTCTTGTGTTATTAATTTAAATAACTATATTAATTGCACGATGGCTATGACTAAATTGTAATGCTTACGGAATTATTCGACCTAAGCACTTTGGTTTAAGCGCAACGCACACAGAATGCGTGCGCGGGTCGGGTACGTTTGTATCCTGTTGAATTTATATGGACGACGACACACTGAACGCGTCCGCGGGACGGGCGTGGGTCGGGTAAAATCAACGGAAACATTCGCATTTTTTATTTTGTTTAGAAAGAGTTTTCCGAAAGATAAAGGCCACCGTTGGACATAGGCCTATAATATTATTAACTGCGTTAAAAAACCATCAAAAACAATGTCAAAAGAAAAAAAGAAAACAACAAAAACTCATACAAACAAATGGAAAGCGAAGAAAGCCTTTGTCTTTAAAGCACCTGCTTAAAAAACGTTCAAACTTTCCGCTAAACACGCTTCTAGAACAATAAGTCTTAATTTAGAAAAAAACCCGCCATTCAGGTGTCGGCGGTAAAGGTCCCATTCACTGGACGAAAGTGGGCGATACTTCAAAACAATGGCATCTGTCAACTAACTAATGAAAATGGGAGGAAGGGTTCAGTCAGCGCTGTATCGCCCGAGACACTTAAGCCTGTGTCGTGCGTCCAGTGGCGTCGTTATTGTATTGTGTACTAGCTGTGCTCGGCGTGCGTTGCTTGTTTTTAGCCATACCTACTCTTAACAAATTTATTTAAAATATTTTCAAAATAAAAATACATTTTGTGAGTGACCTCGCTCGCGACTCCGCTTCAGCTTCGGCAAAAATGTTTTCGTATGTCCGGACGTCGGATGTCCATTTGTTCTCCTCTACAGCGCCAAGTGATGTAGCGACTCGCGAGCAAGATTTCTCATCCCACTCTTCCGCACGACGCATAATGCGTAAGAGCGAAATGCGAGGCTCGCCCGCGGGTCACTGCAGTATCACTTAGACGTTCCCGAATAGACGCCCAGGTCGCTTTACTCAACCGATTCTCATGAAATTTTTTGATCAGGTCCGATAATTATATGGAATTTGGAATTTCCAAAATGGCGGAGGTATGGGGGCCATTGCGATTACTAAGTTATTTGCGGTTGGTAAAGTGAACGCGACCTATGTCGATTTATGGCGATAACAGATTTCCAACGGCCAAAGTTAAGTTTGTCGCGAGGTCTACAGCTCACGGAGCCATTAGTAAATAATCGCAGTTACTTATTTCCACATCCAAATATAATAAATATTACCATTTGGTGACTGATCAAAATACTGTGCGAAATATTCGCACGGGTCAACTAGTCTATACTTAATAAAAAACCTGTTGCCAGCCCTAATAGATCACGCACACACGCGTAACATCGCAAACATAAATCGATGGGTTATTCGGAGTGTCCGAGCGATGTACCTTCCCAAAGAACCCCAGAACCGGTGAAATATAGCCTTGTGACTAATTTGCATAATTGCCAGTTTTTGTTCGGGATAATTGATGAGCGGCTCACCGCCTAAACACATCACTCACCCTGTTTACCGACTGCGTAAATTTCAAACGCCTGTGTACACTAATTTAAGTATTACTTTATACTCGTTGTTAATGGACTTTGTATGATGTATATAATAAAAATGCTTAAATAAGATAACTTTAAAGAAAATTATTTTAAAACGTGCGATATGGTCTATGTCATAAATTTTCGATACTTGGGTTGCCTGTAAGACGATAGCAACAAAACACCTATTTCGATATTTAGGGCTGTCACAGCACTTCCGCCATAATGCCGCTTCAATAAATCGTCCATATTTATCTATACGCATAAAAGCCGTCCGGTAGCCATGACGGCCAATCACTTAACGACGAGTGACAGCAGACTTAGCGGTTTTGATACTGGCTTTGGTTTTCTGTTAAAAAAAGAAGACTTTAAACATCTAACCCTGACCCGCAGAGGCGTTTTATGGACAACATACATGTATTTAGAATTTCCACATTACTAACTACACTGTATGACACACATTCGATTGTATTTACGTAAAAAATAGCTCTTAAATGATTGACCAGTAAGTGCTAAACATTAAACTGTTTTTGAATTTAACGTTGCATATCTGTATGTATGTATGGGGCTCGCTTAAAGGTTAAGGTTGGGTTTTTATTTGTGCAGTCCAACAGCACTACTGGTTCAGCGCCAACGACGGATATATCCGTCAGGGCCTCAGGGCATACAGGGTAAGAGAGCTTTATATAAAGAATGATGTATGGAACCCAGCCCAATCACCAATAGAATTATAACGTATGTAGGCTTACTGGTCCCACTATTTGCTGTAATTGTTTTTATGACGACTAGACTGTGAAGGCTGGGTAAAATATACGGGAAATAGCATTGCAACGCATGTGGGGCACAACTAGTATAGTAATAAACGTTGTGTGTGTGTGAATATTTGAAGGCTGATAACTATCTTCTCCAGGGTTTTTGACGTTTGTCCCCGTATTAGAAAATGAAGCTTATGTAACTAGCTTTCACGTGGTATACATGAGATTTGTATTGGTTATATGGGCCAATTTGCCCATCATTCTTTGACGATAGTTTGAATTTCGTGTTACTTCTTAGACATATACATACTTGGCGTGTGACTGACAACTTTTGTATTTGATATAGCGTTGAAGAGATACACATCCACTGACAATTATCGTCAAAAGTAAAGCTGCTAAGAAATGAAAAGCGAGTGTTACTCATAATCGTCTAGTTTTTTAAAAACCCGGCCAAATATCAAAACTCCTCGGTCGACGCGGCCACTCGACAAATCGCTTTAGTGAATCGCCAACGACTCCGCTCGCGCGATTTCGGTCACTTCCCGTCCTCTTGACGTCTTCAAGCACGAATAATTACCCCGCTACATAACCGTCGCAAAATATATACGAATAATAATAAGACGCCATCGTTTTTTCCACAACACAGTTAGGCAATTCACAGCATTCCATCCACATAATCCAGTTAGTTTTGTATCCATTTCCTTACTGTAGTCCTACAATAACCGGTGGTCGTCCGTGCGTGCTTCAATAGTATGACCTCAGGGATAATCGCCGGTTGGTGTCACATCACATTTATTTTAAGTTGGCTTAAGACGCTGACAAGAGCCCATATTTTCATTTTCATTTTCAATGACCTTGAGTGATCGGTCACTGTCTGTTTGCACCGGAGTGAACGAGAAGCACTGTGCGGTAATTTATATGGGGAAAAACAAAACGTATGAGTTTTATACTTAAGTACACTACCGGTAAAATATAAATTACTATTATTTTTAGTATGAGCGTGATGTACTAGTGGTATTAATAGACCCATAAGTTACAATAATTAAGACATAGAAAAAGAGGATTTCAGACGTAGCTTCACGATTTTTTTTCTATCGTATCGATTTCATCAAATCGTGTTTTGGAAATAGTTATTTTTTCAATAATATTATGGATAAGAACATATTTTTTTTTTCACTTTATCAAATCAAATAGTTATAGTTAAAAACTGTTTAAGTAAAGCCGATTTAGGTCTTGTCAGCGCCGTAAGGGCCTCTGCGTGTTTTAGCTTACGCACCATGTACGCCTTCGGAAAGACATACAAATAATAATAATGCTGGAACTTGACCCCACATCTTCCTCTTCGCTGGAGGAAAATCTCCTAATTGAACCACCAAGTCCATCTGTTTGAATACAATCTTTGACTATATAGATGATTCTTTACCCGTTTTTACATATTTTATTATCATTTAAACTAAACAATAAAGAACGCCGGTATATAAGCGGGACGCAGGTTCACTCCCGGGAGGGCCGCGCAAATGGAAGTCCCGTGTCGTGCCAGGGGGCCTGGACCCTTTTCTTTTTACCTTTCATACGATAGTTTTTTGGGAAAGCGGTGGGCAGAGTTGGTGAATTATACAAGAACAAGGCTGTTCGCCTGATGATTCAGACTATGTGTGAGTATGTGTTAATTTATATGCCTATGTACTTAAATTAAATTCTCGCATTGGCTATATACAGTCCCCGAATGGAGAAAATATAATCGTGATATTCTACAGCTATTCATTATAATGTATTTTTACTAAAAATGGCATTCTTATATCCATAGCACCCCACCAGGTTAAAGTTAGTAGTCACAGAACGAATACCCACTTTCGGCTCCTAAATTCTGACACAAAATAACCCAAGACCTGCGTGGTAACTAGCGCAGGAATTCCCGGTACTGCGATTTACCGGAAATTCCCGGTATTTTACCTTTTTATCTGATACCGGTACTGATGAAGAAATTCCCGGGAAAGTATCGAAATTTCAGGAAATTTATCAGAGTCCGATTGAGAACGACACTAGAATCAATTATGTTTCATTAATAATATAATTAAAATAAAAGCGTTTGGATAATTTTTGTGTTTTTTATTGAGTTCCTATTTTTCCCGATTTTCTGGTATCTGACTCTGACTCCGAAGGTAGCGGCCCGGTATTTAAGTATTTATTGTAGTATGTATATCGTCGTCTAGTACCTATACAAGCCTTCAGAGCTTACTTTGGGACTAGATCGATATGCGTAAAAGATTGTCTCCTGATTCTTTTTATTATTATTATTTCCCGGCACCGATCCTGACTCAGTACCGGGAATTTTGAAGCTGTTCCCGGTACCGGTATTGCATGCCCTAGTGGTAACTACCACAGTCCGTCTCACATGTCACTCTCAACCCTTCAATAAGACCAACTTGCGGATATAATATTATTAATTACCTGAGGCTTGTCAAAGGAGTCTCCTGACAGAATATTGATGACCAATTGACGCCGTCTAGGTTTAGGGTGTGGTGTTGTATAAGCGGAGCGGAAACTTAAAAAATAAATCGGTGTGAAGAGCGATAACTGGCTACTCGGGAAACTAACGAGATAGAAATAACATTCCCACTTGTTATCTCGATCATACATATCAAAATGCTGCAGAATCTGCGTATTAAGTAAAACCAAATGTATAACAGCTTATTTTTCCAACCGGTTTTTTCCAATCAGGGGACAATCTTTACGCAAATCGATCTAGTCCCAAACTAAGCTCTAAAGGCTTGTGTTATCGGTACTAAACGACGATATACATAATTATTTAGATAAATAAATACTTAAATACATAGGAAACATCCAAAACTCAGGAAGTTCGTGCTCATAACACAAATATTTGCCCTTACCGGGGATCGGATCTAGGCTAACCGCGTCGTCAATTGAAAATAAAGAAAAGCTCAAATCTCACGGAAATCATATTGACCTGACCAGGCTTACAGCGTAGCTCAGAAATAACTCAAAGTGATGAGATGACTATTTAGCGCTAAGACCGCCTATTCCCCAACTTTATTTTGTGAAGTTGTGCTTTTCTGTTCTTTTAGTGGTGTTCAATAAAGAGTATTGTACTGTATTGTATTGTACGACAACTCTAAATGCATATACTTGTATTAATGTCTCGTATTATTTTGCTTAGTTTTTGCCTAAAGCAATCGCTGATTCGTCCGCTACCTCGTCCGCTGTCTAATTAACCACCGCTTCAACTGACAAACAGGACATATCGCCTGGATATTACGCTTAGAATATTTAATGTTCGGTCTTAGTGTCAGTTCTACGGACAGGATGCAAATTATTTTCATGGTATTATTGACAAGTTTACTGGTTATAATTCTACAAGCACCTTTGAAATAGATTAGATTAGATTAGATTTATTTTATTTCTCAAATTAAATTACATTATATTCAGTACATGTCAAAATATATGAATTCAAAGTTGAGATCGTCAAAACATTAAATAATAAAATAGAATATATGTCATCACAAATTAATAATAAACAATTTAAATTAAAACCAAAAAATAATACAACACTATCAAAACATTAATTCAATTATCACATATTAATAACAAGCGATTTATAATAAAAATAGCAAAGTCAGTCATGAAAACAAAATAATAATTTCTATTAATAATTTAGACTCAATTAAATGTCAATTCCATATACTCATTGATTGAGTATATGGGGTTATTCAATAAAAGGTTCTTTAGTTTGCGCCTAAATGCTTCATCAGATGTTTCTGATTTGAGTTCGGCGGGTAGACGCTCGTAATAAGTAGGACCTATTATTCGCGGGTTCTTTTTCGCTAGCGCCATGCGATGAGGGAACGTTTTTAAGCGTCCAGCACGGCGGGACAGTTTACCGGAAACATTAACCCGTTCGAACATCGAGATGTTGCGTCTTATGAACATTATTATTTCGAATAAATATAGTGAATAATGAGTCATTATATGGTGAGTTACAAAAATACCCCTGCAAGAGTGTCTTGGTTTCACCCCGACGATCGTACGTATTGCACGCTTTTGTATAATAAATACTCTATTGGCATCCGTCGAGTTTCCCCAAATCAGAGTACCGTATGACATTAGTGAATGGAAGTTCGCAAAATAAACCTGTCTCAAGGCATCGTTTGATATTAAAGGTTTTAATCTTCGTAACGCATAAACAGCACTGCTGAGCTTGGCACACAAGTTATCAATATGGCTTTTCCACTTTAAATTTGAGTCCAGCGTGAAGCCAAGGAACCTACACTCATTTAATATCAGAATTGGACTGTTCACTATACAAGACGGGGGTGTGGCGAGGCTTTGAGCAGAGAATACCAAAACGCTCGATTTTGACACATTCAACAGCAGCCCATTTACAGAGAACCACTGCTGCAGCTGATCGCACGCCTCTTTTATATTTTTGCCAAGCTGTTCGTGTGTACCTGCGCTTACTATGACTGTCGTGTCATCTGCGAAAAGTACAGAGACACCAGTAGTGATGTTCGATGGAAGGTCGTTAACGTAAGCTAAGAACAGCGTATTTCCAAGGGCTGATCCTTGGGGAATGCCCAGTTTGACGTCACCAGTATCGGATTTAACAACTTTGCCGTTCGATGTTAATTTGACCACCTGCTTACGGTCTGACAGAAATGATTTCAACAATTTATGGCAGTTATTTTGGATTCCATAGTGATGTAATTTGTTTAAAAGCAAATCGTGACTAATTACATCAAAGGCTTTCGAGAGGTCACAGAAGATACCTGCCAATTTGTGCCTCTCGTCTAGACCAGTAATTATGCAGTCTAATATTTTGTGGGCAGCAGTGGTAGTCGACATATGCTTCCGGTATGCAAATTGATTGTCCGTTAGTAAGCTATTATTTTCAAAGTGCATCATTAAGTGAGACGACACGATGGACTCCACAAGTTTCGACACCGATGGTACTATAGAGATGGGCCTATAGTTGTTAACGTCCCACTTTTCACCTTTTCCCTTAAATACTGGACACACTCGGGTATTCTTTAAAACGTCTGGATATGTACCGGTATGAAACATTTCATTTACCAGCACTATTAAAACATTACAAATAATGGGCCAAACTGACATTAATATATTTAATGAAATATCAAACGCATCAACCGTGGCTCGCGTTTTTAACATAGATCTCAACGTCTTGTCTAGCAGGTCACGCGTGATAGTAGGCAAAGTAAATTTTGGAACACCATCGCAGTGGCACAGATGGTTGTTAAGGTATTCAATGGACAGTGATTCATCACTTTGAATTACATAACGCGATGCTGCCGAAATAAAGTGAGAATTAAAAATATTGGGCACTTCACAATCAGGTACATTTATGTTTGACGTTGGGTCGCGTATGCAGATGTTGTGTGACCTAGTATTGGTGTTTATTTCGGTTTTAACAATCCTCCATATTTCTTTAGCTGGATTTTTACTCTCCGCTAGTCGTTTTTCTATGTGGGCTTGCCGAGCTTGCAACGTCGCCGACTTAATTAATTCATTATAATGCGCTATACAATCTAATATAATGGGATTATTGGGATATTGCTGTTTAATGTCATGTAGGTCACTGTGTCTGCGGATGTATTCCGACAATTCATCAGTCATCCACGATATGGTACTTTCCTTATTTGTTAATCTTAACTTTTTAATTGGGAAGTGTATATCCATATAATATGTCAATATTCTAAATAATTTGTCAAACTTCATATTGATATCAATTGTAAAATCATAAATAAAATTAAAATTATAATTTGAGATGTCGCAATAAAATAAATAGATAGATTGTTTATTAAGTAAACGGCGTTCAACTGACTTATTTGGATTGGGATGTCGATGCTGTACAGTGAGTTGGTATCGCTGGGCATTATGGTCGCTTATAGCGGAGTTTACCGGCGCCACACTGAGGCGGTCGCGATCAAGGTTGGTGATGCCACAATCGATGCCCGATTTCGAGTCAGCCGTTTCCGGGTTTTGTATGTCTGCGTTTTTAATTCGTTGATCGCTATTACCTGAGAATTGTGAATTTTCCGGGATAAAAAGTAGCCTATTTCCGTTTCCGGCCCTCCAACTATAGCTGTGCAAAAAAAATATATCCGTGACTCTGTTTTGACGTCCGCGCGGATTGAAGAATTCAGCAGGTTTCTTCACGATGTTTTTCTTCACAAATGCTCGTGGTTGACGATCGAAAATCTCAGAGGTGCCATAAGACCACTAGGCTACCACCACATAAGTCATCAAACTCAAGGCGGGAATATAACCAGGGACCATGAGCTTCTAAGCCCAATATCAGCACAACTGCAATCTAAATTATTTGTAATTATATAACTCATCATCATCTACATCACCCGTGCATCGTTTGATTCCAATCGAATCAGCCTGGCTTGGTCCAGAGAGGTAACGCCACCAATGCTTTGGGAACCCGGATTTATTTGAGGGACTATTCTTTTTGCAATACTATTCATATGTAAATATATGCTTTTTAATTTTGTTATTATTAATGTAAGTAGTATCTATATGTATTACTTAATTCAGTAAACCATTTAATTGCTTATGATAATTGAAGGCAATTGAAGAAAAAATAGAGCATAGGTAAGAATTTGTGTAAACAAGATGCCACTTTCCTTTCCCCCTTGCTTTAGCCGCCCCACTACTATTACGAGGGCGGCACAAGTTATAGGGAATCGCACGTATCATTCGTACGCAGCGGTTTGCTGCGTCATATCTTATTCGCACTGCCAAGGAGTGGAACGCGCTCCCTGCGTCTGTATTCGCGGAAATCGTACAACCTTGGTGTTTTCAAGGCAAGAGTGCATAGGCATTTTCTGGGTAAGCGTGTACTACCTTCGACCTCGTCATCACTTAGCATCAGGTCAGACTAAGGTCAAACGCAAACCCGTTTTTAGCTTTTTTTTATCGTGGATAAAAAAGTTTAAGATAGGTTCTAGAAATAAATAAATATTTTTTTATATAAATAATAAAGAACGTAGTGTCCTTTACGACAAAATTTAAATCATGATTAATTAATTAATTTTAAGCTGTAAGCGACTCTGAACACCCCAGTCGATACAAAAAAGGGTGTAATTATTTCGCTGGTGGCACTGCACTCTGGGAATGGCCGAAATGGTGTGTTAAGGTCGATATGTCTAAGAAAGGTTTAGAAGCGGAAATGACGACTGATAGGGATGGATAGAAAAATAAAATTGCGCCGACTCCAAATAAATGGGAAAAGGGCTGGAAAATGCTGATCAGATCATGCATTTGTATTGCAAAACATGAAGGTTTTAGAAGCGATACACCATCGCCGGGGTCACGAATAGACCACAAAAAAAATCAGGCACCAGCTGGGTCAATAAAAGTGTGACTGATGTTTGTACGAAACGAACTCAGCACATACCATATCTCCAATAGACTCCGCATAGCCGGGTGACCTCCACTGCCAGCATTAGACGCAAGAAGCTATAAACGACGGAGTTACCGGCCAGGCCATAACCTCAAACGCTCCAATCACAGCGCTCTAAGAACCCCGCGCGCCCCGCAAGTTTGGCAGCGTTATTTGATAATAAATGTTAGGCTAAGCGGTGTCATAAGGATATTTGGTGTGTGGAACTCAGTCTCATATATCGCTATATCTTGTATCTCGGACAGACAACCTCGTCTTAAATATATTAGTCGAGTGGCCATTGCTATTCCCGTCACAAGAGGCCGACATTAGTATGTTTTCAGGCTCCCGTGGCCTATTCATTCGGTTTGCATCGAGTTTATTGCAAAATAAGCGACGTATTTCTACTTGGTATTTATTAGAGATAGGCGACTATACTAACCGGGGAAACGGGCTATTTTCGGCTATTTTATTTTCTTTTCATTGATTCTAACTGTGACGATGAAAACTCGCGTGGTGCATGAGTTGAAAACCGCCCAAATCATGCAAAGTACTAGCAAAATAAAGTGTTTTTAAATAGTCCTTAATGCCGGCTAAGTGGCCGAATAGCCGCCATTTTCAAAACAGATTAGTCAGCTAGTCAGCAAAAACCTAAGTGTGGTATTTATTTATACTAAGGTTTTAAGTACTTAGTATTTCTACTAGGGCTTACTCGGTATACTTTTTGGATTATTGACCATGGAAGTTGAAGTCTGATAACCTTGAGATTTTAAGGAGAGCTTTAAGAGAGCACCTTAAACCCTGATTAAGTATGATTTCGTATGACAATGGGATGTTTGAGCATTGCCACCCTGAATATTAAATCCTCAATTCAGAAATTAGCCATTAGAAACACCGATATCATCAAGGTATGTTAATGAGATGAAAGGCATTAGTCAAGGGTTCTACATGTTTCATTTCAAAGTGCAGTGGTAACCTAGGGGTTTACCGCGCGGCCTCTCGTGCAGAGGGTCATAGGTTTAAATCCCGGCACCTCTGAGATTTTCGGGTTTCAGGTGCGGAATTGAAATAAATATTTCACACGAGCATTTCAGTTGAAAACATCGTGAGGAAGCCTGCACACATCTGCGAAGCGATTACCAATCCGCTTTGGGCCCGCGTGGGAACTGCCCAGTATGGACAGGAGGCCTGTGCCCAGCAGTGGGACGTTTATAATGATGATGATGAAAAACGGGCGACGTGTATTGCACATCCTGTTCATGGCACCAATTGTAACACCCTTTCAAATACAATTCACATAAACACTGTCTAATGGTTTTCTATCCGAGAACAAAACGTAATTTACGGAGTCTTTGTCTGTTTTACATTTTCTAAAGGATTTGATGCAATTTAAATCATGTGATATCTCTCTTTTGGCAAAAATTTAACCGCATAAATTCCCAAAAACAAAGAAATGCGGGCAACAATTTGAAACCGTGACCTCCTGTTTAAAAGAGTAGTGTGGTTACCACTTTTTTCTGCAGTAAAATTACTTACTTTAATAAGATTTTTAGACTTGTATAATAGACAAGCCACCGAAATGGACGGTTAAATGCGACAAAGTTCTACATTGAATCCAAGAGAGGCACAAATGGAACCTTGTTTGATTGAGTTAGCAACCAGACGTGTGGTAAGACTGGGCAAGACGTCGGTGTCTGAAGTGCAAAATGTCATAAGTCCACTGCTTTTTGAAGTTGTGTAATATTACTAGTGGGCGAAGGTATAATTTTGAAGATGGACATCTAAACGCCTTTATTCATCGATGCATTTATAGAAGATAGCTTAATGCGGTAAGTGCTTTGAAATTATACTTTTAAAACGTTTATTGCGAGTAGTTTTTATTAGCTATGCGAACAAAGAGACGACACTCGGTGGATGCCAGTGCCTTAGGCCACGGCTATACTGGTAAGGAGCCAAGCGACGTGACGGGAACAAACGTATTGAAATATATGGTGATAGCCACACTGTTTATGTTGCGAACACCATATAAAATCGCTGTCGCGTCGCAGTCACCTTACTCTAGAACCAACCGCTTAACATAAATCTAATCTACTACCGATACAACCAACAGGTAGCATAACCAATAAGTTCTTCATAGGGTTCCTTTACCGAAAGTGTCCCACAGAAATCTAGATTTGGCTTGGATTTTTTCTTTTTATTCCCCGACAAAAAAAAGTCAATTCTTCTGTATTTTTCTGAGTGATATGACCAATATTAATACGCAATCGTACCACTTACTAATATCTGACCCTCATGCAATTTTCTCTCTTATTAAGTGAAACGAAGCTGTGGCAAGCTGACCAATCAGAATGCTTGGAATACTTCAATAATATATAAGCCCTTTGAGTTAGCTGAAGGAGATCCCACGGAGATAATGTCGTCTTTATACATTTCGTTACAATCAAAATAAACCAATAAATAACGTAAATACATGGCGGAACATAAGTTTTTGCACTTTTAGAAACATGACAGAGACAAAATTACAAATTCTATTTAATTAGGTATTTATTATAAGTAATTTGTATAAAATAAAATTTTATTTAGTAAAAACACTGTCGTCTTAATGAGCTCAATCATCATCATCACTTCTGGTACGTAACCGCCCTGTTTGTTTAACATTCTTGTTGAACCAGTTTATTAAACTTTTCGACCCAAACTTTGATTAAATTGACCTGGGATACTCACTTAAGGTAAGACTGTTTTTTTTTAAAGTGTTCAACACAATAACCACGTTGTTTTCCTGTGAAACGCTCCATCGTAGTCAAAAATTTACAAAATTGCTTATAATTTCCCGTCATCCTATGTACCGCACAATTAATAGTTTAGAAAAAAATCTGTGTTAGTATTTGCGAAAACTTACGGCCCGGCCAGCATCATTCGCCATTTTCATTTATCAATCCATTGTCGCTTACCTGAAAATAAAAAAAAGTATTATTAATTAATAATAAGATTAAACAAGTAACAAGATTTAGTACATTTTGTAATAATCACGAATATCTTACAAATAATTGAACACAACTAGAATTGACGTCGAAAAGTCAAAGTGTGTTGATTACTTTTAAATCGTAATTCAGTTTCACTTTGAAACTATGTTTTAATTTTTACACATATAAAGATTTTTATTTATTACAGGAAAACCTATAAGAAGTCTATGTTATTTAAAGTAACATAGGAAATTTCGTATAACCACGGAGCCCTCTCCACGCGAGTTGATCTTGCACTTGCCCAGTTTTTTTTTTATTTTAGCTCCTATACATGTCAAGCAAAGGGAAAAAATACATTTTTTCTTCCTTCGAATGGGGTGTCGTTGGCGCTTTAAAAACTAGTATAATTATATTAATATAACTATATAGCCAATTTTTAGATTTTGGGGACCGTTTAGAATATATTGAGCTCAAGGTGATATTTCTATTGGAGTTACGCACCTTTTGGTGAACGCACAGACGCGTCTACGGCGCTGACTAAAAGTACGTACATATACGCTACGCCGGCAGTGAACGCGTTAAGTAGCAAGCACATATCCAAATAGGTTATAGTTATAGCCTACCTCTTGCCTCTAAGGGCCTTGAAGGGTGTAGTTAACTGCACTCGATATCTGCAGTTTAGTGTTTGTGTACGTAATGTAGAGGCCACTTGAAAGGGTACACGAAGTACATAAACAGTTTAGTTCCAAGTTAATTCCGCCTTCTAACGGGTCATACAGACATTTACCTGATGTTAAAGGCATCAGGCGTAGTTTTGGTTCAAAAAATATACATTGGTATGGAATATGCATGAAAATCAAAATGATTAAATAATATATTTTGAAAGAAAATGTAAATAAATGCATGTAAATGAAAAAAAAAGATCATTAGGACTGATACTTTTTTTAAACAGGGTTAAATAAGTGATTTTAACATTTTTTTAATACTGTTCTTTAGTTCTAAATTATTCGTTTTTGACATCGTCATCAAATCTGTAATTTTTTATTTGTACGATATTGGCCATTTAATTGCATATTTCATATATGTTGTATACCTCGTCTAATGTAGAAAGAGCCCTGACGGCCATATAAAATGTGCGACCGTGTGCGCTCTTTTTACATTGGTCAATTATACACTCTAACTGTACTGTGACGTGATAGTTCAGCCCCATTTTGTATGGAGCGTTTTTGCGAGTGTATTGAACTATGACTTTTCAAAGCTTCGTATCTCAAAAAATAAACAACACAAAATATTTTGCGTACACAGTTTGGTTTCTATTACTCAGTACCTTCCAATAAAATATGGATAAAAGTCATGTATAATAAATGATTGACAATGAATTAAATTCGATACGAAGAAAAAACGTTAACCGTTCTAGTTAAGTTTAGACTACAAACGCCTACCCATTTTGTTTCTTACACTCGAGAGAAAAGATGGGTGTAACTCTAGAATAGATGCACGGATTTTAAAGCGGTATTTCGATTGATTGCTTGTGATCGAGGTGGTCAATAGCTAGGTTTTTTGGAACGTAACTTGACCAGTGCTAACTACATGCTCGTGCGTATTCCGACGTAGCCAACCACGGACGTAGGTACCAGTGGCGCAGCCTGCCTACAAGCCTATTCCGGACGGCTTTACCAAGCTATAAAGCTACGGCTAGCTGTCAGTGAAGTCCATGTTACTCTAACTAAATGTCAGACTCGCATGTACGGTCCTAATTCTTCCCTTAGGAAATATTTCATGCTTCGCCACTGGCAGGTACCTATCATCGCATAATGCCTAAGAACGCGCGGGTCAATTTATGATTGTCGGACGAAATGAGAGACAAGATTTTGTTAAAGAATAACAGCTGTTCACATAATAACTAATACCTTCTAGTGACACACACATAAAAATCTAGTAAGCCATTTGCAATCTCAATTTCATTTCGTATTGATTCTGGCTACCCCGCCTATCTTCACGCCGTAAAACAAATACGGTATAACGTGTTACCTAGCTTTTACGGGCAGTAAAACGTTATGACTCGAGCCGTGGATAGTTTTTAGAAAACGGCCAAGCGTAAACCGAGTTTTAAATTTTAAGGAAAATAAGGACTTACATCCCCATCTAGATAGTGTAGGCAGAATGGCTGAAGACATGGATTGGGCGGACCATTTGGAGCGGGCGGGGCCGACAGTTTCAAGCTGTCTCTGTTGGGCGATCAGCAGTTTAAATACAAAATTGACGTTCGCAACGCAAAAGGCATACAGTGTTCTGCGTGTCCAATATAGCAATGCTTTTAGGGCGCTGTTGCGGCTTCCGCGCTTCTGTAGTGCGTCCAAAGATCTCAAAAGAAGGATATGCCTATCAATACAATTTCGTGTAACAAGTCTCATAGAAAGTTGTCAAATGCCAGCGCCATGGCTTAACCACACCTTATTGCTGATTTCTTAGTACTTACGACATACATAGGTACTAAAGTCTAATATTGCTTGATTCACACGCTGTCGGCGGTGGCTTCGGTGGTGCGGTCTCACAGGTTGTGGAATTGTACTAGATACAGTGCCACTTAAACGGGTGTCCATGACCGTGGTTACCATGCGACTGAACGTGCGATGGTGTCATATTCGCGGTATGACACCTCAAAAGTAAGGATCGCGAGAATTGCTTTGAGCAGTTCCTTGCTATTTATTTCAATGAGTGCGTGGTATATGTTCGTGGAGGCGCTCAGGCAGCTTCGACTCTGTCTGGCGCAAGAAAGCTGCCTAGCTATTTAACAGAGTGCGCGGGAGCAGTAACAGCATCCTGCAAGCTATAGCTAGTAGGTTCGATTGTCCTCTTATGTGGCAACTCATTCAGAGGACAAAATCAAAGCTAGTTATGAAGTACTAACCTAGGCTAATTATTTACTAACATACCATAAATGGAACTTTGTAGCTGTCTGATTAATAAATGAATTATTATAATACACAGACCACTCAAGCAGTTCGTTTGCGGTCGCAGCTAAAAATTCAGTCAACTGTTAGTTCAGTTGGTCCAGCTGGTACCCAGTTAGCCCTACGACACAGGCCTCTTCTGATAGTGAGGGGCACTGGGCACGCTGACCCGGTGCGAACTGGAGACTTCACACACATCTTTGAATTACTTCGTAGGTGTTTCCTCACGATGTTTTCCTTCACCGAAATGCTCTTAAATATATATTGCAATCCGCACACGAGATCCGAAAATCTCAGAGGTGCGTGCCAAGATTTGAACCTGCAATTCTCTGCACGACAGACCACCGGGCTAACACTGCACTTCATTTGTGCTTTAATTTGGGATACCCGGTTTCCAACCAACTGCGCCAGTTATAGAATAAACACGCTTCAAACGAATTAGCGGCGCAAAGGCACGTCTATACGAAAAGCTGATTAGCGTGGCTGGTTATTATTCAGGCGCCGTCCATATGTAACAGGAGGAGCTTAGCCAGAGGAAGATAGTGCACGCGGCTATAAAACCGCTGGTTTAGCCTCGCAGGTAAAAGGAAGCCAATTGCCTTTGTTAAAATGAATATAGATACTTTATTACACAATAAACAAACAGCAAACATTTTAATATACAAAAGAAAATTTATTCCCAAACTTTTAATAAAACTGCAGTAATCCTTCACTTAAGTGCACACGACATCTTATGACAATGATGCGGTGAAAGCTCCACACACATAACATTTACGAAAATTAAGAAGAAACCCAGAAGCCTTTTCAATCTTCTAAGTAATAAATAAAGAAAATCAGGCCAAGATTACTTGCACAAAAACGCACTCATTATATTCTTAGAATAACGCAACAAACACTGTTAACAATTACAGTGCATTTCTTTATACATACATATATAATAATAACAGTTCACAATAGAACAAATTCTATTAACGAGATAAGATTAAATATAAATAATAATTGTCAAATGAGGCCCATTCTCTCATCCCTATCCCATCCCCATTCCCCATCCTCCCTAGACTGGCAACGCATTGGCAGCACCTCTGGTGTTGCAGATGTCCATGGGCGGCGGTGACCACTTTCCATCAGGTGGGCCGTCAGCTCGTTTGTCAGTCAATTGACATAAAAAAAAGGTATCTCAATTTTTTTTGCCTAAACATAAACAAAAGTAAACAAGACAGAAACGGCGTTTTCATCCAAAACCCACTAGCTGGATAACGCGTTGCGCTAGCACAGAATGATATCACTTGTAAACAATATTATCATTGTGAATGGGTTCGTTTGTCATTTTACAGACAGACGGCGAATCACGGGCATGGAAATGATGTCATGTCAATATGCATGTATTTTCACTTTCAAACAACGATACTGACATTTCAAATACTATAAATAATGTACTATCTATGAACAACACACAAACGACTATACGCAAGACTATACGTATGCGTACGAGTCTCTGACTGGCGAGAATTGAACCCGCTAATTCAAGATGAAAACTCGAAGCACTGGGCCAACCGATCAGTCGAATGATTTCCAATCGTTTGTCTATTAAAATTGCTTTCCAACGAAAACAAAGTTATTTGATACTAATAATGCATGGGTGGAAAATCAAGAAACAAAATGTCTTCTATTAACCATATTGGATTTCACGTGACATCATTATGTCCAGTGGCACCCGGACATTTTGCCCGAAACCTTCATTTGCTCAAATCGGTTCAGTACTTTGGCTCTAGGTGGTAAATTAGTTACCAACATACACATTAGATCAGGTGGAGTGATTACATAACTAAATACATACATACTCATACATAGTCTTTTAAAAAATGGTATTATTATTATTATTATTATGTATATTGTAAAATATACAAATATACTCCTCTGCTGCACTGAGAGTGAAGAAATAGCATAGAATGCGTGCAGATGCTTATCATCCTGGCATGTCGTAAAAGTCGACTAAGGGACGGGTCCTCTCCAACATGGTGGACTATCTGTATGGGCGATGGGCTGATCACCTGTCACCATACGGTTCATCATACCACCTTAGGACTAATTAATCAAACGTGGCCACAAGTAGTCTTGTGGCTCTGCCCACCCCATTAGGGATTTCGGGCGTGATAATATGTATGTATGTATGTAAAATATACATCATAGCGTATATAACTGTATTACTGCTTTACGGTCTATACTTCCTGCACCGTCCTTAACATGTTTCTGTTTGGCCTAGTGGTTGACTGGCAGAGAATGCCTTTTGGCATTAAGTCCGCCATTTGTACACTCGTATATTGTGCAATAAAGTTTAAATAAATAACGAACGAACGAAACTCACGAACAGCATAACCCTTTTTTTAACTTTGCTGCAGTCGGGTAAATAGATAAAGTTTTGTATGCAACTGTGCAATATTAGTTATTATGCAATAGTAACACACAGTTGGATTATTTCCCTAATTTCAAATTGGGAAGTAATATAGTAACATTTTGGTAATTTGCACTGATTTTCTCAAAATGTTTTATTTCATCTCACTTGCTCGGAAAGGATGTTATTATACGCAAGCGTATAGAGCAACTATAGCCGATTTAACTCCTCTATGGGCCCCGCCGTCAGCGGGAGTAACTCCATAACTCCCTAGGGAGTTATGGATTTTGTATGGTTTCGAACTCCCGCGGGCAGTTAAGTGCGCCAGGTCGGCGGAGCTGCTTGGGAGCCGCAGCCGGCGGGGCGCGCGACCCGCAAGCCGGCGGAGCTGCCCCGCGCTGATCGCAACGTATGCTCATTTTATGAACACCCACCTGATGGTAATTCACGATGTAAAATGGAAATAAAATTAATATATATACTTTTTTTGTCTAATTTTTATTTCATTTCCTCGCAAATGTGATGAAAAACATTATGTGTATCACGGGCAGTCTTCTAACAGACTCTCGTTAGTTATCCCCTTCTTACGGCCCTAGATGCACAATGTACTATTTCTTCCTACTACGCTTTAATTTCATCATAATGGCCTTAAATACTCAGCACAAAGCAGCCCTTATTTGCTCTAGAGCAAATAAAGTTGCATACAAATTTCATTATTGCACTGTTTTGTATTTTTTTTTTAATTTGGTTGGTTGATAAAGAAGTTTACACCAACAGCTACCCAATCCGCCCATTCACAGTCCGACGAGACAGCCGACCACTCTTCTTCACACCAAAAAAAAAAAAACAGGCCACATATCGGTGGCCATATCGAACTGTGATTGTTTCGTCTAAAATGTTATGCTCAAAGTACTGGCTGATAAGATAGTATGGGTTACAAAAAGATTTTAAAAAAAATTGGCATAATATGACAATTAATAGACTAGATACAAGATTTCTGTGAAAATTAACGGATTTTCGACTTTAGCTTCAGAACCAATAAACCGATTTTAATAAATAGGGTATCTTAAGATTCGAGGAGAACGTGCGAGTGTCATAGGCTATATAAAAATTCTAAGGGTGCGTCATAACAGGTGCCAATATCCTTTTTACTTCGCTAGTTGGGTTTAACTGTACCTTTACGTTTTTTACCAACTTTTAGCAGTAGTAGAAAGAAAAGCAGATTATGCACCTCGCATCAAGTGATTTGTTATTGCGCTCGTGTTTTTAGAGCCCTCACTAGCGTTCGGGCTCCAAACCAACACTCGGCGCAATAATGAATCACTTTCTGCTTGGTGCAACAATCTACTATTTCATCGTTTCTGGTAAATCTTAAAGCACTAAAACGCTGTGCTAAGGGGTCATCCATAAAGTACGTCACACCTTATGGGGGGAGGGGGTCGACGAAGTGTGACATTGTGTGACAAGGGGTGGGAGGGGTCATAAGTTTTGTGACATCACCTTTCAAAATCTAATACATTTCGCACGTTAAAATTAAAAAGAAATAATGTGAAATACAAATCCGTTCCAAATTCAATTCTAACGCGGTTGAGTAAAGTTTAAAACAAAAGTTAATTTCATTTGGACTTATTTATTTTTATTTTTAAGCGTGCGATTTAAGTTTTAAAATGCCAAAATTCAACTATTAACGAAAAACTTGTAAAGATTTCGAACTCTATTAGGTTTAAAAAAAATTGTTGGCGAGTTGACACTCTCTCTAGTAGTGTAACGCGCGGGTCCCGTTTTTACAAATAAAATGTTTCATTTGATGTTGATTATATTAAAACATAATTTAAATGGGAATAAAACTAATTTCGGAACTGCTGTTTTAGTTTCATAATTTCTAGATTTAAAATTGCAAATATGTGACGTCACACTAGGGAGGGGGGGGGGTCTCACAAATGTGACAAACTGTGACAAGCACGAGGGAGGGGTGAAAAAATCACGAAATTAGTGTGACGTACTTTATGGATGACCCCTAATTGTTATTTATAACACAAAACTTTATAAAGCAAGAAACAAAAACACTTTTATCTACACCCATATCATAAAACCTCCATTGGTTAATCAAAAACCATAGGAAATGACCACCATTTTGACAACCAATTAGGAAAAACCAATGCTGCGATGAAGAAATAACATGACTTCTTTATCGTTTTTAGTAAAGAAATGAGATTAAATTTGGAATAGCTGTCAAACTCAAGTGGGTCTCTATTCTAGTATCCATAGATATTAAAACAGTTATTGATACGAAACGTCAATTCAGTATGTTTTTTTAATATAAACTGCACAATATTTGATCTCGAGTGACGTGAGAATAGAGACTTCATCCGTTTGTCTATGATTTAAAAAAAAATGGTCTTGACGGACGGCCGCCATTATTGACGCGCCGCGCCGCGTTGACGTTTTGCTGAACGAAAGTAGAATTTTGTTGAATTGAATAGAAAAAGTTCATGTGTAATTTACATTTTAGTTGAAAATATGAATAGTAAGTAGTCTTCTCGGAGTGTGTGTGATGTGAAAATGCGCCGGATATCGGAAATATGCACGATTGCAACAAATAACTTGTTGCCAGAAAATATTGTTTCTGAACCCATCATGGAGGATTTATAATATGTGTGTAGATAAAGTTATGTATGCAACTCTGCATAATTTGGCCTTAAAACACACGTGCGATCTTATTATGAAACTCGCCTATCGGCTCGTTTCATAAAACCGCACTAGTGTTTTAAGGCCTATCATTATGCAACCGTTGCATAAACTACTATTTTAAAACCTTTAATGAAATCATCTTCCAAAGCGTAAAACAAATACTAATAATTTTAAGTACACCGCTTCTGTAACATTTAAGGAATAAACTTCAAACAGAAAGCAATTCATCCATTCAGTTAATTAACGAATTTTATATTAACTCTAACTCATCCAGCCGTTTTGTACAAAGAGAATGTTAATTGATAACACTTACAAATACTTTTTGAAGGAATTTCTCTTACACACACGTATTTTGTCCAGCACTAGAGAGTTCCATGTTTTATATAACAGGCAAATAGCTTTGCTGTAGACTACCTAGTTCTCCCGTCTCGTTCGCGATGTTAAGTAGAGAGAACGCACACCTCTTCTAAGATAATATAATAAATATTATCATTAACTATAATCACGCTTTTGAAAATGAAAATATTTATTTTGCAAGTAGGCCACCTGGGCTCTTTTACATCTCTGAATCTACCAGCGCTTCGAAAGGTGACATCTGCTGAGAAGAAACGCCGCAAGAAACTCAGCAGTAGGTCTTTTTTCAACTTTGGCAATACAGTTTTATCTAGAAACTAACACAAACTGTGCAATATAAAAACCTAATGGGTACAAATTAATACTAATAAATAACTAATAAGGGAGATGTATAGTCTCCGCGTCTGGACAAGTTAAGTAACTTAGAGATGTATAAAGTCTCTCTAAGGGTCATAATAATAAAAATAAAAATTGAAACAAAGAAACATCTAAATCGATTAATCTAGGTTAAAAGGAGGTATGTGTAGACAGTCTCCACTGTCAAGTATAAAAATGGAGATGTAAGGTCTCCAAATATCAAAATAAATAATTTGAAATATAAATTTTCATGTCATAATAATACAAATATACGAATATGAAAAACTATCAAATATAGTATAGAGAACACTATGAAGTCTCTCTAGTCAGGTTCAGATATCGCACAAAACTAATAAATTAAACACTAACCAATTTAAATGGTCCTTGCAAGCATGAACCGTCCGGACCCCACAGACAGCACCCGTTCACGAGTATGACGCGTATCTCAGCCATCGTCTCCCTCAACCATGTTTTAGGGAACCATGTTTTCTTTAGTCACGCTTAACCAATAGCTACAAGGTAAACAATAGACGGCGTTATCGCTAAGTAGCGATCCTGACCTAACCTAAAATATACTACAATCGTATGTTATACTTATATGGAAGTGGGCTCATAACGATTTGCAAGATTTTTCCCAGACGCAGTCGCACTTAAGGCACTGACAAGACCTAAATCGGCCTTACTTAAACAGTTTTTAAACGAACAATTTGGCAAAGCGAAGAAAATATATTTTCCTATTCTTTATATTATTGAAAACCTAACTATTTCAAAAACACGATTTGATGAAATCTATACGATAGAAAAAAATCTGGAAGTAACGTCTGAAATACTCTTTAAACTTTCTGGCAACAGAAAATCCTATCTCTTTATAAATAAACACTAGTCCTATAAATGAATTAACAAGTAATAATTCCATTTGTTTACACATCTATCTAGTCATGCTTAACAATATTGAAATATTTTTGTGTCAATATAAACAATGAAATGAATATTTGCATTCAAATGTCAACTTTATTCATCGGCTGTTGACACAGTGATTGGAAATTGATGTTATTCATATATTCATTACCTGGCCTGTATTTATATTTATCGAAAAACAGTTGTGTTATTTCGCTTGACAAAAAAATACATTAAAAAAATCGGTAGAGCAGGAGACGATGCACCAAAGTGTTACCCCGTCGATTAAAATCATATATCATCCTGCCCATATCCATGCCATAAGTATATTACCACATATAAAATATTAAGTATGTTTATGAAGTTTTTGCATGTAGAGCATTTGTATTTTCTTTCAAAAGCCACAGTAACAATATTTATTCTTATGTATACTTACCACTAATTTATCCAACTATAGAATTGTGTAGTTATTAGTGTTTAGTGTTCATAAAGCGCTTCGATAGCTACAGACGGTGCTGGCTGAACATCAGCGCTGCGGGTGTCTGACACCTCAGCATTATGCTGAGCCAGTGACCGATTCACCGCCGCGATGACACACATCCCTCGTTTCTATGTGTTTTTTGTTGTTTTTGTATTAATGTGTCTTGTGTGGTGCTTGCTTTGTAGTTTGGCGGTACACTTTCATCGCATCATCCTTACTGTCATCGGAATTACAGACACATGCCAAATTGCAAGCCAATCGGATATCTAGAATGCGTAAAAATCGAGTTGCAAAATTTGACCGGAAAAAGTAACGAAGTCAAATAAAAACTTGTAGCTTGCAAAAAGTACAGGCGAACGGAGAACCTCCTCTAATTTCTTTAAAGTCCGTTAATAAGCACTAAATGCTAGATTCAATTCAGGTTGACCTACATTTTCAACGCGAAGCTGAAGTCTACCTTAACACCTTAATCGCCGCGATCCGTGCATGCCAGCAGTATCGCTAACAATGCGTCGTCAGCGTCAACATGCGCATCGGCATTTATTCTACGGTCACGGGTTCCGTACAACGTGCAGCATCGGCGTTTATTGTACCAACCAGGGCGCTACCACGATCACGATCTTGTTTTGATTTAAAAGGTTAGGTCCTAAATTGCGCAGAGTTGCAATTAATTGAATCTCTATTGCACTGTTTATAGACGACACTTCACTATTAAAAACCGAAGATTACGGAACAGAGGTGGTGATCCGCGCTCGGGTCGTATCTTGTCCAAAAGCTCTCCGTCACCATCCAACGTGGCAATGCTGGGAGCGGGATAGGGACTTTTGACACGAGTCAGGCCCGGGTGGTTAGATTAGATTAGGTTAAGTTAGTAACAGATTTAAGGTTATCAATAAATACTTCTAAATTTGTTGATTTCTAGTGAATTATTTAAGAAATTTTATTCATAAAAAATACTAAAAATTATGCACATTACTTGCCAGTAACATTGTTCGCGTGGAATTGCATTTATTCAATAAATCGCAATTTTTTAATGCATGTAATGAATAAAACGAGTTCACACGTGCCCCAACCACTAACACCGACTAGTTTGGGCCTCCAAGTGTGTACCGGGACTCGGGTAGCGTTGAATGCATCGCTAGCCCGGTAAGCACACGTACTCACGCGATGGTACGTTCTCATTGCACTACGAGTAAAAAGGATGGACGATAAAACAAGCAGATAAAACAGAGTCAAATAATAGCCTACAAAATTGTATCGGTGGGGTAACACTTGGGTACTCCGTCTCCAGGTCTATAGAATAGAATATAATAGAATATATTTATTTGTAAAGAGTAAGTGGGTACACGGAGTAATGTCAATAGGTGGTATGGCGATAATCGAATCTTATTTTTTTTTTTATGTTATTGTCTTAAAAAAATTCAATGCATTAAGAGGTAGCTCTTGCGTGCATTTCGGCAGATTGTTAAAAATGTTCATGCACATGACGAAACAATGATTATGATATAATCCTGTCCTGGGAGCACAATCATAGACCAATGTTCCAGGATTTCTTTTATTTCTTAAAGAGCTTCTCCAGCTGTTTTGAAAAGGTACAAGTGCCTTTTTACAAAAATGTTTATTATTTAGATCTGAGTATGACGTATATACGTATTCCCTTGACGATTTTCGCAGAGGATACTTTTCTAGTCGGAAGCTATACATGTACAAGCGCCGCAGATATAGAGACGCTAGCATTTTATTTTAATTTATTCAGTACATACATACATATTATCACGCCCGAAATCCCTAATGGGGTGGGCAGAGCCACAAGACTACTTGTGGCCACGTTCGATTAATTAGTCCTAAGATGGTATGATGCACCGTATGGTGACAGGTGATCAGCCCATCGCCCATACAGATAGTCCACCATGTTGGAGAGGACCCGTCCCTTAGTCGACTTTTACGACATGCCAGGATGATAAGCATCTGCACGCATTCTATGCTAATTCTTCACTCCCAGTGCCGCAGAGGAGTCTATTCAGTAACAACAGCAAATCAGAAATCTCGGCGCGTCTCATCGCACTTCCGGTGACCAGTTCCATTACCATGAGTTTATGCAAACCGTTCTCGTAATAGAAAACTATTGCTCGGTCCCTTTTAGTTGTATCGGCAGCAAGCAGTACTTCCGATAGATTTCGATAGCGTGAACGGTTTGCTAAAACCCATGGTAATGGTACAGACGGCTGGCAGCTATTTTGACCAAAGGTTAAGTTTAGTTGTGCAAAGGGGGAATGCTGCCAGCCCGGGCACCATGACGGCGGATTTTTATTTGTAGAGTCGTTTTTGGTTTTAATTTTCTTTTTAGATTTATTTATAGTTTAAGGTTAATAAATAAGGATGGGGCGGAGCGTGGCCATCCTGTACACAATACTTTATAAAACTTCAAATATTAGATAAAATCGGTGACGGCGCCAAATAATGCCTTACCTCAATCAATGTCAAATTTTTCAGAAATTTTTCTCTCCGTAGATTAATGAATCTCACGATATTAAGTGATAAAGCGGCATGACCTTTGTGCAACCGGGTAAAGACCGACACTATGACCTTTTAAGACCGTGTATAAAAATACTTGTCGTATTGTCTGTTGACGTGGAAACGGGCAACGCGTGCCCGATATCGATCCACGGAGGAAACAAATTAACAAGAGTTGAAGAGTGCGTGGGGACAGAGGGAACCTAACCCATCCACTGCCGTCTGACGCGATCCGACAAAGGAAGAAATTCATTATTTTAACACTTTTTTGTCTCAAACTAATCAGTTTGTTCTTGTTATTATGTATGTTTTAAAAAATACTATAAATAGGGATGTTTCCTGAGTAAAAAATAGTAATTCTAATTAGTCCGTCACTTTGATAATCAAAAAATATTGAACACGTATTTTTTGCTTTACAAATCAATCAAAATTGACAAAGATAACGCGCATCAAAGTTCGGGGGCTCATGGCGTCACGCGGAACTTCAACGCACTATATCTTCGTCAGTTTTTGTTTAATCGACAAAAGAAAAAATATGTGTTCAATATTTTTTTATTATTTAAATGAATTAGAATTTTTCAGGAAACTATCCTATTACTGCTGCAACTACTTGAGAACTAAACAAATATTTACTCTAAACCCAATTGTAAAAAAATCACGTGTTATATCAGATTATTACCAGATTTGCCAAATGCTAGCGGCGCAAAACTGCAGCTTACCTATAAATAAAACAAAAATCATTATTAGAATGTTATCCTAAGTTTCCGGCCTTATATTTCTCAGGGCAGTAATGCAAGGACATCTAAAGCACTTTTCAATAAAGTTTTTTAATGCAAAGAACTTTTTCTTCCTACTACGCTTTAATTTCATCATAATGGCCTTAAATACTCAGCACAAAGCAGCCCTTATTTGCTCTAGAGCAAATAAAGTTGCATACAAATTTCATTACTGCACTGTTTTGTTTTTTTTTTATTTGGTTGTTTGATCAAGAAGTTTACACCAACAGCTACCCAATCCGCCCATTCACAGTCCGACGGGACAGCCGACCACTCTTTTGTGGACTTACTGTTAGCAAAAAAAAAAACAGGCTACATATCGGCGGCCATATCGAACTGTGACTGTCTCGTCTAAAATGTTATGCTCAAAGTACTGGCTGATAAGATAGTATGGGTTACAAAAAGATTAAAAAAAAAATTGGCATAATATGACAATTAATAGGCTAGATACAAGATTTCTGTGAAAATTTTCGGATTTTCGACTTTAGCTTCAGAACGAATAGACCGATTTTAATAAATAGGGTATCTTAAGATTCGGGGAGAACGTGCGAGTGTCATAGGCTATATAAAAATTCTAAGGGTGCGTCATAACAGGTGCCAAAATCCATTTTACTTCGCTAGTTGGGTTTAACTGTACCTTTACGTTTTTTTACCAACTTTTAGCAGTAGTAGAAAGAAAAGCAGATTATGCACCTCGCATCAAGTGATTTGTTATTGCGCTCGTGTTTTTAGAGCCCTCACTTGCGTTCGGGCTCCAAACCAACACTCGGCGCAATAATGAATCACTTTCTGCTTGGTGCAACAATCTACTATAGAAATACATTGACGACGCGTAGCCTAGTTGGTAGTGACCCTGCCTCCGACGCAAGCGTCCCGGGTTCGATCCCCGGTACGGGCAAATATTTGTGTGATGAGCACGAATGTTTGTTCCTGAGTCTTGGATGTTTCCTATGTATTTTAAGTATTTATTTCTCTATATAAGTATTTATATCGTCGTCTAGTACTCATAACACGAGCCTTTAGAGCTTACTTTGGGACTAGATCGATTTGTGTAAAGTTTGTCCCCTGATTTATTTATTTATTTATTATTTATTTACATTTATATACATTTTAACTTAGGAGCAAGCGACATGCTCAAGAAAAGTATCGTAAGCTCACATGAGCTTTGGACTCCGCGACCTAGAACCGACGGTCTTCAAATTTTAAGTGAATCACTAAACAACATACGTTTCCCTGATTTACCAATAAAGATGTAATTATCACTGGTACGTGTAATTCTGATGGCAATCCCACTAATATTATAAACAAGCGGTCCCGCCATAGCATCGCCCGCGGTAATTTCCATACGAACTTTGAACCCCCTTTTCACACATTCAGGTGTTGAATAAAAAAATCCTTTGCAGTTGCTTTAGTTGCAACAGTAATATATAGCTTTGGATATTCGTTGATAATGTGATTCGAACAGATATACCGGCAAATTTATTCGTTTCCGACGAAAAAACGCAAACCGATTTCAAAGCGGACAAAGTCGCGGGCAGAAGCTGGCGCTATATAATGAATTCGGGAACCAAGCCGTCCTTATTATCTTTGAAAAGATTTTTTACGTCATTTTTGACCGAATTTACAAACGCCACTTCAGCATTCGATTAAGTATAGATTAAATAGTTAAATGTCCCGCAACTAGTTGTCAGCCTATCGTCATTTAAACATCACTTTAATTAAAGATCAATTTGAGTGGCCTTTGTGAATACTCTATGTCCGCGGTTACTCTGCATCGTCCGTTCCGGCCGATCTGACCACTACTCTCACCTCACACGGACGGCAGGTTATTCCATCTACGACACTGACACGAAAACTTAGGGGAATACGAACGCAGCTATGATATCAGAAGAAAATAAAGGTGAATATTTTTAATACCACTGTCATACGAGTAGATGTAGTGGGCCCAATTCGAAACGGTGTCGCCTTTTCCGATCACCGAAGTTAAGCAACGTCGGGCGCGGTCAGTACTTGGATGGGTGACCGCCTGGGAACACCGCGTGTCGTTGGCTTTTTGCTGTTTTTCTATCATTATATTCATTTATTTTGCCACAACCCATAAAATCTCCCTGACCTTAAAATAAGAAACGTCAAATTCGATTTAGTAGCACCAAGCTGTCAAAACCGAGTTTGAAATTACTAGTTTCAAGTTAATCTAATTTTTAACGAACCTTTCGAATTGGTCCCAGTGTCAAAATAATCACTAAACATTATTTTCGCCTGTAAAACGGTAAAATGACACCCATTTACAACTGTCAAAAGTTTCATATGTTACAAGTATGTTACAAGTTGACGAACGCACCACGTCTGTCACTTCTCTATCTACCTCTAAGAGGAGTGTGAACCTACGGTTTTTCATAAAAAGGGCGATAACGAACGATTTCCACCCCTTAAATGTTAACCGATGGTGACCATTTTTGATAGGACGTTTTGGTTTTTTCGCTTTAGTCAATAAATTCAGTTTTATTGTTGTTCTAGTATTCTCATACAAAAACGAATTTCGGCGATTATTCGACTCTGTTGATCTTCAATCAATATTCAAAAAACCGGTCCAGTGCGAGTCTGCCTCGCGCGCCGAGGGATCCGTAATTACGTATGAAAAAGAAACAGTACCTTGTAAGTACGGAACCCTAAAACAGAAAAAAAATAGCTTTTAACAACGGGGTAACCATTTACAACCTACCTATGAAATAAGACAAAAAAGAACTTTCGCAAGCTCCTATCTCCGATCAAATCGTAGAGTGCGATACGACTTTGCAAAGGTTATTCCGTTTAACTTTTTTTTATGTGATGTAATTACTACAAATTCACAGTTTTCAGACTTTCTCCTTTGACACTGCCTCTTGCCAAATTTCATGATTCTAGGTCAACAGGAAGTACCCTATAGGTTTTGATTCCCTATGGATTCCCTTTGATATTAATTTCAACTTGATACCTCCACGAGTTCCTGAGAAAAAGGTCTTGACAGACAGACAGACAGACAGACAGACAGACAGACGGACAACCGAGTGATCCTATAAGGGTTCCTTTTTTCTTTTGAGGTACGGAACCCTAAAAACGTATAGACCTAGATTTTGTTCTAACTGACAACCTATCAAAAATTGGTCAAAATCGGTTATCGTTTAAGGGGTGGAAATCGTTATCGCGTTTTGTATGAAAAGGGTGATTTTTGCCGTTGGTTCTCAGTCCTCTTAATAGTTTCGTTTATCCACTGATCAGCCGCTACGCACGTAAGAGAATCGACAGGAAGATGGGTTACTGCATCAAGTAGACCATGATCAGATGCCATGTGTGATTCAATATTGACTACAATATTTGCATGCCGTTTGTAAATAGCTGAAGAAGGCCGAACTAGTGATTAAGAAAAATAACATGACATCTATAATTAAGCATTTTTCTTGCAAAAAATTACTATTACTATTACTATAAATATGTATGTTAGTATGTAAGGTATTTATTTATGTATCGGCCACTGATACCTGAAATAAATGGTTTTATTATTATTATTATGCGGAGTCCATTCGATAATATGGTTTATGATTGGGGTCCAGAGCTGTGCAAGGAAGTCCTATTTATTGGTGGATTTTTAGTTTAATGCACAACTCGCTCACAGTCTTAGCGACCTTGCCATTAACGAAACGTCTGCTAAGTAACCACTTACTTTACAAAAGTAGAACTACCTTTCAATAACCCCAAGGGAACCGGGTCACTCTCAGTCCAATCGAAACATAGCTACGGAACTCATGTCATAGAACAATTTCCCCGCGCCGATTGGCTAATGCCTACCGGAAATGGCTGCGCCTGTGACGTCACGGCACTTCCGGCAGCCATCGATGTTTGCAGGTTCATAAAAAATGTATGCCGGTCTTGTTAGGTTCACTTAGGAGCTAAGGATACGCATTTATACGTATAGCTATATAATACGTGTTGAATAGTTTAAAGGTATGTTGCCGGCAAGCTGCAATCCGGCTATAGAATCATTGAGAATTCTTAAAGGACCAATAGTAATATAGTAGATTCTAAAAGGGTATAAAAATGGTGTTCTCTCGTATATAAAACCCATTTTTACCTCGAACCTATAGCCCTCTCGCCGAGGCTCGGTCGGCTAAATATATATCTGTAAAAATGTTTTATGCCCTTGTAGTTTTATGTACTATTATACACCTTTGAATCTTCGAACTGGGCCCACGTTGGGACTACTGCCCAGTCCCTTTCACTATGAGAGGAGGGCTGTGTCCAGCAGTGGGAAGTGATAGGCCGATAATAATGATAATGACTTTGAATAGATAAACTGATATGCCATTTTTTTGTTTTTCAAGCACCAAAGATACAATTCATCTTAGTTTGGGTGCTGAGTGTGATTATATTCATCCATATATATTTGTTAATACAGATATATCTGTAGTTACTTTATTTTATTACCACTTACTTAAGTTAGAATCCGTCAAACCCTCTCTCGAATCGATCACAGCTATTAAATTAGAAAGCATATTTCTCGATTGGCCGGATCCGAGTGGCTATTCGATTATCGCGCGCGGCCAGTTCGCACAGGGGGGACACTCGGTCCTTCGAGCCGGATGCATTCGATACTTAAAGCACTCATGCGCATAGTTGAACCTGAGAATGGAATAGAATCGGATAAAAGTAAGCGTCTGCGTGGCGTCTGGTATATCAAGACGAGATAGTCTCATAGACACATGTAGTACGCATGTCAGTTATTGTTACCTACATCAAACATTCGGCCGGAATCTGTACTCAAGGTCAAGGTATTTTTGAACTTCTAAATATACGCAACATGCTGGCAATTGTTTTCATTCAAGCGTTTTTTAACCAATATTGCCTGAGAAAGCGTAATGATTTTTATTTTCAACAAAAAGTTAACATACCTACATAAGAAAGTCGCGCCTTGTTATACGCATCACAAGGAAACGTCAAGAGTCGGCGCGAGTTGGTCGTAGTCAGGGCATAGGTAGACGGACCCACGGACGGTAGACATAGCTTTGACACGGGGAAGCCCCCCCCCCCCTTTCGCCATGTCTTCTGGGGGGGGCATAAAAAAAACCAGAGCAGTAAGCTCGTTCGTTCTCGTCATTACACCCAAACGGCGGCGTGCGGGGGGGTCAGAACCCGCTAAACCCCCCCTTATATACGTCCGTAGTAGACCCGAATGTGTCTGAGCCAGAATAGGTAACGGAGTTGAACTACTCTGCGTAGAATCACCACAATCAGAATAATTTGTATTAGATTTATTCTTCGTTCTAAACTCGAGTCAAATTACAGTATCCAATAAGCGAACGTAAACCAGAAATGCGAATTTTAAATAACTGCGCTGCGTGGGGTGAGTTTCGATATTTTAATTTGGGCATAAACGAACCCCGATATTGGGAACAGGTATGTACGGTTAGCACGGCAGTCGGAAACAAGTTAGCAGTTAAAGTATACAGCGCGAAGTCTCTTAAAAATACAGGAACAAAATATTTTTAGTGTGCGGATGTTAGTTGAATAAAAAGTTTTAAATATAATATTAGAATACTTAAGATACTGCCGCATTCTGACAGACTCCTTCTGACTTTTGTGAATAATAGATACTGACTACCAAAGATTATATAGTTTTTATGTATCAAATTTGCGTACACATACAAGTTACCTCAGAATAAAATAAGAAAACCAATTACATTAAATTAAATATCACTTAAATTAGAAAAATTATGAACAATTTTATTAACGGTCAAATGAAACTTATAAACATCTGAACCGTTTCCAGCATAAAGTGCGTCTCTTCATGCTGAAGTTACACCCCAGTATACGAATTGTGTTTGTATTGTGTCGATAAAAAATATTAATAATATTCTACATAAAAAATAAAAAATATACGCGTCGAACTGAGAACCTCCTCGTTCGGAATTTTTGAAGTCGATTAAAAATGACATAGGTACCTGCAGGGGCGTGCATAGGAATTTCAGTCAGGGTAGGCAGTGAAAATAAAAAGTTTAAAATACCGACCAAGTTGCGGGCAAGAGCTAGTTCAAATTGCCAAAACAAGCGCTGTTAGCTGAAAAACAGTGCGTCAGGGCAATGCAGACATTTTGACATTTTGTAAGCTGCTATGCAGAAACTTGAAACTCCTGGCCATGGCAAGCATGTACATCTATGAAAATTTGTTTATTTGTTAAATTGCATCCAGAACTTTTCAAAACAAATAAAGACATATGTAAGTTTAATACAAGGTACCCTAACCGTCATGTGATTCCTGCTAAAAAGACAAATTAGTACGGCAGGAACATATACCTACTGCATGTCGATTGGCATTTACAATCGTTTGCACGATAACACTAAGATGGCAACTTATTTAAAACTAAACTTAAAAATTGGTTAGTACAAGAATGTTTTTACTCTGTTCATGAATATTTTGATTATTTTAAATATTGCTGAGACTTATGTTTGTAATAACAATCCAATGTAAAAAGAGCCCTGACGGCAATACATTTTTATCGTCGTCAGAGGTCTGAGGCAGTGCCTCTGAATAATTGTATGGAGAAAATGTATTCGTGTGCGTTTCTTGTTAATATGTGGTGATTCTTGTATTCGTATTGAGTTCATATACAGTAATTCGCACAGAAATGTCTTTAAATGTGTTGTACAAAATGAGGCAGCCGAGACCTTTGCCTCTTTTGCGTGACGTTTACTATTTAGAAGGTGGCGTACGTTCCGTTCGAAGTCAATTTTAGAATTTTCTGGCAAGTAGGCTCCGTTGATCTCATAATTAGCGTGAAATTGATACCTTATTTAATGTAACGTAAGATTGAATTTAGTTTGTCTGTTTGTAAGATTTTTGGTAGCAAGGAATAAAAAAGGATATAGGTATTTTTGGAATGTAACAATAAGTAAATACGAGGTATGAATTACATATAAATCGGACATTTTGCCAGGGTAGGCACTGCCTCAATGCCTCTATGAACTGCACGCCCCTGGGTACCTGTAGGTGGATTAGTTCAACAATGTCAATCAATGTCAATATGGGTAACGTCAATGTCGGATTATTTATACAATGTGTCTTTATCTATCTCTTTCTGCAAATTTTATCGTGCACAATGTGCGATTTGTCCATTAATATATGACTTATGTTTGTTGTGATGAAGTGTTGTTAAATTAATATCTTAAGTCTGTGTCTGGGTGTAATCTTTCGGGGATGGTAAACGGGCTGGCGTTTTGGCAATTAATAACCGCCATTCGGGCTTTTCTCAGCTGCTTTTATCAGCACCGTTCCCGCTGGCAACAAATGTGAAGCCGAAGTTCAATGTCAATCAGTAAAGCCAGATATCATGACATACTTGATTTTGTCTTGGTGTTTAGGCGACTGCTGGACCACTTCTCCAAGTCCACACCATTAAGCATGATCCTCGTTTTAGTTATGAAAATGTAGTAAGTGTGATTACTTTTTAAACTTTCGCGATCTTCATTCATAACACTATTGTTTAATAAAGAAAGAAGAACAAAGAAAAGCATTTATTCCACAGAAGACACAGAGTAAAATAAATTAAGAAAACAATACAAAACAAAATGGTGGTGTGTTCACTCGCTGCAGTGAATGGGACACTGGTTCAGCATAATGCCACAATATAATCAAGTACTTGATTCATCATCATCATCATCATTATCAGCCATAAAACATCCACTGCAGGACATAGGCCTCCTCCAAAAATAGTCGCCACGCTTGGCAGGCGGGTTGGCAACCGCAGTTGGTCGTGATAGTGCTCGAAGGACGCTGCTGCCCATCCTTCGGTTGGTCCCTCTGTCGCCTTTTACGACACCCACGGGAGGAGATGGGGTGATGCTATTCTTAGCCGGCACCACACGGGCAGTGTACTTGATTATATTGTGATAATTCTGAGGTGTCCGACACGTACACCGTTGCACCGTTTATCCACGAGTTCTCCACCACCTCTCTCTCCGGTTCTCGCGTTCCATACCGCAGTAAGAACACGTGTATACATATAATATAAATAAGTGTCATGTTAAAACTAAGTTTCGTTCTGTAGGTATATGCCACATTTGTAACACGATATGTCTGCAGACTAATCTTTTAACTTTAGGCAACTAATACAATTAGTTTTTAGCCTAAAGCGCATTACACTTGTACGATTTAAAGCCTTACTAATTTAGACACGTAAACATAACTGAACCGATGAATGATGTTATTGTTGAAAATATTCTCTTTCAGTTGCCGATGCAGTTTGTTTAGCAAAACAGTTATAAAAATAAGTGGCAATTAGACGAATACATTTCTAAACTTCAGACGAATGACTAATTTCAAGATTTAGTGTCTCAAACTGAAATGCATCATATTATTTATCTATTTATGGGACAGTCAATGTTAGATATGATAAATCTGTCAACAACAATAATAAACTGTGTATTGTTAGAAAGCGTAAGATGCTGACGGTACGGCGGCAATTTCGTGACGCTTCGGCAAGGGTACACATTGCTCGGTCATTGATTAAGCCCTGACTGCTAGTTTGGGCATGGAGCGTAAATCGCGCAAATTGTTGCTAACACGTTTTTTTACCTTTCATCACACTTGCTCGGAAAGGGGGTTATTATACGCAAGCGTATAGAGCAACTATAGCCGATTTAACTCCTCTATGGGCCCCGCCGTCAGCGGGAGTTATACTGGAGTTGCGGGGCGTGAGTTTCGAACTCCCATGGGCAGTTAAGTGCGCCAGGTCGGCGGAGCTGCTCGGGAGCCGCAGCCGGCGGGGCGCGCGACCGCAAGCCGGCGGAGCTGACCCGCGCTGATCGCAACGTACGCTCAGTTTAAGAACACCCACCTGATGGTAATTCAAGATGTAAAATGGAAATAAAATTAATATATATACTTTTTTTTGTCTAATTTTTATTTCATTTCCTCGCAAATGTGATGAAAAACATTGTGTGTATCACGGGCAGTAAGGGGATAACAAACTCGAGTCATAAAAGCTCTCGCCTCTCGGCGTCGGGCTTCTAATAGACTCTCGTTAGTTATCCCCTTCTTACGGCCCTAGATGCACAATGTACTATTTGTCTGTTAACTTTGTACAGTGATATGACGCTAGTAAATGTATTAATTAAAATATAAATAATTATTATATCCATACAATGGGTCCAATTCGAAACGGTCGCATCAATTTAAAAATCCCTAAACTTAAAATCAGAAACATCAGATTCAGATATTAGATTTTGTATAGCACAAAGCTTTCAAAATGGCGCATCTTATTTTAAGTTTACCCATAGCTTACGCACACCCTATTGCTGATGTCTTAGTTCTTACGAAATACATACAAAAGTCTAATATTGCTTGATTCACACGCTATTATATCATCGTGGACGGTGGGGTCGGTGGTGATGCGGGGTCACACCGCATGATGCGGGAGGGAATTTTTTCAATTATAACAGTGTCACTTAAATGGATATCATGGATGGTGGTTGACATGCGTCTGAATCTGCGATAGTGTCATTCGCTATTTTTAACCTCGGACTGTACAGTGTCCCTGGACAAATTAAATTCCTTAAGCCTAATAAGATATAGTTTCCGTTAAACGCATCTTGATGCAAGCTGCAAGGCGCTTCCTAAGGTCCATACGTTATAACCAATCACGTTACGATCCGACGCGGGCCAATGCAATTTCAACCAATGAGCACTTCGCGCCGGGCTTAACTCGGTTGACCTATTTCATCGCCATCTATGATTAGTTCCTGATCATTAAAGTTCAATTCTAGGTTCAAGTCTTAACGCATTTGATATTATGAAATGGGTTTTGTGACGAAACATGAATTATATAACCATTTTAGTAAAATAAGAAATATGTTGCGATCATATAATCTACCTAGGCGTATGATCAAATGCAACAAATTGCAAAACGATACGAAGCGTTTATGGCTATCCCCTCGATGGAAATTATCCTATGTTCTTTTCTTTAGACTTCAAAGTAGATCGTAGCCTCATTTATTCGAAGACCATACGGACGGAAGGACATGGCGAAACTATGAAACCGTATGTATACGTCCGGTTTTTTCACCGGACCACGGACCGGCAAAACAGGAATGCATAGAAATAATCGCCGGTCCGGTATCCGGTACACGTACACACATTCAATTATAGCCATACAACACTGCGAGTCCGGCAAAATCCGTTGACCGGTGAAAACAACGGACGTATACGATACATACGGCTTAAGGGTTTGACTACGGAAACCTAATTACTGAGGATTGTAACTTACAACCGCATGAAAATTTCTTTCACCGATAACCAACTGATAAAATTAAAAAAGAAAGAAACATTTATTCACTAACACAGAAGACACACAGAGTAAAATAAATATAAATTAAAAACAATACAAAACAAAATGGTGATGTGTGTGTCCTCGTGGCAGGGAATAGGACACTGGCTCAGCATAATGCCGCGGTGCAAGACAACAGCAGCGCTAATTTTCAGCCAGCACCGTCTATGACTCACGGAGCGCTATACAAATACACTACATGCTAATAATTATTTATTTACTACTACTTAGATGGATTGGTCATACATATATAGTTAATATTGTGATAATGTGTTCAGAATAATTACTACTATACTACTTCTTACAGACTCCTCTGCTGCACTGGGAGTGAAGAAATAGCATAGAATGCGTGCAGATGCTTATCATCCTGGCATGTCGTAAAAGTCGACTAAGGCCCGTCCCTTACTCTCCGTCTCCAACATGGTGGACTATCTGTATGGGCGATGGGCTGATCACCTGTCACCGTACGTTCATCATACCATCTTAGGACTAATTAATTAATCGAGCGTGGCCACAAGTAGCCTTGTGGCTGGCTCTGCCCAACCCATTAGGGATTTCGGGCGTGATGCTATGTATGTATGCGTAAAATGTTAAAAAAAGGAAAAAGATAAAAAGTTGTAAAACGGAAGCAATTAAAGACCCCCACAATGATTATTGTTACCGTGGAGAATTCACTCGAATTTACCAGCATTTTGTCGTGTCAATACAGCTGGTCTGACCCAGTTTTACCGGTAACTAGTTCCCGTTCCGTGTTAGAAATTGTTTGCGTCAGATATATTGCGGCTAGTCGTGTTTTCAAGCGAACTAGAATACTCAGGTAAATTAGCTTGCAATTAAAATATTTAAATTGCACTAGACGCCAAATATGTTTTAAACGACATCAAAAAAACCGAATGAGGTTCTCAATTCAACGCGTATATTTGTTTTTATATGTCTATTGACGACGCGGTTAGCCTAGTTGGTAGTGACCCTGCCTCGGAAGCTATCGGGCCCGGGTTTGATTCCCGGTAAGGACAAATAGGTATATGTTCGATAAGCATATTTGTTTTCTTTCTTATGTACCTATTTAAGTATTTATTTATCTATAAGTATGTATATCGTCGTCTAGTACCCGATAATAAAACAAGTCACTAGAGCTTACTTTGGGACTAGATAGATTCATGTAAAGATTGTCCCCTGATTTATTATTTATTATATGTATGTTTGTTTCGATAATTCGGTACGAAGCCCTAGCATGTTTCTTTATATATTTAACCAAGCAAAAGCAAAATGCGATGCTATGCGGAGTATTTATTGAAATAACTTTCGTGAGGGAATACGATTTTGCTAAATAAGCTTTCATATTTCAAGAATTCCCTTTATTTTAATATCGAATATAGAAACATCAAACAATAAATTCATTAAAATAAATATTAAACTGTTAACTGAAACGTACGCAAATATTTGCATTAAATTCAGACTAAAAGTAAGAAAACTTTTTTGAATGTCTATTTCATTAGTAAAACATTTCTTTGGACAGGTACATTGTATAGCGAATGAATAAGTGTATAAAAGGTAAATATCTATATACAGGTGACTTTGAAGTCGTAGTCTTATCTTATCTTAGAGGGTGGGGTCCTTGCGGATACACTTCGACCCTATGGGATCTTTTGTGTAATTACCCCTTTTTCCTAAGCACTATCCATAGCATTCTCCACCACTTCAATGAAGTGACTTGTGGAGCGCAGTGGTAGTGCCTTGAATTCCCCTGGTTCTGGATAACCATTGCCAAGTATTTTCATTCTTAGTCTGGCGAGGGCGTCGCATTCGCACATGATGTGTTTCATTGTTTCTTCCTCTTCGCCACACATTCTACAGCTTGTGTGACTACGTGGTAAGATCTACCTACACGTGACTTTAAGTCGTAATACAAAATCAATGTTTCTGGCTCAGTAGGCAAATAACGCACTAACTCCGATGCTAAAGAAAAAGTGTCACCCTACACCCAGTAGTTGTTTGTCATACTTGTACATTTTAGTTATTAATTTTAGATGTCAATGAGCAGGAGTGTCCAATTTTAAGAAAATAAATTAGGATGAATTTAAGAATAATCAAAGGTGAATTTCTTAATTCCAGCATTGTAGGCACGTGCAGGGGTTGTTAACCTAGGTATGTACCTAAAACAGTGGCTTCGCATTACTTCTTCAAAGTCATCGTAAGAAACACTACGACTGCGCCACCAATAATGCAAAATTCAACCATTTAAAAAAATGCAAATCATAATTCCCAGTAATATCTAAACAAAACGACCCTAAAAATCTAAGCGCATAAAAAAATAAACCGCGACTCGAACAATAATAGCTGAAAAATCGCTCGAGTGCGTTCAAATAATTTCTATATTATTCCAGTTAGACAAAAGGGGGAGTTTAGAAGGGGGAGAATAATACGATAGTGGTTTGAGTGATAGAGTGAGGAGAGCCCTTGGAAATGTCAGAATTAGGGTCATATTTGGCACAACGTATCAGCTTAGCCCTACAGCGTGGCGCTTCCAGCCTTCTGGGCACCCTGCCAGTATATTATTATTTTGTATATTATTTAGTTTTATTACAATACAACATATGAAAAGACTTTTGAATGTAAAAGGAACGCATACCATGTTTTTACATTATTAGAATTAGTTGTTACTTATTTGTTAAGCAATTTTGAAACGTTTGCGTAATAAAACTTGATAAAGTAATATGATGCCAAATGATAATTTGACCAAATTTATAAAATGCGAAATGCTAAAGATTCGTTTGGGAAATGTAACTACTGCGATAAGTTTTTGGGAAGTGAAATTTAACGCGAAATATTTTGCTCAAAGGGCAGTACACCCGACAAAACATAAGAGGGATATTTTCTGGGTAAAAAAAGTAATTCTAATTTGAAAGTCAGTTAGATTATCCAAAAATATTGAATATATACATATTTTTTGCTGTATCAAATCAATCAAAATTGACAAAGATAACGCGCATCAAAGTTCGGGAGCGGGGGTTATGACGTCACTTAATGGTAAAAAGTGTACAAAGTCGTGACGTCACGCGGAACTTCAACGTCTTCGTCATTTTTTGTTTAATTGACAAAAGAAAAAATATTTGTTCAATATTTTTTTATAGTGTAAATGTCGGCCAAATTAGATTTTTTTAGGAAACTAGCCTATTACTCCGATCCGAACTCATACACTGCAGTTTTTAATTTATGGGACGACGTTCTAAATGGGACTCGTCGTCAAGCGTTCGTCCAGCTGGATAGAGAATCACAACCCAACAGAATTGTTGCCACAAATGGATCTGTCAACGCCTCGGGGGCCAGACGGAGCACAAACACGAAGTATCGGTCTTATACACGTATACTAACTAATATTTATAGGAATATCTATGTTTTATTTACACATGTATTTCCTATTAGCTTTTGTCTGCGAGTTCCTTTGTGTGGGTGTGGGTTTTGTTCTTTATTTTTCCCTCGAGAACTGCATTTTTTCGGGATAAAAAGTAACTTATGTTAATATTACTAGGGCCCTCCAACTATCGCTAAATAGCTACCATTCATTATATAAGGGTTAATTGTTAACGCATTTATTGCCACCGACGCACATACGCGTTTAATTTAGTTTTACTCAGTGCCGCGGACGCGTTTGTACGTTCACCACATACGGCAAGTCTCGCGTATTGATTTGATACGGCACCTCTGGGAAAAGGAGTTAGAACAAAGGATATTGGATATTATATTACATAGCAATCATTATCTGAAGTAAACAATAAAATAACAAAGATTTTTAAATTCGTTATTTTCTTATTTCTATTCTCACACTCAGTTTGTCTAGACATCCAGGGGTACTCAACCTGCGGCCCGAAGCCCAGCCACGGTATTATTTAGATTAATAAATGATTATATATAAATTGCGGATCTTATTGTACCTATGTGATATAGGTTTTTGCGGCGCGCCTTCTGTAGCAGTCACACATATTTGACCCACGAAAATAAGTTTTTATGTTGTTTTTCTAACGAGATTTTATGCCCATTGCACTTAATATTGCAATAAAATGCGTACACAAAATTGCATGTCTGTGCTGTTGACCGTTGAAGAGTTCCTTTATCTGGAGCTAACCCTGGGTTTCGATTGTGGTCATGCTTACCATAAACGCATTGTCATCGGAACTGAACCAACATGCAAAATTTCAGCTCAATCGGAAACCGAGAAGTCGGTCAAATTTAACTTGCAAGATTTGATTACAGACACCGAGAAAGGTGAAATAATAATAATAATGATAATAAAGTAAGCCAAAATATTAAAAACTTGTGAAAAAAATAAGTCTGGGTTACTAGTCTAGACATTGTCAGTTTCACAAGGTCACATTAATCTTTTATATTTGATGTATCGTTTTTTTTAAACCGATTAAATTTAATCGGCACTTATCCAAATGAAAGCATCCGGTTTCCTTTTACAACTTTAATAAGTGACATGATTTACGCAAAAACCGCCTTTACGTTAATGCCCTAAGAACCTTGACGGGTGGCTGCGTTTTGTGGTTTCGCTATAGGGTTGTCGTAAGGGGTGGCTCAGGATAAGGCTGATGTCACGCGTAGTGTTTTTTTATGGGACGAAAAATTATAGGACATTTTTAGCCAGGAAAGATACATTTGATTATCTGATTTCAGTTCATAGTATACATTTATATAATTTGCTTAATTGCTGGATTATTGATTCCCCAGAAATAATTTGGAATTCGTTTCTTACCTGTTACCTGGCTTACCGTGTTACTAATAAACTTAAATTTTCTTACTCTTAGTCAATTAATCCCATAAAAAATCTTCAGTTAATAAAATTGTTCATAATGACTATGAGTGCATCGATCTTGACAGTAGATCTATCAGAGACGGATGTTAGTTCTCTCTGCGTATTGTACAGGATTTATCATGGGGAGTGTTCAGAGGAACTGTCTAACTGTTTTTCAAGATTCTTGCACAACGCTAAGAGCTTGTCCAGAAAGGGCGAATTCGCCGCGAAACTTTTCGCGCGAAATCATTCGCGCGCGTAGTGAGATACTAGACACCAATACATCGCGTCCACAATCATCGCGCGAATTCAAAACACGCGCGCGTAAATCGCGTGCACTACGCCAGACTCTCGACTCGCGCGACTCGTAATACGCGCGAGAGAATCGCGACGAATTCGCCCTTTCTGGACAAGCTCTTAGTATACTTTATAGGATTTGAAAACAGCGAAATTCCCCGGGTAGGACCTTAAATTGAATGTTCCTTATCAATATTTACCACTCCAGCGTGAACGCAGCGCAACCACCATATTAGAATACAACATGAATTTTTAAAAACAGTTTACTGTCCATCGCCACTAGATGGCACTTTTATAGTTATTGGCGCGCCGCTCGATCCAACCTTCCTTATCAAAAGGGCATACGTAACGAAGGCGCACACGCCTTAGAGCGTATCGCTGTTGGTTATAGTCTAAAATACGTAATGCGGTGAAATGTCTGACGCATAAACGTCTTTTTGGAAACGTATTTCAGCCAAATGCGCCCCTGGTTAACCTTTTGGCGCTGAATCGAAAAGTATTGCATGCATTTGGAATAAGGATGACAAAACAGACTTAAAAATAGATTTTTAATAAGCACAGCTGCCCCATTATTAAATTTGCGCTAATATTATATTATAATTGCTCTGGGTGGCTAGCACGACATGCCCGCGAGTCGTTTGTCGCTCAGTGCGTCTCTGTCAAACTAGTCAAGTATGTAAGGGATGCACTGAGCGACAAACGACTCGCGGGCAAGTCGTGCTATACGTGCTGTTGTGATAATCTTACTGATCTGAACAGCGGATAAACGAAACTAATAATTTAGACTGTAAACACAAAATCATACGGTCTAAATATGAATGTGAGCATCACTTATCATCATCTGCGCAAGTTGGAGAATGAAATGGCCGTTCGTTCTGTTTTCGACGGGTAAAGCTTCTTTTATCTACACCCATATCATAAAACCTCCATAGTGTAATCAAAAACCGTAGGAAATGACCACCATTTTGACAACCAATTAGGTAAAACGAGTGCTGCAATGTTATTCCCGTATCGTTTTTAGTATAGAAATGAGATTAAATTTGGAACAGCTGTCAAAACTCAAGTGGGTCTCTATTCTAGTATCCATAGATATTAAAACAGTTATTGATACGATACGTCAATTCAGTATGTTTTTTTTTTAATATAATCTGCACAACATTTGATCTCGAGTAACATGAGAATAGAGACTTCATTCGTTTGTCTATGATTTAAAAAAAAATGGTCTTGACGGAGGATCGAATTGCCGTCATTATGTTGGTGTTTTGCTGAACGAAAGTAGAATTGTTGTTGAATTGAATAGAAAAAGTTGTTTGTAATTTACATTTTAGTTGAAAATATGAATAGTAGTCTTCTCGGAGTGTGTGTGATGTGAAAATGCCGGATATCGGAAATATGCAGCCACGATTGCAACAAATAACTTGTTGCCAGAAAATATTGTTTCCGAACACATCATGGAGGATTTATAATATGTGTGTAGATAAAGTTATGTATGCAACTCTGCATAATTTGGCCTTAAAACACACGTGCGATCTTATTATGAAACTCGCTAAAGCTCGTTTCATGAAAACCGCACTAGTGTTTTAAGGCCTATCATTATGCAACCGTTGCATAAACTACTATTCCACCGGCAAGACAAAACGAGAATTGTTCGTCGGAAAAAAACATTGAAATGGTCTGGGCAGGCAAAATTTCAATTCTCACTAGTGGAAAATGAGCTTTAACCGCGTTGGGTGAGAGATTTAACACCCTTCATCCTCGGATGTCAAGTCTGCGAAAGGTTGACCTGGTTAGTACTTTTAGTTTCGAAGGGCAGTTACCGAAGGTACGCAGCGGAACGAATTCTACGCTACTTATCATCAATACATAGAGTACCGTGACTTACTTATAGACAACGCACAGCCTAAACGGGTGCTCCTAGAGGTTTCAAATTTGGAGGAGACATTCGTCGAGTACCCTAGAGCGGGCTTGTAGCCCGAGCGGGCGAGTAGCCTAAGGATTGCTTTTTTGAAATTCCATCGCTAAAGGGGTGAAAAAAGGAGATAAAGATTGTATGTAAAATACCGCGGGCGAAGCTGTGGCGGATACACTAGTACAATTATTAAATAGTAAGAAGCCAAAATCTGTGCCTACATTAAAGATATTTGAGAAAAAATGCTCTCGGAAGCTTTAGAATCAATGACAGAAAAAAAAAAACGAAGATTTTCCAAAATTTCGTCCGTCTGTCTGTTTGCTCGCCAAAAACGTAAAAACTACCCGACCGAATTTAATAAAATTCGGTATGGCAATAGTTTATAAGATGAAGTAACATATAGGCTAGTTTTTATTTTGAAAATCAATTTTATTGGGGTTAATAACGTGGTTGAAAACTTGTATTAAATAATATCATTAAAGTGATATCTCACGAGACAATCACAAACGCAACACAAGTATACACATAACAACAAGTGTCGTCAGCAAGGAAACCCCGGGGAGAAGCCGGGATAACACAGGATTAGCGCATCTTGATTAAAAAATAACCGACAACGGCGCTGCCAACACCGATGCAGGAGATGTATTGCTGGATCAAGTACTTGAACCTCTTCGTTTCATATAATTTAATTTGTCATAATCATTCGTTGGACATAGTGTTTCATAATGCCATTTAAAATCGGTATGCCCTATGAGACTCCCGACTTTAAGACTGATCTAACGACGCTTAAGAGGAGTGTGATCCTACGGCTTTTCATACAAAAGGCGATAACGATTTCCACCTCCTAAAGGTTTACCGATGTAAATAAATTTTTGATAGGTTGACAGTCAGAACAAAACCTAGGTCTACACGTTTTGTTTTTTTCACTATCATCAATACATTCAGTTTTATTGCTCTTTCAGTGTTCTCATACAAAACTAATGTCGGCGGTTATTTGACTTTGTTGATCTTTAGTCAAATTTCAAAAAGCTTATAGACCTAGATTTTGTTCTGAATGACAACCTATCAAAAATTGGTTAGAAGCGGTCAACATTTAAAGAGTGGAAATCGTTATCGCCTTTTGTATGAAAAGGTTGATTTTTGCCGTTGGTTCACAGTCCTCATAAGTCAAGTTCCATCGTGGAGGAATACTTAATACAAAGGGTCTGCCTTTCATCCAAATTCGTCCAGCCGTTAAAGCGTCAAGGAGTAACAAACATGACACACACTGAGAAACTTTCACATTCACATTTTGTATAAGGATTTTTCGTATAATTTGTTTGTATTGCGTCTTATTTAATAGACATCGCAGAACAACCAAAGCATTCCGCTGAATCGACAAATGACTTCCTCAAACGGGTATCTTCCTAATACGTTGTCTCGAATTTTGAACTTTATTGCAGCGTCGACAAGATTATTTTAGCGAATTGACGGTTTGAGTAATATACGAGGTCAAGATAGTAAACAGACGGAATGTTTATCGATTATCTTCGGATTAGTCGTGATCTCGCACGCACTCGGCAGCTTAGTCGAGCGATTAGTCCGACGATACGGTAAACAGTATTCAGGAATGAATTAGGGAACGCTTCGTTGTGTGCGCTTTTGGATTAAATGAGTGAGCAGTATTAAGATGTGTCGCTGTCTTGAGTTTTCTTGAAATGTGACTTTTAAAGTGGCTCTTAAACGGGCTAGTTTTTCGGCAATTTAAAGCCGCAATTCGGGTTATTCTTTTTGTCCCCATTAGTGATGTAATACGTAATCTTTTTGGAGATAGCCCAAAGTCCAGCAATAAATTGACGAAAAACTAGCCCGTCAAAAGAAGAAAAGTAACCATTAGGTATAGAATCACTTCGTTGTCTGTCTGTCCAGACCCTCTTTCTTAGGAACGCCTGGAGGTATCAAGTTGAAATTAATACCTATCAAATACTGAATGCAATCCCAATCCCATGGAGCAAAAAAACAAACTTCTAATGGCCGAATTCAGAAAGGCCACTCAAATTGAGCTTTAATTAAAGTGACGTTTCTGTATAGGTTGACAACTAGTTGAGGGACATTTAACTATTTAATATCTAATCAAATGCTTAAGTGGCGTTTCTGAATTCGGCCATAAGTCAGTCAAAAGATATGGCCGTTTATGCCACACTAGCACTAGTGGACCCGCCACAGCTTCGCCCGCGGTATTTTCTATACAAACTTTATCAACCCGTTTTCACCCCTTTAGGGATGGAATTTCAAAAAATCCCTCCTAATGTCTCCTACAAATTTCAAACCTCTAAGACCACCCGTTTAGGCTGAGCATTGTCTATAAGTGAGTCACGGGACTTAGGTACTGTTTTATATGTATTGATATTGTGACACTCGCAAGGGAATCAAAACCTATAGAGTATACTTCCCGTTGACCTAGAATCATGAAGTTTGGCAAGAAGCAGTCTTATAGCACAAGAAAAGAGAAAAATACAAAAACCTTTTAGTAACAAAACAATTTTTTTTTTTTGATATTAAAACTTGTTTGCGGTCGGTAAACTGACCGTGACCGATATCGGGACAACAGTTTTCCAACGGTAAAGTTAAGTTTGTCCGTCAATCCAGTTTATCGTTTCGGAACCTTAAAATCAATACAACGTTAGTTCAAGTAACATTGTAACTCAGCATTTGATTAAACTTTGATCAACAATTTATTGACATACAAGCTTGCAACTGCAGGGTTGATGTTTAATCCCGTAATCCCACTAGCCCGGGATTTCGCGGGCTCCGGGATCCGACTGCCTATCAGCGTTCGTTGACGTTTTGTTGTTAGTACATTGTTCCGAGATGGGATTGTTAGGGCATTAAGACATTTGAAGCCTAGTTTCTAGACTTTACAGCTGCTGTAGTTAGGAGATTAATTCTAAAGATATTGAATCATGCTATAATGTTTAATATTATAAATGCGAAAATTTGTGTTTGTGTTTCTGTATGTTTATAACCACTCATTCACTTCATTAAACTTGGTATTGTATTAGCGTATTACCTTAGATTCTGGAATAGGACGTAGGGTACTTTTTACCCCGGAAAATTAAAACAATCCCGAGGAAATAACTATAATTGAATTCCACGCGGACGAAGTCGCGGGCAAAAGCTAGTCAGACATATAATAAAATCGTAAAATAGAAAAAGTATGCACATTCAAGATAACAATGAAAAAAAGCTAACGGGAGCTTCAGAATGAGCAAAACAATGCATCCCAATGGTTTTTGAATGTAATGTTTGTTCGTCTGTTTGATTGTATGTGCGCGATAAACTTTCAAGCTTGATAAGACGTTAGGAATCGGTTTGTAGCCTGGAACCTATCTGTACCATTAACATAAGTTTATGCAAACCGTTCTCGTAATAGATTAACCATCACTCGGTCCCTTTTACGATACAAGTAAAAGCAACAAGCAGTATTTCCAATAGATTTCGATAACGAGAACGGTTTACATAAACTCATGGTAATGGTACTGGTTATATGTGCTCTGTGGTTTAATGAATCAAAACATGCACACGACCCAGGAAATTGCCAGGGAGCATTGAAAGCTCAAAGTCTTTCATCTGGCGGAATTTTATTTATAGCAACATTGATTTGTTTCGAGGGGAACTGGAACCAAAACATTGAAATTATCATAAATACAAAGTATTGTTGACGGAGAAAACAATTTTAGCAAAAGAAATAAAATGGCGGTCGTCACGGCTCGGAACGCGATGTCCAAGAGTAGTGTCCGCAAAGAAAAAGAAATTAAACTAGTAATGATTGGTTTCATTGGGTTTTACATTTTGCCTCGTAATGAAATCTGGAAGTAACTAGTACGAAGTATGTAGTTATCAGTTATTGTCATTTGTCAAAACAAGAACCCGAAGGGTCAGATGAGGTGAATACTGTTAAAGCCCGAACATTATGGTAATAAACATAAATATAAGAACAATACACCTTCATTTATTGACAATTCGACATAATTAGAATACCTCATTAACATACATCCACTGCCACTGCTGCTCGCGCTGCCAGAAATAATTCCCGCGTACTGCTTTCGAAGGCAGTAGGTGTTTACATGCTGCTTCCTGACTCGCTGCGCGCCAGGCGACGCGAGTAGCAGCGGCAGGAGCGGGAGAAGTGACCCATTTACATACTCGCGCTGCCCACTTCCATGCCCACTTCCCTGCTCACTTCGGCTGCATGGGCAGCGCGAGTAGCAGTGGCAGGAGCAGGAGAAGTGACTCATTTACATACTCGTGCTGCCCACTTCCATGCCCACTTCCCTGCTCACTTCAGCTGCATGGGCAGCGCGAGTAGCAGCGGCAGGAGCAGGAGAAGTGACCCATTTACATACTCGCGCTGCCCACTTCCATGCCCACTTCCCTGCTCACTACGGCTGCATGTAGATGAGGCAGAAACTTCATATCATATGGATCAGGTTTGAAGCGCAGCTCGGACAAAAAGATAGATAATTATTTAATTGCTGCGTTTGCTGCATTTTCACAGAAGGTCGACTGGTGGAAAATGCCTCAAGGCATTAAGTCAAAAATAAAAAATCATCATAAAATAAATAAAAAGAAGGAAAAAAGCCCCGGTCGCTTTTTCAAAAAAGTAAAAATAAGTAAATAATTAGACGATAAACACACCTCATTTGCTTTACGCAGTCGAGTAAAAACGGAAACGGAACGGAAACGGCACTATGACACTACAAAATTTGGCAAGAAAATTATGGACACAAACTGCGAAATGCCAAAAACCCGAGGGAAAGAGACGGAAATAAAATAAATGCATCATGCGTCCAGGAAGCTACCCCATCGCGCTTCAAAACAATAATTTGTAGCGCACAAAATGGCGACCGTCTTGCGTTTTCCGAACGCCTCGGTGACGCCTGGCGTCGCTCGTACCGTCAGCAGACAAATATTTATCAAACCCACTTTAACACAGCTCGTAGGAGAAGTAAGGAAAAGGTCAGGTTCCTTACGCAATAGCAGCGGTGAACTGCATAGGTCATCGGTCACACTCTACTCACAATAGTGGCTGTCAACCAATTTCGCACTTGCATGGTCTTTCGGAGCGTGACTCACATCTGCAACGTCGCATAGTGCAGGGAAGAAAGGAATATGTTATTACTACCACTATAGACGCATAAAACCCTATATAAACGTGCGAGGACTTCTCAGTTGTACTAGCCATAGATTAGTATAATCAGAAAAGGAATTTAGAGCCCACAGACAACAATCTCCATTATACCTAGTAACTTTACTACAATAACTTTTTTTATGAAGTTATGGGCCTCTCCTGCCAGATTCTTAGGCGTCTTTCATACACGGGTGCGGTGGCGGGTGCGGTCGCGAAATATCAAACATATGGCGTTGTATGCAAGTGTTCACGTACGAAACGCACGTGCGCGCCAAGACAAGTCAGCGCGCCCGCCACCGCGCCCGCGCCCGCTAGTTGTACGTGAAAGACGCCTTACTCTTACTTAATACTATCATCGTATAGTTTTATTTTTTTCGGAAGAATATAGGAAAAAGGCTGCGCCTATACCCGCATAGATTGGCTCTCTCAAATTGTCGCATGTTCTGTCAAAAATCCAGCTTGTACAACACCCGACCCAATAAAAAACAAGAACCGCACCTGTGGGCTGCAAATCGACTGTAGTATAAAAAACCTCATCAGTTTTCAAGCCAAAATGTCTCATAAATCTCATGATCATGTAGCATGACAGTGATAAGAGGAACAGATTTCAAGGAAAAACAGGACACTTAAAAACAAAAATTCCTAAGTCCACTAAAGTCGATTTTCAGTCCACCTTGTTTTCCGAAATCCAATTTTGCGATAAAAATCTTCTCTGCCGACGGTAGCCTCGGTCACTTAGAGGTATTGCGATGTGGCGCGCCGTAAAAAAATATAGGAAACTGGAATACATTATTATTTATGTGTCGGTCGGTTCAGCTTTACGAGCAGGACACACCGTTTTAAAATTATAGTACGAGTACTCCTGCTCAAAACGGAATGTGACATTTATTTAGGACTCGCTTTTCCCTCGGGAAATGTGCAATTTTCCAGAATGATCTGTAACCACAGACCAAATACCCTAAAGATAAAGTTTAGCGTAACTTTTTTAGCACAGCGTTGTAATACGCATCTTAAGTAACATACAAAATTTCATGAAAATTCATTCCGCCGTTTCGGAGCTAAGTGGTTACAAACATGCAGACACACACACAAACTTTCTCATTTATAATATTAATAGGATTGGATAGGATGCATTAGAAATCCATTAAACTAAACAACCTACTTAGAATATTCGTCAGAGTTTAAACACGCCCTAACTCTACGGCAACTTTCCGAATAGAGTCTGTCCCAACAAACACAATTTACACCTTCAGTGTTCGCACTATAGCACATTTTCAAGCAACACACGTTCCGTACGCGAATAACTTTGAAAGGAAACTGTATATTAAACGTAGAGTAATTAGTTCCTGCTCCCGTAGAGTATAGAAAGTTCAGAGGTGGGTGGACCTTCGGACCACCCACTTTCAGATAAAGTTATTCAAAAGTCAATTTTGCTAGATTGAGTGAACTGCACACACAATATTAAAATGAAAATAAAGATATTTATTTTGCAAGTAGGCCACACGGGCTCTTTCACGTGTCTGAATCTACCAGCGCATCGAAAAATGACATCTGGTAAGAAGAAAAGCCGCAAGAAGCTCAGCAGTAAGTCTTTTTTCAACTTTAACAATACAGTTTAGTATTTTTTTGTCTTATTTCATAGGTAGGTTGTAAATGGTTACCCGGTTGTTAAAATAAATTTTTGATTTTAAGCGTGCCGTAGGCAAGATACTGTCTGCTTTTTATAGGTAGGTAACAGTGGCGAAGCCTGCCTACAAGCCGATTCCTGACGGCTTTACCAAGCTAGACAGCTACGGCTAGGTGTCAGTGAAGTTCATGTTACTCTGACTAAATGTCAGACTCGCACGTACGGTTTTAATTCTTCCGGCTTTCCTTAGGAAATATTTGACGCTTCGCCACTGGTAGGTAAGTAAGGGACCGCTCGGCCTGAGAGTCAGACTCGCACTTGACCGGTCTTTGATTCGTTTGCGCAGAAGTGGTCAATTTAACATCTTATCCTGTTAACCGCCGTTAAAGTCTCATCGGACGTGTCGGTGTCGCCACCTATACAAAGTGACACAAACAAAATGTTTAAGTCATTTGTCTTAATTATAAGACTGCGGCGAAAGTAGCTGGATATTTTTAGCTAAAACAGCTATTTCTTTGTAAATAAAGCAACCGGAGATAATATATTAGACATCAATTTGCCAATTTTTCACCTCGGATTGCTATAGTTATGATAAAATTGCTGTTACACCCAAAAAAGGTACATTTTGAGGTTATAAACTTGTTTACCAAATAAGACAAGTAAGGATGAATCGACTTTACATCCGTGTGAAAAACTCCACGCACACCATAGCCAACGGCCATCGGCATATTTTTCACTCAATAATTCCACTCGTTTTCAGAGTGCAGCGAAATTAATTAAAGTGCATAAATTACGTCAAAGTGCATAGTCATGTCGGTTAATAAAAACTATAATGATAATAATGACGGTGTTTCACGGTCGTTGAACTCTATTATTATAAAGCATTAGGGTTGAATTACGGTGAGGGACACTTGAAAATTACGGTTATGGCCGTTATCGGTCACTACAAAATTACTTCCAAACAAAAAAAAACCCGACTTAATGATTTTTACATGTTGTCAACCTGAAAAACGTCTGAAGGGGTAAACGGGCTAGGTTTTTGGCAATTTATTGTTGCAAATTAAATCCATGTGTTTTTTTGCATATTTTTGCCATAACTCCTTAACTACAATCAAGATTTAAAAAAACCTAAAACCGATAAACCTTGATTTTGACCTCATCATGTTATAAAATTGTCAAATCATTCAACATTTAAAGGAGTAAAAACGCTCGCTGTTTGTATGGAAAAGTGCGAAATGTTTTTTTTTTGTGCGAAGATTTTTTGCCAATATTCAATTTATATTCATTGTCACAAAGAACGTGAGCAGCGCAGCGGCCACAAACACTTATCGCAATTTGATTTAACGAAATCCCGTCCAGAATCGAACTGCGGACCCCGCAATCAAAGGCTCAATCAATTAATACGTCAACCCCCGTGACTTGGCATTTCTACCCCCAAACGGAACTGCAGTGAAATCTATTAAAGTTTTACTGAATTACGCACGGGTGACGAAAACGCCGCGGTTGAGCTTTCCTTCCACACACTGATACGGTTATGTCCAGTGTCATAACTTCAAAAGTTATGAACTTCCATACCGCCGATAAGATCCCGTACAGATCACATCAATGATATTTAAAAACCAAAGATGCGTCTTTCAAGCTCAAAATGTAAACCCAGAAAGCAACCCAATTATGATCCTTTCAATTAGTCATGCGCGAACTTTTGGCCGAGTAACACATGTCGTGCTCTATTGAAAATGTTCTCAAAAAAGCCATTCTTCAGCTTAATGTCGGTTCATAATACTACAAAAAAAAAGGAAGAACTGATGCTTTATTGATTTGTAGATACACTGAACGCAAATAGAAGTACTAAAATGCATTTATTTTGTTCATACATGGTCGCCATATTCCAAATTAATGTGTAATATCCGCACGTCAAATGTCACCTAAAGCTGCACTGGCCGAAAAGAAACGAAAAAAGAAGAAAATGATCTGTCACGTTCTTAAAACACATTGAGTATGGATATAACGTGTCTTTCTATAATATGTCATTGGATGACATAAAGAGTCCGCACAGTAGCAGTGCACAACGCGCGTTTCAGTGTATGGAACGCTTAACAGTAAAGCTTTGATAGGTAGGTATTGCCAATTGTCAAGGACTAACATATCAGTATGAAAAATATTCTTTAGGCAATAAAAGCGTCAGTGGATTGGAGATATTTAGAGATACATTATGGTTTTCTTTTAAAACAAATACAAATTGATCTAAATACCTATAATAAATTCCAAATAAAAAATTATAATTATACTAAACTAAACTAACACGAAATACAACTTAACTAAATCTAAAAATGGGCACTTGTTAGTTCGGCATTGTGCCGAACATGCTGGCAGAGTTTCCGCGCTGGATTGCTAAAGTAATTCGTTGAGCGAGAAAACTGCCAGCTCTTCGGTATGACGTGACGTATATAAAAATCTTCGTAATATCTTTGAAGAAGCGCAGTGTGTTGGGGCCCCAGTATTAATTAGTAACTTCTAGTATATCGATGTTCCCGAAAAATTCAACATGTATTTTAGCAGCAAAAGGATTAAAAAGCTGATCATATCACAAATCATGTGTGGTCGTATTCCTATTCCTCAATCACTTCATATGAATATATGATTATTCGAAATAAAAATATTGACAAGAATTATTAGCAGTTTTTTAAACGCCACTGAAAAATTTCGCGTTTCTCCCCGCAGTGCGTACCGTCGCTGCCATATGGCCGCTCTATGCAACAGCTTGTCCCAACAATTTATACGTTTTCACGTATGATTAAGTTATGCAAGTCATCGAATTGATTATGATGATTGTTGTCTTAATTTCCAACAGTCATTTTGGTTTGGGGATAAGGTTAAAATCAACATGCCTTTTACCCTAGCTTATATTATAATCAATTATTCGACTGCCGCATAACTAGTAGGCAATATATAATATCTTAAGAGGCGTATTACAAAGCTGGGCAAAGGTAAAATTCAAAAATATAGTCTGTTACAATGTCCATCTGGTATTCATTTTGTCATGATGCGGTATGTAATTGTGTATTTACGCAATACATTTTAGGTATCCGTACCTCAAAAGTAAAAAAACTGAACCCTTATAGGATCACTCGTTTGTCTGTCTGTCCGTCCGTCTACCACAGCCAATTTGCTCCGAAACTACTGGACCGATTGAGTTGAAATTTGGTACCCATATGTAAATCGGTGACCGCAACACGGACGTGTAACGTAAATAAATGAATTTTAATCAATGGGCGTCTTTTACGGGGTAAATTAGAAAATTAAAAACAATGATTTGTTATGTGTGTTATGTGCGTTCGGAAGTTATTTAGGAAAAAAGGCTAAAATTGACCATTCCACCCCGCTTATCTCCAAAAAGACTGGGCCTAAAAATTTGAATAAAAATACCTACTACTATTAATAGTTCTATACCTATAGATTACAGGAAAACCTATAAAAAGTCTATGGTATTTAAAGTACCTCTCCACGTGTTATCTCGCACTTGTCCGGTTTTTAGGGTTCCATAGCCAAATGGCAAAAAACGGAACCCTTATAGATTCGTCATGTCTGTCTGTCTGTCTGTCTGTCTGTCTGTCCGTCTGTATGTATGTCACAGCCACTTTTTTCCGAAACTATAAGAACTATGCTGTTGAAACTTGGTAAGTAGATGTATTATGTGAACCGGATTAAGACTTTCACACAAAAAAGAAAAAAAAGAATATATTTTTGGGGTTCCCCATACTTAGAACTGAAACTCAATTTTTTTTTTCATCAAACCCACGTGTACATACGCATACGTGTGGGGTATCTATGGATAGGTCTTCAAAAAGGTTTCGAATATCATTTTTTTCTAAACCTCATAGTTTGCGCGTGAGAGACTTCCAAAGTGGTAAAATGTGTCCCCCCTCCTGTAACTTCTAAAATAAAAGAATGATAAAACTAAAAAAAAAATATGATGTACATTACCATGTAAATTTCCACGGAAAATTGGTTCGAACGAGATCTAGTAAGTAGATTTTTTTATACTGCATAAATCACGGAACCCTTCTTGGGCGAGTCCGACTCGCACTTAGCCGCTTTTTTGTTAAATGAGCAATTAAATTAAATGAGCGAAAAACGCGAAAAATTTAATATTGCCAGCTCGATTTTGTAATACGCCTCTTAAGCAGTCTATTTTAGTATGCCTGACTGCGATGCATAATGGCACAAAGTGTGTGTGAGTTTGTTACCACTTAGCTCCGTAACGGCTGAACGAGTTTTCATGGAACTTGGTATTATAGTCACCTGAGGTCCCGGAATACCCGAATAAGTTTTATTCCGGAAAGTTTTAAGGAATAGCTAGAACCAGATTCTACGTGGACGAAGTTGCGGGCAGAAGTTAGTTAAATATAAAACGTAATTAGTGTTAGGCGATTGTGATTCTACTCAGAACATGTCATGCGGGAAAATTGATTTTTAATGGCTGCACCAGGTGTCGTTTGAGCTTGGTAATTTATATAAAACATATAGCAAACTCGATTCTTGAATTTGCTATATGTTTGGGCTCATTTGATTTGTGTTTTGACGAGTCCAATACATTACCTTAGGAAACTGTGTCACACTTCACAGACCAAACGCTTTACGTAGTTATTTAAGTTTTATTTTTACTTATACGAGTATGTATGTTAGTCTTTTAGTTATTTATGTTATGGGCCTTGTTGCCTGAAATAAATGGATATTATTATTATTCTCTTTATTAATCTTGAATCTTAAGCTAGGTTTTATAATATTTGTATAAAAAGTAAAATACAATATCACTATAAAAATACAGACACTATAAAAACCTAGCCTAGGGTGCCGCCGGTAGCGGGGCGGGGCTCAAGCTACCGGCGGTTAGGGCCGCAGAGAGAGGAACCTCCTGACGATGCGCGCCGTGTCCAGGAGTACCGCCTTCTGTATCCGACCCTTGATCCAGCCATCAAGCGAGAGTCTCTTGAGGTGTTGGTCGAGACTCTTCGCTATGAGCCCGTTCGCAGAAACAACTATCGGCACAATGATCGTCGAGTCAACATCCCACATGGCGGTCACCTCGTGAGCCAAGTCAAGGTACTTGCTGAGTTTGTCCTTCTCGGCCTTCACGAGGTTCTCGTCATGGGGGATGGTGATGTCGACGAGCACTGCCCGGTGCTGCGATCGATCTGTCAGCACGATATCAGGCTTATTGGTAATAATAGTCCTGTCCGTGATGACAGATCGATCCCAGTAGAGCGTAGCACGACCATTTTCGAGAACCGGCGCCGGTGCGTACTTGTAGTACGGCACTTCCGACGCCACAAGGCCGTATCGAAGAGCAAGTTGCTGGTGAATAATTCTGGCTACGAGGTTATGTCTGTGCAAGTACTCGCCGTTAGCAAGATGAGAACAACCGGAGATAATATGCCTGAGTGACTCTCCGGGACGGCGGCATGCCCGACAGATGTCGACCGTACCATCCTTCAGGATATATCTCCGGTAGTTATTCGTCTTGATAACTTCGTCGGCAATTGCACAGACAAAACCTTCGGTTTCCCCAAACAGGTCACCGAAGCGTAGCCAGTTCACCGACGCGAGCAGATCCACATCGGGCCCTGTTAGGGCCTTGTAGAACCGCCCGTGTAGCTCCTTGCTCTTCCATACGTCCCTGCGGTCATCGGTGCTCAGCACCTTTGGTCTGCGCCAGTTCTCGCTTGCCAAGGAGAGTGGGGTGAGGCCCCTGTCTGCTGCCACCACGTCACGATGCATCCCACACTCGTTGTTAAGGAAATACTCCCTAAGACTGCACACCTCGCGGTTGTGTAGGTTTTTGGCATTTAAAAAGCCACGGCCTCCACACTTCCGCGGGATGTACAGTCTCATAACAGACGAGCGCGGGTGTAGCATGCGATGTTTCGTGAGCAGGAGACGGACCCTCCTGTCCAGGGCGTCCAGCTCAGTCTGAGTCCACCTTAGTATGCCAAAGGAGTATGTGAGTAGGGGCATCACCCAGGCGTTGAAGGCGCGCACCTTGTTGCCACCCGACAAAAGACTATTAAGTACTTTTGTCAGGCGACAGCAGAAGCGCTGTTATTATTATTATTATTATTATTATTACCTCGGTGATGAGGGTCTTTTGTACCTTTTAGTGCGTTACTAACAAAAGCGTGTTTTTCAACCGACTTCAAAAAGGAGGAGGTTCTCTATTCGGTTGTATTTTTTTAATGTTTGTTATCTCAGAACTCCGTCATTTATGAACCGATTTAATTATATATATTTTTATCAGTAGGGTATGCCTCCAGATTGGTCCCGTTGTCGTCAAAGTCGAGGTGTGATGAGAGGATCTATGAAGAATCGATGGAACTCCTCAAATATTATAGGCATAGCAATTTTAGTACTTTCTGTAATAACTCAAGCAGTTACATTCCGAAAGCATTATTTGGTGAAGCGGAACTGTCGATGAAGACCATAGATGATCACCGGAACTCCTAAATGATAACTGTTTCACGGGTGGTGATTAGATTTTTGTTTAAGGTTTAGAGGCAACTTATGTTCATGACAACCCATGTAGTAAAACACAGTGGTGAAGAACCAGGAGAACTCCTCAACGATTGACATCCTTGCACCGGGGATAGCAACAGTTTGGAAATGCTGATGAGCAATTGGCATTGTGCAATTGTTACTTGATGTAGTAAATGTGTGTCATTAAATCACATGATAATAAATTAAAATGTGACATTAAATCTTACTTTGCAAAGGCTATCTGAAGTATGTAGTTTTAAAAAAAAAAAAAAAATTTGTGAACTATATATTTTTTTTTTTATATTTATTCATGAATAATTATTAAAATAAAACGGTACCAACTAACACTAAAAAAATAGATAAAAACTAAAACTAGACTAAATTTACTAAAATAAATTTAAAAAATCTTATTTATAAGTATTTCCATTATTTAAAAGGTATACCCCAACACGACAACATAACCCCTCTGTGCAACGTCGGTGCGCCCTCAGCCGCAGTATCGGTCCCCTATGGGCCGGTGATTAATGATCAACGTTCGATTCTATACCATTAACATTTATTGCAACGCCATTGGTGAGTTTTGTCCACTCCAATTTATTAGAAAGATTCGATCGTATTGGTGATATTTTTTTCAAAATCAACCACGTGATTTTCTCGATGCACATTCAAATTTAGACCGAATGACTTTGTACTTACGGTCTGAATTAAGACGCTGACAACAGCCAATGACCTTGAGCGATCGGTCACTATCTGTTTGCACCGGAGTGAACGAAAAGCACTGTGCGGTTATTTGTATGGGGAAAATAAAAAACGGATGAATTATATAAGTAAACACACTACACGAAAAATATAAATTAGTAAAGTTTTTAGTATGAGCGTGATGTAATAGTGTTATTAATTATAGATCCATAAGTTAAAAAAATTAAGCCATGGAACTGTTTAAAGAGGATTTCAGACGTAACTTCACGATTTTTTTCTATCCTATTGATTTCATCAAATCGTGTTTTTGAAATAGTTAGTGGAAGTTTTCAATAATATAAAGAGTATGAAGCTTTACGATGCTAAAGCTGATTTAGGTGTTGTCAGCGCCTTAAAATTATCGTTTATCCGCTGATCAGCCGCTGCACATTTTAAAATCATACCACACGTATCTCAGTGAAGGAAAATACAAAGTTTCTTGAGCGATCCCACATATTTATAAACGAAAGCGATGACGCGCAAGTGCCGCCGATCTCGCTCATCGTTCATTATTAATCAGGTTTTCGGACCGTAATCTACTTCGAGTTATCGAATCGTCACGTTAGATGTGACGATTCGTCCTATGACATCATATAGCCTATGACACGAGGAAGGACACACTAGGACGAAGCCGACAAAGCCAGCGACACCCTTTTTGTCAAAATATTACGAATATTTTAGGAGGAACGAAACAGATGAACATACTTACATATCATACATAGAATGCTTAAATAGGGTTCGGGGGGGCTAACATTTTTTGGCCGATTTTTCTTTCGCAACATATAGTTTTCATTCGAACGTTTCTTCAAATGATTAAAATGTCGAAAATTGTGTGATCGAAATTGTTTTGCAAAAAATTGTTTAGTATAACTTCGCTTCGCTTCGCTCCAGCCCTAGCCTTCTAAACCTGACCTATCCAAGTCGCTTTTGCTGCGACCCATTTTGCTCGCTCGCTTCGCTCGCTCATCGTAAAAATACTGTTGGTATTACAATTTTAGGACATTGTACGTTAGGCTTAATAACAATTAGACCTAACAATATCATGGATTTAGACTTTTAGTAATTACAATTTTAGACTATACTTTAGACCGAAAGTGATTTAGGAAAAAAAATATGCATGCAAAAAAATATTTATGCTAAAAAAGAAGTATGCCATTCAATGTAATAAGTACCAAACATTCTCAGCCAAAAAATTTTAGCACAAAATTTTAGACCATGCGAAGGGCACCCGCTAAAATCATAACCCTCCTTTTTAGGGTTCCGTACCTCAAAAGGAAAAAACGAAACCCTTATAGGATCACTCGTGTGTCTGTCTATCTGTCTGTCTGTCTGTCCGTCTGTCACAGCCAATTTGCTCCGAAACTACTGGACCGATTGAGATGAAATTTGGTATTCGTATGTAAGTCAGTGACCGCAACACGGACGCGTGACGTAAATATATGAATTTTAAGCATGGGGGACACTTTTGGGGGGTAAATTAGAAAATGAAAAAAAAAAAAGTTTTGCCACCTATATCGTGTGACATATCAAATGAAAGGAGGAGGATTATTGTGAGGATTTTAAATATATTTTCTTTTGAATTTTAAATAAAATAGTTTAGAAGTTATTTAGGAAAATAGTCGAAAATAGACCATTCCCCCCCCCCTTATTTCCGAAACTACTGGAGCTAAAATTTTGAAAAAAATACAGGAAATTGTTCTTTACCTATAGATTACAGGAAAACCTATAAGAAATCTATGGTATTTAAAGTAACGTAGTAAATTTCAGATAATCATGTACGGAGCGGAACCCTCAACACGCGAGTTTAACTCGCACTCGTCCGGTTTTTTTGCTTTGCTGTAAGTAATCAGACAAATAGAAGAAGAATGTTTCTCCTACGCCCTTTGCAAAAGTCAGGTGTGACTTTAAACTTTTCCCCCGCATGAAGTAATAAAATATGAAATCTCTTACTGGCCTGACTTGTAAAGGCACTTTAGCACCATTGTTGTCCGGCCACAATAACTTGACGCAGGAACAGTGTGATTTATTATGTACTGGCTCTGCCCGCGACTTCGTATTCACGGAGCTCCATATCTCTTATGTCACCTTACGCTTCCACCTCACTTGGGTTGTCTTTGCCAAATATTTGTGTTGCGACTCTTTTCTTCTTATGTCAAAAGAAAGATATGCAACGCAAATATTTGTCTAATACAGCCCAGTGAAGTGCCACCCTTAAAATAGACAAACAGACAGATACACAGAAAGACAAACAGACAAAAAATATCTGAAATGTTTAATGTTTACTCACCGTTAATACTAAAACGCGCCCTAGATAAGTGTTTCTATTTTTAGTACAAGTACTTATTTTTACTAAAAGCAATATTCCCGAATTGTTTTTTTTTTATTAACATACGGTATTTAAAAAAAAACCAGTCAAGTGCGAGTCTGACTCGCGCGCCGACGGTTCCGTCCTTACCTATGAAAAAGAAACAGTACCTTGTAGGTACGGAATCCTTAAAATTAAAAAAATTGCTTTTAACAACGTGGTAAAACCTACCTATGAAATAAGACAAAAAATCATTTTCGCAAGTTCTTATCTCCGTGCAACCCTCGAGTGTGATACGACCTTGCAAAGTTTATTCTGTTAAACTATTTTTTTTGGGGATGTTACTACATACTTATTTATAGTTTTCGGACTTTTTGTGCTGTAAGACACTGTTTCTTGCCAAATTTCATGATTCTAGGTCAACGGGAGGTACCCTATAGGTTTTGATTCCCTTTGTAATTGGATTTGAAAGAATCAAAATATGTGGCATAAACGGCCGTATCTTTTGATTGCGGTGACTTAGAAGGTTGATTTTTTTCACAAATTCAAGAGATTGCAGACCTGAGTAATTGGTATTCATTTCAACTTGATACCTCCACGCGTTCCTGAGAAAAAGGTTTTGACAGACAGACGGACAAACAAGTGATCCTATAAGGGTTCCTTTTTTCCTTGAGAGGTACGGAACCCTAAAAATATCAAGTGATAAAATATTATTTCTCCAGTACAATAACAGAAAAAAACTTACACTACGTTTGTACGAATCGGTGTTGCCCTGCCCTACCCTACCTTAAAATAATAAGATAATAGGCGCCATCTTCCACGGCTTCGGCAAACCTTATTATTTATTCATTTATTTAAACTTTATTGCACAATATACGAGTGTACAAATGGCGGGCTTAATGCCAAAAGGCATTCTCTACCAGTCAACCACTAGGCCAAACAGAAACATGTAAAGGATGGTGCAGGAAGTATAGACCGTAAAGCAGTAATACAGTTATACACGCCTTCCGTTTACCTAATAACTGCGATGCTTGAAATTAACAGTCTCTTTTAATTGATAATAGTTTATCACCCCTCTTTAGCGAGGGGGATAAATTATAAATAATAGGCAATGATAAATAAATATGGCGGCCGAAATATTGCAACGGCGATTAGTAATAATTTCTGTTAACGTTCTAGGTACACCGGGGGGAAATATGTTTTTATATTTCTACAGATTACAGTGAAATTAATATGAAAGATAATGTTTTTTATCAAGCGAGGTCTGTTCGCCGAGAGTTGATAAAAAAAATATCAGGGCTTCTTAATTCATTACAAATAACGGCCCGCTAATCATTTTTACCGAAGATAATAAAAAAATTAAAGGGAAAAACTATATTGTTTTCATATAATATTATTATTGAATAGCCTCTATAAGTCCCATTGCTGGCATATCATCGGACGAATCAGAGTCAGTGACGTTTATTATGAAATGTTCAATTGCTTCATTTAAAACAACACACGAACACCCAAACGACACACTCGAAGCGTATTCTAGAACGGAACGGCAATATATTTCGCTCGCCCGCCCGGCGCTGCGCCGCGTATGACAACAACTGCGTGCCTCGTACCACGAAACTCAGTGCACACGGCGATTAGCGACGCCCTTCATACAGTTTGGGATAGGTAAAGGTACGCGACAGGCGCTATTTTGAGACGATATCATAATATTTATCAACTCTCGGCGAACAGACTTTAAGTATAGGTATATCAAAGACAGGTAAGTCTTTTATATAGCGTTAAATTTTAAAGTTTTAACCCTACCGCTTGAAGCCAGAGTTTAACACGTTCGCCGGCGGTACCCAAATTATAGAATGTACTAGAATGACAGTAAATTTCTCCATACAAAATGAGACTACGGTTATAGTAGTACTGATTTTTTACATTGTCGTTATTCCTCTGCCCAGGTGCGGTAACGGTAAGAACCGTGGTACGGGAAGTCCCGTACTGTCATACTATATTATTTATTATAGCCTACCAAAAATTAGTACGGGTATAACAGTAGCACGGTATTGACCGTGCCATCTCATTACAATAATATGCTTCATTTACACGGAGCAGGTACGGTCAATGCCGAATCGTACTTTATACTGAATAACAATTAGTTTTGTCTATAAATATGGAAAAATGTTGATTTTGTAAGGAGAAGAGTGAATTAAACTATCGTTATGAATCTAATGTTTATTTTAAAAGCTAGCATTTCGTCCTTAGCGACAGGTCTAAAATGTTGCTTCCTGATGTGTCTGGTATGCGGTGTGTTTATTTCACATATATTTTTGCCATATTTGTTGGTTTTTGAAATCAAAAGTTCGAGAAAATCATTGGAGAAGACCATCTTGAAGACATCTCTAATACGGAGACCTTTTCCTTTTCTATGTCCCGTTGTTGAATTGTCAAAACCAGAATCAGGGATCGGTGCTGTTGTAGCCGTCCATTCATCGCTACCTAAATTTGATTCAGGTGAAGGTGCTGGGCCACTCTGGGTATGCAGCTCCTGATCTTCTTCATGACTAGCTCCTGGTTCTGGACTGGTTTGTGGAGTCGGAGGAAATGAGATGTTTGATCTTGATCTGTAGTGATACGTGCGGGAATCTTCGTGCTACGATCGACAGATAGACACTGGTTCAAGTTCAATACACTAGTTCAAGTTCAATACGAATGTGTTGATCGAGAACATTCACTAACGACGCTGGTTCTCTCTTTTGTAGTTCGGATTCACCATTCACGCCGATACTGTCGTCGAGACTTGCAAGGATCCTCCTAGCCTGTATTACTATCGTCGGAACTGTATAATTCGTCATAATCGGGTCTGTAGTCTTCGTCTGAACCGAACTCACCATCGTCGCTGAACGGTTCGTGTGCTGCAGAAGATTCAGGGGTAGACATTTATTCTATCAACCGCCTGAGTCACTCCTTGTCTTTTTCTCTGTTCATATAAATATAAAAGTAATTTTCACTTGGGGCTTATATAAAACGAATATTCAACAATAAATTAAGTCTAAAAACAATAAAACTATAGTCTGCAATCAATACAACTCCAGTACTCGTAAGTAAAAACTCGTATCCAATACTTACTTTGTATAGCAGTTCGTAAGATTATATGCGTCCGTCGTGTACCGCGCGGAGAGAAGCACTGGCGCGAGCGCCGAACAAATTCTCATACAACGACAGCGGTGTGCGCCGTACTGCGTATGTGTGTATGTGTTTGCATCTGTGTGAGTCAGGCTCAAACTCGAGCTGGTTATTACACGTTGTTTCGGCGGTAGTGCAATCGTTGATGTTTCCCACATGACAGTAAAAATTTGCTACGTAACAATGCTATGGGATTTGCTCGGGAAGCACCGTAGTGACTTATAGGCCATCTCGAATAAATACTGCGTTAGCCGTACTGCCATATAACGTGGTTCACATTTTACGGTGATACCCGTTACCGCCGGCGAACGTGTTAACAGTCTATGTATGTATGTGAGTCAAAAACGTGTGTTCCAGTGTAGCTCCTGAATCGCTGGACCGATGTTAATAAATGGGGTATAACATGATTCGTGGAGAACATATGAGTGTCATAGGCTATATAAAAAAATTAAGGGTGCGTCAAACTACGAAAGAAATTGGATATACGAAGCGGCCGCTGTCGCCAGTCGGGTTGTAGTTTTCTCCGTTTACTTTTTCAAGTTATTACGTTTCGCAGCTGTTTGACTCTAAAACCGGGTTATGTATGTATGTATGATTTTTCACCATCTCGTTAACAACGGACGTGATTTTTATTTGTATGCAAATAATATTCGATACACAGTTAAGTGGACCCGAAATAATCCGCATAAATTACGTATATCCCAGAAAAAAGAACAGTTCCCTAAGAAATGACATTTTACCCGGACAAAGCCCCTATGTACATAAAATTGTAATAAAAGCCAGTAAACCAAATAATGTTTAAACCATGGCAAGAGTTTTAAAGTAAGTTGAACCATTAAACATTTCTAAATTTCACACTTAGGTTCAAAATGTATTATCGGACTCATTTTAATGGAAGCTCAATGAATTCCAACTTAATTATTAAAAAGAAATCTCGCATAGAGTTGTTAATAACATTTTTAAAATATGACACTTCTGATACACCCAATACCCTATTTATCTCATCAAAGTAGTAACAGCTCCCCGCCCCCGCTACATTCCTGCCCTAACACCATCTCTCAACATTAGTGTTTTGATGCCCGAGTGAAATTATTCACAAATTCATAAATCCTCCCCGCCCCCCTCCACCCTTGCACCCCACAGGAAACATAGCTTAGCATAGCCATGCCACTTTTTAATCGCACTTTCACATTTTACCACTAATTAAAAGAAACGCCAACGCGTAAAAATTGAAATGGATTGAAATTACTAGTGGCTCCGTGAACTATAGACCTCGCAACCAACTTAACTTTGATGTTGGAAAACTGTTATTCCAATACATTGACATAGGTCGAGGTGCGTATACCAACACTGCAAATAACTTTGTAATCGCAAAAACCCACAAATCTCCGCTATTTTGAAAAAAAATCGAAAAAATGAATCGACAATAAAAATCCATATAATTAACAAACCTGCTCACAAAATTTCACGAGAATCGGGTGAGAAATGCGACCTGTAGAGAAGAAAAAATGGACATCCGCCGGACATACGAAAGCACTTTTGCCCAAGCACATAGAAAAAGGCAATGAATGCCAATTGTCAACGACAAATTTGACCGTGGCGCACATAATACTATGAAGAAGGAAACTCCCTAACTGCGGCCCTAACATGCAAGACACAAAGATAAGTTAAACCCGTTTATCTCTATGACTATCTCTTTCGTCGGCGTGAGTGTGAGAGAGACGCACTTAGAGATAAGACGGTTTCTGGAGTGTAATTTTATCACTTGCCGGGCTAGAAGACTTGAGGAGAAAACTCATATTATTATTACAAACCGACTTTCTATGCGCCCGGCGAATTTTCGGCAGCGCGAGAAACGCCTTTTGTGACGTTGCGTGTTGAAGAATAACACGGCTGGCCACTCAAATGATCTTGCATTCTCATAAATCGATATCGCAGTGTACAATTGTACTACATTGACCACGCCTTGACACGAAACCAGCGTATATGCATCGCTGCTTTAAGCACATACGGCCAATTTTCACGAAGCCCTTAATAAATACCACAAATGTGTATTACGGCATCGTTTATAAGAGTTTAATATTTTCATTGCCAAGTTTTTGATATAAAGAGGAAATGCGCTGCTACGCATTCTACGTAGCTCTACGTTTGAGTGTTTATTTCACAATGCGAACTAGCTGTTGGATTGATAATCTGCGTTCCCTTCTCCCGCCTATCCGTCAAAATCATCCCCCGAGTTAATTTTATTTCACGAAGCAAAGGCAGCCAGTCTTCTTTACTTATAATCTATCGTTTATTTTCAATATTTATTTTTAAATCACCAGTTTCTATTACTAGCACTTTTTTGTGCCAAAGGCAGGCAAACACGGTGAGGGCCCAACAGATGATGGCCCCATGGATCCGTCACTGGGAAATGTACAAACTTATGCTTAAATAATAATAAAAGGTTTATAATATCATAAAAAGACTTACTCAAAACAACAAGCAGCGCCATCTGTCGCAAAGTACACTTACCTGAAAAGAGAAAATCAAATTATAAACAAACAAACAACTTGCATTTGTATTAGCACCTACATTCATTCTCATTCGTATTTGAATACAGGTAATTATTTTACTCTGGAAACTTCGGCACAGTGGGTAGTGTGTGAACAGTATCTATCCCACAGAAAACAACCCAATTGCGTGTTCTGTGGTGTGATTCCCTTACGTGGGCAGCAGCTGATCGGCTGAGCGGCATCGGATAAACGAAATATTTAATAGGCTAGTTTCCTGAAAAAAACGATTTAGTCCGTCATTTATATTATCAAAAACTATTGAAACTATTTTCCTCTAGATTTTCGAATAATTACCACGACTACCACGAGCGTTTTGGTGAAAACATGCACTTTAACAAATATCAATATTTTTTTGTTATATTTATACTAGCTTTTCTTTCGGGAACCGTAGCCTATGTCTATTAGTGTTTTTTTTTTAGAATCAGCTTATTATTTCCAGAGATTACGCCCTACATACGAACACACAAACAAGCAATCTAGGAGCAGTAAATCGCAGTAGGTTGCCGCTCGCTCGCTTGTTGGCCGATTCGCACGTCATTAAGTAGCCTAGATGTTTATTGATGCTGGGTGACGCGTATAAAAAACGGGCAACCCTAGCGTACACTAAAGAGTACGTTTTATGCTACGGAGAGAGAAGGCATTATTAAGCACAGTTTCGTACTTAAACACCGTTTTTGTTATAGTGATTCTTCTGTACGTTAGTACTAGTTTCTATTCTGTGCCTCTGAATCTCATTGCAATCAACTCAGCCAAAATCAGTCAGAACGTCATTCAGGGAGTGTATCAAAGCATGCCATCAAACACCATCAACAATGGATGATAGGCCTTCTAGTATTACCTTATGACTTTTGTTATTTAATTGTTATCTTATCTGATTTTCATTGTTTTTTTTTTGTTTTAAATTAGTTAAGTTTCTCGGTGAATTGGTTTCATACTGTCATACCGTGTAAATATATTTGCAAATAAATAAATAAATAACAAACGGATTTTACACTGGCTATTGTGACGTCACCCGTGCGGCAATAGGAAACACGAAATAATGAACAAAGTTCAACGCTATGAATGCGTCAGCAGACTAATAACAAGTTAGATTGTCGGTGGTCAGTGTACAGACAGACATATCGATCAATATGTGCTATGTTGATGATGGGCGACCGTTCATTAGGGGGTCATCCATAAAGTACATCACACTAATTTCGTGTTTTTTGACCCCTCCCCCGTCCTTGTCACTGTTGGTCACATTTGTAAGACTCCCTCCCTAGTGTGACGTCACATGTTTTGCAATTTTACATCTAGAAATTATTAAATTAAGACAGCTCTGTTCCAAAATTCAAATCAAATATTCGAAAAAACGCGACCGGCGCGTGACACTAGTGGACCGAGTGTGAACTCTCCAATAAAACTGTTTAAACCTTATGCCCATGTATTGATGTATTAGATTTTGAAATGTGACGTCACGAAACTTAGAACCCCTCCTACCCCTTGTCACAAAATGTCACACTTCGTCTACCTCCTTCCTCCCCCCTTATGGGATGGAAGCGAGACCCTATATTGAGCTGTGGACAATTCATCATAATTGCAGCCGAAAGACCACTGTTGGAGATATGCCTGCCCCACACACCATATATCCAATAGCCAGTATAAGAGGACAAAACCATAAGCGGCGGGACTACATGTATTATTTTATTACATATAATATGGGTTGGTATCATAACGACTACATTGTCAAAACGACCAAATCATCATAAGGTCCGGATCTCAGAAGGACCATCTCAGTAGAAAGCCTATATCTCCGAATGACTTGGTAGCAAAATGACTGGTTCTCGAAAAGACCAAATCGTTAATACACCATATCTGAAAAAGACCAGGTAGCAAAACGACTAGATCGCAAAATGTTGGTATAATCAGAGCTATTTTCTGCGTAACATATTAACATCAAAATATAATACGTACTAGCTTTTACCCACGGCTTCGCATAGATGTGTACAGAACAAAAGATTCCTATGAACTTGCACAGAAACAACTTCACTAAGTTAATTTGCTACCTGGTCTTTTTGAGATGTAGTCAATTAACACGTTCGCCGGCGGTAACGGGTATCACCGTAAAATGTGAACCACGTTATATGGCAGTACGGCTAACGCAGTATTTATTCGAGATGGCCTATAAGTCACTACGGTGCTTCCCGAGCAAATCCCATAGCATTGTTACGTAGCAAATTTTTACTGTCATGTGGGAAACATCAACGATTGCACTACCGCCGAAACAACGTGTAATAACCAGCTCGAGTTTGAGCCTGACTCACACAGATGCAAACACATACACACATACGCAGTACGGCGCACACCGCTGTCGTTGTATGAGAATTTGTTCGGCGCTCGCGCCAGTGCTTCTCTCCGCGCGGTACACGACGGACGCATATAATCTTACGAACTGCTATACAAAGTAAGTATTGGATACGAGTTTTTACTTACGAGTACTGGAGTTGTATTGATTGCAGACTATAGTTTTATTGTTTTTAGACTTAATTTATTGTTGAATATTCGTTTTATATAAGCCCCAAGTGAAAATTACTTTTATATTTATATGAACAGAGAAAAAGACAAGGAGTGACTCAGGCGGTTGATAGAATAAATGTCTACCCCTGAATCTTCTGCAGCACACGAACCGTTCAGCGACGATGGTGAGTTCGGTTCAGACGAAGACTACAGACCCGATTATGACGAATTATACAGTTCCGACGATAGTAATACAGGCTAGGAGGATCCTTGCAAGTCTCGACGACAGTATCGGCGTGAATGGTGAATCCGAACTACAAAAGAGAGAACCAGCGTCGTTAGTGAATGTTCTCGATCAACACATTCGTATTGAACTTGAACTAGTGTATTGAACTTGAACCAGTGTCTATCTGTCGATCGTAGCACGAAGATTCCCGCACGTATCACTACAGATCAAGATCAAACATCTCATTTCCTCCGACTCCACAAACCAGTCCAGAACCAGGAGCTAGTCATGAAGAAGATCAGGAGCTGCATACCCAGAGTGGCCCAGCACCTTCACCTGAATCAAATTTAGGTAGCGATGAATGGACGGCTACAACAGCACCGATCCCTGATTCTGGTTTTGACAATTCAACAACGGGACATAGAAAAGGAAAAGGTCTCCGTATTAGAGATGTCTTCAAGATGGTCTTCTCCAATGATTTTCTCGAACTTTTGATTTCAAAAACCAACAAATATGGCAAAAATATATGTGAAATAAACACACCGCATACCAGACACATCAGGAAGCAACATTTTAGACCTGTCGCTAAGGACGAAATGCTAGCTTTTAAAATAAACATTAGATTCATAACGATAGTTTAATTCACTCTTCTCCTTACAAAATCAACATTTTTCCATATTTATAGACAAAACTAATTGTTATTCAGTATAAAGTACGATTCGGCATTGACCGTACCTGCTCCGTGTAAATGAAGCATATTATTGTAATGAGATGGCACGGTCAATACCGTGCTACTGTTATACCCGTACTAATTTTTGGTAGGCTATAATAAATAATATAGTATGACAGTACGGGACTTCCCGTACCACGGTTCTTACCGTTACCGCACCTGGGCAGAGGAATAACGACAATGTAAAAAATCAGTACTACTATAACCGTAGTCTCATTTTGTATGGAGAAATTTACTGTCATTCTAGTACATTCTATAATTTGGGTACCGCCGGCGAACGTGTTAAAGATGTGGTCTTTTCGAGAACCAGTCATTTTGCTACCAAGTAATTCGGAGATATAGGCTTTCTACGTAGATGGCCCTTATGATGATTTGGTCGTTTTGACAATGTAGTCGTTATGATACCAACCCGGTATATATTTTATCCCCCTATATAATCTTTTGTTAATCTTCAATGTACAGAATTATTATTATGTAAGGACTACAGTAACTTGATGACTTCCCGATCCATTCCATGAAACAAAGGCTAGATACAGCGTATGTTTTTTTGTCGGCCAGAAACTAGTTTTGTATTGTAATTGTTTATCCACCGGGTACAACGCAGCGGCCGCGCCAATTTCAAACTCGATTTAACTGCTGCGCGGAGTACGCTTCAGTTTTTTAGGGTTCCGCAAAAGGAACCGTTAACCAACACAGAGGAAACAATCTGTTTTAACACTACTCTGTATTGTAACACAGTAGGTACGCTACGTCAAGAAACGTCCAGAGTCTAGGGGCCGTCTAATCCAAACTGTTATTCGTCTCGCTACGCCATTTTTTTATATACATTTTAAGAAGTGTGACTTCAGACGGCTTTAACGTATGTAGCATTCCTTATACCCGCGTAGCAAAGCAAAGGCTCCACGGATTTTATAATTTACTAGCTTCCGCCAAAGTTCCGCCATGTAAGAGTGTGTAAGTTTGATACTCCTTCAGGTTGAAACGGAACAACGGAATTAAGTGAAATTTGGAATTGAGATAGCTTACACCCTGGATTAACTCCTCTGCTGCACTGGGAGTGAAGAAATAGCATAGAATGCGTGCAGATGCTTATCATCCAGGCATGTCGTAAAAGTCGACTAAGGGACGGGTCCTTTCCAACATGGTGGACTATCTGTATGGGCGATGGGCTGATCACCTGTCACCATACGGTTCGTCATACCATCTTAGGACTAATTAATCGAACGTGGCCACAAGTAGTCTTGTGGCTCTGTCCACCCCATTAAGGATTTCGGGCGTGATGCTATGGTTGTAGGTATTAACATATAGACTAATTTTTATCCCGGTAAAATGCACAGCTCCTCAACGAAAAGCGATAAACGTTTTCTACGCGGATGCAGTCGCGAAAGTGTGTTTGCTTGTTTGTTTGTTTGTTTCACGTCAAAACGGTTCGACGATCTGTCGCGGGCAGAAGCTAGTAACATTATAAATATCAAAGTATGTGAAGATGTTTGTAATCACGCGCAAACCGCTGAACGGATTTGAATGCTTGGCAGACAGATAGACCAGACTTGGAATTAAACATAGGATACTTTGCGAAAATGTCACTAGTTTAAAATATATGTTTGAGAAATTAGCCCAGAATAGCGAAGGCAAAGATGGCGGGTTTGAACGCGTATCACGACTGGCTAGAAATAGCCGTGCACAGAGGAAGGTAGACAGATGAAGACGCCAAAAGTGGGAGAATAACAGGCTTACTAAAGAAAGAAAGAAAATAACACAAAATTATAAAAAAAACAACTTGGCTTTATCTAAATTTTATCTTGCAAAATATGTCAACAGAACATTGACATCATATAATCTCCAGTAAGTAAATAGGCACTTAAATAACACGCATAACACTCGTGTAAACCTTCTTTCGTTTCGATAAAACTGATAAAGTAATTTTATAATTATAAAATATGTATTTTGATTAAACTTCCATGTTTCTGTAACAAGGTCAATGTGACTTGTCAATGTGAAATTTAACAAATAAAAAAACCGACTTCAAAAACCCTTTGAAAAGTAAGAAATAATGCCTTTCGTAAGTAAATTACCTAGAAACGTCAGATATATTGTTGATTAAATGATACATTCAATACATCGAAATTGGTGTCAAGTAAGTGAACACAGTATGAGGGATGGATTACCTAATGTATCACTTAATCAACTATATATCTGACGTTTCTAGGTAATTTACTTACGAAGGGCATTATTTCTTACTTTTTAAAGGGTTTTTGAATTCGGTTTTTTTATTTGTTAAATTTTAATTTTAATTTCACTTTTTTTAGTGATTATCATATGTGATTTGACGACACACATCAACAACACCAAGTAACAATAGCATAATGCCAATTGCTCATCACCCTTTACAAAATGTTGCTATCCAAGATGCAAGGACGTCAATCTTTGAGGAGTTCTCCTGGTTCTTCATCACCGGTTCTATTTTACCACATGATTTTTTATCAGCATAAGTTGCTTACCAACCTTATACAGAAATCAAATAGCCATCCGTGAAATACTTTTCATTGAAGGGTTACGGTGGTCACCCGTGGTCTTCATCATCAGTTCCACCTCACCAAATAATGTTTTTGAAGCGTGCCTATAATATTTGAGGAGTTCCTTCAATTCCTCATAGATCCTGTAATCAGACCTCGACTTTGATCACAACGGGACCAATTTGGAGAAATACCCAATCGTTTAAAAAAGAATTTTGCATATCGGTCCAGCCATCTCCGAGTACCTAATCGGTGAACATACATATAATAAAACTAAAAAAATATACGCGTCGAATTGAGAACCTCCTCCTTCGGTCTTTTGAAGTCAGTTAAAAATTGAACGACAAAATAGTTTTTAACACTCGAAGATATTTTTTAGAGACCGTCCAAAAAAGAAATTCCCCTTCCAGAAATAACGAAAAAACAAACACAAATTTCTTCACGGTTTCTTCGTGTCACGGTGTTTGTGGTCGCACTCCTCTTCGGAGGACCGCGGCTCGACCGATTTTTATGAAAATTTTCATGTATATTTGGTAGGTATGAGAATAGGTCGTAAAGTATATTGCATACCGCTAGGTGATTAGGGTGTCCACGCGGACGAAGTCGCGGGCCGATACTAGTAACTTATAAAATCTGTGGAACCGTTGCATTGCTACGCGGGTATAAAGAATGCCACATACGTTATAGCCTTAGCCTTACGCCTGAAGTCACACTTCTTAAAATGTATATAAACAAATGGATTAGACGGCCCCGACGGCCCCTAGACTCTGGACGTTTCTTGACGTAGCCTATTTAATTAATAAGGACCTTTTCTGAAAAATTCTAATAAATACGTCAGTTAGATTATCAAAAAATATTGAACACGTATTTTTTGCTTTATCAAATCAGTCAAAATTGACAAAGATAACGCGCATCAAAGTTCAGGTGTGGGGACTAATGATGTCATAAGTACCCACTTATTTGGTACAGTGTGCAAAGTCGTGAGGTCAAGCGAAACTTCAACGCACTATATCTTCGTCATTTTTTGTTTAATCGACAAAATAAAAAATATGTTTCTATATTTTTTTATAATATAAACGACGGACTAATTAGGATTTTTCAGAAAACTTCCTTATTATTAATATTTATTCAACCCCTTCTGTCATAAAAAAACATAACCAGGTCTTATCTGTGGCGCAGTCGCGTAAAAAACTGCATGCCACTCTCTCGACTCTGTTACTTCAGTGCTCTGTGCTACGTCGAGTTTAATTTTTAAAACGGTCAGGGGTAATGAACCTCTGTTCGCTGTTGTCCAGACGCCGGACACGGACTATAATTAATATCTGCTGAAATACTTAGTTGGTGTGCTACGATCATTGTTATGTTATCCAGTTGTACAAATTTAATAAGTTACGTGATGCATGCCATAATAGCCTTTATGAAAGCGACATAAGAACTTTGTCATGCAACTTTGTTGTGTGGTTTTGAAATACTAAGTCCTCGCTTTCCTTGCAAGGAATATTACAATGCATTGTAGTTGGAATCCTCATTGTATAGTTTTGGAAAGCATGTATGAGTAACTCGTTTACCTCAATGACTTACAATAATATTTGTAAAAAGACAACTTTCGCCATCTGTAGTAGTAGGTACAGATTTGCAAGATAACTCGGGCAAACGAATGAATGAACAAACAGCCTAACTAACAAGTAAATCAATAATTAAGTAGGTAATCAATAATCATGCCATCTCCGAGTTATATCGGTGAATATAAAAATATCAACAAAAATACGTGTCATATTTAGAACCTCATTTTATCCATCTCATTCGCGAAGAAGCAGATGAGAAACCGGAATTCATATCCTAAAACACTTCTCTGCAAAACTTACATATAAATTTTCTACCCTGCAATCCAATTACTTTATACAAATTCACAAACAAGTTCCAATCATTCTAAACAAATGTTAAAAAACCCTTACGCAAAGGTGACAGGAACTCAATTTGCGTTATCGATCTCATGTTCCCATAAGCGTAGTACCCTCTTCACTATTGATTTAAACACCGGAAATATAACCGCAAAAATCAACTCTACTACCCACCTTTTACAATTCAAATTGCTTCGAGCCCATCAGCACTTACGACGGTTTAGAGACAGTGTTAATTGTCTATAAGTGCATCTAGGGTCTTTGGATGTTGGAGCTTAATATGTGAGATTAAGGTCGTTTTTTCTGTAGCCCCAAGAATGTGTTTACGCCGTTTGTGTATTGAAGGTGTGACGGATTCCCCTTGAGTTGGCATTGTAAACAAAACGCCTATTATAATGCGACTGGACTGTTCTAGTGATGGGAAAACTATCGACAGTCTATAATCGATAAAATGGACAAAAAAGTTTATAGCATATTTCGAAAATCGTCCAGTTCTTGATGTGACTTTTTCTTTTGATGAACTCAGTTACTTTTCCTTAAACACATTTAATCTTTATAACACACAAAAAGTAAAATCCCACGACAAATGTACGAAACTACGTCATAATATGAGTTTCTCATTCCAGACTTCTCTTGATATATTTATTTCTTCGTACATAAAAAAATAAAACAAAAAGTTTTTTTTTTATCACAGCCAGTGCAGGAAAAAAGACAATTAAAAATACATTAATACAATTAAAAATATAACTCATACGATTAACATATCAACCATTACTTCCCGATATGCTTTTCTTTGACTAATAATAATAAAATTACTTTCATACAGTTTGATGTACATTAGGTACATGAATAAGTTTAACTCGAAAGCGAATCACGTTAGTATATACATACCCCTTTGAAGATAACAGAGAAATGATTAAATTAGCGTAACGAAGCATAATTTGGTAATTGTGTTAAACTTGATAATAATAAGTGATACGATGTTATACGTTAGACAAGAGTTGGTTTTCATTATTTCAAAAGTTCATTGGATAATTGTTTTCAAGGACTTTATACGAGCGTCCTTCTGTTACGTTACGCCCCACTGCTGGGTGAAGGCACATGAAAAGACTTAATCATTATTCCCTACGCGGGCCTAGTATATGCCGATATTTCTGACACTACTCAAGAAGTATTGACGTTATTAGTTTTGTTTGGCACTAAATTCTACCCGAAGGGCAGTTTTCCGTTTCCGTTTAGTTACCGAAGACTTTGTTGTCAATGCAACTGAGGTGTGATTCTCCAAATAACCGGCGATACTTTCTATGTCGAATTCTAAAGTACAGCAGTTGTTTGTTCATCGTCGAGCAAGCGCTTTGCACGTAAGATGATCAAAATACTCTTCATTGAACACAACATAAAACTTATTTGAAAACAACAGTGAGAATTTGTAACAAGGAAAGCAAAAGGCGCTCTCCCTGATAACCTGAGAATGTAGCATCCATTACACCACACATGACTGTTTAAGACTTAAGGTCTGTCTCACAATCACATTGTGAAACAGGCTCTTAGCCTCAAAACATCTATTTGACAACACATCACAACATCGATACCTATTTTCAACATTTTATCGATACTTTCACAACACAACACTAGCCCATAAAATTGTGTAATGCGACCCGTTACGTTAGTCCCAAGATATATGGATGTATTATTTGATTGTCGAACGCTGTCCCAATAATTGCTACCGGGTGACGTTCGGACGAAAAATATTACTGTATGCGTAGGGTAAGTATGATTTGCGAAATGACAAATGTCGTTTGGCAGCGTGACCTTTTTCAAAAACATTGACTAAAAAAGCCAATAATATTAATCTTTAATCTCGGATCAAATGCCTCGTATTCGTATAGTTCAATATCAATTCATTTCACAAGCTCAAGTATATGCAGCCCAATGAAAAGTTGTTCAATAATTTTAAGAACATGCATCAGCGCCTCTATTTGGGAACGCTAAGTGATTCTATCATCAGTGATTTTATCACTTAGGGTTCCCAAATAGAGGCGCTGTAGTGTTTTGTTAATTTACAAATTAAAAGGCAAAAAATAGCGACATGATTGGGCTAATGTTTAGGATCTGTCGTCGGTGTAGCCAATTTTTAATTTGTAATATTGTAACGTGTGCTTTATTGAACTGGGCCCTGGTGTCCCGGTGTTACCAGTATTAACTGTCTCTGACATTTAAACGGTATTGAAATAAACCGTTTTACGAGATATTTATGTGAGCGACCTTTGAGTTCGATTTATGGTAATTTTTAAACGGATACACGCGCTACTAAGTGAGCAAGTTTCGTGATATAAAGTTGAAAACCCTATATAACGTTAGCCCGAACTAACCGTAAGTGAGATTGAATGCTAGAAACAAATCCGCGGAATTTTCGCACGTGGAATTTCGCGACCGCAATTACGCGCCGTCCTAAGTCACAGTATTTTTGGAAATTTTCGTTGAAACGGTAAACATTTTGTACATTCAAAAGAACTCGAGCGTACTTATGCCTCATTTAGATGCAGCCGAAGTGAGATGGGAAATGGGCATGGAAGTGGGCAACGCGGTTATGTAAATGGATCACTTCTCCCGCTCCTGCCGCTGCTATTCGCGTTGCCCATGCAGCCGAAGTGAGCAGAGAACTGGGCATGGAAGTGGGCAACGCAACTTTATAAATGGGTCCCTTCTCCCGCTCCTGCCGCTGCTATTCGCGTTGCCCATGCAGCCGAAGTGAGCAGGGAAGTGGGCATGGAACTGGGCAGCGCGCGTATGTAAATGGGTCACTTCTCCTGCTCCTGCCGCTGCTACTCGCGTTGCCTGGCGCGCAGTGAGTCAGGAAGCAGCATGTAAACACCCACTGCCATCGAAAGCAGTATACGGGAATTATTTCTGGCAGCGCGAGCAGCAGTGGCAGTGACTGCATGTAAATAAGGTATAAAAAGCGGAGTGAGAACGCCCCGTTTAAATAAGGAGATAACATACTTTCATCCTAGTATATTTATAAGTTCCCGAGGGCACAATTGACAGACCAGTATCGATGTATTTCAGTCACATATCTGCCTAAAAACAAAGATGTGACTTTGACACCAACTCGCTAGGGTTCTGTAATAATAGATTTGATAAACGACATGCCTTTACCATTCTAATCTATGTCACATATTGGTTTCCACCCTATGTTGGAAAGTGCAGACGAAAATTACCTTTATGTATACGTGGTTATGGGCTAAGACTGGATACTGATCTTCAGTGTTGTAGATATATTTGTCTTGCTTTGACTTTATGGCAGGACTTGTCACAATGTAATTCCAAGGCGCCGTTTTGGCTGTCAACGATTTCTAAGCCATTTTCTTATAAGACCCCAACCCGCACTAGGTTTTTTATGAGACATATATCCAGTTCCTGTCACCGAGAGAGGGCTTCCTCTCTCTAACCTAACCTAACAGTATGACTTCAATACTCTGATAATCATGTTAATGATAATGTCTGTATCAATAATTCGAAAATAATTCACTTCTATCCTGCGTAGCGTATGCAAAGTCGCATTTTGCTCCCTATTTTTTATAATTTTGCCTACTTTTCAGTATATTTCAGCCGAAAAACGTCCTCTGCTGTACAAAGGCATACGTATATTAAGATATAGTTTTATTGATTTACGTTTTGAAGTAAGAAAATAAATAATAATGTGTTGTAAATGGACATCTATCAGTTTCTTTTTTATCTAAGGACGAGTGAAAAGCAACGCTGTATAGCTTCAGTGCTACACTCAGAACTTTACGTTAGAATCCCTCGCTACGCTCGTGATTCCATTTGAGGATCCATCGCTGCGCTCTGGATTACATACTTTGCTCTCAGCGTTATTATACCACTTTGCTTCCATGTGACGTATGTAATCTCTATCAAACAAGATTTTCGCTATTCCTTTGTCGTACGAAAGTTTTCATCCGAAGACTTTGCCGTCGAAAGTTTATCTTTATCTTTTCATATATACCTCATTAATCTGTAGAAATGTCGTATTAAAAATCAGCGGGACAATTATTTTTTTCTGTTTGTCTATTTGTATGAACAGTATAACGAGAAAACTACCGAAAGGATTTATACGAGATTTGAAGAAGTGGGTTACGATAACACTAATTCCTCCGTTCGTGAAATTTTGCAGTATGATTAAGTAGAGTGCCAATAAACATACTGTGTATGCCCTACCTAGTCATACTGCAAAATTTCACCGACCAAGGAATTAGCTTCATTGTCTCTACTCAAAATAAGGTCCTATTATCTAAAAAATTAAATTAAGTTTAGAAGGTCCCAGGTAGGACATGTTTTTTTTATTACTCTACCATACCAGTCATACTGCAAAATTTCACGGACGAAGGTATTAGCGTCATTGTCTCCATTCAAAATAAAACCCTATTGCTAGCCTAGAAGGTCCCAGGTAGGATATTTTTTTTAGTTCATTGTTATCGACAGACTGCGACAATTGTAACAGTGACAGTAAAGCCGCGTGGTGGTCTCTCACTCATGCACAGCTAGTAAATCTTAAAGCAGAAACGTTTTCGTTCGTGAACAATGCTACTCTGTGGTTAAAATAACCCACGCGTACAATATCGTTTATGGCGTCAAGTTTCAGGGAATTCAAGTTGGGTGCCCGCATCAGGTCGTTGACGAAATTAAGTAGATTGACAATGATCCAATCAATTGATTGAAACCCTGTCAATGTTCTTGATAGTATTGATACAAGATCTTTGGACCAGTGTCCATGGTTCGACCTGGACTTTGCAGCTTGAGGTCGCGAGTTTGTTTCCCGCCGTGGGTCGCTGGTTTTTTTAAGGGGCATGCGTTTGACCAGTCTCACCTGATGGAGAGCGAAGACAGGGGCTAGGGTGGAACACGCTTTCCCATAAAATGCCTATTCTCTCTTACCCTGAAGACACCAGGATTGTATGATTCAGGAAATACTGACGCAGGGGGAGTGTTCCAAATTTCAGTAGTGCTAACCAAAAAGGTTCATAAATGATGAAAAAGTAAAATTATAATTATCGACCGCAGTGCCCGTGGCACGTTTTACGTTATCATCCTAAAATTAATATAGATTTTTTGTATTTTCGCATCGTGTATTTTTATTTTAGATACAAAATTCATGGCTATGGTACTCTCACAGCGTATCCTTGCTATTATTTTTAATATAATATAATCCCCTACCGAATCAACCATCAGCTTACTACTGTCAATTAAAAATATTAACCGCCACGATGGGGTACATTTCTACAAATTTAATAAGTGGCATGGTTCGAACGAAAATAACCTTTATGTTAATGCTGTAAGTACGTTGACGTGTCACTTGTCTTTTTGGTTTTTATATACGGTAATATATTATACATAATTATATTTACAATAAACATTAACGACATTATTCAACTTGTCGGTTAATACGTATATTTGATAGGGGTTGTTTTTTAAAACTATTTATAGGAAAGGGGGTTTTAAGATGGTGGAAAAAGGTCTTCAATTGCATGGATAGCTTCTATGCAAATAAGTTTGACGTGCCCATGTATTGTGTGTGCTAAGACTTCTTTTTAGCATATTCCAACTAAATGTTGAATTTTATGGTGCTATATTAACTCGTTTATAATTTTTCTCATAACGATCATTTAGCATACTCCGATTTCCGCTAATACTTTTTACGTATTTTACGTATATTTTTACGTATCTCCTATAATCGATGAGTTATACAACTCATGGCTCCTCTGCTGCACTGGGAGTGAAGAAATAGCATAGAATGCGTGCAGATGCTTATCATCCTGGCATGCCGTAAAAGTCGACTAAGGGACGGGTCCTCTCCAACATGGTGGACTATCTGTATGGGCGATGGGCTGATCACCTGTCACCGTACGGTTCATCATGCCATCTTAGGACTAATTCATCGAACGTGGCCACAAGTAGTCTTGTGGCTCTGCCCACCCCATTAGGGATTTCGGGCGTGATGCTATGTATGTATGTATTATAGGAGAAAATAATTATAAAACAAATCTCAACCAACGTTTGACTTTTAACCTCTTCAACGCCAAGCACACGAATTTCAACTTTACGTCAAACTAATTAAAGTATTTATACGAGTCCAAGCGTCCCTTTCCAATATTTGACCTGATACCATGAAGAACAACAACCAATTGAGTTTTGTTGACCTAAAATTCAAAGCTCCAGCTAAATCTCATCCAAATAGGTTCACACGTAATTCGCATTTTTAGTATGGACGGCGTACTGGCAGACACGCTATTTCTTCGGATTAATACACTTAACACCTTTTCCAAACTTCCGTATTATTCCGGATTATACCATCCATCAAGTACAAAGTACCGCTACCGATGATTCAACAGTCGACACACATCAAAGTGCTGATGATGCTAACAGCTGAATCACTCGGATGCACCGCAACGGATAAACCTCATTAGACCCGACAGCAATGTTTGGAGAAGGATTAATTCGACGCTAATAACCCACTACCCACGCGCTGACCTACTGAAGTATTTACATACGAAGGTAAAGCTTGGAGAGGAGTTGTAATTCACACACCCACTAATTTTCTGAAATGCTTATAATTCCCGCTTAGTTGACTACTTAGAAGCTGAAAGCAAAGATCTCGAAGGAAGGATATGCCTTTCAGTACAATTTCGTGTAACAAGTCTCATAGAAGGTTGTCAAACGCCAGCACCATGGCTTAACCACACTCTATTGCTGATTTTTTAGTTCTTACGTCATACAAATAAAAGTATAATATTGCTTGATTCACGCTATCATATCATAGTGGACGGTGGGGTCGGCGGTGCTGTCTCACACCGCACGATGCGGGAGGGCATTTTTTTTTCAATTATAACAGTGTCACTTACACTGGTGTCCTGGATGGTGGTTGCCATGCGACTGAACCTGCGATAGTGTCACATTGGCGTTCTGACACCTCAAAAGTAAGCATCGCGAAAATTGCTTTGAGCAGTTCCTTACTATATATTTCAATGAGCCGAAAGATACAAATTCATCATCATTAAACACAACCAAATTAAAGCCCTTGTCGATGGCGTAACCTCTATTCTTCTATGCACTCTACCAGACTTTCAAGTTCGCATTTATCTGCATCTATCTCACTTCCGTTCCGTTCCGATGACTACACCCAGCCAGCAGTTCTGCTGCAAGGACGCGGAGACGTTGAACCAGAGCCATAACACTTGTATTGGTCATATCTTTTCTTTCATCCTCTCATTTTCCTACCTATTATTCTGTATGATTGGGGATTTCCAAAATGGTGCCATGACCAGGATTTGCATCGATGTGACACGTATTAATCGGCTTCCGTACGTTTCAATACTGGGCAGAACCCTCTTCAGCCCGCGCGTTCCACAGCCGATTATTATCTTTCGTCGTATCTTAATTCAATTCAGGCCGCAACCCACCAAAAACATAATCCGAAACTAGAATTACCTGAACCCTTGTAAAACCTTAAAGCACATAATACCTTTAAACAAGATGTCTACAAGGCGCTGTATTTCTAAGAGCAGTTGGGCTCTGGGCAATCTGAAGGGTAATATCATATCACTTACATGTCCATCAAAACGTTATTTGCATGCATAATTTGATAACAGAAGCTTTGCGAAATCTTGGACAAATTTCAGCGGGTGTATACGGTGGAGTTTTGAAAGCGTTGACGCTGTTATAGTTTAACAAAAACTTAATACTTAAAACGGTCATGATGCCAACGTGACATGTGTACAGCAGGGGGGCTAGCACGACATGCCTGCGAGTCGTTTGTCGCTCAGTGCGTCTCCGTCCAACTAGTCAAATATGTAAGGGACGCACTGAGCGAGAAACGACTCGCGGGCAGGTCGTGCTAGACGTGCAGAAGAGTGAAACTCTCTTTCTGCTGACATTTTTCCCCAACAGTATAACTTGGACATTTTTTAAGTCGAGAGGGAATAGGCACTTCAAAGTTTGCCTACTCTCCACTGACCATATATCCATGATCATGATCTACGGGATATATGGTCTGTGCTACTCTCAATTAAATCATTTAATCCCTGATGTAAATGAGGAATGTATGACGCCATTACATGATGTTCTGATTGTTCAGCGTTTGTTGGAATATATTTAATTGAGCGATCAATGTACAAGCAATATGGGTTCGATGTTATTATTACCACAAAAAGGTTTGAACGTTATTTTGGGAATGTATTCAGTAATAAAATAATGCTTTAGTCTTGGCTCTCGATTAAATGTAAACAAATTCACTGTGTAACCTTATGACTATTCAAGTGCCGAAGTTTTGCTATGATTGCGTTTTAAGAACTATACAGGAGCGCGACTAGAAAAGGCCAATACCAGCTCACATCTATGGTTGACCGGTTGCGGCTAGTCGCCCGTCATCTCCCATTCCAGAGAATGATCTCCTAAAAAAATGTGCCTCCTGGTTTATCCGGATTGTCCGGGTCAGGCTCCGCTCCTGTCTGGGTGTAGTACCCATGCTCATGTTCATGTATGATGTTGGTATCCATACAGAAACTGTTATGCAACAAGTCAATATATTTTTAGCGGTAGCTATCGCTATATTCGCCCGTGTGTTGCCACCAAATTCGGGCAAACTTAAGCTCGTCCCGAGCGTATCGCAAGTTGCCGCCGTAACTCGATTACGGTCACTTACTGGCCCACTATTATTAATGTATACCCGTTTTGACACGTATCATAAGATATTTTCATTTAAAATTGTAATTACATGAGCTAAAGTAACATCTACATACATTTTAAAGTCCCGTGTGGCGCTCTTCTCCAATCAGAATACTTTAAATCTGCGGAGATGGCTTAATCATAATATCAAAAATCTTAGCCATCGCCATCAAAATTCTATTATATATTAGGGCCTATCATAATTCGGTGGTCACTTTTATTTTTTCACAGTTATCCACCTGTTTATGATAAGTTTGAGGTTATGTTACTCTTATGTAGTGTTGACGTTTAACTTTCAGAAAACATACGCAATTTGTTTTTACGCGCCGTTTTGATAATGGAAGAATTGAAAAAGTCCGTAACTGTGCAAGAACAACGCGCATTTTTGAAAATTTGTACTCTGCTGAATTATTCAACTGGACTATCGAGAAATCTTTTGCAAAAAGCAGTAGGCAAGAACGCGCTCAAGAAAAGTGCAGTGATTAATTGGATGAAATCGTTCAAGGAGGGACGGACAAATACTGAGGATGCACCGAGGTCGGGTCGACCGAGATCGACTTCCAGACTAGAAAGGCAAGAACGAATCCAGGAACTGTTACGATGCTCTAGTAGAGTGAGCATTAATGACATCTCCGCACAACTGAACATACCTTTCGCATCGGTAGAAAGAATATTAAGAGACGATTTATGTCTGGTGTCCAAGCTCGGCAAATATGTTCCTCATTCGTTGTCGCCCGCCCAGAAGGAGAAGCGAGTTAATATTGCACATATGAACTTGTCGTGGCTTAGTCATCGCAAAGAAGACTTAAGAAGATTCATTTGCCTCGACGAAAGTTGGGTCGAATTTTTCACCCCCCTTCAAAGACATCAAGCGCGCTCCTGGGTTAGACCAGGCACATCAGCCGAGCCCATACTACGCGCAGAGTTGCACGAGAGGAAGGTCTTACTGATAGTGGGCATGGATGTTCACGGCGTGGCGTTTTGGAAAACTTATGAGGAAAATACCACAATGACAGCCGACCGCTATAAATCGTTTTTAGAGGAATATATCCCAAAATGGGCGCTACATCGCAACATCAGAGCACCAGTTCTTCTGCATGACAATGCTAGACCCCACAAAGCCTACGTAGTTCAGGAGTTAATCGAAGACAGGGGTTGGATTGAGTTGCCGCATCCACCATATTCACCTGATATGAATCCGTGCGATTTCAACTGCTTTGGCCATTTGAAGCGTCAGTTGTCTGGCCATCGATATAACAACAAACCAGAATTGGATTCCGCCATTAACACCGCAATTACTAGCCTTAATGAAAATGGAACATTTAATGGGGTCAATGACCTCCCGTCAGTCTGGCAGCGTGTCATTGATAGCGGAGGGGACTACTAATTATTACACAAGAATATCATTTATTATTAAATATAAAATAAAAGATTTGTTGTAAAATAAAAGTGACCACCGACTTATGATAGGACCTAATATTTTGCTGCTCTGTCTCGCATCTAACTTTCCGATGTTTTCATTGAATAGAAAGTCACAAAACGAAGCGTCATCTCGGTACCATACCACTTACACAAATGTTGAATATAACAACACGGTTTCTATGCCACGAGATTTGCCCCTAACTGTAAGCACACCAAGGACCCGAGTCTCAAGGCTTAATCAGGTCTCGCCATCTGACCCTGTTTGCAATTCTTACCCGACCTGACAAGCAAAAGGCTTATGATTTCAGCAGGCTATATTTTTTCCTAAACACCCTCGCGTATATGCATGCAATACCAAGGGCAACACTCGCGCGTTGTATACCCTGTAAAAACCTGTATAATTACCAGCGTGCATGCTTAGGTTACTTTAGCCACAATTACAAAAAAAATGACGTGATACTGGCTTATAAGGGACTAACAGAAAACCACCACGGCGTAGCTAATGCATAGCATCTTCCCTTTGTCATACAATGATTTCATTATTGTTTATATTTTCATTTTCTTGTGGGAATAAATAATAAATTTTTCATCACACTTGCTCGGTAAGGGTGTTATTATACGCAGGCGTATAGAGCAGCTATAGCCGATTTAGCTGCTTTATATATTACCAGGTCCGGCGGGGGCGCGCGCCGGCTCCGGCGTTGATCGTTTTCTTATACAAGTAGCGCGCAACCGATGCGACATACAGTTTATTCTACCCACCTGGTGGTAATTCACGGTGTACGTGGAAATAAAATATATTTTTTGTCTAATTTTTATTTCATTTCCTCGCAAATGTTATGAAAAACATTGTGTGTATCGCGGGCAGTAACTCGAGTCATTAAAAGCCCCTTCGCCTTCGGCGTCGGGCTTCTAACAGACTCTCGTTAGTTATCCGCTTGAAGGGTACAATATACTATATTTATTGATTCAACCTTTTTTTTAATGGTTTTATTTAGCTTACCGTGTTTATCTTGTGTGGGTAAAATTTAGTAACTGAAAGTTTACCTTCTTTCTGTTGGCCGATTGATCTATTTGGTACACATCTTTAGTTTTGATGACAATACAATTATCTATATTATGGCCGCCGCCACAAAATGGCGGATTACGTTTTTTTTAAACTCCCTCAATATGGGTATCAAATGAATAATCAGTAGAATACGGTATGTGATATAAACAATGTAAAGAATAAATATGTGCTGTGACCCGCCCGCTCCCCGCCATTACTCGGCAGACGCCGCGGTGAACGGACGTATCACAACATCAATTTAAATTGGTTGTTTAACTGAAATACCCCTAACCCAAGTGCTCAAAACGTCACATTGGCGACGAGAATAAAGCACGTGAGTAAAATAAGTAATGATTACGACTAAAAACTACCGAAGTTATCAGTTGCGTAAAACAACATTTAGTCGGTTTAAGTTAACGACTATTACAATTTTCTCCATTTCTAGTACAATCATTTCCAAGGAGGAATGTAGATCATGAATGATTTAAGAATATTTGAGACTACTTTAACATTATTTTGCGTCGTGTTTCTATCCGCCGAGAAATACGAGTAATGTAAACAAACTGATATCGACGGTCAAGCTAGTCAAAACACCAGTGCTTGGTAATACTTACCAAAATAAAAATATTGCTGTTGTTGTGTAGTTGATATCGGCTGTATTTTCATTTTTCATGCTCAGAGAATGATTGAAAATGCAGCAATTTTGACAACTACTTTTATTTATCTACTCGCAAAGTGAGCGTTGGTGGGATTATTAACTCATAATAACGTTCCTAGCATAATTATGAAATATTATTAGTTACATTACATAACTTTACAACTTGCATATTATGTATACTTTCAATTTCTTAATATTTACTGCTATACCGACTACACAACAACAAAGAGTGCCTGTAAGTATTACCCAAATATAATATAAACACGAAGGAGTGAAAACTCCTTGAGTTCCACATAAACTGGCAACTATAGGTAATGTCAGTTCATGCAATTGATATGAAAATCAAACACGAAGGAGTGAAAACTCCTTGAGTTCCACATAAACTGGCAACTATAGGTAATGTCAGTTTATGCAATTGATATGAAAATCAAACACGAAGGAGTGAAAACTCCTTGAGTTCCACATGAACTGGCAACTATAGGTAATGTCAGTTTATGCAATTGATATGGAAATCAAACACGAAGGAGTGAAAACTCCTTAAGTTCCTCATAGACTGGCAGTATGCCAGTTTATGCAATTGACAATGTGTCATGGTTCAATCTTACGTATGTGCCTACCTGTTCGTTTTGTTTTCATATTCATTATCATAACGTTATTTGTTGAATCGTATTATAAAAAGAGTGAAATCTTCACTTTCTGACTAGGTATAGGCGAAAAAAATATTTAAATTTTCCATAATTTGCAGATTAATGCGTTTAACTATTAAAAATAAAGTTTTACCTATTAAATAAAAATAAAATATAAAAAAAGAGATGTTATTAGTAATTTAGATAAGATGCCAGATTTATTGCAATAATAAAATCAAATATAAAGGAATTGTAAATAAGCAAGTCAGTTAAACCGGAAAAATGCATGTATGCAACCCGCTTATAGGCCAGTAATAAAGTAATCGGTCATATAGGACTACTCATCTGACGGAAGTTTTCCATACTTGCAGATCGTTCAGATAGAAAAGGTGATTAGTGAGGCCAATTCGATTGAAACAGTAGACAGGCAACTAAAAGAGTTTCAAGGGAAACAAAATGAACAGGTCAACAGGATTGCAATCAAACCTAATAAAACTCATGTTTTGGGCGATAGCACAAAAAATCGGTGTGCTAGGTGTCGCAGTGAGCATCACAACAGTAATGACGCACGCTGCCCTGCTAGAGACAAAGTATGCGACAAATGTGGATACAAAGGCCACTTCAAAATCCAATGCCGTACAAGGACATTTAAACGCAAAGTCCCCCTCGCTGCTGACAAACAAAAAAAAGAATGAAAAAAAGTTTAAACCAAACGAGTCAACGGCCAAACCTCCAGTCAATCAACCAAGTCAAAATATTAACTACATATTTCACATAGATGATGAGGCTGAAATAGCTTGTCAAATTGGGGGCGTTAATATAAAAATGCTGATTGACTCCGGCAGTAAAAGAAACATTATAACTGACAAAACCTAGGAATATCTCAAATCAAATGATGTAGTTATTTCAAATCAAGAACGGGGGTCAGATCAGGTTTTCATGGCATATGGCTCAAAGGATCCTCTCGAGGTACTAGGCTCATTTGAAGCATCAATCATGGTTGGACCAGAAACAAAGCATGTCACATTCTATGTGATAAAAAACGGTACTCGCAATTTGCTTGGAAAGGAGACTGCTATGTGTCTTAACGTGCCCAAATTGGGCGTAAGTATAAATTTATTAGATGATGTAAATACTTTCCCAAAATTCAAGGACGTCCAACTAAATATTGCTATAAATCCGTCAGTTAACTCAGTTTGTCAACCATACAGACGAGTACCCATTCCACTTGAAAATAAAATTAATAATAAACTTGACGAGCTGATCAAAAATGACATAATCGAGCCTGTCGATCAAGCCACGTCCTGGGTTTCTTCAATGGTACCTATATTAAAAAGCGATGGCAGTGTTAGGATATGTGTTGATATGAGATGCGCAAACAAAGCTATCATGAGGGAGAATCATCCTTTACCCACTATGACCCAACTTTTACCTAAACTAAGAAAATCATGTATCTTCTCCAAACTCGATATAAAGGACGCGTTCCATCAAGTAGAAATCCAGGAAGATTGCCGAGACATAACAACGTTTATAACGAGTAAAGGTCTGTTTCGTTGTAAGCGTCTTATGTTCGGTATATCGTGTGCACCAGAACATTTTCAAAAAATAATGGAAATGATGCTTCTGCCTTGTAAAGGGGTTGTAAATTTCATCGACGATGTTGTTGTGTTTGGAAGCGATATAAATGAACATAATGCAAGACTTAACCATGTTTTGAAAGTTTTGAAACAAAATAACGTAGTCTTAAATGAAAAAAATATTGCAAGCATCAAAAATTGAATTTCTGGGCCATGAACTATCAGCAGAAGGAATTAGGCCCCTCGACAAATATATTAAAGCGATTGAGTCATTCAGGGAGCCAAGATCAATTGAAGAGGTTCAAAGCTTTCTGGGACTTGTAAATTACATTGGGAAATGGATCCCGGACTTGGCTACCATGACTGACCCAATTCGAGAAATTCTAAGATTTAAGCTTTCCAAACGCGCCGACATTGTTGAGTACTGGAAAGATGAACAAGTTAAAGCATTTGCAGAGTTAAAACGAAGTTTAAGTAACCTTCGCACAATAGGTTTCTATGACCCAAACGACAGGACACAAGTAATAGCAGATGCTAGTCCAGTAGGGTTAGGAGCAGTCCTTATACAACACGATAAAAATGGATCACGAATTATCGCTTATCGACATAAAAGTTTAACTGATGTTGAGAAACGGTACTGCCAGACTGAAAAGGAGGCATTAGCGTTGGTTTGGGACATTGAACATTTCAATATATACTTATATGGGCTAAAAGAATTCGAACTGATTACTGACCATAAGCCTCTTGAGGTTATATTTAGGCCGCGATCAAAACCTTGCGCACGAATTGAACGTTGGGTACTAAGATTGCAGGCGTATAACTTTAAGGTGGTATACTGCCCTGGCAAAAATAACATAGCCGATTCTCTTTCCCGGTTATGCCAAATACAAAATTCACACCCGTATGAGGATGAGTTCCACATTAACAAGATTGTAGAGTTTGCCAGACCAATAGCGGTGTCCATGGAAGATATAATTACAAAATCTCAAAATGATGACGATATTAGATTAATAAAAGTAGGACTTTTTGAAAAAAAATGGGATCCTAAAATAAGTAACTATAGACTCTTTGAACATGAGCTTTGGATGTATGACGAGATCCTACTTCGGGGGAACAAAATAGTTATTCCTACTGAGTTGCGTAAACAAGTGCTCACTTCGGCACATGAGGGTCACCCTGGCATCGTCGCTATGAAGGGTAGATTGCGGACCAAAGTATGGTGGCAAAAAAAAAAATTGATAAGGACGCCGAAATGATGGTTAAAAGCTGTAAAAGTTGTACCTTAGTCTCTGGTCCTAACCCTCCTGTGCCGAAGAAGAGACGCGAGTTACCGGCGCAACCTTGGACTGATGTAGCGGTAGATTTCCTAGGTCCACTACCAAGCGGCCATTATTTATTCGTGATAATTGACTATTACAGCCGCTATTAAGAAATTAAAGTCATGAAATCCATAACATCGCTGGAAACCATAAACGTACTAAAAGAAATATTTTCTAGGCTTGGAATACCTGTCAGTATTACATCGGACAATGGTCGGCAATTTATAAGCGAGGAATTTAAATCTTTCTGCTCGGAATTTGGCATTAGATTGTTTAATTCTATATTATTATATATTGACCACAGCAAAATGGTGAGGTCGAAAGACAAAACCGTGACATAATAAAGCGTTTGAGAATTAGTCAATGCCAAAAGTCCGATTGGAAAGACTACCTCTTACGTTATCTCATGATGTACAATAGCACCCCACACACTACAACGGGAAAATCACCTTCGGAATTGTTTTTAACAGACAATTTAGAGACAAAATACCGTCGGTCATAGATGTAGAAAACAGGCGAATCGATTTAGAAGTATACGATAAAGACAAAGAATCAAACAAAAGGGGAAGTTAATTTAATTGAAGACAGAAAAAGAAAAGCTGAAGAACAAGATATTTGTGTGGGCCAAAAGCTTTATATAAGAAATATGATTAAGGAAAACAAATTGACAGCTAATTTTGATTCTACTCCACACACTGTCATAGACGCAAAAGGAGGCGATGTACATATAAGAAATGACGAAACAGGAAAAGAATTAAAAAGAAATATTATTCATCTAAAGAAAATAGAGGGACAGTGGCGAATTAACAATGAAGAGGAAGGTCAAGATGATAACGTTGAAATTGACACAGAAGAAGAATAAAAAAAAAATGTAATAATTTTAAGGGTCATTAATTTTAAAACAGTAACACATGCAGTTAAATAAATCGAAATTTGTTGAAAGGGAGAGATGTGATATAAACAATGTAAAGAATAAATATGTGCTGTGACCCGCCCGCTCCCCGCCATTACTCGGCAGACGCCGCGGTGAACGGACGTATCACAACATCAATTTAAATTGGTTGTTTAACTGAAATACCCCTAACCCAAGTGCTCAAAACGTCACACGGTACAAAAATCCAAATCCAAGATGGCCTCCGCAACAAAACGGCAAACTACATAATATATTTTATCTACACCCATATCATAAAACCTCCATTGGTTAATCAAAAACCATAGGAAATGACCACCATTTTGACAACCAATTAGGAAAAACCAATGCTGCGATGAAGAAATAACATGACTTCTTTATCGTTTTTAGTAAAGAAATGAGACTAAATTTGGAACAGCTGTCAAACTCAAGTGGGTCTTTATTCTAGTATCCATAGATATTAAAACAGTTATTGATATGAAACGTCAATTCAGTAGGTTTTTTTAATATAAACTGCACAATATTTGATCTCGAGTGACGTGAGAATAGAGACTTCATCCGTTTGTCTATGATTTAAAAAAAAAATGGTCTTGACGGACGGCCGCCATTATTGACGCGCCGCGCCGCGTTGACGTTTTGCTGAACTTAAGTAGAATTTTGTTGAATTGAATAGAAAAAGTTCATGTGTAATTTACATTTTAGTTGAAAATATGAATAGTAAGTAGTCTTCTCGGAGTGTGTGTGATGTGAAAATGCGCCGGATATCGGAAATATGCAGCCACGATTGCAACAAATAACTTGTTGCCAGGAAATATTGTTTCTGAACCCATCATGGAGGATTTATAATATGTGTGTAGATAAAGTTATGTATGCAACTCTGCATAATTTGGCCTTAAAACACACGTGCGATCTTATTATGAAACTCGCTAAAAGCTCGTTTCATAAAACCGCACTAGTGTTTTAAGGCCTATCATTATGCAACCGTTGCATAAACTACTATTTCATTTCTATCCACTTAATAGATATGGGTATGAAATGAAATTTCTTAGCTTTTAGTACATTATCTGCATTATCATTATATTTCTTTACAAATAAAACCGTTTAACTAAAAAAAAATGTTTCGATAATGTACTTGTTTCCTTTATAAACACCTTCATACCAAACTCATAGCTAGGACTTTTGGAAAATCGTGGTTTCATAACCATCGGTGATATATATTTGAGACACCGGTGATTTCCTGATCATCGGTGACATTCAAAAATTGACTCCCGGATGAGCGATATTGGAGCGGTGTTATTAAGTCATTCCACAAAACTAATCAATCTGATCACCATATACACATACAGAGTGTATATAGTATTCATACATATAAGTGGAACTATACTATCTTCAAGCGAAACTATAATCCTGTTCGATCGCACGTCGTTAGTGGCTCTCGCGTTGAGAAAAATCGAGGGAACATGCAGGAAAATAAGCGCTGACACGTTCCGTCAAAAGCAATGTTGCTCTCATGCTGACTAACAAAACCGCGTCTTGATTCGACATTGGCTAAGCGATATGGTATATCGTATTGCTTTGCCTAGTCTTTGTCTTACTTTGCGAAGTTTACATTGAAGAGAGAGTGACAAAACGAAGTGTTATTTCTTACCGTAGAAACGATCTGTGTGTATCACTTACAGACGCGGAGACTATACATCGCCCTTATTAGTTATTACAATTAATTTGTACCCATTATGTTTGTTTGCTGCCCTTTTTATGTGTTCGTGTTAGATAAAACGCTAAATAAAAGTTGGAAAAAAAGACTTACTGCTGAGTTTCTTGCGGCGTTTCTTCTCAGCAGATGTCACCTTTCGAAGCGCTGGTAGCTTCAGACATGTTAAGAGCCCATTTGCCTTACTTGCAAAATAAATATTTTCATTTTCACTGTCGCACTCAAAGTCAGATAATAAGTAACTTGCCTTTATTGATTGATTCGTCATGTCAGTCTGTCTATATAGCTTTCCGTCTGTCTGTCCGTATGTCACAGCCATTTTACTCTGACAGTATTGAAAAACTCGTACCGCTACATTAATTATGTAGTGAAATTATAAAAAAAAAATAGGCTTGGCACTCCATACATGGCAATCAAAACACTCATATTAAAAATAGGCCAAGACGCCGTCTGCACTTTGAAGGGTGATCGCTGAAAAAAAACGCTGCAAGAAACTCAGCACTAAGTCCTTTTTTCATCCGAACAGCCTTCGTTTTATGTGCAATAAATTATTTAAAACATACATAAAGGCCCAATAAACGCGCGCTATATCGATTGTCGATATACCGTAGACATAACAATGCAAGTCACGCGCGCTCTCATATCGACGCACTCGGAATTGCAGAGTTTATCATTTTTGGCGGTATGCCGGGGAAATAATGATGGGTAACTTCCATGTAAGAAAGATTATTCACATAGGTGAAAGGTTTAGGCAGATAACGCTTGCTTAGAGGTACATCAGAGGCCTAGTACGACATACCCGCGAGTCGTTTCTCGCTCAGTGCGGCTCTGTCCAACTTGTCAAATATGTAAGGGACGCACTGACTCGGAGAGTGAAGCTCAAAATATTTCGCTCCAACGTTAAAACTGTCCTGCTATACGGGTGTGAAACGTGAAAAGTAATCAAGAAAATCATGAAGCAGATACAAGTCTTCATCAATAAATGCCTGAGGCAGATCCTCGGAATTTTCTGGCCTAAGAAGATTTCCAATGACCAACTCTGGGATCTCTGTCATGAGACAACTATCGGTCACCAGATAACGCAGCGAAAATGGGCATGGATAGGCCACACTATCAGAAGGGATCCCAGCCACATAACTAGACAAGCACTAGAGTGCACACTCAAGGGAGGAGGAAGCGAGGCCGTCCGAAGCATATCTGGGGGGCTAGCACGACATGCCGGCGAGTCGTTTGTCGCTCAGTGCGTCTCTGTTAATATGTAAGGGATGCACTGAGCGACAAACGACTCGAAGGCAGGTCGTGCTAGACGTGCTGGCGTCGATCTGTGACTGAGGAGATGAGGGCTATCCCGGCCTGAGGAGAAGCTCATATCCCAAGACAGCACGATGGCGGAGCACTGAGGACGCCCTCTGCCCCACCGAGAGGACATAGGATATTAAGAGAGAGAGGTCGTGCTAGACGTGCAGATCAAATATCCTAAATACACCGCTCTGGGCTTCGCCACAAGACCACGGTACGGCGCCGGGCCGTGAAAAATTCCGTTGCACGTCGCCCTTATTTCTACACCTATAAATGTGATGTGGAAGTTCACGACGTCGTCGTGCCGTGGTGTTGTGGCCAGGCCCTTACAGCCAATTCGCTCCGAAACTACTCGACCGATTGAGTTGAGGTACACATATCATGTGCGCGATTTAAGTGGACTGTATGAATGAAACAACTTAAATGGAAAATTGGGAAAATATTTGTAATACGACACAAAACCAAAAACCAAGACAAATCACCTGACAGCCAAAGCAAAAGAATATCAATTAATTTGAAAATCCATAGACATAAACATAGAAAAATAAATTATTTCTAAACAGCAAACAGTTTGCAACATATCATATTGCGATAATGACGGCGATTTAATTCGTATCACGTCATGCTTTTCTGGCAACTGGGTAGGGTACCTTCTTAAAAAATTTCCCAATCGCTTGCCGCATCGCTCCTCGCGTATGTACGCGTGTATGGCACGCTGCATAAGTTTCTTTACATTTGATTCAGTCGCTCATCGATTTTCGCGTAGCTAAATGGATTTTCGGTACGACGTTTTCATAGTGTTTCTATACATTTTCACGTAACGCTTTATACGAAACGTACAGTGGGATCACGTGCAGCTAGTAATGAAATAAGTTGCGAATATCGCGCAATGGCTGCCGCGAGCGAGGGTTGCCACTAGCGGGTAATTTAAAGACCAAATTTTGGCGGATAAAGCTAATCGGTTTGGAATAATCGATAGGTTTACTAATGGCCGTTCCGGAATATTCAATCCTCGGATAGATTCGGTTACTACGGGTTAAAATTTGATATTTTACATGCAAAATTTGTCAATTTTTTAATTGGTAGTCAGGAAATCTATCCACGGATTGAATATTGCGAGCGGAGTAAGTCCACATTAAATTGTGTATTATATCGCATTGCTCTATCTTTATCCTACTTTGCGAAGTTTCAACTGAAAAACCGGACAATTTCGAGTTAAACTCGCGTGGAGAGGGTTCCGTGATTAAATGAAATTTACTATGTTACTTTAAATACCATATATACTTCTTATAGGATTTCCTGTAATCTATAGACAAATGATAAGGTGGGGGAAAAATGTTCAATTGTTTCCTATTTTCCTAAATAACTTAAAAACCGCTCATTTTAAAATTATAAAAAATATATACTTGGTATAAATACTCTTCACAACAAATAATTAGGTACACGTTAGAATTTTTTTTAAAGTAAACATGGGGTGCCTTGGGGGTGTTAAACTTTGTATGAGAAGAACCGATTCCGCATGTGTTTTTGAACTTGAAACTGTATAAATGCAGTTCAAAACAAAGTTGTGTGTATGTACGTGTGTGTGTGTGTGTGTGTGTGTGTGTGTGTGTGTGTGTGTGTGTGTGTGTGTGCGCGTGCGTGGGTGTGTGTGTGTGTGTATGTGTGTGTGTAATTTTTATCCCGGCTAAGTCAAAAGTTCCCTAGGGAATAAATATAACCGTATTTCACGCGGACGAAGTCGCGGGCAGAAGCTAGTAAAAAAATAAAATCAATCTACCAGCGCTTCGGACAGGACCATTACTGAGAAGCGCCGCAAGAAACTCAGCAGAAAGTCATCTTTCCAAATCAAACAGAAAGCTAACAGAATATTACAAACAAATGTCTTTTCATTGGTTTGTGTAACTTTGCAGAGGTGGCGGCACGGGTAGGTTTTATGAGAATTTATCGGTTAAAAGGTTAAATGTAGTGCCAACCCTCGGTTACCTACGCACGAAACTTGCCATATACTTTGTTTATTTGACGTCTGATGCCCCTCTGAGACGGCGAATACATTAAGAAGAAGGAAAATATGTTTTCCTGACACTTATAAGGGTTACTGCATTATGTGTGATGTGTGACGGGCGCTTTGCGAAATATAGACGACAGGTAGACTATTAGAAATAGGTACTTTACCAATTTTATAACTAACATGCATCGAAGAACAAAAGCTGTGTTTTGACGAGTCACTTCTTTTTGTGGTAAAAGAAACCACTCCGGGTATTCTAATGTTATACCTACTTAGGGATTGGAGTATGTTCCGTTTTTAAGTCAATCAAATCTATTAATTACCAAGGCAAGACTTTATTAAACTTATCGACGACTTGTGTTTACACCATGTATTTAACACACTTATAATCCCCGGCACATAAGTTGACCCAAAATGGCGGTCGTCCGCGCACCTCCGCGCACGTACAACTATGGTTACTTCGCGGCACGTAAGTTGAAATAGGACCTTGAATGCGCTGGACACACTTTCGGTTCTCAATCGAAGTGCAGGATGAGGTGCGACGCGAGGGGCCGCGCGTAGCCATAGTTTTTAGTTACCTACGCGGACGACCGCCATTTTGGGTCAACTTATGTGCCGGGGATTATTTTCGGTAGGCCTTCCTAGCACTGATAGTTTTATTTTTAACTTCGTTATATAATCTTTCATTTAGGATATATTTTTCATATTTTTAGGTTGGTTATAACATACTAATAGCACGTCAAATAGGCGCGACAAAGACGTCGAGAAGCGGCAGCCCGCGCCTGAATCTATACTATGACATACTAAGAAAGTTTTCCAAGAGTTATTCAACGAGACGTCCAGCGTTTGCACGTTATTGAGGAAAAGACATCCAAACATGGATTGGATAAAAGACTTCATAAATATTAAGGTAACAGCAGAATTAACACTAGCCCTGATCGCTACTCGCTAACTCGGTGATAGGTGATACAGTAGCTCTGAAGCTCAAAGTAGTGCCTAAACCCCACATTAATAGACTCTCAAGACTTACAGCACTCAAGTAGGCAAATGATATTGCGGCTATTTTCGAGTGCAGTCTATTAATGCGGGTATAAGACTTGCTGACCACAGACATCGTACTCAAGTTACGTTTTCAGTCTAGAATCAGTCTACAGACTATTCAATTAATACAGACCTAGGAGCCTTGTAGCGGTTGGGCAAGATAGATGAGAAAAGGCGGTGATATAGGTAGTAATTATGAGTGAACGTCGTGGCAAAAGCTTTAATAAAAACATTCCCATTCCCATTCCCCATCCTCCCTGGACTGGCAACGCATCGGCAGCACCTCTGGTGTTGCAGATGTCCATGGGCGGCAATGACCACTTTCCATCAGGTGGGCCGTCTGCCTGTTTGTCGGTCAATTGACTTATAAAAAAAAAATACGCGTCGAATTGAGAACCTCCTCCTTCGGAATTTTTGAAGTCGGTTAAAAACATGTGCAAATTATGAACAAAACGGTGAAAGACAGAGAATGTCACCACTGCATTATTATTATTATTCTTTAACCTTTTGAATGCCACGGCTCAATGCGATAAAGCTTGCCCCAGACGCCGACTGACGGCTGTACCCGACAAAATTTATGGAAAACGGCATGCCGTGGCGTCAGGGGCACGTAAATCTGCTGTCGCCCACAGCCGACTGGGGCGTTCAGAAGGTTAATGAAAACAAAGAGTTTTAATCTACTAATAGGTTGCAGCGTCAACAAGACTTTTCTAACTTTTAGATTTTAGGGGTATATTTAACATCTTAAGTACAGTATACTCTTGTAAAGGCGGTGAACTCATTGAATCGGAGCTATATTTAACCTTACGTAAACATCCACGTTATCGTGTAAATAAATTCAGAGTAAAATACTTGAGTTGAACTTCTGTAACTAACTACCAGGTGGAAATTATTAACATTGTTGAAGTATAAATCAATTTATTAACCTTTTAACATCCAATAAGTTTTCATCGACTATGGCTGTGTTGCCACCAAAGTCACACAAACCAATGTATAGGAAACGTCTTGACCGTAAGACTGCGGCAAAATGAGCTGAATATTTTGTGTTTTTAAATACAATGGCGGTTAAAGGTTTAATTTAATAAATATTTACTATATTATAAATGCAATGGGTTTGTTTGTTACTTCTCCACATCATAACGGAGCAACAGATCAACAAAAGCTGCTATTATCCCGGTAAATGTAGTTTCCTAAGGGATGATGAACTCTACGTGGCCGAAGCCAAAAGAAAAACCTAGTTAGTATATAAAATTAATGAGTTTGCGAGAGCTGAGCGAAATTAGTACTTAATAGTGTTTATTGACAATCATCTTCGTAGTGTTTATAAAGATGTTTTGTATTGTTATAACTCACAGACAATTCTATACATTAGACTCCGCATAGCCGGGCGCCACCGCTGCCGACATTAGAAGCGAAAGCCATAAGCGGTGGGGCTTAGAGGCAGCCGGGGCGCATAACCTCGAACGCTCCAATCACAGCGCTCTAAGAGCCCCGCGCGCCCCTCCAGTTTGGCAGCTTTATTGAGTGAGGCTAAGCGGTGAGTTAGATTATTTGGTATGTGTTATCACTTCAGTGACACGGGAGCACGATCATTCAGCTGTTGTACGATTCAAAATCGGCTCAATAGTGTTTCGAAGGAAATAAAAACCTTTCATACAATTATCCAAATATTCGTCCGCGTGAAATTCCTTTAATCGCCATTCACTCAGCGGCCCTAACATGCAAGACACAAGGATAAGTTAAACCGTCTTATCTCTAAGTGCGTCACTCTCACACTAGTGCCGACGAAAGAGATAGTCATAGAGATAAACGGGTTTAACTTACCTTTCAGTGGCGAAGCGTCAGATATTTCCTCTGGGAAGCCGGAAGAATTAGAACCGTAGTGCGAGTTTTACATTTAGTAAGAGGAACATGGACTTCACTGACAGCTAGCCGTAGCTTTCTAGCTTGGTATAGCCGTCAGGAATCGGCTTGTAGGCAGGCTGCGCCACTGTTACCTTTGTGTCTTACATGTTAAGGCCGCAGGAACGGATAAAAAGTAGCCTCTATAGGCATATAACATATATGTCCTTCTGCGGTCTTCGAAATATCGTTATACTAAAAATCAAGTCGTCAACATACAAACAAACACTTTCGCATTTATAATATCACATAGCAAGGATAAGGATTTATCGATTAACACAATATACATTGCTTTGTTTTGGGAATTAAAGAATAAACAAACTCTCGGTTCTCTATAATGTTACTTTCAAGTAGATAATTCCTAGAATGCGTGGTACAATCCTTCGTTTACCGCCCTCGCACGTTAATTCTGTCAGTCTCCAAGGCTCACTTTTTCTCGAGAAGACAGCGCAAAACTTAGTAACAAGAAATTCTCAGGACTGAAAAAACATGCCCGAGCAGAGTAGTTGTTACGACACGGAGTGTAAGCTCTGGCGCACACTTGCGACTCTTACGTGCCAAGATTATGGATATACATACATACATACATACATAGCATCACGCCGCAGAGGAGTAAGGAGTATTATGGATATATATATGACATATTGCTCCTCTGCTGCACTGGGAGTGAAGAAAAAGCATAGAATGCGTGCAGATGCTTATCATCCTGGCATGTCGTAAAAGCCGACTAAGGAACGGGTCCTCTCCAACATGGTGGACTATCTGTATGGGCGATGGGCTGATCACCTGTCACCATGCGGTTCATCATACCATCTTAAACGTGGCCACAAGTAGTCTTGTGGCTCTGCCCACCCCATTAGGGATTTCGGGCGTGATGCTATGTATGTACGTATGTATATGACATGACAGCTAGCCCCATCGTGTTTTTATGGTTTGTGTAAAAACTACGTTTTAATATTTCAAGTTTGTATGTGAGATCCTTATTTGTGAGACCTTTCTGTAGGTATTTTAAGTATTTTTAATCGCACACAGCTTACCACTGTCACAGAAATGCATTCCACTTCGCTTGAATATTTGATTTTAACGAACTTGTACATTAAATAGTCCATTGGGTAATTCAAGCTATAGTAAACTGGAATAAATCTGGAAATTTTATGTTTTTTTTAATAATATCGTTCTTACAATTGGCCAAAGAAGATCAATATCTTTCTTTTGCGCAAGCTAGATATTACGCTTAAAAAAGACCAATAACGGCAGAGTGCTGTATACTAGTGCAATTAATGCATATCACATAGCTCCCTTGAACAATACAAACACGTTGACGATGCGTTGACCTGCTTGAAACCGTCTTAAGTTCGTCATATTTAACGTATGGAACGTTAACAGTTGCACATACATAAACGTAATTTGTAAGCGAAGCGATACGACAAATATTGCTGCAACGCGTTTAATCAGATGAAATCGCATCTCCGCGCCCGCCCTAACGCCTCAAGCGCTCTCATGATTCAGTCTTCATTTGATATTCTAAACGCAAATTTCATGAAAAAAATACAATCCTCGTGGAGTAGGTAAAATAAAGCACTGTTTAAGCAAACCGCGAGATTGAAGTAAGTAGGAATTCTGAGGGAATATTTGAAGACACAATGAATATCTAATCTCGGTCCATTAGGTTGATTTGTACAATTGTAAACCGTTAATAAAATCACTAATGTCTATTTCATCACACTTGCTCGGAAAGGGTATTATACGCAGGCGTATAGAGCAGCTATAGCCGATTTAGCTCCTCTATACGCCCCGCCGTCAGCGGGAGTTATAACCCATACAAAATTTTGTATGGTTTCGAACTCCCGCGGGCAGTTAAGTGCGCCAGGTCGGCGGAGCGGCTCGGGAGCCGCAGCCGGCGGGGCCGCGCGACCCGCAAGCCGGCGGAGCTGCCCCGCGCTGATCGCAACGTACGCTCAGTTTATGAACACTCACCTGATGGTAATTCACGATGTAAAATGGAAATAAAATTAATATATATACTTTTTTTTGTCTAATTTTTATTTCATTTCCTCGCAAATGTGATGAAAAACATTGTGTGTATCACGGGCAGTAAGGGCATAACAAACTCGAGTCATAAAAGCCCTCGCCTATCGGCGTCGGGCTTCTAACAGACTCTCGTTAGTTATCCCCTTCTTACGGCCCTAGATGCACAATGTACTATTATTACGAAGCTACAAGTAATGGGGAAGATGCATAAAAATCAAAATGAGGTTTACTTTCATAATATTATGAAAGTAAACTTAAACAAAAGCATATTACAGAAAAAAGCATATCATTTTGACTATTGATTTTTATTTTATTACGGGTCAAAATTAGTGAAAAGTTAATATTGGCTTTCAGTTCTGATTTTAGTTTTTTGGACATCCTTATCAAATTTATATCATGTTTTATTTCTACGATGTTGGTATAAAAACAGTATTTTCGGAAATAATTGCAAATTTCGTTTAAACGCCACACATTTTGTAGTCAAGAAATCCTGTTACGTCATAGCTGTCGTCCATTTTGTATGGAGTGTTTTGCGAGTGGTATGAACAGTGACTTTTCAAAGCTTTATAACTCATAAAATAAACAACATAATAATGTTTTGCGTACACAGATCGGTTTCTATTTCGCAGCACTTTCCAATACAACATGAAAAAAAAATGCATCTTCCCTATTATAAATGATAATAACAGGCAAAATCGATAAGATATTCTACACAATGGCGATTTCATTATGCGTGTCTCTTGACATGCCCAAAGATACCTACCGCTATGTGCGCTATTCACACAGACACATAGAAAATACATAGCATCTTAATGTCATTAACATTAATGTATTTTGATCTTCATCACATGTATTAGCTTTTTACTTTTATTAATACGTAATAAGGTTTTGTTGCTGAGTGTGAGAGCCTGATGATCTGTCACACAGGTCACGACATCAGTGTCTCACAAAGTATTTTTTTTCTTTTGTCACAACTCCTTAACGCTTGTGATCAGAAAAATAAATATGTATTATTATTATTATTATTCGCCTTTATTTTTATTCTTAGGTTTGCTTTTTAATACGGAAAGATCTTCCGGTGTAAAATTCTGTTGGATTCTTGTAAATAGGTACTGTATTAAAAACATGTTCCGCAGACGTGTACCAACATTCAGGCTATTATGATTTTATATTTAACAAAATATTTCGTTTACGGTAGTAGTTAGAGATAATGACATGGAAGGTTCCACAAGGCAACGTTGTGGGCGTTATCGGTTTCAATACATATTTCCAAAGGGCAAAGGTTTCTTGTAACAAAATAAGACAAACCCAAAAACCCATGATCAATTATCGAACAGCGGCCCTAACATGCATGCCACACAGATAAATTAGAACCGTTTATCTCTATGGCTATCTTTTTCGTCGGCACTAGTGTGAGAGAGACGCACTTAAAGATAAACGGTTCTAATTTATATTTGTGCCATGCATGTTAGGGCCGCAGGAAATCGCTAAACCTGGAGTTATCAAAACTATTAATGAACTAAAACTGGTCTAAACTAAAAACTGCTCAGCTACTGCCTCATATAAGTTTAAAATCAATTTCGGCATTATGCGGTATGCAGGGGAATTGCCTCAATAATCCTCACTTATCAGAAACGTTTTCAAACTTGTTTCAGTAGGGTTGCATCAATCTATTTTTGACGAAGATATTTTAATATACCACGTTTTTAAAACGCACTAAATTATTCAAAATAATTCCTCGTAGCCCCATAGAGATTTACAACCCATATAGATTGTCCTGAAAATTTGTGATTGTGAACTTTTAATAGCTTTAAAAGACGAGTACCTAAGTGAGTAAAACGTACGTAACGTATTTGTAAATATTGCTAAATAAATGTTTTTCTTTCTTTCTTTCTTTCTTTACATTGTACATTGTAAGTTTTAAAATGAAAAACGTCGGACGCATGCAATAAATAGATAAGCAGTGCGGATAGTAAGGAGACAGTGCTATCTGCACAATGAAAATGGGCGCCATTGTTACGACTTTTCTAAGTGGTAAAAATGGCGCCCATATGTCATGTATGTAGTACAACTGTCAAAAGTTAAGTTATCTAAACTGAAAATACAAATACATTAACATCAATATTTGTTTTCCTTTGTACATGTTTGTCTCTTAACATTAAAATAGATATATTTGTATTCAGTTGGAAATATGGAATGTGTTAGTTAATAAATTATATCGACCAATCGTCACAAAGGCAGGTTTTCTCTAACATGCCTACGCAAAATGGCTTCGGGATTTAGTCATTTGAGAACTCAAAAGTTCGTCTTAGATCTAACACATAAGTTTAAAGAAAGAAGACGAAAGAAGAATAGACATTTATTCATCACAATAATAAAACAAAAACAATACAGAAAAACGAGGGATGTGTGTCATCGCGGCAGTGAATCGGTCACTGGTGCAGCATAATGCTGAGGTGTCAGACACCCGCAGCGCTGATTAGTACTTTGACTCAAGTCATTGCCTGACAACCAAACAGCCAAATGACGAAATGGATGGAAGATATGATAGCGGTCCGCAATACGAAACGAATACAAAATACTGAGACGTTATACTGATGAGCCCTTAAATTTCTATTAAAAACCATTAGGCCTATTTCTTACGAACTTTTTAGGAAGTAAACATTATTAGAATTTTGAATTGTATGATGCACATGTTTCTAAAAACTTCGTAAGAAATTGTTTTTGTGATGTTTTAGGGCCCAATGATGTCAGTAGCAAAATGACGGATACCTACTATAGCAAGAGCACTTACGCATTACGTCCGATCCGGATCCGATCCGAACCCGTGAATATGCGGATCTAGAAATCTCTGACCGAATTCGGATATTGCTTACGCACTAGTCCGATCTCTTATCCAACTGCCACACTGAACTAAACTGGATGCCTGCCGACCCCCGGCCACATACCCCGCCGCCCCGATGCCGCACTGCTAGTACGCTGCTCGGATTTGCTTCGGATACGGTTCGGACGCAAGCGTTCATACAAATAATACTCTCCGGAAAGGAGATTCACGGATGACGGAGAGAAATCGGATGGCGGAAGCCGGACCTAGTGCGTAAACTACCATAGAAATAGTTCTACGACTACTCCGGAATGTATTTTCACGGGTTCGGATCGGATACGGATCGGACGTATTACGTAAGCGCTTTTACTATAGTTTTGTTTTGATCTTCATTTCAGACTTCTATCTTCCAAGAGCGTCCTAGCCGGCGCGTTTGAAATAGGTATTCGAGTACTGAGGCACAAAACAGATAGGTACGGAAGTCAATCACATGTATGTACTTCACTTTTCATACCTACGCTCGGTGGTAGAACTAGGGTTGCCAACTATGGCTTGTGTGTCAAGCGGTGTCAAGCGGACGGCACTCGCGCTCGCACTGGTCCCAAACGGCCCGAGATATCGTGTCCTTGAGCAGTGTCTGTGTGTGCCTTGTTCGAGCGCACTTGTATGTAGATTGATTTCTTTACCTATCTGTTTTGTGACTGAGGCTCCAGTGCCACGCCCTATATACGTCTCTATCCAAATTCATTCCTCAGCTTTTTACATCTGGGACGACGAACTATAGGTATGAGAAATCCGCAAAGTAAGAGGTGGAGGAGAGAGGGAGGAGGTTATATTTACAGTGTTTAATACAGCTGAATCACTGGCTTTCTTAGTAATATATCATCATGAGTAAGGCATTAGGTCAGATAAGAAACGCTTACAGCACACCTGAGTCAACATTAGCAGTTATTTGCGTAACATGCTAGCTATACGTTTAATCAAATTATAGGGCTTCTATTGGACTTGGCTAAGAAATATGGTATATATATATATAAAAGAAGAAGCTGACTGACTGATCGGGTGACATAGCAACGCACAGCCAAAACTACTGGAGCTAGAAGTCTGAATCTTGGTACAGGTATTCTTTAGGTAATTTAAGCGCACGCTAAGAAAGGATTGTACGAAAATCAATCCCTACAAAGGTGAAAAAGGAATTAACAATTTGTATGGAAATCCGTCATTAATTTTAGCTTATTAACATGAAAATGAGAATTTAGGCTTCTGAATAAAAACAAAGGCGCACTGCAAAAGCATTTTGAAAAAATCAACCCCTGTAGGGGTTAAAATTTAGTAAATTGATTTTGGGTTAGCTTTGAAATTCCATCCCATAAGACGCAACGTTTATATGGAAAATACCGCGGGCGAAGCTGTGGCGGGTTCTCTAGTATGGTATATTACATTGCTTTGAGTTCATCCGTGAGATGTTTTGTCACAACACTATATATGAATGTAGTGGAACAGAAGACAAGTTACATTTCAACTTTGTAGCAGTTTCAATAGTGTCTGAGTGAAATGGCTGTGATGTACGGACTGACAGGCAGACAGACGACGAATCTTTAAGGGTTCCGTTTTTGCCATTTGGCTAAGGAACTTTAAAAATTAAGCCTCCCATTAAAACTTTCATCCCCTGTTTAATCCGCGTAGGGAATACATTTGCAGAAATCCTTACTTAAAGTCAAAGTCAAACTATCTTTATTCAATTTAGGCTTTTACAAGCTCTTATGAAGGTCAAGGAATTAATCTACTACCGGTTCCGAAAAAAATCCTCTACTGAGAAGAGCCGGCAAGAAACTCGGTGAGGTATCATTTTTTCAAATCAGTAGGTACACATATAAGTCAACAATGATGTCTACAGTTTTATACAAATCTAAGTATATACCACAGCAGGTACGCCCATCGAGACCTAGGGATCGCCAGTGCAGGTCACGATTTAAGCCAAACGTCCCTGTCCATGACGTAGTCTTTTACTGTGTAATACGCCATAGAAATAAGAATTCGCTTTACAGTATATTTGAACATTGTGTCTGTTTGTTCTATAATGTTTTTAAGTATTTTATTGTAAGAATGTGTACAATTTCCTAGAAAGCTTTCCGGTATTTCTAGTAGCCTTTGGCTTATCTACATTTGTAGGAAAAATGTATAGATTTTTTCTGACATACATTATTATTTCAAATAGGTACGTATAGCGACTAAGTGCTCGCCTACGTTATATAAAAAAACTGCAGTGCAAAATTGTATGTCTACCCAGACCCAACTGTTTAAGTATTTGGGGGCGTCCATTAATTACGTGAGGCATTTTTTTTTAATTTTTACCCCCCCTCTCCTCTTGGTGAGATGTTGTAAGATTTTTCTCGACTCCCTCTCCCTTGCCCCAAACTCACGTGAGATGTTTCAAAATTTGTATTTTGGGTATTGGGGCTGAATTAAAAAAAAACAATTGTGCCAGATTTTGCCATATTTTATTAAAGAAACTTTTTTTACTTCCATTAGCTTTAATTTAACTTAACTTTAACGCAGTTTCACACCGATTTCTGCTAGAAAAAAATTACGTGATATTTGCCAAGACACCCCTCTCCCCCAAGTGAGATTTAGTAAGATTCGTCTCAATCCCCTCCCCCCCTGAGCAACTCACGTAATTAATGGACGCCCCCTTTAGGCTGTGAGCTGTCTATCAGTCAGTGTTAGAGTTTTAAAGTAAAAGATATACACGTACTAGACTTACTGCCTTGAGGCCCCAGTCCCATTATATAATTCCCTCGTATCCCTAGCTATGACGACGTACATACAAATATTTAATAACGAGCTTGATAGCTTTTGTTGCGTTCCTTTGATCTGCAGGGTTGTCTGAACGGGAGATTAAAGTGAGTTCACGAGGAATCTTAACTGGAGCCGTCTAACGAGGGTTGGTGCAAATTCTACACAAGACGATGTCAAACCTACCTAATATAATATCTAATTGAAGTTACTTTTTTCTCAGCTGATATTGTCCTTAAGAGGCTTCCTGCCAATATTTACGAATGTTCATAATTTTCAGACAAAGCCTATTGCGGGGCGCTCCGAGTATATTTTTTTGTAGTATTTTAGGAAGTTAGAAAAGGGTAAAGGGGCCCCAAGAATAGGCCTGATGACTGAAAAATTGTAAATAATCCGTCATTTACATTATCAAAAAATATTGAACACATATTTTTTCTTTTGTCAATTTAACAAAAAATTACGAAGGTATAGTGTGTTGAAATTCCGCGTGACGTCACGCTTAAGAAGTGACGTCATGAGCCCCTAATCCTGAACTTTGATGCGCGCTATCTTTGTCAATTTTGATTGATTTGATAAAGCAAAAAATACGTGTTCAATATTTTTGATAATCTAACTGACGGACAAATTAGTTTCTTTTTTTTACCCAGGCATCATCCCCATTGCATTGCCTAGGGGGCCCCCAACAGGGTGGTATGTAGTTTGCTGGTTTATATATTCCAAACAATATATGTGATTATTCGATCTTTCCATAACATTTGTACGAGGCAGAATTTAGATATCATTATTTCAGTTTATTTAAACTGCATAACAAAAGGTTTTTTTTAACATTTTCTTTTGTGAGAACAACTATTATTGGGAGCCCTTTATCAACGCATAAAATTCGTATCTAAATATAATTTCCAAAAAATGCTCGGTCATCCAGGTACTTATAATATTATAGTAAGTTACTGTTTTCTGAGAACATGCTTTAGATTTTCTAGTATTTCATTCTATTTTGTAAGACATGGCCGCCGTTTACTGCTGGGTAGAGGTCTTAAGATCTTCATCTAATTTAATTATTATATGATATTCCGTGTATTATCTCAACCCTTACACAAATGTCCGGTGTAACGAGGGCTCACAATCAACAGCACAAAGCCCGTTAGCTATGCTAACTGACTTGTAAAATTAATTACTCCACAGCATAGTGTAGCACTACGCCAGCGCAGTTATCTCCAGCGGTACCTAAATATAAACAACAAAATATTTAATATCACCTATCGCACCTGTAATGAATGTATGTATGTAAGAAGGTTTGTTATCTATTTCTTTTGTTTTCTAATTGTCAATGTCTCTTCCGAATTAGGGTGTTAACGAATGGATGTGAACCAACGACTTCAGGAGTGATTCAGGGCATATTATAGCGGTGCCTTCATACTTTTCAGTGGCGACGAGTAAATTTAACGATACCTGCGTATAATAATTGTGCGGAAGTAACTTTAACTTCAAGAACAATGTCGCTCGGGAGAATTGGGCCGTTTGACATTGAGAAGGACAGTTGGGATTCATACGTGGACCCACTCGATATGTATTTCGTGGCAAATGATGTAAAACCAGCAGTACAAGTGGCTACTTTAATATCGGTGATCGGGAGTGACGCGTATGAATTAATGGTGAGTTTGTGTACACCCGATAAACCCTCACAAAAATCGTATAATGCATGATCTGGTCAAGATTAGGCAAAGTTATCTACAGCCGAAACCGAGTTTGCTGGCGGAAAGGTTTAGATTTCGACAAAGAACAAAAACGGGAGGAGAGTATTACGGAGTACCTACGTGGCCGAGCTTAAGAAACTTACGAAAAATTGTAAGTTTACAGCGGCTAGTCTAGCGGAAACTTTAAGAGACCAGTTCATATGTGGTTTTTTTTTAATGTCAATTCACTTTTACCATTTATCTTAAAATTATTTAAAAAATTAAGTTCCTCTCAACGAGCCCTTTCATATGATATGTCACATGCCAAGGTTTGAAAAACTTTTATTTTATAATTTTCTAATTTACCCCCCAAAAGTGGCCCCCATGTTAAAAATTCATTTATTAAGTTACACGTCCGTGTTGCGGTCACCGACTTACATGTCTACAAAATTTCAACTGACGAACTAATTAGAATTATTATTGTTTTAACAGAAAACATCCCTACTCCAAACCAGCGCCCTCTACATTTTTATTTTTTGCATGTAATAATGATTCTACGTACCTACATTTTTAAAATGAAAACGGCACTTGTTTTACATTTTCGTTCCCAACCGCGACTTAATATTAAAACTAAGTTTACTGGATAAGACTAAGCTATGTTCACTAAGTATTTTAATGAGCTAACCTGTATTTAATATGAAAGGGCTTTTACCACGATTTAAAGTTTATTACTAACCTGCTCAGTTATGTTATTCTCATAGCTGCGCACAAGACCGTTAATCCGTTAATCGTTAATTAACGATGTTAACATTTCGAGTAACTGATTAACTTTTAAGTTAAGTTTAAAACTTGTTAACGGACTCATTAACTTCCGTTAAAACTAGAGATGCAACGGATATCCGGCTACTATCCGGTATCCGGCCTATCCGGCCATGATTTTACTATCCGGCCGGATACCGGATAGTGAGTCAGTATCCGGCCGGATACCGGATAGTAAAAACTTGGATCAGAAATACGATAAAACAAATAAAAGCTATCAGAAATAAACAATATCATCGTCAGTTATTAAATGAAAACCCTGTTTCTTTTTATTTAAGTATAAAACTAATATGTAACATCACGTCGTGCACGTTCGAATATTCCCTACTGACGTAATAAGGCGCGTATTTAACCTCAAAGGGTCTCCTCGGCACTTAGAATTCGTAACAAGTTGATACTTGCTCGCCGCGCAAAGGCCGCGCAAGCTAACACAGCTTTAGAGATAGCTCGTGTGCGGCCGGATATCCGGCCAATGGCCATGCCGGATATCCGGCCAAAACACTATAAGTTGCATCTCTAGTTAAAACAATTAAAGTCCGTTAATCGTTTATTAAACTTTTAATAATTTAATGTTTATAAAGGGGAATATGCATCTTATGTCAGATAGCTTTTGAATTTGATTTCTAAATAATTAGGTATTATTACAAACTCTAACGCCCCCCTTCCCCTCCTTGTAACACATTTTTTTATAAGTAAATCGCCAACGCAACGACATAAAATGCAATTTATATTACGAGTTAACGATTAACTTTAACTTCCGTTATATCTTCCAAAATGCAACGCTTTAACGATTAACGAAGTTAACTTTTTCAAATAATTTTCGCAGAACATCAATTCTATGTTAAGCGTCTTCTGAAAATGACTCGTAGGTTTTATTTAACTAACAACAAAAATTCTATGCAACAAACAGAGGTTTGAAAATAAAATAAAAAAGCGTTTGTATTTTGCTTCTGGACAATCGGAGGACGAACGAAAATCGAGCTCCCAACTTTTTAGGAAACAATGCTACGCCTTAGGAGTGTAAGTAACTCTAACCCCACTTAAGGTCATGAGTACCTATTTGCCTGTTCACAGTAGAAGTATTGTCGTTGATAAATAAACTTTACTTTAAGTTTCTGTTTATATATACATGTATATATAAAAAAAAAAAACAAATATACGCGTCGAATCGCGTCGCGAGAACCTCCTCCTTCGGTTTTTTTGAAGTCGGTTATAAAGTAACGTGCTGTTTAAGTCCTCATTAAACTGTTTCATCGCCAACGACTGATATATCCGTCAGGGTATGCAGGGTAAAAAAGCCCTTCACTAGTTTGCAATAAGGTTGAAATTCGTGTGACTTCTCAGACATGCTTGGCGTTGCGGAGGTTAATAAATAAATACGCAGTCTCCTTTTTTAATACTTACCCACTCCCACTAAGTTTGTTGAGAGCATAGTCGAGTTGTGCGTACATACCTGAAAAATAAATAAAATATATTAATCATTATTTTTTATGCAGTTTTGCTGTAGCATAATTCTCAAGAGATCGCTCCCAGTTTAATTTGAAAGCAAATATATTTACCGTAAGTGAATCGATCGGAGATCGAATCGAAGTGGATAATTGAGTGTATCGATATTCGAACTCACACCTTCACATTGGATTTTGTAACAAAACTTCCGAGGTTTATGAGCAAACACATAAGGACAACCTGACGTAACCTGACCTGTGCAATCGATAAGACTATTTTCAATTTTTGTGTGCAAAAGAAAGATAATATAATATTATTATACTTATATTTATATAGTGATTCGTAAATATAGTATAAATCTCCTACACGCTGTATAGCTAGAAATTTCCACGAGAACAGATTCCAACGGAGATGTTTTTCCGACAAAGTTTACGACCAAAGACTTAAGCAATCAAACAATAGGGGGCGTCGGAACGAACCGACGCTTTAGGCCTAGTTTGCACTGGGTGAGTAGACGGACAAGTTGCTGGCCCAGTCGCGACGTAAACGAACCTATCTTCTACTAAATCAAACTTTGCAATCTCAATGTTCGTGCTCTAATGCACGCAGGGTCAAAGATTATAGATTACTAGTGGACCCGCCACAGTTTCCCCCGCGGTATTTTCCATACAAACTTTATCACTCCCTTAGGGATGGAATTTCAAAAAAATCCCTCTTTAGTGCACCTCTAGGGTACTCGAGGAAACCTCTAGGACCACCCGTTTAGGCTGTGCGTTGTCTATAAGTGAGTCACGGTACTGTTTTATATATTATATTTTATAACAGAAACGTAAATTCGTCAAAGCGTAATTGAAAGTATCTTGGTAGCCTAATAGTAAATGCGCCTGCTGACCCAGACGGCCACTTGGCCAGAAGAGAGTCAAGCCCTGCCCAAGATAAATATTTGTTTAATCTCTATTATAAAAATAAAATGTGCAGGTTCAACTTCAACTGCAAAACTAAGCAGAGAAGCACAAATGATTGGCAAAGTATAAATTACCTTCTATTCTTCTATTTCTATTTATATTCTATTCTTCGAGTCCAGTTTAGACATAGGTACGGTTAGGGCTTGCAAATCCAGTACTCACTGCATGGGGCAGTCAGAAATTTTCGTGATTTTTGATACAAAATCAGTCACGAAAATCCCAGCATTGCAAACCCCAGGCCCGGTATACTCGCCTCTCAGCTCGACCGTCTACTTGTACTAAACCAGACTCTATGTGAACTCGGCACAAATGGCGGTTGTTAAGCCGGCGACCGCCGCGCTCGTCACGGCTCGGTAGATAGTTTGTTGTTCTAACTACGCTTTAGTTTGTATATAATATCAGCCTATACGCGGCAAAAGCCTATGGTTAAACTAAACTTAGCAAGTTAAATATGTTTCCGTGTTCAAGACGTTCCGAAACCTTCAAATTTTGGAAAGAGTATAATTCGAAAACAAATAAAGAGAAGTTATAATACACGTTGCAAAGCTCTGTGGTTATCTGCATTTTGCGTACTAACATGAGTGAAAGAACGAACGCATACCTTTCATTTCCATTATACCATAACTAAAACAAGTTAAAAAAAATGTCTATGTCCTCATTTTGACGCCAAATTTAACCTGATGAATTGAATACACGCATGCAACTTCCAATACGATATCAAAGGAAATCTTGAAAGGTTGTTATGATTACAAATGTGGCATTTAGAGCATTCCAAACGGTCCATTTGAAACGAAAGCCGACGTTAAACGATCCTAAGCGACTGTCAACAATAATATTTATTTTAAATCAACTCCATCTTGGATGCTTCGTGTTCTAAATTTGAAAAGCGCGCCATCGGTGTGAGAAATGTCAAATGTGTTTTTTTTTATTTGTCGTTTGGAAGAGTGCCGTTTTCAGCCAGTTCGTGTAAAGATAAAAGCTGTTGTATTAACAATTATCTTCGCTTTTATTTAGCTTTGTTTTAAGATATTTGTTATTACCATGAAGCTTTTAGAGGAACCGAAAACTAAGCTCATTCATCACGTATCCTATAAAATATAGCGCTTAATGCTATGGTTTTTAAACGCCAATAAAGCTGTTTAAAAACCAAAATTTAACCTGTTACGTTCGCAGATATCGCGATGCAAAAGGGCCACAAGGAGTGCGTACTGTGGCAGCTGCAACATGGACCTGATCCACTCCAGACCAATCATTGCGGTAACTAGGCGAAAACTTTGTGTGATGCTCACTAATGTTTCTATCAATATAATGGCTTCAATTCTTAACGGCTTCCTCCTCTGCTGCACTGGGAGTGAAGAAATACCATAGAATGCGTGCAGATGCTTATCATCCTGGCATGTCGTAAAAGTCGACTAAGGGACGGGTCCTCTCCAACATGGTGGACTATCTATATGGGCGATGGGCTGATCACCCGTCACCATACGGTTCATCATACCATCCTAGGACTAATTAATCGAACGTGGCCACAAGTAGTCTTGTGGCTCTGCCCACCCCATTAGGGATTTCGGGCGTGATAATATGTATGTATGTATGTATGTATGTATGTATGTATTCTAAATGGCGTCGCCAAATTTTAAAATTCCCTAAGCTTAAAGTAATATATAACGTCATAGTCAATTTTATCAACAAGTTTATTGACAATACTGGCAGACGACACATATTTGAATTTCGACTCGCTCAAAATAAGAACTGAACGAAGACAAAACAGGACCGAACGGACAAAACAATCAGCTCAGTTTACGACCAGTTGAGGAACAAGACAGACCTCTGTACCGACCGTACATTAATGTTTCCTTCTACTGGATTATAATCATAATAATAATAATAATATCAGTTCTTGAAAATGGTCATACCACCATCTACTGGGATCGGCCTATCATCACTGACAGGACTATTGTTCACAACAAACCTGACATTGTGTTGATAGACCGATCAGCACGCCGAGCAATGCTCGTCGACGTCGCCATCCCACATGACGTGAACCTTGTGAAAGCTGAAAAGGATAAGTTAACTAAATACCTAGACTTAGCCCATGAGGTTACCGCTATGTGGGATGTTGACGTGACGACCATTGTTCCGATAGTCGTGTCAACCAATGGTCTAATTGCGAAAAGTCTCGACAAACACCTTGAGAGACTCTCGCTTGGCTGGTGGATCAAGGGACAGATACAGAAAGCGGTGCTCCTTGACACAGCACGTATAGTCAGGAGGTTCCTCGCCCTGGAGCTCTAACCACCGGTAGCCTGGGCCCGCGCCTCACTACCGGATGACGGCTGTTTTTTATATTTTAGAATTTATTTTTTGCATACCTTTGTTATATTTTAAAATGTAATTAGTTATCTATCTTTTATATTTTAAAATTTAATTTTTTTATAAATATTTTCTAAAATATAAATAATAAGAAATGTACCTAATAAAGATGGAATAATAATATAAAATCCCTGATTTGTCATTTCTGAATTCGTATTTTCGGTTACGCTTTCCGTTCGGAAATGCCGTTCGTTTCCAAAGATTAGTAGGAATTTTTATTACTTCCGATGCGTTTGAACTGCGGTTCGATTTATTTTAGCATTGCGAGTACAAACATATCTCTACCAGCCACTGTGTCGCTGTCATCGTAACCGACACGTTAAGTTGGTATGGTTAGTGTTAGTACCAGTTTCTTCCGGCCGCAAAGTTAAGTTTGTGGGCTACAGATTGATTAGTTTTCAGCTTTATGTTGTTTGAGGTACCGTTTTTTACGCGTTAATAAATTTGCCCCATAAATCTGCGGTCAGGAGTTTAAAGGCTGTAAATAAAGTGGGGATTAGTGCTGGCATCTTGATTGGTAAGTGTTTATGTTCTTAGAAATTTTAATGGGTGTTTAAGGAAAATTAGAATGGAGTTACTACGATGCAGCTCTACCTACACGGAAAAAACGAAGTGCCAACCAAGTACCAATTTGGCTTGGCTAAAATTTTACGGCTACATACGACCGAGACTTATTTGAAAATTAATAACAGCTTTGTAAATTACAGACATGTGATTCCGATGACTTGTTTCATTTTACCAAAGAACTTTGCAAGCTCTGTCCGAAATAAGTCGCTTGGTTGATATTAGCAATAATTTGTTTATTTCTAGCCCTCCCATTTTTTCAGTGTACTAGGCTTTTTTAAACATGGCGGAAATTTGACTGTCCGGTACCACGAAAGGGAGCTGACAATTTTTCGACCCCCTACCCTTGGTGAGATATCGTGAGATTTGACTCGACCCTTCCCCCCCCATAATATCACATGAGATTTTTCAAAATGCGTATTTTTAGTGTAAATACGTTAATCTGAGCTTGACTGAGTTGGATTTATTAAGAAATAGATAGCTTAATTATTTTTATTTAAGACAATATTTTAGTGGAGAAACATGTTTTACTTAATTTTTTAACACAGTTTCACGCATTTCAAACTGTTGCAGACTTAACCCCCCCTAAACGCCTCAAATTATTAATGGACGCCCCCAAAATAGGCAACATATAAAAAAACTGCGTACGAAAAGAAGGTTTTTCTTGTCTTTCATGCTGGAATCATGCGCAAACAACCTCATCATTCTATGTATACTTGTTTGTTATTGTCTAAAGTCTTCTTATTTTCCCGGTCTTGCTGCCTACTTAGACTTACATAGATTTAAAAAAATCGTTACTTCCATGAAACGCGACATTTCAAACCCACTCGCTAACCGGCTTTTCCTATGCCGTCAATTTCCATTAAACTACTAGGGTTTCATAGAAAATAGCTATTTCAAGCGTAACTCGATACGGATTCGTTCTAGGGTGAAATATCATATAGAAACCTACGGCGTGCGTGCACACGGCTCTGTACGAAAGGTAGTCAGAAAGTTCTAGAATAGCCTCCGAGATCCCCGCGTATACACATTTTATAGAAAAAAAGCAAAAAAAAAACAAGTTTGGGATCTTAGGAGGAAAGGCCAAGTCGCCATTTTGAAACCGTGGACGAATAAAGCTAGAGGACTGGCAATCGCCTTTCAAGGACACCGCGGGTGACGCAATCTATCGGCAACTTACTTAAATTGCGGCTGCATTTCAATCAAACAATTGTACTTTCTTCAGAAAAGCTGGTATATCTTACAATTGACGCGACGCGTCAAAAGCCCCATGCATGCCGGTTTGCTGACTTGTATTTCATTTCATTGAATAGTTCGCAGGCTATGATGTAGCGCCATCTAGTTTAGGCTTAAGTACACAATATAAGGTCGCAAGCTACGATCGCCACAGTCATTTTGTTTTATTTGTCTGTGGTTCTAGTCTAAGCTAAGTCAAGATGTCTAAACACTGTTCATAGGTAACCTGAATCCACGGACCATATATCCAATATACACCGCATAGCCAGGCGACCCCTACTGTCAGTATAAGATGCAAAAAGCTGTAAGGGTCGGGGTTACAGACACAGGAAGCTCATAACCACTAACGCACCAATCACAGAGCGCTCTGAAAACCCCGCGCGCCCCGCAAGTTTAGCAGCTTTATTTGCTAGTTAAAGTTAGCCTCAGCGTTTTTTGGTCGGTGCCTGAATATTTAAAGGGGCTCGTAAAAGGGGCTCGTAAAAGGGGCTCGTAAAAGGGGCTTGTTTTTCGGCCATTTATTGCAATAGGCTAGTTTCCTAAAAATTCTAATTAACACTACTTTATAAAAAAATATTGAACACATATTTTTTCTTTTGTCAGTTAAACAAAAAATTACGAATATATAGCGCGTTGAAGTTCCGCGTGACGTCACGAATTTGTACACTTTTTACCATTAAGTGACGTTATGAGCCCCCACTCCCGAACTTTGATGCGCGTTATCTTCGTCGATTTTGATTGATTTGATAAAGCAAAAAATACGTGTTCAATATTTTTTGATAATCTAACTGACGGACTAATTAATTAGAATTACGATTTTTTTACCCATGAAACATCCCTATTCGGGTTATCCCCAAAAAGATTACATATTACATCAGTAATGGGGACAAAAAGTTTCAATGTAAATTTTTGAGGATAGCCCGAATTGCAGCAATACATTGCCGAAAACCTAGCCCCGTTTACGAGCCCCTGTAGAAAACTGACTAAAAATTACTTAGTGCATGCACTTGGCGTTTAGTTTAACTAACTGTCCCAGTTATATCTACGGAAATGAGCTTATCAAGTCCAAGCAGAGCAACTTGAGAGCGCTTTAAGAGGACTGTGAACCAAAGGCAAAAATCACCCTTTTCATACAAAAGGCGATAACGGTTTTCACCCCTTAAATGTTAACCGTTTTTGACCAATACTTGATAGGTTGTCAGTCAGAACAAAATCTAGGTCTAAACGTTTTTTGAAGTTTGATTAAAGATCAAGAAAGTCAAATAATGCCGGAATTAGTTTTGTATGAGAATACACAAACGAAACCACAGTAAAACTGAATTTAAAGATTATTGTGAAAAAATCAAAACGTATAGACCTAGATTATGCTCTGACTAACAACCTATCAAAAATTGGTGAACATCGGTTAACATTTAAGGGGTGGAAATCATTAGTGCCTTTTGTATGAAAAGCCGTAGGTTCACACTCGTCTTAATTTGACTTGACCTTAAGTATGAATGCGCGCGGCACAATTACTTGACATGGGAAGTATGCAAACACAAAGGGCACGGGACGACAGCCCCCCTAGCACACTACCCTTTATCACGCACCGCATCCGTCACTCACTCACTTGTCACTTTTTAACCGGGTGCGAAAGGGACGAAAGCTTTATGAGTGCTCAAAACAAGTGTGCTAACGGAGCAGGCTAGGACGAAGAGAGTCGACAGTTGTTTATAAGCGCGCAACGTAGATTAAATGATTACGTCTATTTACGTGGATTATGACTAAAACGGCCGAATTGAAAAACGCGTCTTATGTATTTGATCCGTGGTTAAATTGTTAAGTCTCCTTCATGCTGCCAAGCTATACATTAACATCATTTTCATTAAAGATCAATTTAAGGGTATGTTTGTATGGAAGGTTGCAGTAAATTCACTTTTATCATAACTTATCCGAGCTTATCCCTACCAATATTATTAAAAAAGTGTGTTCGTTCGTTCTTCTTTCACGCAGCAGCGGAACAACAGATCGACGTGATTTTTTGGGATAAAAAGTAGTCTATGTGTTAATCCAGGGTAAAAGCTAAGCTATCTCAATTCCAAATACCATCAAAACCCGTCCACCCGTTAAAGCGTTAAGTAATAAACATACTAACACACACGAACTTTCTAATTTAACGCAAGCTCAATACGTATATTTATTTTGACCAATGTTTGATAGGGTGTCAGTCAGAACAAAATCTAGGTCTATACGTTTTTGAATATTGATTAAAGATCAACAAAGTCCAATAATAGCGTAAATTAGCTTTGTATCAGAATACTGAAACAACAATAAAACTGAATTTATAAATTATCAGTGGCGAAGCCTGCCTATAAGCCGATTCCTGACGGCTTTACCAAGCTAGAAAGCTACGGCTAGCTGTCAGTGAAGTCTATGTTACTCTAACTAAATGTCAGACTCGCACGTACGGTTTTAATTCTTCCGGCTTCCCTTAGGAAATATTTGACGCTTCGCCACTGTAAATTATAGTGAAGAAATCAAAACGATATACGATGTATAGATCTAGATTTTGTTCTGACTGACAACCTATCAAAAATTGGTCAACATGGGTTAACATTTAAGGGGTGGAAATCGTTATCGCCTTTTGTATGAAAAGCCGTAGGCTCACACTCCTCTTAAGTTATTCCTATACGAATGTGTGACCATTTTTTAAGACAAACTAAAACAAACCACAAAAATCAATTCAAACCAACGCGAACGAAATAAAAATGTAAAGAGTAAACGTAAAAAGCCACGTATTTCGTAACACGACCGACGATAAATTGCTGGACAAATATTAATAAAATTTCATTTCGATTGCCCGTTTGTTTTTGTAATAAAATCAGGTCGTTTATTATTCTGGCCGTTGTATAACGGCTGCGCTTACGCACTCTCGTATCACGCTGTTAAATTACTCGAAAAATAAGCCGTGTACTTTATCGCATAAGATTGCTAATGCAACAACGGGATCAAGTAAGATACGACTGAAAGAAAACTCAGGCTGTTATAAAACATGACTTTTGCACGCTCGTATCACGCTGTTAAATTACTCGAAATATAAACCGTGTACTTTACCACATAAGATTGCTAACGCAACAACGGTGTCAAGTAAGATACGACTGAAAGAAAACTCAGGCTGTTATAAAACATGACGTTTGCACGCTCGTATCACGCTGTTAAATTACTTGAAATATAAACCGTTTACTTTACAACATAAGATTGTTATCGCAACAACGGTCTCAAGTAAGATAAGACTGAAAGAAAATTCTGGCTGCTTTATAACTAAACTTTTGCACACTCGTATCGCGCTATTAAATTACTCGAAATATAAACCGTATAAATACTTCAGAAGGTTGTTTTTGCAACAAACGTTTGAGTGAGATACAACAGTCGATAAGTAACTAAGAATCGGTGGTGAAATAGTGTGAAGGGCTCGTTTTAGGTCGTGAGAAACATTACATCTTCTTCTACATCTTCTTTCTTGAAAGAAGATGTAGTGACAAAAATTGAGAAAGGTATGCTGAGATGGTTTGGCCATGTCGAGAGAATGAATGAAGAACGATTGACGAAAAAAGTGTATAAGGCGAGTGTGAATGAAAGGGTTGGAAGGGGTAGACCTAGGCAGACGTTTCGAGACCAAATCGGGGACGTCTTGAAAAAAGGCCAGGTCAAGAGTACCCTAAACCGAAGAGCGTGTATGAAGGGAATAATGAAAGTGGACGAAGCGAAACAAGTATGTAAGGATCGTAGCAAGTGGAAAGAAGTGGTCTCTGCCTACCCCTACGGGAAACAGGCGTGATTATATGTATGTATGTATGTAGAAACATTAGCCTCCTTTTTGGCAGTCGAGTAAAGTGACGTTTTAATAAAAAATTAAACGGATTTCGTGTGGTTTTAGTATGGGAATGTTAAGTTTTATAAATAACTAGTGGACTCGCCACAGCTTCGCTCGCGGTATTTTCCATACGAACTTTATCACCCCTTTTCACCCCTAATTTCAAAAAATCCCTCCTTAGTGCACCTCTAGGGTACTCGAGGAATGTCTCCCCCGAATTTCATACCTCTAGGACCACCCGTTTAGGCTGTGCGTTGTCTATAAGTGAGTCACGGTACTGTTTTATATGTATTGATACTATACCTGCACAAATGCGCATTTCTTTTGCGTTGTGATTTAATGATTTATCACAATATCTTTCTTTAAAACGCTTGGAGACTTGTTAAAAAAACGTCACGAAATCTAAACATATTACAGAACCTAAATTCGGAGTGCATGTTTTTTGCGCGCTTATTTTTTTTAAATTCTAACCTTCATGAGGTGAACTGGGGTTCCAAAGGTTATGTTTTCTTCTGAATATCGCGAGTGAATGCCTGGCGAGAGCCGATCATTTCAGCCGAAAGACGTCCAATGCTTGACATACGAGTAGGCCTCCTTTAGTCATCGGCAACGACATATCCTGTGCTGCTTGCATCCAGAGTACCGCAAATTTCACCAGGTCGTCAGTCCACCGTGTGGGCGGTCTGCCCACGCCGCGCCTGGGCCGCGCGCTGCGCATAGGCATCTTGATTTTCCACCAACTTCAAGAGTCAATTAGAGAAGCGGCGGCGGCGGTTCCTATCAGTACGTGCTAGGTGCAAAGGTGATACGTCACTTTAAAACTGCTCGTATCTCTAAATAAACCAGTTATGAATTCAACCTTCCTGTAGGCACTAAGAGTTTATTTTTCCATGCACTTATTTCTAGATACAAGTTTTTTCTAAGGTTTGTAACGCTCCTTTAAAGGTGATACCATGTAGATACTACGTAGGCGTACGTACGCTTTCGTCATTCCAACTGACTACTTGACGATTTGGGTGTTGATATTTTAGGGCACATGATGCGACAAGATTGTCCGAAAACTTTTATTTAATTCCAAAACAAAGCCTATTTTCTGTGACACGAGCAGCTCTTAGGCCGGTGGCTGTTAAGGTTCCTATACTCCTCCGACGGACTGCTCGTGTGGTGCCAGCAAGTCCCCCTGAACACGCGTACTGAGCCCATCTGTCTCCATCTCTGGTGTGGTTCAACATCTCCGCGTCCTTACAGCAGAACTGCTGATTGGGTGTAGTCATCGGAACGGAACGGTATATATGGCCCCCCCAGCTTTGTCTGCGGTATTTCTCAGACAAACATTGAACTCCAGTCACAGACTATATATCCAAGAGCTCGCCTAGCCAGGTAACCCCCGCATAGCTAGCTGAACCTCGCTGTCAGCATAAGATGCACAAAACCATAAGCAAAAACCATAATACAGTCATACCGCGCTAAAAACCCCGTGCGCCCACAAGTTTGGCAACTTTATTTGCTAGTAAAAGTAAGGCTAGCGGTGTCTAGAATATTTGGTCTGTGGCACACCATTACGTTTAATCTATTCGTAGCGAATGTAAATTATACACCCTAAAAAAGGAACCTGCCAAATATCAATTCTGGAGGTGTTTCGCTTTCATGTATAGAGATTTAGGGCATCAGTAAAAAAACCATCGACATATGCCCCTCACTACTTCAATAACCTGTGCGACACTGCACTGTCCCCTTGTCTTGAATTTGGGGTGAACCCAAATTCGAAAACATCGACATATGCCCATCGCTAGCCAATTCAATCGACAATGGAATTCAAACCCTCGGAAACAGGACCTGCTGTCCCCGCAATTTATAGCCAATAGTGTATGATTTAGGGAATATGGCACCGTTATAGCTGGGTAACACGCAGGTAAGAATCCTCATCGCTTTCGAATTGGTCGGTATTCTATAGTAATAACCCTCCTTTGCTTGCCGCAGTCGGGTAAAAATTACACAAATAACAAAGGTGTGAAGGGACCATAAACGAATCAGAATGAAAAACCCGCACAAGGGCTAGTTAAACGTGGAGAGGGTTCCGTACATGATAACATGACATTTTCTATGTAACTTTAAATACCATAGACTTCTTATTAGGTTTTCCTGTAATCTATAGGGAAAGAACGATTTACTGTATTTTTTCAAAATTTTAATCCCAATGTAGTAGGAGATAACTTGAAAAATATTCTTAATAAAATTCTATTCGAAATAACTTAAAATTATAAAAAATATATACATATTTAAGATTCTCACAACGAGCCCTCATTTGATATGTCACACGATACAATTTGCAAAACTATATTTTTTTAATTTTCTAATTTGGCCCTCATATTTAAAATTCATTTAGGTACTTACATTACACGTCTATATTGCAGTCATCGGCTTACATACGTGTATCAAATTTCAACTCAATCGTTCCAGTAGTTTCGGAGCAAATTCGCTGTTACAGACGACCAGACGGACAGACACACGAGTGATCCTATAAGGATTCCGTTTTTTCCTTTAAGGTACGGAACCCAAAAACAGTGTTTTAGGAATCCGCAACCGTTAGCTACGTATATATTTGGCCGGGATTATTTGCTAGTAGAAGTGAGGTTAAGCGGTGTCGTTAAATGTCCCCCATCTAGTTTTCAACCTATACACAAACGTCACTTTAATTAAAGATCAATTTGAGTGGCCTTTCTGAATTCGGCCATTAGTATGTCGCTCAGAACAATGTAAAACCAATCGCCAAAAAAGGTAGGTACAACATTATTATAACTATTCGCAAGTCAAGCCAAATTCGAAGCGACACCCCATAGCCTGATGCGAATAAGGAAAAAATCTTTTACAGAGCTAAAAGCCAAACCATGTACCGGTCAGGTGAACATTGAATAAAATATTTCCGTGTACCAAAGTGGAAATAGAAATATTTCACAGACCAACACTTGAAGAATTCCTAACTTGATTGAACCGACACACCAACAATGCGTTTCTTAGCGTTTCTGAAGAACTTATAGTTAGGGAGCTGGGTGCCATTTTGGTGTATGATTTGTTCGTCTTTCATATTGATAGGGATGAAAGTTTATGTCAATGGAAACCGATTTGGTCCAGTAAATGAAAGTCGTATGTCCCTGCGTTTTTGAATTACAACTTTATAAAATCATACATAAAAAATCAGCGACCTAGACGTCTCCCAACTTTTTTTTTCTATTCTGGGAGTCTTAATAAATCGAATGGACGCAACGAGAACGACGAACAAATGATTAAGTACTTATAGCCATTTTCATTTATTTTATTGCAACTACGTCCCGTTATAAAACAGACCCCTGCACGTCTGCCACTTCGATGTTTATCGTTTTGAGGATGATTCTGACTATCAGTCCAAGAGGCAGACACGAACAAATGTTATAACACACCGTTTCTTTAAAAAAAAATTGAAACGCTGTCAATTGAAAACGCGGCGCTACCATGGTGGCACACTATTTTTCTGTGGTTCTTTACATTGTCATTAATCGAACAATTCAGGTCCGCGAAGCGAACAAATCATATAGAAATTTTGGCACCCATCTCCCTTAGCTATTATAGGCAATAACTTGTTTTAAGATTAAATAGGTGACTCGCAAGCTCGTTTGCCTTCCCTTATATAATTAAAATTACATCCTCCATCCATTATTATTACTCCTCTGCTGCACTGGGAGTGAAGAAATAGCATAGAATGCGTGCAGATGCTTATCATCCTGGCATGTCGTAAAAGTCGACTAAGGGACGGGTCCTCCCCAACATGGTGGAATATCTGTACGGGCGATGGGCTGATCACCTGTCACCATACGGTTCATCATACCATCTTAGGACTAATTAATCGAACGTGGCCACAAGTACTCTTGTGGCTCTGCCCACCCCAATAGGGATTTCGGGCGTGATAATATGTATGTATGTATGTATAATTAAAAAAAACACACACAAATAGACAGATCTCTGTTAAAGTAAGTTCGAAAAGTTATTTAATCACAATGTCCTGCTTATAATAATATAATTTTTTTTTTAAATTTATAATAACTTAAATATTTCTGGCGTCAAAAACACAAAGGTGTATTACCAATTCCATGTTCCAAAAGACAGACACAGAATATAAAAATACGAATTCACTAAACCGACCAGTACTGAAATTAACATTTTAAAAACGGGAAAGAATAATAAGTAATAATAAAAAGTTTGTAAAAAATACTCCCGGCTTTCGGCGGGCATCCAGAATTTAAATGAGGCCAATTCGTTGGATCAACTAGATTTATAAAAATCAAAGCCGAGACCAAAAGGTTGTACGAATCAATTACCTGCTTATCGGATGGAGAATAATAATTAATAATTTAATGTATTCGACTCAGTTCAACTCAAAATAATTATATTTATTCAATTTAGGCTTGTACGAGACTTTTGAAGTTCAATGAATCTACCGCCGTCCGATTCGTCACTGACTATTAGCGCTAAGTCCAAAGATTAATAATTATTGGTCCTCCGAACCGCACTGGTCCTTCGAACCGAATTTAAACTCACAATCAAAATTCCCGTTATTCACAGCAACGATGGATGATTCAAATTTGAAAAAAAAAAAAACAAGTGCCTTCAAGGGGTCGCCGACAAATATTTGTCAGCTAATTATAATTTCTAGCGCCGAGTCGAAGTTAGCTTTTCATTAAAGGAATGTGTCAACAGAGGAGAAAAACAATTGGGAAAAATTCAAGATGGCCGTCGTAATTCTGGAGTTCTAACGCCTTGATATTCGACTGTGTGATTTTAATGATTTAGAGAAAAAAGATCAATGAAACTTCCTTAACGAATTGGACATGGAATTAAATCAACTTTGTTACATATTTTGACTACTAAGCGCGAAGTCAAAGAGTGTGGGTTGGAATAATTACAGGAAAAGAAATAGAATTAATTAAATAACTAATCGTTGCAGTGGAAAAACGCCCTCACCGCTGGGATTGCCAGTATTAATTTTAAAACATTCCTTAATTTTTTGTGCTACTTACGCTGGCAATTTCCGTTTGAATAATCATATCTAGTACTTTAATAAGTAATTATGTAATTAATTTTCCTCAAAACGTAACAAGTAAGATTATTCGCGGAGTTCTTGAATTCGCTTTTAAATATTAAATAACGCACTGGGGTATTTGAGGTAATCAAAAATTCTCTTAGATACATCAAGTTGAAGACTTCGGAGTGTGCGGGCATTAAGTATATTAGCTTGTGCTTTCATAGTGAGCTTAGGCAAGCTTCATTTCCAATTAATTATTATAATTAGATTGTGTTTTACTTTATACTGAACGGAAAGAAAATATTATGAATCTAGAGTTCAAAGCTTCGCTACAATTTAGAATAGCAACGCAATAGAAGCCAAGTCCGCGCGCACAATTTGAAGTCTAAAATGGGAACCATGGTTCCAAATTCATACAAACGCCGGGACGCTCCCATAGTGGCAAATGTCGAAGCACACCGGTTTATTACTTCACTTTTGTCAGGGCGGTTGTATGTAAACTATCCTTCTATGGTTTTTAATAGGGATGTTTCCTGTGTAAAAAAAGTAATTCTTATTAGTCCGTCAGTTAGATTATCAAAAAATATTGGACACGTATTTTTTGCTGTATCGAATCAATCAAAATTGACAAAGATAACGCGCATCAAAGTTCGGGAGTGGGGGTTAATGACGTCACTTAATGGTACAAAGTGTACAAAGTCGTGACGTCGCGCGGAACTTCAACGCACTACTCGTATATCTTCGTCATTTTTAGGGTTCCGTACCTCAAAAGGAAAAAACGAAACCCTTATAGGATCACTCGTGTGTCTGTCTGTCTGTCTGTCTGTCTGTCCGTCTGTCACAGCCTGTTTGCTCCAAAACTACTCGACCGATTGAGTTGAAATTTGTTATTCTTATGTAAGTTGGTGACCGCAACACGGACGCGTGACATAAATATATGAATTTTAAACATAGGGGCCACTTCTTGGGGGTAAATTAGAAAATTAAAAAAAAAAGGTTTGCCACCTATATCGTGTGACATATCAAATGAAAGGGCTTATCGTGAGGATCTTAAATATATTTTGTTTTGAATTTTAAGTAAAATAGTTTAGAAGTTATTCAGGAAAATAGACGAAAAATGACCATTCCACCCCCCTTATTTCCGAAACTACTGGGGCTAAAATTTGGAAAAAAATACAGAAAATAGATCTTTAGCTATAGATTACAGGAAAACCTATGAGAAGTCCATGGTATTTAAAGTAACCTATTAAATTTCAGATAATCATGTACGGAACGGAACCCTCTCCACGCGAGTTTAACTCGCACTTGTCCGGTTTTTTGTTTGATTGACAAAATAAAAAATATGTGTTCAATATTTTTTTATAATGTAAAAAACGGACTAATTAGATGGGTTTTGGAAACTAGCCTATTCTATGCGCTTCAAGAACACAGCCTTTATTACACATTGCCTTAGCAATAGGTATCGATGGTGTTACAGTTAATGAGAGCTAGCATATCGTAGCAAAATAATGCAAAAGGGCAGCTGACTGTAAAGTGGTGGATTATACGTCAGCTGGTCGTACTGGTGACCAGCTGACGTATAATCCACCACTGTGCGATATTCTGCCAGCGCTTTAAATCTTGGTTAAGACGAATAATAATAATGAATAATAAATTGTGGGACAATCTTTACACAAATCAATCTAATCCCAATGTAAGCTCTAAAGGCTTGTGTTATGGGTACCAGACGATGATATACATACTTATATAGTTAAATAAATACTTAAATAAGTACATAGGAAACATCCAAGACTCAGGAATAAACATTCGTTATCATCACACAAATATTTGCCCTTACCGGGGATCGAACCCGGGACGCTAGCTTCGGAGGCAGCGTCACTACCAACTAGGCTATCCGCGTCGTCGAAACGCGTGAACCGTTGTGAAGGAGAATATTTTGAATTTTTTAGGGTTATAGGATCACCTTCTTTCTCCGTCTGTATGACTATCTGTGTGTCAAGACTTTTTTCTCAGGAATGCGTGGAGGTATAAAGCCGAAATTAATATCAAATACACAGGTATACAATCCCTTGGAGCTGTGAAAAAATCAACCTTCTAAATAAACGCAAACGGAAGATATGGCCGTATGCCATACAAGTATTTCGATACTCGCAAGGGAATCAAAACGTATAGGGTACTTCCCGTTGACCTAGAATCATGACATTTGGCGAGAAGCAGTGTCTTATAGCAAGTAAAGGAAAAAGTCCGAAACCGTAAAGTAGTTACGTAACCTAAAGAAAATAGTTAAATGGAATAACCTATGCAAGGTTGTATTAGACTGGACGGTTGACAAGAGATACTTAGGAGCTTGCGAAAGTATTTTTTTTTGTCTTATTTCATAGGTGGGTTCTAAACGTTTCCGTACCTACAAGGTTCTGTATGTTTTTCATAGATAAGTAAGGGACCCTCGGCGCGCGAGTCAGACCTGCACTAGCCCGTTTTTTTATAAATAAAAAAATCAATCTTATCCCAATTTTTTTTCACCCAACGTAACTCAACCTCAGCCCAATGATAACCGTGTAAATTATCTGTGGCTCAGGTTAGTTAGTAAATAAACTAAGAACAGAACTGAGCGAACAACTTCCAAAACTTTGTATTGATAACTCTGTCCAAGACCAGGGCTGTCACACACGGGTTACTATTAACCAAAGATCATAATACTTATCCTAAAATTATGAAATTAAGAAATATATAATGATAACTTTATATTGCGCATAAAATATTTCGATGTAAACAATGTATTATTTATATATCCTCTAGACTCCGTATAGCCAATGTGTGTGAACCTAGCATATCAATTTCCGGAATCTCAAAAAGTAATCGCAGTTCTAGTAGCATCCCCAATAGTTCTACAGTTCCTGATATTTTTTTTCGATAGTTCTGTTCGTTTTTCAGGTTTTTAAAAATTTTAAAATGAGATGCTAACTTCGCATTATGCCTATTAGCATCTCAGCAGTTCTCGATTGCTAGAACCCAAATACATATAAAACTGCAAAGTTCTATCATTTAGGGTAAACACAGTAATAGTTCTAGCGAAAAAACGTTTTTTTTAAATAAGTTTCTAACTTCACATTACACCTGTTAGCATCTCAGCAGTTCTCGATTATTGAATCAAAAATACGTACAGATCTGCAAAGTTCTATACCGTCGTAACAACCCAGCAATAGTTCTAGTAAAAAAAAAAACATAATTCAAATATCTGGTGATATGCTATATACTATTACATAGTTCTGCATAGCATCTCAGCTGTTTTCGACGGCTACGCAACAAATACGTATGATACTGTACAGTTCTACTGCCTGAAGGCAACAGAGCAATAGTTCTGTTGAAAAATATTACCACACGATGATATGCCATAACTTATCAGGCCGTTCTGCATAGCATCTCAGCTATTTTCGACTGCTACGCAACAAATACGTATGATACTTTACAGTTCTACTGCCTGAAGCAATAGTTCTGGCGAAAAATCTTACCACACGATGATATGGTATAACTTATCAGGCCGTTCTGCATAGCATCACAGCTGTTTTCGACGGCTACGCAACAAATACGTATGATACTATACAATTCTACTGCCTGAACGCGACAGAGCAATAGTTCTGGGGAAAAATCTTACCACACGATGATATGCTATAACTTATCAGGCCGTTCTGCGTAGCATCTCAGCTGTTTTCGACGGCTACGCAACAAATACGCATGGGACTGTACAGTTCTACTGCCTTGAGGTGACAGAGCAATAGTTCTGGCTAAAAATCTTACCACACGATGATGTGCTATAACTTATCACGCCGTTCTGTATAGCATCTCATCAATTTCCGGAACCTCAAAAAGTAATCGCAGTTCTAGTAGCATCCCCAATAGTTCTACAAATCCTGATAATTTTGTTCGATAGTTCTGTTCGTTTTTCAGGTTTTTAAAAAAATTAAAATGAGATGCTAACTTCGCATTATGCCTATTAGCATCTCAGCAGTTCTCGATTGCTAGAACCCAAATACATATAAAACTGCAAAGTTCTATCATTTAGGGTAAACACAATAATAGTTCTAGCGAAAAAAACGTTTTTTTTATGAGTTTCTAACTTCACATTACACCTGTTAGCATCTCAGCAGTTTTCGATTATTGAATCACAAATACGTACAGAACTGCAAAGTTCTATACCTTGGTAACATCCCAGCAATAGTTCTGGTGAAAAAAAAAACAAAATTGAAACATTTGGTGATATGCTATATACTAGAACATAGTTCCGCATAGCATCTCAGCTGTTTTCGACGGCTACGCAACAAATACATATGACACTGTACAGTTCTACTGCCTGAAGACGACAGAGCAATAGTTCTGGCGAAAAATCTTACCACACGATGATATGGTATAACTTATCAGGCCGTTCTGCATAGCATCTCAGCTGTTTTCGACGGCTACGCAACAAATACGTATGATACTGTACAGTTCTACTGCCTGAAGATGACAGAGCAATAGTTCTGGCGAAAAATCTTACCACACGATGATATGCTATAACTTATCAGGCCGTTCTGCCTAGCATCTCAGCTGTTTTCGACGGCTACGCAACAAATACGCGTGGGACTGTTCAGTTCTACTGCCTTGAGGTGACAGAGCAATAGTTCTGGCGAAAAATCTTACCACACGATGATATGCTATAACTTATCAGGCCGTTCTGCCTAGCATCTCAGCTGTTTTCGACGGCTACGCAACAAATACGCGTGGGACTGTTCAGTTCTACTGCCTTGAGGTGACAGAGCAATAGTTCTGGCGAAAAATCTTACCACACGATGATATGCTATAACTTATCAGGCCGTTCTGCCTAGCATCTCAGCTGTTTTCGACGGCTACGCAACAAATACGCGTGGGACTGTTCAGTTCTACTGCCTTGAGGTGACAGAGCAATAGTTCTGGCGAAAAATCTTACCACACGATGATATGCTATAACTTATCAGGCCGTTCTGCCTAGCATCTCAGCTGTTTTCGACGGCTACGCAACAAATACGCGTGGGACTGTTCAGTTCTACTGCCTTGAGGTGACAGAGCAATAGTTCTGGCGAAAAATCTTACCACACGATGATATGCTATAACTTATCAGGCCGTTCTGCCTAGCATCTCAGCTGTTTTCGACGGCTACGCAACAAATACGCGTGGGACTGTTCAGTTCTACTGCCTTGAGGTGACAGAGCAATAGTTCTGGCGAAAAATCTTACCACACGATGATATGCTATAACTTATCAGGCCGTTCTGCGTAGCATCTCAGCTGTTTTCGACGGCTACGCAACAAATACGCATGGGACTGTACAGTTCTACTGCCTTGAGGTGACAGAGCAATAGTTCTGGCTAAAAATCTTACCACACGATGATGTGCTATAACTTATCACGCCGTTCTGTATAGCATCTCATCAATTTCCGGAACCTCAAAAAGTAATCGCAGTTCTAGTAGCATCCCCAATAGTTCTACAAATCCTGATAATTTTGTTCGATAGTTCTGTTCGTTTTTCAGGTTTTAAAAAAAATTAAAATGAGATGCTAACTTCGCATTATGCCTATTAGCATCTCAGCAGTTCTCGATTGCTAGAACCCAAATACATATAAAACTGCAAAGTTCTATCATTTAGGGTAAACACAATAATAGTTCTAGCGAAAAAAACGTTTTTTTTATGAGTTTCTAACTTCACATTACACCTGTTAGCATCTCAGCAGTTTTCGATTATTGAATCACAAATACGTACAGAACTGCAAAGTTCTATACCTTGGTAACATCCCAGCAATAGTTCTGGTGAAAAAAAAAACAAAATTGAAACATTTGGTGATATGCTATATACTAGAACATAGTTCCGCATAGCATCTCAGCTGTTTTCGACGGCTACGCAACAAATACATATGACACTGTACAGTTCTACTGCCTGAAGACGACAGAGCAATAGTTCTGGCGAAAAATCTTACCACACGATGATATGGTATAACTTATCAGGCCGTTCTGCATAGCATCTCAGCTGTTTTCGACGGCTACGCAACAAATACGTATGATACTGTACAGTTCTACTGCCTGAAGATGACAGAGCAATAGTTCTGGCGAAAAATCTTACCACACGATGATATGCTATAACTTATCAGGCCGTTCTGCCTAGCATCTCAGCTGTTTTCGACGGCTACGCAACAAATACGCGTGGGACTGTTCAGTTCTACTGCCTTGAGGTGACAGAGCAATAGTTCTGGCGAAAAATCTTACCACACGATGATATGCTATAACTTATCAGGCCGTTCTGCCTAGCATCTCAGCTGTTTTCGACGGCTACGCAACAAATACGCGTGGGACTGTTCAGTTCTACTGCCTTGAGGTGACAGAGCAATAGTTCTGGCGAAAAATCTTACCACACGATGATATGCTATAACTTATCAGGCCGTTCTGCCTAGCATCTCAGCTGTTTTCGACGGCTACGCAACAAATACGCGTGGGACTGTTCAGTTCTACTGCCTTGAGGTGACAGAGCAATAGTTCTGGCGAAAAATCTTACCACACGATGATATGCTATAACTTATCAGGCCGTTCTGCCTAGCATCTCAGCTGTTTTCGACGGCTACGCAACAAATACGCGTGGGACTGTTCAGTTCTACTGCCTTGAGGTGACAGAGCAATAGTTCTGGCGAAAAATCTTACCACACGATGATATGCTATAACTTATCAGGCCGTTCTGCCTAGCATCTCAGCTGTTTTCGACGGCTACGCAACAAATACGCGTGGGACTGTTCAGTTCTACTGCCTTGAGGTGACAGAGCAATAGTTCTGGCTAAAAATCTTACCACACGATGATGTGCTATAACTTATCACGCCGTTCTGTATAGCATCTCATCAATTTCCGGAACCTCAAAAAGTAATCGCAGTTCTAGTAGCATCCCCAATAGTTCTACAAATCCTGATAATTTTGTTCGATAGTTCTGTTCGCTATTCAGGCTTTTTTAAAAAAACTCTAATGAGATGCTAACTTCGCATTATGCCTAGTAGCATCTCAGCAGTTCTCGATTGCTAGAACCCAAATAAATATAAAACTGCAAAGTTCTATCATTTAGGGTAAACACAGTAATAGTTCTAGCGAAAAAAACGTTTTTTTTTTATTAGTTTCTAACTTCACATTACACCTGTTAGCATCTCAGCAGTTTTCGCTTATAAGATCACAAATACGTCCGAAACTGCAAAGTTCTATGACTTCATGGTAATCCAGCAATAGTTCTGGCGAAAACACCAAAATTCAAACATATAGTGATATATTCCTCGGCGTAGCTATTCAGGTGTTTTCGACAGCTACGCAAAAAACACGTATGAGACTGTACTGAGACTGTACAGTTCTAGCGAAAAATCTAACCTAGTGCGCAAGCGATACTAACGACGCACAAACATGTAGATGGATCGCCAACTCTTTCAATTTGGGCGTCGGCAAGCTTCCTTTAATTTGGGCGTCAAAACCGACACTCGATCGGGTGGATCGCAAGCGCAAGCCCAAAACACAAACCAAGGCTAATGCTTTATGTTCAAAACACGTTTGAATTTGTGATGACTTGGCGAGGTTTGCCAAACGTGTGGACCTGCCATTAAGGTTTATATTATGTTACTTTGACTATCCGTCACACATCCTCGCCACGACTCTTCTGTATAAACCGCGCCTAAGGCAGGTACAACTTTGGTACTTAACTGTAGATTAAGTAAAATGTGACAAAAATATGACAATTAATACCAAATAAATAATATATTTTACCGGATGTTTTATTGGACACGAAATTGAACTTTGATTTTATTTCAGTTAGGTACTTAAATTAAACTAACTAGTGTTCTTAATAAAACCATATTTCAATAAAAACAGCGAAACTAAGAAAGACTGTATGAACTAGATTTAGGTAGGTATGCATTTTTTTAGATTGGCGCCACCTCTGCGGATAACACTACCACCACAAATAAGTAAAATGGGTGAATTTCAAAAAAAGCGGCCAAGTGCGAGTCGGACTCGCCCATGAAGGGTTCCGTGATTTATGACGTATTAAAAAAAACTACTTACTAGATCTCGTTCAAACCAATTTTCGGTGGAAGTTTATATGATAATGTACATCATATATTTTTTTTAGTTTTATCATTCTCTTATTTTAGAAGTTACAGGGGGGGGGGGACATTTTACTACTTTGGAAGTGTCTCTCAGGACAGGAGAAGTGTCTATACAGTTAAAAAAAAAGGTTCCTTCCAAGGGAATCCAAAGGGAATCATAACCTATAGGGTACTTCCCGTTGACCTAGAATCATACAATTTGGGAAGAAGCAGTATCTTAGAGCACAAGCAAAGGAAAAGTTCGAAAACTGTAAATAAGTAGTTACATCACAAAAAAATAATTGTTTTACGGAATAACCTTTGCCAAGTTGTTTCACTCACACTGGATGGTTGCACGAAGATAGGAGCTTGCGTGAGTTATTTTTTGTCTTATTTCATAGGTAGGTTGTAAATGGTTACCCGGCTGATAAAGCCATTTTTTTTTTTTAGGGTTCCGTACCTACGAGGTACTGTTTGTTTATCATAGGTATGTGAAGGACCCTCTGGCCGTTGTGGATTTGTTCACTATACGTGTTCACCCTACGAGGGCCGCGAACAACTGGTGGCAGCGACGCTCCCCTGCTCACAAATACTGCTGCGGGACAAACAGACGAAGCCGCTCGAGTGCCAAGAAATTGTCAAACTTGTGTTGGAGGACAGTAAATAGTGGATCAGTATCACCTGTCACATTCGATCACCTAAATCAGTCCGATCGATTTCCATCAAAACAAAAAACCAAAATTCAAATTCGTTCATCATTTCTAGAGTAACAACACCACACTACACCACATACAGACAGACACAGACAATGGGGTCAAACTTATACAATCTTATTACTGTCGTTACTGTCGGGGTTTAAAAATAAATTTTATTGAAAGCCTGTAAATTACGTGAAGTGAAGTAATGTTTAGTGGGTGTGTAATGTACGAGTATGAATATCCGAGTCGATTTTGCTCCGATCTATCTTGCTCGCTCGCTTCGCTCGCCCGCCAAAAACAAAATATGCATTATTGTATGTCTATTAAACTGAATATGCAGTATACTAAAAGTTTATATGTTAAACTTTCGGAATAGCCTGGGCAGGGGCAGCCTTTGGGGGTGGCGAGCAGGGCATCCGCCTAGGGCCTTGCTCTTGCAGGGGCCTAGCGCACTCGCGCAACAACCCAAGTACAAAGATATTGGGTACTAATAGTACTATAGTAGTTTATGCAACGGTTGCATAATGATAGGCCTTAAAACACTAGTGCGGTTTTCATGAAACGAGCCGAGCGAGTTTCATAATAAGATCGCACGCGTGTTTTAAGGCCAAATTATGCAGAGTTGCATACATAACTTTATCTACACACATATTATAAATCCTCCATGATGGGTTCAGAAACAATATTTTCTGGCAACAAGTTATTTGATGCAATCGTGGCTGCATATTTCCGATATCCGGCGCATTTTCACATCACACACATTCCGAGAAGACTACTTTCATATTTTCAACTATAATGTAAATTACAAACAACTTTTTCTATTCAATTCAACAACAATTCTACTTTCATTCAGCAAAACACCAACATAATGGCGCCAATTCGATCCTCTGTCAAGACCATTTTTTTAAAAATCATAGACAAACGAATGAAGTCTCTATTCTCATGTCACTCGAGATCAAATGTTGTGCAGTTTATATTAAAAAAACATACTGAATTGACGTTTCGTATCAATAAATGTTTAATATCTATGGATACTAGAATAGAGACCCACTTGAGTTTTGACAGCTGTTCCAAATTTAATCTCATTTCTTTACTAAAAACGATAAAGAAATAACATTGCAGCACTGGTTTTTCCTAATTGGTTGTCAAAATGGTGGTCATTTCCTACGGTTTTTGATTAAACAATGGAGGTTTTATGATATGGGTGTAGATACATGTTTATTTGAATTTCGCACCTTACGCCGCGTATTATAAGAAAGAAATGAAAGAAAGAAAGAAACATTTATTCACTAACAGAAGACACACAGAGCAACATCAATAAAAATTTAAACAATAAAAACAAAATGGTGGTGTGTGTGTCCTCGCGGCTGTGAATGGGACACTGGCTCAGCATAAGGCTAAGTTCAGATGAACGCGCGTCGACGCGCGGTAAGCTCAGCGCGCGGTTTAAGATTGTAACAAATCAATGTTGTTGTGTACATGACCGCGCGTCAACGCGCGTGCCCGGTGACGCGCGGTCATGTACACAACAACATTGATTTGTTACAATCTCAAACCGCGCGTCGAGCTAACCGCGCGTCGACGCGCGTTCATCTGAACTTAGCCTAATGCTGTGGTGTAAGACACCTAGAGCGCTGATTTTCAGCCAGCACCGTCTGTGACTCACGGAGCGCTATACATATAAATACACTACAAGCTAATAATTATTTATTTACTAATACTTAGATGGATTGGTTATACATACATACTTAATATACTTAATATTATGATAATGTGTACGTGTGTGTTACTACTAAATTACTTATTATAGCAGCGTCAAAAATAAAAATAAAAATAAAGTAAAAAGAGAACAAGATAAGTTATAAAACTCACGTCATGCCACTCGCGCTGATATCTGTAGCATCATCATCATTAACCCTTTGACCGCCACAGTCGACTGTGGCCGTCGGCAGTTTTCCGTGCCACTGACGCCACGATATGCCGTTTTCCATACATTTGCGTCAGCTACAGCCCTCGACGAGCGCTCGTGGTACGCTTTTTCGTCGTTAGCCGTGGCGGTCAAAAGGTTAAAACGAATTCCACAAATACAAGGGCCTCGCAAAGATCTACCCGCCCGGGAGCCTCGCAATGGGTAAGGCCCATATAGGTGGGATTTAAAAACCGGACAAGTGCGAGTTAAACTCGCGTGGAGAGGGTTCCGTTCCGTACATGATTATCTGCAATTTACTAGGTTACTTTAAATACCATAGACTTCTTATAGGTTTTCCTGTAATCTATGGGTAAAGAACTATTTTCTATATTTTTTTCAAAATTTTAGCCCCAGTAGTTTCGGAAATAAGGGGGGGGAATGGTAAATTTTCGCCTATTTTCCTAAATAACTTCCAAACTATTTTACTTAAAATTCAGAAGAAAATATATTTAAAGTCCTCACAATAAGCCCTTTCATTTGATATGTCACACAATATAAATTGCATAACTTTTTTTTTAATTTTCTGCTTTACCCCCCAAAAGTTGGCCCCCATGTTTAAAATTCATATATTTACGTCACGCGTCCGTGTTGCGGTCACCGATATACATATGTATACCAAATTTCAGCTCAATCGGTCCAGCATTTTCGGAGCAAATTGGCTGTGACAGACGGACAGACAGACACGAGTGATCCTATAAGGGTTTCGTTTTTTCCTTTTGAGGTACGGAACCCTAAAAATGGTTACTTCAGAAAAAAAACCGGTCAAGTGCGATTCTGACTCGCTCGCTGAAGGTTCCGTACTTACCTATGAAAAAGAAACAGTACCTTGTAGATACGGAACACTGAAAATTAAAAATTAAATAGCTTTTTACAATGGGGCGGGGTAACCATTTAACCTACCTACGAAATAAGATACGAAATAACTTCTGCAAGCTCCTATCTCGGTGCAATCGTAGAGTGTGATACGATTTTGCAAATTCCGTTTAACTATTTTTTTATGTGATGTAATTACAAATTTACTGGCTTCGGACGTGTTTCGGACTTTTTCGTTTACTTGTGCTGTGAGACACTGCTTCTTGCCAAATTTAATTTTTAGGTCAACGGGAAGTACCCTATAGGTTTTGATTCCCTTTGGATTCCCTTGAAAATATCAAAATAAGTGACATAAACGGCCATATCTTTTGATTGCGGTGACTTAGCTTGATTTTTTCACAGCTTCAAGAGATTGCAGCCCTGAGTATTTGATATTTATTTAAACTTGATAGCTCCACGCGTTCCTGAGAAAAAGGTCTTGACAGACAGACAAACAAGTGATCCTATAAGCGTTCCTTTTTTCCTTTTGAGGTACGGAACCCTAAAAATATGGTTATTTCGAAATAACAATAGGTAATTAATTTTAAAAAAATCAATAAATCGACTAGTGCGCAACCCCCACCCCCAGCGCTTTTTTTACGTGTGGCGAGGAACACAAATTTTCCATGGAAATGGTATTATATTATACAGGTTGTCCCTAAAACCAACGATAAAACGCAAGGAGCTGATAGGGCGGCTCAAGAGCTACTAGTTTAAGTAATTTTGTCCTTAATAAAAATATCATAGTTTTCGAGATATTGGCACTTTTATAAAACTCGTGGTTTTTGATACCCTGATTCTTATTTTGAGTGCTACGACTGCAAATTTTAATATTTTGTAAATCTGGTTTTTGCATGATGTTCCTGAAAAACTATGCCATCGAACGTAATAAACAATTTTTATTATATCATGATGCAGTAGGAGTAAAAAAAAGAAATCTAACAAATTTTAGATTTTTCAAAATACGACCCGTTAGTTTGATCGAGTTTTATTAAAAAAAAAGTTCCTACACTAACCTTGCCCATAACATTAAAAAAATTAAAATATAGAGTACTTATTTTTAAAATGGTACAACATATACTAATTTACGTGGCAGTTTTAGAGACAAGGCTAATTAACTACAAAAGGACCTCATATTGCGGTTATTCGTTTGGAACCGAATTTGAATTTTGAACAAGAAAGTAGATGTTGGAAGATAATTGAAATTGGAATACAATACTACACTACGATGTCACATAACGTTTACAAAAACCGAAATTTAGTGTAGTTTTCAAAATTGTGAAAAAGAAAATGTTAATAATGGTAATAATGGTTTTGTCGGCCGAAAAGTAACCCCCTACTTTCATTTTATCGTTGGTTTTAGGGACATCCTGTTTACCTACACAAACTATCCCGTCATAATGAAGATTATATTTTAAAAAGAATCATCTGAAACCGTTTGAAAGTATGGTGTATTACATACAAAACCATTGAACACAAAATATGAAGATTTCATTTTTGAAAGAAATCGGACGTCCGTCCGAAAGAAAGTACATAACTCGGTAGAACTCTGCAGACTCATACGTATTAAGCGTAGCCGTCGCAAACAAAAGAGATGTTATGTAAAACTGCTCGTTGAGGTATATCGTTTTGTCGCTAGACCTATAGCTGCAAGTGACACGGGTATAACTTAACCCGTCTTATGTCTCACTATCTCTTTCGTCGACAGTAGTGTGAGAGAGTCGCATTTAGAGAAAGGACGGTTTTAACTTATGCTCATGTCAACCTTCCCAGCGGTGCAAGCTGCAAGTAGGGGAAATGTACAGTTCCAAACGTATTTAAGGCGTAGCCGCCGAAAACATCTGAGATGATATGCAAAACCTAACTAGTGGCTTTGTGACCTGTAGATCTCGCGAGTAAATATGATTTCGTTTTACTATTTCAACCCCCATATCTCCGCCATTTTGAAACATTTACTGTTTTCACGAAAATCGGTTGAGAAATGCGACCTGTAGAGGAGAACAGCCAGATATCTGGACGGCGGACATACGAAAGCATTTTTGCCCAAGCTGAAACGGAGACACTTCGCTCAAGATTCGCGCTCGCTTGGTTAATAAGTCATACAATATCACCGTACAGTTCAATTTATAAATTTGCTCGTATGAATAAATGTTCTAAAACAATTGAAGGGGGTCGATATTAACTACATTTTTTTGCAAAATGAGTTATGGGTATCGTTGGATTCCGCGCAATATTATCTTCCTTATGCCATGCACAGAATTGCGATTTTCGGCTTAGATCTCGAGATGGTCAGTGTAAAAAGGGTTTAACTGACATATAACTTAAGATCGCTCATTGAAAATGGATTTAATGTTCATTAATTTGACAAATAAATATACAATTCGCTTTCGTTTAAATAAAGAAATGAATTATCAAACAAAACACCCTTTTTCATATGCACTAACACATCGAGGTCACTAGGTGAATTAATTGAAGACTGGATTAGGATAATTTAAATCATTTTTTAACCGACTTCAAAAAAAAAGGAAGAGGTTCTCAATTTGGTTGTATTTTTTTTGTATTGTAATTATAACCAAAAAACAATCAAATTTTCACGTGTTAAGCGATATTAAACCCTTTTTGAACTAATTAGATGGCAAAGAAGCGCACTCATGAAATAAAATAAAGGGTTATTTTCCAATAACCAAAACAGCAAGAGGCAAAATCTGTAAAATATAAGTGAAAAACCGGTTTGTTTTACGATAAACAATTAGTTACTACACCCAAGAAGTGCAACAATATTGATGCGCCCGGTTGGTTTAAGTGAAATAGCGAGATATTTACAGTATTTTTTATTATTTAAATGTTATTTTTAACTGACTTCAAAAAAGGAGGAGGTTCTCAATTCGACGGAATCTTTTTTGTATACCATAATATAAAAAAAGTGATTTTCTATTACTTGAAAGTTTAACCAACCTTTTCCATTACTTTTTCAGAGCTCAAACTCAAAAAGAAGTTAACAATATTTAAAGCAGAATTATTCGAAATGTCTGATTTGTTAGGTAACCCCTTCTTAAATTGACCCCTTCAATTGCTGTATCGCGTCCAGACAGCAGACCTCTACGGTTTGATACACATTTGTGCTGAGTGCTGAGATGCTATACAGAACTGCCTAATAAGTTATAGCATATCATCGTGTGGTAAGATTTTGCGCCAGAACTATTGCTCTGTCACCTTCAGGCAGTAGAACTCTACAAATTCATACGTATTTGTAGCGCACCCGTCGAAAACAGCTGAGATGCTATGCACAACGGCGTGATAAGTTATAGCATATCAACGTATGGTAAGATTTTTCGCTAGAACTATTGCTCTATCGCTTCCAGGCAGTAGAACTGTACAGTCTCATACGTGTTTGTTGCGTAGCTGTCAGAAACAGCTGAGATGCTACGCAGAACTGCCGAAGAATACATACTATATCACTATATGTTTGAATTTTGGTTTTTTCGCCGGAACTATTGGTGGATTACAGTGTAGTCATAGAACTTTGCAGTTTCGGACGTATTTGTGATCTTATAAGCGAAAACTGCTGAGATGCTAACAGGTGTAATGCGAAGTTAGCATCTCAATAAAGAAAATAAAAAAAAATCTGGACAAAAATATCAAGAACGGTAGAACTATTGCTCTGTCACCTTCAGGCAGTAGAACTCTACAAACTCATACGGATTTGTAGCGTAGCCGTCGAAAGCAGCTGAGATGCTATGCACAACGGCGTGATAAGTTATAGCATATCAACGTATGGTAAGATTCTTCGCTAGAACTATTGCTCTATCGCTTCCAGGCAGTAGAACTGTACAGTCTCATACGTGTTTGTTGCGTACCTGTCAAAAACAATTGAGATGCTACGCAGAACTGCCGATAAATATATAGTATATCACTATATGTTTGAATTTTGGTTTTTTCGCCAGAACTATTGCTGGATTACCATGAAGTCATAGAACTTTGCAGTTTCGGACGTATTTGTGATCTCATAAGCGAAAACTGCTGAGATGCTAACAGGTGTAATGCGAAGTTAGCATCTCATTAAAGAAAATAAAAAAAAATCTGGACAAAAGTATCAAAAACTGTAGAACTATTGCTCTTTCACCTTCAGGCAGTAAAACTCTACAAACTCATACGTATTTGTAGCGTAGCCGTCGAAAACAGCTGAGATGCTATGCAAAACGGCCTGATAAGTTATAGCATATCAACGTATGGTAAGATTCTTCGCTAGAACTATTGCTCTATCGCTTCCAGGCAGTAGAACTGTACAGTCTCATACGTGTTTGTTGCGTACCTGTCAAAAACAATTGAGATGCTACGCAGAACTGCCGATAAATATATAGTATATCACTATATGTTTGAATTTTGGTTTTTTCGCCAGAACTATTGCTGGATTACCATGAAGTCATAGAACTTTGCAGTTTCGGACGTATTTGTGATCTCATAAGCGAAAACTGCTGAGATGCTAACAGGTGTAATGCGAAGTTAGCATCTCATTAAAGAAAATAAAAAAAAATCTGGACAAAAGTATCAAAAACTGTAGAACTATTGCTCTTTCACCTTCAGGCAGTAAAACTCTACAAACTCATACGTATTTGTAGCGTAGCCGTCGAAAACAGCTGAGATGCTATGCAAAACGGCCTGATAAGTTATAGCATATCAACGTATGGTAAGATTCTTCGCTAGAACTATTGCTCTATCGCTTTCAGGCAGTAGAACTGTACAGTCTCATACGTGTTTGTTGCGTAGCTGTCAAAAACAGCTGAGATGCTACGCAGAACTGCCGAAAATTACATAGTATATCACTATATGTTAGAATTTTGTTTTTTTCACCGGAACTATTGGTGGATTACAATGTAGTCATAGAACTTTGCAGTTTCGGACGTATTTGTGATCGTATAAGCTAAAACTGCTGAGATGCTAACAGGTGTAATGCGAAGTTAGCATCTCATTAAAGAAAATAAAAAAAAATCTGGACAAAAATATCAAAAGCTGTAGAACTATTGCTCTGTCACCTTCAGGCAGTAGAACTCTACAAACTCATACGTATTTGTAGCGTAGCCGTCGAAAACAGCTGAGATGCTATGCAAAACGGCCTGATAAGTTATAGCATATCAACGTATGGTAAGATTCTTCGCTAGAACTATTGCTCTATCGCTTCCAGGCAGTAGAACTGTACAGTCTCATACGTGTTTGTTGCGTAGCTGTCAAAAACAGCTGAGATGCTACGCAGAACTGCCGAAAATTACATAGTATATCACTATATGTTAGAATTTTGTTTTTTTCACCGGAACTATTGGTGGATTACAATGTAGTCATAGAACTTTGCAGTTTCGGACGTATTTGTGATCGTATAAGCTAAAACTGCTGAGATGCTAACAGGTGTAATGCGAAGTTAGCATCTCATTAAAGAAAATAAAAAAAAATCTGGACAGAAATATCAAAAGCTGTAGAACTATTGCTCTGTCACCTTCAGGCAGTAGAACTCTACAAACTCATACGTATTTGTAGCGTAGCCGTCGAAAACAGCTGAGATGCTATGCAAAACGGCCTGATAAGTTATAGCATATCAACGTATGGTAAGATTCTTCGCTAGAACTATTGCTCTATCGCTTCCAGGCAGTAGAACTGTACAGTCTCATACGTGTTTGTTGCGTAGCTGTCAAAAACAGCTGAGATGCTACGCAGAACTGCCGAAAAATACAAGGTATATCACTATATGTTTGAATTTTGGTTTTTTCGCCGGAACTATTGGTGGATTACAATGAAGTCATAGAACTTTGCAGTTTCGGACGTATTTGTGGTCTTATAAGCGAAAACTGCTGAGATGCTAACAGGTGTAATGCGAAGTTAGCATCTCATTAAAGAAAATAAAAAAAATCTGGACAAACATATCAAGAACTATAGAACTATTGCTCTGTCACCTTCAGGCAGTAGAACTCTACAAACTCATACGTATTTGTAGCGTAGCCGTCGAAAACAGCTGAGATGCTATGCAAAACGGCCTGATAAGTTATAGCATATCAACGTATGGTAAGATTTTTCGCTAGAACTATTGCTCTATCGCTTCCAGGCAGTAGAACTGTACAGTCTCATACGTGTTTGTTGCGTAGCTGTCAAAAACAGCTGAGATGCTACGCAGAACTGCCGAAAAATACAAGGTATATCACTATATGTTTGAATTTTGGTTTTTTCGCCGGAACTATTGGTGGATTACAATGAAGTCATAGAACTTTGCAGTTTCGGACGTATTTGTGGTCTTATAAGCGAAAACTGCTGAGATGCTAACAGGTGTAATGCGAAGTTAGCATCTCATTAAAGAAAATAAAAAAAATCTGGACAAACATATCAAGAACTATAGAACTATTGCTCTGTCACCTTCAGGCAGTAGAACTCTACAAACTCATACGTATTTGTAGCGCAGCCGTCGAAAACAGCTGAGATGCTATGCAAAACGGCCTGATAAGTTATAGCATACCAACGTATGGTAAGATTTTTTGCTAGAACTATTGCTCTATCGCTTTCAGGCAGTAGAACTGTACAGTCTCATACGTGTTTGTTACGTAGCTGTCAAAAACAGCTGAGATGCTACGCAGAACTGCCGAAAAATACATAGTATATCACTATATGTTTGAATTTTGGTTTTTTCGCCGGAACTATTGGTGGATTACAATGTAGTCATAGAACTTTGCAGTTTCGGACGTATTTGTGGTCTTATAAGCGAAAACTGCTGAGATGCTAACAGGTGTAATGCGAAGTTAGCATCTCATTATGGAAAATAAAAAAAATCTGGACAAACATATCAAGAACTATAGAACTATTGCTCTGTCACCTTCAGGCAGTAGAACTCTACAAACTCATACGTATTTGTAGCGCAGCCGTCGAAAACAGCTGAGATGCTATGCAAAACGGCCTGATAAGTTATAGCATATCAACGCATGGTAAGATTTTTTGCTAGAACTATTGCTTTATCGCTTCCAGGCAGTAGAACTGTACAGTCTCATACGTGTTTGTTGCGTAGCTGTCAAAAATAGCTGAGATGCTACGCAGAACTGCCGGAAATTATATAGTATATATATCACTATATGTTTGAATTTTGGTTTTTTCGCCAGAACTATTGCTGGATTACCATGAAGTCATAGAACTTTGCAGTTTCGGACGTATTTGTGATCTTATAAGCGAAAACTGCTGAGATGCTAACAGGTGTAATGCGAAGTTAGCATCTCATTGAAGAAAAAACGTTTTTTCGCTAGAACTATTACTGTGTTTACCCTAAATGATAGAACTTTGCAGTTTTATATGTATTTGGGTTCTAGCAATCGAGAACTGCTGAGATGCTAATAGGCATAATGCGAAGTTAGCATCTCATTTTAAATTTTTTTAAAAACCTGAAAAACGAACAGAACTATCGAAAAAAAATATCAGGAACTGTAGAACTATTGGGGATGCTACTAGAACTGCGATTACTTTTTGAGATTCCGGAAATTGATATGCTAGGTTCACACACATGTATAGCCAGGCGACCCCGGCTGCCAACATTAAATTAAAAAAGTTAAAAACTAAAATAAGCCGTTTTTTCTCCTAGTATGACGCACCCTTTTAATTAATCGACCGAGCGAGCGAAGCGTCTCCGTTTCAGCTTGGGCAAAAATTCTTTCCTATGTCCAGCGGATGTCCATTTGTTCTCGTCTACAGATCGCAGTTCTCAACCGATTCTCGTGAAATTTTCTGAGGAGGTTCGGTAAATAAATAAAAAAAAATTGTCGATTCAGTTTTTCGAAATATTTCAAAATGGCGGAGATATGGAGGTTTTTGCAATTACAAACTTACTGGCGGTGTTGGTAAACTGACTCTACGTATGTCTATGTATTAAGATATCAGTTTTTCAACGGCAAAGTTAAGTTTGTCGCAAGGCCAATCATTATTTCTTAATTTTCAAAGGGTTTTTGTTTCAGATTCAGTTTTTTGAAGTCTTTTGTCGCGAGGTCTACAGCTAACGAAGCCACTAGTATATAGCCTAATGACACTCTCACATTCTCCACGATTCATTATGATACTCCATTTATTTAATTCGGTCCAGTAATTCAGAAGCTACAGTGGAACATCCGACAAAAACTAAGCGGGCAAGAAGAACGCATAATCTTAAACGCACCAATCACAGCCGGCGGCCCTAACATGAATGACACAAAGATAAATTAAACCCGTTTATCTCTATGACTATCTCTTTCGTCGGCACTAGTGTGAGAGAGACGCACTTAGAGATATGACGGTCTTTCTTATCTCTGTGTCATTCATGTTAGGGCCCCAGCGCCCTAAAAACCCCCCGCCGTAAGTAAGGCAGCTTTATCTGCTACTAAAAGTTCGGCCTGCACAGTAAAATTTCCTAGATCCCAAAGTTGGTCCTTGTCCTTGCCTTTGCCTTGTCTAGCCGTGAAAACTTGACTGATAGAGTTACATACATACATACATAGCATCACGCCCGAAATCCCTAATGGAGTGGGCAGAGCCACAATGCTACTTGTGGCCACGTTCGATTAATTAGTCCTAATATGGTATGATGAACCGTATGGTTACAGGTGATCAGCGCATCGCCCATACAGATAGTCCACCATGTTGGAGAGGACCCGTCCATTAGTCGACTTTTACGACATGCCAGGATGAGAAGCATCTGCACGCATTCTATGCTATTTCTTCACTCCCAGTGCAGCAGAGGAGGAGGCTGACAGAGTTACTTTCGCATTTATAATACAAGTATGGACACAACTCCCAGCCTTCTTTTGTATAGCTCAACCGCTTTGGAGAAGCCCTTGCACATGTGTGAGTAGATATGACGAAGTAGGTATATAAATGTATGCGTATTTGTGTCTGTGTTTAATATGGAACACTAAACGAAGACTTTCTTATCCTCTTTTTTTATCCTAAAACGCTTCAACCTCTTTGCTATTCTGAACACACTATCACAATATTAAGGCGCCGACAACACCTAAATTGGCTTTACTTTAACAGTTTTTTAACAAAACCTATTTGATTTAGCAAAGCGCAAAAAATATATCTTCATATTCTTTATATTATCGAAAACTTATTTATTTCCAAACCATAATTTGATGAAATCAATACGACATCAAAAAATCGTGAATTTACGTCTGAAATCCTCTTTAAATGTCTTAATTATTTTACTTATGGGTCTATAATTAATTACGAAAAACTTGACTAATTTATATTTTACGTGTGGTGTGTTTACTTATATAATTCATCCGTTTTTTATTTTCCCCATACAAATAACCGCACAGTGCTTCTCGTTCACTCCGTTGCAAACAGACAGATAACGATCACTCAAGGTCATTGGCTGTTTTCAGCGTCTTAGGTACATTATTATGACCAATCCATCTAAGTAGTAGTAAAAATATATTTATGAGTATTTAGTATGATTGTATAGCGCTCCGTAAGTCACAGACGGTGCTGGCTGAAAATCAGCGCTGCAGGTGTCTGACACCTCAGCATTATGATGAGCCAGTGACCGATTCACTGCCGCGAGGACACAGGACACACACACCACCATTTTGTTTTGTATTGTTTTCGACCGAGCGAGCGAAGCGTCTCCGTTTCAGTGTCTGTCTGTCCATTTGTTCTCGTCTCTTTTGTTTTGTATTGTTTTCGACCGAGCGAGCGAAGCATCTCCGTTTCAGTGTCTGTCTGTCCATTTGTTCTCGTCTCTGTAGACGCTGTTCTCAACCGATTCTCGTGAAATTTTGTGAGCAGCTTCGATAATTGTATAGAATTTTATTGTCGATTCAGTTTTTGGAAATATTTTAAAATGACGGAGATACGGGGGTTTTTGCAATTACAAACTAAATGGCGGTTTTGGTAAACTGACCCGACCTATGTCGATGTATGGGGATATCAGTTTTCCAACGGCAAAGTTAAGTTTGTCGCGAAGCCAATCTTTATTTCTTACTTTTCAAAGTGTTTTTGTTTTAGATTCAGTTTTTTGAAGTCTTTTGGCGCGAGTTCTACAGCTCACGGAGCCACTAGTCTTAAGTTATATAACTCTGTGTGTCTTCTGTGTTAGTGAATAAACGTTTTCTTTTTTACACGCTTTTTATTATTCATTCTTTAAACGACACCACTACAGTCAAAAATGCGTCCACAAAGGGATTCAGCTATACACAAAGGCATGCGATCTACGATAAATCTGAAAGAGCCTTTTAAAACCATTTCCAGGTATTTCAATCCATTGGTTATCAAAACAGACCTAAAGGCAACCCCGCTCTGGAAAGTAATCGCGATTCAAGGTTTATTTTTACTCGTTTTAATATGCCTTAAATAAACTAGACTGGATTCTTCAGTTAGTTTTGTTATTACTAACCCCATTATAATACAGTGTCTTGAATATAAAAAAAAATCACAAAACGTCGCTTTCTGTCATTCTCAGGGATGGCCACCTAAATAAACTTGGAAAGTAAAACATCCAAATATAAAATTTCATGAAAATCGTTAGAGCCGTTTCCGAGAAACCATAGTGATACGACATACGATCATGTTGAAACGAGTTAAATGGCTGTGAGAGTTTTTATCTCTTTGCTAGTTTACAAAGGACAGGACAATTCACAGACTGAAAACCAATCGCGAAATTAGTTGTCATATTTTTCATGTTTTCGCTATGTTAAGAAGCATTTTTAAGTGTACACAATTATATTATTATGTGACTATAATAAAATTCCATTACTAATTGACATTTTATAGTAGTTTATGCAACGGTTGCATAATGATAGGCCTTAACACTAGTGCGGTTTTCATGAAACGAGCTTTAGCGAGTTTCATGATAAGATCGCACGTGTGTTTTAAGGCCAAATTATGCAGAGTTGCATACATAACTTTATCTACACACATATTATAAATCCTCCATGATGGGTTCAGAAACAATATTTTCTGGCAACAAGTTATTTGTGGCAATCGTGGCTGCATATTTCCGATATCCGGCGCATTTTCACATCACACACACTCCGTGAAGACTACTATTCATATTTTCAACTAAAGTGTAAATTACAAACAACTTTTTCTATTCAATTCAACAAAAATTCTACTTTCTTTCAGCAAAACACCAACATAATGGCGGCAATTCGATCCTCCGTCAAGACCATTTTTTTTTAAATCATAGACAAACGAATGAAGTCTCTATTCTCATGTCACTCGAGATCAAATGTTGTGCAGTTTATATTAAAAAAACATACTGAATTGACGTTTCGTATCAATAACTGTTTTAATATCTATGGATACTAGAATAGAGACCCACTTGAGTTTTGACAGCTGTTCCAAATTTAATCTCATTTCTATACTAAAAACGATACAGGAATAACATTGCAGCACTCGTTTTACCTAATTGGTTGTCAAAATGGTGGTCATTTCCTACGGTTTTTGATTACACTATGGAGGTTTTATGATATGGGTGTAGATAAAGGCTATTTAAATCTTTAATTATAAAAGCTTTTTTTTTATTCTATAAAAGTCAGTAATCCCAAACCCTTCCCTGGCAGCCCTGCCCACTAACTTTGAGCCAGTTTGATCTAGTTAAAACCGGCAGTGAGCAATTAAAACTGGTCGGTAACTCCCTCTACTAGTGTCTGCTAGTTTGAGACACCTTTTGTGACATTTTAACTAAGGAAGCAGGTTGGTTAAGATTATTAGTACTATTATAATCGAAGAGGGTAACTTCGGTCATTATACTAAAGCCTATATCGGATGCGAAAGTAACTCTCTGTCTGTTGAAGTCTTAATGGCTGGACTAATTGCAAGGTCTTTGTTTGTTTGTTATTGAACAGCGATAAACGAATTATACGCGAAAGAAGTCACGGGAAAAAGCTAGTTTATAAACAACTATTAGTTCGCTCCGAACTAATAGGTACCTCGCGACATAGAGACTTCGCAATAAAGTTCATTTTTCGAATCACATAATTAAGTTTGTTTGTATCGTCTTTCGCGATCGTCAATATTCCTGGCAAGCAGCTCCGCCGTACCGGGCGTTTGAGAACAGTCCCCCGTCGCATGGCACTTGCAGGGAAGAACCCGCGCGTCATCGGACCTACTTACTATGAGCGTCTGCCCGTTGATCTTAAACTTGAACCATCTGACGAAACATTTAAACGCCGGCTGAAAAATCTTTTGTTGGAAAATCCATTATACTCGGTAAATGAGCTTATGGACATTAAAATTTAGATTTTAAGCTACTTGACTTTAAATTCCGATTATATTGTGTATTTTGTTTTTGACATAGTATGTAACTAAATTATCATTTTTCCCGTGTATTGTTATTGTTATTTAATAAGGACGATCCTTTATGGAGATACAATTTTTAAACTAATCTGTAACTTGTATGACATAAGTATTAATTCTGTTGAACTTGTAATTGTATTCTATTTTCATTGTATTTTAATTAAATTACTGACAATCTCAATTTAGATCCATGTATTTTGACATGTGCAATTTATAATGTATTTTATCTTGAGGAATAAATAATCTAATCTAATCTAATCTATTCGTCTTTTGGTGATATCACCAAAATTGTCTGAATTAGTCATCGTTTTATTTTTTCTGACGTCAACATCATTATCATCAGCCGTAAAACGTCCACTGCAGGACATAGGGCTCCCCCTAACATGGGGGGATTTGCCATAGTCGCCACGCTTGGCAGGCGGGTTGGCGACGGCAGTTGGTCATGATAGTACTCGAAGGACGCCGCTGCCCATCCTTCGGTTGGTCCCTCGTTGCCTTTTACGACACCCACGGTAGATGGGGTGATGCTATTCTTAGCCGGCACCACACGGACATTTTTTTCTGTATTAAATATCAATACTATATTATTCATAAGAATCCAATCAGATTTGTTTGCAGAATAAGGATACGCGAATAGGCGTGTGTACACGTGTAATCGGGACCGCTAATTTAAAACCACCTAAAGCCTAGAATAGACAAGACAGCGAAACGCAACTGCAACTAAACTGCAACTTCTAGTTACTTTTGAGTTTCATCTGAGTTTATGCCATAGATTCCTTTGAGAGACCGCACATGACGCGACCATTTTGCTAATTTGTAATGCGTTTCAAACCGGTTTCAAAATGGTCGCGTCATGTGCGGTCTCTTTCTCTTTCTTTATTTATAAATATTCTAGGCACAGTATTTTTTGTTTCAAAATAATTTACCTACACAAATCCCACGTGAATGATTTATCATGATTTACGTCCCAATATAATAGGCTAGACTATTTTATTTTCATACAAAAACATCCTCAGGGATTTCATGATAACGAAGTGTTATTAAAAGGAATTAGTAATGGGATTTTCTTTTCAACTCGCAAAGTAAAACAGAAATAATGTAGATTGTAGAAAAAGCTTAAAACTAATGTTTGAACATTAAATCATTTTCAAAATTAGTTTTTCATAAAATCAATTTAAGAAAGAATAAATTAGAATTAATGTTCAACTAAAGGCCCGGGCACACCAAACGCGGTTGCGGCGCGTTTGCGGTGCGAACGCGGGTCCGCGCCGTTGTCGAACAGCGCGAGCGAATTTACCATGCCACACCAAAGTAGCCGCGGGACCGCGGCGGTCCCGCGCCGCCGCGGTGTGGCATGGTATATTCGCCCGCCCCGTTCGACAACGGCGCGGACCCGCGTTCGCGCCGCAAACGCGCCGCAACCGCGTTTGATTTGCCCCGGCCTTAATGACGAGGAGCGGACGCACGATTCCATAAATTAGCTTTATATAAATAAAAATGTATTATTTGAACTAACTGCAGGATAATTATTGTAATGAATTTAGTTGAGGCTATTATGAAACCACAAATAAGAATTAATTATTTAAACTAATTGCAAAAGAAACTGGGGACCGGAGAGCTGGCAGCGTCGGTGTCGCACAACGCATTGCGTTGCGATACAGCGAAGAAACGCTGCCACCATCTTCGGCACAATGCCGTGGGAACCATTTTTAGATTTAATTTAGGTTTTATTAGTATTTCAATATAATTAGTTTGGAAATAATATAATCTATAAAAACCTAGCTACAAATTAAAAATTAAAATTAAACTAAACTAAGCATCAAAATTAAACTAAATGAAATACAACTAAACTAAATCTAAAAATGACCCCCTGCAGCATTGTGCCGACGATCCTGGCAGCGTTTCCTGGCTGGATTGCTAAATTAAGGATTATATCGTTACAAGTAGAATGATGGTATCTTTGAAGAGGCTTATGGCCGAATTCAGAAAGGCCACTCAAATTGAGCTTTAATTAAAGTGACGTTTCAGTGACGTTTCTGTATAGGTTGACAACTAGTTGAAGGACATTTAACTACTTAATATCGAGTCAAATGCTTAAGTGGCGTTTCTGAATTCGGCCATTAGAGTTTTTATTTAGATTGAATTAATTTTATTCAGTATTTTTATATATTATTTCTGTTTACTATGTTGTTTTTTTATATATGGCAAACTTTATTAAAAACAGGATAATGATTATAATTTTCGAACAATATTTGGCCTGTTATTAAATTGAGCAATCGAAATTTAAGAAAGGCTGTAGTGTCCGTAGTTGGCGTCACGAAATTCTGACCAAGCATTTTCGCCCAAGCTGAAACGGAGACGCTTCGCTCGCTCGTTCGATTATAACAATTACATGTAAGGCAGCTTTTTTGAATTCACTCAGTAATATCCCATAATTACCAATAAAACCATGTTCATTTACACTACACCAGTCCTCGTCGCAAAAGGTAATAAGTGCTTAAACAAGCGACACCCGAAATCAAGATACACTTAAAGCCACCGCAAGTAACACTTGCAATAAATGGCGCCATCGGGCCCAAATAGGGACACACACACACACACCGTAACACAGCTTCGTAACACCGCTGACCAAACACAAACTAATGAAACGTGGCGTACCCCTTGATTATCACGAGAGAGCGTTAGGGGAGTGCCACACGAGCGTACACAGGTAAAAAGAAGTTGCTTTTTGGAGTTTACTCCTTAAGAATCGATTTTCCCGGGCCCGATAAGCCCGGGGTATGAAAAATTATTGGGAGTAAAATCAAACTACGATGTCACACTGGCACATGGCGGAGTCACACGAAGTCACACGATGTTAGCCGAAGATGCGTCGGTCGCTTCACATTGCATATAGATATAGTGAATAATACGTTTCCATCGGTAAAACTCGGATCTCAATCGGAAGACGGCGGGACCCGAAGTGTCAAATAATTATTGTATTCAATGAGTGACATGTTTATATTCATTAATATGAGAAACTTTATTAGTTACTGTCAAATGTCAAAATGAAAAATGACAGCATGGCATGATGGGTATTGGTTTATTTTATAATCGTTCGTAAGGAGTAAACTCCTGTCGTGCGTCGGAGCTGACACACACACACACACATATACACTTTTTTCAAAATGGCATTTTTTATTACAAGCTTGGGCAAAAAACCCTTTAATATTGCAATACAATGCGTACACAAAATTTCGTGTCTGTGCTGTTGAACGTTGAACAGATCCTTTGATTGGAGCTAACCCTGGATGTCAATCAGGTCATGCTTACCATAAAAATGCATTGTCATTGGAACTGAACCAACATGCAAAATTTCAGCTCAATCGGAAACTGGGAAGTGCGTCAAATTTAACTTGCAAGATTTGATTAGACACCGGAATAGGTGAAAGTAAAAAGCTTGTAAAAGCAACACGAGCATTTTCTTGTTATATTTAGTTAATCCAAAAATATAAACATATACTTAGTTCAAGAGGGTATATTCCAAAGTGACAACGGATGATTGCAACGTCAGAAATATTCATCGAACTATTCTCATAGTTGAAGTATAATGTATAATTTCAGAATGATAACTTGAAATTTTATTCTATAACATTTTAAATTTCTGTTCATAGTTTAGTTTATGAACATATGCCTAGAGCTAGCGTCACAGACCAATGACCGAATTCAGAAACGCCAGTTAAGCATTTGATTAGATATTAAATAGTTAAATGTCCGTCAACTAGTTGTCAACCTATACAGAAACGTCACTGAAACGTCACTTTATTAAAGCTCAATTTCTGAATTCGGCCACAAGTATCCTAAAGACGCTTAGCCTAATTTTGACCAGCATATAAAGCTGCCAAACTTGCGGGGCGCGCGGGGTTTTTAGAGCGCCGTGATTGGTGGGTTCGAGGTTATGCGCCATGACTTTTTGCCTACGCTGGGGGGGCGGGGGTCGCCCGACTATGCGGAGTCTCTCGGATATACGTATATGGTTTGTGACTGATACTGATTGAAACAAGACGCCCGCCTACAGACAGCCTTACACTGTAAGTGATAGCAGGGATTGGATTTGGTGAATTTATGTGCACGTGATTGAAGCGGGAACGGCGTTATTGCTCGCTTGCTCGTGGTAACTCGCTCTATAGAATGACACAGACGACACTGATAATGCAGGGCCTAACTCACTCCCGACTGGCCTCCCTTACGTGAGATTTACCCAGAAGAATCACTGTCTAACAAAACCGGTGTTTAGGTACGAAAATATGCCTAATCATGCCTTCTATCTCCGTCGCATAACACGTGCTGTTTCGTGTACGCTAGGGTTGTCAGTTTTTTATCCGCGTCGCCCAAACACCAAACATCTAGGCTATTTGATGACGCGAATCGGGCTAGCGAGCGAGCGAGCGGCAACCTACTGCGATTTACAGCTCCAAGCTGTCCGACGGCCGAGCGCACCTAAAGTGTGGAGTGAGACCCAGTTTAATGTGAAATAATTAAATACGTTTGTTATTCTCATGTAACGATTTATTCTGCGTCATGCCACTAAATAGCTAAGCGTTGATACTATGTTGTCTATGTATAATTTTTCATGTGAAATAACAGTGTAACCTGTTACTATAATGAATAGTCTCTCAATTTAAAAAATTTACGTGAGCGCCTCCTCCCTTTAAATGACACTTTGTAATATTTGCCGGACGCCTCCCCCCATTTTGAGCTCACGTAATTGATGGACGCCCCCTTTCTAATATGTATTCTTAAATACTGGGTTGGGCACATAAAAAGCAAAGCACAGTCCACTGTAAGTAAGTACGTGAATTATAGCAATATACCACTAGGGCCCATTCGAAAGTGTGTTTATCTACACCCATATCATAAAACCTCCAGTGTTTAATCAAAAACCATAGGAAATGACCACCATTTTGACAACCAATTAGGAAAAACCAGTGCTGCATGTTATTTCTTTATCGTTTTTAGTAAAGAAATGAGATTAAATTTGGAACAGCTGTCAAAACTCAAGTGGGTCTCTATTCTAGTATCCATAGATATTAAACAGTTATTGATACGAAACATCAATTCAGTATGTTTTTTTAATATAAACCGAACGACATTTGATCTCGAGTGACATGAGAATAGAGACTTCATTCGCTTGTATATGATTTTTAAAAAAATAGTCTTGACGGAGGATCGAATTGCCGCCATGTTGGTGTTTTGCTGAACGAAAGTAGAATTTTGTTGAATTGAATAGAAAAAGTTGTTTGTAATTTACATTTTAGTTGAAAATATGAATAGTAAGTAGTCTTCTCGGAGTGTGTGTGATGTGAAAATGCGCCGGATATCGGAAATATGCAGCCACGATTGCAACAAATAACTTGTTGCCAGAAAATATTGTTTCTGAACCCATCATGGAGGATTTATAATATGTGTGTAGATAAAGTTATGTATGCAACTCTGCATAATTTGGCCTTAAAACACACGTGCAATCTTATTATGAAACTCGCCTATCAGCTCGTTTCATGAAGACCACACTAGTGTTTTAAGGCCTATCATTATGCAACCGTTGCATAAACTACTATTGCTAAAAAGTCGCTCAACTTGAAATAAGAAACCTCAAACTAGATTTTGACAGTTGTCAGTAGTTCTATACAAAGTTAAGTTCTACGTCTCTTAATTTACGAATTGGACCCACTTACACTATTTTTAAGCTTATGTATTAACCATTCTCTATGGACTCACATGGTCTGAAATAAAGATTTATTATTATTATTATTATCTTTAAAGACCGAGCGAGCGAAGCGTCTCCGTTTCGGCTTGGACTAAAATGCTTTCGTATGTCCGGCTGTCTATTTGTTCTCCTCTACAGGTCGCATTTCTCAGCTGATTCTCGTGAAATTTTGTGAGCAGGTTCGAGAAATACATAGATTTATTATCGATTCAGTTTCTCGAAATGTATGACCGCGACCTATGTCGATGTATCGGGATAACAGTTTTCCAAGGTCTACAGCTCACGGAGCCCCTAGTTATAATATGTATGTGATGGAGTAGAATTCGACTGAGTCAATAGCGCAGTGGTGAAGGCAACTGCCTTCAGTGCCTGGGAACGTATACTCCAGGGCGTGCAGTCAATATAGGCGTTTAGGCAGTACCTACCCTGAAAAATGACCCTGTGTCCGATTTTATTAATAAATTTCATACATAGATAATAAAAAATGTAGGTATTTTTGAATCGTAGAAATAATGTAATGCGAATTACGAGTTATAAATAGGACACAGAGTCATTTTGCCAGGGTAGGCACTGCGTAAATGCCTATATGGACTGCACGCCTATGCTTATACTGAGTTATTTGCAGGGCTTCTTCTCAGCAGATATCACCCATTGAAGCGCTGGTAGACTCAGACATGTGAGCCCGTGTGGCCTACTTGCTAAATCAATATTTTCATTGTCATTTTAATCTTCATTCTCATTTCCAATATTCAGACACAAGGAAATAAGTCCGCACAATCCACACTCAAGTTTAACGCTCCCCAAAGATACATTGATTAGCGAGGGTAGCTCGTTCGATTCCCAACGGGACGTTTACTTAGAATAGTCCTGTGTTCTGCAAATTAATTACTCATTAGTAGACGTTTGTATAATTTCAACGTTATACGGTAGCTTCATAGCTCGGTCCTTCGACTGACTCCATGCCGCAGTGTAACCGCCTATTGCACTGCGCATAGCTCGCGTATTGATACCGCTGGCGGCAAACTTAGTGTACCTAATGAAGATTTTTCGCTGCTATATAATAAATAATAGCTAGCTTCTGTCCGCGTAGGTACAATTCATTTATCCTGATGCCCTCGGGTACTTACATCTGGACACACGGCAGTGTGTCAGCCAAAGTTCATTACACGAACCATTTCGAGCCATTTTCGACCCCCCATAACTTAAAATCTAATTGACCGACATACTTGCAATTTTGCATGTCTAGTAAACCCGTCTTCTAATTGCTAAATCCCAAATTTCAATAAAAAACTTCTTACCATTCACGAGATAATGACGTCCGAAAATCACTATTTTTATCACTGACTGACTGACAGACTGACACATAGATCAAAAGTTAAGACTACTTCCAGGTGACCTAGGAAGTTGAAACTTGGTGTGGAGGTAGGTTATTGGACGTAACCATGGGAAATAATCAGAAATCATCACATTAAGGGTCGGTATAGAAGACAATTTTGTACCGAACTTGGCCCTTTTTCACATTTGTTTTTATCTGATTGTATTTTCTCGAGATAGTAAAAACTAACACGACTGGCGTAAAAGTTGTATTTTCCATTGTGCTCCTAGTATGGCGCACCCTTATAATTCTTACACAACCTATAACATTCGCACGTTCTTCACATATAATACCCCATTTATTAAAATCGGTCCAGTGGTTCAGGAGCTATAGTGAAACATCCGATTTTTGGTTACATACATACATAGACTGTTAAACTCAATACCCTCCTTTTGGCTCCGCGCAATCGGGTAAAAAGTCCTAAGTCCGTCTCCAAGACCTAAGCTACGTCTATGCCAAATATTAGGACAATTGGTAGCGTTGTTAAGCCGTGAAGTCGTGACAAACAGTCGTAACTCACTTTCGCATTTATAATATTAGCATGGATACCAATGCTGGTGTTAATAGTAGTTTATGCAATGGTTGCATAATGATAGGCCTTAAAACACTAGTGCGGTTTTCATGAAACGAGCCGTAGGCGAGTTTCATAATAAGATCGCACGTGTGTTTTAAGGCCAAATTATGCAGAGTTGCATACATAACTTTATCTACACACATATTATAAATCCTCCATGATGGGTTCAGAAACAATATTTTCTGGCAACAAGTTATTTGTTGCAATCGTGGCTGCATATTTCCGATATTCGGCGCATTTTCACATCACACACACACTCCGAGAAGACTGCTTACTATTCATATTTTAATATTATTATATTATAAATAAATTACAAACAACTTTTTCTATTCAATTCAACAACAATTCTACTTTCGTTCAGCAAAACGTCAACATGGCGGCAAATACGGTCTTCCGTCAAGACCATTTTTTTTAAATCATAGACAAACGGATGAAGTCTCTATTCTCACGTCACTCGAGATTAAATATTGTGCAGTTTATATTAAAAAAATATACTGAATTGACGTTTCGTATCAATAACTTTTTAATATCTATGGATACTAGAATAGAGACCCACTTGAGTTTTGACAGCTGTTCCAAATTTAATCTCATTTCTTTACTAAAAACGATAAAGAAGTCATGTTATTTCTTTATCGCAGCACTGATTTTTCCTAATTGGTTGTCAAAATGGTGGTCATTTCATACGGTTTTTGATTAACCAATGGAGGTTTTATGATATGGGTGTAGATAAAGGTATTTTATCTAGCTGATGAAAATACTAAAGTTAAAGGCGTTTTGGCCGGCCGCCCGAGGGCGGGCGGGGCGGGGCGCTGATCTAGTGCAGTTTTTGTCCTTAGGAAGCCGCGAGCCGATATTTCAAGTGGAGGCGGACCGTAACAGTGCACAGATTTGAGCGAGCACTTAAAAATAAAATACGATGTAAATAAAAAAATCTACATTAAAACATTAATTTTGCAAGCCCACACGGGCTTTGTGACACGTCTGTCCAGCGCTTCGAAGGGTGACATCTGCTGAGAAGAAACGCCGCAAGAAACTCAGATATTTGTATTTTTAAATAAAAAAGTGCGAGTTAAACTCGCGTGGAAAGGGTTCTGTTACTACTGGCCATGTGCTGGCCATACGCACACGTTGACATGCTTGTCAACGAAAGCAAGAAACAAGAGAAGGATTTTTACATACGATCTGTATTCATGTAAAATATTGTACTTTCACTAAACTAGCTAATAAATAGCTATATAATTGGTAAAGAATATTATTATTCATCACTTCAACCCCGCTGGCGTCGCTCATCAACATTGGCGACCGTGACAGGACACTATTGGACTCGAACGAGAAAATCACGCCACGACGAGAATTCGCCAACCGAGCTGCATTGAATCTCAAAGAAAAACTGCATAAGGGTATTTTGGTCATTCACCAGGGAAGTACGCCCAATTTAGTTTACTAATAATCAATACAGTTCCGTGTTCATGATTTCTTCGCGTCGTGAATATTGTTCATTGTCCCTTTGGCTACTTAATTAGCCTACTAACACTACTTACTAAGCGTCGCCAAAAGGGAACATTTCTGTACTAATGACACTATCCTTCCATTTTAAATACTCAAACACTAAACTACTACACTAAATACTGCACTACTACTGGACACTACTTACTACTACTAACAGACTCCCTACTTAGCTTTATTTTACTAAGTACTTAAACTAAAAACTCTATGAAAAAATAACTTAATTATTCCCTTTGTCTCTATCTCATATCACTCACACTTAACTCGAACTTTGTATTTGCGTCTCTACACTGTTATCAAAGCTGTATAGGTACACTCTTAGCGTTTTGACCGCATATTTCAGTTTCACCTGGCAGCCTGACTCCCAAGTGTCGTCGAAACGCGTTGTTGTCTACTGCTGCCTACTGCTGCTTCGCGCCGCGGCCTGCGCGGCTTAGTGCGGCCAACATTGCGCGCAAACGTCAAACTGACCCGAAGTATCTGCCGTAGTAATTACGGCCTGCACGGTTTGATTGAATACTTTGCTAATTTTTGGCAGTCTGCTCAGTGACAATTACTATATATACTAATTAAACAAACACTTACGTGTGCATACTTTCCTAAGTAAAAGGCTTGCACAATTGTTGTCATTATGGCAGACTTAAAGACTTTAATATATCAACGCGGGTATATTAAGGGCAGAATAACAATATTTTCTAAATATGTAGATTCACTTGCTGGACTTGAAGAAAAGTCCTGTACTAAACAAATTTTGAATGAACTTGACTTGAAGTTGTCGAGATTTCGTGACTTACTTACTGAATTTTATGAATTAAAACGTACGATCGAAATGACGGCAACAAATTGTGAGGAACAGTTAGTCGAACATCAAACTATGGAAGATAACTTTTGCCACTACATTTCTGTGGCCCAAAGCTTTCTTGATAAAAATAACGTACCAATTCAAGCTGAACCACCGTCCTCTTTCTCGACTGCAGCTGGCAACAACACTAAAATGAATTGTAATATAAAATTGCCAACTATACAACTGCCTACGTTTGACGGCAGCTACGTCAAGTGGATGGAGTTCAAAGATACTTTTGACTCACTTATAAATAAGAACGAAACCATCCCTGAAATAAACAAATTTCACTACTTACGATCTTCACTCGAGGCTGGAGCAGCGAATGTCATAAAGTCGCTCGAGTTTACAACAAACAACTACAACCAAGCGTGGACACTTCTTTGTGAGCGCTTTGATAATAATAGGATTCTCACAAATAATCACTTAAAGGCACTTTTCAATTTTGAGACTATGAACAAAGAATCGCATAAGTCGTTGCGATACATGATTGATTATTATTCCAAAAACTTACGTGCTTTAAATAGTTTAAATGAGCCGACAGATCACTGGGACACATTGATAATTTTCATGATGGCATCAAAACTGGACAGTGCCACGAGTCGCAAATGGGAGGAGCATAGGAGTGACTTTCAATCTTCGCCTACTCTCGAAGAGTTCTATAGTTTTTTGCGAAATCGTGCCGATGTTCTAGAAACCTTGCACTTTAGCAAAAATGACTTACTTAGGTCTGAAAAACACTCTCAATGGCATTACAAAGAAAATAATAACAAGCCCTTAAAGTCCCTTGTGGCCTCTACCCTTGATGAAAACAAAAATTGTCCAGTCTGCTCACAAAATCATTTGGTGTACAAATGTGAAAAGTTTAGAGACATGTCTTTAGATGCTAGGTTCGGTGCAGCTGCAAAATATAAACTATGTCAAAACTGCCTGCGCCCGGGCCATCATTCTTCGACCTGCGCGCATAATCCTTGCAAATTCTGTAACAGAAAGCATAATTCTTTACTGCACAAACATTATAGCTACACAAATAGTGCACACTCACCTGCGGGTACTTCTTATGCGACTACTCCTTCAGTGTTAGCTGCATCTCAAGTCACTGCTGTCACTCAAGCGCCTGCTGATCCTGCACCAAAGCTGGGTGCCAGTACTGCTCCAAATACTACTCAATCTAACCCTGTGTCTCTCACTGCAATGACCCCTGGGCAGGTACTTCTCTGTACTGCTGAAGTTGAACTGGTAAATCCTAAGACTAATGTAACTCACTTAGCAAAGGCTCTTCTTGATTTAGGAAGCCAGTCTTCTTATATATCTGAAAAATTGCAAAGGGAAATGAACCTTGACTATACTCAAACAAGTCCCATAGCTATATCAGGGATAAATAATAGTTTAACTAATACTTCAAAACTCTGTGATGTTCATTTGAAATCAAGAGTCAATTCATTTAATATGAATGTATGCTGTCTTGTTATCCCAGAGATCACAGGTCAACTGCCTAGTGTAGAAATTGACCCTTCACAGCTCAATATTCCTGTGAACATTCAGCTAGCAGATCCTAGCTATTTTCGTCCTTCTGACATTCATATCTTGTTAGGGGCAGATGTTTTCTGGGATCTCATCACTTCCAAGCAAATCAAATTAGGAAAAAACAAACCTACTCTTCAGGAATCAAAACTAGGGTGGCTGGTCTCTGGTCCTACGGGTCAAGCCTCCATCTGTTCCACGCGCTGTAACTTTTCTCGAGAAATAAGCGAATCTCTTACGAAGTTCTGGGAATTAGAAGATATTCCCAATACTCCCTCTAGAGCTAAACTTACACCTGACGAGGAGTATTGTGAAAATCACTTCACTGAAAACACTTACCGCCTAGAGAATGGCAGATTTTGTGTCAAATTGCCTCTTCGTGAGGCCCCCGAGGATGCTCTTGGCGACTCTTATCACATCGCCAAGAGGCGTTTCTATAATCTTGAAAGGAAACTTAGTAAATCGAGCATGAAAGATGACTATACTGCCTTTATTAAAGAATATGAAAACTTAAGGCACTTGACTGAAGTGACCCGCCCTAGCTTTGGGTACTACATTCCCCACCACGCAGTAATTCGTGAAAGCAGCGAAACTACTCGCCTTCGAGTAGTCTTCGATGCGTCTTGTAAAACAACTTCTAATAAGTCTTTAAATGACATTCAATTTGTGGGGCCTGTAGTCCAAGATGACTTATTCTCGATCCTACTAAGATTTCGACAATACTCATATGTAGTGACAGGTGACATCGAAAAAATGTACCGGCAGATCCTTGTAGATGAATCTCAGCGTCATCTACAACTGATCCTATGGAGGGATGATGAAAGTCACCCGCTTAAAATCCTACAATTAAACACTGTCACCTATGGGACCGCCTCAGCCCCTTACTTAAGCACAAGGTGTCTCTCGCAAATAGCTGAAGAGTGTAAGGATGAAGCTGTTGCGAATACTATTAAGCATCAATTTTATGTTGATGATCTAAGCACTGGATCGAATTCTAAAGCAGAGCTTAAAGTAACTGTCCAAGGTGTCATACAAAGGCTCGCTGAACATTGTTTGCCTTTGCGAAAGTTCCGCACTAATTGTCCTGATATCTTTGATGAAATTACTACTAATCAAGCCCAAGATTTTAGCAAGGAGTCTTCTGTATTAGGACTGAAATGGACACCTACTACTGATCATTTGCATTACTCAGTCGAAACTGAAGAGATTACTAAAATAACTAAACGCTCGATCTTGTCAAACTCTTGCAAGATATTTGACCCATTGGGACTTCTCTCAGCTTGCACGATATTTCACAAGATGACACTGCAAAAACTATGGTTACTTAAAATAAATTGGGATGATACCATTCCACAGGAAATAAGAAATTCTTGGATCGAATTTCACAATAATACTAAACACTTCGCCGAAGTGCAGGTGCCTCGGCATGTTCTCTGCGACTCTCCTAATTATATAGAAGCACACTGCTTTACAGATGCTTCCCAACATGCTTATGCGGCCTGCATCTTTCTAAAGTCCTCTAATGAGGCTGGCGAAGTTTCAGTCAATTTACTTTGTGCTAAAACCAAAGTTGCACCCTTAAAATCAGCAACCATTCCTCGTTTAGAGCTGCTAGGAGGCTTACTTGGTGCTCGCTTGTATGCAAAGGTTCTAAAGTCACTGAACATTAATATCTCCCGCTCTGTCTTTTGGACTGACTCAACAATTCTGTTAGGGTGGTTGCACACGCAACCTAGAACTCTGAAAACATTTGTTTGTAACAGAATCGATGAAATTCGCGAGCTAACTGATAAAAAATCATGGCGTCATGTGCCCACCGAGCTTAATCCTGCTGATATGGCTTCCAGAGGCATTCAGCCAAATCTTCTGCTAAGTAACGACTTGTGGTGGCATGGTCCGGCATTTCTGAAACTATCTGACAAGGATTGGCCAGATTACAAATATTGTGCTGAGCCTTTACCTGAAATTAAAAGAAGTTTTATTAGTCAAATGGCTCCTACGGTTGTAATACCTTTTAACAGATATTCTAAACTTAATAAACTTCAAAGGGTATTTGCATATACATTGAGATTTGTTAATAACATTAAAGGGGGCAACACTAAACAGAAAGGCGAACTTACCTGCGTAGAATTAAACAACTCACTTATCTTGCTAGCTAAAGCATCCCAAAGGGAATCGTTTGCAAAGGACATTCACTCACTTCAAACGAATAAATGCTTAAATCGCAAATCGTCGATCATCTCATTGAATCCATTTCTAGATGAAACGATTGGCGTTTTAAGGGTCGGCGGTAGAATCACTCATGCTGATTATTGTCCTTATGAAACAAGGCATCCCATTTTACTTGATCGTAAGCATCCCTTTACAAAATTGTTATTCGAAAGAGAACATGTTCGTCTCTTACATTGTGGTCCAGGGCTTTTATTAAACTCTGTTCGTGACCAGTTTTGGGCCACTAGTGGCATGATACTAGCTATTTCAACTGTTAACAAATGTATCATTTGCAAACGATTTAAATGCAAAGCGTTGACTCCACTGATGGGTAACTTACCAAAGGCTCGCATCACTCCTGCTCCACCTTTTGAGACTTGTGGCACCGATTTTGCCGGTCCGTTCATGATCCTTAATAGGAAGGGCCGCGGCGCCAAAGCATCTAAGTGTTACTTATGTGTGTTTATCTGCTTTTCTACTAAAGCTGTGCACTTAGAAGTTGTTAGCGACTTAAGTACCAATGCGTTTATTCTGTGCCTTCGTAGGTTCATTTCAAGGCGCGGAAAACCTCATACTATCTACTGCGATAATGGCAAGAATTTTGTAGGTGCCAAGAATGAACTGAGCAGACTGTTGAAATCTTGCAAGGGCCCAGTCAATGACTTTGCGGGCAATGAAGGTATCACGTTTAAATTTTCACCTGCTTATGCACCGCATTTTGGTGGCATTTGGGAGGCGGCTGTCAAATCTGCTAAGTTTCACTTAAAACGTATTGCTGGTAACAGTCACTTAACCTTTGAAGAATTATCCACACTATTTTCACAAATCGAGGCTATCATGAACTCACGTCCATTGACTGCAATGTCATCCGATCCATCAGATCTAGCTCCGATTACACCTGGGCACTTCCTGGTGGGTCGGCCACTAACTACCATACCATCTGCGGTCACTGAGCGCTTAAGCATGAACCGCTACCAATTACTTGAACAATTGAGGCAACATTTTTGGTCTCGGTGGACGAAGGACTACCTGTCATCTCTACAGCAGCGTGTCAAATGGCAAACTTCTCAGCCCAGTATAAAAATTGATGATCTCGTACTCATAATGGACGATCAGCTCCCACCAATGAAATGGTTGCTAGGACGAATCCATGCTCTACATCCTGGTCCTGATGGCGTCTGCAGAGTAGTCGACGTGCGGACAACTAATGGGATCATCAGAAGATCCGTGTCTAGGATCTGTGCCCTTGACATCCCATGAGTTCCTTGAAACCTACCTAGGCTTTCAAGGGGGGGGGAGCATGTTACTACTGGCCATGTGCTGGCCATACGCACACGTTGACATGCTTGTCAACGAAAGCAAGAAACAAGAGAAGGATTTTTACATACGATCTGTATTCATGTAAAATATTGTACTTTCACTAAACTAGCTAATAAATAGCTATATAATTGGTAAAGAATATTATTATTCATCACTTCAACCCCGCTGGCGTCGCTCATCAACAGTTCCGTTCCGAAATTTACAAAGTTACTTAAAATACCATAGATTTCTTATAGGTTTTCCTGTAATCTATAGGTAACTAACTATGTTTTGTATTTTTTTCAAAATTTTAGCCCCAGTAGTTTCGGAAATAAGGGGCGGGGGAATGGTCAATTTTCGCCTATTTTCCTAAATAACTTCTAAAATATTTTACTTGAAATTCAAAAGAAAATATATTTAAGATCCTCATAATAAGCCCTTTCATTTGATATGTCACACGATATAGGTTGCACAACTTTTTTTTTTAATTTTCTAATTTACCCCCCAAAAGTGGCCTCCATGTTTAAAATTCATATATTTACGTCACGTGTTCGTGTTGCGGTCACCGACTTACATATGTATACCAAATTTCAACTCAATCGGTCCAGTAGTTTCGGAGCAAATTGGCTGTGACAGACGGACAGACAGACAGACAGACACACGAGTGATCCTATAAGGGTTTCGTTTTTTCCTTTCGAGGTACGGAACCCTAAAAAGTAAAATCGATTGAACACCACACAAAACAATTGGAAAAAGACAAAGAAAAAAGTTGTAAGATAAACAATAGGCGCTCTTATTGCTAAGTAGCGATCTCTTTCACACAATTTTCGAAAGAAGAGATAGTATAAAAGAGTTTTATAACAGTATGGTGCAAAATATAGTAATGATTTCAAATACACAAAACCGCAAAGATACAAAATACTATGCACATATACATACCTATAATATTAAGCAAAATTAAATCCTAAATACACGTATATCTTTCACCTGAGATTCTCCTTATAACTCACGCTTTACTGTTATGAATATGTATACTGCGCACCGGGTATCTTTATCAGTGGCCGCCAGTGTAATTTAGTTGTTTGAGAAAAATTCGGAATTCACCGTGCCCCCAGAACATTCGTTTATCCGGCTTATCACGGTATGTCGAGTTATCCAGGATAACATACTGTATATGGGTACCGAATAGCCTATCCTATAATCCTACTATCCTTACTAATATTATAACTTCGAAAGTGTGTTCGTTTGTTTGTCTTTCACGTTAAAACGGTGCGATGTATTGACTTGATTTTTTGCATAGCGATATTTGAAAGGCCGGAGAATGACCTAGGCTAGTTTTTATCTCGATATCCTGGAAGGATTTTCAGGAATCTTTATAAATACAGGAAATATGAGAAATGCCTCGGTAGATGGTGCTGCGCGCGATAAACAAATGCCGCGCTGATGAAGTCGCGGGCAAACGCTAGTAATATTATAGTGAAATTATGCGAAGACGTTTGGATGTTTGTTCCTCAATCACACGCAAACGGTTGGACGGATTTGGATGAAATTTGGCAGACAGACCATATCTTGGAACAAAGCATAGGTAGGATACTTTTTATCCCGATATTGTCTTCCCGTGGGATTTGTAAACAAAGCCGCGGGCACACCTAGTTGAGAATTGGGGCGTTTGTGCACTACAATGCGAATAATTCACATTAAAGTCGTCCAGAATAATGTATCAAGATGTAATATTTGTCCTGGTAAAGCTCGACTTTATCGTTTAACAGCGAATTACCATTTACTACAACATTTAAAACTTTAGTTAGCTATACCTTTACAAAGTGTAACCAATCCAATCAATAAAAACAACATGGCTGCCGTAACGAAAACGAAATACCAAATTAAATTCTGAGACTCAAGTGTCGACAAAGAATACGGATTCTTTAATTTACCTTCTTATTTTGAATCGGAGGTGATCAAAGGACACTTGAAATTAATTTATGAGAATTAGAACCAGTCAAGATCTTGGATCTTGGAGAAGCAGGTTACATTAAGTTTGCTTTGAAAAGGGAACGTTTTAAAAATAATACTGATTGAAGCAAATGCGCAGGTAGTTTATATCTATACTAGTGGATCAGGCACAGCTTTGCCCGCGGTATCACCCCTTTTCACCCTTTTAAGGATGGAATTTCAAAAACCTCCATTTTTCAAACCTCTAGGTCCACCCGTTTAGGCTGTGCGTAGTCTCTAAGTGTGTCACGGTACTGTTTTATGTATTGATTAGGCTAGTCAATAAACAAAAAAAAAACAGAAGTCAATCTTTCCACAAATCGATTTAGTCCCAGTGAAGGTAAGCTCTGAAGTCTTGTGTTATAGGTACTAGACGACGATATAGGTACATATGTACTTACATAGATAAATAAATAACTTAATACATAGGAAACATCCAAGATTCAGGAACAAACATTCGTGCTCATCACACAAATATTTGCCCTTACCGGGGATCGAACCCGGGTCCGCCAGCTTCGGAGGCAGGGTCACTACCAACTAAGCTAACAGCGTCGTCCTAATAGGGATTTATTTTGTATGGAGACCCTGATATTAATTTTTCCGTCCGTGAAATTTTGCGGTATGACAAGGTAGGGTATACTTTGGACATTTTGGACTACTTGAAAACTATGACAGAGCTATACACTTTACTTCATCATACTGCAAAATTTCTAGAACGGGGGAATTAGTGTCAGGGTCAAACTCCTCATTTACTAGCCTGTAACCACCGACACTCATTTATTAACTGACTAATCAGTAATAACGAAATCTTACGAACTACAAAAACCTAAAAGGCAAGTAGGTTCCTTTTAGGGTACAAACACCCGCTAAGATACCTATATTTCTACTAGTCCAACCCTAAGATTAGATTTAAATTAGATTAATATTTTTCTAATCGATTTTTGTAACCTCGTAGCGTTAAGCTCGCTGTGATTCATCCATTTGTTATCGATCTAAGAAGTCGAAAATCGAAACCAAAAACAACATCAAAGAAATAAATATTTCTCCTTTTTCCTTTTAATACAAAACAACGTATCCTTAACCCATTAGTTATTTGACTCTTTATAACTGTCAACGAGATTTCTCATTATAATATGACTCTGTTCTAAAAATGTGTGGAGTGGATAACGTTTTATTTCTTAGAGTCGCGTCACTATGATTCAATTTACAATGAATAAGTATTGATTGAAATAGAATGTTAAAATAGGTATAATAATTATATTGAATACTTGAAATACACACAGTTTTACCAACGAAGTAATGTCAGAAATAGTCCAACATGTTTCGAACTCGTACAGAGTCCTTCTTCAGGGGTTGAGTGCGGTTGCGGTCAAAGCAACCCGCGCACCGCACAGTGCTTTGACCGCGACGCTTTGAATATATAATTATGTCCTTGTAAAATTTCAAAAATGTATAAGTATATGACATTTGCATGAGCAATTTAAAAATGAACATTATAGTACCTAATATTAATTATGCTTCAACAGTATACTTTAAAAGTGGCATTTCAGATGCCTGATAGCGGAAAATATTCATATTAGGGGTCCAAATGTTCATGTTGTTGAAGATCTCACGAACAATGTCTTGTGAATAAACGATTCATTCCTTCATACATTCAGCATTCAATAAAAAACTATTCGTTTTTAATATATTTTTCCGGTACTTTTTTTACATGCACGTTATGATCAAAATGATAAAGTCGTTATTTAATGATTATAATTGAGAATAGTTTGTACTAAGCTGAGCACTACCAGCGATCTGGTTAAATAATTGTCAGATATGTTAAAAAAACATATCCGCAGGCTGACAAAAATTACGTACCTAATGCAAAATTCTTTAATTAGGGACCTCTCAAGACCACATCGTTAATTACTTCGCAGATTTGTGCAATTTCCTTACGATGTTTTAATTCACCGCGGCTCGTGAATCTTTTGACTGTTAAAACGGTGTTCTTGTTTTGAAATTATCCTTGTTATCCAACTCCACTGCACCCCACCCCTGTTCCGTGCCCACCACATGCTTTGCACGTGTGACACCTATAGATACACGGATATCAATGAAATATTAATAGCCCCAAATATGAATCAGACGCCCATTCTCGAGTGATTCACTTTGGGACGTATTCACGGCAAATGCGGGTAGTTTGAACAAATTTTCTGGATTTATTCGTTTCATCGAGAGGTTGATGACCTATACGTCAGATTTCTAAACGTAAATTATAAATCAAAGTGAACCAAATGGCATAAAAACGAAAAAGGAATTCTTAAAAACAGCTCTTACTTTTCAATGCAAAATTCATTATGTCTAGTCTAGAATAGTACATTGTGCATCTAGGGCCGTAAGAAGGGGATAACTAACGAGAGTCTGTTAGAAGCCCGACGCCGATAGGCGAGGGCTTTTATGACTCGAGTTTGTTATCCCCGTACTGCCCGTGATACACACAATGTTTTTCATCACATTTGCGAGGAAATGAAATAAAAATTAGACAAAAAAAAGTATATACATTAATTTTATTCCCATTTTACACCGTGAATTACCATCAGGTGGGTGTTCATAAACTGAGCGTACGTTGCGATCAGCGCGGGGCAGCTCCGCCGGCTTGCGGGTCGCGCGCCCCGCCGGCTGCGGCTCCCGAGCAGCTCCGCCGACCTGGCGCACTTAACTGCCCGCGGGAGTTCGAATCCATAACTCCCTAGGGAGTTATGGATTTTGTATGGTTTATAACTCCCGCTGAGGGCGGGGCCCGTAGAGGAGCTAAATCGGCTTTAGCTGCTCTATACGCCTGCGTATAATAACACCCTTTCCGAGCAAGTGTGATGAAATATGTATTTCTCGTGCACAATATAGGTATATTGTTTAAAAACGCTCCTTTGTCCAAGTGATTTAAAAGCTCGGATCTCTGCTTATTTTACATTATAGTCTAATGTACATTTATTTATATAACCACTCATACTATACACTTTGATATGAAAAAACCTAATTAAAAATAACTTATTAAGCCTATGTTGTAATAAAACTAAATAATATAATCCCTAAAAGGAAGTCGAAAAATCCTTAAAAAGCCCTAAATTGCTAACCACGACTTTTTTGTAGCCCTTTACCACAGATTGATAACCATGCCATACTCTTGTCAGTGTGATCGGTACCCTTACCATGAGTTTACGCAAACCGTTATCGTTATCATACGTAAAAGGGCAAGATTGGAAGACATATCTTCTGAAAAAGCACGGTTATCTATACGAATGCACTAACGTTTCAATTAGTGATGACATTATCAATTGTTCATTGATTTAAGGTAAGTTTTTTTCTACCCCTGAAACCACCTAAGAATATTATGTCTCTAAAAAATCGCAAGCAACTTACTTTGTCCCCAAATTTAGGGGAAAACCCCGTAAGTTGGTAAGCCTGGCTTCTCGTGTACTCTCTCTACGCTCGAATCAGTGTGCTTTGGCAGGAATAGTATATGGGACCTTTGGTATAATCAAACGGTGTTGCCACTAGGGAAACCGGTTGGCCAGTTAAAAGCATTACTTAGGAAAGTGTTATTGACAAATATTAAAAGGTTCTTCCGACTAAGTGAAAGCAAATTCTTAATGCTGATAACGCGGGTCTTATCGAACGATGGCCATTAACTTCTTACACGGTTAACGCGTTAGCCCTATCTTGTAGGTTCGGAAGTTAATTTATCTACACCCATATCATAAAACCTCCATTGGTTAATCAAAAACCTTAGGAAATGACCACCATTTTGACAACCAATTAGGAAAAACCAGTGCTGCGATAAAGAAATAACATGACTTCTTTATCGTTTTTAGTAAAGAAAAGAGATTAAATTTGGAACAGCTGTCAAAACTCAAGTGGTCTCTATTCTAGTATCCATAGATATTAAAACAGTTATTGATACGAAACGTCAATTCAGTATGTTTTTTTAATATAAACTGCACAATATTTGATCTCGAGTGACGTGAGAATAGAGACTTCATCCGTTTGTCTATGATTTAAAAAAAAAATGGTCTTGACGGAGGATCGCCATGTTGGCGTTTTGCTGAACGAAAGTAGAATTGTTTTTGAATTGAATAGAAAAAGTTGTTTGTAATTTACATTTTAGTTGAAAATATGAATAGTAAGTAGTCTTCTCGAAGTGTGTGTGATGTGAAAATGCGCCGGATATCGGAAATATGCAGCCACGATTGCAACAAATAACTTGTTGCCAGAAAATATTGTTTCTGAACCCATCATGGAGGATTTATAATATGTGTGTAGATAAAGTTATGTATGCAACTCTGCATAATTTGGCCTTAAAACACACGTGCGATCTTATTATGAAACTCGCCTATCGGCTCGTTTCATGAAAACCGCACTAGTGTCTTAAGACCTATCATTATGCAACCGTTGCATAAACTACTATTTATTATTCAAGTTTACGTTTTGTATAATTCATTTGCTGTTAAAAGTTCCATTACGACATCGTGTTGAAAATCCTAAGATTCTTTGTACTGCGAGGAGTTAGTAAAATATTCAAAGTGCTATTTGATTTTTATAAAATCCTTATCAGTAATTTCTATTTTCTCTAACATTAATTTGCAATTCTCTTTTCCCTTAAGCCTGCACGCTGCATCGACTGTTGCATTGCTACTTTATTTATTACTAACTAGATATGAATACTGAAACCAAATGAAACTAAATGATGATGAGAACCACATTAAGAGGAGTGTGAACCTACGGCTTTTCATACAAAAGGCGATACGCCTTTCCGCCCCTTAAATGCAAATCGATTTTGACCAATTTTTGATAGGTTATCAGTCAGAACAACATCTAGGTCTATACGTTTTGGTTTTTTCACTGTAATTAACAAATTCAGTTTTATTGCTTCAGTATTGTCATACAAAACTAATTTCGGCGATTATTTGACTTCGTTGATCTTTAATCAAAATTCAAGAACTTATAAACCTTGATTTTGTTCTGTCTGAGAACCTATCAAAAATTGTTCAAAATCGATTCACATACATATATTATAAAGTAGAAATCGTTATCGCCTGTTGTATGAAAAGGGTGATTTTTGCCGCTGGGTCACAGTCCTCTTAATACTTTCATTGCCATACCTAATACAATTAATTCACTGAGGGCCAGCGTATAGACAAATTGCTCTATAAGCGAGTCAAAGAATATGTCGAACGAACCAACACTACAAGCAGAGAACTCGCCAGGAGAGATTTCTATGCCGTTGACACGCCTGCCGAGAGCAGGGCTGTGCTAACATCAAAAAACAATATTCGATGTTTCTTTCTCCTTCATTAGCGTCAACCCTGCCCGTCGGTCAAACAAATAGAACACGCTAGGACTCTTTGGCGTCGTGTATAGACAAATTGAGCTTGCCTTGCAAATCGTCGAAACCCGGATAACGTTATAGAGAACTCAAAATCCGTTAAATAGTATAAAAGTTTCAAGAGAATACACCGACAGACAAAATAAGCGAGCTTGTTTTTTTACTATTTATTCTAGATCTCCAGCCGGGTGTACGTCAAAAGGAAAGTGCAGACTGCCAGTTTCCAGGTATTTAAATGACAACTGAACTTTTTTTAAGACAACGGCAACAGGACGAAGGCATTCCGCGACAGCCGGCAGCACTTATTTCAGTGTTGCCATCAATTTTCAGTCCGTTCTGGATAATTTGCCGGGACGTACGGCCTAGGGATCGAGCGACACATTCAGAGACTTTATACCAGGTATGTTGAAATACCAAGTATAAATACTTGATCCTTAGGTTTGATTCCTATTAATCCTATTAATATTCGATCCGATAGTTTTACTAACAGACAAAGTTCTTTTATTCATATACGCTTCAAAAGCTCACGAAACGGCATTCGGGTCTGACATGTATTTACTCACGTAAATAAATGATTACATTTGGTTATGTAGTAAAGGTAAGGAAATGGGTTTTGTCATTACGGTTGTATAAACAAGAAAGGAAGGAATATAAATATTTACTGGGAGAGATATAATCTTGGTTGTCACGTTTATTTTATTGGTCTAGTCGTTATAATAAACCGTTTATGACACTTTTGCCAAATTCAGAACGGCTGCTCAAATTGATATTTAATTAAAGTGACGTTTGAGTGACGATTCTGTATAGGATGACAACTAGTTGACGGACATTTAACTATTTAATCTGTAATCAAATGCTTAAGCGGCGTTTCTGAATTCGGCCATTACTCAAACTCTGGTCATACAACGCATGCGCGCTCCATTGTAAACATACTGTCTGTGTTAGACCTAGGTAATGTTATTAGAAATTCATCTAATATAATAGTATGTCCAGCCCTTAAAAGCAATCTGTCCTAACCAAACATATCTCTGTGATACAGTTCAAATAATTTATAGCGTTTGAGCCCGTCAGTAGGGCACATATTATAATATATAGTAAGGTATATACTATAGACTTATTAGGATCTCTAGTGAATCAAAGGCACATGTATATCGCTTAGACATCAAAATGCCTATATCAGAAATTATCAATTAATTTTGGCAGTGGATTGTTACAATTTAACATTCAATGGTTGAATTGCTCAAGTGTTGCCATACATAACGTATTGTTCTCTGTGGCTCGTGTCGTCACCTAGGGGCCACTGAAAATCAGCGCCATAACGCTGATTGGCATCCTCTCTGACACTGTTCGGTACAGGTTCTTTTATATGTATTGTTTTGTAGTGGTAGAGCCAAACAGTAATCGTCACTTCACTTCGAATGGGCCGGCTCGACCAGGGTAGAACCACACCAGTGGCCTGCTTACAAGCCGATTCCTGACGGATTTACCAAGCTAGAAAGCTACGGCTAGCTGTCAGTGAAGTCCATGTTATTTACTCTAACTAAATGTCGGACTCGTACGTACGGGTCTAATTTTTCCGGCTTCCCTTAGGAAATTATTGACGCTTCGCCACTGAACCACACTCTCACAGAATGTCGGCGTAAAGTAATAGCTTGCTATTGCGTTTCGTACTGCGACTGACGAGATCCGGAGGCATATTCCCTCATCCCCGTCCCATCCCCATTCCCCATCCTCCCTAGACTGGCTACGCATTGGCAGCACCTCTGGTGTGGCAGATGTCCATGGGCGGCGGTGACCACTTTCCATCAAGTTTCCGTCTGCCGGTTTGTCAGTCAATTGACATAAAAAAAACTTTGCTTTCCTTGTTATCTGTCATTATTATAAAATGTAAAAACAGGAGCGCGAGTAAAAATACTTACTGTTACCAAACAGTTAGTATTTTTATACGCAAGTATAAATACTCCCGCTCCGATTACACGGCGATCATTGGCTCAGACGTTCAAGTCCCGCGGGCCTTTTTAATTTTTGTTTCTAAAGTGTTGTGACACCAATAAATGGCGGCGCATTATTGCAAATTAAACATGGCGGTTGGCGTATTTGATGTATCTTGTTACAATTATTGCCATTCTAAGAGTATTGTATTGTATTTCGCTTTTTGGTAGACGAAAATTATCGCTTTAGAAATAACGTTTTTATGATGTTTATCGCATAATATTTTTAAAAAACGCGTTCATGCTAACTCTACCTTGAAAGGATAAGTTCAACTTGGTACTAATTCAATTTCTCTCTTTTATAATTTTCTAGGTGTTTTGATGTACAATAAAGAGTTATACATACATACATACACACAACCACCCAACCAAGTCAACCACATTCTGCCTAAAACGAGTTTTGGTTCTAATTTTGTCATCAAAATCCAGACCATACCTGAACCCTTACCATGAGTTCACGCAAACCATTCTCTCTTCAACCAATCTATCGGAAACACTGCTTGTTGCCGATACAAAAGGGACCGAGCAATAGTTTTCGATGACGATAACGGTTTGCGTAAACTCATGGCAATGATACAGAGGGCAATTGCAGCCCGGGCACTGTTTCCGTAGTCATCACTTAGCGGTGATAGAGTTTAATATGACCATGTTTGGCCTCCTCGGTTTTCAAAAAATCAATTATGATTATGACGCAACAAAGTTACAGAGGCGGCACCTTTACCGGCCGAGGCCGCAAAACTGCCATTACTTTAGCACACAACCTCAAGACCAATTTGAGCTAATCTCTGCGTTAAAAACATGAATAAATCAGTGCAAAGCCAGTATTATAAAGTTTTATTTACCTTACTGTTAAGTACAGCTCTTCTGTAAGGTTCGCCCTCGATGTCATAAATTCCATGCCACGCCTTTGTAATGAATCAATTGGAACGAGGAAGATGTGGAGTTGGTTTCAGTTATCTTGGATTTATAATAGTAGATTGTTGTACAGGGCGGGCCTTCTTGAAATTATTGTTCAACTAAACTAATTACCGAAATAATAACTTCACTGTTTTGCTTTGCCATAGTCTGGTAGATAGTAGAAAAATAGGGCAGTAATGGATTTTCATACAACTTTACTTCTCCTGGGCGGTAGAAGCAAGTTACACGGAGATTACCTTCGATAATGATATTGACTAGTGGCTCCGTGAGCTCTAGACCTCGCGACAAACTTAACTTTGCCGTTGGAAAACTGTTATCCCATACATTGACATAGGTCGCGATTAGTTTACCAACGCCACCGCAAATAAGGTTGTAATCGCAAATATCTCTGCCATTTTGAAACATTTAGAAAAACTGAATCGACAAATAGAAACCATTATAATGATTGAACCTGCTCGGAAAATTTCACGAGAATCGGTTGAGAAATGCGACCTGTAGAGGAGAACAGCGGGAAATCCGGACAGACATACGAAAGCATTTTTGCCCGAGCTCAAATGGAGACGCTTCGCTCGCTCGGTCAATTACTACGATCATAATTGGGTAGGTAAAGTAATTTGAAGACGGGCATAATATATTTTAGTTTGATAGTGGACGTCTCAGGGACCAAGAATCTAAAGGTAATTTATTTTACTTTTGTATGTTTTCTTCAGGAGATTATTCTAAATTACTGCGAAGACATTTCAGCCGTTTGCTCGGCTGTTTGATTATTTCTTTGCCTTAAACTAAAAAAAATTAAAAAGTGACAGTTCCTTTATTATGTGTTCTGTGGTTGAGTTGACAGATAACTCTTTGTTGTCAAACCACTGTCAAACACTTGTCAAACACAACCACAGAACACATAATAGAGGAACTGTCACTATCTTTCATGCTACTGTTTGATTTATTCTGACTGATTTGACGAAACACGACTGAATTAAATCGCCTGGATACTTGGATTTACTAATCAAACACACCACTCACTGAGTTACGATAGGACCCTTAGACCATATCCACCCAACACTGGGATTTGAACCCACAACCTCTCCCCCTGCCTCCGTTTCCCCAGTGTTCTTATAACCAGGAAATATTGGATATTTTATAGCATTATAACTTATATCCATCCATCACTTATTTTTACACTACATATGCTTCAATTTCCTCACAATTTGAAACTTAAAAACAACTCCTTTCAACTCCGCGTTCTTTAAACTGCATTTTAAACTCTTCGGATTTATTTTAAGTTATTTCCATAAACGGGGCCCAAGTTGTTACATTCGTTACGGGGGGATTTTAAATCTTACAACTGTCGCTATAAGGTATCTTTCCGACAGTAAGGGGTAAAGTTTGTCGTTAATTTTAAAAGTTTCGCGGATTCATATTGGCATTGAATGTCAGGTCTATAACATGTGAGCGCTGTTCGAATCGAAAAGACTTATTACCGTTTGAGGGGCACGTCTAATTTAAACCGTATGCCCTAAGTTATTGGGTCTAAATTAAAGTTCCTCGCTTGAAAATAAGCCCTTTTGAACAGTTCCTCATACTGATAATTTGTCTTTTAAATTCGTGCATAAATACAATTATGCGCCGATTATGTTTCGATACGAAAGTTCCGTGAATTCTGCACGAGCACTTTTAATGATAAGTTGAGAGGTAATTTAATGGATAATGATATTTTATGAAATATGAAATATTGCATACAGTTTAACATGGAAATAAGAGTGGACATGATAGTCCAAAATATATGACTGTAACAATAAATCATGAATAAAGCCGTGTGTATTTCAAGTTATCTGAATCATGTTTAGGGGCGTTATTAGCCGTAGCAAACTTGCAAATAGCTTAACTGATTGAGATGATTCTAACTTTAGTTATAATTAGGTATGCTATTGTTGATAAACGCTTTCTTAAGCTTCTCAAAACGTTAAACAATTATCATTTTCCAAATCGGTGAAACTGTATTTTACGAGCCAGCACCAGCCGACTGGCAACATCGTAGAATATTTAAAAATAGAAACGAAACTTTATCTGTATAAAAATTAAAAAGTACCAAAATGTCAAACAAGCCATCCCCATTCCATATTTAAAATCGTAACACTTCCCCGCCTAATAGCCGAAACGTGCCTCCTTGCTTAATTTCAAATATAGAACGTTCTAAAATGGCGGCTTTTTCACAAATCCCCGCCTTATCCCGCGGCTTGCAGTTAGCGCCATCTGTCATCGAGTTTGACAGTTGACAGTGAAACGTTTTAAAAATAGAACGTTCCGAAGAAACCGCTTCGAAAGATTGTAAATGAGTTTTTCGGGGGGAAGTTTTTTGTTTATCAAATTGCCTTAATGGAAGGCGATGGAATTACTCCAATAAGCCGCGCATTCCTGAGAGGGACAAGTTTATTGTTAATTCTATCGGAATTTCATGACAAAATTAATGCAGGCGGAGTCGCTTCATAGACATGCCTCGCGTCTGTAGTGCATACGTCAGGTTATTAAAAGCTCATGCCCAAGAGACGCTATTAATTTTAATAGACGTTTCATGGATAATTAAAATAAGAGTGGTAAAACACAGAATTTGCAATAGATTGTTTCGTAAAACAACACTATACCTCTCCTATATTTAAGGTACCACGTCGAGCCTCGCAATTCTATTCTGTACCTCGCATTTTACTTTATTTTTCGATTTCGATTACTCCCATTTTTGCGACATAACCAACTAAGAACTGACTCCTAAAGGCTTGAAAAAACACTAAGAATAAGAAAAAACACACTATTGTTACATACTTTAGTTACAGATAGCTTAAAACAAAGACACTGATACAAAATCGTAGCCTTTCAGTAATTTCCAGAATTCATAACTAATTACTTTGATACAATAATAGCCACTGTAACACACCTACTAAAATAAAATACCAACGGCGACGCCTACTCTCATGTTCCTTTTTCAAATCATTAACGTAACCAGAGTCGAGATTAATATCCGCCATCTTTGTCTCTAATGTCAATGTCAACATACTTTTTTTAAGGCAAAGGAACACGAATTAATCCAAAAAACGTGCCTCTTGCCGCGAACGCCATCTGTCATCGCAAATGACAGTCTGTATTTCGAAAATAGAACGGGTTGAGGCGTGAACGTTAAGTGTTTGAGGGCTTAATTTATTAACGGTAGTTGAATTCTAAATTTGAATGTGAAACGATTGAGTTAATGATGGCGGTAATTTTGTTTATGGCCGCTTTTATGTTTTATGGAACAGACAATATATAATGAAGGCGTATAAATTGTATATTTCCATCTCCTGGGTTTATTAGACAGTTTCTGTTCAACATAAATTAAGTATTTTAATATTAATAAGACACTGGGTACAATTCGAAACAGTGTCGCCTAAATTTAAAGCTGCCTAAGCTTAAAATAAGAAACGTCACATTAGATCTAGTATGGCACCAAGCTGTCAAAATCGAGTTTGACGTTTCTTATTTGAAGTTGGGCAACTTTAAATTTAGCGAACACACTTTCGAATTGACGTTACCGTCTCAGTAATTATAGAAGGTAGGCAGAGACCACGGATTTCCACCTGCTACGATCCTGACACACTCCTTTCGCTTCGTCTACTCTCATTAAGTTCTTCACAGTTCGCTGGTTTAGGGTACTCTTGACCTGGCCTTCCTTAAGAACGTCCTCGATCTGGTTTTGGTACGTTCGCCGAGGTCTTCCCCTTCCAACCCCACCATGCACACTCGCCTTATAAATCTGCTTCGTTAGTCTTCCTTCGTTCATCCTCTCCACATGTCCAAACCATCTAGGCATACCTTTCTCAATTCTCACGACTACATCTTCTGTCTGTGATAACATGGCTGGACATTCCCAGCCTAATCTAAAACGCATTACAAGGACCACAAAAGCAGTCGACGACGCAGTCGACTGCTTTTGTAATGTTAATGAGCCGGAAAATGGGACCTTGACCTCAAGCTCTTCGTAGGAGTTAATAATTCTGTGGTACAAATGAGAACGGACCTAAAGCACAGAATAAATAATAGTACTAACGTACCGAAGAATCACTGTATAACAATACCGGTGTTTAGGTATGAAAATATGTCTTCTCTCTCCGTCACATAAAACGTGCTCTTTCGCGTACGCTAAGGTTGTCAGTCACCCAACAACACCAAACATCTAGGCTACTTGATGACGCGCGAATCGGCCAGCGAGCGGAGCTAGCAACCTACTGCGATTTACAGCTCCGAACTGTCTACGATGGCCGACCTACGCTCCCCCCCCCCCACACATATGCGTTCGTAGCTGCTTTTTGTTTTTTAATATTTGGGCAATACCTTCGCTCGTCATTCAGCATCTTAATTAAATCTGAAACCATGAACATTTTAGTGCATTATAAGCCAAAAGCATCCCAAAAGAAAGAGGATTAAATTTTTCAAAAAATCGTCCGATTCTATGCAAAATCTGTTGAGATAACCTCTCATCGTGGTGCACGAAGCTCCCGTAAATCAATTTTACAGCTCCTATACTCTTTATAGGGTTGATTTTCTTTCAAAAAGTAGCATGTGTCCTTTCCCAGTGCTCAAACTATCTCCATACCCTTCATCAAAATCGGTTAAGCGTTAGCCGTGAAAACGTAACAGACAGATAGACGGACAGTTACTTTCGCATTTATAATATAAGTATACATAGATTGAAACAATTATAAAGACAAACCTTCAATGAATAAAAATAAACTCAAGATTCTTCTTATAACAATATAAATCACGGATGTTCGCGGCCTCCGAGAACCCTTTGGCATTGAAACCTCCTCAAGCCCATTACCTCGTCGTAAAAACAAAAAGCAACACAAATCCTAACAGAACTCGACTGAAATTATATCAAATAATATGTAATTGTCCACAAATTGTAGGAACGGTCGTAAACTAGGGACGGGACTTTACCTGGTAAAATACTAGCGAAGTGTACTCTATAATTCATAACAAGTAGAAATACTTGCTAGATTGCGGTCGTCCTAATAAAAAGGGACCTTATGGCGTCAAATATACAAACAACATGGCAACAATAATCAGAACAACATTCCCTTTTGATTTGCACGGCCACAATATTTTAAGCAAAAAGGATCCAAATTACTCCTCTGCTGCACTGGGAGTGAAGAAATAGCATAGAATGCGTGCAGATGCTTATCATCCTGGCATGTCGTAAAAGTCGACTAAGGGACGGGTCCTCTCCAACATGGTGGACTATCTGTACGGGCGATGGGCTGATCACCTGTCACCATACGGTTCATCATAGATACCATTTTAGGACTAATTAATCGAACGTGACCACAAGTAGTCTTGTGGCTCTGCCTACCCCATTAGGGATTTCGGGCGTGATGCTATGTATGTATGTATCCAAATTCCAAATTAAAATATATGTCATTAAGTAATTGTTAAGTTGTATGTTACTGATATAATGTCTAAAACCCAAAAAGGATTTATAGTGGATTGGATCCTTTTCCCTAAATTACGCTATTAATAATTTATTAATAGCACCCCTTCAAGTCTTCCAATAGATTACTAGGAAAACATTTTGACAGAAATTCAGTCATCAAAATGTAAGCCGATAAATTGAAATTCACTTAACTACCATCAAAAAAAATCTTTTAAATCACTGTTGAATAAAAATACGTAAGTAGCATTATTTTATTTCGTATCAATTCCAACAGATTTCATATTTTCATATTTTCAAGGGATTATCAAGTTCTAAGTTAACAACCACATTTCAAATGAGTGTTTCCAATTTAAAAAGTCCTAAATAATTAATACTTAATCAATATAATATGACATAAATGGAATCCGCAACGCAGGCTTCAATAAGCAAGTAAAGTAAATACTTGTAGTCATCAGCATACTTTCAAGTATTCCCGACCAAGTATTTATACCTAGTACTGCACCGTGACTTTTCCGTGGATGCCCAATCTATTTTATTGCCCACATCACGCTTACAACCGCCAATGGTATTTATTAGTGTGTGTGGCCTTTTTTTGACTGCATTTTAATGATAGCGGTTCAGATTCGGTATAATGTTATGTTCTCGAAAGCATGCTTGCATGAGTCATGAATAAACCTATCTAATGTCATTTTGATGAGCCATTTTTGACAGCTGTCAAAATGGAGCCAATAGTATAAATACTTACCGAAGGAGATAAGTTGACTTTACATCGCTGTGAGGTTATTTTGGCGACAAATACGTACTTACATAAAGTATTTTGTTGTATCATAAACTTTATCATGTTTTTATTGCAAATACACAATATTTTGTTGTTTCTTAATTTCTTAACTGAGTGTCCCTGAAGTATGGATCATATAACCATGGAAATAGAAGTAGTAATTTTCAATAATTTCACCCGATTGAAGTATTATATTTCTGACCGCTTAAAAATATCGAACCAAAAATTCTTAAACAAGATTCCGACTATTTAACCTTAATTTGTTTTAGAAGGTTATAGAAAAATGTGCTTCCAGCGGCCATTATTCAGAAAATGGCCGACACCTCTACACACACACATGGAAGAATAAAACAATAGGACTGACAATCGCCCTATGGCAATCGTATAGTATCTTGGAAATTAGCCGAAGCTGCTAAAAACCAGATGGCGCCACAACTATAGCCAGCGAGGTTATTCAATCAAAAACAATGTTGAATAATTTATGGAGCAATATGGCTTGGGTAGTGTTTTCTACACATCGTTTGGAAAAAACGACCAGCTTTACGAAGAAAAGCATAATTGTTTGAACGAATTCCCGTACCAATTTATGAAATTCACTAATAGATGGCGTTACAAAATCTGAGGTACGCTTGATTATAAAGCGATTGTAGGCAAAGTTTTTTGAAGAGGGTTATGTGTAATATATTTTATTTTGATAGAGGTCGTCTCAGGGACCAAGAATCTAAAGGTAATTTTTATTTTCATTTTATACCGTTATTCAGGAGATTTTTTAAATGATTGCGATGACATTTCACCTTTTTGCTCATCTGTTTTATTATTTCTTTGCCTTAAGCTAAAAGAAGAAAAATACAGTACCTCTATTATGTTTTCTGTGGTTGTCAAACCAACCAAGAGCGGTCAGTCATTTAAAGATTTACCAAGAATCTAAGGGTAATTAATTTTATTAGAGGTCTACTATTAAAATAAAATATAATATGCCCCTCTTCAAAAAACTTTACCTACCCAATTATCTTGCTTTATTCGACCATGAACCAATTCTACCAACTTTTCTGTGAACTGTCAACGTTCTTACCCAAGCAAAACTGTACTTTATTGCAATGCTATCAGAGCTTTGACAAACCACAGGAGCGCACAGAAGTTGATAGACCAATAATATATGAATAATAACTCACCATAAGAAGAATAGACAGCAAACGTGAGCAGCAGAACGGCGTTGAGGAGCGCGGCGCCGAGCCTCACCCGGAGCGCGTACAAAATGGCGGCCATGGTTCACAAGATGGCCGACTAAACTACACTGCACTGGGCACTATCACATAATAGCTTGGTTTTATAGTCCTTGCGTTCTTTGAAATCATTCGCGGTGGTTTAATCTGGAACAAAATAAATATCAGGTCAGTGTCGTGTGACAGCGTCACGAATACAAAAGACAAACTCCTATTACGGATCCTGTGTCTGATATGTATATATTTGTTTGTTGCATACTGAAAATGAAAACGAAAATATTTATTTTGCAAGTAGGCCACCTGGGCTCTTTTACATGTCTGAATCTACCAGCGCTTCGAAAGGTGACATCTGCTGAGAAGAAACGCCGCAAGAAACTCAGCAGTAAGTCTTTTTTCAACTATGACAGTACAGTTTTATCTAAAAACTAAAACAAAATGTGCAACATAAAAAGCTAATGGGTACAAATTAATTCTAAAAAATAACTAATACGGGAGATGTATAGTCTCCGCGTCTGGAAAAGTTAAGTGACTTAGAGATGTATAAAGTCTCTAAGGGTCATAATAATAAAAATAAAAATTGAAGCAAAGAAACATCTAAATCGATTAATCTAGGTTAAATGGAGGTGTAGACAGTCTCCATGGTCAAGTATAAAGATGGAGATGTAAGGTCTCCAAATATCAAAAGAAACAAAATTGAAATATAACATTTCATGTCCTAAAGGCCCGGGCAAACCAAACGCGGTTGCGGCGCGTTTGCGGCGCGAACGCGGGCGGCGGCGTCAACGCGTTTCGAACGCGGGCCCGCGTTGCTCACGCCCCGCGCCGCTTTCGCACCGCTTTCGCGCCGCGTTCGCCCCGCCTCGCGCCGCGTAATACAACTTCGCTTGCTCGCGCACGCGCCGCCGCCGCTTCGCGCACGCCCCGCGCCGCCGCCGCTTCGCGCACGCTCCGCGCCGCCGCCGCTTCGCGCACGCCCCGCGCCGCACCCGCGTTGCGCACGCCCCGCGCCGCCGTCGCTTCGCGTACGCCCCGCGCCGCTTTCACGACGCGTTCGGTGTGCCTCTGGACATGGCGGCGGTATTAAATACAACTTCGCGTGCCCGCGTTCGCGCCGCAAACGCGCCGCAACCGCCTTTGGTGTGCCCGGGCCTTAATAATACAAATATACGAATATGAAAAACTATCAAATATAGTATAGAGAACACTATGAAGTCTCTCTAGTCAGGTTCAGATATCGCACAAACTATATCTTACAGCTTAAATATATGGTTTCATTTCACAGATTCATTGAGTTTTTTGTGATACAATAGGATACATGGGTAGGTATCCTAAAATAGTCTTAATTTTCACCTTAGGCATGGTTAGAATTACTAATATAATAAACGAAGTCTGCGTAGGTACGTTTATTTGTTGATGTTATTTTGACAAAAAGGGAAATAAATGTAAACTAGCTGACCCGTGCGAATTTTCGCACGTTATCAAACACCGGATAGTAATAATAACAATATTATAAAGTGAGAATAAGTAAATGCAAGTATTATGAGTAAAAGATGGTGGATGCGTGGTTTTTTTTTTTTTTAACGAAAACGTTATTTTAAATCTATTTTTGTATTTTTAAGACTAATCGGAGAACATAAGCTTTAAAATGACGTTTAAATCATTAATTTTGGTAAAGAAATAACGGAGATCTTAAGCGTCTTCAAAAAAATACCTTTTAGAAATAATATATATATGATACATCTAGCTTAGCAGAAAAAAAAGCAATATTTTAGAAGGCTAAATGTGCATATTTAAAAGAAAAATTAAATGGTTCAATATAATTTTGCATTATAGGCCAGGTACCTACCGCAATTCTCAGTTAATACGAGATTTGCTTTGTGAGATCAATTAATTAATTTAATGTCAGACGGATATTTTTTTTTATATAAATCTCACAAGTAACTTCATCTCACTGTCGCGAGAATTGACAACCGCGCCTTTTTTCTACACCATTCAGCATCATTCGTTTATTGACGTCATTCAGACGATCCCCATATAAGCGGGCCGGCTAAAGTATAGCGATCATCTAAATGAGGTCACATCGACGTACACTCAACACTCTTTTTAAAAATAATCTTTCTATGTAAAAACACGAGCTTTCGAGATAATACGACTTATCGCAGGTAAAATATAAAAAACTTAAGTATATAAAAAAGGTAAAATATAAATTATATATAAGCTCGTGTTCTAAATTAACTTAGAAATTATCAATTAATATTGGCAGTGGCTTGTTACAATTTAACATTCAGTGGTTGAGTTGCTCAAGTGTTGCCATACAAACGTGTTGTTCTCTGTCGCTCGTATTGTCACCTAGGGGCCACTGAAAATCAGCGCCGAGGCTCGCCACGGCATAACGCTGAGTGGCACCCTCTTTGGCAACGTTCGGCACAGCTTTTTATGTTCATTGTTTCTTTGTTATGTGCTTTTCTTGTCATTTGTCTGTGTCTAATGTGTGTTAATAAATGTCTTTATTATTATTATTATTACTTATATTTTACGACAGCCTTAAAATTGTTTAATCATTTTAACTAGCTAAAATATAGATATGTGGAAAAAAGCGGTTGTTACTAATTGGTCTAACCCCACGGGGGTCGCAAATCCTTGCCGAGGGGGTCGCGGTCGTGATCCAGGTTTTTAAATACCTCGTCATTAAAACCACTGACATAGTATAAATACGGTCATAAGGGGGTCGCCAGAGTTTTTGGACGCCGTTCCAGACTATGCGTGACAGCGTATACAGGGTAAAAAAGTCCTTCATTACCTTGACTTACAGATGAAATTCGTGATACTTCTCAGACATGCTTGGCGGCCAAAAGGTGAAACGGAAGGCGTACTCAAGAAGGTTGAAAAATCGTGGTTTACTGTATATAAGTCATTGCTAAAGCGTCATCCAAATATGGCGAGTCGATTGAAAATAAGAAATAACGTTTGGTAAGAAAATGCGAGCATACTGGCGACTCCAAAGACCTCAACATAAGAATATGGCGTTCAATGCAACTGCTTTGAACAAGTGACTTGGTTCGTGATGGTAACTCCATCTATTTAATTATCTACGAAGCTTTTTTGTTCCTATAACATTTATACACTCTTATTTTGCCTGATTCATGCGCTGTCTTACGAACCAAATAAAAATAAAACGCGTGAATCAACCAATAATAGACCTTTATTCAAGGTAATAAGAACTGCGATGTCGGCAATGTTTACTGATGGTGTCAAACTCGTGTTTTGAGGCTCAAAAAGTGAGCATAACGAATATCGCGGTGGGCAGTTTCTTGGACTCTGTACAGTACATACATCCCCTAATATAGGGTGTAATATAATTGAATGAAATATACCTTTGCGCAGTACTTAGGGCTACATTAGGGCTAGAGGATCAACAACGAGTATTTATACTTGTATCGGGTTACTTTGTATCCCCCGTAAGCCTCTGCCGGTGACGGGTAGACTAGGAGCTAGTTTTTCAAAAAGAAAGCAAAAGAATTCTGGCAGTTCATATTAGTTTTACAATTTTTTTTATTTTGTGATATCGAAAATAATGTTCACAACTTAATATGAATATATTTTTTGAGCTTGCCAGTCATTCAATTGAGGATAAATTGAGAGAATGTGGTGTGCCTATGACAATGTTTATCGTATACTTTGACATTACTTGACTGACACCTGTCGTGACTAATAGTAATATGTTTGTTTCTTAGTAGAATAAAGCCAAGATTTTTGTTGGCTAACTTTTTCTGCTTTTCATAGCATTCAAATTAAATAGTTATTGTCTTATTTTAATAATTTGAATGAAGCTTTTTGAAAGTGTCTTGATATGTAAAGAATCATAATTATGTCATTATAAATTTATTACAGTACGGGATGGACTGTCTACAAACCCGCTTGCTGCTGATAAATAAATAGTTTTTATGCGAAAATTTTCAAGCACTAACTTATTCAAGTCTCTGCACTTCCAACGCTACCAAATAAAAAGATTCATGTTTTGGAAACACGCGCGTAGTCCCTGCATAAAACCAAATAATTACCCCGACACAGCTCTTAGCCTATGACAGAGCAAGGGCCAGCTAATGCAGTAATTACCAAACTCCATTTTGCCGGTATTTTTGTTTCATCGCGTCCACCCCGAGGCGAGAGGGAGCCAGTGGGCCATTCTCTTACTCACTCGACGTTGAGTTCAACGCTGTCCATCTTTAATATTAGACCTATATATTTGAATATGTTTTTTGAGTATAATATTGTACAATAGTAATCATCAATACATATAAAACAGTACCGTGACCCACTAATAGACAACGCACAGCCTAAACGGGTGGTCTTAGAGGTTTAAAATTTGGAGGACACATTCCTCGAGTACCCTAGAGGTGCACTCAGGAGGGATTCTTTGAAATTCCATCCCTAAAGGGGTGAAAAGGGGTGATAAAGATTGTATGGAAAATACCGCGGGCGAAACTGTGGCGGGTCCATTACTTTATAATATTTCTTATAATTGTCAACCCACATGTTAAACTGTGGTAAACCTGACCAGCGATTCATCTCAGTCTCACCAGATGGTAAGTGATGATGTAGCCCGCTGGTCCAATAACAACCTATTCACTCTTGGCTTGAAGAGGCCTAAATTATATTTGACAGGAAATACAAGTGACGGGAGCGAATTCTATTCCTTAGCGGTCCGCATTAGGAAAGAAGGGAATCGCTTCGTGGGAAACAATGGAACAGCGACAAAATAAGGATGAATTCGCTCCCAAAGTCTAGACGTCCGGTTGTAGAACGGAGGTGTGTAATGTGTATACACTTTTATGACATATATTTTGATAGCTTTAATATTTATATTTATAAAAAAAACTGCACCTTCCACGATCAAATGGCTGCTGTCGGACGAAGGCCTACGTTAGAGAATACACCATTAGCTACACGGGACTTTAATTATTTTCTTTTGTACGGACAACGAATTGTAATGACTCCGTTGAAAGATCACAGGTTTTACTGACTCAAATCTATACAGAAAATAGTGATATGGCGGTTTATTATCATGTAGACGACGCGGTTAGCCTAGTTGGTAGTGACCCTGCCTCCGAAGCTAGCGATCCGTGTTCGATCCCTGGTAAGAGCAAATATTTGTGTGATGAGCACGAATGTTTGTTCCCATGTCTTGAACGTTGGCTATGTATATATTTATTTATCTATATACGTACGTATATCGTCTAGTACCCATAACACAAGCCTTTAGAGCTTACTTTGGGGCTAGATTGATTTGTGTGTGTGTGTGTGCTGTTGCTTGTAGCTTGTTACCATTAATGGATGAATTATTTAATTATTATAAAAACCTTCTTGATTAACTGTTACATCTCCATTTTTATTTTATTTTTCCTTTGTTATCTGTCGCTCATTTTGTCATCTAGGGGCCACTGAAAATCAGCGCGGAAGCTCGCTGCGGCATAACATAACACTGAGTGGCATCCTTTTTGACACATTATTTTCGTTCGTAGTAGCTCTTAAAATAAGACGACTTTGCAAAAAGCTCATCCCTCGGGTTTTGTGGGCACTCAAGTTTATTGGTTGATTCTTGAACAGAATTGTTTGTAGTTGAGTATAGTAGAAAAAAATACGATTGCAGAAAAGTTTTTTTTTAAGAACCTGTTTTGAGCAGTATGCGTCAGCGATGAGCTCGTGGAGAAATAGAGAAAGACGCACTAAGGGAAATAAGACATTGTCAGCTAGCCCCGAGGACATCTACGTCGTAAACTTTGACATAATTAGTACAATGTTACTGGCCGGCAATAATAACGGAAAGTCATTTTTCATGAACATATCCCATGAAGCCCCCGGGGCGGACATGACATGGTTTGTCTTTATTAGAAGCTGTAGACACAGCCTACACAGTAAACTACCGGGCATTGAGGGCTTTTATTACACTAACATTGCCACGCAACTTTGCACGCTTTAGATTTTTAAGCGGGCCTTACACACTTTCACGCCAGACATAGCTAAATCTTCTCATGGATATAGACTCACGCCGCGATACCCCGTAAAGAAAGAAATAATAAAGTTTATTCATAACAGAGCACAAAATACATCATAAGACGAAAAACTAGAAAAAGTAGAACATAGTGCCAACTGTTACAAAAAGGTCCCAACTCAGCATAATGCTGGCTCGGAGGCCAACGCTGCTCTTCCGTTGGAACCATCTGGTAAGGTCACGGCAGACACAGAAGAATAACATAAAAACACGACAAAAGATCAAAATAATATATAAACAAAAACGGAACGCAATAATATTGCGTTAATTGTAGCAGAGACAAAAAAATACTACAATGTCACTTGAAACGTTTAACGTAAACGCATACCTGCGTTACTTACCTTATGTGTAAAAGAGAAAAGTATATACCTTCACGGATCCACAGCCGAGGAATGTAATTCGGGAGGATAAAAAAAAATTAACAATACCTACTTGGGGACTAAAAACCAAAAAAGCTGAAACAAAATCAATTTGACTGTCAAGCGGCAAATCAAAGAGCGAGAAAGACAATCATTAAACTAGTGCGACATCTCCGACGTCCGTCAAACAAATGATTTATGTTGCCGGCATTTTGTTTTTTTTTCCCGCCCTTTCGAGTTAGCGACTCGCGTCTGTGGAGTTACGAAGCGATTGTCTTTGGATATTTTTTTCCTTAAAAACAGAACTTGTAATCTGTTAATTGTCGTTTAGGATATTTTTTCTATGATAATTTTACTTTTAATAATAAGTTATATTTTGGAGAATTAGCATAATTATGGATACTTGGGCTGAATGATTCCATTATTCTATGTATTGAGGTGATTCAACTTTTTTGTCCACTTGTTTTTCTTAACTTTATTATTAGCTGCCATAAAACATGCATTTGATAAAAGCTATACCTATTTGGAAACAAACAGTTAATTTGAACATATATGTGACATCCAACAAAACAAAGCCAATTTTCGTGAAAGATATAGGTTGCCCATGGGACAAAGCACTATTTACATACAAATTCTGGGATATTATGTTTCTTGGACAACGGTAATATTAAAGGTATTTCATATATATTTTGGATACAACTTACATAGTGCTTCAAAGATTTACTAAGAAACGAATAAGAACCACCACAATCAACAGCAAAACTAGTCATATTTTTTAATTATATTCTTCACGCGAACTAGTAGAATGATATGGACACAAAAAGTTCATTAACCCATGACTTTGACGTCTTATATACTCCTAATTTTTTAATAGACTGTCAATCTAACTGTTTGCTTATTCAAATCCACGAAAGGCACCCTTTTCTCAATAAAATAATTAAAACAATAAACATCAGCACAAACAAAGACCAGTAAATATCGCTTCGTACTCCACGTCCGCCATGTTTGTTTATTCTTTTTCTCTCCAGCCAGACATCTTTGATGTGTCCACGCCTATGTTCGTAATTTAAATTTATGACTGCGTTCTGGGAAGAACGGAACGCTGTGCCACCGTGGCAAACCAAGGAGGCGTATGTGCACGGTTCTTTTTTTAAACTTACGCCTTTTTAGAACAGCGCTGCTGAACGCACCTAAGTGCGGTTGTGTCAGAGTTGCCATATTATAAAAGTAATTTTAATGTGGTAATTTCTCTCTGATCTATCGGAAAACTATTTCATATTAATGTTGCCAGTTTCCTTTAGTTTGGTGCTTTTGAAGATTTTAACTGTAACCGGTAGAAATGTTACATAATAACTGTAAACATGACTTTTGATTCGTTTGATCGTTCTATCGTGTCTGTTATTGGGTAGGACGGAAAATTAAAATTTTCCCCAGCTGAAAGCAATTAATATATTATTTTTTTTTGTTTCCTTGTAAACGCCGCTAAAGTTTTAATACTATTTTAAATTAAAAAGATCCTCGCTTAAAAAATAGCAGTTGTTGGTCTTAAATTTGAACAACTGAATTTAATATTAGAAACAATAAAAATTACTCTACCGTGAATTTTATGCCGGTGTTGAAGAATATATAAAATGTTTATGTGAACAAAACTTATATAAAGAGCCGTAGCTTGTTGGATTTTCTACTTAATATTTCACCTTCATTGACCCTGGTTTAATTTGACTAACGTTAAGTACTAACTTGTTCAAAACAACCAATTAACTTTGACCCCTTGACTCGTAGAGGTTGTATCGAAACAGAAACCAAAATAAATGGGACATATAAAACTGCGTACCTATATCTCAGAAGCTTGTTTAGTATTTGTTACATTAGAACCTAGATATTTTTTCAGGTGTTTTATTGTCACGGTTGGAAAGTTTTGACAACTTTAGGAGGTCATATCTCGCCAAATATCAAACATTCAGATAATGTCTACAGGGGGGACCCTCCCCGTTTCATAAGTAAAAGACAAAACCATAATTTTACTACTTATTAATGTAGTACACGAAAAACAAGAGTTAAATTCTAGCCCCAATACTTTCGGAGCAAAATGGCTGTGACATACGGACAGACCGACAGATATGAAGATGGACATGACGAATCTAAAGGGCCCAATACTTTCGAAGCAAAATGGCTGTGACATACGGACAGACCGACAGATATGAAGATGGACATGACGAATCAAAGGGCCCAATACTTTCGGAGCAAAATGGCTGTGACATAAGGACAGACCGACAGATATGAAGATGGACATGACGAATCTAAAGGGCCCAATACTTTCGAAGCAAAATGGCTGTGACATACGGACAGACCGACAGATATGAAGGACATGACGAATCTAAAGGGTTCCGGTTTTGCCATTTGCCTACGGAGCCCTAAAAAATGCTTGCCATACAATTTAAATTGTACACGAAAGAACAAAATGATTCATACACATTTCTACACCGTTCCATACAAATAAATCTAAGCTCGACCATCAATAACACCCAATAAAAATATGAGATCATGCACGTTTGTCATTGACCCCGTATCTCCCAAACCTATTGTTAACCAATCAACCATCTTTATAGGTGATAAAATCAACTATGAACCTTTTCAAACTCTCATATTGTTAATGCATAATTTAAAATTTGAACCATATCTCTATCTTTTTATGGTTGTTTTTAAAACTTCCGTTTGAGTGAGATACGCGTTCAGGTAAGTAATCATTCATTATGCGCTTTATCATTTCGAACCTTAAGTCGGGGTGATAGAGACTACTTTTATTTATTTGATGAAAGGTGAAAAGTCCTTATTTTAATTGGTTAAATTGATGATGAAAGTTTTGAATGTTTATTGATATAAAGTATGATTGAGGGTTTTTTTACTGCTGCAGAGGATCTTAAATTTGGATTATTTTTAGGGTTCCATACCTCAAAAGAAAAGTAGGAACCCGTATAGGATCACTTGTTACTCCGTCTGGCTGTCTGTCTGTGTGTCAACCCCTTTTTCTCAGGAACGCGTGAAGGTATCAAGTTAAAATTAATATCAAGTACTCAGGCCTGCAATCTCTTGAAGCCGTGAAAAAATCAACCTTCTAAGTCAACGTAGTTAAAAGATACAGCCGTTTATGCCTCATATTTTGATACTCGCAAGGGAATCAAAACCTATAGGGTACTTCCCGTTGACCTAGAATCATGAAATTTGGCAAGAAGCCGTGTCTTACAGCACACGTAAAGGAAAAAGTCCGAAAACTGTAAATTAGTAGATACATAAGAAAAAAAAAATTACTGAATAACCTTTGCAAAGTCGTAACACACTCGATGATTGCACGGAGATGGGAGCTAGCGAAAGTTATTTTTTGTCTTATTTCATAGGTAGATTGTAAATGGTTACTCGGTTGTTAAAAGCAATTTTCTTTTTCACAGATGTCACCAACTGTGACAAGGACGGGGGAGGGGTCAAAAAAATCACGAAATTAGTGTGACGTACGTACTTTATGGATGACCCCTTACTACATTTCTTAATTTTGGAAGGTAGATAATTAATAAACAAAAGATAATGGGCAGATTGTTCTATTGACCAATAAGGATAAGCGATATGTCACTGGATGGCTTATTCCAAGTTCTAGAACTTTTACTATGGCAGGTAATCCCAAATCTTTGTGTGAAAAAAGTATGTAAGTTTGATGGTACATATCGATATTTAGTTGTTTTCTCATGTGTATTTATATGATAACACGTTTAAAACCGTTGTACAGAACCAAAACCCTATAACAGTAAAAAAAATACTTATCGATGGAATGTTTTTATTTTGCCATTACTTGTTTCACTCAGCGATTTAAGATTTCCCGCCATACAAAAAGTTGTAGAATATGAAAAAACCTTTCAAATGACATATGGCTTGTCATTATTGGGTTTTAGGCCAGTGTCCATACAAAACTGCCGATCATACTTTAGGCCACTGCTAAAATGCATTTAGTATCGCAGCACAACTAAAGATAAAACATTGAATTATCCTACACAGGAACACCCTATATATAAAAAGAAAATAACAGCAATATAAAAACCGCAAACCCTGTAACCGAAAACCGTCGCGTGACCTCGTGACCTTTTCTTTTTTTTAACCGGTGTAAGCAGAAAAAATCGCGCCGCGCTCAACGGAGTCAAGTGGCGTAGGGTTGGGAAGAGCTTTATCGATAGCACATTAAAATTAAGCAAGTTGTGTCGATAGCTTGGAAGAAATCTTTAAGTCGATGTCGGTATAAACCGGGCTTTGTAGGTTTTGTAACGCTGGCACAGATGCTCAAATCAGCCATGTGATAAGGAAAGATTTTGTCAATTTGTATAAACCGAGCGTGTATCTTTTATGCGTAGTTAATTTGATATCACGAGTGTAATTTAGTGACGGCAAGCATAAATCGCGCACGCGGCAAACCGAGTTTAGGTACCGCCACTCCCACCGTTCCGCGCCGCGCCACCGCCCTTGTTACACACAAAGATGATCTCACGACATCTTTTTGGCACGCGGGAACATACACTCTTTCCTTCTATCTCGATATTCTCGATATAGTTCTGTGATTTCTAAGGTGCGAAACGCAGATCAGCGATGCGCGACACATTCTAATTTGGAAAGAAAGACTGTGTTGTTAGTCTAAATTAATAGTTTTTTTATCCGTCGTTAGAGAATCACACCAAAGATTGATGACGGAGAATGTACTACGTATCTTAAACTATGTGGATATAGTAGGGCTAATTTCATACATTTACAGTTACACAATGGTTTACTGCGACATGATGCATATTGCTTGAGCGTGCAATAAATTGTAAGTAAAAATAACGTGTACATAATTAATAAACGCTCTTATTCTGCCATGGAACTTAAGACTATCATTTAACGAACACCCTATCCCGAAGCATACTTCATGGCGACCTTGCCTTACGAACGTTAGAAAACTAAAAAAAAAGAAAGATTATCGAAGAATTTAAAATTAATTGTGTATACGAAATGTTTAACATACATCATTAAAATCAAGACTGAGTTAATCCATTGATTTTTATCAATAATAATAAAGTAATAATATTATACATTAACTAGCCGTGCCCAATGGGATTTGCTATAACTTAACTACTATATAAATTTTCATCTCGCGGTGATATTTTTGGAGAAAATTGTACAATATTTCATGCTTCAAGACCCACCGGTTGAGCCCGTACATTGTCAGTCAGAAATACTTAACATCGACAAATGACACCTCCAACTATCGATAGAGCCCCTCACTAGCTGTTCACCTGTATAATTCCTAGGGCTCTCGAGCGCACTCCGGGCCCTTTGCTTCGTGTCTTTCAGCCGCGTTTAGCCCACAACCGGAAGGGTAAACGTCACACTATAACTGTATGGAGTTTTAATAAGGGTCAAAGTAACTCAAGCATTGTGTGGTAACTTTTAGCGGGGAAGGGTAAAAGTCACAAATCATATGAATGGCAACCATACCGGAATTGAAATTTATATTTACCACAACTGTGGTAGGGTAAATGTCATATTGTAACTTAAGTCATCAATGTGTTTTCACTCACCTTTAAATGTGTTTGTACTGAAACAGGCACGGTAAAAAAATGAAGGGCGTTTTCTGAAGAAAGTATACTTGAATATTACATAGTAATTTCATGTTTTTCTTTTGTGGCCTGTGCTTTGTGAATGTATGAAAGTCACATACGTGTGAGTTAAGTCCGAGCAAAAGGCGAGTTTATATAAATCCAAGATAGCCTTTTCGAGGCATGCATAGAATAAGCTGTGACACCCACTCATGCAAGGCAAAAAATACTTTTATTTTATTTATTTATTTATTTCAGATCTCCATATATAATGATCCATATACAATATTATTAGTAAACACTCAGAGCTTATACACTAAAAGTTAGTACATCTAGGACACAACACACACACAAAAAACAAAAGATAAAACAATAATAAATAATACTAAACTCGGGCACTGCAAGAGGAAAGAGGAAAGAGCTATTGGTAGGATAATTCAATGTCCCTTACATTAACTTATCCTACCAATAGCAATGTCAATCCAAAACTTGACCACTGGGCAGTCGAGGCGTTCCGCCAACGTCCTCAGGAGGCTGTTACCGCTGTTCCGAAAAAAACAATAACCCGCAAAAAAATACGTTTATTAAATAAAATTAAAAATATTTTCGTTCGATAAGAGAAATCCACGTACCCCTTTACAACACTTGATCGATTTATAACCGAGGAAAAGCAAAACTTTCATATTTAAATGTTAAATGAGACAAGTAATTAGTGAAAGCAAACGAAAATATCGATATCGGTAACGAATTATCATACTGTAATACAAAACCTACAGTCCATACACCCATACTTGTCTTAGGATTATTCGACTTTCATGCCAATATCGTTTCTTCCTATTCACATTTCTGCACAATTTGAATTCTACACAATACTACTTCCACCACATTCGCTACAGTGCACAGTCATTATTTGTGTACAGTAGCGATTCTTCCTGTTCGCAATTCTGCACAATCTAAATTCCACACAATAGCACTTAAGGCCCGGGCATACCAAACGCGGTTGCGGCGCGGTTGCGGCGCGAACGCGGGTCCGCGCCGTTGTCGAACAGCGCCGCAACCGCGTTTGGTTTGCCCCGGCCTTTAATCACTACTACTGCGCACAGTACAGTACCGAATGTTGTGAAATACTATTGTGTGGAATTCAGATTGTGCGGAATTGCGAATAGGAAGTAACGATATTGGCATGAAAGTCGAATAATCCTTGTCTTATTTGGTAAACAAGTTTCTAACCTCAAAATGCACCTTTGTTGGCTAAAACAGCTGTTTCCTTGTAAATAAAGCAACCGTAGACAATATTTTAGAAGTCACTTTGCCAATTTGTAGCCTAGGATTAGTTAATTTAGGATAAAATAGCTGATTCACGCAAAAATTGCACATTTTGAGGTTAGAAAGTTGTTTACCAAATATGACAAGTATGGATAAATCGACTGTATGTTTTAACAGATTTCTACAAAAATCGTCATTCTAAACTACATAAGTTTTTTCATGTAAGTACCTATTAATTCACCCTTATAGAAACTTCTTACTACAAAAATTAATATTACGCGTACATTTTTATAACTGTTTTTATGTGCAATAAAGAGCTTTCATACTTACTTGTCTTATTTGGTAAACAAGTTTCTAACCTCAAAATGTACGTTTTCTGGGTGTACATAACAACTATTATATTCTAAGTAAAGCAATCTTCGGTGAAAAATTGGCAGTGGTGTCTAAAATATTATCTCCAATTGCTTAATTTACGAAGAAATAGCTGTTTTAGCCAAAATTTGTGCATTTTGAGGTTAGAAACCTGTTTACCAATTAAGACAACTAAGGGTGAATTCACTTTACGCATATACCTACACTCATTATGACTGATCTAACAGGGCTACCATAGATTCACACTGGCTAGAGACAGACCTCCTTAAATGAATTAAAGAGACTGGGCATAAAAAAGAAACAGAATTTGAAATTTCGAAAGATTTTCGTGTGCATCGGGCTGTATACGAAAATCGCACCGCTCCTATCTCCCTCCCTCTCCAAGCAACAGCATCGAGTGAGGGAGACGAACAAGTGCTGCAACACAAAGCGATAAGCCAGATATTAGCTCCAGCGGCTCATATCGGATCGTAAAGGCGAACTATATCTATAAAAGCCGTCATAACCCACAGCCGTATCTGAGTAAACGTAATATGCACGGGTTATTCAGTTTTTAGGGATTATTACCTTACCTTAGAATAACGTTGGATGAGATTTAAAAAATAAAAACAGGACAAGGCGAGGCGAGGCGAGTGAGTTACGGTACTGTTTTATATGTGTTTTATGTGTATTGGTCAGATGACGTTTGTGCTTATTTTTTAATATTTTCTAACCTATTTTAATACTGTTTTTTTTTTATGAATTTTTTATATGAGGTATATTGCTGCTACTGCCAATATATATTATTCTAAACTATTGTAAACCCGTGTTTGTAAATATTAGTTTGTCATTTGTTTATGTTGTATTGTGCTAGTCGATATTCTTTTGTTTGTACTTCCGGACCTATGTATGGATAGTTGTACGTAGGGTGACTGTGACCTAAAAATGGGTCTAGCTGCAAATCAGCGCTGCAGCTCCCAGGCCGCAGCACCTTTGCTGAGCTAGACCCTTTTTGCCAGCATGCTGGTTTCAATCTTAATAATTACCATGTACACTTTATGTTTATGGCAAATAAATATATTTTCTTTATCTTTCTTCCTTTCTTTAAAAACGCGTGGAGAGGGTTCTGTACATGATTATCTGAAATTTCCTATGTTACTTTAAATACAGGGGGGGGGGAGAATGGGGGGGGGGCAGGTGCTACTGCCCTTCTTATTATTTGAGAGCTTGTGCCCAGCAGTGGGACGTACATTGACTGGTTATAATGAGATATAAACTGAAGACTTAGTTTAGTCAAACCTTTCCAAATATAACCTACATGAGGGATAATTTAGAATTATTTCACACAGTTAAGTTGACGCAGTCCCAAAGGGTTTTGGGCTATTTTAAATACCCGAGAGGTAACCTTTTGATATTTAAACCGTATAATGTCCGTAAAGGTGCGCGCCCACTGCTTCTATAGGATCGGAATTTTATCGATTGTGTGAACCCTTGCTGTTTCAGGATTATTTGAAAATATGTTAGTTTATTCACGTAGAATTAACATACAATTAAAGACAGTTCAAAACCGGCAAAGTGCTTTTGTATTCGTGTACATGACGGGCATATATAATTATATAAAAATTAAGACCAGTAACTTTAATAGTCAATGAGAAAAAGTGGCTGTGACAGACAGACACGGCGAAACTATGAGGGAGGGTTACCAGTTCGACTACGGAATCCCAAAAACGATACCAGTTTTAATCCACCGAGCGAGCGAACCGTTCCCGTTTCAGCTTGGGCAAAAATTCTATCGTATGTCCGCGCGGCGGATGTCCGTCGGATGTCCAATTTCCATTTGTTCTCCTCTATAGGTCGCATTTCTCAACTGATTCTGGTGAAATTTTGATAATCCTATGGTATTTTTTTGTCGCTTCACCTTTTCAAAATGTTTTTGCGATGACCAAGTTATTTGCTGTTGGTAAACTGACCGCGACCTATGTCGATGTACAGGGATAACAGTTTTCCAACTGCAAAGTTAAGTTTGTCGCGAGGTGTACAGCTCACGAAGCCACTAGTATTTGTTTTAAATACCTACATATGTTCTTTCTTGTCACAGAAATAACTACCCTGAAACTGAAGCGATTTACGTCGATCGATCGTCAATCGATGGCGCTAACATCTATTAAGGATGTTCACACTTTCAATGTCAACAATTAATTCCTGATTAATTTCACTGGAACAAGTTTTGTGTTGTAGTCTTTACGTGCAAATGGAACTACTGTCAGTTCCATTTGCACCAGCAATATAGGTCGGAGCAGAACCGACTCTGATAAATTTAGGTTAGAACGAAGCGAATCTCCCGCCTTAGCCTTCGAGGTTTTTATTTCGTCCCTTAAAAAAACAAGCTTTTGCATTATTTAATTTTGCGTAAAATATGTTATGCTGACCGTTCCGTTCCGATGACTACTTCTGCTGCAAGGACGCGACGTTGGGCCACACCCTGGAGGGAGAGACAAAGAGACTCAATAGGCGTGTACAGAAGGCACACTGGCAACACACGAGCAGTCGATTTGAGGAGTGGTCGGCTCGTTTCATTAACCCACACTCGTATTCCTATTCCTCCGGCCTGGGAGGCGCTCGTGCCACGAGTGAGTCACTTCCGCTATTACGAAAACTTCATGGCTTGCTAGTGAGCGTCTACCTTTACTAGTAACGCCAACAGCAAAGGACAAAGGGTCTGTTTGTCTGTCTCTACGCTAATAAAATAAAGCTTACGTACGTAAGGTTTCGTATATAATTTATTCTTATTTGGTTAAGAGTGATAATACACACACGACCTTTATTTTGGTTTAATGTTAAATTCCTCCCGTCTCCCACGAACTTACTATGATATATAGGTACTTCTATGTCATTATTTGACCCGTTCTACTTTTGAGTGCCTGCAAATTCAACTTCTTGTTTGTTTTTAGGGTTCCGTACCTCAAAAGGAAAAAACGAAACCCTTATAGGATCACTCGAGTCTGTCTGTCACCGCCAATTTGCTCCGAAAGTACTGGACCGATTGAGTTGAAAGGTACATATATGTATGTAAGTCGGTGACCGCAACACGGACGTGAACCTAAATAAATGAATTTTAAACATGGACACACACAATTAGAGAATTATAAAAAAAGTTTTGCAAACTATGGCTATGACATATGATATCAAATGAAAGGGCTTGTTGTAAGGATCTTAAATATATTGTTTTTAGAATTTTGAAATAAATATTTTGGAATTTATTTAGGATAATAAGCGAAAATTTATTTGTATGTATTTTCTTTTAAAAGCCATAGTAATAATATTTATTCTTATATATTATTTATCCAAGAAGTTTTGTGTAGTTATTAGTGTTTAGTGGGTTTGTACAGCGCTCCAATTGCTACAGACGGTGCTGGCTGAACATCAGCGCTGCGGGTGTCTGACACCTCAGCATTATACTGAGCCAGTGACCGATTCACTGCCGCGATGACACATCCCTCGTTATCCTGTATTGTTTTGTTGTTTTTATTATTATTGTGTGTCATGTGTGGTGAAATAAAGTCTTTTCTTTCTTTTAAATACGTCCCCACCATATTGTAAAGTATCTACATTATATGAAAATGAAAATATTTATTTTGCAAGTAGGCCACATGGGCTCTTTTACATGTCTGAAGCTACCAGCGCTTCGAAAGGTGATATCTGCTGAGAAGAAACGCCGCAAGAAACTCAGCACAGCAGTAAGTCTTTTTTTTCCCAACTTTTACATTAGAGTTTTAACTAAAACTAACACATGAAAATGGCAGCAAACAATCCTAATGGGTAAACATTAATTATAATAAATAACTAATAAGGGAGATGTATAGTATCCCCGTCTGGACAAGTTAAGTGACTTAGTGATGTATAAAGCCTCTAAGGGTCATAATAATAATAATTAAAATAAAGAATTAATGAAACGTCTAAATTGACTACCTAATCTAGGTTAAATTGAGATGTAGAAAGTCTCCACGGTCAAGAATAAAAAGGAGATGTAAGGTCTCCAAATATCAAAATAATAATAATAATTTGCAATAAAAATATTTCATGTCCTAATAATTCAAATATCGAAAATGAAACACTATAGAATATAGTATAGAGAACACTATGAAGTCTCTCTAGTCAGGATCCGATAACGCACAAACGAATAAATTAAAAGGTAACAATTTTAAAAGGTCCTTGCGAGCATGAACCGTCCGGACCCCACGTACAGCACCCGTTCACGAGTATGACGCGTATCTCAGCCATCGTCTGCCTCAACCATCATGTTTTAGGGAAGGTGGCGACCCGATCAACGACGCCGCCGTAAGCAAAGGCCTTTGAGCGAGCATGACAAGCTCAAGCTGCCGGACAAGAATGAAATAAATCAAGGCAGATACGAGTAGCCGTCCGACGAGAGATGTCACAGTGGGCTCACATGATAAAAAATTACCAATATTACCACGATCTTAAGATATTAATTATTACGACATATTATGTCATAATATTTAATCATGATTTTGGTGGGTCTAATTTCTCGCAAAATCTCCACTATCCGTAATAGATAGGCGCATGTGCGTGCACGTGATGGCTTATAAAATGTTTACTGCTCATACTTTACGGCACGATTTATGGACGGAGACGTCTTGTCGTAACGTGCGTGGCCGACTTTGGCTCTTGCGTGTATTGATCGGGCTGCAAGTGCGTGCACACTTGCTTGCGATCCGGGGGTGCACATAGATAAGAAAGAAAAGTCATTTATTCAGCGCACAAGACACACAATAATAAAAACAAAAACAATACAGAAAAACGAAGGGATGTGTGTCATTGTCAATCGGTCACTGGCTCAGCATATGCTGAGGTGTCAGACACCCGCAGCGCTGATGTTCAGCCAGCACCGTCTGTAGCAAGCGGAGCGCTATACAAACACACTAAACACTAATAACTACACAAAACTACTTAGATGATAAGTTTTAGTAGTGGTAGAGCCAAACAGTAATCCTCACTAGATGATTACTGTTCGAATGGGCCGGCTCGACCGGGGCAGTACCACACTCTCACAGAATATCGGCGTAAAGTAATAGCTTGCTATTGTGTTTCGTACGGTGAGTGACGAGATCCGGAGGCCTATTCCCTCATCCCCATCCCATCCCCATTCCCCATCCTCCCTAGACTGGCAACGCATTGGCAGCACCTCTGGTGTTGCAGATGTCCATGGGCGGCGGTGACCACTTTCCATCAGGTGGGCCGTCAGCTCGTATGTCAGTCAATTGACATAAAAAAAAGTGGTATAGGTACATAAGAATAAATAATGTTATTGTCATTTGAAAGAAAAGCATTTAATGCAGTACAGTCGATTTATCCATACTTTATCTTATTTGATAAACAAGTTCTGAACCTCAAAATGGCATATGTCCATGGAAATACAAATCAAAGTTTGTATGGGAAATACTTCGGCGAATGTGGTTGAGGCCTCTAGTGAATGAATTAACCAAACAAATAAACTTCAACCATAATTAGCAGGTTATGTTAACATAACATTAGCCCGTAACAACTGAATGTATAACGATTTACGCAAATTCAATGAATGCTATAATTAGTTCCTAATTAGCGGAGTTACATTCGGTTCACAACGACGGATTTTAATTGACCAAAAGTTGTAACTATTTATATCTGTTGAAACTGCTATACAAATACAACATGTTTTGTATGTAGAAGATGGCATTAATTTTTTTCAATGTTCCACTTAGCTTTTCTGTTATGCTTATGTCGTAAAAGGGGTACTATTTCAGGCACTATTTCTTGGTATATAGCTGGCTTAGGAATTCAATGGCTTTCTGTGTGATCTCGCTCGGGTACGCCAGCTTGACGTTGCAAAATATTTTACCCATGTTTGGTATGAAATATCTCAGTTTCTTTAAGAGCTACGAAGTTGAGACTTCGGGAGCCAGTACTATTTGTGCACTATTTTTTGGGATATAGAGCATATTTGGGAACAGCACCGTTCTCGAGATCCAAAACGGGTACGCCAGCTTGACGTCAAGTTAGCGTACCCGTTAAACAAGGCTCATATCTCCGAAATTACAAAGGTACTATTTTTTCTAACTGGGTACTAATTGGGTACTATTTAGGCACTATTTTTTGGAATTTTCAGATCCTGGATATCTTCGAAGGGTACGCCAACTTGACGCTCACAATTTAACGGCTTTGAACGTAACAATTTGACACCGGGTTTTTTGTAGACAAATTCGACCCGACTGAGCACGATTTCGCCCGGTGTCAGACCGATTTCCCCACCTACCCCCCTATTTTTTGGAAAATATGTCCCTCGCCACCGTTTTTTCCGTTTTAAACAAACCCTATTAGATCTAGGAGAAAACTGTCAATCACAAAAATAATCTACATTAAATTCCCTATCACACGGTGTAAATATTTTTATTATAGGTCTTATAGTTTTTGAGTATTAGTTGGAAACTTGGGTATAAACTATAGGTTGACCGCTTAAATGAGTCTTCGCCCGCGCGGCACAGGGGCGCGGGGGCAGGCGACAAAGGGGACCGAGAGAGGTGCGAGCGGCAGGCGCATTTTTGTTTTCATTCATTGTCCTGCCCGGCGCCCCTGTGCCGCGCGGGCGAAGACTCATTTAAGCGGTCAACCTATACTGTTATGGGAGCTAAAAACATATTACCAAATAGTAGTAACTTGCGCGTTTGCGATTTTTGACTGTTTTCTGTCAATATTGACTGCCGTAATTACTCAGCTGTACCTCGTCCCTTGTAAAAGGAGCCCCGATGGCGATACATTTTATATGGCCGTCAGGGTTCTTTTTACAACGGACAAAATTTTAAAAAATCATGAAGTTTGGGAAGATAATACACAAAAACTATAAAACCTATAATAAAAATATTTATACCGTGTGGTAGGGAATTAAATGTAGATTATTTTTGTAATTGACAGTTTTCTCCTAGATTTAATAGTTTTTGTTTAAGACGGAATAAACGGTGGCGAGGGACATGTTTTCCAAAAAAATCGGAATCGGGAAATCGGCCTGACACCGAGCAAAATCGTGCTCAGCAGGGTCGAATTAATCTAAAAAAACCCGGTGTCAAATTGTTACATTTACATTTTACATGCCGTTCAACATCGGAAGGAGAAGGCTTTTGAGATTTTTTTGACTGGTATATTATATTGACTATCCGCCACCGTCACAAGTCCTCGCCACGTCTCTTCTGCGCGTCTAGCACGACCTGCCCGCGAGTCGTTTGTCGCTCAGTGCATCCCTTACATACTTGACTAGTAAGACAGAGACGCACTGAGCGACAAACGACTCGCGGGCGTGTCGTGCTAGCCCCCCTGTATAAACGGCGCCTTAGACTTGTTGGCATTATTTATCAATAAATATACAGTATGTTACTATTTGTTTCAGTTTAGTTGGGATTAAATTTCTTAGAAAATGTGGATTCTTGTTTTTCTTAAAAGAAATAAAATCTATTCATAGCACTTTTGAGAAGTCCACACGTCGTATATCGACTATTAACTTCTTGAACAGAACTTTATTTTTGCCCAGCTGTGGGACGTTTATAGCTTGATGATGAAAGAAGTCAAATACAGACACACATGTGCACAACACGATATACCGTTAAGATAGTCTCATTCCGAGGTAAATTAAAATATCTCTGCCTACCCCCTTTGCTGCTTTAAAGTGGTTCATTATGGGGAGGCTACAGTCGACCGCGTAATTGCGGCAATTTAGTGCAATCTCGCCCTTATTAGTGTAACGGAGCCGACTGTACTTTAATAATGCATCAAATACTGTGGGTCAAGTTTTACGTATACTAGCGTTTGCCCGCGACTTCGTCCGCGTGTAATTCGTTTATTGCTATTCCAACTGGAACTTCTAAATTCTCGGATCTTCCCTCAAAAACCACTGAGGCGCTCAAAATAAGTCATTCAAATTGGGTAAGCTTGGCAAGTTCTACATTTATTAACTGAACTTGCTGTGCTCGCGACTTTGTCCGCATTGGATTGGGATGATTTTTCATACAAACAGCAATATATCATATCAAATTATTTATTCAGCAAGCTGGCCATCTGCGGGATGTGTGTGAACCTAGCATATCAATTTCCAGAATCTCAAAAAGTAATCGCAGTTCTAGTAGCATCCCCAATAGTTCTACAGTTCCTGATATTTTTTTTCGATAGTTCTGTTCGTTTTTCAGGGTTTAAAAAAAAATTAAAATGAGATGCTAACTTCGCATTATGCCTATTAGCATCTCAGCAGTTCTCGATTGCTAGAACCCAAATACATATAAAACTTCAAAGTTCTATCATTTAGAGTAAACACAGTAATAGTTCTAGCGAAAAAACGTTTTTTCTTCAATAAGATGCTAACTTCGCATTACACCTGTTAGCATCTCAGCAGTTTTCGCTTATAAGATCACAAATACGTCCGAAACTGCAAAGTTCTATGACTTCATGGTAATCCAGCAATAGTTCTGGCGAAAAAACCAAAGTTCAAACATATAGTGATATATATACTATATAATTTCCGGCAGTTCTGCGTAGCATCTCAGCTATTTTTGACAGCTACGCAACAAACACGTATGAGACTGTACAGTTCTACTGCCTGGAAGCGATAGAGCAATAGTTCTAGCGAAAAATCTTACCATGCGTTGATATGCTATAACTTATCAGGCCGTTTTGCATAGCATCTCAGCTGTTTTCGACGGCTGCGCTACAAATACGTATGAGTTTGTAGAGTTCTACTGCCTGAAGGTGACAGAGCAATAGTTCTATAGTTATTGATATGTTTGTCCAGATTTTTTTTATTTTCTTTAATGAGATGCTAACTTCGCATTACACCTGTTAGCATCTCAGCAGTTTTCGCTTATAAGATCACAAATACGTCCGAAACTGCAAAGTTCTATGACTTCATTGTAATCCACCAATAGTTCCGGCGAAAAAACCAAAATTCAAACATATAGTGATATACCTTGTATTTTTCGGCAGTTCTGCGTAGCATCTCAGCTGTTTTTGACAGCTACGCAACAAACACGTATGAGACTGTACAGTTCTACTGCCTGGAAGCGATAGAGCAATAGTTCTAGCGAAGAATCTTACCATACGTTGATATGCTATAACTTATCAGGCCGTTTTGCATAGCATCTCAGCTGTTTTCGACGGCTACGCTACAAATACGTATGAGTTTGTAGAGTTCTACTGCCTGAAGGTGACAGAGCAATAGTTCTACAGTTTTTGATATTTTTGTCCAGATTTTTTTTTATTTTCTTTAATGAGATGCTAACTTCGCATTACACCTGTTAGCATCTCAGCAGTTTTCGCTTATAAGATCACAAATACGTCCGAAACTGCAAAGTTCTATGACTACAATGTAATCCACCAATAGTTCCGGTGAAAAAAACAAAATTCTAACATATAGTGATATACTATGTAATTTTCGGCAGTTCTGCGTAGCATCTCAGCTGTTTTTGACAGCTACGCAACAAACAAGTATGAGACTGTACAGTTCTACTGCCTGAAAGCGATAGAGCAATGGTTCTAGCGAAGAATCTTACCATACGTTGATATGCTATAACTTATCAGGCCGTTTTGCATAGCATCTCAGCTGTTTTCGACGGCTACGCTACAAATACGTATGTGTTTGTAGAGTTCTACTGCCTGAAGGTGAAAGAGCAATAGTTCTACAGTTTTTGATATTTTTGTCCAGATTTTTTTTTATTTCTTTAATGAGATGCTAACTTCGCATTACACCTGTTAGCATCTCAGCAGTTTTCGCTTATGAGATCACAAATACGTCCGAAACTGCAAAGTTCTATGACTTCATGGTAATCCAGCAATAGTTCTGGCGAAAAAACCAAAATTCAAACATATAGTGATATACTATATATTTTTCGGCAGTTCTGCGTAGCATCTCAATTGTTTTTGACAGGTACGCAACAAACACGTATGAGACTGTACAGTTCTACTGCCTGGAAGCGATAGAGCAATAGTTCTAGCGAAAAATCTTACCATATGTTGATATGCTTTAACTTATCAGGCCGTTGTGCATAGCATTTCAGCTGTTTTCGATGGCTACGCTACAAATACGTATGAATTTGTAGAGTTCTACTGCCTGAAGGTGACAGAGCAATAGTTCTACAGTTCTTGATATTTTTGTCCAGTTTTTTTTTTTTTTTTTATTGAGATGTTAACTTCGCATTACACCTGTTAGCATCTCAGCAGGTTTCGCTTATAGGATCACAAATACGTCCGAAACTGCAAAGTTCTATGACTACATTGTAATCCACCAATAGTTCCGGCGAAGAAACAAAAATTCAAACATATAGTTATATACTGGGTCCAATTCGAAACGGTGTCCGCTAAATTTAAGATTGCCTAAATTTAAAATAAGAAACGTCAAACTCGATTTTGTATAGCTCCAAGGTTCAAAATCGAGTCGAACGATTCTTATTTCAAATTTAGCGACGTCTAAATTTAGCGAAAACAATTTCGAATTGGCCCCACTATGTATTTTTCGGCAGTTCTGCGTAGCATCTCAGCTGTTTTTGAAAGCTACGCAACAAACACGTATGAGACTGTACAGTTCTACTGCCTGGAAGCGATAGAGCAATAGTTCTAGCGAAGAATTTTACCATACGTTGATATGCTATAACTTATCAGGCCGTTGTGCATAGCATGTCAGTTGTTTTCGATGGCTACGCTACAAATACGTATGACACTGTACAGTTCTACTGCCTGAAGGTGACAGAGCAATAGTTCTGGCGCAAAATCTTACCACACGATGATATGCTATAACTTATTAGGCAGTTCTGTATAGCATCTCAGCACTCAGCACAAATGTGTATCAAACCGTAGAGTTCTGCTGTCTGGACGCGATACAGCAATTGAAGGGGTCAATTTAAGAAGGGGTTACCTAACAAATCAGACATTTCGAATAATTCTGCTTTAAATATTGTTAACTTCTTTTTGAGTTTGAGCTCTGAAAAAGTAATGGAAAAGGTTGGTTAAACTTTCAAGTAATAGAAAATTACTTTTTTTATATTATGGTATATACAAAAAAGATTCCGTCGAATTGAGTACCTCCTCCTTTTTTGAAGTCGGTTAAAAATAACATTTAAATAATAAATAATACTGTAAATATCTCGCTATTTCACTTAAACCAACCGGGCGCATCAATATTGATGCATTTCTTGGGTGTAGTAACTAATGGTTTATCGTAAAACAAACCGGTTTTTCACTTATATTTTACAGACCTTGCCTCTTGCTGTTTTGGTTTTGGAAAATAACCCTTTATTTTATTTCATGAGCGCGCTTCTTTGCCATCTAATTAGTTTAAAAAGAGTTTAATATCGCTAAACACGTGAAAATTTGATTGTTTTTTGGTTATAATTACAATACAAAAAAAATACAACCGAATTGAGAACCTCTCCCTTTTTTTTTTGAAGTCGGTTAAAAAATGATTTAAATTATCCTAATCCAGTCTTCAATTAATTCACCTAGTGACCTCGATGTGTTAGTGCATATGAAAAAGGGTGTTTTGTTTGATAATCCATTTCTTTATTTTAACGAAGACGAATTGTATATTTATTTGTCAAATTAATGAACATTAAATCCATTTCCAATGAGCGATCTTAAGTTATGTCAGTTGAACCCTTTTTACACTGACCATCTCGAGATCTAAGCCGAAAATCGCAATTCTGTGCATGGCATAAGGAAGATAATATTGAGCGGAATCCAACGATACCCATAACTCATTTTGCAAAAAAATGTAGTTAACCTCTTCTTATATCGACCCCCTTGAATTGTTTTAGAACATTTATTCATACGAGCAAATTTATAAATTGAACTGTACGGTGATATTGTATGACTTATTAACCAAGCGAGCGCGAATCTTGAGCGAAGTGTCTCCGTTTCAGCTTGGGCAAAAATGCTTTCGTATGTCCGCCGTCCAGATATCTGGGTGTTCTCCTCTACAGGTCGCATTTCTCAACCGATTTTCGTGAAAACAGTAAATGTTTCAAAATGGCGGAGATATGGGGGTTGAAATAGTAAAACGAAATCATATTTACTCGCGAGATCTACAGCTCACAAAGCCACTAGTTAGGTTTTGCATATCATCTCAGATGTTTTCGGCGGCTACGCCTTAAATACGTTTGGAACTGTACATTTCCCCTACTTGCAGCTTGCACCGCTGGGAAGGTTGACATGAGCATAAGTTAAAACCGTCCTTTCTCTAAATGCGACTCTCTCACACTACTGTCGACGAAAGAGATAGTGAGACATAAGAGAGTTAAGTTATACCCGTGTCACTTGCAGCAATAGGTCTAGCGACAAAACGATATACCTTAACGAGCAGGCGCCTCATTCGGGAACGTTAAGTGATTCTGTAGCGACTCGTAAGCCAGATATCTCATCTCGCTCTTACGCATTACGCATCGTGCGGAAGAGTGGGATGAGAAATCTGGCTTATGAGTCGCTACAGAATCACTTAGCGTTCCCGAATGAGGCGCCAGTTTTACAAAACATCTCTTTTGTTTGCGACGGCTACGCTTAATACGTATGAGTCTGCAGAGTTCTACCGAGTTATGTACTTTCTTTCGGACGGACGTCCGATTTCTTTCAAAAATGAAATCTTCATAGTTTGTGTTCAATGGTTTTGTATGTAATACACCATACTTTCAAACGGTTTCAGATGATTCTTTTTAAAATATAATCTTCATTATGACGGGATAGTTTGTGTAGGTAAACAGGATGTCCCTAAAACCAACGATAAAATGAAAGTAGGGGTTACTTTTCGACCGACAAAACCATTATTACCATTATTAACATTTTCTTTTTCACAATTTTGAAAACTACACTAAATTTCGGTTTTTGTAAACGTTATGTGACATCGTAGTGTAGTATTGTATTCCAATTTCAATTATCTTCCAACATCTACTTTCTTGTTCAAAATTCAAATTCGGTTCCAAACGAATAACCGCAATATGAGGTCCTTTTGTAGTTAATTAGCCTTGTCTCTAAAACTGCCACGTAAATTAGTATATGTTGTACCATTCTAAGAAGTAAGTACTCTATATTTTAATTTTTTTAATGTTATGGGCAAGGTTAGTGTAGGAACTTTTTTTTTAATAAAACTCGATCAAACTAACGGGTCGTATTTTGAAAAATCTAAAATTTGTTTGATTGCTTTTTTTTACTCCTACTGCATCATGATATAATAAAAATTGTTTATTACGTTCGATGGCATAGTTTTTCAGGAACATCATGCAAAAACCAGATTTACAAAATATTAAAATTTGCAGTCGTAGCACTCAAAATAAGAATCAGGGTATATAACCACGAGTTTTATAAAAGTGCCAATATCTCGAAAACTGTGATATTTTTATTAAGGACAAAATTACTAAAACTAGTAGCTCTTGAGTCGCCCTATCAGCTCCTTGCGTTTTGTCGTTGGTTTTAGGGACAACCTGTATAATATAATACCATTTCCATGGAAAATTTGTGTACCTCGCCACACGTAAAAAAAGCGCTGGGGGTGGAGGCTGCGCACTAGTCGATTTATTGATTTTTTTAAAATTAATTACCTATTGTTATTTCGAAATAACCATATTTTTAGGGTTCCGTACCTCAAAAGGAAAAAAGAAACGCTTATAGGATCACTTGTTTGTCTGTCTGTCAAGACCTTTTTCTCAGGAACGCGTGGAGCTATCAAGTTGAAATAAATATCAAATACTCAGGGCTGCAATCTCTTGAAGCTGTGAAAAAATCAAGCTAAGTCACCGCAATCAAAACATATGGCCGTTTATGTCACTTATTTTGATATTTTCAAGGGAATCCAAAGGAATCAAAACCTATAGGGTACTTCCCGTTGACCTAAAAATTAAATTTGGCAAGAAGCAGTGTCTCACAGCACAAGTAAAAGAAAAAGTCCGAAACACGTCCGAAACAAGTAAATTTGTAATTACATCACATAAAAAAATAATTAAACGGAATTTGCAAAATCGTATCACACTCTACGATTGCACCGAGATAGGAGCTTGCAGAAGTTATTTCGTATCTTATTTCGTAGGTAGGTTAAATGGTTACCCCGCCCCGTTGTAAAAAGCTATTTAATTTTTAATTTTCAGGGTTCCGTATCTACAAGGTACTGTTTCTTTTTCATAGGTAAGTACGGAACCTTCAGCGAGCGAGTCAGAATCGCACTTGACCGGTTTTTTTTCTGAAGTAACCATTTTTAGGGTTCCGTACCTCAAAAGGAAAAAACGAAACCCTTATAGGATCACTCGTGTCTGTCTGTCCGTCTGTCACAGCCTATTTGCTCCGAAAATACTGGACCGATTGAGCTGAAATTTGGTATACATATGTATATCGGTGACCGCAACACGGACGCGTGACGTAAATATATGAATTTTAAACATGGGGGCCAATTTTTGGGGGGTAAAACAGAAAATTTAAAAAAAAGTTATGCAATTTATATTGTGTGACATATCAAATGAAAGGGCTTATTGTGAGGACTTTAAATATATTTTCTTCTGAATTTTAAGTAAAATAGTTTGGAAGTTATTTAGGAAAATAGGCGAAAATTTACCATTCCCCCCCCTTATTTCCAAAACTACTGGGGCTATAATTTTGAAAAAAATATAGAAAATAGTTCTTTACCCATAGATTACAGGAAAACCTATAAGAAGTCTATGGTATTTAAAGTAAACTAGTAAATTGAAGATAATCATGTACGGAACGGAACCCTCTCCACGCGAGTTTAACTCGCACTTGTCCGGGTTTTTAAATCCCACCTATATGGGCCTTACCCATTGCGAGGCTCCCGGGCGGGTAGATCTTTGCGAGGCCCTTGTATTTGTGGAATTCGTTTTAACCTTTTGACCGCCACGGCTAACGACGAAAAAGCGTACCACGAGCGCTCGTCGAGGGCTGTAGCTGACGCAAATGTATGGAAAACGGCATATCGTGGCATCAGTGGCACGGAAAACTGCCGACGGCCACAGTCGACTGTGGCGGTCAAAGGGTTAATGATGATGATGCTACAGATATCAGCGCGAGTGACATGACGTGAGTTTTATAACTTATCTTGTTCTCTTTTTATTTTATTTTTATTTTTATTTTTGACGCTGCTGTAATAAGTAATTTAGTAGTAACACACACGTACACATTATCACAATATTAAGTATAATAAGTATGTATGTATAACCAATCCATCTAAGTATTAGTAAATAAATAATTATTAGCATGTAGTGTATTTATATGTATAGCGCTCCGTGAGTCACAGATGGTGCTGGCTGAAAATCAGCGCTGTAGGTATCTTACACCTCAGCATTAGGCTAAGTTCAGATGAACGCGCGTCGACGCGCGGTTAGCTCGACGCGCGGTTTGAGATTGTAACAAATCAATGTTGTTGTGTACATGACCGCGCGTCACCGGGCACGCGCGTTGACGCGCGGTCATGTACACAACAACATTGATTTGTTACAATCTTAAACCGCGCGCTGAGCTTACCGCGCGTCGACGCGCGTTCATCTGAACTTAGCCTTATGCTGAGTCAGTGTCCCATTCACAGCCGCGAGGACACACACACCACCATTTTGTTTTTATTGTTTAAATTTTTATTGATGTTGCTCTGTGTGTCTTCTGTTAGTGAATAAATGTTTCTTTCTTTCTTTCATTTCTTTCTTATAATACGCGGCGTAAGGTGCGAAATTCAAATAAACATTTATCTACACCCATATCATAAAACCTGTTGTTTGTTTAATCAAAAACCGTAGGAAATGACCACCATTTTGACAACCAATTAGGAAAAACCAGTGCTGCAATGTTATTTCTTTATCGTTTTTAGTAAAGAAATGAGATTAAATTTGGAACAGCTGTCAAAACTCAAGTGGGTCTCTATTCTAGTATCCGTCAATTCAGTATGTTTTTTTAATATAAACTGCACAACATTTGATCTCGAGTGACATGAGAATAGAGACTTCATTCGTTTGTCTATGATTTTAAAAAAAATGGTCTTGACAGAGGATCGAATTGGCGCCATTATGTTGGTGTTTTGCTGAACGAAAGTAGAATTGTTGTTGAATTGAATAGAAAAAGTTGTTTGTAATTTACATTTTAGTTGAAAATATGAAAGTAGTCTTCTCGGAATGTGTGTGATGTGAAAATGCGCCGGATATCGGAAATATGCAGCCACGATTGCAACAAGTTATTTGTTGCAATCGTGGCTGCATATTTCCGATATCCGGCACTATCATTATGCAACCGTTGCATAAACTACTATAGTACTATTAGTACCCAATATCTTTGTACTTGGGTTGTTGCGCGAGTGCGCTAGGCCCCTGCAAGAGCAAGGCCCTAGGCGGATGCCCTGCTCGCCACCCCCAAAGGCTGCCCCTGCCCAGGCTATTCCGAAAGTTTAACATATAAACTTTTAGTATACTGCATAAACTTTAACTTTTAGTATACTGTATTCAGTTGAATAGACATACAATAATGCATATTTTGTTTTTGGCGGTCGAGCGAAGCGAGCGAGCAAGATAGATCGGAGCAGAATCGACTCGGATATTCATACTCGTACATTACACACCCATTAAACATTACTTCACTTCACGTAATTTACAGGCTTTCAATAAAATTTATTTTTAAACCCCGACAGTAACGACAGTAATAAGATTGTATAAGTTTGACCCCATTGTCTGTGTCTGTCTGTATGTGGTGTAGTGTGGTGTTGTTACTCTAGAAATGATGAACGAATTTGAATTTTGGTTTTTTGTTTTGATGGAAATCGATCGGACTGATTGAGGTGATCGAATGTGACAGGTGATACTGATCCACTATTTACTGTCCTCCAACACAAGTTTGACAATTTCTTGGCACTCGAGCGGCTTCGTCTGTTTGTCCCGCAGCAGTATTTGTGAGCAGGGGAGCATCGCTGCCACCAGTTGTTCGCGGCCCTCGTAGGGTGAACACGTATAGTGAACAAATCCACAACGGCTAGAGGGTCCTTTACATACCTATGATAAACAAACAGTACCTCGTAGGTACGGAACCCTAAAAAAAAATGGCTTTATTGGCCGGGTATCCATTTACAACCTACCTATGAAATAAGACAAAAAATAACTGTCGCAAGCTCCTATCTCCGTGCAACCATCGAGTGTGAGTGAAACAACTTGGCAAAGGTTATTCCGTAAAACAATTATTTTTTTGTGATTTAACTACTTATTTACAGTTTTCGGACTTTTCCTTTGCTTATGCTCTAAGATACTGCTTCTTCCCAAATTGTATGATTCTAGGTCAACGGGAAGTACCCTATAGGTTTTGATTCCCTTTGGATTCCCTCGGAAGGAACCTTTTTTTTAACTGTATAGACACTTCTCCTGTCCTGAGAAACACTTCCAAAGTAGTAAAATGTGTCCCCCCCCCTGTAACTTCTAAAATAAGGGAATGATAAAACTAAAAAAAATATATGATGTACATTATCATATAAACTTCCACCGAAAATTGGTTTGAACGAGATCTAGTAAGTAGTTTTTTTTAATACGTCATAAATCACGGAACCCTTCATGGGCGAGTCCGACTCGCACTTGGCCGCTTTTTTTGAAATTCACCCATTTTACTTATTTGTGGTGGTAGTGTTATCCGCAGAGGTGGCGCCAATCTAAAATAATGCATACCTACCTAAATCTAGTTCATACAGTCTTTCTTAGTTTCGCTGTTTTTATTGAAATATGGTTTTATTAAGAACACTAGTTAGTTTAATTTAAGTACCTAACTGAAATAAAAACAAAGTTCAATTTCGTGTCCAATAAAACATTCGGTAAAGTATATTATTTATTTGGTATTAATTGACATATTTTTGTCACATTTTACTTAATCTACAGTTAAGTACCAAAGTTGTACCCGCCTTAGGCGCGGTTCATACAGAAGAGTCGTGGCGAGGATGTGTGACGGATAGTCAAAGTAACATAATATAAACCTTAATGGCAGGTCCACACGTTTGGCAAACCTCGCTAAGTCATCACAAATTCAAACGTGTTTTGAACATAAAGCATTTGCCTTGGTTTGTGTTTTGTGCTTGCGCTTGCGATCCACCCGATCGAGTGTCGGTTTTGACGCCCAAATTAAAGGAAGCTTGCCGACGCCCAAATTGAAAGAGTTGGCGATCCATCTACATGTTTGTGCGTCGTTAGTATCGCTTGCGCACTAGGTTAGATTTTTCGCTAGAACTGTACAGTCTCAGTACAGTCTCATACGTGTTTTTTGCGTAGCTGTCGAAAACACCTGAGAAGCTACGCAGAACTGCCGAGGAATATATCACTATATGTTTGAATTTTGGTTTTTTCGCCAGAACTATTGCTGGATTACCATGAAGTCATAGAACTTTGCAGTTTCGGACGTATTTGTGATCTTATAATCGAAAACTGCTGAGATGCTAACAGGTGTAATGTGAAGTTAGAAACTCATAAAAAAACGTTTTTTTCGCTAGAACTATTATTGTTTTTACCCTATATGATAGAACTTTGCAATTTTATATTTATTTGGGTACTAGCAAGCGAGAACTGCTGAGATGCTACTAGGCATAATGCGAAGTTAGCATCTCATTAGAGTTTTTTTTTAAAAGCCTGAATAGCGAACAGAACTATCGAACAAAATTATCAGGATTTGTAGATTTATTGGGGATGCTACTAGAACTGCGATTACTTTTTGAGGTTCCGGAAATTGATGAGATGCTTTACAGAACGGCGTGATAAGTTATAGCACATCATCGTGTGGTAAGATTTTTAGCCAGAACTATTGCTCTGTCACCTCAAGGCAGTAGAACTGTACAGTCCCATGCGTATTTGTTGCGTAGCCGTCGAAAACAGCTGAGATGCTAGGCAGAACGGCCTGATAAGTTGTAGCATATCACCGTGTGGTAATATTTTTTGCCAGAACTATTGCTCTGTCGTCTTCAGGCAGTAGAACTGTACAGTCCCATGCGTATTTGTTGCGTAGCCGTCGAAAACAGCTGAGATGCTAGGCAGAACGGCCTGATAAGTTATAGCATACCGCGTGGTAAGATTTTTCCCCAGAACTATTTGTCTGTCGCCTTCAGGCAGTAGAACTGTACAGTATCATACGTATTTGTTGCGTAGCCGTCGAAAACAGCTGAGATGCTATGCAGAACGGCCTGATAAGTTATACCATATGATCGTGTGGTAAGATTTTTCCCCAGAACTATTGCTCTGTCGTCTTCAGGCAGTAGAACTGTACAGTGTCATATGTATTTGTTGCGTAGCCGTCGAAAACAGCTGAGATGCTATGCAGAACTATGTTCTAGTATATAGCATATCACAAAATGTTTGAATTTTGTTTTTTTTTTTCACCAGAACTATTGCTGGGATGGTACCAAGGTATAGAACTTTGCAGTTCTGTACGTATTTGTGATTCAATAATCGAAAACTGCTGAGATGCTAACAGGTGTAATGTGAAGTTAGAAACTCATAAAAAAAAACGTTTTTTTCGCTAGAACTATTATTGTTTTTACCCTAAATGATAGAACTTTGCAGTTTTATATTTATTTAGGTACTAGCAAGCGAGAACTGCTGAGATGCTAATAGGCATAATGCGAAGTTAGCATCTCATTAGAGTTTTTTTTTAAAAAGCCTGAATAGCGAACAGAACTATCGAACAAAATTATCAGGATTTGTAGAACTATTGGGGATGCTACTAGAACTGCGATTACTTTTTGAGGTTCCGGAAATTGATGAGATGCTATACAGAACGGCGTGATAAGTTATAGCACATCATCGTGTGGTAAGACTTTTAGCCAGAACTATTGCTCTGTCACCTCAAGGCAGTAGAACTGTACAGTCCCATGCGTATTTGTTGCGTAGCCGTCGAAAACAGCTGAGATGCTAGGCAGAACGGCCTGATAAGTTATACCATATGATCGTGTAGTAAGATTTTTCGCCAGAACTATTCCTCTGTCGCGTTCAGGCAGTAGAATTGTATAGTATCATAGGTATTTGTTGCGTAGCCGTCGAAAACAGCTGAGATGCTATGCAGAACGGCCTGATAAGTTATACCATATGATCGTGTGGTAAGATTTTTCCCCAGAACTATTGCTTCAGGCAGTAGAACTGTAAAGTATCATACGTATTTGTTGCGTAGCCGTCGAAAACAGCTGAGATGCTACGCAGAACGGCCTGATAAGTTATAGCATATCATCGTGTGGTAAGATTTTTCCCCAGAACTATTACTCTGTCGCCTACAGGCAGTAGATTTGTACAGTATCATACGTACTTGTTGCGTAGCAGTCGAAAATAGCTGAGATGCTATGCAGAACGGCCTGATAAGTTATGGCATATCATCGTGTGGTAATATTTTTCGCCAGAACTATTGCTCTGTTGCCTTCAGGCAGTAGAACTGTACAGTATCATACGTATTTGTTGCGTAGCCGTCGAAAACAGCTGAGATGCTATGCAGAACTATGTAATAGTATAAAGCATATCACCAGATGTTTGAATTATGTTTTTTTTTTCACTAGAACTATTGCTGGGTTGTTACGAAGGTATAGAACTTTGCAGTTCTGTACGTATTTGTGATTCAATAATCGAGAACTGCTGAGATGCTAACAGGTGTAATGTGAAGTTAGAAACTCATTAAAAAAAAACGTTTTTTCGCTAGAACTATTACTGTGTTTACTCTAAATGATAGAACTTTGCAGTTTTATATGTACTTGGGTTCTAGCAATCGAGAACTGCTGAGATGCTAATAGGCATAATGCGAAGTTAGCATCTCATTTTAAATTTTTTTTAAAACCTGAAAAACGAACAGAACTATCGAAAAAAAATATCAGGAACTGTAGAACTATTGGGGATGCTACTAGAACTGCGATTACATTTTGAGATTCCGGAAATTGATATGCTAGGTTCACACACATATCTGCGGGCTTTTTTACTCGAGCCGAATCTCACCCAATCTCGTTGCGACAAATATCACGTAGGTAATATTTATTTTTCGCAACAGTGTAAAATTGCGAGTAAAGTCGGTTAAATTAAGTAAAACATCTCCAATACAAATATAAAATATAGGTGCTTACTCTTAAATAAAAATAATTAAGCAAATTACCTATGTTTTTTTATATAAGGCCAACGCACTCAAGTACAGATTAACGTATTTACACTAAAATTACGCATGTTGAAAAATCTCACGTGAGATTAGGGGGAGTGGGGATTGGGGAAGTGGTCGAGCCAAATCTCACGACGTCTCAACAAGGGGGGGAGGGGTCAAAAAATCGCCTCACGTAATTAATGGACGCCCCCAAATCGTATTGGTTATTTCTAACACATCTCTCCTCTCGTCTCTGTCGTCCTCTCTGTCTCGCCTCTGTCTAGTCCGGACCTTGTAAGTATGAAAGAAACAGAGATTTTGTATCTCGGCAGCTGTCAGTTTGCCCCGACTAATAAAAAATCCGACTTTAGCCTGTACTGTCACTATATCTATCTATAATTGTGGTGTATAACAGTATTTGTTGTATTCATGGCAGTAACTGGAATTAAATTTTAACCGAAACGTGGTTGAAATAGGATGCGCACCTAATGCATCGGCAACCCTATACCGCTAATGTGTTACGGATTTAACTCTAGATGTAGGTTTTATTATTACCGTACAGTAACCACTTTTATAAGATGTTTCAAATGAAATCACCCTGTATATTAGTCGTTAAGAATTTTGACGCCGCTTTATTTACGACGCGACTTTGTTCGGATAAAAGTATCCAATGCGTTAATCCAGGGTATAAGCTTCCATTCTAAATTTCATCCAAATCCGTCGAGCCGTTGAAGCGTGAAGGAGTAACAAACGTAGGTCAGGTAAAAGCTATTTTTTTTTATAGTTAGGGTGGGGTTATCTGATGGTTATCACCGCCGGCCCCTTGAGAAAGGAGTAGGCTCGTTTTTTGAAGATCCCTAAGTTGTATCGGTCCGGGAACGTTGCACACACACAAACTCTTAAAAAGAAAAGAATAGATAAAATAAGGAATGAGGAACTGACAGACGAGACGAAGCTGGAGGATGTAGCATACAAAATAATGCATCTTAAGTGGAAATGGGCAGGACAAGTTATAAGAACGCCCAAGGTTATTTGTACATCTTTTTGTACCTGGCCGAGGGTATTGTTACTGTTTGAGTGCCGATATCGTATTTATGTAGTATTTAATTTTAATTATTCAAATATAAATTTAAGAAGAACGAAGTCAGCATTGTACATAATTCGGAACAATTTAATCTGAGCAGTTGAACAGTCTTGTATTTCTTTGAATAAAGTGATTTTACCAAATACTAGGAAAAGTTATTAATTTGACAAGAGGCAGAAGTACTTCCCCAGGTTCCGGTACAATTGCGAACATCTGAGCTGCTACCTTATCACATGGTGGAGTTGCAGGGTAATATTTTATGGTATCAGGAAGGTGCTTATAATCCGGTAAAAAAAACTGGCGAAAAGTTTAATGGATTAACAGACTTTGAAGATTTCTTATTAGAGCAGTGGCTATAATTAAAGGACGGTTTGATAATGGTTGATCGAGAGAAACAGAGGGAGACAGTTTAAACGATGGATGGATGAAATCGTAGAGATGGCCGGCACGACGTGGACTGGAGTGGCAACAGTTAAGGAGAAATGGAGAAATTTGGGGGTGGCCTTTGACACAGAAATATAAATATGGTTACTGATTTTAAATCAAATTGTTAATGTATTTTTTCTGATTAACAGTTTATAAATATGTTATCTTATTACTATTATATATAAATTAGTTGATTAGAGTAGTGGATGTCTTTTCTTCTGACATAGGCCTGCTCTAAATAGAAGGCCTATATCGGCATACATTCGGTATGTAAAACCTTCCTCAAGAAATTCTCTAAGCATATCAGAAAGCTGCACCAAAATCCTTAAATATTAACAAGCATATATAAACCAACAAACACAATAAGCGACATTGATCTGTAATATTTATACCTAGATAAATAATAAACACTTCCATGCTGTTAATGTCTCTCTTTTATCTGTCCATCGTCAAAAGCTATTTTGAAGGTGAGACAGAACAGGGCTAAGTATGTATATTGGCTATGACATGTCTAGGAACCACCTTTGAAGCAACTTGAAGGTGTATAGCAGGTATTCTTTTGCAGTTGACTTTATAATATTGAATAGTTAGTGTCCATAGCACACGGAGTCTTGGTTTAAGAACTGAACTCGGGTACCTATTATCTTTTAAAGCCCCACAGAGACCTCTTCCTCGGATTCCCAGTTCCCTGTCTACAATCTCTAGCCTGTTTAGCTCTGGCCCTTTTAAAGTTAATTTATTTATGGCTCTACTATTTGTAGGTATATTATTGTACATTTCATTAATATACATTTCTTCTGTGTCATATTCATCGTCATATTAGTAACATAACTTATACAAAATATCATTTGTTTGCATCTGGTAACATCATCTTACCTTGGAAAACTGATAACATATGATAGTTAAGATTAAGAATGATAATTGATAAGTCAGTAAAGGATCATTTAGAATGTTGTTTCTTTATCATCAAATTATGGTACAGTTGAGTTGAAGATCACATTAATTCATAGCTAATGTAATAAGTGCTAACCATTGATGGTTTGTAGGAAATTGTTCAATAATACCTAAATAAGATTAGGTTTATGTTTTTCAACAAAATGACAGTAAAATATTGTATTATTAGTACCTACAGTGAAACTTCGTCATTGAGTACCGGGACAAAGCGAAAAAAAAAAAAAAAACATTAAAATATGTACCTAATTCAATAAAGGAAGTTCATAACAATACTAAGAAATAAAATGAATTATAATCATTAATAAAAGTAAATATCAAATTACAACTCACTTTTCAAAGGGCAAAGGTCTTTAAAAGGTTCTTTATAAAGGGCACTGTCTAATCTGTATGGAATGTAATTCAATATGCTGCATTAAAACCTGTTCAACTATTCAGGTTCTCAGACAGGTCCTTTTGCTATAATCGCTTGGCTGACTTAAAATAAACTCATTCACAGAGATTTCTCTTACGAAAAACAATTGAATCAGGCTACAATTTTTGATTGTGAAGTTGATATAATAAAAAACCCAGCGGCCTTAAATTTAACAAAACGTTCGAGCCATTTTTTTCTGCGTCAAAATGTCAAAGCACAATAGAAAGATGTTAAGCTGCGATAATAAAGAATATTCACGCGATTTGATACCAACCATTGTATTTATCTATTTTATTGTTGTATTACGGACACGACATTTCATGTTTTATGACAATGGCGATATTCATTATTTTATAAACACAAGCACGAAAATCGTCGATTACGTTTTATAATGATACCTACACGGCGCTACACAAAAGTATGAACACTATTATTTTTGAATACAAATTGCTTAATAATTGGATTTGGTACTTACTTATTGTTTTTTTGGAGGGTGGATGTTACTGGCTGATTAGAAAGATAGATTATTTTTTATTAGGGTATTTCCCGTAATAAGTGGGCAACGAAAAGACAAGTATGAGAAATAAAATTGAGCTTTGTTTACTAACCTTTTAACGACGGTAAGAAACCTTGAATGCACAACAAAACTTCTAGTACTATCATCACATTCACACACAAAAATCACTTTAGTTTTCAAAACACGTTTTAGTTAAAAAACTTTGGTAATGCAATAAAAACCGGTACGATATTGACCCGCTCCTTTATGGAACCATAGGGAAAATATGCATTTTTTATTAACTTATATCGATTCTATGCTACTCGCCCTTCTACAATCGTAAGCTCGCGTAGCGTTGTCTAAACGATCGAGATCGTTTATGTAACAATATAACCACAAGCACCTTAGTAATTTCATTAATAACACCTAAAAATCGATGCCACAACACAGTTCACTACAATTCGACCCAAAGACTGCGGCGGCGTGTGAAATTCATTATTTTACTACATAATAGTCGTATAATATAACGCGTGGTGACTGTCGCACATTCTATAAGGAATAAACAGTGTTAATAATCATTTTAAGGCTGTTAAAAACGATTCCCGAGGTCATTTTTCTGTGATATTGTATCAAACAATAAAAACGAAGAAGCACACGAGACGACCTTCTACTACGCGCGTTCACGATGACACTAAAGTCGAGATAGATGTCGCACTATTCGCCGCCATTATAGAAAATGGCGACCAACACCAGCCGTCAAATGCATGCAACGGAAACTTAACCTTAACTTAACCTACAGTAGGTTTAAAATAACCTAACTATTTGAAGTCGTTATAGAAGTTTTCGATTGTATAACACGACTAATTTAAAAACATCTAAACCACTTCCATTACAAGTTCTATGTGATGTGTTTTCAGAGCGTTACTATAATTTTCTTACATCTCGCTTTTTCTCGTTGTGACTTTTAAAGAAGAAGAGAGATGTGTATAATTCAAGTACGCGTGCGCGAGCCTTATCCAATTTGTTTCTTCGATAAAATTCGTTATGGCATGTTGGCCTTTAAGACGTTGTAATAAGACATATGAATTGTTATTGTAATTAGCTATATCGCCATATCCAAGTAATTAATCAAATTAATTTTTATTGTCCAACGACCAACTGTAACAGACGTTTTCGCACCTAAGTTTTATGGAACAAATATGTGCAAAAATAAGATTATTCGCGATTTGAAGCTATAGTAATAAATCTTACTGACTACAGCCAATCAAACGAGCTACAAGAACCTCGTTTTTAAAATACCCGAGTACGAAAATGAGGTTTGTGTTTAGTCGTCTCAAAGTGTTATATATTTTCTTAAAATTGCTAATCAAGACCCTACTTTTTAGGGTTCCGTAGCCAAATAGCCAAAAAGGGAACCCTTATGGATTCGTCATGTCTGTCTGTCTGTCCGTCCGTATGTCACAGCCACTTTTTTCCGAAACTATAAGAACTATGCTGTTGAGACTTGGTAAGTAGATGTATTCTGTGAACCGCATTAAGGTTTTCACACAAAAATCGAAAAAAAAAAACAGTATATTTTAGGGGTATACTGAGAACTGAAACTCATTTTTTTTTTTTCATCAATCCCATACGTGTGGGTTTTCTATGGATAGGTCTTCAAAAATAATATTGAGGTTTCTAATATCATTTTTTTCTAAACTGAATTTGCGCGAGACACTTCCATAGTGGTAAAATGTGTGTCCCCCCCCCCCCCCCCTATAACTTCTAAAATAAGAGAATGATAAAACTAAAAAAAATATACTTCCACTCCATGTAAACTTCCACCGAAAATTGGTGTGAACGAGATCTAGTAGGTAAGTAGTTCTTTTTAATAGGTACGTCATAAATCGTAAACCGCAATTTACCTTTACTTTTTTTTATTTTTAGGGTTCCATACCTACAAGGTACTGTTTCTTTTCATACGTAAGTACGGGACCCTCGGCGCGTGAGTCAGACTCGCACTTGACCGGTTTTTTTGATACTCGATGTTTTTTTTACAGATTTATTTATTTTTTCGGTCTCGGAAATTCAGAAAATTGCCCTGTAACATCCGGCATTTTGTATTTTTTATTAATTAAATAATAATAAGTAGAAACCCGAAGATACTCGCGAGATTGATGACCTATCTGACGCAAAGAAGAATGTACTTAGGTACATACATACATACTTACCTACATACAACTTACACGCGAAACACGTCACGTTTTTATAAGTAATGCATATTGTATTGTATTTTTAAATTGTTATTATTGTAAGTTCTATATTTTATGGGCCACCGTTGCCTAATTTAAATAAATACATAAATTAAAATTAAGATACTGCTGATTTGGTTGACAAATGACTTGCTGCTGAGTTTCTCGCGGCGGTTCGTCATGTCACCTTTCGAAGTAGATTCGGACATGCGAAAGAGCCCGTGTGGCCTAGGTACTTGGAAAATAGTAGTTTATGCAACGGTTGCATAATGATAGGCCTTAAAACACTAGTGCGGTTTTCATGAAACGAGCCGATAGGCGAGTTTCATAATAAGAACGCACGTGTGTTTTAAGGCCAAATTATGCAGAGTTGCATACATAACTTTATCTACACACATATTATAAATCCTCCATGATGGGTTCAGAAACAATATTTTCTGGCAACAAGTTATTTGTTGCAATCGTGGCTGCATATTTCCGATATCCGGCGCATTTTCACATCACACACACTCCGAGAAGACTACTTACTATTCATATTTTCAACTAAAATGTAAATTACAAACAACTTTTTCTATTCAATTCAACAAAATTCTACTTTCGTTCAGCAAAACGTCAACATAATGGCGGCGATACGATTTTTTTTTTAAATCATAGACAAACGGATGAAGTCTCTATTCTCACGTCACTCGAGATCAAATATTGTGCAGTTTATATTAAAAAAACATACTGAATTGACGTTTCGTATCAATAACTGTTTTATTATCTATGGATACTAGAATAGAGACCCACTTGAGTTTTGACAGCTGTTCCAAATTTAATCTCATTTCTTTACTAAAAACGATAAAGAAGTCATGTTATTTCTTTATCGCAGCACTGGTTTTTCCTAATTGGTTGTCAAAATGGTGGTCATTCCCTACGGTTTTTGATTAACCAATGGAGGTTTTATAATATGGGTGTAGATAATAAATATTTTCATTTTCATTTTCAGTTGTTCTACTTAGTTGAAACATCTTTTACATCGCGAACAGCCGCGCTTGCGGCGTGTTCTTTGTTCTTCGATTAAAGCCTAAACGGATAGGTACCTTTTTATTCCGCTCAGTCAGTTAATTGCTTAGCCGATGTTCGGAACAGATTTTGCGTATGTTTCCCGTGATAGAATTATAAACCGGAAATAATTTATAAATTTAATAAAAATCGCGCGCTGACGGTCCCGTAGGTACTTACTATGAAACAGATATTTTTAGTGTTTCTTTTAGGTACGTAACCGGTATTTTTGCACATATTTGTTAAAAAATAATAGAAATATGCTGACAAAATATTAAACAAGTTTGGAAATGCTTAAAAAAAGCCTTTACACATCCATTTTGGCCCTTTGCTTGGCTTTCCAAATTCGACCCAATTCCCCCCGCTCCCGTTTTCAATGAATTTAAATTATCTTTAAAGATTTTATTCCCGCAACGGGCACGCAAATTTTATATCTATTCCATACAAATTCATAACGTTAGTAGCTGCTCAGATAAATGGCTGTGACACACAGACGGACAGAATGAAATCTTACCATAACGGATCCTTTTAGGTACGGAACCCTAAAAATGCTAAAGGTAAATCAGATGTGGGAGTCGTTTGAGAACGTTGTTTCTTATACAAAATAGTATTTTGTACATATTTTCGAAATTTCGTATATCCGTGGGGTTGGTTTGACCACGGTTAGACGGAATTAGAATGTGGCGTACGTAGGGTTGATAAAAATCAAGATTTAAAAAAAAACGGATATATATGACTTAAATTGGATTTTAAGATTTAAATAAACTAACAGCCTGATCTTTTTTGAATTAGGAAGTCAGTTATTTATTTTCAAAAACAAAGCATATGTTTTGAATATTTAAATTATTACTAAAATTAACAAAAACATGTTATTTCAATAAATCGTTATTTTTTTTAAACAGTTAACAAGAAATATTATAAAATTATCAAAGATCAAAAAGTTCTTCTCAAAACCATTTTTTTTTTAAATACACACTGTCATTTTTGTCACACTTATTATCAAATACGAACAAAGAAAATAAAGTTGACACTTTTTGGCTGATTTTTCTTTCTTTCGCAGTAAAAAAGTATTTTATCTACACCCATATCATAAAACCTCCATTGGTTAATCAAAAACCGTAGGGAATGACCACCATTTTGACAACCAATTAGGAAAAACCAGTGCTGCGATAAAGAAATAACATGACTTCTTTATCGTTTTTAGTAAAGAAATGAGATTAAATTTGAAACAGCTGTCAAAACTCAAGTGGGTCTCTATTCTAGTATCCAATTATCCATAGATAATAAAACAGTTATTGATACGAAACGTCAATTCAGTATGTTTTTTTAATATAAACTGCACAATATTTGATCTCGAGTGACGTGAGAATAGAGACTTCATCCGTTTGTCTATGATTTAAAAAAAAAACGAACCGCCGTCATTATGTTGACGTTTTGCTGAACGAAAGTAGAATTTTGTTGAATTGAATAGAAAAAGTTGTTTGTAATTTACATTTTAGTTGAAAATATGAATAGTAAGTAGTCTTCTCGGAGTGTGTGTGATGTGAAAATGCGCCGGATATCGGAAATATGCAGCCACGATTGCAACAAATAACTTGTTGCCAGAAAATATTGTTTCTGAACACATCATGGAGGATTTATAATATGTGTGTAGATAAAGTTATGTATGCAACTCTGCATAATTTGGCCTTAAAACACACGTGCGATCTTATTATGAAACTCGCCTATCGGCTCGTTTCATGAAAACCGCACTAGTGTTTTAAGGCCTATCATTATGCAACCGTTGCATAAACTACTAATATCAATGAATTTTTTGGAAAAAATCCTTTATTTTAAACGCGATTTAAATCAATGCTTTAAATCTTTCGTTATTTGCTTATGTTATACCTAGTACCTATAAGTATTGACTTGAACTATGCGTATTTTTTTAACCGACTGCGGCAGAGTCCAAAAGGAGGGCAGTTTTGTACACAATGATAACGAGTTCCACTGTTTAATTACTAATCTTGAGTCCGATTCGTCTCCATTATATTATATTTATGTTGGGTTCAGTCTCTATTCGGTATTGCCTGTGCGATATCGCATATTATTTTGCTGCGATATGGTAGCTCTTATTAAGTAGAAAGCAAAGGCAGCTTAGGCCATATCGAAAAGAGGACTTGTTTGTGCGTCTTTATTGTGTTGTTCACAGACCAAAGATACAAGTTATCCTGATTTAGGCCGTTGAATGTGACGTTGTTAGTTTTATTAAAATTCAGTTAAAATGGATTTGCTGACCTTGTCTCCAGTTTACTACTACTACTACTGGCAAAACGAATACTGGGGCCAATTCGAAAGTGTTTTCACTAAATTTAGAAGTCGCTAAATTTGAAATAAGACGCGTTCGACTCGATTTTTAACCTTGGAGCTATACAAAATCGAGTTTGACGTTTCTTATTTTAAATTTAGGCAATCTTAAATTTAGCGGACACCGTTTCGAATTGGACCCATTGTCTTCATTTTGTACCTAACTAATGTTAAGGCCCAGGCAAACCAAACGCGTTTGCGGCGCGTCGGCGTTTCGAGCGCCCGTTTGCCCGAGCCTTTAATTTTGAATGATCTTTTTACTACAGTTCTCCGCCCAAATAGTGTGCAGTTAGTATAAGTACGTACATTATTAAATCATTTAGTAGTAATAAGTAAGTACCTAATTTTTGTAATCGACGATATTCAAAATACACACGTCATCAGCATCCTCCGAATCATGTTTATTATTTATTATAATATTGATCAATCTCTTGTCTGTGTGCATGGTATTATTTAATCTCTTCTTAAAACTTCTTCCTCATTATTCTGAATGCCAAATAACAAATAACCATTCAGCACGATGTAACTAACACTGCGGATTGAAGTAGCCGACGCCGCTTTTGGCTCGAGACGGCGGCTTCTTTGTGGCGGCATATCTAAGCATGCACACTAATTGAGCGGATAAACTGCAGAATGGTTACTAAATTGACAGCTAGTGCCATCTCTTGGCAAGTGTCTGAATAAAAGATTACATACTTGTCTAACAGTACTTACCAATTAGTTACGCCATTCGTCGCTAGGTGGTTCTTTAATATACTTTTGAAATATTGATATCTTTTCTCTTTAACAAAATAACTTCTTTTAAGAAAAACATCTATCGAACCGCCCCTTCCGCCTATAAATGTAACGTAATGAATTATTAAAGCCCATTGAAGTGGTAATTCGTCCCCCAATTGTTGGTTACAAAAGAGAATGTCACAGGCGATTCAGTTTGGCCGCTTTACTGTTCGTAAACACGCAAGGAGGGTGTTTTGATGTGGTTCCTAAATTATTTACCGTAGGTACCTAACATACGATCTATTATATTGCTCGCTTTTGTCTGCGTAGGATTCGCGCGTCTTTTCTTGATAAATGCTCTAGGAGTTAATATCATCTTTTTGGGAGTTAGACTTATGGTGCAGCTACACCTAAGTCTGACGCCCTTAATATTAACATGTGAATAAGTCTAAACTGTATGCATTTAGTACGTTTTTACACGTCCCAGCATTAGAAAAGTTTTGAGGAAAAGTAGCTACTTAGCTAAAAGTTCGTGTTTTACATTTGATTTGATGTTTTATTTCCTCGAGATAGTTACCTCAGTGAATCAGCACACAATGTGTGTTTACTCTTCTGTCTTATGAAGCATTCAAGTTTCGACGCGCTATGTATTTTGCATATTTCGACTGTAAGCAATATTAGTAGTAAACTTAGTGGCTAATATCTGTCATCATTTCAGATTTCAGCGCGATACCCGTAAACAATTGGCTTAAATAGCTCCAGTATCTAGGGCAAAAAACAGGCATAATTAATCAATGACATTGAGAAAAAAGGCGGGAAACTCCGAAGAAGGCGGTTGCGTTTTTTCCCTCTTAAATTTTCTAAAATAACTTTTTTGGTATTAATTGATCAGTAGGGTATATTTGCATTATTTATTTCAATAATCTTTGTTTTATAGTAGTTCTGTGTATTTTATACATCTATCTGGTAAGTCTTTATTTAGTTTGACATGGTCGAGGAAACTCCAGATCCAGGCGGAGGGCCGGTCCCTTCGCCTGGACATTTTGTTACAGTAGCTTCGAATGAATCTGGTATGGACACAGATTGTTCTGTGAGTAATAAAGCTCAAAAGCGTAGCCGTTTACAAAAAATGTGTAAGCACTGTAATAGAAAAAGAAGGAAGCATGGTTCCACCTCAAATGTTGAACCCACAGGTTGCCATTGCATGGGTCAAGAAAGAAATAATGAAGATACAGTTGTAGAAACTCCTCCACAACCTACTACTGCACCTCTTTCAATACCACAAAAATCATCACCAGTTGCAAGAACTGTGTATGATTCTACCGATGTTGCTCCTTACATTATTCATGTACAAAGGATTTCAGAGTCTCCTAATGATGGCACCACACTCCACCCTATCTCTTTGGGCAAACACTTAAGACGATATACATTCCGCAGTATTATTGATGGTAGTGTCAAGAGGATTGGTAGAAATAGATGTTCTATATCTTTTTCGAATTTTGCAGATGCCAATTCATTCATTTGCCATAGCTTTCTTAGTGAAAATAAATTAAAAGCATTTATACCTTCCTATAATGTGTCTCGGATGGGTGTAGTCCGTGGTGTCCCCACAGACCTTACTCCTGAAGAGATTATTGAAAATACTACAGTACCAAATAGGTCTGGTAAGATACTTAAAGTAAGGCGCATCAATTTTAAACAGATGATTGATGGAAACCCTGTTTGGAAACCAACCCAGACAGTGGTTGTAACATTTGATGGTCAAATACTTCCAAATCGCATTTTTATCTGTTATAATGCTTTAGATGTCCAGCTTTATACATATCCGACCATCCAATGCTACAATTGCTGTCACTTTGGACACACGAGGATCCAGTGTAGGTCTAAGCCACGCTGTTTTAAGTGTGGCAGAGAGCACTCTGGTGACTCATGTGCTGATGAAGATGGGGTATCATGCTGTCTGTGCGGAGGCATACACTTTGCCACTGATAAAGCTTGTCCAGAATTTGCTAGACAGCAAAAAATCAAATTTTCAATGGCTGACAAATCTATATCATATGCTGAGGCATCACAGCTTTATCCTCCATTGTCGAAATCCTATGCTGACATTGCAGCTACACCTAAAGATCAATCAACCCCTTACCCCAAAAATCATATCCAACCTTCTCCCTCAAGTTCATACAAAAAAACTATTTTTGCTAAGCCTCGACTACCACCTCAACGAATTCATGGATATAACCAAATAGAACATGAGAAATTGACAAAGCATCCTAGTTCTTCATTATCAAATGGTTGTGCATTGAAAGCTAATAAAACTCATTGTGAATTCAGTATATCTGATATAATTGCTCTTCTAAACACCATTATTCAGTCCAATGTAGTTGAACCGTACAACGTTGCTAAAATAATTAAAGCCATTAATGTACTCAATAACCACAATGGATCAGAACAGATCCAAAGCAGTTCAATGGAACTGCAGGAGTGTAATAAGTAAAAAGAGTGAAATTATATATTTAGTCAATAAGTATGATCCTTTTGTTATTGCTTTAGCTGAAACCTGGTTGAAACCAGGGTCACCATTTAAATTAAGTGGCTTCTCCTGCCTCAGAGATGATAGGTCTGATGGGTATGGAGGTGCTGCTCTTCTTATTAAAAATTCCTCTCACTTTTCTCAAGTTCCTTTACCTAGTAATGATAAGTTTTCTGCAGTTGCCTGTATTATCAATAAAATCTGTTTCCTTTCTATTTATATACCTAAACCTTGCCAACAAACCTTTAGTGATCTTGATGACTTGTTTACACATCTTCCGAAGCCTGTTGTTGTCATGGGAGATTTTAATGCTCAGCATAGAGCTTGGGGTAGCTCATTGACAAATTGTCATGGTGAGGACCTCCTAGACTTAATTGATAAACTTAATCTTTGTATAATTAATAAAGGCTCTCCTACGCGCCGCACGAATCCAACCGAAAATGATAGTGCAATAGACTTAACTATAACTTCTCCTTGCTTAGCTTCTACTATTACTTGGGACACTTTGCTATCTACATATGGTAGTGACCATTTCCCAATTTTATTAAATTTTACTGTTTTTAAGGTGAATAATATTCCAAGATCATCTCCTCGGATAAAGTATAAAATAATTGATGAGAAATGGAGTGATTTCAAGCATTATGTTGAGAATAAGATCCAATTGCTTCCTATGCATACTATATCGCAGGATGTGTTACCTTCTGCAGATCTTTTTACCAAAATTTTGATAGAGGCCGCTGATAATACCTTCCCCTTAAAAAAGAGTGCCACGGGTAAACTACCTTCTCCACCTTGGTGGGATAAAGAGTGTAGCATGGCTGTTGCTCAAAGAAAAGAGGTTGAGAAAAAGTATAATGCTAATATGTCTCAAGAAAACTTTAATGCGTTAACTGAAATCATTGCTAAAACTAAGAAACTATTAAAAGACAAGAAATTTGACGGCTGGAGGAGATTTTGTTTATCCATATCCCCTAATACTAAAGCCTCTGAAGTTTGGCGAAATTTACGGCGGTTTAGAACTGGAGTAAGTACATCTTCCAATTCGGTTATGTCTCCGTCTCTGAGCAATGCTTTTTTGGACCGTTTGGCCTCTCCAACGGTTCCTCATAGAGATCTGTGTGTCAACTTATTTTCCACGACACTTTCCTCATGTTGTTACGGTTTAGATGCCCCGTTCTCTTTAAACGAGCTGAAAGGTGTTTTATCACACACTACGGATACAGCCCCGGGTAAAGATGGCATTCCATATTCTTTTTATTCTCATCTCGGTGATGATGCACTGACATTCTTCTTAAATATTATTAATTCAGTCATGGTGACAGGTACCATACCGCCATCATGGAAATCTCAAATTGTGTTGCCATTTTTGAAACCAGATAAAAACCCAACAGATTCGATGTCCTATAGACCAATAGCTTTATCTCCAGTAATTATCAAAATTGTAGAGCATTTAGTTAAAAATAGGCTTGAATGGTATGTAGAAAGGCTTAACTTATTATCAAATAGTCAATATGGATTTAGAAGGGGTAGGAGTTCGATGGACAGCCTGAGTGTCTTTACTACAGATATCCGTATTGCGTTCTCACAAAATGACTCTGTAATTGCGGCGTTCTTAGATATAAAAGCAGCTTATGATAATGTTATAATTGAAGTCTTATTGAGAAAATTACATATTTTGAAAGTTCCTTCTCTATTAATAGTTTTTATTCAAAACATGTTATCTGGCCGTGAAATTATCTTAAACTCTTCTAGTCTAACAAGAATTGTCTGGAAGGGTCTGCCGCAGGGTTCAGTCCTGAGTCCTCTGCTCTATAATATTTACACTTATGATCTAGAAGCATCTATAAATCACTCTGTTAATATTTTACAGTATGCTGATGATTTGTTAATTTATGTTTCAAACAGTTCCCTTGAAAAAGCGTCTCTTCAATTGTCTGCTGCTTTAAATTCTCTTAAATCATGGTTAGATAAAAATGGCTTAGAGCTGTCTACCTCTAAAAGTACCATTGTGACTTTCACTCGTAAGCGTAACCCCGTTCCAGTAAACATCTATTATGATAACAAAATTATTCCTGAAAAGAGCCATGCGAAATTCTTGGGTGTTATATTAGACTCTAAGCTTACAGGATATCCACACTGTGATTATATAGTAACAAAATGTGAGAGGAATTTAAATTTATTAAGATGTCTAGCTGGGGTATGGTGGGGCGCTCATCCTTTTTCGCTGAAATTAATATACAATGCTATAATACGAAGTGTTCTAGACTATGGTACTTTTCTTCTAGAACCTTGTAGTGTATCAGCTTTAAAGAGATTAGATGGGATTCAATCAAAAGCAATGCGGATAGTTATGGGGGCGATGAAATCAAGTCCTCTTAATGCCCTTCAGGTAGAGTGTGGTGATTCTCCCTTAAACTTAAGACGACAATACCTATCCAATCGATTCTTTTTCCGATCTATACAGTTTTTTAATCATCAACTAATTCCCAAAATACATCATCTTTCAAATCTCATATCTACATCTTCTTATTGGAAATGTAAATCGCCTCCCTATTTGGTGAACAGCTATAAAAGATCTTTATCATTCTTAGCACCAACTTACCAAACTCGCCTGTTTCCCCTTTTCAACGGCCATTTTCAAGCCCTTGTAGTAAATCCAGATGTACTTTTTAATCTAAATATTGATCGTGATGATCCCCGTGCAAATGTGTATTTCAACTCCATTGTTGATGATAAATGGCATGGCTGGCATCAAATTTATACTGATGCTTCAAAACACTCCAAAACAGGTAATGTTGGTGTCGGTATTTTTCACAAACAGTTCAATATTGTACAACAAATTAAACTTCCACCCGAAGCTTCAGTCTTTACAGGAGAATGTTTTGGTATATTAAAAGCCTTGGAATACATTTTAATGATGAAACTAAAAAGAACCTTAATTTTCAGCGATTCAAAAAGATCACTCCAAACCCTTATTAAATTTCCTTTTAGATCCAATGTTCATTATCCCCTAATTATTGAATCAAAAAATAAGCTGTTTCAATGTTTGTCTGCTGGGTATTTAGTAAATTTTGCATGGGTTCCTAGCCACAGCAACATAGCTGGCAATGAGCGTGCGGATAAATTGGCAAATGAGGCCGTGGAGTGTGGTGACATGTATCCATATCATAATTTCTGTCACGATCTGGTTTCTCTTCCCGAGGTATATCTCAAAGAATCTTGGGGTGCATCTTGGGAAGAGACCAGTAATTTTAAAGGCAAATATTACAAAAATATTCAAAGTGTAATACCAATAAAGCCTTGGTTTCATAAAATTAAGTTAGGCAAAAGAGCAACAACGGTATTAATTAGAATGCGGCTAGGTCATACCTGTATTCCAGCCCATCTGGCGAGAATGAAAATCATATGTAGTCCTGCTTGCGAGTGTGGAGAAGCGTTTTGCGACCTTAATCATATTTTCTTTTCATGTGGCAGGTATGATCATCTTCCTTTTTTAGAAAATCTGGTTTCCCTTCATGTACCTCTCCCTACTAATATTAACATCCTTCTTTCCTCAGTAGATCCCTTAATCTATCAGTCGTTAGCAACATTCATAAATGAAAATGATATTAAAATTTGATTTTTTGTTCTATTCCTATTTTTATGGCCTTTTTATATATTCATTGTATTTATTCTACTTAGTAAATTATGTATATTCCTACTATCTTATCCTACTGATCCATGTTCCTTAGATATTTGTTATTTAATTTTTCCGCGTTATTGTTTCCCTAATTTTTCTCCTGAGTAAACAAAAAAAAAAAAAAAAGAATTAGAAAGTTAAAACTTGACGTATGGCTAAAGCATAAGTCGTGCGGAGCCAAAACGGAAGAAAAAAAAAAAAAAAAAAATCAATGACATTTGCCATTGTCAAACTAGTCAGTCCGTTAAAAACTTGTAAACATTGAGTTATTTTATTTAAATTATCATATCATTGTTGTTTAAGTAAAATGGACAAAGAACTACTGAGACCAAAACGGCAAAAGAACTGTACAAAAGAAGAATTACTACATTTGGATAAAAATGTACAATACCAAAACATATATGAATTTTAAAATCTTAACCTGTACGAGAACAGTTTGTTATTAACAAATCTTTCATTTCAGGAGTTGGTGGAAACGATAATACGGTTAGAAGCGCATAACGCACAGTTAAAGAATATAATCAGTAAAAATTTGTCTGGTGACGAAGCAAGTGAAAATAAAAGGCAAAAACCATTTGATTTCAGCAAGTAAGTATCATAGCTATTATTGAGTTAAGTACGTGTGCTTTTGTTACTAATATATATCGAGAATGACTAATGTGCTGAACTGGTATATTGGTTGTTTTTTGCAACACCCATTAGAGAGGTTCGCATACAAAAATGTGGAACTTACAGTACAAAGATATTTCCGCAGCCCTTTTTCGACTGCATTATTTTAAAAAACTTGCAATTTAGCTTAGACCCATTTTTAACTTTACTGGATATATTTTTTCCAGTTGTAACTATCGCAGAGTCCTTCTCCGCATACTATACTTCGGCTGGCAGTACCAAGGCCTCGCTGTGCAGGAAGACACAAACCAGACCATTGAACACCATCTGTTCCATGCCCTGAAGACATCCTGCTTGATAGAGAGTCGGGAGACATCACAGTATCATCGGAGTGGAAGAACCGATAAAGGAGTTAGTGCATTTGGACAGGTTTGTGAATGCTAATTTATTTAACGGTCAATATTTTTTAATCTGAACATAAGTAAGTCTTTGGTGTTATCAAAATTGTATGTGTGTATGTAGAGTCTTTATTGAACATCAAATACAACATAAAAACTTACGGAACTGATCAATTTAATTAGTATAAAGGAGAACTTATGCCTTTAACACATTCAGTGCCAAAAACCCGATATTGGGCTTTCTATTACTTTGTCGCCTCGCAGAACGACTCGCTGGTCAAGTGGTTATTTACTGATGAAATTCTATATTGGATCCAATTCGAAACGGTGTCCTCTTAATTAAAAATTTCCTAAACTTAAATTAAGAAACGACATTTTTGTATAGCATGTTTGACGTTTCTTGTTTTTAGTTTAGTGACTTTTAAATTTAGCAGACACACTTTGGAATAGGCTTGGCTTTGGGTGGGTAATTTTTTCTGAGTAGAGATTCAAAAGTGTAACTTTAAAACTTTAATAGTCTTCGAGAAAAGTGACTGTGACATCAACGGTCAATGGTTGGTTCCTAGTTTGACTTCAAAACCCTAAAAAAGACAGGAATAGGAATAAATAATTAACATGTATATTACTCTTTATGTGTTGTATTTTTGTTAACCTTTTACAGCTCATCCATTTCGATTTTGACGTAAAAATACAAAAAAAAAATAACGGAACTCTTCAATTTTCAGGTCATCTCAATATCTCTTCGTAGTAAGCTGCCACCTGGTAATGCTGACATATCAAAAGAGATACCGTATTGCAAGATAATAAACAGGCTCCTGCCCAAGGAAATTAAAGCTGTGGCGTGGATGCCCATACCAGATGATAAACCAGAATATAGTGCAAGGTACAGTCACCAGGAAAGGAACCAGGTCACGTGTTGTAGAAATTTTTAAATGAGTTGACCAGATTTCTTTATATTTAGCAACTAGCGCGACCTTTTGTTCACATGGCAACTATTAGGATGAAAAGTATCCTATATCCCAGTATGAAAAGTATAGTATCCTATGTACTCCAAGAGTAGTTTTCTTCTAAAATAAGAGTAGCCTAAGTTATTTCTTATAGTATCAGCTATCTGCGAGTGAAACTCCTGTCAACATCAGTTCAGCTGTTTCGGAGATTAGCCAGAACAAACAGACGGATTTTTTTTGTTATAAGTACCGTATGTACTTTCATATGCATTTAGTAAAAAGCTTTTATTTTGACATTACAAACCGACACTTCAATTTTATTTATTTGTATAGATTTAATTTGCACAATAATCTCTCAAGATTAATCCCCTTTTAAATTAATTTGTGAGTATAATCTAACCATAGAAATATATCTTAGTAAGGAACTGCCCTACGCGATTTTCGCGATGCTCACTTTTTTGGTGTCAAATGACACCATCGCACACTCGGTAAATATTGCCGACATCGGCGTTCTTATTGCATTAAAGAAAGGTCCATTATTGGCTGATTCATGCGTTTTGTTTTTGTGGTTCGTAGCTCCTAGCGAACGATGAAAGACAGCGATGAATCAGACAAAATAAGACTGTGAAAATGTCATAAGAAGTAAGACGTCGGCAATAGAACTTCGTAGTTTATAAACATGTAAATAGATGGCATTACCGTGACGAACTAATCCATTTGTTCAACGCAGTTGTATTGAACGCCATATCCTTTTGAGATTGTTGCATCTCACAGATTTTTTCTTTTAATCCATTAAAAATCGAAAACCTATTAGAAGTCTATGGTATTTAAAGTAACATCGGAAATTTCATATATGCAATCACAGAACCCTCTCCACGCGAGTTTAACTCGGACTTGTCGGGTTTTTAAGTATTCGTTTTCTGCAATATCTGAACCTGACTAGAGAGACTTCATACAGTTCTCTATACTATATTCAAAGTTTTTCATATTTGTTGATTAATCAACAATCGAGTTTTTTTTTATTCAGTCTTAATAATTATTATTTATTGCTTATTATACTTTGTAATGTTTATGTTTAATTTTATTTGGGTTTTTATATATGATGTAAAATCAATGTTTTGACTTGAAAAGATGATTTTCTGCTGAGTTTCTTGCGGTGCTTCTCAGTAATGATGGTCCTGTCCGAAGCGCTGGTAGATTCAACCCGTTTTAATTTGTTCATGTGACAAGTAAAAGAGCCCACTAGTGGCCAATTAGCTGAATGAAAATAATAAAATATTATGTCGAGTAAATCAGACTTTACTTTTAGACTAGAAATTTTGATTTTGTAAATGTTTAGAAGGTACGTACGTGTACGATTGTGGGGGGGCTCATGTGACCCCCCCCCCCCCCTTCGGACCGCGCTTGGATTCGACATACCATTAAAGCCTTCACTTGCAGCTCGGGTTTCTAATATCTGTCTGCAATGCTTTCTTACCTCCCTCACAACACAATATCTTCCTTACAGATTCGACTGCACCAAACGCCAATACAAATACTACTTCCCCCGCGCTTCTCTAGATCTTGACTCAATGCGCGACGCGTGCGCAAGGCTGGTTGGCTCGCACGACTTCCGCCATCTTTGCAAGATGGACGTCGGGAATGGCGTCACGGTTTTCATAAGGAATGTTCTTCGAGCGGAGATAGTGTCGATCGGAGAGGGGGAGGGGGCCAGTCGTAAGTAGTAGTATTTTGAACGAGTGTGTTAGAAGACCGAGGAAAAGGCGAGGACTTTTTAACTGCAGAGCAGAGTATTAAGTGATTGGTGGCTAGGACTGCGGAGACAGGAAGCTCCTGACGATGCGTGCAGAATCCAGGAGTACCGCATTCCACCTAGCGAGAGCCGCTTGAGATGGTGGTCGAGGTTCTTTGCAATCAGTCCAATCACTTTAAAATATGCTCTTTCAAAATCTTAACTTGTAAATCTTACAATATATTTATATAAAATCCAAAAACTCTACTGTATTTAACCGCTAAAAAGAAGGAAACAAGAAATTGATTCCCGCACCCATTGGGGTCGATATGGAAATAGCCATTGGTGACTTCGAATAGCTATCATAGGAATTTACGGTGAGTCACGGACTGCTATTACCATATCTACACCGATGGGTGCGGCAGAGTCAAAACTGCAATTGGAATTTTGTTATATATTAAGTATTTATATTTTTTGTTAAATAATATACCAAATGTCACTACCACAATTAAGACGAATCTAATGACACCTCATATGCTAAAATACATCAAGCCGTTTAGGCTACCCGACGTGCCAAATAAACGGACATACATTATGTGCACTCGAAAAACATTACACTCTTTCTGGCGCAGTCGGGTAAAAATAACTATATTTAAGCAGTATAAATTGCCAATGCAGTTAGCCTAGTTGGTACTGACCCTACCTCCGAAGCTAGCGGTCCCGGGTTCGATCCCCGGTAAGTGCAAATATTTGTGTGATAAGCACGAATGTTTGTCCTTGAGTCTTGGATGTTTCCTATGTATTTAAGTATTAATTTATCTACATATATAAGTATGAAGTGTGATGTTAGTATATCGTCGTCTAGCCCATAGAGCCTACTTCGGAACTAGAAAGATTTATATAAAGATTGTCCACTCATTTATTTATTATTTATTTATTTATCAATACATTTAAAACAGTACCGTGACTCACTTAAAGACAACGCACAGCCTAAACGGGTGGTCCTAGAGGTTTGAAATATGGAGGAGACATTCCTCGAGTACCCTAGAGGTGCACTAAGGAGGAATTTCTTGAAATTCCATCCCTAAAGGGGCGAAAAGAGCGGGCGAAGCTGTGGCGGGTCCACTAGTTATAAATATAAATGCACTGTTAAATTAAGCAGGGATCAAGGTATTGGTGGTTACGGCTGAGGACCAAGGAATCTCCGGACAACTATTGAGCGTACTCCTTTTTCAGCCTTCTCGATGTACTACCTCCTGATAGAAGGGAACGCATTCCTCTGGCACCAGATACGCTGCATCATGGGTGTCCTACTCCTCGTGGGCCAGGGGAGGGAGACACCTGACGTTATCAGCCAACTGCTCGATATTGACGAACATCCCAGGTACATCATGCACACACAATCAATATATACCTTATAAAACACTACCGTGACTCGCTTATAGACAATGCACAGCCTATATGGGGTGATCCTAGATGTTTGAAATTAGGACTAGACATTCCTCGAGTACCCTAGATGTGCACTGAGGGATTTTTTTGGAATTCCATCTCTAAAAGGGTGAAAAGGGTGATAAAGTTTGTATGAATAATACCGCGGGCGAAGCTGTGGCGGGTTCACTAGTTTAAATAAATAATTTGTTAAACCGTTGAAATTTTGTTTAGTAAACAAAAGCTTTTATAGCTCGTATGTATGTCTGTCTGTCTGTCCGTCCGTCCATCCGTCCGTCTGTCTGTCTGTCTGTCTTTCACTACAACAGGACCAACTGGGAGGTATACCCTATAGATTAAAAAGAATCATCCAAATTGGTCCAGCCCACTCCGAGTAATCGGGGAACATGCATAAAAAAAGGTTCTGTCGAATTGAGAACCTCCTTTTTTGAAGTCAGTTAATAAAATAAAGTTAATTTTAATTTAATAACTGGCGTTACTTTCGTTTATTAAAATTGGCTTTTTATTTTGTTTAATCCTATTTCTGATCCAAGGTTTTACTCACTATCCGGCATTTGGCCGGATAGTAAAATTATGGCCGGATAGGCCGGATATCGGGTATCCGTTGCATCTCTAAAATTAATAAACTTCTTTTCAGAAAACCCCAGTACAACATGGCGCTAGACGTCCCGCTAAACCTGTTTCACTGCAGCTACGATTTGGAACAAACTGACCAGTGGATCTACGATAGGGAGGAGTTGAAAACGACCATAGTTGCACTGCAGAGCGAATGGACCCTGCACAATGTTAAGTAAGTTAAAAATAAATTAGTCGATGACTATACTCTATTCCAGGGGTCACCAATTAGTTTCGCTCGTCGAAAAACTGAATCGACAAAAAGCTCTATAATAATTGAACCTGCTCACAAAATTTCACGAGAATCGGTTGAGAACTGCGACCTGTAGACGAGAACAAATGGACAGACGCCGGACAACCGACGGACATACGAAAGCATTTTTGCCCAAGCTGAAGCGGAGACGCTTCGCTCGCTCGGTCGGTATTTTTTTACATATCAGTGAGAAAAATGACATTTTGTGTTGCGGACTAACTGTCTGAAGTTGTAGTAAAATTGGTGCAAGCTAATATAGCTATATTGGTTCAATCGTTACTTCGCCCGGCCGTTTTCTAATTGACGTCAGCAAAGATAATGCGGGGGATACATTTTTATTAAATTACGTACTCTGTAGTGCAAGTTGCTGTGTTCTCGACTTTGCAAAGGTTACACCGTTTAACTTTTTTTTTATGTGATGTAATTACAAATTCATGGTTTTTGGACTTTTTCCTTTACTTGTGCTGTAAGACACTGCTTCTTGCCAAATTTCATGATTCTAGGTCATTCATTTATTTTTGATTTAAATACTATGAAAATAAATTCCAGATCAACAATGATTCAAGACTCGCTACAACAATTAGAAAAGGAGTACGCGAATTTATGTAAGAGTGAGATGGGATTATCCGACACTGACGCGTTGGAAAGAGACAGGATCACAGATCACGCCGATTGCTTACTGCAGGGTGTCAAACCAAAGGTGTACAAGCCGCTTTTGAAAAGAGATACTTGTTGTAAGTATAAAAAATTGCTCTGCACCCTACATATACTAGTGGCTCCGTGAGCTGTAGACCTCGCGACAAACTTAACTTTGCCGTTGGAAAACTGATATCCCCATAAATCGAAATAGATCGTGTCAGTTTACCAACACCGCAAATAAGTTTGTAATCGCAAAACCCCCATATCTCCGCCATTTTGTAAAAAATCGAAAAACTGAACCGACAAAAAAAATCTGTATAATTATCGAAACTGCTCACAAAATTTCACAAGAATCGGTTGAGAACTGCGACCTGTAGACGAGAACAAATGGACAGACGCCGGACAGCCGACGGACATCCGCCGGACATACGAAAGCCTTTTTGCCCAAGCTGAAACGGGGACACTTCGCTCGCTTCGCTCGCTCGGTCGATTATTAATGCAAAAGTGTGTGGTTGTATGTGTAAACTTCGTCATTTGCTGGTTCTTCTAGTTTGTATCCATTGTTTTTTTTTCAGCAAGCCTCGAAGAACGAATCGAGTATTATAAGAAGAAAAGAAAATTTCAACCCGATGAGAAAAAGCTTGAAGCGTAAATTAAATAAAACGATTATTTTAAGCTATATATATATTATGTTTACTCTCTATTTTTTTCTTATTCCCTATGCAATAAAGGCTGTAATTAATTTCCGGTCTGTTAACTATTTTGACTGTGGAAATTTTATATGTCGCAAAGGACATTTAGACATTTCGTCAAAATGTCCCTTATGACAAATGTCGTAATGGTTATTTTGCACATTTCCTCAAAATGTCCCTTACGACATTTGAAATTTCCACAGTTGATTTGATCATGGATACTGCATAACACTAGGTGACGTTGTTACGGGCGTTGATCAAGAGCTAATATAATAATATTATAAACATTTTTTATGATTAATTAAATTATTCAATGTCCGCCTGTACGGTCGCATTTTTTTATCTTTATGTGCGGTTAGTTTACATTTTTGTACACAGCGCCATCTCTTGTCCAGTAGTAAAAACAGAAGCAGCTGTAAAAACGCTCCTGAAGAATCCCTTAAACTTTGAACACGGCTAATTTATTACTTTAAGCCTTAAAGTAATAAATTAACCGTGTTCAAATTCAGGTTTTTACAGCTGCCTATTCAGAACTGACAATCGCCCTCTGTTACTTCGGAAATAATCCGAAGCTACAAAAACCCAGTTAAACTAGATAGCGCCACCATCGTAGCCAGCGAAGTATCCATTCAAATACAACAAAAAGGAATAATTTATTGAGCAAAATGGCACGTGTAGTGAGCTTATACAAATCGTTTGCGAAAACTACTAGCTTTTCGAAGTAAACCATTATTGTTTGAATGAATTGCAGGCGTAGTTTAAGAAATTCACAGATAGATGGCGTCACAACTTCTTAGGAACACTCGATTGAGAGTCCTCTTGATTTATTCGTCCATGGTTTATTCAAAAAGGTAGGTTTCGTCCCGGAGGAAAAATGTTATAAAACCTACTTTATTATTAAGTGTAGTATGTGTGCAGTGGTTTTAATAGCTCGGTGATTAAGGGCTATTGTTCCACATTTCAATCAAAGCCAGTATGCGCTGTATACGTTTTGTTTGAAATCGAATAAAATTAACAGTAATATTTTAACACGCTGCAATCGATCATAGAGCCTGACAGGGCGGCTAATTACACGCGAGTTGCTTTGGCATTATTAGCAATTTTACTCGTAATTAGCTAACTTAATTATGACACTTTGAAAACAAAGTAGGATTATGCCATTGACGCAATCGACCTCTACCGCCTTCAATTTGTAGCCGTAATCGTCGCTGTAATTATAATGGCATTGTAAGTGCATTGAACACTATCGGCTCGTCTGAACCGGCTGTGGTAGGCCACTTCACTATGCCGTTGCGAACAGTAAACAGTATTAGAAGGCCGCTTCGAGCGGGCAGCGGTCCGACACGCGAACTATACAAAACGAATTGAATCCAACGAAATACGAATTATATTAAAACTACGCGGTTTCAAGGCTCAATAACTAATTCCATGATAAACATAATTGTTTTCAAAAAAAAAGTCCCGTATTAACCGGCTAAATATTATACCTGGTGGCAACGATACTTTTTTCGAATGGTCGGTGCCTATTAATAAAGTCGGCTTATAATTGTTTGACACTTTTTGACAGTTCAATGAAAATATTTACGTCATATACTTTTCCCGAAGTTTTTATTAGTTTGTTATGCAGCAAAACATGTAAAATTGTTGAAACTTAGTGATCAGTGACTGGATACATAATGTAGTGTTTCGCAAAAGTGGATAAGGTGTGTATACTTATCCTTCATGTTACATTATAGTACGACTAATGTTAATTAAATCACGCCGCGCCCAAAGCAATCTAAAGTTTGTATTTTACTGATATTTTCATAATTCCCTTAGTAAAGTAGTTAGTTGCTTTGTAGGAAGGGAGGGACCAGTCTTGCCTTGTAATTTTTTAAACGTAACCTTAAATCCTGTTTAAATATAACTAGACTTGATAGATATAGGAGTGGCGATTCTGCATAAAAAAAATAAGTCTTCTATATTTATGTTCACTATAGATTTTGAAGTCAAGTTTAAATGAAATTTACAAATCAACTTTAATGTTTAGTGATAAAAACAATAATTATTATAAAATACCCTTTACTTCAGTCATCAAATACTGAGACTAACATACATATTAAAATATGACTTAAAAAGTAATTAAATTAAACTAAATGGCTTTAATTATCAAAATGTTGACAGAAAGAATCTTAAATATGTTTCATGAAAATTAACTATGTGTTTTTGAATATTTGTAACAATAATTTAATAAAATATATGGACCACAACTTTGATGGCAGTTCCATGTGAAAGACATGTTGGTGTTTTAGCAGTCCAAACCAGTAAAAAAAGTCCTTTGTCATGGTTTAAAAAACCATGGTGCTTTGAAGTGCTGTGCGATTAATAATCACGGACTGAACCTTCTGTAAATTGTATCGGTCAGTAGAAGGCTATTGAGGCTATAATCTACTTAAAGAAATGGCTCGGGATAGATTTAGTCTCTTGCAAGCTAAGTTTAAAAGTTAATTTATGAAATCCTGTTGCAAAACATCAGTACGAAATCTAAGCGATGCTGAACCATGCTTTTGTAACTAGCTTTGTTATAATGTAGCCTAAATTATGATTTGTCTTGAATAGATAAAAATAAAATCAAGATCAATCTTGTACATAAAATCTTGAGCATACTTGAATCTTTATCATGCAAGAGTCAATCCATCATCCATATTCGAAATATGGAAAGTAAAGTCAGGGACTAAGTTAGAATATGCATATGCTAAAAATACCTACTCACTTCTAATGTATACTATAATAAAGTCCAAAAGTGCTGCGCAATTTCGTTCAATATATTTTTCTTTGGTATTCAACTTTGACACATACCACTGCTAGACGTAATCTCCCTGCAAAACAGATTTGGCCGTAGTCCTTGCGGGCCTAGTGTGAAATAGAGGCTTGAGTACCAGTCATTGTCTTACTAAAGCTTTTCCCGTTCCTAATTCAGGGTACACTTTAACCATGATCCCAGTGCAGTGGAGCGACTGCCGTTTGACCTCCGTAACCTTTTTGACAGGGGGAACTAGACAATTTGGATCATGCCTACACATTTTGTTACATAAATGTGCAGGTTCCGTCACAATGTTTTTGCTCACCGCAAGAGTATCTGTTACTGCAATTCGCTGGTAGATAATTTACATAAGTTAGAAAAACTCATTGGTACATGGCAACCACTTGGATTTGAACCTGGTATGTCTTGATCATGAATTGACATCCTTAGCCACTAGGCCACCGACGATCTGAAGGCTTGAACATCAGTTTTTAATAGTTTCATGAAAACGTCTTTTGTTACAGATATGTCCACAAACTTCAATAAAAAACCACATGAAATAACCATCATTATAGCCACCATAACAGTAATTATGTGAATTTAATTTTGCCTAATCCAGTTATTTTTAATACTTTCAAAGTTTTAACTATGTGATAAGGATTGTTCTTAATTTTCTAAGGCCAGTACTAGGATTAAATCTAATTTTATTATCATACTAAAATGGTGCTTCAGGATGGCAGTACATTGGAAAGACTGACTTTATTCAGTAAGTATGAATTTGCATTACTTTTTAGATACTAAAACAAATTTATTAATAGCAATAAAAAAAACTGCTGAACTGAATTTGATGAAATTTGGCAAATATCTACTTTTTAGGATTTGGAGAAGGTTAGGATACTTATTGACTGGAAAATTGCATTCAATGCGGACGAAGTCGCGGGCAAAAGTTGGTCAACTGTAAAAAGAGACTAAACGCGCGTCGAGCGCGCGTGAAAATGTCCGCACACTTTTAACCTGTCTGCAGCGAAAAAAGGTTCTGTATAACACTAAGCCTAATTAGCATTTTTTCCAACAGATTTCGTGCCCGGCGTATACCTAAGCACGAGTGCGGTCTCCAAAAACGGCGCTTAATGGTTTTCATGGTGAGTTTATATTTTATTTATTGAAAGTACGATACAAATGAATGCAAAAAAGCGGACAAGTGCGAGTTTAACTCGCGTGGAGAGCGTTCCATGATTATATGAAATTTCCTGTTATTTTAAATACCATAGACTTCTTATAGGTTTTCCTGTAATCTATAGGTAAGTAAAGAACTATTTTCAGTATTTTAGGCCCAGTGGTTTCGGAGATAAGGGGGGGGGGGACATGTATGCCGAAAAGCGCTAATAAGTGGTCATCCATAATTACGTCATACGAATTTCATGATTTTTGTCACAGGGGGGTCACATTTGGGTAAATATAACGACCCTCCCCCCCAGGACTAACTATCTCCATACAGAATGGCATGAAAATCGGTTCAGCAGTTAACTGAAAACGCCAAGATTACTTACATAAAAGACATCAACGGGCTCTCATCGGGTCGGGCCGTCAAGTGCGAGTCTGACTCACCAAAGTTCCCGTACTTACCTATGAAAGCACCTACCGACCTTTTAGATACGGAACCCTAAAAATGAAACACGCGTGGTAACTTTATCGTATCTCTCACGAGCAAGTCCAAATATTATTCTTTGACTTTTCTTTTGATTTTAGTTTGTGACTAAATTCATTTTAGTTTTTCCTAATTATATTTTATCATCTTGTCATCTTATCATCTTTATAGACCTATAGACTGCCAAATTTTATCATAAAAATGCGTCTTAACAGCTAGACTAAAGGGATTGTATAATTTGGTCCGGAACCCTAAAACTCATACGCGATATCACTTAAGCAATTTTGAATAGAGGCCCAGACGGATATGTCCGACATTGGCGCTCAAAGTGTCACACAAAGTCACTATACAGCATGATTAATTTTTAACGTTAAGGCCGGGAGCATAGCTAAATAAAGAGATCTTACTTCGTAATGAAGTGAGTTTACAGTTGTAGAGTAAGGTCAACAGACCATCATTAATCTCCGTTGCAAAATAGACTCATCTTAGGTTGCATATAATCTGATCATTAGCATAGTCGCTCTCGAAATATGCACTTTATTTTGAGGGAAGCAAAGTTGTTATTGCCACTTCAGGTTCGAGTGTGATACGATTTTGAGAAAATCGACAGTCGAAGTAACGTGATAATAGCTTAGTTCCTATGTTTGTAAAAACCAGAAGGCGAGGACGCCCAGCTGGAAACCCTTGGTATTAATTTAAAACTAGTGGCTACGTGAGCTGAAGACCTCGCGACAAACTTAACTTTGCCGTTGGAAAAGTGATGTAGGTCGAGTCAGTTTACCAACACCGCAAATAAGTTTGTAATTGCAAAAACCCTCATATCTCCGCCATTTTGAAAAATTTCGAAAAACTGAATCGACAAAAACATTCTATATAATAATCGAAACTGCTCACAAAATTTCACGCGAATCGATTAAGAACTGCGACCTGGAGACGAGAACAAATGGACAGACGCCGGACATCCGCTGGACATACGAAAGCATTTTTGCCGAAGCTGAAACGGAGACGCTTCGCTCGCTTTGCTCGCTCGGTCGATTATAGACAAGGAAAGGATAAACGTAGAATTTTAATAGTCAGTTTTTTAGGGTTCCTTACGTCATAACAAAAAAAACGCAATCCTTATAGGATCACTCGTGTGGCAGTCTGTCACAGCCAATTTCCTCCGAAACTACTGGACCGACTGAGTTGAAATTTGGTACACATATGAAGTCTGTGACCGCAACACGGACGCGTAACGTAAATAAATGAATTTTAAGTATGGGGGCTACTTTTGGGTGGATATAAGAAAATTTAAGAAAAGTTTTTAAATGATAGGGCTCGTTGTGAAAACCACAAACTCAGACCATGGCACTGAATACATTTAATTACTTGTCTATTACTGGCACCAGACCACCCAGCAACACAATTTGCATAAGTGCATAAATTACTGTAGGGCACTCCCATGCCAATCGGTAGGTACGATTGGTTGGATGGACAGAGACATCTAAAACTCGATCGTTTCATGACTTAATGTTAACAGATTTTTATAATTTTTACCCGACTACGGCGAAGCAAAAAGTAGGGTTACGCTTTTGACCAGTATGCATTTATGTGTAATGTAGCCGATGCGTATCGTATAAATAAACACTTCAAAACGTCAGGCTCAGCCGTCGCATACGTTTCTGTTTTTATTTTTTAAATTTACGTTTAAAAAACCGTTATATGTGCGCTGACCTGGATTGCGCAGAAATCAAATTTCGGATCTATTTGACATGTGCGAGCATTTTAAATACTTTTTCGCCGAGCGCTCAAAAAATGTGACGTCACCTGTAACATTCTATAAAACTTTTATGATGGGGGGATGTATTTTTTCCCTCGTGCAAAAGGGGCGGTGGACTAAGAAAGGTTGGGAACCACTGCTTTAGATCTACGCATTCGGCTAGAAATCAAACCTTACACATAAGTCATGCGGCAAAGGTATTATGCGGTTAGTATAAAGGCCATTGTTGCTTGAATCATGTCACTTTAAGTTGGTAGAACGGTATCAAGGCAACGATGCGCCGGCGCACTGGGTTAAGGTCAAAATGGCGGCGTGGGGTCATCAGATGATTGACGTGCTATGCGGTTAAAAAAAAAAAATATATGTTTATAAAATAATGCTGCTAATTTTATAATTGTGACTCATATTTTTATAATATTTATATTTACCATATTTGTTTTAAAGATTACTAAAATAGGGACTATCACCCGAATTTGCCGGCACAAAAATCTAAAAGCATTAATGCTAAAAGGAAGTTAGATAAACATTACAGGAAAAAAACAAAGTTCCAAAAGTTTTCGTTTTCGAGTTTTCGCTGTAGCATAAAGATATAGTGCGTGCGCGCTTCTTTTTATTTATGAAAATGAAAATATTTATATTCCAAGTAGGCCTTGTGGGCTCTTTCACATGCCTGAATCTACCAGCGCTTCGAAAGGTGACATCTGCTGAGAAGAAACGCCGCAAGAATATTTCTTAGGTACGGGACCCTCGGCTGGCACCTGTCCGATTTTTTTCTATCCTTGCATGGCAGGAAACAAGAGATTTATGGCGTTCACTCACGCAATAATCGACCAACTACCATCTTCCTTAGAAGGAGAGCTCGATATATTTATATTTTTTTTTAAATCGATATATATAAACAAGAACCTCCCCTTTTATGACTTGATTCATTCGTTTTTGGACATTGTATATAATTAAATTGTAACGAGTAACGACCAATAAATCAACCTAGAGATCTGCGTAAATCAAATCTATCCCAATTGCGCAGGCGGAGTGAAAGCGCCAAATGTTACGTTCCCACGATACAGTTCTGTGCGTGAGACCTCGATATAGGACGTAACAAGGTTTGACCAAACTGGTGCGATTCGCGCCCTAGTTTGACGTTGAAGACACACATCAACAGCGGTGTGTTTTTGCACAGACCATTATATTCTGACACCGCTTAACCTAACTTTTACTAGAAAATAAAGCTACTAAACTTGCGCGGCGCAGGTGAGCGTCAAGTTGGCGTACCCGTCGAAGATATCCAGGATCTGATGATCCCAAAAAATAGTACCTAAATAGTACCCAATTCAAAAAATAGTACGTTGTCGTAATGTCGGAGAGGCTTATAGCCCTGTTTAACGGGTACGATAACTTGCCGTCAAGCTGGCGTACCAAGTCTGGCTCCCCAGAAAGGTGCTTCTCCCAAAAAAATTGTTTATCCCAAAAAATAGTACTCCTAGCTCGCGAAGTCTCAACTTTGTAGATCTTATAGAAACAGATATTTCATACCAAACACGGGTAAAATATTGTGCATCGCCAAGCTGGCTTGCTCGGCCGAGATCACACAGGAAACCAATGAATTCCTAAACTAGCTATATATATACCAAATAATAGTATCTGAAATAGTACTCCTTCTACGACAAAAGATGAAAGAAAATTCAAGTGGAACTGTGAAATGAAAGACGAAATAGTATTTGTGTACTATATTTTGGGATCATGAGATCCTGGATATCTTCGACAGGTACGCAAACTTGACGCTCACCTGCGCGGGGGGTTCTTAGAGCGCTGTGATTGGTGCGTTCGAAGTTATGCGTAAAACCCCGAACGATCGCCACGACGACCGATCCTGTGCTGCATCCAGCGCAGTCCCGCAATTTACATCCAGAAAACAAATAAATAAAGGAAAGTATATGAAAAATGTTTGTTGCAGGATGAAAGGGAGGGCGCGGGGCGTCGGGAAGACGCCGTGCTGCCCGCCACGATGGAGGTAAGCGGCTTCAATCCTGGCCTAGACTAATTTATTGCGTTATTCCGATCAACCAGTCATGTGATTCTCTAATATCCAAAGCGTAACTTACTTCGGTGATTTTCTTTAGCTAAAATGTTTCGCCTTTGAGCTTCAAGCAAAGTGCGGTTGCTGTTTTTTTGAATAGAATAGAATACTCGTATATCAAGGTAGGGACAAATTCGGCCCACGTAAGCCACGTATGCAACGCATTATGACTCTTAAATTTGCATGCTTACACTTATCATACGCAACGAGAAAGAATCTTCTCAGTAGTTCCAGATATTACCACTAACGTTAACACTTTCGCGACCAAGAACACGGCTCCCGTGTCTTTTACGATACTTGATTTTGAGCTTGGTCGCGAAAGTGTTAACGTTAGTGGTAATATCTGGAACTACTGAGAAGATTCTAAAAAATATTTCACTTATAAGAAGCTACACTATCCCTGCGGCCCTAACATGCATGGCACAAAGATAAATTAGAACCGTTTATCTCTAAGTGCGTCTCTCTCACACTAGTGTCGACGAAAGAGATGGTCAGAGAGATAAACGGGTTTAACTTATCCCCGTATCTGGCATGCTAGAGCCGCAGAGGGAACACCTATGACGTGTTAAAAGTAGAATTAGATGGTCAAAAAAGTACTAAAGTTACTTTTTGAACCTAAGTAACATTATTACTAGTGGCTCCGTGAGCTGTAGACCTCGCGACAAACTTAACGTTGCCGTTGGAAAACTCTCATCCTCATACATCGATATAGGTCGGGTCAGTTTACCAACACCGCAAATAAGTTTGTAATTGCAAAAACCCCCATATCTCCGCCATTTTGAAAAATGTCGAAAAACTGAATCGACAAAAGAAATCTATGTAATTATCGAACCTGCTCACAAAATGTCACGAGAATCGGTTGAGAACTGCGACCTGTAGACGAGAACAAATGGACAGACGCCGGACAGCCGACGGACATCCGCTGGATATACGAAAGCATTTTTGCCCAAGCTGAAACGGAGACGCTTCGCTCGCTCGGTCGATTATTAATCACTGCTATATTGTTTTGAATTAAAGGACATTTCAAAACTGGTACAACGATAAATCCCCATTAAAGTACATTTTCAAAACAATCACTGCGGCCCATTTACGGCGCTCGATCGAAATCTTTACTATGGACTAATTACTTTGGGCTATACTACAGTAAATCAAATCAATGGGTCGTTAAACCCTTTAAAGGTATAGTTGACGCCTTACTGTCCACACTAATATTATCAATGCGAAAATTACTCTTGTCTGTCTGTTATCTGTTACGTTTTCACGGCTAAATTTGGTATGATGATCGTTTGATCACTAGGGAAGGACATAGGCTACTTTCGTACCTCAAAAGGAAAAAACGGAACCCTTATAAGATCACTGGTGTGTCTGTCTGTCTGTCTGTCTGTCCGTCTGTCCGTCTGTCCGTCTGTCCGTCTGTCCGTCTGTCCGTCTGTCCGTCTGTCCGTCTGTCCGTCTGTCCGTCTGTCCGTCTGTCCGTCTGTCCGTCTGTCCGTCTGTCCGTCTGTCCGTCTGTCACAGCCAATTTGGTATACACTACTGGACCGATTGAGTTGAAATTTGGTATACATATGTAAGTCGGTGACCGCAACACGGAAGTGCAACGTAAATAAATGAATTTTAAACATGGTGGCCACTTCTGGGGAGTAAATTGTAAAGTAAAAATAAAAAGTTTTGCAAACTATATCGTGTGACAGATCAAATGAAAAGGGCTCGTTGGGTGAATCTTAAATATATATAATTATTAGAATTTTAAGGTAAATTGTTTGGAAGTTAGTTAGGAAACTACTGGATCTAAAATTTTGAATAAAATATAGAGCATAGTTCTTTACCTATAGATTACAGGAAAACCTATTAGAAGTCTATGGTATTTTGAGTATAGTACTATTAAAATAAGTTAACCATTCGGCCATCCTCGGTCATTATCCCTCGTTTTTCACATAGAGTATATCAAATTACAGATATGACCTACCCGTTATCTTATTAAACACAATACAAAAGAAGGATATGAGCAACAAAACCTCCTTATAGCTCTAAAGTAAATGAAAACAACCAACATATAATAAAAACCTTTAAGTATATTGAAATACAAAAAATAATTAGTAAGAATTTTTTGACAGTATGACACGCATGACATATTTCGTACTGTTACTTTACGTTAAAAAGAGAGATACATTTATATACATCAATAAATAACGCATGTCCATATCGCTTCTGTCAAGTTCTTAGATCTACTGGTAAGTAATGTCGTCATGGCAGGTGATATACATTGCGTTTACGATACTTTAAGTTGAATGCTACCTAAAAGAAATCGCAGCAATGTAACTTGTTACATTTTCGTCTCCGATAATAGCCGAGAAAAGTCGCATCGTTAACTGATTTTAATTGTACTGTAACATGAAATTTCAGATAATCATGTACGGAACGGAACCTTCTCTACGCCAGTTTAACTCGCACTTGTTCGGGTTTTTAAGAAAATCAACCCCTAAAAGAGGTAAAAAACCGGACAAGTGCGAGTTAAACTCGCATGGAGAGGGTTCCGTTCCGTACATGATTATCTGCAATTTACTAGGTTACTTTGAATACCATAGACTTCTTATAGGTTTTCCTGTAATCTATAGGTAAAGAACTATTTTCTGTATTTTTTTCAAAATTTGGGGCTAAAATTTTGAAAATAATACAGAAATAGTACAGTACAGTAATAGTATAGTTTCGGAAATAAGGGGGGGGGGGGATGGTCAATTTTCGCCTATTTTCCTAAATAACTTCCAAACTAATTTACTTAAAATTCAGAAGAAAATATATTTAAAGTCCTCACAGTAGCCCTTTCATTTGATCGGTCACACAATATAGATTGCATAACTTTAAAAAAATAAAACTGATTTACCCCCCAAAAGTGGCCCCCATGTTTAAAATTCATAATATTTACGTCACGCGTCCGTGTTGCAGTCACTGACTTACATATGTATACCAAGTTTCAGCTCAATCGGTCCAGTAGTTCCGGAGCAAATTGGCTGTGACAGACGGACAGACAGACAGACAGACGCACGACTGATCCTATAAGGGTTTCGTTTTTTGCTTTTGAGGTACGGAACCCTAAAAAGGACCTAAACATTAACGGCAAGTTCGTGCGGGTCCGATGAGAGCCTGTAATTTGAGGCGAAATAGTAATCTGAATTTTAAAAGTCAGTAAGATGAAAATTCTACATGGTTTACAGAGAAAATTCCGCTCAGACGAAGTTGCGGGTAAAAACTAGTATAATAATACCTAAGGCAGTGGTTGGTAGTGGTTGGCTTTTCGTGGTTCGCGCCTTTCCGCATGAGTGTCGATACTGCTGAGTTCAAGTATTTAGTTTAGACGGGAGGGGGATGCTTGTACGTTTCTTAAATCCCAGATTAAATTAAGACCTGTGAACTAAAGGCAAAAATCACCCTTTCATACAAAAGGCGATAACGATTTCCACCCCTTAAATGTTAACCGATTTTGACCAATTTTCAATAGGTTGTCAGTCAGAACAAAATCTAGGTCTAGACGTTTTTTTTTTGAATTTTGATTAAGGGTCTAGAAAGTGAATAATGCCGAAATTAGTTTTGTATGAGAATACTGAAACCACAATAAAACTGAATTTATTAATTATAGTGTAAAAATCAAAACGTATAGACCTAGACTTTGTTCTGACTGACAACTTATTAAAAATTGGTGAACATCGGTTAACATTTAAGGGGTGGAAATCGTTATCGCCTTTCGTAGGAAAAGCTGTAGGTTCACACTCCTCTTAATGATACATTTTATCCCGGGGAAATTTAATAGTGCCCAAGTGTTAACGATTATCGAATTCTGCTAGTGTTTCTAGAGTTATAGAACGAAAGCCCTTAGGTCTCACATTTCTCAGCTAAAATCTCGCTAAATGCCTTCACAATCTCATCATCAGAGCTTGCGCAACCATTGTGGCGTGGCCTAATTTGACGCACAATTTGAATATAACCGACTCCTGCGCCGATCCGTATCTATAATTGAACTATTGATTTGTCACTTATCAGAGACGTTTGTGCTGAAACTGGCGTGATTGGGAAAGTGTAAGCCTTATAGGATCAATGATTTATTTCGGGTATTAGTTTAATTGCGTCGGAGTTTTCCACTTGCCCCAAATAGAGAAAGGTAAAAACCGGACAAGTGCGAGTTAAACTCGCGTGGAGAGGGTTCCGTACATGATAATCTGAAATGCCCCGTTTTACTTTAAATACCATAGACTTCTTATAGGTTTTCCTGTAATCTATAGGTAAAGAACTATTTTCTGTATTTTTTCAAAATTTTAGGGCCGGTACTTTCGGAGATAATGGGGGGAATGCTTAATTCCCGCATATATTCCTAAATAACTTCAAAACCATTTATCCTAAAATTATAAAAAAAGTACATTCAAGATCCCAACAACGAGCTCTTTCATTTGATATGTCACACGCCATAGTTTGCAAAACTCTATTTATTAATTTTGTAATTTACCCCTCTAAAGTGGCCCCCACGTTACACTTCCGTGTTGCGGTCACCCACTTACATATGCAATCGGTCCATTAGTTGAGGAGTAAATTGGCTGCGACAGACGGACGGACGGACAGACAGACAGACAATGAGCCTCAAAATGTATAAGAAAATTTATGAGAGTTTTTAAACTGAAGGAAAAGATAATATATTTATTAAGAAAATAAAGAGCATATTAGTGAATAAGTGTTGCTACTCTACACATGAGTTAATGGAAGAGGATTTCTAAAATTCCAATTAGTGTATAATTGTCATTGTTTATGTTTAGCCGTAAGTTTGGAGTGGAGTGGTAGAGCCAAACAGTAATCCTCACTAGATGATTACTGTTCGAATGGGCCGACTCGACCGGGGTAGTACCAAACTCTCACAGAATATCGGCTTAAAGTAGCTTGCTATTGCGTTTCGTACGGTGAGTGACGAGATCCGGAGGCCTATTACCTCATCCCCATCCTATCCCCATTCCCCATCCTCCCTAGAGTGGTAACGTATTGGCAGCACCTCTAGTGTTGCAGGTGTCCATGGGCGGCGGTGAACACTTTCCATCCGGTGGGCCGTCGATTCGTTTGTCAGTCAATTGACATAAAAAAAAAAGTTACTGTACTTCGCTCTAACAAGGTCCGTGTGGTCATACCTTAAGAGGAGTGTGAACCTACGGCTTTTCATAAAAAAGGCGATAACGATTTCCATCCCTTAAATGTTCACCGATGTTCACCAATTTTTGATAGGTTGTCAGTCAGAACCAAATCTAGGTATATACGTTTTGATTTTTTCACTATAATCAATAAATTCAGTTTTATTGTGGTGTCAGTATTCTCATACAAAACTAATTTCGGCATTATTTGACTTTCTTGATCTTTAATCAAAATTCGAAAACGTATAGACCTAGATTTTGTTCTGACTGACAACCTATCAAAAATTGGTCAAAATCGGTTAATATTTAAGGGGTGGAAATCGTTATCGCCATTTGTATGAAAAGGGTGATTTCTGTCTTTGGTTCACAGTCCTCTTAAATGTATGATCTGTAGAATATCATGGTTGTGATAAAGATATTGTTTTGTGTCTACGTAAGAATCCCTCGTTTCGCTCGTGATTCTTATCTAGAATCCTTACTTGCGCTCCAGATTCAATATTTTGCCATCGACCTTAATATACTTTGCTCCCACGTGACACAATCTACTGTTTAATTGCCAAGCCTGTATGTTTTTATATTTGTCGTGTACGGAACTGCAATAACAAGAGTATATGATACAGGAAAGTTGCATCGAACTGCACCCAAGGATGCACGTGCGCATAGAATGGGCATAACTACCGCATAGCGCGGCGAGGGCGTGGCGTGTTACGACACCCGATGCGCTACACTGGAAGACGTTTGAAATCTACGTACTTATACATACATATTATCACGCCTGTTTCCCAACGGGGTAGGCAGAGACCACGGCTTTCCACCTGCTACGATCCTGACACACACTGTTCGCTTCATCTACTCTCATCATAGGCGCCGTTAATCAAATAACGGTGTGCTAAATCATTTGTTCGTGGCTGCCTCTTAGACTGATGGTCAGAATCATCCTCAAAACGATGAACATCGAAGAGGCAGACGTGTAGAGCTCTGTTTTATAACGGGACGTCGTGGCAAAAATGTAAATGAAAAAAAGCTATACTCAATCATTTGTTCGTCGTTCTCGTTGCGTCCATTCGATTCATTAGGATTCCCAAAATAGAAAAATAAGTTGGCAGACGTCTAGGTCGCTGATTTTTTAAAGTTGTAATTCAAAAACGCAGGGACATACTACTTTCATTTACTGGACCAAATCGAGTGTTTTGACATAAACTTGCATCCCTATCAATATGAAAGACGAACAAATCATATACCAAAATGGCACCCAGCTCCCGCGAGCGAGCGGGGATTTGAACCCGTGACGCTCTGCACGAGAGGCCGCGCGTCAAACCCATAGGCTACCAATCTTCTCACTGTTTAAATTCTCACGTTCATCCTGACACGAGTTAGACTTGGCGCGAGGATGGCATGAGTGAGTATAGACGGGCGTGGCGCGCGGCACGATCGTTGCGCCACTGACGTCGCAAGACTCGTCTGCAATCAGTCACACCGCGGCGCCACTGCTAGCGGGGCACTGAAAAAATTAAAATGCGTAATTTAATTCTCAAATTTTTATTGCATTCTAACTTACAAGTTAAATAGATCATTATGGACCGTGTATGATCTTAAAAAAACTATTGGGACTAGTGAGAGGGCTTATTTTTTTACAATACTACGTATTATCTTTTATTATTTAACTACATTAAAATATTTCTTAATAACGAATACTTAATTATGGATTTAAATTTATCTTTTATATATAAGTATATTTTAAGTTTTATAATCATTAATGTATTTATCTTATAGTATATTGCAACTTATGAGAATAATTTCTTGTTAGTAAATTTTTTTTATTAACTAAATAATTAAATCATGCAGCCAATTTAGGCCGGAACAAGTATGCTTTTGCTTATTTTAATTAACAATAGTAACAATTTCTGCATAAATTAAGATATTTTAAAGTGTTTAATTTCCTTAAAAATATTATTCCTTGAAATTTTGTTACAATGCTATAAACGATTGGGACTTCCTATTAAGTACCTGTGAAGAAGTGTGACTAAAAACCAGTCTTAATCAATTATTTTTGTCATAAATTATTTACTAATACGTTAATAATTATCTTCGACACTCACACATACCACGATACGAATACATATATATATACATATAGATAAGTAGTGCTGTGTACGTTAGAAAATCACGACACTACGAGTAATGTTTTTAAATGGTATGGCTAATAAAGAAAATAAAAGTAAAGTTAATATAGTTATTAAAGTAGTTATTAAAGTTAAAACGTTTTTGCTCCTAGTATTACGCACCCTTAGGATTTTTATTTAGCCTATGACACTCGCACGTTCTCCGCAAATCATATGATTCCCTATTTATTAAAATCAGGACAGTAGTATACATACATAGACTGTTAAACTCTATACCCTTTGGTTTTGCGCCGTCGGCACTTCGTTCCCGCTAGCAGTCGTGACGCGCCTCAAACACACGGTTGCATGCACTAGATGGCACACACAAACGAAATCGCACATTTTTTTAATAAGCTGCACGATCACTGAGGAAGTTATCTAATTGAGAATCGAATCGCACGCGGCCTAAGAATGACCTCAAAAGATGGCGATTATCCTTGTGAATAAGCCTAAGGGCTGGCTTTCCACTGGAGCTGTCAATGGGTTGATTGTTTCTAGACAAATGAACGCCGCATTGTACACTGATTGGTGGATTTTTAAGGTTCCGTACATCCGATGAAAAAGCGGAACTGTTAAGATCACTCTGGTGTCTGTCTTTCCGTCTGTCACATCCACATCACCACTGATATGTAATGTAAGATAGTCTTTTAGGCAACACTGCAATTGTTCACATGTTGTTATGTGTTGTGGTTATTATATTTGCAATGTATGTCAACTTACAGTCGATAAACCATTTGAATTTGACCTGTTTACACAGTCCTAGCCTTGCTTAAGAGGACTGCAAAAATCCACCCCACCTCTTAAATGTTAACCGATTTTGATAAATTTTTTATAGGTTGTCAGTCAGAACAATATCTAAGTCTGTACGTTTTTTGAATATTGATTAAAGATTAACAAAGTAAGATAATCGCCGAAATAAGTTTTGTATTAGAATACTGAAACAACAATAAAACTGAATTTATTGATTATAGTGAAAAAACATATAGACCTAGATTTTGTTTTGAGTGACAACCTATCAAAAATTGGTGAACATCGGTTAACATTTAAGGGGTGGAAATTGTTATCGCCTTTTGTATGAGAAGCCATAGGTTCACACTCCTCTTAATATCATGAAACTAATGTGTCCCAGACCCAGGTCTCTCTCTATCTAGTTTAGGGTTCTTAAGTTATGACTTTTAACTTAGATATATTAGTACAAACCCTGAATTATTTTGTTTTATTTATTAGTCAAATAAAATGTACACAGTGTGACAGTTTATACAAAAGCGCGGCAAAAGTCAAACAGTTACACAGAAAATAAATAATTGACACACATACAACAACAAACGATCAATCAATACATTGTATGTATAAAACAGTGCGTGTCTCACTTTAGACAACGCACAGCCTAAACGGGTGGTCCCAGAGGTTTGAAATTTGGAGGAGACATTGCTCGTGTAACCTAGAGGTGCACTAATGAGGGATTTTTTGAAATTCCATCCCTAAAGGGGTGAAAAGGGGTGATAAAGTTTGTATGAAAAATACCGCGGGTCAAATACTGACGACGTAGACTCACCTATCAACTTGCAAACAAGTCACATTCTGTACCATTACCATGAGTTTACGCAATTTGTCTCGCTAGCGAAATCTATCGGAAATACCTGCTTGTTGCCGATACAGTCAAAAGGGAACGAACGATAGTTTTCTATTACGAGAACGGTTGGCATACACTCATGGTAATGGTACAGTGGTCTTAAGTAATTCGTCACGCTCAGTGCGAAGTATTTCTTTCGGTAATGCTTAGCTTCTGGTCGCCATATATGGTGTATCCGATCGTTTTTAGGGTTCCGCGTTCAAACTAAGATTTAACTTTTTGTTCGTTTGGTGACGTAGACGAAATAAAATATGATCACGAGTAAGTAGGCTTCGTTGGTTCATGTGTTATACTACTTGTTAATTAATATGAAGATATGATGCTGTTATATCAACGCTACAAGGTGCATATTACAGGTTAAAATTTTCACATTATTGCGTCTCGCTCCTAACCATAACACATAATATGAAATTAGAGCCATAATGGAGAATGTATTAAAAAAATATTTTTTTTCGAAAATTCGATCGTCAAAAATCCACGACACAGCGGTGACACATATTTATAAATAAACAAATAAATCAGGGTACAATCTATTATACAAATCTAGTCCCAAAGTAAGCTCTAAAGGCTTGTGTTATGGGTACTAGACGACGATATACATACTTATATAGAAAAATAAATACTTAAATACGTAGGAAACATCCAAGACTCAGGAAGACTCAGAAATATTTGCCCTTACCGGGGATTGAACCCGGGTCGCTAGCTTCGGAGGCAGGGTCACTCCCAACTAGGCTAACCGCGTCGTCGATTTGATAATGTGGCGACTTTATCGTGACATAGGCAAGTGTCTTAAGTTATGACGATGTTTTATTGGATCATGCGGAACCCTTACTGATATATAACGGTAACACTTAACGCTTTTCAATATAGCGTCGGCTTCAACATTCGTAAAAGGAACTGACACCTCATGTCTTTCGCAAATCCGTAGCGATTATTGAGTTTAAGTGGTATTTCGAGGAAAAAAACTATGACTTGACGATAATTTGACGTTAAACGGTGTTGTCTGTTGTTATTAGTAGATATTAATTTACTGAAGCGAAACAAAACGATTGAGCCGGTGTATTTTTTAACCGACTTCAAAAAAAAGGAGGAATTTCTCAATTCGGTTGTTTTTTTTTATGTTTGTTACTACAGAACTCCGTCATTTATAAACCGATTTGAAAAAATCTTTTTTTAATCAGTAGGGTATACTTCCAGTTTGGTCCCGTTATAGTCAAAGTCGAGGTGTGATGAGAGGATCTATGAGGAATCGATGGAACTCTTCAAATATTATAGGCACGCATATAGCAATTTTAGTATAATCTGTAATAACTCTAGCAGTTACGTTCCAAAAGCATTATTTGGTGAAGTGGAACTGTTGATGAAGACCATAGATGATCACCGGAACTCCTGAATGATAAGTATTTCACAGTTGGCGATTAAATTGTTTTATAAGTTTGTCAAGCAATTTATGGTCATGAAAATGCATGTGGTAAAATAGAACTGGGTTTGAAGAACCAGGAGAACTCCTCAAAGATTGATGCCAACACTGGATAGCAACATTTTGTAAATGGTGATGAGCAATTAGCATTATGCTGTTGTTGCTTGATGTAATAAATGTGTTTTATACGATAAGCACTAAAAAGTATAAAATAAAATAATAATTTAACAAATAAAAAAACTGACTCCAAAACCCCACTGAAAAGTAAGAAATAATAATTGGCTTTTGTAAGTCATTTACCTAGAAATGGGAGATATATTATTGGTTAAGTGACGTCATAAATTAAATATATCGAAGTCGGTGGCAAGTTAATAAGGTAATAGGTACACGGAATAAATGGACTTTCCAATACATCCCTCATACTGTGTTCACTTACTTGACAAGTCACCACCAACCACCAACCACCAACTTGCCACCGACTTCGATATATTTAATTTATGACGTCACTTAACCTATAATATATCTCTCATTTCTAGGTAAATGACTTACATAAGCCAATTATTATTTCTTACTTTTCAGTGGGGTTTTGGAGTCGGTTTTTTTATTTGTTATTTGTCAGAAGGATAATTCTGCTGCTTTTCATTGCGTGTGCTACCTACAGCGCTTGCAAAACGCGCCTTTGAAAAAATCACCGCACGTAAAATTGTAATAGTGATATCCATATTACTTCCAACTAGCTTCTTCCCCGCGACTTCATACGCGTAGAATTCGGTTATAACTGGGATAAAAAGCCTATGTCACACAGCGGCCCTAACATGCATGGCACATAGATAAATTAGAACCGACGAAAGAGATAGTCATAGAGATAAACGGTTCTAATTTATCTTTGTACCGTACATGTTAGGGCCGCAGGAATAGTGTAGCCTTCTTTTAGTGGAAGCAGTTTTAGAATCGGTTCAGCAGTTCCACAGATTACCCCCTACAAACATACACAAAACACGTGCGCACGTGTGTGTGTGTGTGCGTGCGTGCGTGTGTGCTTTGTATCCCGGAAAATTCTAAAGTTCCCGAAGGTATAACTATAACCGAGTTTCAGTCAGTTATAGTTTTTCTTGACCACCAAGTAAACCTCGTTTTTGTTGCAGGCCTGCGGGCCTCCAGTACAAATGGAGCCAGTCGACCTGAGCCTCAAGCGACGCCCTCCGACGCCGAGGCGCCGCGGCCGACCCCTCGGTGAGTGTAAAATACCTTACAATTAAAAACAAGGGAATTATGCCAAGAAGTAAGGGGCGTATACTGAATACAAATTAAATAATATAAGTAAGTAATATTAGTAAATAACTCCTCTGCTGCACTGGGCTGGGAGTGAAAAAATAGCATAGAATGCCTGCAGATGCTTATCATCCTGGCATGTCGTAAAAGTCGACTAAGGGACGGGTCCTGTCCAACATGGTGGACTATCTGTATGGGTGATGGGCTGATCACCTTTCACCGTACGGTTCATCATACCATCTTAGGACTAATTCATCGAACGTGGCCACAAGTAGTATTGTGGCTCTGCCCACCCCATTAGGGATTTCGGGCGTGATGCTATGTATGTATGTATGTATGTAATATTAGTTTATGCATATTATAAATGAATAATAAAAACTATAATAGTGATGATTAATAACAAATTATGCTAAAATATGTCCATAATGAAGTGAACATCTGTCCTGCACTGGATATTAAAATAAATTCGAGTAATTTGATGCCATCAATTTATGAAACCATGAATGATTTTGGAAAATACGCCCTGGTTTTCTTTAAATCAAAAGTTCTTTCTCTACGTAATAAAAATAGTTACAACAAAATAATGAAATAAACATCAGCAAATTCAGTAGTTTCATGAATATTGCCGTAAACTATGTACTTGAAACTAGAGAAAACCGCAAATATATATATACAAAGGGCACCGGCATTTTTTTTAAAATTTATGACCGATTAATGGAATCTGAGGCAATATTTTAGACGTCACTTTTCAAATTTTTGCTTTATTTAGGATAAAATAGCTGTTTCACCCAAAATTTTCACATTTTGAGATTAGAAACTTGTTTACAAAATAAGACAAGTAAGGATGAATCCACTGTACATTGTGGAGAAGTAATAAGGAATTGAGTATTGAACTGTTGGTTGTGTGGCCAAACGTTTGTCCAACAAACGCAAGCGAGAAGCGAATGCGAGGTCGCCGAGTCGCGGATGCTGCGCCGGATCTGCACGAGTGTTTTGAATTAAAAACTACTGTCGGCATCATAAATAGCTGCAGTTTAGTGTTCCTCTTGATGTCAGCTCATAATAATAATAATAAATAGCGGGATAATCTTTACACAAATCGATCTAGTCCCAATGTAAGCTCTAAAGGCTTGTGTTATGAGTACCTACTAGACGACGATATACATACTTATATAGATAAATAAATATTTAAATACTTAGGAAACATCCAAGACTCAGGAACAAACATTCGTGCTCATCACACAAATATTTGCCCTTACCGGGGATCGAACCCGTTAGTTTATTTTATTAATTAATTATTTAATTTATTCATTCTTTAATTTTAATTTTTAATTTTAATTATTGTAATTTAATGTATTTGAATTGTGCCTGTTATGTTAAAATGGATCTCTGTTATCTGATAAATAAATATATTATTATTATTATTATTGACGACGCTGTTAGCCTAGTTGGTAGTGAAGCTAGTGGTCCCGGGTTCGATCCCCGGTAAGGGCAAATATTTGTGATGAGCAAGAATGTTTGTTCCTGAGTCTTGGATGTTTCCTATGTATTTAAGTATTTATTTATCTATATAAGTATGTATATCGTCGTCTAGTACCCATAACACAAGCCTTTAGAGCTTACATTGGGACCAGATCGATTTGTGAAAACATTGTCCCCTGATTATTATTATTATTATTATATATTTAATTTTATGTCACATTAATGAAAACGTTATTAACTAATAGGTAATAAAGAGTGCTCCCGATTACAGAAAATGTTACCCATTATATATTTGTGAGTTTTTTGATGTGAAACATTTTTCCTCTCGCTTTCCTGCAATATGTGAGAGTGATTTCGTCAAGTGTGTAACAGGAAGCCGGGGAAGCGCGCGCTATTTGATTTGACCAATGAGCGTGCGGTATTTGATTTGACCAATGAACGCGCGCTATTCGATTTGGCCGATGAGCGCACGCGGTGGTAGAGTTGGTCAACACCTCATTTTCCGAGAGGTTGGTACTGTCAGCCAACAGTGTGTAATGTCAAATGTTTCACATCATATGAGACTACTGTAAGGCTCGCTCGTCTTTTAAATCAATTTATCTCAAACGCTGGAGCGAGGCGGCGCCACTTCTGCCCCGTTTCGTAAAAATCGTAGATCCGGGGCTAATTGTAGTCATAAAAAGGGCTTACCAATGACATATGTTTGGTCTTTATTGGTTGCGTGGACATTTTGACGCATCCTCCTTTCCATACGTCACACTCAAACTTCACAACTTAACTATATAAACGTTAATTAAAACTAAATGGCGGTGAAAGGGACTCCAGGCTTATCTGACCATTGGATGTTAAGCTATCCGCTCACAAGACAACACGTACATGCAAGATTTAGTGGACGACTTTCGAATTGTAAACAAATTTAGGACGCGTTAGGCTGGTCTGAGATCTTGTAGGGTTTTCCTGATATATATGTTGTGCTACGCTGGATGGATTTATTATGCGTACGCGTAGTTACGCTTTTACGGTACCCAGTGACGATCAACGCATAGCCACGTCGTACTAAATACGTAACATTACATAATGCTATACAAAAAATAGAAGAGAAAAACATACATTAATCTTTAAACGCCCCAGTCGGCTGTAGCCGACGGCCGACAGCAGATTTCCGTGCCCCTGACGCCACGATATGCCGTTTTCCATACATTTGCGTCGGCTACAGCCGTCGATGAACGCTCGTGGCAAGCTTTTTCGCTGTTAGCCGTGGCGATCAAAAGGTTAATAAATCAATCAAGTTTAGGGTAAATACGAGTTTTCTATGCGCCGGCGCATGAACGCTGTACGCGGTAGACAATAACATAGTAAGTACATACAGGGTGTCGGCGCTCATAAGGATACGTCCATTAATTACGTGAAATTTGTATCTTGGTGAGGTTTGGTAAGATGTGGAGAACCTCCCCATCCCCTTACGTGAGAATTACCCTATAATTTTTAATAATAAAATTTATGTGTTATGTTCATGTATTTTGTTTCATACCAAATACCGCTAAGCGTTAATAACGATGTCTTCTATGTACTGCATTTTGTACCAATGTAATATACATTGGTACAAAATGAATTAAAAAGTTGGCGTGAGATTTTCCTGAGAAACGAGATAATAGTAGTTTATGCAACGGTTGCATAATGATAGGCCTTAAAACACTAGTGCGGTTTTCATGAAACGAGCCGATAGGCGAGTTTCATAATAAGATCGCACGTGTGTTTTAAGGCCAAATTATGCAGAGTTGCATACATAACTTTATCTACACACTTATTATAAATCCTCCATGATGGGTTCATAAACAATATTTTCTGGCAACAAGTTATTTGTTGCAATCGTGGCTGCATATTTCCGATATCCGGCGCATTTTCACATCACACACACTCCGAGAAGACTACTTACTATTCATATTTTCAACTAAAATGTAAATTACAAACAACTTTTTCTATTCAATTTAACAACAATTCTATTTTCGTTCAGCAAAACACCAACATGGCGGCAATTCGATCCTCCGTTTTTTTAAGACCATTTTTTTTTAAATCATAGACAACCGAATGAAGTCTCTATTCTCATGTCACTCGAGATCAAATGTCGTTCGGTTTATATTAAAAAAACATACTGAATTGATGTTTCGTATAAATAACTGTTTAATATCTATGGATACTAGAATAGAGACCCACTTGAGTTTTGACAGCTGTTCCAAATTTAATCTCATTTCTTTACTAAAAACGATAAAGAAATATCATTGCAGCACTGGTTTTCCCTAATTGGTTGTCAAAATGGTGGTCATTTCCTATGGTTTTTGATTAAACAATGGAGGTTTTATTATATGGCTGTAGATAAACGAGTTTTTGTATTGCACCAGTGAGTTTCAAAATATCTGTTTTGGCTTTCAATAAAAACGCATCAGGGTTTGACAGCTTATAAAAACTTTAATTGGCTTACCGTAATTATTTCTTAATACTAACTGTGCAACATTAAAACTAGTTTATCGCCTAAATTATACATTTATGACAACCGCAGGTGTCACTATCAACCTATTTTTCGGTTGGTCCCTATGTGCCGACACCCTGTATATTCTGTGCTGTGTACGCGTGTGTTCAGCTTAACCGTCGAACCCCATATAAATCATGGAATGCCTTCTTAGATTCAGTAACGAAATGCAGATTTCCAGTGCCGATAAAGCGTCGCTCGCCAGCCGTTTAGATTTTCTGTTCGCAAACTATTGGCAAAGTAGCTTTTGTACATATTGGATCTAATTAATCGAACAAAACATGCGTATGTAGGAAAATTAACATTTTCCTTTTGCAAGTAGGCCACACAGGCTCTTATACATTTATTTAATTATTTAAATAATTACACAGTATTACAGTTAGATACTAAAGCACTGTGGAATTCATATAATTTAACAATTTAATAAAAACACGAACGCTAACTATAACACGAATCACAGCACATAGCAACATTAACATTTCGGACAATTAACTGTAGACGTACGATCATCTATCGCGTCACAGAACTTCATACATTCATGACATACACTCTTCCAGCTGCTTGTAAAAATACTACAGTCAGGCACTGATGAGAGAAGCATATTCAAGTATTGCAAAGCACGAACCAGCGGCTCTAACATGCAAGACACAAAGATAAGTTAAACCCGTTTATCTCTCCGACTATCTCTTTCGTCGGCACTAGTGTGAGAGAGACGCACTTAGAGATAAGACGGTTTAATTTATCCTTGTGTCTTGCATGTTAGGGCCGCAGTGGTGAATTCTTATACGACACAGTGCGCGCTTTCGGAACTGCCAGCAGATCACGGTTGCGTGGCCGAAAATTGAACCAGGCCCCCAATTCTCGCTGCATTCGAGATAATGTCGATTGCGAGATTGAACGTCAGATTCATACAGTTGTGTCAAATGATTGTATGCACTGACGTTTAATCTCGATAGTGAGATTATCTCGAATGCAGCGAGAATTGGGGGCCCGGACTGAGACAGGGATGGCACGAGTAGGCGTACCTGTCTGAATCTACCAGCGCTTCGAAAAGTAACATTTGGTGAGAAACGCAGCAAGAAACTCAAGCAGTAAGTCTTCTTAATTCAACTTTAACATTACAAGGACTTTAGACTTTAATTCTACTGCAAGGACGCGGAGACGTTGAACCACATCAGAGAGGGAGGGGCAGATGAGTTAAGTAGGCCTGTTCAGGGGGACACTGTCACCTAGCTAAAACTACTTTACTGTACTTTACAAGTTGTCGCGTGAGCACACACCTTTACATTTGATTTAAGATCTACGCTCTTTATCCCAACATAACTGCTTAACTAAACGTCTAACAAAACTACTCGTTTAAAGTCGTAATCAATGTTATAATTAATATTGGTTACGGCTTTCTTGCGATGTAAACAGGTTGTAAATGATTATACGATAATTAATGAATCGTTAATTCGAAAGCGCCATGAGGAAACCGAAATTATTCTCAATTAAATTAGTATTTATGCATTGTGTTGCGCAGGATTGGATTATATGTATGTACTAGTGGACCAGCCACAGCTTCGCCCGCGGTATTTTCCATACAAACTTTATCAGCCCTTTAGGGGTGGAATTTCAAAAACTCCCTTCTTAATGCACCTCTAGGGTACTCGAGGAATGTGTCCTCCAAATTTCAAACCCGTTTAGGCTGCGTTGTCTATAAGTGAGTCACGGTACTGTTTTATATGTATTGATATCAGTGTTTCTCAGCCATCTTGAGTACGCGACCCCTTTACGATAAAAAACTGGCGAAGACTTGCTTGCGACCGTGACCCCCATGAGCAAAGGTTTGCGATCCCCGGGGTGTCGCAACCCCCAGGTTGAAATAATCTGGTGTATATGATTAATTGATTACATACTGACATACGTTTCTTATATTAAAATAATGCAATGATATATGCAAAATGATGCTAATGATGTAATATTATTATAATAAAATAAATATGAATTAGGGGGTTTTATGGTAAAAATTTGTTATCTGAGTAATGGACATCAATAAAAAATGAATTTAAAAAAGTTGCAAATTCGTAACTAATTAATAGTAATGTTAACGGCTAACTACTTAACTGTATAATGTGTCCGTAACCTCCACAGTAAGTTCAAAACCGCTAAAACAACGATAAAAAGTTCAAAGCTGCTGTAACCATCGTTACAATCTTTTAACTGCTGCACCGACCTTCGAGCATCACAGTAAACTTATTGTAAACAATATTGCAAGTTAACGATCTTGGAAGGATCTTCCGGGAGACGGTGTTTGGGATTATTATTAAAAAGGAACATCGGTGAGGATACTTTGTGATTACAACTACTGGCTGTATTAGCTACTGAGGACGGCAGCTCAATTGCGTAACAAAATTGGTATTACTTTGTTCAGGCGCAGCACTAGCACCTGAGGAGTGAGGTGCGGGACGCGTGCCTCCCCGCCGCCGTCGACAGATAGCCTCAGAACCGCCGCGAGGCGCACACGCATTTTTGATTAATATAATTACCTCGGCCGCGGTCTAAATTGAAGAAAACGCATTATACCTATTTTCATTGTAATTTGAATTCATCCATCCTCCCAAGGAACAGCTTTGGCTTGGAAATTTAAACCATTTTGACCCTTAGAGACGTTACTCGTCTTCGACCTGTCAAAATCTGTATCGCGTAAGGTCTTCCAAGGCGATTGACATTCGGGTGTATGGTGTATAAATACCGTCATTATTTCGACCTGTAGAGGAGGATGTCAATTGCTATAATGTAATTCTCTATGGCTTAGGCCACGCTGGAAGGTGGCTTGCTTAGCACCTAGAGCATAACTATTAATATATATTAAAATAAGAAAAAAATTAGGTAGCATGTTAAATAATAATAATATAATATCCTTAATCGTATAACATTGTAAAATTGTAATAAATAATTAATTATATTACATTCACATTCAATGACCAATTAAAATTTAAAATTATAGTATAATTATTATTGCTAAAAAAGTATAGATACTTTAAAAGTGCATGGCGGAACACAACAAGGGTCAAAAAGTTTCTAATCTAAGATCTAATGTAGCATATGTCTTGTGATTCATTCATCACTGCCTTTTCCCGCGACTACGTCTGCGTGGAATCCCGTAATTGCCATTCCCTCTAGAACTTCGCAATTTTTCGGGATAAAAAGTATCCTATGTTCTTCCCCATAGGCCAAATTTCATCTTAATTGAACGATAACCGACGGACGGACTTATTTTCGCATCTATATATTAAGTATGAATATTGGATAAATAAAATGGGTTAATCACTTACCGTACTGTTTTTATACTGTGCACTAGCCAAAGAAGCAGCCCGGTAGCAAACTCGCATATCAAGAATCTGATGATTCCATAATTGATAATTATAGCATCGAGCGGTACTTTAACGACTCATCCTGGTGGCAGGTGGCTGGCCACCGGAGATGAGCGGTGTGCAAGGTAAAATCCACCGAATACATTGATATACTGTGTGCTATGTGCATAAACACATAGATGTGTAGCTCGCGAACGAGTTACCCAAAAGGTAAAAAACTGTAGTATTGAATTCAGATACTCCTTTGCTGCACTGGGAATGAAGAAATAGCATAGAATGCGTGCAGATGCTTATCATCCTGGCATGTCGTAAAAGTCGACTAAGGGACTCCTCTCCAACATGGTGGACTATCTGTATGGGCGATGGGCTGATCACCTGTCACCATACGGTTCATCATACCATCTTAGGACTAATTAATCGAACGTGGCCACAAGTAGTCTTGTGGCTCTGCCCACCCCATTAGGGATTTCGGGCGTGATGCTATGTATGTATGTATGTATGTGAATTCAGATTATAATAGAGACTGCTGAGATGGTTCGATGATTCACGGGTTTTTTTCAAACTAAACTGAAAGCCCTTTTTGATCTGAAAGGTCGCTAGGATTTGGTGATCATTCACTGAAGAATGATGGGCAAAAATGTACGGAACCCAGCCCAATCACCAATAGAATTATAACGTATGTAGGCTTATTGATCCCACTATTTGCTGTAATTGTTATTATGACGACTAGACTGTGAAGGCTGGGAGAAATATACAGGAAATAGCATAACAACGCATGCGGGGCACGGCTAGTATAGTAATAAATGTTCTGTGTGTCTGAATATTTGAAGGCTGATAACTATCTTCTCCGGGGTTTTTGAAGTTTGTCCCCGTACTAGAAAATGAAGCTTGTGTAACTAGCTTTCACGTGGTATACATGAAATTTGTATTGGTTATATGGGCCAATTTACCCATCATTCTTTGGTCTGTCGATACAATTTAAAGTAGAGACATCGCTAAAATGGCTAGAACCTTTACAATTTTAGACTTTCGTTCTTTGGTAATTGTTTTTTAGGGTCCCGTACCTTAGAAGGAAAAAACGGAACCACGGTTATAGGATCACTCGTGTCTGTCTCTGTCCGTCTGCCACAGCCAATTTGCAAATATATGATGTACATTACCATGTAAACTTCCACCGAAAATTGGTTCGAACGAGATCTAGTAAGTAGTTTTTTTTTAATACGTCATAAATCACGGAACCCTTCATGGGCGAGTCCGACTCGCACTTGGCCGCCTTTTTTTGTTAGTGATTGTGAAACTGTTATCTCTAACGGCTAGCGAGTAGCGAGCTTTAAAGTCTTCGTATTCGTACTACTTTTGAAGCTAAAAGTTAAACCTATATTTTTGGTTTTCATTCAGCATCATCTCTGACCTTCAGTGATCGTGACCAGTGCAGACCATCTGCCGCACCCGGTACAGTTTCCGTACTCTAGTGATGGGAACGAGTACCTATCGATAACTATGAGGACATTTGTCAGCAGTTACACAAGTTTCTGTTGGTAGTGACACCGCAGACCATACACCGAGCCCGGTACGATTTTCGTACTGTAGTGATGGCTACAAATATCGATAACTATCGATAATTATATTGACAGTCACGAAGAGCATATTATTGGTTACTTCAACTTTAAGGCAAATCTGTACTTTTTTTGTTATTGATTGTGAAACTGTTCTCTCTAACGGCAAGCGAGTCAAGTATAATGTCCGAGCATTCAACGAACAGTTTAAATGACTTTAACGATATATCATTTAAAAGTATGTATGCATTTTATTAGATGGATAGGCAAGTGTAATGGTGCTTGACCGCATGCGTTGTCCCGCGTTGTTATCAGTGGTGTCGATAAGTATTGATTTAATTATCGATATCGACAAGAACTGACATGACATCACTAAGAGGGCGCGTGACCTGATATAACGCTGCATGTGAATAAGTTAACACGTAGAAACAAGATGGTTTGCATCAGGATATGGGCCTGTTCTAACAGATGTCGAGATCTGCAGTTGGCACTACAGTCCAGGACCCCAATTCTCGGTGCATTCGAGATAATGTCACATGTGAGATTAAACGTAAGTGCATACAGTACTTTGACACAACTGTATATATCTGACGTTTAATCTTACATGTGACATTATTTCGAATGCACCGAGAATTGGGGCCTGTATTCGACACTGCCTAAACGATTTCGCAATTGTTTTTTATAACAATATGATAGCTCTCATTAACGTTACAACAAAGGTAGCCGCATCGTTAATTAAATAACAATAATAATTTTAATAATTGGCTACTTGACTATAGTAACAAATATTAATATATTTCTGTGGAACGGTAGCTTAAATTAAATAAATGCATGTAAAAGAAACAAAATGATCATTTTGACTGTTGCTTTTTCTTTTATTAAGGGTCAAAATAAGTGAAAAATAAATATTGTTTTTTTAGTTCTGAATTACTAGTTTTTGACAGCCTCATCAAATATCTGTCATTTTTTATTTCTACCATATTGGCCTAAAAACAGTATTTTCGGAAATAATTGCAAATTTCATATATTTTGTATACCACGCCCAATTTAAAAAGAGCTCTGTTGGCCATATAAAATGTATGACCGTCGGTGCTCTTTTTACATTGGTCAGGTATACTGTCTAACTGCACTGAGACGTGATAGTTCAGGGTCATTTTGTGTGGAGCGTGTTTGCGAGCGGTGTGAACTATGAAAAGCGTTTTTTGAAAGCGTTGTATCTCAAAAAGAAAACAACTCAATAATGTTTTGCGTACACAGTTTGGTTTCTACTTATTACTCAGTACTTTCCAATAAAAGATGAAAGAAAAATCATGCAAGTATTATATAATGTAGCTGTATTACATAGGCCCCATTTTCTTAGAACCGCGAAATATAATACCTTATTAAAAAACCTAGTTCTTATCAACAAAGTGTCGACTAATTGGCTACTTGACTATAGTAACAAATATTAATATATTTCTGTGGAACGGTAGCTCTACCCTCAATAGTACGTTATAAATCAAAATTATTTAGAATTTAATAAATTAAAAACTTAATTTGTTACTTCTAAGTCACGTCACTTCAAACACCACTCATGGCGTGTGACGTTTACATAGGTCGGTTGCGTTCCAAATCACGCTGACGACTTTAATCGTTGTGATCACCGTGAGTATTATTCGAACCGCACCCTCATACACACTATGCTTTTTTGACGTTTACGACCGGTCTCCGTATGTTGACGTCACACGCGACGGCTGACAGTAAGATACCAAGCGTTTTAGCAGGAAATTAAAAAAAAATATTATTAATGCTTTTTTCTTGAAAATGTGAAAAATTCATTACAAAATTATTTTTACAGTATCGAAAATGACCTGACAAGTGGACAAAAATATTGTTTAAAAAATGGTCAAGAACCGAATCCTGACTATTTTGTAAGATATATTGTATTGTATATTGTGTTGTTTTGTATATTGTTTTTAAACGACCACAAAATCGTGTCACTTACCGTATAAATCAGCTCTCAAATTCCCACTAACTCTTTGTTACATAAACAATTATTTTAAACCCCATAAAATAACGCAAAGCCGTATTAAATCAAGTAATGTACTATTATGACCGCTTTTAGAACCCTAGGACGTAAAACGAGATGTTAAATCATATGTAAGCGAACAATAGCCGTGTTCTAGCTAATAATTATATGTTTAGAATGTATTTGCCAATAATGGTGATTTTAATAAGGCGGAACTGAAGTTATTACCCTATATTCTGTGTAAACATGAACCATTTGACGGCGCGGTTAGCCTAAAGTTTGTTCGCCGAGAGTTGATAAATATTATATCGTCTCGAAATAGCGACTGTCGCTTACCTATCGCAAACTGTATGACAGGCGTCGCTTATCGCCACGCGCACTGAGTTTCGTGGTACGAGGCTCGCAGTTGTTGTCAAGCGCGGCGCCGCGCCGAGCGGGCAAGCACGCGCACGCGGCGGTCATATTGTAATTCCGTTCTGGAATACGCTTCGAGTGTTCGTGTGTTGTTTTAGACGAAGCAATTGAACGTTTCATAATAAACGTCACCGACTGTGATTCTTCCTCCGACTCTGAGACTTCGTCATGGTCGTCGTCTGATGATATTGCCGGCAATGGGACATATACAGGCTATTCATAATAATATTCTATGAAAAACATATAGTTTTTCCCTTTAAATATGAATGAATAAATAAATAAATAAATAAATAAATGTTTTATTATCATCGGTAAAAATAATTAGCGGGCCGCTATTTGTAATGAGTTAATTGGCCTATCTTTTTTTTTATCAACTCTCGGTAAACTAGATGATATACGTACTTATATAGATAAATAAATACTTACATACGTAGGAAACATCCAAGACTCAGGAACTAACATTCGTGCTTAGGCAACGGCTCAATGACTCCTTCGGGGTTAGTGATGTTTATGGGCGGCGATGTTCACTTACCATCAGGTGACTCGCAAGCTCGTTTGCCTTCCCTTATATAAAAAAGGGGCCATCCATAAAGTACGTCACACAAATTTCGTGATTTTTTGACCCCTCCCCCGTCCTTGTCACAGTTGGTGCAACTTGCAACAGCAGTTCCGAAATTAGTTTTATTTCCAAACAATTTAAACCTTATAAATAGATCGAAATATTTTAATTTTTTTCTTTAATACTTCAAATTTGGCATTTTAACACTTAGATGTTTTAGATTTTGAAGTGTGACGTCACGAAACTTAGGACCCCTCCCCCCCCTGTCACACAATGTCACACTTCGTTGACCCCCTCCCCCCCCTTAACTTGTGACGTACTTTATGGATGACCCCTAATGATGAACAAATTATAACTAAACCCCAACTCAATAAATGTCTGAGCAAAAGCATTTCCTCGCTGAGCTGCTAACGGTATTTTTTGGATCAAGTATGAACTCGGGCCGGGGGTCTCCAACCCTATATCTTAAACGTCGTCCCAGCACGGCTAGCACGACCTGCCTCCCTTACACAATTTTGATTAGTTTGTTAGTGACGCACGCGACAAACGACTCGCGGGCATGTCGTGCTAGCCCCTCAGGTCCATAATAAAGTGTTTCGCCGCATCATACGACCCAATCGTTGCTACAACCACGCCGCCCATCGCCGGATTTGAATACTTGGCAGTAACAGATGGCGTGACAAGAGGACTGTCAATCGCTTTGCAATCAAGCGCACCTCTATGTAACGCCATCTATCTGTGAATTCCTTAATTTGCAGTTGCAATTCGTTCAAACAATAATGGTTTCATTCAAAAAGCTGGTAGTAAAAATTTAGCAAACTGTCCTGTCTATGCCGTTTCCCTTAATAAATGTTTTAATTTCGTTGTATTTGATTGAATATCCCGCTGGCTACGATGGTAGCGCCATCTAGTTTAAATGGGTTTTCGTAACTTCGATTTATTTTGGAGCTACAATCGCAACAAAGCGTCCATGGCATTACATAAGATAAAGATTCCGGAAAAGTCCACGTTTCGATTGAGTAGCCATTAACGAACTCTCAGACGAAGTTGGTGCTACAAGCTAATACAGTAACCCGTTTCTCGAAGTTACAAGTTACCATTTTACAAGCAAGAATTGGCAACACCGATGTTAGATCCCATACATGCCTTGCAGTGTTGCCAGAGTTAGCTCCATAAAACGGGTCATAGTTAGCGTAGAAAATATAGCGTCAATTACTCTGTAAATATTAAAATGTGCAAATTCTTTTGAACATTAATTCACCTGGCTACTAAGCGCTTCCATCTCGCTTTCACTGGAGCATAGCCGTAAAGCTCCATGCATGAGTCCATAACTTATGATTTATCACAAAGCGTGCGTCCACTTAAATTCAATTTACACGCGCGGAAGCCGATAGATGGCAGCACTAGATAGTAAAAGCTATAAGCGATAAAGTAGAGTAACATCTTAGATGCATATCTCGTTGTGGTACTATGGTATGATGTTAAACTGGATTTCGAAATGGTATTTTAATGTGGTTGACTGTCCTGTAATTATTCAGGGTATAAGTTCAGGTACCGGAGGAATTACGACAATTTTTCTTGCGTTTTTAACTTTCAATAAATAATAGAAATAACTTAGGATGCATGCAGAGGTCTGCAAGGAGGGTTAGGGGAGTCTCACTCTGCACTTTAGGTACACTCGGCCGTCGGACAACTCGGAATTGTAAATCGCAGTAGGTTGCCGCTCGCTCGCTCGCTGGCCGATTCGCGCATCATCAAGTAGCCTAGATGTTTGGTGTTGTTGGGTGACGCGGATAAAAAACTGACAACCCTAGCACGAAAGAGCACGTTGTATGCGACCGAGAGAGAAGGCATGATTAGCATATTTTTGTACCTAAATACGCGGTAGGCGGCGGCGGCTAGGACACGCGATCTATTTACAATTAAAAAAAAATGTGGTTTGATGTGTTGTCAAATAAATGTCGTTATAGCTAGGGAGCTGGGTGCCAAAATTTCTATATGACCTGAATTGTTCAATTAATGACAAAGTAAAGAACCACAGAAAAATAGTCTGCCACCATAGTAGCGCTGCGTTTTCAATTGACAGCGTTTCAAAATTAAAAAAAATACGGTGCGCTAAATTATTTGTTCGTGGCTGCCTATTGGACTGATGGTCAGAATCATCCTAAAACGATGAACATATTAGAGGCAGACGTGCAGGGCTCTGTTTTATAACGGGACGAAGTTGCAATAATGTAAATGAAAAGAGCTATACTAAATAATTTGTTCGTCGTTCTCGTTGCGTCCATTCGATTCATTAGGACTCCCAGAATAGAAAAAAACAGTTGGCAGACGTATAGGTCGCTGATTTTTTAAGTCGTAATTCAAACACGCAGGGTGATACGACTTTCATTTACTGGACCAAATCGATTTGTATTGACATAAACTTGCATCCCTATCAATATGAAAGACGAACAAATCATATGCCAAAATGGCACCCAGCTCCCTAACTATTAGTCTGGAATCCTGGAGACTACCACGCCAAATTGTCGTTCGAAATACCCCGTATAAGTGAAATGTTAAATACAAAGACAACAATAAACTAAACCCCAACACAATACACCTCATTGCCGGCCTGTTCAACAAAACGGTCATTATTGTTGCGTTTCTTACGGCCTTGTATGGGCTTTATAATATAACATAATCTGTGGTTTGGAAACTAGTTCAAATAGTCACTTAAGGTTTATCACGATTATAATCGCGGTTAGATTCAGACATGTGAAAGAGCCCATGTGGGGCCTACATGCAAAATAAAAAATTTCATTTTCATTTTCGGTAGGGATAAAGGATGGGAGGATGCTCTCCATCGCCACTCACAAATGCTCAATTCGTATAATTTGAATTGTATTAACAGTTTGTACAAAATTTTGTTTGACAGATTATGAATGTATACAAAATGTGATGCCGTTTCTTTTTTTTAGTAATTCGCTCAATTTTGCGATGTACACAAAATGGTCAATTCGTACAATCTATCTATTACAATGTTGGTTGAAATAAAGACGTATTATATCCAGCTTTCTCAATGCACCTTTTGATAGTACTCTCTGCTTGGCCTGTTGGTTGACTGGTAGATAATGCCATTGGGCATTAAGTCCGCCATTTGTACCTTGTTTGTGCAATAAAGCTTAAATAAATAAATATCCGTGCGTTACCAAGTTTGGTTATGTTACGTACGCACTGCTTTGGTTATAAATCTGGAATAAGCGGACATCCATGTAAAATATGAAACCAATTTTTTTTATAAAACAATAGTTTATAGTGATAGTGTTGTCATCTCATATTTTTGAAACAATACATGAAACATTCGTTTAATCATTTGAAAGCAAAAAATAAAGAAATATATCCTTAACATTTCTAAATTATTTATGCACAATCACTATCCGTCCAAAACTTCTAATAATTTGTCCGCATTCTGGAAGTAAGATTTTTCATAATTGTCTTCATTAAGACATTCTATAATATCTATTTGTTGCATCAAAAAATTGTATCATTGTACGAATCGCTAAATTGTACCGATTACAGAGTTGTACTAATCGCTCATTGTACGTACTGATAATTTGTGTAAACAGAGAAACTACGAATCGCAAAATTGTACCGATTACAGAATTGTACCAATCGCTTATTGTACAAACAGATAATTTGTGTAAACAGAGAATTGTACTGTAAAATCCTGAAAAATTACGCTCTAAAAAGTATAAAACAGATAACAATATATATTTGAAATGTGCTAATTAATCCCTATCATTTCATAGCCGACACGTCATCGTCATCATTAAAAAAACAACTTTTTTTAGTTTGAAAATGAAAATATTTATTTTACAAGTAGGCCACACGGGCTCTTTCACTTGTCTGAATCTACCAGCGCTTCGAAAGGTGACATCTGTTGATCAGAATAAACGCCCAAGAAATTCCGTTTGACTTTATGTCCTCTAGAGGGCGCCATATTCAATTTAATGTGACGTCACATAACCTATAACCAGCGGACGATCAAGACGCTCCCAACGATACCTCATTTGTCAAATTATGATTATTATTTTGGAAGTTATGAGGGAACAGATGAATATACATACATACCGGTCAAAATCATAACTGTCATTTTTGCTTCGCCGTAGTTGGGTAAAAACTGTATCGATATACTAATATTTGATCCGATAATAGGGAACTTGCATGATTTTTATTTTATCTTTTATTGGAAAGTACTGAGTAATAGAAACCAAACTTTGTACGCAAATCATTACCTATATAGTGTTGTTTTTTTTTGAAGTCGCTTTGAAATGTCGTAGTTCATACCACTCGCAAAAACGCTCCATACAAAATGGCCTTGAAATATGACGTCACAGTGCAGTTAGAGTGTATAACAGACCAATCTAAAAAGAGCGCTGACGGTCATACATTTTATATGGCCGTCAGGGCTCTTTTTACATTGGGCAATGTATACAAAATATATGTGCAATTATTTCCGATAATACTGTTTTTAGGCCAACATCGTAAAAATAAAAAAATAAACCGAAATTTGATGAGGCTGTCAAAAACTAGTAATTCAGAACTAAAAAACAATATTTATTTTTCACTTATTTTGACTATTGTTGACCCTTAATAAAATAAAAAGTACAGTCAAAAAAGGATCTTTTTGTTTCTTTTACATGCATTTATTTACGTTAAGCTACCGTTCCACAGAAATATATTAATATTTGTAGTGCATCTTTATAAAACCCGGCCTAAGGCAAATGATATGGAACCCGGCTTCGAAATGGACCCTCTGATATATTACTCTATACCAAACCAAGACCATTAGTCCCCGGGTCCTACTACTGCCTCAGCTTTATTAGCCGGTCCGCGCATTTCAACATATTCCATACTGCAGCGTGTCGTAACAATGACTACCGAATAATATAAATTCGAGAGTAATTGTAGAGTAAAGTGTGAGAATCTATATGCAAATGTGGTCTAGGGTATAAGCGGTGGTACAAGTAACTTTATGTCAATTGACTGACAAACCGACAGACGGCCCACCTGACCACCTGCTGCCAATGCGCTCTGTGAGAGTGTGGCACTACCCCGGTCGAGCCGGCCCATTCAAACAGTAATCATCTAGTGAGGATTACTGTTTGGCTCTACCACTACAAACAAACTTAACAAAGCTATTTTAACACTGAATTTTAGCGAACTTGTGTAAGATGTATATGTCCTAAGAATAAATCTTAGTAGTCAAATTAAAACGCAAATGTAAAACAACAAAAAACAAATAGGTAACAAAGCAATAGTACAAAACAATGTCAAAATACAATGAAAGCAAAATGAGTAATGTTAAATGAACTAACTTACAACTTAGGTCCATATACTCATTTACTGAGTATAATGGATTATCCAATAGGAGGTTTCGGAAGAGAAGGCAATAACGAAGCAATAAATTTAGACGTTAGGACAAAGTTATTCGGTTCAAACTTGAGTGTGGCCCTGATCGCTGATCAGCCGCTTTGCTTGTGAGACAATTAAGAAGAAGAAGAAAGAAGAAAAGACATTTATTCACTTCACAAAGACACACAATAATAAAAATACTACAAAATAATACAGAAGAAACGTGGCATGTGTGTCATTGCGGCAGTGAATCAGTCACTGGCTCAGCATAATGCTGTGGTGTCAGACACCCGCAGCGCTGATGTTCAGCCAGCACCGTCTGTAGCAATCGGAGCGCTATACAAACACACTAAACACTAATGATTACACAAAACTACTTGGATAAAAAGTGGTATAATAAGTATCTGAATTTATTGTAGTAAGTATAGTATACTTCAATTTGCCATGCCCTTCCAGGGTATCAGTTCCTTACTTTAAGACCTAGATCATAAGTGAAATGTAACTGATAGTGCAAATTATAAATAAATAAATAAATATATATAAGAATAAATATTGTTATTGTGGCTTTTGAAAGAAAAAATAAATAAAATGCATTACACGCAAACACTTACATGAACGTACTTACTATACAATAATATACTTATTTTGTATACAGCATACAGTGAGGTACATGATCAAAATGAACAAAAAGTTGATTGGATTGATCACATGATTATTTTAACAGTGGAAAAAAGTTGGAATGGTGTTGAACCAAAGTGTTTGTTAACTCATTTATACATTATTTATATCAGTAAACGCTTAGTGCTAACAGTACATTTAACAAAAAATTACTTCGTTTAAAACAGTGAAGTATTCAAGCAAGTCATTTATTCAGCAAAGTGATTGAAGTACGGATTATGAATTCAAGTAAAAAATATATATCCATACGATAAGTAGGATGTTTGTTTTAATTTGTGATGCCCTATAAGTCCAGGTATATACCTACCTTTGAAACTGTACGTTACGTAAAAATAAATAAACGGACGCGTCGAATCGAAGGTTTATTGAAACGTAAATTTTTTCGCATTATCATGTCGCATAATATTATTTCCACTCAACTATTAACCCTTACATAATAGCTGTGTAAAATATCCTAAAAACACTTGATTGAAATAATAAACTAAAAAATGGTAATATATTGACATTTTATATACGTAATCTACTATATAAAAATAAGTCGGGTTTTCCTTCCTGACGCTATAACTCCAGAACGCACGAACCGATTTCCACGGTTTTGCATTCGTTGGAAAGGTCTCGGGCTCCGTGAGGTTTATAGCAAAGAAAATTCAGGAAAAATTTCAACAGAAAAGCGGGAAAATCTTTTTTCACATACAGCGCCATCTCTGATACATAGCTACACCAAACGAAATGTTACATAAAACGAAGCCATCTGGTGGCGAAACGGAGTTCGCCGGGTTTGCTAGTTTATGATAAATAATCGTAATGTTTAATGTAATGTTACGTTATTTGAAATAATAAGAGTTATCAATGCCACTACGTACTACAAACCCGCGTCCAGTTTGAACAGCATTTTGTGACGTGATGGGTCAGTCAAATGCGAAATTTCATAATTGAGAATAGCAAAAATTCCTATTCGTCCCTCTGACGCGCAATTAACAATGACTGAACTACGTTTTAAAAATTATTTTTCTATTTAAAAATGCGAGCTATAGACAAAATAAAATAATATGGTTCCCTTAAAATTATTTTAACTTTTTAACTAGCTAAAAAAAGACATGTAGATTAAAGTCACTGTTGTCAGTTATGTTAATTATAGACAGTTGCAAAGAAGAAAAAATATGTACTAGTGGCTCCGTGAGATGTAGACCTCGCGAAGAACTTAACTTTGCTGTTCGAAAACTGTCATCCCCGTACGCTGATATAGGTCGCGGTCAGTTTACCAACAACGCAAGTAACTTTGTAATCGCAAAAACCCCCATATATGCGGAAAAAAAAACGAAAAACTGTTTCTACAAAAAAAAAAACATATAATTATTAATAAGGTTAAACACAAGAATCCAAATCGCTTCAGCTTATGACTTGGCCCGAAGCAATTCCAATCAGTAGAACGAATCGCAGCTACAACCGCCGATAGATAGCGCTATAAACTGTGAACTGGTTACAATTAAGATCCGATCTATTGTTATAGATTGTGGAGAAAGCGATAGCTGTGCGTATACAGGGTGTTACAGCGGGGTTATGTGCTTATATAGGGTGTGGGAGCTGGCTTATATGCGTAATATTATCATTAAAAACATCATGTACTGTAATCCGCTGCGGTGGATCAATGTCCCTTCTTTGATGCACCGTTTTGACCTCTATGAAATTGCGAGTACATATTGAATATCTTATTTTGTATCTTAAACAAAAATTACGATATTCAAGTTTAATTCCAACAAAATATTATTTCAAAAACAACTGTCAGGTAGTTAATTAGTTAATCAGTTAACCAGTTAATCAGTTAATCAGTTTTAATCAGTTATCAGTTAGTATTTTTAATCAGTTCAGTTCAGTTCAGTTTAGTATTAGTATATCAAAATCAAAACCTCACCTCACCTGGTAGATATATCTCACGGAATTTCTTACTTCTGTCACTAATTTAATTTAATTTAGTTTTAGTTTAGTTTTTAATGAAAATGAAAATGAAAATTAAAATGAAAATATTTATTTTGCAAGTAGGCCACATGGGCTCTTTTACATGTCTGAATCTACCAGCGCTTCGAAAGGTGACATCTGCTGAGAAGAAACGCCGCAAGAAACTCAGCAGTAAGTTTTTTTTTTTTAGCTTTTACATTAGTTTTAACTAAAACTAACACATCAAAAGGGCAGCAAACAATCCTAATAGGTAAAAATTAATTATCATAAATAACTAATAAGGGAGATGTATAGTCTCCGCGTCTGGACAAGTTAAGCTACTTAGAGATGTATAAAGCCTCTAAGGGTCATCATAATAATAATTAAAATAAAGAAATAAAGAAACATCTAAATTGATTACCTAATCTAGGTTAAATGGAGATGTAGACAGTGTCCACGGTCAAGTGATGTCAAATGATAACTTTAAGTTTAGGTACATTACTAATGAAAGCCCTACCTGGCATGTGAAATGTGAATCACTTTCAGAGAGCCAAGGTGCAGGCTGCAAAACGGCGCTGTGGGCGTAATGCTCTCAGCACACGCTGAGTCCTGAGCCTTTTGCCACCTAGTTTTAAGAGCCCTTTTATGTTGTTTCTATTTTATTTTACTTTAATTTATTTTGTGTTCAAAATTATTATGTGCTTGTTTAATGTGGCAATAATAGTAGTTTATGCAACGGTTGCATAATGATAGGCCTTAAAACACTAGTGAGGTTTTCATGAAACGAGCCGATAGGCGAGTTTCATAATAAGATCGCACGTGTGTTTTAAGGCCAAATTATGCAGAGTTTCATACATAACTTTATCTACACACATATTATAAATCCTCCATGATGGGTTCAGAAACAATATTTTCTGGCAACAAGTTATTTGTTGCAATCGTGGCTGCATATTTCCGATATCCGGCGCATTTTCACATCACACACACTCCGAGAAGACTACTTACTATTCATATTTTCAACTAAAATGTAAATTACAAACAACTTTTTCAATTCAAAAACAATTCTACTTTCGTTCAGCAAAACACCAACATGGCGATCCTCCGTCAAGACCATTTTTTTTTAAATCATAGACAAATGGATGAAGTCTCTATTCTCACGTCACTCGAAATCAAATATTGTGCAGTTTATATTAAAAAAACATACTGAATTGACGTTTCGTATCAATAACTGTTTTAATATCTATGGATACTAGAATAGAGACCCACTTGAGTTTTGACAGCTGTTCCAAATTTAATCTCATTTCTTTACTAAAAACGATAAAGAAGTCATGTTATTTCTTTATCGCAGCACTGGTTTTTCCTAATTGGTTGTCAAAATGGTGGTCATTTCCTACGGTTTTTGATTATCCAATGGAGGTTTTATGATATGGGTGTAGATAAAATATCTTTTTACTTTTACTTTTACTTTTAAAATTACTTGGTTCAAAAATATAGTCCGTTGACACAAATAGATAAAGACTACTGTTAAAATAAATGAATAAAGGGAACTCAGAGCTGTGTACGAAAATATTTAATTTTGGTGACAAACAAACATTTCTTTCTTTTTATTGACATCAGTACTATGTGTCCAGTTTCAAGTCTGTACATATAGGTACGTATAGGTAGCATGGTGCGCATGAAAGCTGTCATCTCCCTATTATTTATAACATTAAAACGGCTTCACAGGACGCAAACAAAAAATATCCAGATTTTTAAGTCGGGAATAACGACGCGCGTCGATGTCTTTTTCAAGCCACTTGTATGTATTACTTGTAGCAAAAGCGGGCTTGGTAAGGTATATTTAAAATTAGCTTTTTATTCATATATTCATATTCATTTATTAGTTGCAACCATGGTATTACAAGATATGACAGATATAACTAAGTTCTACATAGACCCTGCTAGGGCGTACTATTTCATATACACGAAAAACACTTTAGTCTTAATTCTATAAATCTAAGTCATCCATATATATATTATTTTACAGTATAAAAGCATTTTAATATCAAAAACTTCTTTAACTTTCTCACAAATGTGTGATAGTTTTCTTCTTTTAATAAATCGTTAGGTAATTTGTTGTATATGCACCTCTTTTGTATCAGGAACAAGTCTCCTACGTTTGTATGACTCCGTATTTTAATACCCATTCGCGGTTGCGTTCCTGAGAAAAGGGTCTTGACAGACAGACGGACTGACAACAAAGTGATCCTGTATATATATATATATAATGATTTATTTCGGACTAAGTCCATATAATTGTTAGTAATACATGACTATACTTAGAAATTAAGTGTTAGTTTAAAAAATACAAATTACAAGATAAATTACACAAGACGACACTATTCAATTAAAATTTCGTGATATATATTAATTACTGAAAAAAAAAAGGTAAAAATATAAGGGTTCCTTTTTAATAACTCTAAAAACGGACCCCAAATGAAACTAATTGGAGATCCCGGCCTTAGGGTGCCTTTCCATTGAAGCGGAGCGGAGCTAACCAATCAGATTGCTTTATCGTATTCGAACAGCTGTATGCCACATTTTACTCACCTAAAAATATTAACACGGATTTTTTTTTATTTTTTTTTATTTAAAGATTCATTTTACATTATTTGCATATTTTAACTGCATTTATGACTGCAGAAGCCAGGGTGGCTTAAGCGCAGTCAGAGAGTTCATGATTGTTATAGTTTATACTTAAATTTAACTTAGATTAACTAGTTAACGTTATACATAATGAGGTAAGGATTTACAATATATATTCTATGTCTTTACAGGACAAGAACTATTTCTTGATATTTTTTATTGCTTTAATGTTACACAGATATAGGTCTTGTTTGTCTTTTGGAAGGCTATTTATCAACTTAGGTAAAATATAATGATACATTCTCTTGCCATATGCATTGTTACATTTAGGAGGTACAAACAAATTCATGCTATTTAGCGTTCTTAATTTACTGTTACGATGATTTTTTGTAGGTTTACAATGTTCTTCAATTCATCTTTAAGAATAGACAGTTTCATCATGTTTTGCACGGGAAGTATACCACAGTATTGAAACAAAAGGGAATAGTCGTCTCTGTGTTTTACTTTGATGTTTCTAGGAACGATGGTTTTTAGTAATCGTATCTGCAGATTGTAAATATTATCTAGCCTAGTTTTGTATGATCTGCCGTAACTACTGAGACCATAACGTATCACGGAATCAGCGAGCGCTAGGTATTACATTCGCAACGTACTGTAGGGTAGTTTATGTTTTAGGATTGCGAATCGACTTAGTATTGACCTTAACTTATTACATACATACTCTATATGGGGGCTCCAATTGAATTTGGAATCTATTTTAACTCCAATGTACATATGCTCCAATACTAAGTCTATAGTAGCACAGTTACAATTGACATTGCTGTAATCGGAGTGCAGGCAGCTGTGAGCATGCGCTTTGATCACAGGTACGTATAGAGAGTTGTTATGCGAGGAATGTATGTGCATTACCTTGGATTTTTCTGTATTCATAACTAAACCAACGTCACGAGACCATTTACACAGAATGTCAAATTTGTTCTGCATTTTATGTTCAGCAATTGCAAGGTCTTTGTCTGCAACCACAATACACGTGTCATCCGCGAACTGGTAAACAGAGTTATTCCCTATAGTATTACACATGTCGTTGACATATAGAAGATATTCGGTCGGCCCGATTATGGATCCTTGCGCCGTGCCTTTTGTTGTTGCTATCATGTCTCTGTAGGAGTTTCCCAGTCTAACTGCGGTGAACCTATTACTGTGGTAGCTAGTGAACTACTTTAGGAGGGGGCCACGTATACCGTTTTGTTCAAATTTTTTATATAAGGTATTATAACGTAAGGTGTCAAATGCAAACCGAAATTCAAAAATCTATGAATGATACGAGCACATGCTTCTTTTCATTAATATGGCCATTTATTTCATTTGTTAATTGACATAATAGTTGAGCGGTACTTTTGTTATGTTGGAAACCAAATTGGTTTTGATTTATTATTATGTTGTTGTTTAAGAATTTATTAATTTCATCACCTATATAACGCTCAACGATTTTGTCTATGCATGATAGAATTGTAATCGGTCTGTAGTTGTTATAATCAGATTTTGAACCCTTTTTGTGAACTGGGCGAACAGTACCTATTTTTAAGATGTCGGGATACGTGCATGTGTCCATAGATGTATTTAGTATGTACTTTAGATCGCATGCTCGTATTCCGTCATAGCCTGCACTTTTATTTTTATTAAGTCTGTTTATTATTTTTAATGTTTTGTCGGTCGTTATTTTGCCAAGTCTCATACTTACCATATTATTATTACAGTAAGTGGATTCAACCAAAATGGGCGTGTTACATGCTTGTGTAATGGAATCCACGTTTTGCTGAAATTCGTTTGCAAAATTGCAGGCTAGTTCCTTTTCATTTCGTTTGAAGGCGTGCAATACAATTTCCTCAATAGTTTTACTTACGTGTAATGAATTTACAATTTTCCATATACTTTTCGTGTCCTTGAAATTGTTTTTTATTTTATTCTTATAGTATCTATTCTTTACGTGATTTATGTATTTATTAGTGTTGTTTCGATATTTGTTATATATTATTCTATTAACTAAGTTCGTAGGTTCCTTTTTCCAAATACTGTATAATAAATTTCGTTTCTTACACATAAATCTAACTTTCGCTATATCGATATATATATACTTGAAATGTGTAAATTCGTAAGGAAACATAAACATTTATTTTTGCGAGAAAGAGATAACTGTTTTAATGCAAATCTGAGGAAACTAAACAAATTACTTAGAACGTTCACTACGCTTAAAATTGTGAGCGCTGGCACGCATCATATGGCGGTGAAAATCTACAATAAGATGCCTCTTGAACTCAAAAACATTGAAAAAACGTCTGTGTTTATCAAACAGTTAAAGATGTTTTTATTGTTAACTAGTTTTTATAATTTGGCCGAGTTTTTTAATTTTGAAAACTCAAAATAAGGATTAATTATGTGAAATACTATAACATGCAATTTCAATGAAATTAGATTAATATTAAAATTAAACTATATTGCAGCGCCCTTACAGGCCCTTATGATTGGAGCTTCTAATAGTTTTAAGATCTTTTGTACTTCATAATGCAATAAACGATATGACTATATGACTATGACTGTCATGAGGTTTTTTATTATTTAAATGACATACGATAAAGCAATCTGATTGGTTAGCTCGGCTCATCTCCACTCCGCTCCGCTTCAGTGGAAAGGCAGCCTAACAGTCTGAATCAATCAATAGTTTTGTTTATCCGCTGATCAGCCGCAGCGCACGTTAAGGTGTCACGCCACTGGTGGAACGTCAACCATATTCGGTTTCACTACACTGTGGAACTGCTCCAAACATTGTACAATAATTCATACGACCATTTACCTCCAATGATCGTCCGCGTTGCTCCATTTTACGCAATAAATTACACCGCAAGAACACCATGCTTTACTCAAGCGCTTCGTTAGCCTCATGTTGGTGTGGCGAAATTGGGAAATACAGAAGGGTTCCGTTCAAATCGTAGATATGTTTTAAGATGCATTTCGTTGCCCAACTCGTTGAGTTGCCTGCAGATCGTGGCGTCATTGTGGTTTTTGATGAAAGCGAATGTCTTTGAAAAACGTAAATATAGAGCTGAATTTTCGTATACAGAAAAAGAATGAAAAATAAATATGTCATGTTCTTTGTAATAATAATAATAATAATAATCATTTATTTTCAGGCATCTAAAATGTTGGTAATGGTAATGTTGTGTTGTTATATGTTGTTTTTTTTTCTTGTGTGAATTGTATTTAACGTAATGGGTAAATCAAATCTTCCAAATAATGGTTCCCAGCTGTTATAGTCGCTATGTTCCGCATTAGAATATATTAATTGTTTTATGTGTGTATCGATCATATACCTAACTAATTTAATGGTGTAGTTATTCAATATTACATAACAGAATTCGACGACGCGGTTAGCCTAGTTGGTAGTGACCCTGCCTCCGAGGCTAGCAGTCCCGGGTTCGATCCCCGGTAAGGGCAAATATTTGTGTGATGAGCACGACTGTTTGTTCCTGAGTCTTGGATGTTGCCTATGTATTTAAGTATATATTTCTCTATATAAGTATTTATATCGTCGTCTAGTACTCATAACACAAGCCTTTAGAGCTTACTTTGGGACTAGATCGATTTGTGTAAAGATTGTCCCATGATTTATTTATTCTATTTAGAATTTTAGACTGTTGGACTGTTTTTTCTATTTAGTTTTTAATTAAAAAACAATTTTTTACGCAGTCGGCGTTTTGATTTGCTAATTGACTTTTTTATAGATAGTCTTAATTAAATTTTTCGCAGACGTAACATAATAAACGTAATATTTACTTTACCTCATTCCATGTCAATGTAATTACTTTCCGCTCTGAGGGATGAAATGTACCTATCGAACCTATCCGGGTCCGGGTGAGATGCCGTATTATATTTGTTTTACCTTATTTTATGACACTCAAAGTTATGTATTATGTTATATTAAAACCTCTATTACACTTTAACTGTAGGTATGTTACCTAAACAGATTTAAAAGAAGTCGTTAGTGGCTGATTCTATCGTGTGCGTTGGGGTTCTTACAATGTCAAAATCTAAGCAAAATAAAATATGTTCCAGATTTGAACCTGTAAAGTTGTTAGGATAGAATAGAATAGTATTTATTCCTTCGAATATGGTACAATTGTTGGAAATAATAGTTTTGTGAACTGCATATTCTGCCGATTTTGGCGTAGAAATATTAAAATTAGTTAATTCTATTTACATGATATTTATACCTAATTACATTAAAATAACTTTTAACATTAAAACTTATTCTTCATTAATTAATTAATACAATTAATTAAAGTAAAATGAAATAAAATATAAAAATGTCAATTATGTTATGTTTAAAAATCTAGAAATTCTGATACGGAATAAAAGCAAATGTCAAGCAACCATTAGAATAATCTCTAACTAGAAAATCGTAGTCATTTTAAACCCTTGTAACATGCAATAAAAAGCCTCTCTTCAAGATGCCTTTAAGATACACCGTTATACGTGTAAGGGGACATTCAGATCACGCACTGTGAGTTATAGGGGTTTAAAACGCTAGTGCTTGTTCACTTTCTAGGGCCAAATATGTGGAGTATGTTGAGTTCTGAATAAAATATGCGCACGATTTGTCGGGGACGGTGTGCGCTTAACGGAATGGATTTGTGCATATAAATATAATAATAATAATAATAAATAAATCAGGGGACAATCTTTACACAAATCGATCTAGTCCCACAGTAAGCTCTAAAGGCTTGTGGTATGAGTACTAGACGACGATATAAATACTTATATAGAGAAATAAATACTTAAATACATAGGAAACATCCAAGACTCAGGAACAAACATTCGTGCTCATCACACAAATATCTGCCCTTACCGGGGATCGAACCCGGGACGCTTGCGTCGGAGGCAGGGTCACTACCAACTAGGCTATCCGCGTCGTCGTAAATACATCACAACTATTAGGTGCGGCCAAGCACAGAGCTTATATCCAATAAACTCCGCATATAGGCTCCGCCGGGCGAGCCCCGCTGGCAGCAAGAGGCAAAAAGCCATAAGCCATCCATTAATTACGTGAGGTGTTCAGGGGAGGGAGGGGATTGAGACGAATCTTACTAAATCTCACTTAGGGGAGAGGGGGGGGGGGTCTTGGCAAATATCACGTAATTTTTTTCTAGCAGAATTTTCGTTAATTATTTAGTATCTAATGTTATCACTGCGATTTTAGATTACAGCAATATTCTCAAATATTATTCTTTGCTAGTCTTAAATAAAAATAATTAAGCAAATTGTGTGCTTTTTTTTAAAATAAATTCAACGCTTTCATAACCAAAATACAAATTTTGAAAAATCTCACGTGATATTGGGGCAGGGGGGAAGGGAGTCGAGAAAAATCTTACAACATCTCACGAAGGGGGGAGGGGGGGCCAAAAAATTTAAAAAAATGGCTCACGTAATTATTGGACGCCCCCTAAGCGGTGGGGCGAACCCCGCGCGACCTGCAAGTCTGGCAGCTTTGTTTTCTAGCAAAAGTGGTGTCTGTAGGATATTTGATCTGTTAGTCCAGCGGCCCTAACATGCAAGACACAAAGATAAGATAACCCGTTTATCTCTATGGCAATCTCTTTCGTCGGCACTAGTGTGAGAGAGACGCACTTAGAGATAAGACGGTTCAACTTATCCTTGTGTCTTGTTAGGGCCGCAGGCTACGAATCTATGCAATGGATAGACGTATGTCTGTTTGAACACTGACGATAAGAAGCTGGAAGAGATCCTATAAGGGATAAGCCCGGTTTTGTACATTCTGTCGTTCTACTTCCTTCTAATATTATAAATAAGAAAATGTGTGTGTGTATACAGCTAAGTAACGGCTAAATAGATTTTCATAAAACTTGTTGTATATAGTTAGTTACCTTAGATCCCGGAATAGGCCATAGGGTACTTTTTATCCCGGAAAATTCAAATGTTCCCGAGGGAATATCTACAACCTAATTCCATGCGGGTGAAAACTAGTAATGCATAATTTTTGTGTGTATTATTTATGTGCAAAAGAGGTTACGAACATACATAGATATAAGTAAGCTTACAGTTTAAGTAATTGACAGATACATTTTTAACCGCCGACGCAAAAGGGGTGTAATAAGTTTGTCCCCCGTGTGTGACTGTCTGTGTGTGGCATCATAGCTCTAGAACGGATGGACGGAGTTTTACGTGGTCTTTCAATATAAACTTGGTTTTTAACGCGGTCACCGTATTCCAAATTCCACCGTCGTGTTATTTAATCGCACAAGTCAATCGGCGATAACTCAGCCCTCGTGACCACCCAGCTTGCCAAATTCGGAGGCGAATGATCATTGTCCGAATCGGTCTAGTTTCTCACGACTCATTAACATATGTATGTAAATCCGAGCTGAACGTCGAATTTACTCTCTAGAGAAGGGTTTCTCGTGGCCCAGGGCTGCCACTGGGAAGGAATTATGTTATTGCCACAGACGGTGCTGGCTGAAAATCAGCGCTGCGGGTGTCTGACACCTCAGCATTATGCTGAGCCAGTGACCGATTCACTTCCGCGACGACGCACATCCCTCGTTTTTCTGTATTGTTTTTGTTTTTATTATTGTGTTTTGTGTGATAGATAAATGTGTTTTCTTCTTTCTTCTTCTTGTTCTATTATGATATGACTAGCTTCGCATAGTTACAGCAGTATGTCATAAAATAAATGCCATTATGTAAGTTAAAATAGCTTTAACTATCTCTGAAAGTTTCATTTAGGAACAAACATTCAGACTGCCAGACAGACAAAATCTAAATTACCGCAATTAAGGCTTAGGCATCTTTTAATTGGCATTTGCCACTTATATATCTGTATTAATTTTAAAATCATAGACACTTACTTTTTTTTTGTTTATATGCACTATTGCCGTATTTGATGCAGGCGCGGTCGCAGCCTGAAATTTTGGGGGGGGGGGGGGTCACTAATAAATAAAATATGTCGAGTAAATGAAACTTTACTTGTAGACTTGATTTTTCAATTTGACGTGTAAGATTGGGGGGGGGGTCATGTCCCCTGTGACCCCCCCCCCCCCTGGGACCGCGCATGATTTGATGTCAAATGAATGAATGAATGTTGATATGCAAAATGTAAAAATAGTAGTTTATGCAACGGTTGCATAATGATAGGGCCTTAAAACACTAGTGCGGATAGATGGGGCCCCGCCACAGCGTCGCCTGCGCATTTTCCCCATACAAACTTTGAATACCCATTCCTTAGGGATTGGATTTTCGTAAAATCCATTCTCAACAGATGTTTACACCCTCAAAGAAACCTCCCTGCCAAATTATAGTTCTCAGAACGTTAGAGAGTGAGTCATTCAGTCAGACAGCCCGCCAGCCAGTCTGTCAGTGAGTGAGTAAGTGAATGAGTGAGTGAGCGAGCCCTGTGATTAAATGTTTCCCATCGTAGATAAAGTAAATCCCTCGCGTTGTCAGGTTAAGCAAAACTGAGGCAATAACTAAGCCAACATACAAAGCGTAAGCATCCGTGGTGTCACAACACCGCGGCTCCCGTGTTACTGGAACCGTTACATAGATAAGCCAAAGGCTGCTAGAAATACCGGAATGGCTAAGACTAAAACATCAGAATTAGGAAATTGTACACGTTTTTACAATAAAATACCTAAAAATATTACAGATCAAACAAATGTTTAAATCTACTGTAAAGCGAATCCTTATTTCTAGGGCATATTACACAGTATATGACAACATTATGGACTGGGATGTTTGGAATTCATTCTGACCCGCACCGGCGATCTCTGGGCTTACCGACTGTGGTATATACTTGGATTTGTATGAAACTGTAGACATCATTGTTGACTTATATGTGTACTGTTTTGAAAAAATGATGCCTCACCTTCTTGGCGGCTCTTCTCAGAAGAGGGTTTTTCTCGAACCGGTGCGGTGGTAGATTAATTCCTTGATCTTCATAAGAGCTTGTAAAAGGCAAATAAAGATACTTTATCTACACCCATATCATAAAACCTCCATTGGTTAATCAAAAACCTTAGGAAATGACCACCATTTTGACAACCAATTAGGAAAAACCAGTGCTGCGATAAAGAAATAACATGACTTCTTTATCGTTTTTAGTAAAGAAATGAGATTAAATTTGGAACAGCTGTCAAAACTCAAGTGGGTCTCTATTCTAGTATCCATAGATATTAAAACAGTTAATGATACAAAACGTCAATTCAGTATGTTTTTTTAATATAAACTGCACAATATTTGATCTCGAGTGACGTGAGAATAGAGACTTCATCCGTTTGTCTATGATTTAAAAAAAAAATGGTCTTGACGGAGGATTGAATCGGCGCCATGTTGGTGTTTTGCTGAACGAAAGTAGAATTAATTGAATAGAAAAAGTTGTTTGTAATTTACATTTTAGTTGAAAATATGAATAGTAAGTAGTCTTCTCGGAGTGTGTGTGATGTGAAAATGCGCCGGATATCGGAAATATGCAGCCACGATTGCAACAAATAACTTGTTGCCAGAAAATATTGTTTCTGAACCCATCATGGAGGATTTATAATATGTGTGTAGATAAAGTTATGTATGCAACTCTGCATAATTTGGCCTTAAAACACACGTGCGATCTTATTATGAAACTCGCCTATCGGCTCGTTTCATGAAAACCGCACTAGTGTTTTAAGGCCTATCATTATGCAACCGTTGCATAAACTACTATTGACTTATATTTAACTCTTTCCTTCCTATACGGAGATCTTACTGGGGAAAACGAGCACTATGGCTTGTGTGCAGCACACATGCTGAGGTGAGTCCGTTTTACATCACACTACAGCGCAACATCTCTTATGCCACTTTGTTCTTATCTATCTATCTCTGTCTGCTAATGTTCACGTTCATAGCACGTTATCAATTTACAAAACTTTTGTTTGTTTTGATATAGATTTTCGAGATTGCTTTAACCGTTATCCGGGTAGAGGGGTTTTATCGACCACGTACTTCATTTTAGCATTTCAACCTTAGTAACTACATGGTATGATTTAAATTCGATTGTATTGATTAAAAAAATAAAAGGCATTTAAATGATTCCCTAGTAAGTTGTTATCCGAATTCGGTCCGCGATTTCTAGATCCGTATTTTCACGGGTTCGGATCGTATACGGATCGGGCGTAGTGCGTAAGCGCTCTAACAGTGTCTTTGTTCCGAGGAGTAGTACAGTGTCTTTTATTACTTTAGATACCACATCCAGCTATTCACGGACCACGTTATGGTCATTAGAAAGGATGTTGCGGCGACAATACCAGCGCTTAACCGCTCACTGCCCTTCGACTAAACATTCATATGCGTAGCAATAAAGAGTAGTTAAAAAGCTAAAACCGACATAAAAGCATTTTTGCTAGTAGTATGACGCACCCTTAGAATTCTTATCTAGACGAGCCTCGCGCATTCTCCACGAATCATATGGTATCATATTTCGGTCCAGTAGTTCAGGAGCTAAAGGATAGTTTGTGTCTGATGGCCAAATTCAGAAAACTCAAATTGCTCTTTAACCTTTTGACCGCCGCAGTCGGCTGCAGCCGTCAGCGGATACAGGGAAAAGTCCTTCATTACCTTGACTTAAATGTTGAAATTCGTGTTACTTCTCAGACACGATTGGTGGTCAAAATGTTAATTAAAGTGACGTTTTAGTGACGTTTCTGTATAGGTTGACAACCAGTTGAGGGATATTTAACTATTTAATATCTAATCAAATGCTTAAGTGGCGTTTCTGAATTCCGCCATGAGCGTTATAAAAATTCAAAGAAACCTATTCGATGGCTTTCTTGATATAATTTTATTTAAATTAATATATATATGCGTTTAAATATTTCTTTATCACTGTGCATTATATATATTGAGACTGTGGATCCCACATTCAAAAGAATTTGTATTTATTAGTTACGAAATAAGATTTCTTTTCCATTTATCGTTATTCCCTCAGGAACATTTAAATATTCCAGGATAAATGTATTATATATTCTGACTCACGATATAATCTATCACCTTGCTAAGTTTCATTAAAATCCTTCCAGTAGTTTCCGCATGATGCGTGCACAGACGGACAGAAAATATTCCAATTACAAAAAGAAAAGTGTCTACTGTGAAATAATCCCCCAAATGATACATTCAATATACAAACAGAACCCATTATACAGGCTTATTATAGTCATATACTAGCTGTCCCCCGCGGTTTCACCCGAATTTTGTTCACAATTTCATGGGTTTACATTGCGCGAAACCCTATTTCTGTTTATTAAATGAAAATAAACATGACAGTCAACATCGGTCCAGCCGTTTCGGAGATAAGCCGGAATAAACAAATTAACAAATTGGTTTTTTGTTAGTATTTATAACATATGTATATTCTCATATGTATTTAGTAAAAACTGTTATTTTGACATTACAAACAGACACTTAAATTGTATTTATTTTTACAGAAAAGGTTTTTTCTTTAATTGCCTCTCGCTTTTTTAGTAGTTGGGTACGGCTTACTCACAGTTAGCTAGGTGGTTGCGAATTCAATTGACCATCTCACGCCTTTCCTTCATTAAACCATAGACAAGTAAGCTACGCAAAAAACCCCCCCACTGGGCATTTTACCGTATAAGCTCGTATCATTATCCATTTATCGGCAATTTACGCGCGTACGCATTCCGCGCGCGGTACGTAAAAACACCTAATTTGTGCAGTGGTAAAAAATGGGCGAGGCGGGTGTAAGATTCCGTGTCTTATCTCGTGGTAAGCTTTTGAAAGGAAGAAAAGAGGAAAAACATATTCATCTACACCCATATCATAAAACCTCCATTGTTTAATCAAAAACCATAGGAAATGACCACCATTTTGACAACCAATTAGGAAAAACCAGTGCTGCAATGTTATTTCTTTATCGTTTTTAGTAAAGAAATGAGATTAAATTTGGAACAGCTGTCAAAACTCAAGTGGGTCTCTATTCTAGTATCCATAGATATTAAACAGTTATTGATACGAAACATCAATTCAGTATGTTTTTTTAATATAAACCGAACGACATTTGATCTCGAGTGACATGAGAATAGAGACTTCATTCGCTTGTCTATGATTTAAAAAAAAAATGGTCTTGACGGAGGATCGAATTGCCGCCATGTTGGTGTTTTGCTGAACGAAAGTAGAATTGTTGTTGTATTGAATAGAAAAAGTTGTTTGTAATTTACAGTTTAGTTGAAAATATGAATAGTAAGTAGTCTTCTCGGAGTGTGTGTGATGTGAAAATGCGCCGGATATCGGAAATATGCAGCCACGATTGTAACAAATAACTTGTTGCCAGAAAATATTGTTTCTGAACCCATCATGGAGGATTTATAATATGTGTGTAGATAAAGTTATGTATGCAACTCTGTATAATTTGGCGTTAAAACACACGTGCGATCTTATTATGAAACTCGCCTATCGGCTCGTTTCATGAAAACCGCACTAGTGTTTTAAGACCTATCATTATGCAATCGTTGCATAAACTACTATTGTGTCACTACATGGATGTTGGTGCAATAATGTGACACCAAATAAGGGGCCATCCATAAATTATGTCACACGAATTTCACATATTTTTGTGACGTCACATACTTTGCAATATTAAGGTTTTCGATAGATTTGAAGTTTAGATATTTAATACTTTAGATATATATACGTGACTTCACGAAGCTTATGACTCCTCCCCCCTTGTCGCACAATGTCACACTTTGTTGATCCCCCGTAACGTGTGACGTAATTTATGGATGGCTCTTAAGGGTCTTCACTTAACACGCTGATATTCTATAAGCCCTAGATCGCGTGCGGCAGCGAGCGGTATGAATCGTCTTGTTTGCATCTCCTCGGTTGATGTTGCTGTCGACCCTTATAAGTCAACGGTATATCCTTACTAATATTAAATTGTGTTTATTTGTTTCTCTTTTAAGTCAAAACAGAGCAATGGATCCGACCCGATACGCTACGCCGTATCGTGATACATCAGTATTGGTCCGTCTACCAACAGATGTTCATGGCGAATTCCCTCCCGGGCGATAACTCGTAAAATGCTTCGGAGAGTTGTATCATGAAGCCTCGTGAACGTCAGCTGCGGTTCCGTGGGTGGGTTGAGTAGCGGTAACCTCCCAAGCACGTAGAAAAATAATAATTATCTGAGTGAATGGCTGCGATCGACCGGCCACCCATTGCCTATGCGATCTCGCAAATTATTTTGCTACGATATGGTAGCTCTTATTAACTTGGTAGCAGAGGCATCCGCATTGTAAAACCATCACGATATCTACGCTTAAAAAATGTCGAATAGAGGCTTTGCGGCCCTAGCAAATTTGACACGAGGATAAGTTAAACCGCCTTATCTCTCTCTTATCTATCTCTCTCTCTCAGACAGACAGATCAGACGAGAGTCAGAGAGAGGGTTTAATTTATCCCCGTGTCTGACAAGCTAGGGCGCTGATCTTTCTTCCTTTCTTTGTTTCAATTATTATTTTTATTATTATGGCCTCTAGGCTTTATACATCTCTAAGTCACTTAACTTGTCCAGACGCGGATACTATACATCTCCCTTATTAGTTTTTGATTAGAATGAATTTTTATCCATTAAGTTTGTTTTTTTGCACTTTTATGTGTTAGTTTTAGATAAAACTCTGATGTCAAAGTTGAAAAAAGACAAACTGCTGAGTTTTTTGCGGCATTTTTCCTGATCAGATGTCACCTTTCGAAGCGCTTGTAGCTAGTAGACATGTGAAAGGCCTACTTGCAGACATGTGAAAGGCCTACTTGCAAAATAAATATTTTAATTTACATTTTCACCTAACAAGCAAAAGCCTGCACCGAAACATCTGTGTTCCCTTCAAACCAGAAGCGCTAGGCAAAAACAAGCCGCTTTGACGAAAGCCGCGGCCAGTTCTTGAGATAATTTACTGCTTGTAAAAACTGTGCCGTGCCGGAAGCTTGTGCAGGTTCAGGTCCTGATAGTGTTGCTTTGTAAGGTATTATTTACTAGCTACTGCGCGTGGAATTCGGTTGTAGTTATTCCCTCGGGAACCTTTGAATTGACCGGGATAATAACCTTTAATAATTAATTAAAAAAGACATTAAAACCCGCCTGCGTTAAAAGCAAACTAAAAGGTTTCTTTTATATTTGTTCATTTTTAACATTTTATTGATTCACTACGCACAAATACATACAGATGTAGTGAATAATTCTTTCCTATCGTATTTTCTCGGAAACTTTTGTATTTGTCATGCTGCTTCAGTCAGCCTCAGTACCCATCAAAACAGCGTAGGGGAAGCTCACATCGCGAGATTAATAATCGATAGAGAGGGGTTATACCTAAGTCAAGTTACACTACATTCTCTACATAATTTGATCGTGGTGCTTATAACATCTCAGTGTGATATAATTCAAACTCGTTGTTTATAAATTACCCTATTTATTGAATACAAACATGTCACTTATTAATACCATAATTCATAGACACGTCGGCAGCATTCGGAAGTAGTTTCACGATGGGAAAGGATTACTCACTACATCTCTACTCGTATATATATATTTGTAATCTGCGCCTCTATTCGGGAACGCTAAGTGATTCTGTAGCGATTCGCGAGCGAGATTTCTCATCTCGCTCTTACGCATTACGCGTGGTGCGGAAGAGTGGGATGAGAAATCTCGCTTACGAATCGCTACAGAATCACTTGGCGTTCCCGAATAGAGGCGCTGATCATTGAGACTTTTCATCGCATTTTCGAATACAAACAATACAATCTGATAGGAATCCGACGACCGACGAAACACGAAGTTTGCCGAGAGACATTAAGAAAATAGAAACACTTTACATAGGTACGCGCGAAAAACTACCCTCTCTTTACTTCCTCGCAATCGGCATACAAAGTATCCTACGTTACCCTCCTTCTGTCGGGTGAAAATACAGAAACTGTAATAAATTCAACCAGTTCTCGTGTTTTAAAGAGTTCCTTTCTTTTCAGTCAACGCATCACCAACGTCATCGAAGATCATCAGAGAAGGACCTGTATCTACGCAGCTACCCATAGAGTAAGTATCTCGATTATTCTAGAAGGTTCTAGGAAGGAATTATTCAAGTAGGCCGCAGACGCATCGGCATGGCAGTGAGACAGACCATATATCCAATGGACTCCGCATAACCAGGTCGCATTTAAGTGCGAGTCGGACTCGCGCATCGAGGGTTCCGTGCTACGCCAATTTGGAATGGTCTCATCCAATCAATAAGACTTTATGTTAATGATAAAAGAACTTTGACAGTTGCCAACTAAGTGGTAATTTTCCGGTCTGATTTCAATATATTTTTCACATTTCTATTACAGAACACTATTGAATTGATAATTCTTATTAGACTATGGAGTATTAACTAAAATCAGGCCAAATTTGATAGCTGATACTTAAGTCGTTATGGAAATACAGCTGGAACATAATTGGTCTAAAATCAGTCTATTTTTAGGTTATCAATGTATCCCCATACATTGATAACCTAAAAATAGACTGATTTTAGACCAATTATGTTCTCAGCGGCCCTAACATGCAAGACACAAAGATAAGTTAATCCCGTTTTTATCTCTGACTATCTCTTTCGTCGGCACTAGTGTGAGAGAGACGCACTTAGAGATAAGACGGTATAACTTATCCTTGTGTCTTGCATGTTACGGCCGTTGGGAAATTGCAACCTTCTAGCTCTTACCGTTGCTGAACTAGAGGTCTCTGACAGACGGACGGACGTTCTAGGCTCAGCAATGGGGTCCCATCGACCCCTTCGGAACGGAACCCTTAAAGACGATAAGCGGCGGAAAGCACCAATCACCGCGCTCTAAAAACCCCACGCGCCACTCAAGTTTGGCAGCTTTATTTGCTAGTAAAAGTTAGGCTAAGCGAGTCTTTAGGATTTGGTCTGGTGGTAGAGCCTTTTGATAGAGGATTATCATTTGTTATTTTAATCGCTTATAATTTGAACATTTCGATTTCAGATCGAGCCACGAAATGCCCAAAATCAAGGTGGGCCCTGACCTCAGGAACGCGAGAAAACCGAAACACGCACTCAAGTAAGTCGCCGCATTTTTTTAAAACAATAATGTAACGCCACGTCACGCCCACGACGTACTAAAATAAAGTCACCACCACTACAAATGCAATCTGAAATTTTAATACATGCAAACGTGTGCGCACATAGCGTTGCTAATGCTGACAATGAAGCCACAGACTAACGAAATAGAATGGAATACTAATTAGTACAGACTAGATATATTAACCATAGATTATAAGAAGCAAAATTGGTAGAATTGCAAGGACTTTGTACGATTAATTTTGCTACTTCATATATACCCAACGGGATGAAATTATTAATTAATCTTCAATCATTATTTAGTACTTTCCCCGAAAATTTTTCAATCGTATCAATATGTAGGTACGAAAAATAATAATTATCTATGATTCGTATAAGCCAGTCTTCTTAGTAATTTTAAGATATGCGGTAAGTAAGTAAACTTATTATTAAACTTATGTGAAGTTTTTTTTTTTAAATCGTTTTTACACTTTTATCCTATAGAAATGTAGTATTAAAATACAGATAGCAAAGAAATTGGTTAATAAACGATTTATTTATATTACAGACTCAAACCGCCGATACCACAACCCCCCCACCCGGACAAACCATATATCCCCCCCATACCCTTCCCCATACCGTCTCATCCAACCTTGAAATCCAACCTTAACCCGGAGGGAATAAAGAACTTTTTTCTGAACACGGCGTTACAGAACGCTCTCACTGGATCGTTGAACCAGCTTACTGGGAGAAAAAAGGTAACTAAGTAAAATTAAGGATAATACATGTATAAAAAACTAGCCACTCGCCCCGACTTCGCATGTTTGTCGAAAATAAAAATCAAAATCCTTTGTAAAAATAATGTAAATTATGGCGAAATCTGCGTCATCTACATTTTAGTTACCTTAATGTGCAGGTTTTCTCACGATATTTTCCCTCACCGTAAAAGCATTGGTTACCGCTGTTCTCATGAGATTTCATGGCGACCACTAGAATTCGAACCTGGTACCTCACGATCACCTGGTAGGTACCTCATTGTGAAAATCTTACGCTAGAAGTTAAGTACTCGCCTTTGGCTCGGCTTTCTAAGCCACTCGTCCAAGCTTTGTTGATATTCTATACCTGTTCAACAATATTCAATTCTACATACATAATGATGAAAACTTTAACACTAGAATAACACGGCTTTACTCACGAATTATTGTCAGTAATAGTCCGACTTGTTTCCGACTCTTATGGAGTCCTTTGAAATCTTGAAAACTTCTCTTATTTAGGAAGAAGACAGAGAGGAAGACCAGAACAAGCGGCGGCTGCACAAATGCGACGTGGCTGGGTGTCACAAGGTTTACACGAAGAGTTCGCATCTGAAGGCCCACAAGAGAACTCATACAGGTAAAATTTGAAAACTTTTAGGACATTTTGCGTCTAGGGCGTTTTGCGACTAGGACATTTTGCGTCTAGGGCGTTTTGCGACTAGGACATGTTGCGTCTAGGGCGTTTTGCGACTAGGACACTTTGCGTCTAGGGCGTTTTGCGACTAGGACATTTTGGCGTCTGGGGCGTTTTGCGACTAGGTAATTTTTTGTAAAGAAGTAAAAATTTATAATATTATAAATGCGAAACTGTGTATGTTTCTTTGACTTTTTCACGTTAAAATGGTGCGACGGACTTGATGTTTTGCATAACGATAGTTAGAACACTGGAGAAGGTAATAGGTATAGCTGCGCACAAGACCCTTAATCCGTTAATCGTTAATTAACGAAGTTAATATTTCGAGTAACTTAATCCGTTGCTCGAAACTTAAGTTAACTTAAAAAAATGTTAACGGACTCATTAACTTCCGTTAAAACAATTAGAGTCCGTTAATCGTTAATTAAGTACCTACTATTTGCCAAAAGGATACCGCGCGGCTTATGTCTATGCGGTGTATGTTAGTCTTTAAGGTATTTATGTTATGTGCCTTGTTGCCTGAAATAAATGGTATTATTATTATTATTATTATAATATTATGTCAGATAGCTTTTGATTTGAATTTGATCGCTAAATAATTAGGTATTTTTACAAACCCTAATGTCATACCTACCCTTCTTTTAAAAATGTAACGCTTTAACGATTAACGAAGTTATCTTTTTAGGAACGGATTAGCGATTAACGAAGTTAACGATTTGATTAACGGTGCTGCAGCTATGGACATAGGTACTTTTTAGCCCGGTATCCTGGAAGGATTTTCACGAATCTTTAAAGTACAGGAAATATGAAAATGCTTCTCCGCGATAGATGGCGCTACGTGCGATAAACGAATTCCACGCGGACGAAGGCATAAGGCAATCCTCATATAGTTATCGACGTGGTATATGTATGAATACGTTTAAGAAAACCAGGTTACTATATCGCTATGTTTTGTTGTCGGTTCCCTTTTCAACCTCGCATTCTTAGCATTGATAAAAGTACCAGTATATTTCCGTTTAGTAATTGAATCATTACCTTCCGCAATTGTAAATGAATCTTGGGCTTTTTTCAAATTGCACGGCTTAATCAGGCTTCTGTGGTTGTAATTTATATTGCAATTATATTTTATCTGTATTTACTTTTGTGGATGGTAATGATTAATTAAAAAGGAAACGTCTTTTAAATTAATAAATAGAAAAAGAATTTAGGTGTGCTCACAGTTTAAAAAAATATTAGAAATTAACTCATTAGCTTGTGAGTCGAAGCCTGTAATTTCGTAACATACTTAGTCTTGTTGTAATTTTCAAACAACATGCGGGATTTACATATACGTTTGCCAATTAGAGATAATGACGCAAAGTGAGATAGCTAACAGTTTTTATTAAATGTAAAAGTAAAAGAAAATCTGAAATAAGCTATAGTCAAATTTTAACTTCAGGACACTATCAGACTGTCACTCTCTGCTAGTTTCGACGTACGTAATACTGCTTAATTTGTAGTGTAAATATTTATCCGACATCGGCTGTATAATCTAATTTTAAAATAACCTACATAGATTTTTTGATAGTAACTAATAGTTGTAGAAATGACACCGTAACTACGAAAATGTTCTTTCGGTTTATGCAGCCCACGGACACTTGCTGTGACACTTTGGCACTTTCCACACTTCGCGCTCTACCTCTAATCGGGTTCCGTTTTAGTCCAGTTAAAACAGCAACAAAATGCGAGCGTGCTGCGTCATTCCCAATTTTTAGTTACTGTACACTGATTACTCTTGAATCCGTTTACGCTCGTATTTTGTAAAGAATACGTTACGTTTTCCTTTGCAGGCGAGAAACCGTACTCGTGCGGGTGGGCGGGGTGCTCGTGGCGCTTCGCGCGCTCCGACGAGCTGACGCGGCACACGCGCAAGCACACCGGCCACCGCCCCTTCACGTGCCCGCTGTGCCGCCGCTCCTTCGCGCGCTCCGACCATCTCGGCCTGCACATGCGGCGGCACTGACAGCGCCATCTATGACGCGGCACAAGTAACTTCTCCAACAACGTAGTAGCATGTATTAGAAAAAATCACCGGATTATGTGTCGACGATGCCGACGCCATTACGTATCATCAATACATATAAAACAGTACCGTAACTCACTTATAGACAACGCACAGCCTAAACGGGAGGTTTGAAATTTGGAGGAGATTTTCTTCGAGTACCATAGAGGTGCACTAAGGAGGGATTTCCTTGAAATTCAATCTCTTAAGGGGTGAAAAGGGGTAATAAAGTTTGTATGGAAAATACCGCGGGCGAAGCTGTGGCGGGTCCACTAGTAACATATATAAACAATGACAACAGCTGACTTGTTACCCACATAAGCGCACCGGAAACAGACTGTTCATATGTCCGCTTTGTCGATGGTCCTTTCCTTCGTGCGCTCCACGACCTTGTCAGTTTGCACATACAACGACGTTTCCATCATTATTATTTATGTCGCGCATTCAAGTAACTATAACCGCTGTTTAATTGCATCTTTTGGAATAACTGCCATCTCTTGAGAATTTTATTAAAAAGGCTTTGATGCACCGTTATTTGTGTTACGCTACAAGTAACTTTGGTAGTATCTATGAGACCACCGCTAAAAGATGTCTAGTCGATGGCAACGCCATCTGTTTTGCGCCAGAGTAACTAGCGAGCAATATCCAGTGACAACAGATACTGTAACGACGGAGTCAATGACAATGACGTTTGAAAATTAAGATAAAACAATAGAATATAAAATAAAAAACAAGCAAATGTCATTATAACGATATTCAAAGTAAAAACTACCTTATATGAACATTAGAAGAACTTACACAATCGTACATTTCATTATACAAGTTTATATGTAAAATAATGTATGAACACATTTTTATACGCCTATTGGCCTTATTATAATAGTTACGGAAAATAAAACATCACTATTGTGATAAAATGATATGACAATTAGTTTTGACAATAAATGCAAGATATTAAGATAAAATAGATGATCGATATTAATGTAAAAATGTAAGATTTAGATTTTTAGTTATTGTGGCATTATTACTTAACGTAGGCCAGTATCAGTTACATTTATATTTTTAATATAAAGTGATATTTTTACGTTTTAATTATAGTATTAATATATATTAATAAGATGTATAATTTTTGTATTCTATGTAACTTACACTTACGTCGTCTTATTGATGTGTATCATCTTTCATCTCGCTTTCCTGCAATCTGTGAGAGTGATTTCGTGAAAAGGGACGGAAGTGTGTAACAGGAAGCCGGGGAAGGGCGCGCTATTTGATTTGACCAATGAGCGCGCAGGGTGGTGGAGATGGCTGTCAGATGGTACCAACTAATTTTCAGAGAGGTTGGAATTGTCAGCCAACAGTGTGTGTGTGTGTGTGACGAGAAACCGTTTTAATGTATGTATTTGCGTGTTTGAAAATGAGATGTCAGATGTTACACATCATATGCGACTAATGTAAGGTTCGCTCGTTAATTCTTTCAGGCGATCTAGCATTGAAATAACAGTCCTTCAAAGAATAAGAGTTGAATTAGTGTATCCCATAAAACTGTTTATTTCTCCGAAATCACAATTATTATGTTTAGAAGCTTTTATTTACTTAAATTGACTTGTTACTTAGGTTTGGGTCAAATCTTGGAAATATATCCTGAATCATCTCCCTGCCGAAATACACCTACTACCCATGACACAAGCCTTTAGAGTTCGTTTTTATTATTATTTATTATTATTACTTACTGTCGGTGTTAAACGGAATTATAGAACATTGTCAAAGTAACCTACCAATTTTTCTGCATGGTACTTAACTTAGTTAAGCATAATAATTAAATACTGTTCTGATACCGTATTGCGAATTCATGAAGTCCCATAAACATCACAATTTGAAGCATAACTTTCGATTTTGTACTTATATTACCGTTTGTACGGATTACTATGAAACTAGAATTTAGTACTTCTCTCTTAAATGGCCCGAGGGCGCGTGCCAATGTCAGTTCGGATGGCAAATGTTCAAAAGTATTAGAAGAAAGTAAAAACAAGTAAAGAGAACTGTTCAAGAGATCATCTTAAATTGCCACCTAGACTTTTAGACTTTATATGAATAAGATAATGTCAGTTATTGCTGTCAGGTTTATATGGGAATGAAAAAAGTTAGTTACATAATATGTTTAAGTTTTAACTATTTATATATTAATGCTCAAAAAAGTTCCACAAAAAAAAAAGATACAGGGCAGTTGTGGCAATATTAGATAGACGTAAATATTAAAAAAATATTCCTATATCTTAAGTAACAAAAATGTTTAGTGTTCTAAGAACATTTTGTTTTGTTTCAGATGTTTATATTAATAGATTAAGATTTTTATAACTTAGTCGATTCGCGATTTTTGTAAGTATGTATATGTATATCATTCATTACTTTCCACGTTAGGTTGACATGTTTGAACAATGTGGATATTATGCATGTATGATAAGAAAAACGCGTTTTTTATTTTAAGTAATTTTGGGGCCAGTATTTTTGGAATTAAATAGATTTTATTTTAAGTATATCTTTTAATGCATAGACTATATTTATGATCTTTGAATTTTAAACTGAAAGCAATGTATTGATCTCAAATTGGGTATTCTATCTAACAATGGTTGATCTCAAAAACTTATCCACACTAACTAAATATTGGAAAAAAGTAGTAAATATGCGTTCGTGTTCACTCTGTTAAGCTCTTAAGATTAAAACTAAAAGTAAATTTTATGTTTAGTTTGAATTAAGTTTAACTGACAAAATTTGTTATACTCTCTGTTAATGAGTTTAGGTTATGGAAAAAATAAAAATCCGTCTTAACTTATTGTTTTAAGAGTGAAATCGCTCGCCTGCTGCCAATATGAACATTTATTTAAAATAAACTGCATTGTATTTCCTATTGAATTAGGGATTAATTTTAGTTTCAACAGTTCAAGTAATTAGACCCAATATATTGGTAACATTATCACCGACTATTAATAGAATGTTATTTAAAAAAAAGTTTTAACTGCTAAATTTATGTTTAAAGGAACTAAAAATTGTATCGTCCTTCAAATCTTATCTCGCACGTACAGTAGTAATAGTAAATTAACCAGCATTTTGCCGGCCAGTAAAAATGCAAGAATTATTGTATGTCATTAATGATAAGGATTTATATATTAAGTTTATCTAGTATTAATATAGTATCTCTAGTTATTGATTTAGGCACTTTTACGTGTGGGTAAAAAAGTGTTTAATATTATGGCAACTTTTGATAGTTTAGAAAAGTAACTACAGTTTTGCCTTTTTATTTTCATATTTAATCATTAAGTTCCCTTTCACATTGACATTAAAAGCTTTGATGGTATTACTAAGTTCCAATGTAAACACCCGATAACATCTATAACTTTTACGGATGGTAATGAAATAAAAAAAAATACCGAATAAGAAATGTATAGTTAAAATTACCTGGCAATTATAGAAAAAAGTTTTAAGAAACATTTATTTTTATTTATCATTCTTTCTGCTGCTGCATATTTGGCAGTAAATGTGATAGAATTTTTTAAACAGATTAAATAGTCATCGAGTAGGAGGTGAATATTTAGGTTTTTCATTACCATCCGCTGCCAGCATTCATAGTTGGTAATTGCGTAATAAAAGAATTATCCGTCTTAATTATACATGGTGCTGGTAAAAATGTAAAACTATGATCTCTTCGTCTTTAACAAAAACATTTTATAAGAAACCTAGGCATTACGCACCCAAAACCGGTCAATATCGGTTTCTGCAAGACTTAAATTTCGTTCTCTGTATTAACCGGTAACCTTAATGATTTATGTTTGTAAAAAACCGTTCCCTTAACCTTTTGACCGCCGCAGTCGGCTGCAGCCGTCAGCGGATACAGGTAAAAAAAGTCCTTCGTTACCTTGACTGAAAGTTGAAATTCGTGTTACTTTTCAGACATGCTTGGCGGTCAAAAGGTTAATTAACCGGTTAACTGATGAACAAATGAAACCGATTTCATGAATAATTAACCGTTATTTTAAATTTGTCCGAGTACACACGTGTTTTACCAGTGAAATTAGTTGTTTGATATTGTGTTTACATGTCTACTCGAGATATCTATTCGGTTAAGTATATTTGTGGGTATATTTGTTTGTACAATTTTACTATTGTATATTAAGTGATACTGGAATTGCCTTGTTGTTCACGAATGTACCTATTTCTCATGATTTTAAGTGTGAAAATAAATAATTACTTATACTTAATTTATTTTATTTTATGAAGCACTGGGAAGGCGTTGACCCTTGTCTAGGATAGAACACGCTTGCCTAGAAGATAACTATTCACTCTTAACTTGTAGACACCAAGATAGTACAATTCAGGAAATGCGAATCAAAAATGATTTCGCACACCGCTTAGTACGACTCCTAAGAAATAGGCGCGTTTCCGGAAAAAATGTTATTAGTATTTCATTTACAGTATAAAAGAATATTGAACACATACTTTTTCTTTTGTCAATTAAACAAAAAATGACGAAGATATAGTGCGTTGAAGTTTCGCGTGACGTCATGACGGCACACTATTTACCATTAAGTGACGTCATGAGCCCCCACTCCCGAACTTTGATGCGCGTTGTCTATGTCAATCTTGATTGATTTGATAAAGCATAAAATACGTGTTCAATGTTAATTTATAGTCTAACTGACGGACTAATTAGATTTTTTTTTACCCAGGGTTGACAAATTTTACAATGACATGTGGATGAAAACCCTCCTGACGTCTGGCAGTCCGGTGGCAGAATGTGGATGGTGGGATTACGTCATGTAGTTCCTGTGCACACTCACCAAAATACACCTTATAAAAAACCGAAAGGCTGGCAACCTTACTATGTAATTTTTATTTATGAAGTAGTACCTACAACATAGAGTGTCACCACCCTCCGTGTCTAAACTTCGGCCCTAGCTAGGTTGGCACGAGGATAAGTTCACCCCATCTTATCTCTCAGTGCATCTCTTTCTTCGATATTAGTAGAGAGAGACGCACTGAGAGATAAGATGGAGATAGCTTATCCTCGTGTGAACCATGCTGTGAACCCAGGCTTTTCATACAAAAGGCGATAACGATTTCCACCCCTTAAATGTTAACCGATGTTCACTACTTTTTGATAGGTTGTCAGTCAGAACAAAATCTAGGTCTATACGTTTTGGGTTTTTCACTATAATCAATAAATTTAATTTTATCTATTGGGGAAAGTGGTCACCCTTCGTACACTTTTTACATCTTATTTTTTAACTCTTGATTAACTGTCAAAATTATCTAGTTTTTGCACATAAGTGTAACAAATATATTGTAGTTAGTTACAAAAAAGTGTGAAACTATTATGCCAGAAGATTAAAGGGTTATAGCCATTTTTCTACAATAAGATATTTGTACGAATGCACCTCACGTGTGGGGTACTTTCATACAGCAGGCGGGGTACTTTCGTACACCATGGGGTAGATTCATACAGGGTAATTAAAAAGCCTATTAAACTCGATAAATCTATTCAATCTCAAAGAATATTGTATTTATCATAAAACTAAATCAATAATATTTAACTTGACTCATAGTTTTATAAATTGTATTTGAGGAAAATACCAAAAATATTTTTAAATTCAATGCGTTCGCGTATTCGTAGGCACGTTTCCGAATTTGTACTATTGTTAGCCCATAATGCATCTTGCAGCAATTAATAATGTAGTAATTTAAACGCGCCTTTTCTTCCAATGTGAAGACTTTTAGACTCGTGAATTTATACTTAAAATTTCGCGAGGGTCTGTCGTCGTTAGTGCTCTTTTTTAAAAATTTCTTGACTCTACTTTCCAACGTTGATGTTTTGATGTTGTATTTCAACGCGGCTTTTCTATAGGACAACTGTCCTTGAATTACATCATCAATACCTAAATTCATGGATTCTTCATCCACTTCTTGGGTTTGCGTACCCCTTTTAGGGTTCCGTACCCAAAGGGAAAAACGGGACCCTATTACTAAGGCTCCGCTGTCCGTCTGTCCGTCTGTCCATCTGTCCGTCTGTCCGTCTGTCCGTCTGTCTCCAGGCTGTATCTCAAGAACCGTGATAGTTAGACAGTTGTAATTTTCACAGATGATGTGTTTTTGTTGCCGCTATAACGACAAATACTAAAAGACAGAATAAAATAAATATTTAAGGGGGCTCCTATACAACAAACGTGATTTTTTTGCCGTTTTTAAAGATAAGGGTACGGAACCCTTCGTGCGCGAGTCCGACTTGCACTTGGCCGGTTGTTTTATATTTCCGCACCTTGATTCTGCAATCAAATCTTATTTAAGAGATATACTTAATAAAACTATGACAACTGAGCTAATTGAAAGGTTTCCGACCGAATATAAATAAAAATTGCCCTAATTATAGTATGCGTAAAATAAATTATGGCAAGTACTGTATTTTAATTCATAAAAAAATTAATTTGATATACTGGCGGTAAATAAAATCTAAAGGGGAGCATTTGACCGCGTACGAATGTGCCCCCTGTAGAACTGTCCGAATGTGCCCCAATCCATGCACAAAATTAAAAATACAACTTCATATGAATTCTAATTTAGTATGAGAAATATTATCATTAAAGCTCAAAATAAACAATGTTAACATTCATTAATTATAACTATTTTGTTGAAAACATAAGAAAATCTACTTAAAATTACCAACTAAACTTCAGTAAAAAATACACTCTCCACCCGCGAAAACACGTTATGTCTTGTCAACTCATTCAGCGTGGAGTGACTGGCGTGAAGTTCCCTTAGCAATATAGCGGCCGGTATGTCTATGCACTCAAGCAAAGGCGTGTTTGTGTGCCGTGTAGTTTTTCTGTTATACTCACTGTACGAATGTGCCCCGCGTACGAGAGGTGACCACTTTCCCCTACATATAAAACTGTACCGTGACTCACTTATAGACAACGCACAGCCTAAACGGGTGGTCCTAGAGGAGAAATTTGGACGAGACATTCCTCGAGTACCCTAGAGGTGCACTAAGGAGGGCTGTTTTTGAAATTCCACCCCTAAAGGGATGATAAGATTGTATGGAACATAGCGCGGGCGAAGCTGTGGCGGGTCCACTAGTTAATTATATAAAGATAATTTGACCGGGTCGATTTAAAAAGGGTGTAATTTTTAGGGTTTGTCGGTAGTGGCGCTTTGCGCTGGTAGCGCCTCGCGTTGGTAATGGCCGTGGCGAAAAGCCTTAATTATTTACGAAAAAAAAAACGCGTCTAATTGAGAACCTCCTTCGGTTTTTTTGAAGTCGGTTTACAAGAATGTTATTGGCTGTACTCGTCAATTAAGAAGAAAACTGTATTCTTGACACTATTCTTGACATACCTAATGACTAAATTTTCAAACGTCAGTCAACTACAAAATAAAATGTAAGAATTCTTACTTCGTAATAAACAAAAAAATGCAAAAAATAACCTGAAATCAAACAAAAATGGCGTAAGTATTTTCCAGTTAACTAAATATATTGAATTTAACATTTACCACGAGCATTGCGGTTAAGGAAAACGTAGTGAGGAAACCTGCACAATTCTGCAAAGTAATTGAAAGATTCCGGGATTACTATGGATAGTAATCTCTCTCACTCAAGAGAACTCTTGTTTTTCCACAGTTGTGAGCAAAACTTATATGACCATTGAATATCTAATGTCCGATTGTCTATAAAAATAATAACAATAAAAATAATCAGTTTTATACTTTTACGCAAATCGCTCGTGTAATGGGTACTAGACGACGATATGCATACTTATATCGAGAAATAAACACTTAAATACATAGGAAACATCCAAGACTCAGGAACAAACATTCGTGCTCATCACACAAATATTTGCCCCAGTGGCGGACTAACAAGGGGGCGGAAGGGGCGGCCCGCCCCGGGCCTCCGGTCTTGGGGTCTCAACACGAACAAATTATAATTAAGTCTTGAACAGGAGGCCTCATTCAGCTTTGCCGCCCCGGGCCTCCGGTCTTGGGGGCCCCCAAATGCCTCCACGTTCCCCTGATCATGGGGTCTCAACTCGAAAAAATTATAATTAGTCTTGAAGAGGGGGGGCCTCATTCAGCTTTGCCGCCCCGGGCCCCTGACGGGCTTAGTCCGCCACTGATTTGCCCTTATCGAAACCGGGACCGCTAGCCTCGGAGGCAGGGTCACTACCAACTAAGCTAACCGCTTTGTCAATGCTTTCTTAATATACTATACCATGCAAAAGTTTTTCAGCTATAATGACGAGGCATAAACGGTTTTATTCTGATTCAAAGAAACAAAGTTGGTTTTGCGGTTAGTGCGGTGTCGGCCTAATAGTTAGTAGGTATTTGGTATTAGTGTAGTCAGATGTCGTTTCTCTGGCAGTTGTGAGGTGTGCGAACATTGTATGACTCCGGTTGCCCAGGGCGAGTCAGCGCTGTTCAGAGGGGGTTACAGCTACCACATGAAGTGTCGAAAATGCTGTAAGTATTATTATTATATATTTTTCTTCTCTCATTATGTTACTTTTTAATAACCGAAAAAACTTCCAGACGTGTGCAGTGAGACCAACCTTGACAATGCAGAAGTCTTCCAAGGGGTTATTTTTTGTTCCGCCTGTGCCAAGCGCATATTTCAAGGTAAGTATGCAAAGGATGATTACTCTCACCCGTCACCAGATCCATTAGGACAAATAGGCCAATTAACTGATTTACTCAATGGCAACGCAACAACGCAATGGCTGTAAAGCGTTTTTGTAACGCCATCTATCGGTAAATTGCGTCTGCAATTCGTTCAAACAATCTGCGCCTCTATTCGGGAACGCTAAGTGATTCTGTAACGACTCGTAAGCGAGATTTCTCATCCCACTCTTCCGCACGACGCGTAATGCGAAAGAGTGGGATGAGAGATCTCGATCACGAGTCGCTACAGAATCACTTAGCGTTCCCGAATAGAGGCGCTGGTAGTTGTCAGAAACGACGAGTAAAAGAGCAATATCCAATCCACACTATTATTTCCAATAAATGATTTGATTTGATTGTATTTGATTGAATACCCCGCGGGCTATCTTTGTGGCGCCATCTTGTTTAGCTGGGCAGCTTCGGCTTTTTTCAGAGCTACGGTCGTCATAATGCGATTGTCAGTCCTACGACACACAGACCGTATATCCAATAGACTAGCAGAAGTTAGGCTAAGCGGTTTCTTCAGGATATTTGGTCTGTGAAACGACCGAACATTTGAACACTCAAAGGCTTTATCCTTCTGTTCCCATCAATACCTAAGGGTGCTCCATCGCTCGTCACTCAAAGGCAAAGCCGCGCCCGCGTCGACGGCGGCATCGGGAGCGGCGCGAGCGAGACAAAACCGAGAACAGAGTGATAGAGATGGCACGACTTGGCCGCTCTAGCACGAGGCACGCCGAGCACTGCTCGGAGACTGAAAAGGGCAGGTCAGTGGCTGAGCATTGACAACGTTTCAGTTTTTCCACGTGTCGATTTTGAGCTATAATTTGATAACAAGAGCAGGGCGTCTATTCGGGAACGTCTAAGTGATACTGCAGCGACCCGCGAGCGAGACTCGCATGTCGCTCTTACGCATTACGCGTCGTGCGGAAGAGTGGGGTGAGAAATCTCGCTCGCGAGTCGCTAGAACATCACTCAGCGTTCCCGAATAGAGGCGCTGGACTGCGCCTTTGGTGGTGGTGGACGTGCGGGGGGAAGGAAAATCTACCCCTCCCGCCTTTTTCCCACGCCACGGGCACCCCGCGTCTTCTTAAGCGGCTAATTTAGGCTTGTGACGCTACTGGCTAAACTATAGTTAGAAAGTTAAAACACTTTGAAAGTAACCCTTTTTTTCTTCGAAAACTTCTATTTTCCAAGTTTGAAGATTCCATGTTAAAGATGACGTCATAATTCATATATGTCAGCTTTTTGGGCCTGACCACATGACCGCGGTGCCTTGAAAAATTCCGTTGCCTATCGCCCTTATTTCTATACCTATACAGGTGATGTGCAAAGGAATTTTTCACGGCGCGTCGCCGTACCGTGGTCATGTGGCCAGGCCCTATCTCGAACTCACTTGTATCAAAAAACGTATTGATGACGTCACGCCCGTCATTCTTGACCGATTTAAGTTCACTCCTGGATGAAAACGTCATACAGCTGCCTTAAAATAAAACGTTGAAATGTTGTCAATTAACTATTAATTTTAATCCTACACATATAGGGTTGTCCATTTTTACGGACATTTTTGAAAGCGATTTTCGATTTGCGTTTGAGAAATCGAATTTAATGATATAATTTTACCTTCAGTCGGATTTTTTCCAGTAACCAACCTGCGCAGACAGAGCCCGAAGCCCCTGGTGTAAGTGTTGATTGCTACTGCTTGTTCGATATGGCGGCGCGCGCGCAGGAAATTATGAAACGTTTTTATTTTCAGAACCCGAAGCAGATCAGTCGCGGAAGCACTGGTGAGTCATGGTATTATTAAAAGTATCTAATCAGGTGATACACACGTATTACCTATAAGGAATACGAAATAAAATAAAATAACATTTCCATCACACTTGCTCGGAAAGGGTGTTATTATACGCAGGCGTATAGAGTATATTTACCTCCCACGGGAGTTATGGATTTTGTATGGTTTATAACTCCCGTTGACGGCGGGGCGTGCGCGCCAGGTCCGGCGGGGTGCGCGTGCCGATTCCTGTGGGGATCGTTTTCTTGTAGAAGTAGTGAGCAACCTGATGGTAATTCACGCTGTACAATGGGAATAAAATAAATAATTTAATTTTTTGTCTAATATCTATTTCATTTCCTCACAATTATGATGAAAAACGTGTGTATCACGGGCAGTAAGGAAAAACAAACTCTAGTCATTAAAAGCCCTCGCTTTCGGCGTCGGGCTTGTAACAGACTCTCGTTAGTTATCCCCTTCTTACGGCCCTAGATGCACAATGTACTATTTCTACTGTTCCTGTGCCCAAAAGGTAACAATAACGGAGGTATTCACACTTTCTAAATAAATACCAAAAGTTCCTATGCCAGACCCTAAACATAGTTTAAGTGATAGTGGGGCCTTAATTTAACTCATTAACCGCCGCAAAAATTTTCATCGGACGTGTCCGTGTCGCCGCCTATATACGAAGTGACATATTCAAAATATATAAGTCATTTGTCTTAATTATAAGACTGCGGCGAAATGAACTGGTTATTTTGTGTCTTATAATTCAGACAACGGCGGTTAAAGGGTTAAAATACCCTAAACTTAACATAAGAAACATCAAACACGATTTTGTATAGCACCAAGCTGTCAAAATTGAGTTTGTCATTTCTTATTTTAAGTTTAGCTACTTTTAAATTTAGCGAACACACTTTTGAATTGGCCCCACTGTGTTAATAAGAATACTTTTCCGTCTACGGTTCATCATACCATCTTAGGACTAATTAACCGAACGTGGCCACAAGTAGTCTTGTGGCTCTGCCCACCCCATTAGGGATTTCGGGCGTGATGCTATGTATGTGTGTATGACCCGAGTTTGAGTGAAATTTACTACATAATAATTTATTTAATTTAATTTTAATTTTAATTGTATACTGTAATTTAATGTAATGAAATGAATCTACGTTGTTCGAAAAATAAATGAATTTAATCTATCCTTTTCCAGAATTTGGCATGAACACAGATGTGACCTGCGAGTTGCTAAAGGAACTGAAATACCCTGTCGTCGTTAAATGCATGTAAGTTTATTCTTTGTATACCGTGTAGTGGACGCTGTACATTCACGGCACGACTCCCCGTGAACACACACGTTTGCTTCACTTATCCTATGTGTAAAAGAGAAAAGTTTACGGTTCACGGGGCATCGCGGCGTGTACCGCCCCCATTGACGACCGCAGACCATATCCAATGGACTGCATAGCCGCGGGACCCCCCCGCTGCTAGCATTAACCTTTTCAACGCCAATGACGGATATCCGCACCACTGGTTCACCGCCAACGACGGATATATCCGTTAGGGCATACAGGGTAAAAGAGCCCTACATGAGTTTGACGTAAGGTTGAAATTCGTGTTACTACTCAGACATGCTTGGCGTGTGAATAAAAACTTTTGTATTTGACGTGGCGTTGAGGTTCAAGGCAAAAAAACCATAAGGCGACGGCAGCGGTTGTCTGTAATCAAATCTTGCAAGTAATAAATTTCGCATGCATGTAAATTGGATGACAATTTAATATTAATATGAAATGGAGCTGATCTGATGATGGAGCCGGAAGGTGGCCATGGGACCTCTATAATAAAACGACGCGACCACATCGAGTTTGGGCTCGTTTGATTCGTCTTGACAAGGACTCTGGTCCTCGAAGATTCTTTTTAGGGCTTATAGGATCACTCGTGTGTCTGTCTGTCCGTCTGTCACAGACAATTTGCTCCGAAACTACTGGACCGATTGCGTTGAAATTTGGTACAAATATGTAAGTTGGTGACCGCAACACGAACGCGTAACGTAAATAAATGAATTTTAAACATGGGGGCCACTTTTAGGGTGTAAAAAAATAATATAGTTTTGCAAACTACTTATATCGTGTGATATATCAAATGAAAGGGCTCGTTGTAAGAATCTAAATTTTTTAAATCTTATAATTTAAAATTAATAGTTTGGAATTAACTTAGTAAAATAGGCGAAAATTTACCATCCCCCCCTTAAATTAAATTTTGGAAAAAAATACAGAAAATAGTTCTTTATCTATAGATTACAGGAAAATCTTGAAGACGTCTATGGTATTTAATGTAACATGGGATATTTCAGATAATCATGTACGGACCGGAACCCTCTCCACGCGAGTTTGATTCGCACTTGTCCGGCTTTTTTTCTTTTTCGAATATTAATATGCAGCTTTAATTTGTGGCGTCTGAGAAATATGCTCACGCGCACAGATGAGTTGAACTTAGTATAACACTGTTTTAAGTATGATTATTTTAAAGTCCTAAGGCCATAACAACGATCAGCACACCTCTGCAGAAGCCACAACGCAAACACAGGAGAAACAGGAAAAAGAGAGCGGTAAGCTATCGTAATAGGCTAGTTTCCTGAAAAATTCTAATTAGTCCGTTATTTATATTATAAAAAAATATTGAACACATATTTTTTCTTTTGTCAATTAAACAAAAAAATGACGAAGATGCGTTGAAGTACCGCGTGACGTCACTTTGTACACTTTTTAGCATTAAGTGACGTCATTAGCCCCCCACTACCGAACTTTGATGCGCGTTATCTTTGTCAATTTTGATTGATTTGATAAAGACATAAATAAGTGTTCAATATGTTTTAATAGTCTAACCAAAGGACAGGACAGGAAACATTCCTATTGTAAGCAGTAACTGTTATAATTGGTATTTATTGGTATAGATTGAACCTCGCACTAAAAGGCATAATTCTTATTATATTTCCAACACCACACTGGTAGATTCAGACATGTGGAAAAGCTTGTTGCCAAATGAATTTCATTTTCATTTTCACTTTAGAGCTCAGAAAACTTGAAAGTCTATCTCCTGAAATCTTTTACTGAATAATTTCAGGTAGCTACGTGTAGCGACCCAAGAATAGCAGGTAATAATCTTTTCTTCCAACTACGCTTTAATTTCATCATTTTGTACTTAAATACTCAGCACAAAGCAGCACTTTTTTGCTCTAGAGCAATAAAGTTGCATACAAAATTCATTACTGCACTGCACTATTTTTTTAAATTGGTGCATTCACTTAACAATAAAAGGAAAAATATATAAATAAACTTGGTAGCAATGCTCACGTTTCCTGCAGTAAGTGCTTAATATAAATACGGCTCAGTTTTGTAATACGCCTCTTAAATTTAATTTAAATGTAATCGAAGCCCCATTTTGTTATCTTGTGGATAACTTCGGATGTTATAACGAGTGGTTTTTCAGAACTCGGCACCTCAACAGAAATTGCCTCAATGGCTCTGAGAAAACAGTCTGAGATGACATGCAAGAAATCTGAGTAAGTAGTCGTGGGACAAAATATTTTAGGCATTTCATAAATGAAACACAGACAATTAGGCTCACTTTCAAATTTTGTAGGGTTCTGTCTGTATGATACGGACACTTTTTTTCGAAGACTACTTAAGTAAGAAAGGTGAAATTTTGTACGAGTAATAATGTATGTCCCAGGCACAAAGGTATAGATTAACATCTTTCCTCTCGCTTGCCTGCAATTTAAGGATGATTTAGTGACAAGGGACGGAAGTGTGTAACAGGAAGCCGGGGAAGCGCGTGCTATTTGATTTGACCAATGAGCGACCGCGGTGGTAGAATTAATGCCGGGGCAGCGCGCGCTTATTTGATTTGACCAATGAGCGCGCTTGGCGGTAGAGTTGGCCGTCAGACGGTACAATCCATTTCCCGCGAGGTTGCTTCTCTCAGCCAACAGTGTGTGTTTGACGAGAAACTATATTAATAAATGTATTTACGGTTGATAATTACTATCTGAAAATGAGATGTCAGAGGTTACACATCATGCGACTACTGTAAGGCTCGCTCTTTTTTTTTTTCTTGGTAAACGTTCGGCCGCGAAACCGTAACAAACAGACAGACAGAGTCACATTGACATTTATAATATTAGTATCAATATATTTTTTTATACCTATTACGCTTTCGCTTGACCAGTCTCACCTGGTGGAAAATGATGTCAACGTCCATAAGTGAACCGCGCGCTCAGGAAGGAAAGTTATATGAGGCATCGAAACTGAACTTAAATCATTCGCTTGTTCGGTGTAATTGTCCAGACCCAACTTCCCCATAGCTCCCCAAGATATGCCGGAGCGCGATTGGAGTCGCTTGGCTTGGCTTTGCCGAGGGGATGGTGACCAGCCGCGGTAGAAACCTACCTCCGTAGCGTGGCTCGTTTTGCACCACCCCCTTGGTGCTTAGATAATCACATTCTCTTAATTTCCAGCCTACCAGGGAAACCAGAATCAAGTGGATCATCGGACGAGTCCATGTTGACACACGTGTCAGGTAACATTCATTCAACAAAGTCACACTCAACGGACGAATCTAGGGTAGTAGGCCAATTGACGAGGAGTTTATTTGTGTTAGAAGTTCCATCAGCAATTACAATTGGCATCACGTAAGTTTGCTCAGTGAAGTTAGCCTCAAGCTGTGTTCAGCGCATGTACTCACGCCGCTGCGCCGGTCGAACTCTTTTGACATTTGAAAAACGTTTACTGCGACTCTACTAGTGGCTAACTTCAGAGGCACATACTTACGTGGTGCGAATTGTAGCATAGTTTATTATAACTAAATTGTGAATTCTGCCATCCGTAAAACTTAACAAGAAGAGTATATTACGGTTATCGGTTAAATATTACAGTCCCTCGAATGTTTTTCAGTGAACTCCTGAGAGAATATAATAAACAAATAATAATAATAAATTTATTTATTTCGGACCTGGTCCATACGAAACAAAAACTATGCCGGGGCCATATCTGCGGGATTCGGCGAGGCTTCGCGCACAGTTGATCTCTATTCCCTTATCTTAACGGCGTGATTAGCGCGAACCTTCACCGAATCTGACCGGCTCACGATACCACTAAGACCACCCAGATCACTTATTAAACCATTAACAACTTTGTGTACTCGCCTATGTATCACAAAATAAATGTTTACTCACTTACTAATAATTATGCTGTTTCCAGATGCTTCGGGCGAAAGCAACGTGGAATGGCTGGATTCTGTCTGCAACGAGTATAGGGGACTGTCGCAAACGAATAAGTATAAAAAAATAATACTTATAAATAAAAAAAATACTTACTCGATGGCGCAGTGGTATAGTTTGGCCACAAGCGAGGACTACGCCTTGGGCGCCGGAGGTGCGGGGGGACGGGAAATGTAAAGGAATATCCCCCCGCCCCTCCTTCGATTTTCTTGGGAAATGCAGACGCTCACCGCCCGGCTTAGCTATTCTTTTCCCCGATGTCGCCAATTAAAATAAAAGATAGTGAACGATTATGAAAGGCATCCAAGGCTGAGCGCGCTCAGCTTGGCCCAAGCCACCCCTCGCAGCCTGCCGCCCCGGGCCATGGCCCCCATGGCCCTAGGGCAAATACGCCTCTGAATCGAGCGTTTGCATCGATACAGTAGCGATGCTGAATCGAAACAACGCGACTGCATCGCTACAAGAAGTCGCCATGGGTGATCTCGCTATAAATCAATAAATAAATCGGTGGACAATCTTTACACAAATCGATCTAGTCCCAAAGTAAGCTCTAAAGGCTATGGCTTGTGTTATGGGTACTAGAAGATTATATACCTACTTATATAGAGAAATAAGTACTTAAATACATAGGAAACATCCAAGACTCAGGAAAAAATATTTGTGCTTATCACACAAATATTTGCCCTTACCGCGGATCGAACTCGGGACGTTAGCTTCGGAGGCAGGGTCACTACCAACTAGGCTAACCGCGTCGCCGCCTATATCCTATATGTATACATACTTGTCTATATAAGTATGAGTATCGTTGTCTAGTACCCATAGTACACGGAATCATAGTTTCGGAACTGTTTCAGGCACATCTTAAACCGTCGTCTTGGTAGCATTTTAAAACTACCCTACCAATTATGTGAGTATATTATTGTCAAAAATCAGCAAGGTCACTCGAATCGTTCTTTAATTCAAGTATTCAAGTGATATTTCTCATAATTTCAGTTAAAAAGAACATTATGATGCAAAGCTCCCTTATCAGCGTCATCATGGCTAGTGAGAGCGAGAAAGAGTGAGTGTTTTGTTCTTCTCTACGGCCAGTGGCCCCTTTCACGAAGCTATAATGTTACAAATTTACAAGTAAAAACTGCCCGTGTAAACTCCGTGTGCTGTCAGCTAAGAATTGCATCAGATTGTAACGAGGCGCTATCGCGACTCGTACAAAACTCCTCCGACTGACAACTTCTTTTACTTCTTCTTTCAATTTCTTTTCAAATTCCAAATTCAAAATTCCAAATTTAGATCGATACATCGCTTCGGACAATTGATCTTCAATTCATAAGAGATCTCGGCCTAGAAAGGTCTTTGACTGCTACAGAAATAGAGTGTTATATTATAAAGTACCTACTATTTAGAACTATAAAAAGAATAAGTTGAAAAGTGCAGTGCCTAAAGTAACCCGATCATAATTGTATTACGTACCCGTTATCCAGTTATTAACCAAGGATTCACCAGTGAAGCACTTAATTGTAAGTAGAGTGTCACACAAAGCCTCCAAATCATCTCTTTCCTTAGCCTTACCTACCTATATTCATCAGTGTTTCTACCATTGTTCCAGAGTGCCTCGTATTTCATATACATCACCATACCGTATCCAGCTGTTTTCCTTCATCCACCCTTACCTGCAACCCGTCTACGTTCCAACCCCATCTCCTCCCGTGTATCGTAAAAGGTGACAGAGGCACCACCCGAAGTATGGGAAGCAGCGTCTTTCGAGTGCTATCATGACCAACTGCGGTGGCCAATCCGCTAGCTAAGCTCCTGCTAAGCGTGGCGACTATGGCAACTCCCCCCAATTTTTGGGGGAGGCCTATCTCGCAATGGACGTTTTACGGCTGATGACGATGACGAAGTAAACACTGGCTGCACCGATGACAGATCCCATACTTTTTTTTTTTTGGATTTTATGGCCTGGTTTCGAGGCCTTTAAGCCACGACTTAATTCTTTGCTGTTTCATTTTCTTGCACTTATTTGCACTATTGGCTTTTAGTTAAATACTCTTAACGGTACTTTTAATGAAGTTATATAACGGTTTGAATATTTCGATGTCCTTTAGTAATTGTTTTAGCGACGGCGGGCGGGAAGAAAATTCATCGTAAATTTCGCACACTTCACTGAGATCACTTGCGAGCACTAAACTGTCAATGAGGATTCTTTGGCAGGAACTTTACGCCACGACTTGTTTACTATTTCACTTTCTTGCACTGATTTACACTATTGGCCTTTAGTTAAACACTTTTAACGGTATTTTTAATGAATCTATCTAAGGGTTTGAATGTTTCGATGTCCAGTGCCGTCGCCCTCGACCCGAGAGCGTTTGCCTGAGTTGGGCGGGTTATCCCCGCCCCTCTCGTTCCCATCCATTTTATTGGTAGTCCTTATCACAATTTGTTATTTTAGCTCTTCGATCACAATAACAAGAGAATTTAAAGCCTTTTTGAAAAAACTTGAAAATTTTCCACGCCCATTCTTTTCAAGTTCCCGCCAAAGAATCCACAGATCCCATACATTTGCCTTGCAGTGTTGCCAGTTTTTGCCTGTAAAATTGCAACTAGCTTCGTAAAACGGGTCACTAAATAGACTGAAGTGGAAGTGGATGTGGTAAAATTTTTAGGCATACATTTAGATTCGCAATTAAAGTGGAAAGAAGAAATAGAAGCAATAGAAAGCTCTATTAGCGCTGCTTGCTATGCAATTAGAAGTTTAAGATACGAAATTGAAATAGAGCAATTAAAAATGGTTTATCATGCTTTAGTGGAATCAAAGTTGCGTTACAGTATTCGATTATGGGGAAATAGTTACAGATATATAATAAATAGAGCTTTTATACTACAGAAAAGGGCAATTCGAACTATGGTACGAATTCCTCAGTGGGTCTCATGCAGGGAATACTTTGCCAAATTGGAAATCCTGACATTACCTAGCCTATTTGTACTTGTTTTGCTTACTGACTTTGTTAAAAATCTCTGGAAACATGAAACAGGGGAAGCCAGACAAGTTCGTTTTGCCACACGCACTAAAAATATACCTAACACCATCTGCCCTAAACTGCAGGTGGCCAGGCATAGCACGAGGTTCCAGGCCATTAAAGCGTATAACAAAATGCCAAATGAGTTTAAAGATATACAAGATCACAACTTATTTAAAAGAAAACTAAAATCTTATTTGTTGAAAGGGTCCTATTATAACATTGATGACATATTTCAGAGTTAGAAGTAATAATTGTTTATTTTTTATTTTTTATATAATACAAATAAACTAATACATTATAATGAACATACAACAATCTGTAAATTAATTTGGTTAATATTGACTAATTACGAATAATTATTAGTTAAGTTTTATTTATTAAGAATCTCCTTCTATGTGTAATATGAATGTTCGAACACAATTATGTAATTGTTTATGAATAAATGCTTACTTACTTACTTAATGTAATAGTTGCTATAGGTAATTTATTTTCGTTTACAGGACAGTCTTTAAGAAATTCAAAACGTTGTTCCACGAAGAAATTGCAGAGCATCGGAGTAAGTATACTAGCCACAGACTAAATATCCTAAACACACACCGCTTCACCTCACTTTGACTAGCAAATAAAGCTGCCATACTTGAGGGGGGCGCGGGGTTTTTAGAGCGCTGTGATTGGTGCGTTCGAGGTTATGCCCCCCGCGTGTGCCTGTACCCTGTAGCCTGTTTTTTCCCTCTAATACTGGCAGCGGGGTTGCCTGGCTATGCGGAGTCCATTGGATAAGTATATGGTCAGTGATCCTAGCTAATTATTATAATTGCAAAGTGAAACGAGTCGACGTGATTTTTTACACAAATATAAAGCCAGGTTTAGACAGGGTCAGTGACTGACTTCGAATTCGTGATAAGTCAGCGCCGACCCGAGAAAAACCAAATGTAAATTGATTTGAAGTCCAGCGGTGGGAGGTCAGCGCTGACTTGTATATTCGCACACGAATATTTTGAGGTCAGGCGGTTCGGCGCCGATACTGACTTGTGCACTGACCCTGTCTAAACCTGGCTTCAGTTGAACGGCAGGAGAGTGACAAGACTTACTTTTTATACCTTTTTACCACATAAAAATGCATAGATCCAGGGGATAGCGATACATTATATTCACGCGCACAAATTCATAATATTATGTATGTTCTTTTTGTTTCGTGTATAATAATTAATAATATATTACATTGTGTTGCCCAGAAATGAAATAGTGTATGATTTTAATAATTTCAGAAAGAGGAGTGAAAAAACTGTACTCGACGATAAACAACCGCAAAAAGCCATACAAATTGGGATGGTAATATTGTACTTAAGAAGTAGATCTAGAACATTTGTTAGGGCGCCAAAGTTAAGTAGGTACCATGGAGTCGCTATTTGCTTTAGTATTTTTTATATATGACATTTGTTTAATATTACGACTTATGCATTATTATAAAAAAGAAATACGGATCCATTATTTTTATCTTTTTAATGATGAAAATGCAATATTGGCATACTTATTTCTAAGGCTAAGTTCAGATGAACGCGCGAAGCCTAAAGTAAGTGGCTTCTCAGACTTTTAATAGGTAGATTCTATAATATTTGAAAGAAGACTAAGAAAATTGTCTTTTTTGGTATGTAAATGAAGGGTTTTGTTGGAAGAGGTGGGGTTCTAAGAAATTTGTTTATTAAGTAGTGTAAGAATTTTAAAAATATTTCAATGTTTTGATTACGATCTTTATTTTTGCGGTATATGGATAAATAGTAGGCAATCACAATACAATATAAACAATAGAAACTCTATGGTACTTTAGAACCACGGTGTGCTGCCAAATGTTGTAGCCCTAATCAACGGTATTCAATTGCAGGCTTCAGACGCCGAAGATCAATTCAAAAGTATTGAGGTAAACATTAAGGGTATTCATAATTACTAGCGATCCGCCCCGGCTTTGCACATTTCTGTAATAGGTACAGTTTAACACCTTATGTTGAAAACCGCATCGAAATCTGTTATGAAAATGAAAATATTTATTTTGCAAGTAGGCCACACGGGCTCTTTCACATGTCTGAAGCTACCAGCGCTTCGAAAGGTGACATCTGCTGAGAAGAAACAGGCAGTTAATTACTTTAGAAGTTTTAGCTCTACTTAGCTCTATTTTTAAATATTCGGTGTTTTAAAAGTTACACTCTCAGATGATGAACTTTTCAAAAGGGCACTATCTGAGAAAGTGTATTTCGAGATAGTGTACGTTTCAGGAATGTGTGCATTCATTATAAGAAAAGTCCATTTTTAAAAATGTGCACATTTCCGGAATTTGCCCGTATTTGGCAAGCGATTGTAGCATCGTTAAATGAAGTAGGGTTCGTAATAATTTAGTACCAAATCTCTGAAAATAACTGAAATCTTATTCTAAAATTCCGAAATTCAGGCATTTTGGTACAGTCGTTTTGAAATTTAATTACTTAAGTCGTTATGAAATAATGAAGTCGTAACGAACCCTACTCGTTTATTTCGCAACGGCTTGATTTATAAACGCGAGCTTTTAAAAAGTTGTAGTGATATGATAAAGTCGAAGTCAAAAGTACGTTTTTTTGCAGGCCAAAGTATGAGGGCGTTCAAATCAAAACGGGGTAAGTGACACATTAGTACTTTAGCATTTAATACATGATCTAAGCTAGCCGATTTAAGCGAAAGTGCATCGAGTATTTTATGTTACCGAAAAACTGCCCAAGGAAACCAATTGGTCTGGTTACCTGTCACAAAGGTTACGGTGGTTACTCAGTCGCTCCACTGCCGTGTCAAATCGCTAAGCGAAGCCATATTATGTCAGTCAAAATAATGCACACAGGCGTCCACAGCTATGGGTGAAAAAATAGTAGTATATGCAACGGTTGCACAATGATAGGCCTTAAAACACTAGTGCGGTTTTCATGAAACGAGCTTTAGCGAGTTTCATAATAAGATCGCACGTGTGTTTTAAGGCCAAATTATGCAGAGTTGCATACATAACTTTATCTACACACATATTATAAATCCTCCATGATGGGTTTAGAAACAATATTTTCAGGCAACAAGTTATTTGTTGCAATCGTGGTTGCATATTTCCGATATCCGGCGCATTTTCACATCACACACACTCCGAGAAGTCTACTATTCATATTTTCAACTAAAATGTAAATTACAAACAACTTTTTCTATTCAATTCAACAACAATTCTACTTTCGTTCAGCAAAACACCAACATAATAGCGGCAATTCGATCCTCCGTCAAGACCATTTTTTATTTAAATCGTAGACAAACGAATGAAGTCTCTATTCTCATGTCACTCGAGATCAAATGTTGTGCAGTTTATATTAAAAAAACATACTGAATTGACGTTTCGTATCATTAACTGTTTTAATATCTATGGATACTAGAATAGAGACCCACTTGAGTTTTGGCAGCTGTTCCAAATTTAATCTCATTTCTATACTAAAAACGATACGGTAATAACATTGCAGCACTCGTTTTACCTAATTGGTTGTCAAAACGTTGGTCATTTCCTACGGTTTTTGATTACACTATGGAGGTTTTATGATATGGGTGTAGATAAAGTAAAATGATATGCGTCGCCGACACTGAAAGTATTAAAACTGTCCTAAAGTTAAGTGCAAGGTGATAATCATAATTTTGTATTAATTACAATTTATTTGACAGGTGTAAACATTTCCAAGCGTCTCACAGCTACCGGTGTATGAGAAAACATGTCATGCGCTTGGCCGGACCCACCAAGAGCGAGTGAGTATACCTACTAGAGCTCCCGACATATCGGGCATCGTGAATCAAATAGTTAGTTCCTTAATCGCTGATCCGTTACTAAAAAAGTTACGCGGGTAGACGAGTACATTAAATACCCGCGGGTATTACCCGTTCGTCACAATTTCTTTTTAGACCGGGAGCCGTACTACTTACTTAAAAACTCTATTAAAAAAATCTTCATTCTAAAATAAAATATGACGTGATTAGCAACGGAAGTACATATATAATACTAGCGCATCGCCCCCGCAAAACACCGCCGCAGCGGCGATAATTATTATCTTGGTTTCAGAATGAAGAATTTTAGAAGGAAAGTGAAGAAAACGATCGTCCCTCCATTTTTAAAGAAAATAACTTGTTTCCGTGAGTTTACAGTATACTACATTCTGGGCCACATATTTTTGATTTTGTGACAGCTCACGAATCGTCATGTCACGCAAACTTCATCCAGTATTATCCCATCGATTTGGAGATTTGAGCTTTGTAAGATCTCCATCATAAATAATGGGTATAGATTTAAATTTGTTTTAGGTTAATGTATTCGCCCCCGTTCCATATTGTTTTTTTATTATTCGTATCAGTCGAGAACGGATACGACCGACTCACTTCGCCTTTACCTCAGCCTTACCACCGAATACATCTAGACTTTCATTTGGTATAATTTTATAGGCCATTATCTTTCATTTGCTATAAAGTTTCATTAAAATACCTAATTGATAGTTTCTCTAAAATCGTATACTATACCTACTAGTATATTATAAATACCAATCGGGTAGGTAATGATAGGTTAAAATACATTTTCTATAAAACAGTTTAAGAGAAAATGGCATTATGACAAATGAAACTATTATGACAAATGACTTATACTAATAATTATAGGTTGACTACTTAAATGAGTCTTCGCCCGCGCGGCACAGAGGCGCGGGGGCATGGCGACAAAGAGGACCGAGAGAGGTGCGAGCGGCAGGCGCATTTTTGTTTTCATTAATTTCACGCCGCCCGCACCTCTCTCAGGCCCCTTCGTCGTCATGCCCCGCGCCCCTGTGCCGCGCGGGCGACGACTCATTTAAGCGGTCAACCTATAACAACCCACGTAGGACACGCCAGCAACAAGAACGCAACCAATCCGGTTTTAGGGCTTTTGTCGCATGCGAACCTTTGTTGTTGTTGTGTCCACAAGTGTAGGATCCCTTAATCTATTTGTTTAAGTATTTAAATAAATGTACTTAAATAAACTAACTCATGCGATCCCTTTGTGTCTGAACACAGGTTGTGCCTCAATCTGTTTGCGTCTTTAAAAGTACATCTACGCGTCGGGATACATTTTTCTCTAGACACCCAGTATTGCCGTTAATAATGTCGTGAGACCAAGATACGTGTACTTTGCAATTTTGCAGTATCTAGAGCATAGAAATATATATATTAAGGAACTGCCCAACGCGATATTCGCGATGCTCACTTTACTGGTGTCAAATGACACCATTGCACACTCGGTAAATATTGAGGAAAGGTCCATCATTGGCTGATTCTTGCGTTTTGTTTTTGTGGTTCGTAGCTCCTAGCGAGCAATGAAAAACAGCGATGAATCAGGCAAAATAAGACTGTGTAAATGTCATAAGAACTAAGACGTCGGCAATACAGCGCCTCTATTCGGGAACGCTTAGTGATTCTGTAGCGACTCGTAAGCCAGATTTCTCATTCCACTCTTCCGCACGACGCGAAATGCGTAAGAGCGAGATGTGAGATCTGGCTTACGAGTCGCTACAGAATCACTTAGCGTTCCCGAATGAGGCGCCTGCTTTGTAGTTTATAAACTTATAAATAAATGGCGTTATCATGACGAACTAAGTCATTTGTTCAACGCAGTTGTATTGAACGCCATATCCTTCTTTTGAGATCGTTGATCTAGAGAAATGTTCCCGTGGAGACGTACCTTACCAAGATTTCCCAATGTAATATTGTTGATCTACAGATAAGAAGTCTGCTGCAATGGTGTCCGAGGCTTGCGGTAGTCAGAGAAGCGAGCTCCGGAACGACGCCAAGCTTGTCCGGTCCATATAATGTAACCGTTATGTAAAGAAACGAATAAACTTTGTGGTAAAAGGAAGCATTCTTTACATTTATGGCGACAGTATTATAGAACGAACAGTTGTCTAAATTTGGGAAACTGTGTGTTGGGTAATATTGACAGGTAGAAGTGAGCAGGGAAGTGGGCACGGATGTGGGCAGCGCGAATTTGTAAATTGGTCACTTCTCCTGCTCCTGCCGCTGATACTCGCGTTTCCTGTGCAGCCGAAGTGAGCAGGGAAGTGGGCATGGAAGTGGGCAGTACGAGTATGTAAATGGATCACTTCTCCTGCTACTGCCGCCGCTTCTCGTGTTTCCCATGCAGCCGAAGTGAGCAGGGAAGTGGGCATGGAAGTGGACAGCGCGCGTATGTAAATGGATCACTTCTCCTGCTCCTGCCGCCGCTACTCGCGTTTCCTATGCAGCCGAAGTGAGCAGGTAAGTGGGCATGGAAGTGGGTAGCGCGAGTATGTAAATGGCCCTCCGGAACCATCGGTCTACTTTCCCGATCGGTCCACTTTTGCAAACCGTCCACTTTCCCATTTGGTCAACTTGTACAAACCGTCTACTTTCCCGATCGGTCAACTTGTACAAACCGTCTACTTTCCCATTTGGTCAACTTGTACAAACCGTCTACTTTCCCGATCGGTCCACATGAGCAAACGAGCGAAACTTTTACATGAAGCGGTGATCCTCCCTAGAAATTGTAACACGCAAATCTTCATTTACGTTTTTCTCAAAAGTACGTTTCATGTGGTTAAGCGGTTTTGGCTCCCAAGGGACGATAAAGACTTAAACCACAGAAATAAAGGGATTTTTTAATGCAATGCTCAGTTTATGAAAATAGTATATAAAAGTAGTATTTGGTTATCATAATTTCAATCCAAATAGGCAAAGAGAGTATAGAAATCTACACTATCGTTTAACCTTAAACTCCTTTGCTTCTGGTATACTAATTATTCAAATAATTACATTCAATACTCTTTCGAAGACGTTTAAAGATATTTTGCAGCCGAGTTGTAGTCCGAATACTGTCCATCTGTCTCGGCCCTAACCCTTACTACCTTCTATACCTACGAGTACAACCCTGTTGTTGTTACACTTGGGAGAAATTTTGTATGCCAGTTCATACATGACGTTAAAATGACAGGGTACTAATGTATACTGCAGTTTGTACTAGACTTATTATAATCCTTTTTAACTTGGACCCAAAAGGACAGAGGGATGAGGGATGATGCAAGTAGACAGTTAGGGCAAGTGGACCGTTTGGTAAGTAGACAGATCAAGAAGTTGACGGATAACGAAAAGCAAGTTGACCGAATGGGAAAGTAGACGGTTTGCAAAAGTGGACCGATCGGGAAAGTAGACAGATCAGGAAAATGGACTGATTAGGAAATAGACGGATAAGGAAAAGCAAGTTGACCAAATGGGAAAGTAGACGGTTTGCAAAAGTGGACCGATTGGGAAAGTAGACCGATGATTCCGGAGGGGTAAATGGGTCACTTCTGCTACTCCTGCCGCTGCTACTCGTTGCGGCGCGTAGTGAGTCAGGAAGCAGCATGTAAACACCCACTGCCTTCGAAAGCAGTATGCGGGAATTATTTCTGGCAGCGCGAGCAGCAGTGGCAGTGGCTGCATGTAAATGAGGTATTATATCCTATCCTTCCTTTATTAAGCAATGGCCGTCCCTCTAATGGCCATACGATTTACACCAATTTTTCCCAAGATCATCTGCTTAATGAGCTGAAAGCTCAACATGTTCCGATCTGGTCTTGGAAGTTTTATTATGTTAAAAAAGGAACCATTTAATTAATTCTTATTTTATTTCTATGATTAAATTCAGAACATATCTTCTTCATATTCTCTTGTGCTGCTCTTCTTTCGGCACTTGGAGAAGATTCCTCGTTTCCACAGCAGCACCACTAGGATCACCATAGGGAACGTTACGAACACTCCTGAAAGAAAAGTGTATGTTCAGACTTTGCTAGCCACGCCCGCTATTCCACAAAAAGGTCTCACAACTTTAATGTTTAACTAGAATCCATAATTCCACGAGCTGTCTATTAGGTCAAAATGCACAAATGTTGCCACAGTAAGAGTAGTTAGTGCTGTTCGTGCCGATATTAAGAAAATTTTACGGCTTTGAATACCAGGTTTATTTATTATTTTGAGGTAGAAAAGGAAAAATATAATTCATATTCCCGATTTTAATTCAAAAGTAGGAAGCCAAATTATACGTAGTTCTATTGTGGTGCAATTCAGAGGGACCTATGTCCAGCAGTGGACTGCTAGCTGGTACAAGTTTATCTCTCATAATGGCAAGGTCTCACCTATCATCATCCCGAACATGATGGCGGAGTCTGTCATCGGCTCCGACTCCATCTTCTCCATGCACATCAGGGTCCGGGAAGAGTTCTGCAGCTGCGCATACGTCATGCCACGCACCGGCTCTGGACCGTTGCAACTGAAGGTCAAATAGACATTTAAATTGATGGGTGCAGTGTATACACTGGGTTATTCATGTTCATGACAGTGTGATGACATTTTGAAATAATGTGTAAACTACTAAATTGTTTGGATTTACTTTTGAAGAAAAATAAGTCACTATCATTATGCTGAGCAAAGAGTAAATAGGATATTTTTTCTCTTTCGCACCACCAATTTCACCATACCGGTTCATTTTACTATAGTTGCTAATCGTCTTCCCATAGAAAGTAGATTCATCGTTACTTGTTTTATTTAATAAACAAGTTCCTAACCTCGAAATGCACCTTTGTTGGCTAAAACAACTATTTCCGCTCCAAATAAAGCAACAGGAGACAACATTTTAGACGTCACTTATAGCCTAGGATTGCTTTATTTAGGATAAAATAGCTTTTTCACCCAAAAATTGCACATTTTGAGGTTAGAAACTTGTTTACCAAATAAGACAAGTATAGATGAATCAACTATAGATGATTACTGAAGTTTTTGCAATTTAAAGAAACAGTGTGAAGGGAGTGCTTCTTCAATAGGGTTTCAAAGTTATCTTAGAGGTATGCTTACGTCATATGGGTCACTCCATCATTCTGCAGCTCCCTGAGCAGTGGCACCAACACATCCACCATCCACTGGCTCTCGCAGGTGCACGAGTAAGGATTGTTGGTGAAATCAGCAGCTTCCAGTAAATTCCAGCGGTCCAGAAAGTATGAACTGATCTCTGAGATATTGTTGTTATTTAGGTATAACTGAAATGAATCAAAAAATATACGCACAATATAGAAACCAGGATTTGGAAATTGAATAACAGGACCATACGCGACTTCATCCACGTAAAGCCGTATTTGCATAAACAGGAATCCTGCCATTTTTCAGGGTGTAAAGTCCAGCTTCGACATTAAGAAAACTAAATTAGTAAAGTAACTAAGTACGCTAACCCTTGCTTTTAACCCAAATTTATCATCAACAAGAATACATTTAAAATTTAATAAACCCCCGACTGGTGAGGGATTGGGGAACCTGTAATCTGCAGGTGATGCTGCAGTACCAGGTCAAGGTAATCATGTTCTTGCAATATCAGTGAAGTAACAGGATAACAAATTATTGATCACAGTGGAAGTAGCTCACATCCCTTCATCAACTAGAAAAGAGCTGATGATCTTCAGAAGGAAGATTAGATTTTCTTGATTCATGGCTAAGAACACTTTCGATTAAAGCACCATCAAACAAAAAATCTAAAGAAACATCGGTTCATCCATCTGGAGCTACAATTCCACAGCTAGCTACCTACATGTTAAACATATAACATCCCTCTGTTTACATCGGGGGTTAAAAATATTAATAGTTTTGGCTGACAATACGTTTATTAATGATATAAATATTAAATCTCACCTCTTTGAGCGAGGGCCTCCGCTCTACCTCATCCTCGTCTTCCCAAGCCAAAAATTTAGGGTGGATCGTGGTAAGCCGAGGGTTGTGGGACAAGTGGAGAATGACCAGACTCTGCAGACCCCCCAGAGCACCTGTCCCGACAGACTTTAGCTTGCTGAGGCGTCGGATGCGGAGCTCTTTCAGTTTGACCAGTGTTGCAAATGGCCTGAAAAAAATGCCCTGTATAAATTTGATATTGAACGAAAAGTAAATATATTCGATACAATTTTACACGTACAATTATACCATCTAACTCTAATATCCTCTTAACCGGGGTAAGGGGTATCCTATTGAGCTTATAATCTTGAAATTTTGAGGCTATATTCCACATTGCCTAAGTGATATCGCAAGTTATTTTGCTGCGATACGGTAGCTCTACTTGACAGCGAAGGCGGTAAAAATACCATACCACTATTTACCACCACAGGTAACTTCACTTCAAAAAAGCTTTCATATATTTTGTTTTCTACAGATTTACGTGCCCCTGAAGCCACAGCATACCGTTTTCCATACATTTTGTCGGCTACAGCCGTCACTCGGTGTCTGTGGCACGCTTTCAGTTACTTTTTAATAATTTCTCTTTTTAATAATACTTACGTATTATCTTCGATGCTCTCAATAGGGTTTTTGTCCAGGTTAAGGTACAGAAGGTTCGCAGCCTCAGAGATCCTAGTGGGCACGGTGGTAAACCGGTTCCCGCTCAGATCAAGGTTCCGCAGCTTGCGTAGACGACGGAACAGACCCTCGGGAATAGTCTCCAAGTCGCAGGAGTTTAGGGTTAGATTCTGGAAAGATTTTGTCAAAGGCTTATGTAAATGTTTGGTAGCAGCACGTAATTTATAACAGCGTTCCTATGGTGTGATTCTCTTACGTGCGCAGCGGTTGATCAGCGGATAAATTAAACTATTAATTTAGACTGTAAGGACAAAGTCATTCGGTCTAAAGAATGTGTCCGCATCGGTCATCAGCCGCCGCGCACGTTAGAGTATATGGCGGATGTTTGGCAATCCAGCAGAGTTATGCGTGAAAAAGAACAACTGATAGGATCATTTTATTCATTCTCACGCTGCAAACTAAGCTAGTTATTGGTGGAAAGTTTCTTTGCTCGCTGCTGAACTTATTCTGATGTCTCTGGTGGATGTCCAGACTAATCTCTGTTAAAGACACATTAAACAGGTATACCGTAGGGTTATTTATGTATTTATCTGAAGTGCGACCTCGGAGTAGAGAGATTTCGAACAGTCTGTGTGAGCGCGACGGTCTTATATCAATGTATAAAATTCCAGGGCATATTTTACTGTCTTTTGATTTACAATTATTTCTTACCCGCAACTTGGTCAAATCACTGATGGCAGCCAGAGTCACAGGGTCGAGGTAAGCCATAGGGTTCCCGCTTAGATCCAGATGGGTAATGTCAGGCATGAACCCGAACAGGTCTTTCGGGAGGGAGTGAATGTCGTTCTGAGCCAGGCTGAGGTATCGGAGCTTTGAGAATTGGACTGATTCGTTTTCGTTAATCCAGATACCCTGAAAAAGTTATTATAGTGAAAAGGTGAGGGCAAAGAGGTGTAAGCAGAGGAACTGTTTACTTTTTAGTTCTATTTTTTTAATGTGTCATGTTTTTCATCATAAAATATGTCGGCATTCTAGTGTGGAAGATCTTTAAAAGAAAAAAAGAAAGTCTAGGTTTGAAACATTTAAATAAAATTAAATTTATAGAGACATGGTTTTATTCGCGGCTCCTGGTAAAACAATAGGTTTTATAATACACGTAACTAAATTACGATATAAGGCACCATGTGGTATGGAAATCGGCTTCCAGCATCAGACACCGATGTCGTAGTGGATAATGTGAAAACGCTCTGACGCCCCAGGCGTCGTCCGAGCAACTCAAGACTTCAAGAGTTGAAGCATATGTACAATTATTTAAAGCAACTTACCATAAATACTCTTAAATCAAGAGACGAAGTGCTTAACTTATTGCTGCTCAAGTCTAGGCTGACCAGAGTACCTGTAAGGCGCTTGAAGCAGCCATTCTCTATGACTTCAATGCCACAATTCGACAGTGTCAAGTTCTGTATAGGTAGTGTTGGTATTTCGGAGAGCGTGGTTATGTGGTTGCCGCTTAAGTCTACTTGAGCGGGGCTGAATGATTCTAGACCTGAAAAAAGGATGAATATTTGACGAACACCTATAAGATAGCTTTTAGGAGACTTTTGAATTCTCCTTAGAACAATGCGCGAATCTGGAGGTTCAATATTTTCCTCGCTCTGCTGTCATCCTAAGTATGCCAAGAGTAATTGGATTTATTTGTAACCAGCATATTGGTAATCTATGGTTTCCTCCGTAATCCTTCATCTTAGTAAAAAAAGTTTCGGTTTGTCGGTTAGCTTTATTAAAGACCAACAAACCCTTACTTCCCAAAGTAAGCATACATTCAGTGAGACAAGGAAGTCTAAAAATGGAAGTTCAAATATATTTTACTAGCAACACCAATATATTTCATACAAAAGTACCCTACTCAAGAGTTACCATACTCAAAATATTTAGACATATGAAGTGACACTCTTTTTTGCCCCATTCTACCTAATGCAGGGGGCCTAAGCAGTGAACTATAATTCTAAGGGCTGCCATAACAGATCAGCAATGGCGGATTATCATAACAGAAAAAATATTTCGTTGGTAGGAATGATCAAAGATTGGTGTTAATTATACAATTTCGTCAGTGTACGTAACTAACTGAAGTATATACGACATCGAGTCTTCACGCGCGCACCGCCCGAGTAGCGGGTGGTGTGCAGGGGAGCCTAGCAGAGTCTTTAAGGCGGCATTCTAGCGCGTTTTCTAGCGTGGCCCGTGACGACGGGCCGGTCTTTGGGTTTGCCAACATGGCGTTCCTCTTTGCCTATCATGGCGTTTGGGTCCACGCTGCCTTTCTGCGGCGTGGTGGATTCATCGACCAATCAGCGGCTTTGTGATGTCGCGCCTATATGTTCGACCATAGACGCGAGGACCTTCTGCTGGCTCGCTATCATCTGCTGTACTTGGGCGCGCAGATCTTCTAGGCTGTACCGGCGCATGGCGGACTCTGTGGCTGGCGGGGCTGCGGGTTTTGCAGCTGCGGGCTTCTTTTTCTTCCTCCCTCGCTTTGCTGGCTTGCTTGGCTAGTGGGTGAAGTATATATATAGCATAGCAGTGAGTAATATATACCTTTCCAGTCGTCGACGGAGAAGGAGGTCCTGATGTCCCTCGCGGCGCAGTCCACTATATTGTCTGCGCAGATGCAGGTGGTACAGATAACGCCCGAGGGCGCTGGGGTTGCATCTGTTAAATAATAATGCAACTAGTAATAATAGACTTAAGTAAAATGAGATTTCAAATGCAAGTTTTTTTCCTAATTGCTATGTATATCGCGCTAATACGTTACTTTTGGGAACAATTCTTCGAAGCAGTGATCGGTGAATACTATTCTAAACATTAATATTAAGAAACAGACAGGCAGATAGACAGACAGACGAGTGATCCTATAAGGTTTTAGTTTTGTCCTTTTGAGGTACGGAACCCTAAAAGTATCTCTTTTGTCAAAAAACTTCATTTAAATTATTGATTGCCGCATTTTGTCTAAATAATGAATCAAATCTCGAAATCTCAAATCATTACAGTAAGTAGTTACATCCGTTTGAAAATCATAATTATAAATATTTTACTAGTTAATAGCTAGCTCGTGTTAATCGTTTTTATTAAGGTATCCTTGTTGCAAATGCAATTAGACTTTTATTCACGAAGACATTGGTGAAAAAAGAAATGATTAGATATTTTATTATACAAGTTTTTATCAAAGTGCCAGTTATGTGATCTGTTGCATTTAAGTAGGGTTTTCAGCTTCATTTTCGAAATTCAAAAAATTCTTTTACAATTGGAACATCAGAAAATCGAGTCGTTTGCAACTTCATTAGCGATCACCTTCATTTTGTTGACTGTTGATAATTTTCTTAAGTCTTACCACGAAGAAAAAAAAATGATATAAGTATATTAGATTCCCTAAGGACAAAATGATAGGCCTTAGTTCGTCTACATCTACGCAAAGCTAAACCTAATGATTAATGAAATGACACACTTACAGAGCATAAGAAAACAAAATAAAAGTAATTTAACTTATTTGAAATTTAATAGCGAAGAAATGATATGATCGGTACATTTAGGAGTTGATAGTTTTATAATAAATCTATAAATATATTAAACATTACAGAGCGTATGTATAATGAGAATCGGTTTAAGAACCAAAACCCGGACGACAACGGGCCACTAGTTAGGCCATTAACAGAACAAATTAACTTACCTGGAGCATCCTGTGAGCTTACTAAACTTAATAACAAAAATAAACAAATAACACTAAGATCCATTATTTAGCAGAACTCTTAAGACTCACTACATATCAACCGTTCAACTGACGAAAATTTGTCGAAGTTCGTCCTTGAAGATAAGGACAGTTGACATGAAAAATAAGTCAAAGAATACGTAGGAATACAGACGCGTTTTTTTAGACATGATTGTGGAGTGTTCAAAGTGCAATTGTATGTAAAAAAAATGGAAGTTATATGCGGAATTCGGAAATACCAAAATATTTACCTCTAACATCGTGAGGAACCCTTCATAGGTGCGAGTAATTTAAAGATGTGTGTGAAGTCCCTAATAGGCACCCCGTGTGGGGCCTACTGCCCAGTCCCTCTTCATCATCAACACGAACATCTTCACCAATTTCAACCGCGATATGGGGTGGGAATTGCCACCAGCGTGGAAGCCCGTTGTCCCAGCCATTCGGAATACTTTACGCGTCGACACTCTTGTGGACACCGTGAGTTCGGCATGTTTGCCGCCGTTCACCACCGACGACCAGCCGCAGCCGGGCACGTCGGCAGCGCCTGCGCCACCCCCCGCCGCCCCCGCGCCCGGCAGTGCGCGGGTTGATCTGACCGGGACCGCACTCAAACCCTGAAGAAGGACTTCAATCGAGTTCGAAATATGTCGGACTATTTCTGACAATAAATCGTGAGTAAAGCCGTGTGGTGTGTATTCATAATGTCTCACGAAAGTTTTAATTTGACTATCAATCACCATCATCATCCCCACCATCATTATCATCATCATCAGCCTATGTACGTCCCACTGCTTTGTACAGGCCTCCTTTCATAGTGAGAGTCCCCTCGCGGGACGCACATATAAAGTGCAATATATCTTCGTGTAAAAAGAGTACAACAAAAACTGTAGATTTCATAACCTTCTACATTTAACTTTAAATATTCTGTGACAAAGAAATATCGAGTTGACTATCTTAAGATAAGGTAAATCCGGTCTTCGATTTGGTGCTATCTTGTTACACAAAATCAACTCTCAACACATTAAGACACAGTCTAATATTGCTTATTAAAATAATACTATTTCTATGGGAGTAATAAATCCCTTTGCACTAAAATAGACTTGTAGTAATAGGTCCATTCATGAGTCGTTTAATCTATTGTTACTCGTACTTCCGGAACCATATAATCCTAAGGGGTCATCTATAAAGTACGTCACACGTTAGGGGTAGGGGCTCGACGAAGTGTGACATTGTGTGACAAGGGGTGGGAGGGGTCCTAAGTTTCGTGACGTCACATTTCAAAATCTAATACATCTAAGTATTAACAAAAAACTTAAAAATATTTCCAACTTTAGAGTTGGAAATATTTTTCACCATGTTCATTGAGTTAGCTCAATGAACATGGTTTAAATTGTTTTGTTGGCGAGTTCACACTCGCTCTACTAGAGTCACGCGCCGGTCGTGGATTTAAATGGAAATGAAACTAATTTCGGAACTGCTGCATTAATTAATTTTCTAGTTGTAAAATTGCAAATTATGTGACGTCACACTAGGGGGGGGATGGTTCACAAATGTGACCAACTGTGACAAGGACGGGGGAGGGGGCAAGAAATCAAAGACGTACTTTATGGATGGCCCCTAACGATTACCGTTTTAAAAATGGCTAGACAAACATTTATTGACACTATGACATAAATAAAAATACAAATAAGAACCGGCCAACGAAGGGTTCCGTACCATTATATCTATAAAAACGGCAAAAAATCACGTTTGTTGTATGGGAGCCCCCTTAAAAATTTATTTTATTCTGTTTTTCGTATTTGCTGTTATAGCGGTAACAGAAATACATCATCTGTGAAAATATCTACAGTCTAACTATCACGGTTCATGAGATATAGCCTCGTGACAGACGGACAGCGGAGTTTTAGTTAGTAATATGGTCCCGTTTTTACCCTTTGGTTCTTTTTTTTGGATTTTTTGGCGTGGTTTCAGAGACCCTTTGGGTACGGAACCTAGGGTTGCCAACCGTACTATATTTTGTTATTGTACTATATTTTGATTCTGTGTCTTTATATATTTCGGTAAGTCCTTACAAATGCGCTTTGAGTTAGCCAGTTCAACAGGCATTTTCGCAGCTCGATACAGCCACAAAGTGCGCAATCGGAATGTTAGTAAGACGAATTTTATGTACACTCTTTTTGAAAGCTTTTTCTTTCAAGTAGGTACTATATTTTCAATCATGGTACTATTTTATTTATACCTTTGACTGGAAAATACTATATTTGCCCCATCAATAGTTGGTAACCCTAACGGAACCCTAAAAAAGGACAGCATAACCTCTAATAGAATAACTCTAAATTTATTCTGCAATTCCCATGGGGTCGATTATGGAAATAGGAATAGGTGACTCGCAATCTCTCTCTTCCTAGCGCTTTTTGCCGTCTCTAATTCGGGGTACGCTTTGACCATGATCCCAGATACGACAGGTCGGGTTATTTCAGAGCGACTGCCGCCTGACCTCCGTAACGTATACTGCATGTTCTGCAGTTCTTTGACACAACTGTACCATTACCATGAGTTGCGCAAACCGTTCTCGCTAGCGTAAACTATCGCTCGGTCCCTTTTACTTGTATCGGCAACAAGCAGTATTTCCGATACTTTACGCTAGCGATTACGTTTTGCGCAACTCATGGTAATGGTACTGTATGCACACCTCATCCACTGCGTTACCGCAGACGCAAGTATGAGGAACACATATCCCGGCTCCAAGCCTAATGGCCAAATTCAGAAAGGCCACTTAAACTGAACTTTAATTAAAGTGACGTTTGAGTGACGTAACACTGACAGCTATTCTTAAGCAGCTTGGGGTAAGTCCAGGATTATAAGCCTAGCCTAATAAGGCTACGTGTCGTGATATAGCTTGTAGATATAAAAAAACAAACGATTTAACAAATCACACTTTATTAAACATTTTATATATTAATTTACAAAATACTGAATCATACAACGATCTTTAATTAAAAAAAATTAAAAAACTATCGTGGCTAAGTTTTTTGCTTATACATATACACCTAGGGTAATCGTCCTATTGTTTTATACACTGAATAATTTCTTCATTCCTATCTTTATTTACGAAAACTAACTACATATGTAAATATTACTTTAGATAACGGTGGGCTAGGTACAGTAGGTTATACTGTACCTAGCATGAAAATATTTTATATAATAAGTAAGCGACCGGAATTTGTAAGAACTTATTAATGTTTGCATAATTTTAATCTATAAAGTATCTTATCATATTTTAAGCTAACTTCTAAGTTTTTTAACGCCTTTCATTTATTACCAATCTTCGTAGCGTTATATTCTGGGGTTTTTGGCGTACTAAGAATTACTTATTACAACTACACATGCATTTTTAATATTTAAATGTACGCCAATATGTGCATCACTAAAAGGTTGGCACGTGCAGCGGCTGAGATGGTGTTTTTCGATAATATTTGACTTGTGCAAGTAGTTGCGCCTTGGACTTTCTTGAAACCAAAATTCAACTAAAAAATATGCGGGGCTGAGGCGAGACGACTTGCTTAAGTATGCTTTACCACTAGACCTGTGGGAGGCAGCTAAAAGGCGAGCCAGAAAGAAATTACGTTAATTAAAAAAAAAACCTGTTGGATTTTTTATGGCATGGCCCTTCTGGATTATAGCAATATTAGATATTCTGTGACTAGGCTCTTGACAAAGTGGTAGCTAACTTATATGTAATTGTCGTCAGCTGGCGCCCTCTTGTAGAAGGCCCGCGAAACGTCGATGGGCCCGCGGAGACCAAGCCAGCCGAAGTAGCCGCGTCTCCAGAGCAGCATCAGAGACAGCATTATGGGAACAGCTAGTAGCACACCTGAAACATAGATGAAAACTTGTTTAATATCCATTTACAATATTTTTTTAATAATTAATACAGAGCTATTGACTATTACTATACAACTTTTTACAACTAAAGGGGCTAGATTTCCGGGAATTTATTGCTGCAATTCGGGCTATCCTCAAAAGTCTACATTCAAACTTTTTGTCCACTATTGGGGACAAAAAGTTTGAATGTATGGGAATATGTAATCTTTTTTGGGATAATTGCAGCAATAAATTTCCGAAAAACTAGCCCGTTAACGAGCCCTTTAACTGTGTTACTATACACAAAATAAAGTTACCATGAACTAATTTGAATTTGAAAGAATTAACAATCTGATGTTCAAGCATTATGTATTGAACAAAAATTGAGTTGAAAACCTCCTCCTTTTGTGAAGTCGGCTAAAAATAATCAATGATACAATTATAAATAAATAAAACTAACTTAGGCTAAGCTAAAAATGTCACTAACCATATATGGAATTCTAACTCCGAAATAAACATTAACAAGTAAAGACAGTAGGTAGCCGATTTGTTGAGAAAAATACCAAAAGTTTCAAACAAGTTGTCTCATTAATAGTGCTAACGTCGTGAAATCAAATATTTGTTCATTGTTAGTTTGATTTTTAATGTACCAATAAGCGTGCCCAGCAGAATGGCCCCGTCGCCCTCCGGCCGGTTCCCGTACTTGTCGACGCAGCGCATGGTGCGGTGGATGTCATGGAGGTGCTTCATGGTGTAGCCTCGCATCTCGATAGGTTCCTGGCATCTGGAATAGAATATCATGGTGTCCTCAAACTGAGTGAGAATAATATGGGTAACCGTGTTCCTTCTTAGACATTGTCTTCACTTGTCATCAGGTGAGAGGGTCAGAGTGACCATCAAATAACTCCAGAATATGTGAGGGCAGTGTTTGTTATCTGAAAACAACCAACTTATTGCAAATGCATTGTGTGATCCAAAGAAAAAGTGCACGTCTTCAGCCGACTCTTGTTACATACCCAATTTGGTTTCATGACAATATTCGAGTAACTGATGGTTGATAGACTGTAAAAGTGCCCGGTGACTCACATTTCAAGTTGGCCAACAGTTGGCCGACTAAATCGCAGAAATAGTGATTTAGTTGGATAAGATGTGCGGCCTATCATAAGTCACTATGTCTAATAGTATAGTATACTATGCGATTTAGTTGGCCATCTTGAAATTGTAAGTCAGCGGGTACGCTTAATACTTTCCTCGCATCGCATGATAACAGACCGGGAAAACGCAAGGTGGATCAACATCGCCAACATTGGCCGAAAACATGGTTAAGTTCGCCAGAAGCCAGAAAACTCAAAAGGCAACCGTGTATTGTGGAGGTTTTTGGTGAAGATCAATGTCCAACAGTGGGATCTCTTGGGATAGATTTGCAAATATCTTCTTGAAATTTCGTACTGTCTACTTACACAAGCATCTCCGACTTATTGGTCCCTGTATGCTCCACGATGGGAACCAGCACGTCCACCATCCACTGTGTGGAGCAGTCGCACAGGAATGGGTTGTTGGAAACATCCACCTTCTCTACAAGGTCCCAACGGGACAGCAGACGACGGTCCACTTCGGACAGGTTATTCGATGAGATGTAGAGCTGGAACAAAAGAAACAGTTAATGATACAGAAATCTACGAAACGAATATGCAGGATTCCATTCGTTTGGCCATAGACCGAATGGGTCAAAAAACCTCTCACTCAAAAGTTAAAACCAAATGTTATCACGATCCTGAGCTATGAGGATGTCAGAAGGAAAATAACGATTTTAAAAGTGACCTAAAGTACAGGGTATAAATTAATAGTGAGAATAATATATACTGAAAAGAAGAGTAATTGTACACCATTCAGCCCGATTAGCCTATTTTGAGCACTTTGCTCATACTTACTACTTAATTTCAAAAGGAAGTCCTTGGATATCTGTGGTCATTAAAGGATCAAGGTATCATTCAACTATGAACTAGATTCCACGAAATAATTGCGCTCACTTTTGCTTAAAGGGCTTGTAAACTAACAATTGTTTTGGCAATTTATTGCTGCAATTCAGGTTCAGTAGCAAAGTAAATGTAAGCTTTTTAGGAATAACCAAAAAGTTTGCCTTTTTACAAGTCTCTTTATATTTCGTAATCCACTCCAACTTTCTTAAACCTCCTAACTAACCTCCTTAATCAAAGGCCAATCATACGTCTCGCCGATATCGTCGGGGCGAGCGAGTGCCTTCGGGTCGAGTTCGGTCAACTTCGGGTTGGAGGTCAGATGCAGCTTGGCGAGGGTCTGAAGGCCCGCCAGCGCGCCTGCGCCGATGCGCCGGAGCTTGGGCATGTTGCACATGTGGAGTTCTTGCAGCTTACGGAGACGAGGGAAGCCGCTGGAGAGACAGATAAGAATGGGTTGATCTTTAATCGATAACGCAAACCAAAAGGAGGGTAATGAGTTTTACAGTCTATGTACATATGTTTGAGCAAAAGTAGCTTCTGAACTTCTGGACCTTTTTTAATATATGGGGTATCATATGATTCACGGAAAACGTGCAAATGTTATTGACTATATACGAATGATAAGGGTGAGTTGAGTGAGCAACAGTTAAAAAAATACTACGTTTACGCCAGTCGGGTTTTAGTTTTAACAATTTTGTTTGTTTACCTACATTATGTTAGACCTGTTGGTCAACGACAAAAATGGCGCCCGTTTAAAGTTAAAAAAACGTATGATACACTGACAGAGACTGCTTCATATTAACAAAGGGTCGTTTTGAATAATGCCCACGACTTTTATCCTCTCGACGTAAAAAGGTGTTAGTTTTGTGGGGGCTGAAAATATCTAAGATATATAAGTGAGATTGAGGAGAGGAGCTTATTTTTAGAACTGGTTTGGGTTATCTTTAAAAGTTTTGTTCTTGTTTGTTCCTCTTTCAGGTCTAAACAGAAGAAACAAAAATTCATCGTTCAGTTCGTGAGTAAATAGTAATAAACAAATTCTACGCGTACGAAATCGTGGGCCTTAAATTCACCATTTGCGGATATCATCCATTTTTATTAAACATTTCCGTGACTCATTCATTATTTTCATCAACATCATTTCACTATTCATCATCATTAATTCAGACACGAATTCAAACCCCCGCTTTTGTGTTCTATCTTAATAAAATGTCTTACATCGCTTCTTCTTTCCCCATATCCAACTCTTCAATAGGATTCTGGTTCAAGTTCAGATAGACCAGGTTTTTGGTTTCTTCTAACTCTTGCGGCACCATGGTCAGCTGGTTGTCACTGAGATCCAGATGCTCCAGGTAGCGAGGAGTGTGGAGGAACTTGTCTGGGATCTCGGCTAGCTGGCAGGAACGGAGGCGAAGATCCTGAATACAAGAAAACCACGATAGTGATTTGGGACAGTAACAAGATAAGTAGCCAATTGAAAAATAAAGTTTGCGTGACCAGAAAATGCTCAAAAGTTCTCCGATCGGTGGCTTGGGGTGTCAAATGGTATTCGCAAAGTTAACACCAGTGGCCGCCATATATCTGATATACCATGTACAAGAGTTTTTTCTAAGTTCATTACGTCCTGTGGTTTTACGGTCAGGCAATACTTAGCGACGATTTCTGAACGTCTCCTGACAACTATGATCCAATTGGTAAAGATCAAATGGCTACTTAATAAAACCCCGAACTGCTAGCTCTGGGATAATGATCCAACACACAGATTATAGCATTATCATCAGGACTTCCTTACCTTTAACATGGGTAAACTGGAAATGGCGATCAACGTGACATGGTCGATGGTGGTTAGCGGGTTTCCTGTGAGGTCTAGAGAGGTGAGCTCTGGCAGATGCTCGAACAGGTCCTGGTTGAGGGAATGGAAGTCGTTGTACCCCAGGTTGAGCTCGCGCATGGATGAAAGAGGTTCATATTCTTCGGCTGAATAACGGCCCTGGAAGAGATTTTATAGTCGTTACTTATTTGGTACTTTATGATCGTTTCTGAAATAAGCACACCGCAAATGATCAGTTTAAAAGGAACTCAATTGTAATAATAATAATAATAAATCAGGGGACAATCTTTACACAAATCAATCTAGCCCCAAAGTAAGCTCTAAAGGCTTGTGTTATGGGTACTAGACGACGATATACATACTTATATAGATAAATAAATACTTAAATACATAAGAAACATCCAAGAATCAGGAACAAACATTCGTGCTCATCACACAAATATTTGCCCTTACCGGGAATCGAACCCGGGACCGCTGGCTTCGGAAGCAGGGTCACTACCAACTAGGCCAAACGTGTCGTCAAAATTGTATTTATTAATATTTGAAAAAGTTTCATAACTTTCAAGAAACCTTGAATACAGCAAAAAGTAACTTTTATTTCTCCTCAGCACTTTGTAACAATATTACAAACTTGCGTTTTTTTTTAACTCCTTTAATACTTAATACTTCATTTACGATCGCTACGGCTGCTATTAGTTATAGTACATCAGATGAGGGAGTCTTTTTTGAACGTGTGCGTCAGATAGAAAAGTATCTTAGGTGTATGCGTGTTTTGTTTCTGTGTTTTAAATATGGAACACTGAACGAACAGCACCACTACATTCGCAATCGACTCCCTCATCTGATTTACCTATACTGTTTCCCGTTTCACTCAAATTTCGAATATGAGATCATGAATAGCACCTAAAGTCGATTCAGCCTTACTTGTCTTATTTGGTAAACAAGTTTATAACCTCAGAATGTACCTTTCTTTGATGGTTCAGCAATTTTATCCTAAGCAATCCTAGGTGAAAAATTGGCAAACTGATGTCTAAAACATTATCTCCGGTTGCTTAATTTATGAAGAAATAGCTGTTCTAGCCAAAAAAGGTGCATTTTGAGGTTATAAACTTGTTTACCAAATAAGACAAGGATGAATCGACTTTATTGTTGTTACTACAGTTACCTATACTGGTGCTTCTTCAGCTTACCTCAAAAGCATGCGGACTGAGTTTGTTAGTCAGCTTATTGTGACTCAGATCTAACTTCCTGAGCTCAGCCAAGTCTCGGAAGGCAGCGTTTTCAATGGCCTCGATGCTGTTGTGGGACAGATCCAACTCTTCGATGGGAAGGTCAGCTATGGTGGTTACATTGGTTATCATGTTGTCACTGAGGTCCACTGATGTGGGTTTGAAGTCGGTGATGTCTGAAAGTGATTGGTAAAAATTTGGTTGTCAGGTGGTCTCATACCACGCTGGATAACATATCACACTCAAAAATGGCTCAGCTTTTATTCTACAGTTTACGACGTCAATGCCAAGGGGGCGTTATATCCAGGATGTGACGATTTAATCCATATTCATACTTAATCACCATAAATACCCATAAATGCCCAATTTTGTAAATGTGTTCATGTGTGTGTATTAGTATGTTTATTCCTCCTTCATGCTTCAACGGCTGCTCATTGACATCTTCAATGAAATTTGGAATTTTATCGCAGAAAATTTAAAAGTTCCCGACGGAATAATTATAACCGAATTCGGCGCGAACGAAATCGCAAGCAGAAATCATATTATAAATGCGAAAATAACTCTGTCTGTCTGTTACGTTTTTACGGCTAAACCGCAGAAACCGATTTTAATGAAATTTGGTATGGAGATAGTTTGGGCCCTGGGGGAGAATCGAATATAGGCTACTTTTTTAAGGCAAAATTCGTGCGCAATCCTTTCTAATATTATAAATGCGAAAGTGTGTTTCATTGTTTGTTTTTTTGTAACTCCTTCACGTTAAAACGGTGATGCTGATTGACTTGATTTATTGCATAGTGATAGTTTGAAGGCCAGAGAAGGTATGGTATATCCCGGAAGAATTATCAGGTATCTTTATAAATTTAGGAAATATGAGAAATGCTACTCCTCGGTAGATGGCGCGATAAACGAATTCCACACGATCAAATTTGCGGGTAAAAGCTAGTATAATATAAATGCTACTCACTTCCCCACTCATCGAGGGTGAAATACTTGTCCAAATTCTGATCCTTGCAGTTGACATTTCCATTTTTACAAATGCAAACTCTGCAGATCCCGGTTTCTTTGGCTACGTTATTGTCAACTGTAGTTTTTCTAACGGTCGCATCTGTTGTGGCTGAAAAAATAGTTGATTAGTTATGCTACTTGACAATAGCTGGCGTTGAAAAAGAAATTACACAGCCCAACTCTTAGCCGAAGTAACATACAGGGCGAAGTAATTGGTTCTGCCATTCGACTGCAGATGGCGTATTCATCATTTTTTAATGCGTATTATTTCCAATCGGGAAGTTGCATGAAAATCAAAATGAGGTATAAATGATATATTATGAAAGTAAATGTAAACAAAATCATCTTACAGAAAGAAAGAAAAAACAGATCATTTTGACTATATTTTAATTTGATTGAGGGTCAAAATTTGCGAAAAATATAATATTGTTTGGTTAGTTCTGATTTTAGTTTTTTGGACATCCTCATTAAATTTACGTTATGTTTTATTTCTACGATGTTGGTCCAAACACAGTATTTTCGGAAATAATTGCAGATTTCGTTTAAACGCCATACATTTTGTAGTCTAACGACAGCTGTGACGTCATAGCTGTTGTACACTTTGAATAGTGTATTACGAGTGGCATAACAATAACTTTTCAAAGCTTCATAACTTAGGTTTCTATTACTCAGCACTTTCCAATAGGTACAAGATAAAAAAGAAATATGCATGTTCCCTATTATTTAGGTGTTGAATCGTTAAAATTATGAGTGAATAAGAATTATATTTGACTCACCATCATCACAGTTAACTCCGATCAAGATAAATAGTAAAACGAAGCAGGATGCGTATCGACCCATTTTTACCTGAAATATGAAAACACAATAATATTTCTAGATTAAAAATACTTTTTTTAGTACGAGAATTACGAAGCACGAATACCAACTTTGTGATTAATAGTTTTGGGCTTATATTACAATGACAGAAACGTTTCACTTTGGACGTTTTAACTTTCTGTTTCGGCGGATGCAATCATAAATGCTATCAGAGTGATAAAAATAATCAGTAAAATTATCTATACTAAGAATGAGTTACTACAATGACGAACGCAATGGAATATAATTCTAATACCATTGAAAAGACCAGGGTGACGCATAACTGGCGCCTCATTCGGGAACGCTAAGTGATTCTGTAGCGACTCGTAAGCCAGATCTCTCATCTCGCTCTTACGCATTTGGCGTCGTGCGGAAGAGTGGGATGAGAAATCAGGCTTACGAGTCGCTACAGAATCGCTTAGCGTTCCCGAATAGAGGCGCTGGCCACTTTTCACTAGAAGGCAAGTTAGGACTTAAACCGCAATGAATAAAAAAAGTTTTGAATAATGAATAATAAATCTGTGCTGGAGCGCATGGGCCTCCTCGCGCCGCCGCCGAGGCCCGGCCCCTCGGCGAGCGGCTCCGGCGGCGCGCGCTGTTCGCGCAGCCCGCGGCGCGGACCGTTCGCGCCCGGAACGCTCCCACCGCCAAAGCACTTACACTCCTAAATGATTTGTCCAGTGAGCGCTATGACGCCGATGTCTTTGCTGATACTGAAGGTGTATTTTTAGGAAAATGCATCCGTTTTTTAAATTTGTTTATGGCTGAATAATGTATTTTTTGTTTAATGATTTCTCTGTTTTAATTGGTAGCGTGTGACATTTGTATTGCTTGTATACCTCTAGTGTATTGTGTAGTTACTTGATTATTGCTTATTTATTACTGACATTTTTCATATGAATTGTTATAATTTTTTTAGTATCCATTTGACATAGTTTAATTAAGTATTATTAGTTTTCAATATTCCTACTTTTTATATGTATACCTACCCTATGAGCGTCTTGGCTTTCCTAGCTGTAAGCTTGTATGTGGCATAAATAAAATAAATAAATAAATAAATAAATAAATAAATGAACCAGCGGCCCTAGCATGCCAGACAAGGGGATAAGTTAAACCCGTTTATATCTCTGACTATCTCTTTTGTCGGCACTAGTGTGAGAGACTTATAGTCTCTCTTTCCTTTTCAGGGATGACTTCTATCTGATAAACTTAGAAAGTAAATCATTACCTGTGTATAAAATGTATCCAAATAGTGAGAACCGTTTCCCAGTAACCAGTAATATATATAGGAATTACTAGCTGCTACATAAATGATGAATTTATTATATCATTTCGCTACTAAACGAATCAGGGTTAAGTACCATATAAGTATTCTGAATAGAGAATTTGAAATGACCTTCTTAAACTCTGTTATTTTTCTATATAGGGTCCGTTTTTCATACAAAATACAATACTTTTAAAAATCTTATTTATTTAAGTTTGATTTTATAATTTTATTATTTCATTCAGTCAATCACGTAATTCTATACCCGTGACGAAAATAAAATTAAGTATGCAATGAAAGATGGCCACTCCTGTGTTAAAGAATACTAACTATTAGTTTGTCAATGTATATATCACTTCAAAATAACAAGACATACAATGAAATAAAATTCATGACCGTAAACATAATATATATAGCCAGTATATGACACATTTTCACTATTTGCGAACGAGATGTTCTCGAAAAACAATTTATACACTTCTTTCGATTCATGGCATTGTGCAAAAGAGTCAGACAACATGAATTACTTGTTTCATATACTTAAAATGGCGAATAAACGAATTCGTATTAAGACCTACGGCTTTTCATTAAAAAGTCTATAACGATTTCCACCCCAATGTTAATCGATGTTGACCAATTTTTGATAGGTTGTCAGAACTACATCAAGGTCTATACGTTTTGGTTGTTTCACTACATCAATAAATTCAGTTTTATTGTTGTTTCATTTCAGTATTCTCATACAAAACTAATTTCGGCAATTATTTGAGTTTACACATACACACATACATACATAGCATCACGCCCGAAATCCCTAATGGGGTGGGCAGAGCCACAAGACTACTTGTGCCCACGTTCGATTAATTAGTCCTAAGATGGTATGATGAACCGTATGGTGACAGGTGATCAGCCCATCGCCCATACAGATAGTCCACCGTGTTGGAGAGGACCCGTCCCTTAGTCGACTTTTACGACATGCCAGGATGATAAGCATCTGCACGCATTCTATGCTATTTCTTCACTCCCAGTGCAGCAGAGGAGTATTTGAGTTTGCTGATCTTTAATATACACCTAGATTTTGTTCTGACTGACAACCTATCAAAAATTGTTCAAAATCAGCTAACATTTAAGGGGTGGAAATCGTTATCGCCTTTTGTATGAAAATGGGTGATTTTTGCCGTTGATTCACAGTCGTCTTAAGTATCAATATTTAACGTCCAGGAATATATCTATCTATCACACAAGGTATTTCTTAAAAAAAAATACATGTCAATTAAAAGTAATCATTGCTTGATCTACTTTTATGCTTATCAGCAATACCTTTCCCTCTTAGTAGGTATTTAATATAACCACAAAAACGTTTTAAACTATAAATTAAATAAGAAATATGCTTACGTACCTTACTAGATCTAATTAATACACATTTAAAATACACATATATTTAAACACTACGTGTGCAGCACTTTTAGACTCTTTGTCGACTAACAAGATGGCGGAATACCTATCTTATCTTATCGTTGGGCTTGGTCTTATCGGGTTTCAAGTGTTGCTTTCATGAAACAACCATAATATAGTATTAATGTCACACTCACCCACTAAGCAAGGTTTGATCTGCGGGTATGACTGACAAGTGTGTGATTCTTCAACGCTGCTTCAGAGAGGATCATATTTCATTTAGACCTTTAATGCCTTTGTAACTTTGTAAAAATTACAGGATATCAACATTGTGGTCGAGGCCTCCTAGTAGGTATTTGGTGATCAAGGTAGCGTACACCAACAAGATATCGAGGATTTGATGATGCCAAAAAATAGTACCCAAATAGTACCGAAATAGTACCTATTTAAAAAAATAGTACCCTTAGTTTTCGAGATATAAGGGGCAGTAGGTAGGTACGCTACCTTGACGTCAAGGGTTCCCAAAAATAGTACCCCTGCGGCCCTAACATGCATGGCACAAAGACAAATTAGAACCGTTTATCTCTAAGTGCGTCTCTCTCACACTAGTGCCGACTAAAGAGATAGTCATAGAGATAAACGGTTCTAATTTATCTTTGTGGCATGCATGTTAGGGCCGCTGGCCCTTCAAATCTCATCTGCGTAACTATTATAGAAGCTGAGATATTTGACTATTAAACTATGTAAAAACAGCAAGATTTCCCTCAGAAGGCCTTCGAATTTTCCAATCGGCTATATCCCAAAAAATAGTACCCGAAATAGTACCACTTTTACGATTAAAACAATACTGATAATATATGTGGAACTCACTATGAGTCCCGTGCCCATCAGTGGGACGTTTAAAAATGTAAGACAAAGCTTGGCAAAAACTTACCATGGAGAAAGAAAGAGAACATGTAACGTGACACGAAAGAGGGTCTCTCGTACACTAACAAGCCCCCAGGGCCGTGCCAGGGGATAATCGCCCGTAATTGACGTGAGCACGACAAACGGACGGACAGATTTGTTTGTATTTTAATGATTATTTAAGTATGAAATGAGTGTTAATTAAAATGCTAGGCATGATTGCAATCGGAAATTTGGCTAAATATGGAGTATTTTTATTTTCAAAAAGGCACAGCTGATTGCGCAGAAACTATAAGTGATATAGCCTTTGTATTTATCAAAGGTAGGTAGTTAATTGAATAAGGAACATTTTGTTCATACAAACTGTTCCTGTATGTATGTATGGTTTTCTTTAAATAAGAAAAAAACCGCGCCTTGGGACATTTTCGGGGGCGCGGGGTGATGCTTGCCGGTTGTGGCGGGGTTGATAAAAGTCAGTTCAGTCGGGTTTCCATTATAAAAAATATTTCAATACAATTTAAAAAAAACTTAAGAAAAAACCGGACAAGTGCGAGTCAAATTCGCGTGGAGAGGGTTCCGTTCCGTACATGATTATCTGAAATTTCCTATGTTACTTTAGATACCATAGACTTCTTATAGGTTTTCCTCTTATAGCTAAAGAACTATTTATCGTTTTTTTTTTTCAAAATTTTAGGCCCGGTAGTTTCGGTGATAAGTGGAGAATGGCCGATTTTGGCCTATATTTTCCTAAATAACTTCAAACCCGCTTATTTTATAAGTATAAAAATAATTAAGATCCTCATAGTTTCATTTGATATGTCACACGCCATACTATGCAAAACTTTTTTTTTTAATTTTCTATTTAGCCCTCCAAAAGTGGCCAATCCATTTATTTACGTTACACGTCCGTGTTTCGGTCACCGACTTACATATGTGTACCAAACAACTCAATCGGGCTAAATTTCAGAGCAAATTGGCTGTGACAGACGGACAGACAGACACGAGTGATCCTATAAGGGTTCCGTTTTTCCTTTTGAGGTACGGAACCCTAAAAACATATCCTTATGCATAAGTACTCCAAGCTAAATTGAGTGAACTATTCAGAAAAACATCCCGACTGAGACATCAACGTAGGTACCCCATGTAGTTAAATTATCCGTAACAATTTAAAAGGGTGCTGTGGGAACTCATGTTTTGATTCAAGTCATTGTGACACACTTAATTGACATTTATTGACTCAAATAGGGTAAAATAAAGTTATGGCAACCTAATTTAGGTTTGTTTGTTTGATTGATATGAAATTATTGCTTTAATCTTCTATACATATAAAACAGTACCGTGACTCATTTATAGACAACGCACAGCCTAAACGGGTGGTCCTAGAGGTTTGAAATTTGGAGGAGACATTCCTCTAGTACCCTAGAGATGCACTAAGGAGGGTTTTTTTTAAATTCCATCCCTAAAGGGGTGAGAAGGGGTGATAAAGTTTATATAGAAAATACCGCGGGCCAAGCTGTGGCGGGTCCAATAGTACATTATAAGTGTTTATTTGAATCTGTTATCTAGTTTACGGATGTAGTTTTTTTCATTTTGACGTTTCCAACCTCCTTTACTTTGATTTTTCAAATGAAATCTAAATCTACGAGTTTATCTTAGAATGTAACGTAACTAAGCCTGGGTTCACAAGACAATATTACTGCACTTTTTTTGCAGAACTTTCTTACATTATAATATCTCCTGCATCTCAATGACTTTTATGATTGAACTGATTTTTATGTTTTAATCAAATCAATCTGTTATAATCACAAAAATTAATTTAATATTTTTAATTCTAAGATTATTATTTTTTAAGTTAAGTTAATTCTATAATTTATGTGCATTGTAATGTAATTGTAGAATTTATTAATTTTATATTTGCATGCTTATCATGGCAAAGTATGGTGATACTATAAATATTGTGTAACATCTATTAACCCATATTTATCAGCAAATAAATAATTCATTCAATTCATTCATTCATTCATTCATTCATTCATTCATTCATTCATTCATTCATTAAATGTATGACCTGTGAACTGTTCTGTATTAAATGTGTGACTGGAAGATCCTGCAAAAAAACGTGCGGTGTATATCTCTGTGAAGGGTTAAGTCACTCTGTTTGCACCGGAGTGAACGGAAAACTGATGAATTATATAAATACATGTAAAATATAAATTAGTCATATTTTTAGTAAGGGCGTGATGTAATAGTGTTACCATAAGTTATAAAATTAAGACATATAAAACTGTTTAAAGAGGATTTCAGACGTTGGTAACTTCACGATTTTTTTTATCGTATCGATGTCATCAAGTCGTGTTTTTGAAATAGCTAGGTTTTCAATAATTTAAAGAATATGAACATATATTTTTTTCGCTTTGCTAATTCAAACAGTCTTTCTTAAAAAACTGTTTATGTAAAGCCGATTTAGGTCCTGTCAGCGCCTTAAGGTCCTACCCGGCGAATTTTGCTGTTTTCAAATCCTATAAAGTATACGTAGCGGTGTGCAAGAATCTTGAAAAAAAATGTGCATTGTAGTATGGAATCTATTCAATATTTTTGTCCACTGGAATCTTGAAAATGTGATAAATCAAGAGCAAAAAAAAGTTAGCCCTTTTTTCAAACTAAAATCCGTAAAGGCTCCCTTATTATGCGACGCTCATACATGAGACTTTTAATAATCAGAAGACAATAATGTACACTATAATTTCATCCGCCGGTTTTTCAATTTACTTATTTTGTAGTTTTTGAGTAAATTATACTATTGACTGCGGCGCGTGAACTAAGGCAAGTGGGGAGGGACCGAGTTGGAACGCTCAAGGTCATCGGCGTGGGGTACGCCCTTAAGGTGGACTTTCGAAGCAAGTCAATAGCGTCAATAGCGCCACGCTGTATAAAACAACAACATAACCTCTTCATCAACATTTCAACTGGTAGGTTAGATTACAACTATAGGATACTATAGCCAGACGGCATAATAGACCGTAATGCCAACATTACAGGGCGAACTCTAACACAATTACGTTGGTACACCTGTTCGAACAAGATTGGCGAAAGAGATCAAACGCCCGCGGTAAAAGCTTGGATGGTGTCATGCATGATACGCCAAGAAAAAAGTGCATTGTGTAAGTGCAAGTGCAAACATTATTAAAGTAAACATTATTACATAATAGTAGTTTATGCAACGGTTGCATAATGATAGGCCTTAATACACTAGTGCGGTTTTCATGAAACGAGCCGATAGGCGAGTTTCATAATAAGATCGCACGTTTTAAGGCCAAATTATGCAGAGTTGCATACATAACTTTATCTACACACATATTATAAATCCTCCATGATGGGTTCAGAAACAATATTTTCTGGCAACAAGTTATTTGTTGCAATCGTGGCTGCATATTTCCGATATCCGGCGCATTTTTACATCACACACACTCCGAGAAGACTACTTACTATTCATATTTTCAATTAAAATGTAAATTACAAACAACTTTTTCTATTCAATTCAACAAAATTCTACTTTCGTTCAGCAAAACGTCAACATAATGGCGGCGATTCGATCCTCCGTCAAGACCATTTTTTTTTAATCATAGACATACGGATGAAGTCTCTATTCTCACGTCACTCGAGATCAAATATTGTGCAGTTTATATTAAAAAAAACATACTGAATTGACGTTTCGTATCAATAACTGTTTTATTATCTATGGATACTAGAATAGAGACCCACTTGAGTTTTGACAGCTGTTCCAAATTTAATCTCATTTCTTTACTAAAAACGATAAAGAAGTCATGTTATTTCGTTATCGCAGCACTGGTTTTACCTAATTGGTTGTCAAAATGGTGGTCATTTCCTACGGTTTTTGATTAACCAATGGAGGTTTTATGATATGGGTGTAGATAAAGTTGTTTTTGGATTTATTTTCTTAATTGTTAGGTACTGTTTTGAATTTACATTATTTTTTTTACTTTTTACTAGCGATAGTCAAGATTTTCATCATATTTATTTTCCTCTACAGCGATGGCAACACTTTTTACAGGTCTTAGGAACAAATATGACATAATTCAAATATAAGTTTTATCTGAATTTTATTTTACTTAGAGCTAATCGTGTTAAACACGCTAGTATTTTATTTGTTGTGGACCAAGTAATAAATACACAATAAGTACTTAATATGCTACCAGTTCATTTTGCATATTATGTGCGTCGAAATATAAATTAAACAAAACTTTAGTTTTAAAACTTGGAAAGCCTTAACGTTACTTAGTGTACGGTAAAAGTAATTCACAATTTTATTTAATTCGTAATATATTGCATCAAGCGCCCCCCGTAATCAAATCACGCCAATATTGAACTTCTGTTCGAAAATTAAAAGAGTTGTATTTGATCCCCTCCCCTTCTAGTCCGCGACAATCCAATATGGCTGACTCTATTGTCGCAAACACAAACTTACCAACGTACCCGAATCCAACTTCAACGCGACTACCAACCTTTTGGGTTGGGCGTAAGGTTGATTGTTTGATCTAAAGGTGTTTTGATTGTATTTTTAACTTTGTATGAGCATAATTCGTAGTTATTACAGGCCAGGACGCTCTTTGATCCACTTTGGAGGGATCGCGACGGTTTTAGGATATCGTCTGTTTAATTTCTCAGACTCGTATCTTAATGGAACGTAACATAGCAAAAACAACCTTGACGCAGTTTAAATAAAGTTCACATTTCGAGATAATCCATTTGCAACATACGCGTTTGTAAAGTAATACTAGTTGATATTCAAAAGGTGGTATTAGTTGACCTTTTCGCTTTTGATACAATTAAGTGGTAATCTGGAGTTTATTACAGGTTTATGAATAGATATTAGGTGTAATGGATTAAAGCGTATCTATCTGTTTAATATAGACGCTTTTGTAAATATTCTTGAGAACAAATGTTACATTTTAGGCCTAAGGGTGCACTTACACTGGCAATTTTCTAGTAACTATTAACGGCGACAATCGTCTAACGTACTGGAGCAATTAGTGGAGGCCTAAAGACGCAGTTACACGGGCGATCAGGTCTTGGCCATTTTTTTAAATATTTTTGGGTGCTTTTTAGCTCATTTTAGATTATGCTAAAATATTTTCACATTTTCAAGGAAAAAGCACTAATAATATTTTTCATTTTTAAATTTGCCGCTAAAACGTTATCTTCTGTCAGCTGTCGCTTGTGACGTCAACTTACTGAAACTGGTCGTAAACGTCGAAAAAACCATAGTCTGTATGAGGATGCGGTCCGAATAACACTAACGGTTAAATTGGGCATTTTAAACATGGAATACATTCCATGTTTAAAATCAACTATGCGTTTGTGCCATTTGGCCTCAACAGGCTTTACAAAAAATCAAGTTTAGGTGTCCACTCTAGAATACATTGAATTATCCGTTATTAATATTACACCTCAAAGTAAATAATATTTTAATTATATGTAACTAATTGCAAATAATGTATCAGTTTTCTGTGCGGCAGGAACTGTCTCACGGTTGTCTTGTACCTACTTCAGAGAATCATACCAACTGCAAAATGAATATTTTCACCTACTACTTACTACCTACTTTCAAAATTAATAATTTCATTTTAATTTTTAATTTTCATTTTCACTGTACGTAATAATTCAACGTTTCTTCTGTCTTACTTTATTTTCCCTTACAAAACTTTAACAAAAGCGGACAGCCCTATTATACTTACGAGGGTGGGTAACCTATTAAATTGCTACTAAATTGATTTATTAAGTTAACTATTCGATTAAATGCAACACTGAATGTCATTGGTGTGCGAGAGTGCGTCCGCTGAGTCCAAAGCCAAAACTAATAGTCAACTGCATAATTATTGACCGAGCGAAGCGAGCGAAGCGTCTCCACTGCAGCTTGGGCAAAAATGCTTTCGTATGTCCGGACCGCGGATGTCCCGCTGTTCTCCTCTACAGAGCGGCCCTAGCAAGGTTGACACAAGGATAGGTTAAACCGTCTTATCTCTAAGTGCGTCTCTCACACTAGTGCCGACGAAAGAGGTAGAGAGATACACGGGTTTAACATATCCCTGTGTCTGGGATACTAAGACTGCATGCAGGTCGCATTTCTCAACCGATCCTCGTGAAATTTTGTGAACAGGGTCTATTCGGGAGCGTCTAAGTAATACTGCCGCGACCCGCGAGCGAGACTCGCATCTCACTCTTACGCATTACGCGTCGTGCGGAAGAGTGGGACGAGAAATCTCGTTCGCGAGTCGCTACAACATCACCTAGCGTTCCCGAATAGAGGCGCTGGTTCGATAATTAGGTATACTATGGTCTTTTTTGTCGATTTAGTTTCTCGTTTTTTTTTTCAAAATGGCGGGGTGTTAAAAACGTTAAAAATAAACATTTACTCCCGAGGTCTACAGCTCACAGAGTCATTAGTTTGTTAGATAGCTACTGTTATTACTATTTATTACTCTTATTACTTATCATTCTAAAGTGTGCTTCATGTCATGACACTCCAATGGCTTTTTAATTCGCGAATGTTTGACAAAGGGGTGAAGATCCATTGTATATAATGTCAATCCATCCCCCGGCGCAGTTTAACCTTTCCTGCTAATTCTTGCAGCATTAAGGGTAATATTCAACTAAGTTACAGGTCATTCCCTCCTTATGGCTATTCAAGCACTTCTGATCAAAAAAAAACGTGCTAAATGTAAGCATTGGCAGCTTATCGAAATCGAGCTTGACGTTTCTTATTTCAAGTTTAGCGACAAAGACCTCAAAAGAAGGATATGCCTATCAGTACAATTTCGTGTAACAAGTCACATAGAAGGTTGTCAAACGCCAGCGCCAAAGCAAAAAAAAAACACGTTTGTTCTATGGGAGCCCCCTTAAATATTTGTTTTATTTTAATTTAATTATTGGTTTTTAAAGTGAATAGCGTCTACATGTTGTCGTTATCAATATCGAGCAAAAACGAGCAAAAAAAGTCACGTTTGTTGTATGGGAGCCCCCTAAAATATTTATTTTATTCTATTTTTTGACGACACGTTTGGCCTAGTTGGTAGTGACTCTGCTTCCGAAGCCAGCGGTCCCAGGTTCGATTCCCGGTAAGGGCAAATATTTGTGCAATGAGCACGAATGTTTGTTCCTGAGTCTTGGATGTTTCTTATGTATTTAAGTATTTATTTCTCTATATAAGTATGTATATCGTCGTCTAGTACCCATAACACAAGCCTTTAGAGCTTACTTTGGGGCTAGATTGATTTGTGTAAAGATTGTCCCCTGATTTATTATTATTATTATTATATTTTTTAGTATTTTTTGTTATACCGGCAACAGAAATACATTATCTGTGAAAATTTAAACTGTCTAACTATCACGGCTCATGAGATACAGCCTAGTGCCAGACGGACAGACAAACGGCGGAGTCTTAGTAATAGGGTCCTGTTTTACCCTTTGGGTACGGAACCCTAAAAATGGGCGCAAATATGAATATGAATTGAACAGATACAATTTTTATGTGAAAATTTTCGGATGTTTCAATTAGCTCCTGAACCACTGGACCGATTTGAGAAACCTCTCCAGTAAGAGAAAAAGAGATCACACTTTTCTCTCGGTTAACGCACACACTCATAAATACGGCGACAGAAGTCTTATCTACCGATTTAAATCATTAATTGCAAAACCGCACGAACCGTTAAATATTTTGAACTTTTGTTATGGGAATGGAAGAATGCAGTACGGCGGTCCTACCATGCAAGACACAAAGATAAATTAAACGGTCTTATCTCTAAGTGCGTCTCTCTCACACTAGTGCCGACGAAAGAGATAGTCATAGAGATAAACGGGTTTAATTTATCTTTGTGTCTTGCATGTTAGGGCCGCTGGTGTATAAATAAAATGGTAATTAGGTACTTAAATAAAATACCAACTTATTTTCAAACTTTAATTCATTGACTCGGCAAGGTACAAACCTCAGTTACAATAACAGTGAAAAACCAATCATTATATCATTCAGGACTAGATGAAATAAATTATAAATAACAATGACTAGAAATCAGTTTCAAGACTACAACTATCCATTAAGCATATGTCTGCAACGAGTTACTAATGTTTAGTATAATTTTATTTGTCATAATCGTTTATGGGTATATTATTATAAGGTTACGTTAATTCTAATTATTTTACGCGTTTCGTTATTTTGAAAAAAAATTAAAGACAATTGTGTTACCTAACCGTTGACACGATTGGTTAAAAGGTTTCATTTGTTAAACTTAATTGTATTTCGCTTAACTAGTTTCAGATTTTAAAACATCCACTGGAAATTGTATAATAGCAAATGAAACATTATGGCAAATGAAGCGATTATGACTAAAGAAATTATACTAAACATTATAGTAACCCATGACCGCCTTCACATCACATTTGACAGACCAGAGGAAGTGCCAATGCGTCGCCCGTTTCAAACAAACATGCGGTTAAAAAAGGTATTTTACTCCCTTTCTAACAGAATTCATTAAAGTATAACGCAGTGGGAAAATCTACCTAGTCATAGTTCCTAGACAATTACTTATATTAGGATTATAAACTAATTATTGAGCTCGCAATGTAGATTAATATTTACAATGTATATTAAAATTAGATGACTTGTTTACATTATATTCATAGCGTCATATAGGTACTAAAATGTATTAAAACCAGTAAACCGTTTCAAATTCAAACTACCTAATTTTCGAAATTCAAACTACCCGGTTAATTTATTTCAACCGAAATGTGTAAAAAGCCGATTATTCAAATAACCGGTTACAATAACGGTAACTACAACTTAAATCGGTATCATTTCCGATTCGGGACAACATACGAAACCGGTTTGAAAAATTAACCTGTTTCCGAGCCTTGATTAGAACTACATAGCTAAGCCGGTTGTATATTTGTATTCGTTTAACGCGCGGATGCGTTGCCGACCCTTAGAGAAAGGAGGGCTGACAAACAGGCAGACGGCCCACCTGATGGAAAGTGGTCACCGCCACCTGCAACATCTGCAACACCAGAGGTGGTGCCAAGGCGTTGGCAGTCTAGGGAGGATGGGGAATGGGGATGGAATACGGATGAGGGAATAGGCTATAGGGATGAGGGAATAGGCCTCCGGATCTCGTCACTCACCGTACGAAACGCAATAGCAAGCTATTACTTTACGTCGATATTCTGTGAAAGTGTGGAACTACCCCGGTCGAGCCGGCCCATTCGAACAGTAATCATCTAGTGAGGATTACTGTTTGGCTCTACCACTACTATAAAGGGTTTTTGATGTGATGGAACAAATGGATTACGGAAGATCCCAGATGTGGATCAAATGTTTGTTGCATTGTCATCAACTAGCTACGAGAACGTGACAAACAGTAAAGACGGTTGGGTTGGTGCTCTGCGCAGGCACAGCTAGGTATAATTTGCAGCACATTAGTTTGCGTTTGTGAAGTTAGCTACTAGTAGCGTCGCAGTAAACACTTGTAGGTGGCTTCGGCTTGAGGCTTACTTCTCAGACGCAAACTTACCTGGCAGAGGCGAAGCATGAGGGTAAGCCGGTGTATCATTTCTATTTTTAAACAGTATATTATTATGACTCATTAAATATTGTAAAAGCATATCTGGACAAAGCGCAAGCAACTAGATGCCAGGCTAAGAGAGATGTACTGGTTGGTTGGACGTAAATCACGACTAACACATGACAGCAAAATAGCCATTTATAAATCCATTCTGAAACCGATTTGGACCTATGGAATACAGTTGTGGGGCACAGCAAGTAATAGCAACATAGAAATACTCCAACGTTTCCAGAGTAAAACGCTTAGAACAATGATGAATATACCATATTACATAAGCAACAAACTGATACATCTGGATCTAAAACTTAACACTGTCAAACAGGAGATTACTAAATTTAGTAAAAAATACCAAGACAGACTCTCAAGACATGTGAACGAACTGGCAATGAGCCTAGAGGGAGAAGGTAGTGTGACGCATCTCAGGCTCAAACGACACAGCCTACCTGCATTGGCAAGTAGGTTCGAGGGCAGTGTTTAAGTTTAACTCAATGGAGAAGCTACTTAATGAAAGACAACACCAAACCTGATACAGGAGTGGCCTATTGTGATGCATCACAGATTGCCATGGGACAGAATACAAAAGGAAAATAAAAAAAATAAAAAAATTAAATATTGTATTTACATAAAGAAAATATGTAATATGCATTTTTTATGTTAATACAAGAAGTAATATAATAATATTCTAATGTTTGAGTTAAGAAAGTTTGCACCGGCTTACCCTCACGCTTCGCCACTGTTACGTGGTTCGAATTGAACTACATAAACAAGTCCGAACTATGGTAAAATACGACTCGACTACACACACATTTTATTTACAAATAACACTATTATTGCACTTAATGACTATTACATCTCTACATATAAACTGCTACATATTAAAATTTTACAATACTATGTTAATTATTACAATTTTACGGGAACAAGACAAGATTTTACACTGGGAGCCAGCGAACACAACACAACAAAATGATATGGGTCATTCTATTTTTTAGTACTTACCTATATTGTTTTGGATATTGTATGGACATTTTAAACGAATTCTCAGATATTTTAAGATATATTTTAGTTTTGTCAAAATTGTTTCCATGTCCTTTTTACTATTCACAGGAATCTCAGTCAATAATTATTTCGGAAATGCTAAAATAACTACATTTTCTTTCTCAATTACCCCTGCGTTACCGGTCTCCGAGCGCCCTTACAAAATACCACTGCGTCACCAAGAAAATAATAAAAACTCGAATTTATGAACCACAATAGTTATTAAATATGATGATAAAGTCTATGTCGTAATAATTAATATTTTAAGATCGTGTTAGTACATACTACATAATCCCGTGTAATAAAAACAGCAAGTTTTAAAAACTTTAACTCGAAATTTAGTCTTGAACTAAAGTCTGTTCGCCGAGAGTTGATAAAAAAATAAGGGCTTCTTAACTCATTACAAATAGCGGCCCGCTAATTATTTTTAGCGATGATAATAAAGATTTAAAGGTGAAAACTATATTTTATACATAGAATATTTTTATTGAATAGCCTGCAGTGGCGCAGCCTGCCTACAAGCCGATTCCTGAAGGCTTTACCAAACTAGAAAGCTACAACTAGCTTACAGCTAGTCCATGCAGCCATTACAGCAGAAGTCCATGTAACTCTAACTAAACGTCAGACTCGCACGTTCGGTTTTAATTCTTCCGGCTTCCCTTAGGAAATACTTGACGCTTCGCCACTGATAGCCTGTATATATCCCATTGCTGGCATATTATCGGACAACGACCATGACGAAGTCTCAGAGTCGGAGGAAGAATCAGAGTCGGTGACGTTTATTATGAAACGTTCAATTGCTTCTTCTAAAACAACACACGAACACCCAAACGACACACTCGAAGCGTATTCCAGAACGTAATGGCAATATATGGCGCTCGCCCGCCCGGCGCGGCGCCGCGCTTGACAACAACTACGTTCCTCGTACCACGAAACTCAGTGCGCGTGGCGATAAGCGACGCCCGTCAGATAGTTTGCGATAGGTAAGCGACAGTCGCTATTTCGAGATGATATCATAATATCTATCAACTCTCGGGGAATAGACTTAAATTAAATGAATTATACGGTCAATTAAGCGTATGTTTTACGTGTTGTAGCGAGTATAATTGCTCTCTCCGACAATGTCGATATCACTGTCACTATGCTCGCTTTCCGAGTCAGAGGTCTGCGTCAGCCGCGTGTCGTCCGCCTAGAAAGAGACAAATTGTGAGAGGACATATCAAATCGGTTCTTAATGAGATAATATTTATTGAAACAACAACATAATCAACTTATACAATATCACATAAAATTAATCAAAATTTAAATAAAAACTAAATAATAACACTAAATAAAATTAATTAAATCTAAGTAAAAGCTAAATTAAATCTAAAACAGGTCCCCGTGGCATTGTGCCGAAGATGCTGGCTGCGTTTCCTCGCTGTATCGCAATGCTGATGCGTTGTGCGAGGAAGCTGCCAGCTCTTTGGTCCCCGGTTGTCTCAACCAGCCTCTTCGAGATTTCCCCGAAGAGGCGTAGTGCGCTAGGACCCCACGGACCGAGGGTCTCGACTCCGAAAGGTACAAAGTTTTATTCGGAGCCGAGACCCCTATACTTGTTCTTTTTGTATTGTTCGGCCGCTTCAGCCGCCGCACCGGATCTCTTGGACGTTCCATGGAGATATGTCGGGGCCAGCGTGTCTACACAGGTTGCGTCCCACACCAGCACCCGACCCATTTTCCATGGAACTAACGTCATCCCGTCCGGTCTCTTCCCATCGTCCCGGGCAATGCCGGGTGGTTCCTGTCGGGTCGGCACGTTGACGGTGGTAAGAGAGCGGCGGATGACGTCATTTAGTGCAGCGTGCCTGGAGAAGCGGCCCGCACTTTTTTGACATGACAGTCCGTGGTGTCCCAGCTGGTCGACGTTATTACCACAGGGACACCTATGTGGAGCACAGACCGGGACCCCGAGGCGGAGACATACAGCAATTCGGAGAGTGTCCAGTTCTAAGAACGGTACGGTTCTTTATTTGAAAAACCGAAAGTCATCTTTGCCCGAGTGGCAGGTTTGAAGCAGAGGCACCAATGTCACAAAGTTTTAGGAAGATATCTACTATGTTGTACGAAAGTATTTACTAATAGAGCAAATTGGACTTTTCTCCTATTTGCTCCAGTCCATGTGTCCACTGAAAACCAGCGTCGTATTCCCCCAATAGGTGGTACGACAAAACGCTGAGTGGATACCATTTTCGCAGCAATATGTAACTTTTAATCACATACATTATTAGATTTAAGTTCTTAAAAATGTAAATATTGTTTTTTTTTGCGGAATAAATATTTTCTATTCCATTCTATTCTATTCTCTACTAGTAGATAAGATAGAGCAAATTGGACTTCCTTTATTCTTTAACTATGCCACTGGGTCGTAGGAGCTCCACTTAGCGGAGACTCTATTTCTACGTGATCTAGCTCTTCGAGTTTATTATAAAACTAACCAAACCCATAGCTTTTTATCGATTTATTTATTTAAACTTTATTCAACATTATATATTTATATCAGTACAATCGGCGGACTTATGACATTTTGTACTAGTCGACCATAAGGCCAAACAGAGACTAGACGAGACTATTATACAGGATGTTACAAAACTACCCGTAAAGCCGAAAGGAGGTTAAATGGGGCCTTATAACGAGTCCATTCAAAATATTTAAGAACCAGGCATACCCAAAAAAAATTTTTTTTTTACTATTTTCACTGATGTGCAAACCCTATTTCAGTAAAATTAAAGAGTAAACTACTCAGAATGTACCTACATTTCTACGTAATATGCAGAACGACAAGAAATTTAAAAGACCTAACCTAACAAAATGTTTGTCTTCGATAATTAATTATATTTTTTACGGGGTATTTTGTAACACGTTGTAGATGCATAGAGAAAAATTAAAATTAAACAAATTATATTTTTAATAAGTCATACAAGAAAACGTGTTTTTACGGAGTTAAAAAAACTAAAAATTATATTAAAATTCTGTTGTTTTTTGGAAATTATATCTTAAAAACCAACAGACTTGATACGACTTGAAACGATCGGCCAGGTAACCAACCGCTTTATCACTTTTGGGTTGAATATGAAACAACTTTCGCTAAAGTATAAATGTTAATATTTTTCTGAGTAATCGTATATTATAATATAGTAAGTGTATCGCATTTGTTTAAGTGTTTTTAAATACCTTTCTACATTCCGATTGCTGAGGTCCGTGTTTTGTGAAATCCACCGCATTGTTACCTGTAACAAAATTATTTTTATCTACACCCATATCATAAAACCTCCATAGTGTAATCAAAAACCGTAGGAAATGACCACCATTTTGACAACCAATTAGGTAAAACGAGTGCTGCAATGTTATTCCCGTATCGTTTTTAGTATAGAAATGAGATTAAATTTGGAACAGCTGTCAAAACTCAAGTGGGTCTCTATTCTAGTATCCATAGATATTAAAACAGTTATTGATACGAAACGTCAATTCAGTATGTTTTATTAAGGCCTATCATTATGCAACCGTTGCATAAACTACTAATTATAAAGACTAGGTACCTACTTAATTTATTTTTATAATAGTTGATTACTATTCATTCCCTCAAAAATGTTAATAACGTTTTGAAAAAAATATTTTAGTAAGATACTTATTGTAATTGGCAGTTCTTTAAATGGCTCTGACATTTTGTTATTACATCTTTATGCACATAGTATAAGCACTTTTCTGTGGAGTACCTATAAGTTTTTATGGTGGTAATCCTATTTATATATCGTATCTGTGCTCTATTTTAATACCTTACCTGAAAAGTTCCAAGTTCTGAAGAATTGTTTCATTCGGTTTGCTTTTCGCCATACAGCGAAATACATTTTTTTTTTCAAAGTCCATTAACATGTTCTTTCCAGTTGCAATTTGTGTCAAATGCGTCTTATTATTTAAAAAGAAGTACCAACAAGCGCCGATATTGAAATAACATGCTATCGACTTAACGATTCTGAAATACGCCTCTATATAATACTTACCCGCCACCCTCACCTATCACCCTATCCGATTTAGAACCCTAGCCCAAACGCAAAAGGTCTTAAATTGCTAACACTAAACTCAAGACGTTCCGTTGCCTAGCAACCAAGACGTCAGCCATCTTGGTTTCGTGACTAAGTTATAGATCGCCAAGTTTTACGTGCAATATAAACGTTCTTTTCTCATTGAAATAAAGTCTTATATTGCTTGGATTTACGACACTGATAAGTTGGTAAGGCTGTTCTGGCAACGTCGTGAATTGTGGCGCGAAAGCGGCCGTTCCAAATTTAATTTGAACGTCTTTGAGGTTGGCGGGGGCAATTAGTAGATAGGGCGTTTTCCAATGGAGCACTGAGGCGTTTTTCTTAAAAAAAAAAGGGTAACTTAATAATAAAGATTTAAACGTTAGTTATTAATAGAAGAAAATATAAGATCTTTCAAGGACGCCTTAATACTGTTAAACTATAAAAAATACGCAAATAATAACGTTTCAATATTAATTAAAGTTACGTTTAATTAAATTACGTTTTTTTAATAAACGCGTTAACTTGATTGTTAGCTCCAGTTTCAAAGATTTGTCTGGATGCGTAAAATATTTACAAAAACTTAAGAATTAAGACGGAGGATAATGGTGGGGTCATGATAGCGTGTGAATCAAGCAATATTAGACTTTTGTATGTAACTAAGACATCAGCAATAGGGTGTGGAAGCCATGGCGCTGGCGTTTGACAACCTTCTATGAGACATGTTACACAAAATTGTACTGATAGGCATATCCTTCTTTTGAGATCTTTGGGCTAAGCGTTGTCTTTAGGATATTTGGTCTGTGCTTTATATTAATTGTAATGTTAGCTTGCGGTTGGTTTTTTAGTAAGTAAATGAGAGCCACCCGAAACAAAATCCGCAGGTGCGGCCTAGGTCTAAGTGAAAAGATATTTTTTTATGAGACACTGCAATATAAGGCACCTTTCCAATGTCGCACAGAGCAGTGTCTTTTCCTTTTAATGAAAATGGCCGCTCATTTTGAGAGCGGGCCCTAACGGGATGTTTCACGATATTGCATTAATATTCCGTCATTATAATCCGTAATTATCTCGTAGGAACATCGTTATTATGTATTATATATCGGGGCTTCTGAGCTATTTATACATTAAGTATGAAGAGATATTAACATATGCGTTAAGTATGAAAATACACTTTTATTGTTTTGATTCTCGTCTTAAAGAAAGATCTTTACAGAGTTTCATAATAAGTTTAAGAAACCAAGTAGCCGCTTGACGAAGACAGCTATATATGCCTATTGTAGTTACTTAGTTTTATTAATGTACTATGTACTAGCCTAGCCTCTTTCCGCGACTTCCCCTGCGTAGAACTGTATTTTCCCTGGATAAAATGCGTCCTATGCCCGTCTCCATGACCTAAGCTACGTCTATGCCAAAACTCATGACAAGTAGTTCCGTAGTTAAGCCATGAAGACGTAACAAACAGACTAAATAAATTATGCATTTATAATATCAATAGCCCGCGACTTCGTCCACGTAGAATTTGTTTATAGCTTTTCCGTTGGGAACTGTATTTTTTTCCAGGATAAAAAGAAGCTATGTCACTCTCGACATAAACTATATCAATGCAAAAAATCAAGTTATTCCTCCGTTGCTGCCTGAAAGTAGGATGAAACAAGAAACGAACTAACACACTTTCAGTTTTTATAATAATTATAATAAATCAGGGGACAATCTTTACACAAATCGATCTAGCCCCAAAGTAAGCTCTAAAGGCTTGTGTTATGGGTACTAGACGACGATATACATACTTATATAGATAAATAAATACTTAAATACATAGGAAACATCCAAGACTAAGGAACAAAAATTCGTGTTCATCACACAAATATTTTCCCTTACCGGGGATCGAACCCGGGATGCTAGCTTCGGAGGCAGGGTCACTACCAACTAGGCTAACCGCGTCGTCGAATAATATTAGTAGGGACTGCCTAAATCATAGACAAACTGCTAAGCAGAGCTACGAAGTCCATAGTACTCCGGTTTGTTGTGTTCTGTCAATATTAATTTCGTATTCGTTGCAACCATAGTATTACGAGATGACAATAACTATTATACGTTCTACATGAACTCTGCATGGTGAAGCAACCACTTATCTTTAAATTAACCTAGGATTAATGTTAATATTTTACTTTAATATTAATGCTCAAAATATGGTTCTCACAAAAGTCGCTATGGCCTTAATTTTATAAGTCTGTCTTCCATATATTCTGTTACAGTCAAAGCATATTAATACGAAACAATTCCTTAACTTGTTCACAAATGTGGTTCTTTTCTGGTGTACTGCCTTTTGCGGAAAATATTTAACGCCAAATTTCACTTTCCAAAAAACTTATCGCAGTACCAAACGAATCTTTAGCATATTTACATTTCGCATTTTATTCATTTGGTCAAATTATCATTTGGCATCATTTTGCTTTGTCATTGGTAGGTTAGGTTAGGGTTAACTTGTGTCCCTTACGTAAGTACTTATTTGTCAAAAAATACTTTTGCTAACTATAAAATTGCGATAAGCTGTTATGACTAATCATTTTTTTTTCAAATGATAATTTGAGTAAAATAGTTCGTGATCTGATACTTTTAATAAATTATTAGGTGATCTGCGCCTCTGTTCGGGAACGTCTAAGTGATATTGTAGCGACTTGCGAGCGAGATTCTCATCCCACTCTTCCGTACTATGCGTAATGCGTAAGAGCGGGATGCGAATCTCGCTCGCGAGTCGCTACAATATCACTTAGTCGTTCCTCAATAAACGCCCTGTTTTATATTGTCACTGACAGCATGGTCCCTTAGCATAGATACTTTATTTAACAGGTGTACCTACTACTAGCTTTTTTCTATGCCGCAAATTATGGGAACCTTTGTATACATATTTGGCTTGGGTGTGGTCGGTATGTTTTCGCACGAATTTACACGTCTCGAGAACGTAAAGAGATGTTAACGTTAGTATTCTAATGGCCCAATTCAGAGAGGCCACTCAAATTGAGCTTTAATTAAAGTGACGTTTCACAGTGACGCAAGCGTCCCGGGTTCGATCTCCGGTAAGGGCAAATATTTGTGTGATGAGCACGAATGTTTGTTCCTGAGCCTTGGATGTTTCCTATGTATTTAAGTATTTATTTCTCTATATAAGTATGTATATCGTCATCTAGTACTCATAACACAAGCCTTTAGAGCATACTTTGGGACTAGATTTATTTGTGTAAAGATTGTCCCCTGATTTATTATTATTATTATTATAGTGACGATTCTGTATAGGTTGCCAACTTGTTGAGGGACATTTAGCTATTTAATATCTAATTAAATGCTTAAGTGGCGACTTTGAATTCGGCCATACATTTTTAAAATGGAGCCTACCAATGATATTAAAAAACCAAAGATGCGTCTTTCAAGCTCAAAATTTAAACCCAGAAAGCAACCCAATTGTGATCCTTTCAATTAGTCCCTTTTGGTAATATTACTATACTCTTTGAATTAGTCATGCGCGGACTTTTGGCCGAGTGACACATGTCGTGCTCTATTGAAAATGTTCTCAAAAAAGCCATTCTTGAGCCAAATGTCGGTTAATAATACTATAAAAAAATTAAAAGGAAGAACTGATGCTTTATTTCATTTGTAGATACATTCAACGCAAATAGAAGTACTAAAATGCATTTATTTTGTTCATACATGGTCGCCATATTCCAAATTAATGTGTAATATCCGCACGTCAAATGTCACCTAAAGCTGCACTGGTCGAAAAGAAACGAAAAAAGAAGAAAATTATCTAAGTTTTTAAAACGCGTTGAGTATGGATATGACGTGTCTTTCTATAATATGTCATTGGAGCCTACAGGTTTCCAGTTTCTTTCATGTTACTTAATATCCTAGCGCACCTCTTTTGTAAATGTCATATGTGTGTGTGTGCGTGTTGTGTGTGTGTGTACAACACTACTACAAACAATAGCATAAATATACCACCAACACATCGTCGGATGCTCCCAAACTTTAGTTCTCAGGTAATAGTTTGATAATTGGCAACACAAGTTGCCCGTTGCCGAAGACATTCTTGACTAAGTTGTGCAACTATGCAAGGCATTGTATGGCAAATAATTATTGTGGGAAACTATATAGAAATGAAGTAAAGTTATTTTTTTAACTGGGTTAAACTGACAGTTTTTGTGTTACAAAACTTCTTCCCTATTAGCATCAAAAATATGACTATTTTCTAGAAAACATACTGAGGAACATACGTTCACTGAGTTTCGTGGTACGAGGGACGTAGATGTTGTCAAGTCCGTTGTCGCGCCGGACGGACAGCGGCGAAAAAAATATATATTTGTTTTGTTCATATACACAACCGCCATATTGCAAATTAATGTCTTACATGTGCGCGTCAAATGTCACATAAATCTGCACTGGCCGAAAAATTATCTATGACACAATGTTTAAAACGGGTTGAGTATGGATATGACGTGTCTATTAATATGTCATTGGCTTCGAGTGTGTCGGTTGGGTGTTCGCGTGCTGTTTTCGGTTTATACAGTAAGGCTACTCAATAATATATATTTTTTCCTTTAATTTTTTATTATCATCGGTAAAAATAATTAGCGTGCCGCTATTTGTAATAAGTTAAGAAACCCTGACATTTTACTTTTTTTATCAACTCTCGGCGAACAGACCTTAGGGGTCATCCATAAAGTACGTCACACCTTATGGGGGGGGAGGGAGTATGAGGGTGTGTGTGTGTGGGAGTGTGACATTGTGTGACAAGGGGTGGGAGGGGTCATAAGTTTTGTGACGTCACATTTCAAAATCTAATACATCTAAGTGTTAAAATGCCAAAATTGAACTATTAACGAAACAACAAGGTTTAAATAGTTTTGTTGGCGAGTTCACACTCTCTCTACTAGTGTAACGCGCGGGCCCCGTTTTTACTAATGTTTCATTTGATGTTGATTATATTTAAAAAAAAATGGAGATTAAACTAATTTCGGAACTGCTGTTTAAGTTTAATAATTTGTACATGTAAAATTGCAAAATATGTGATGTCACACTAGGGAGGGGGGGTCTCACAAATGTGATCAACTGTGACAAGGACGGGGGAGGGGTCAAAAAATCACGAAATTAATGTGACGTACTTTATGGATGACCCCTTACAATATTTATTGTAAAAACAGTAAAAAACCACAATATTAAAACTGCGTAGAGGTGCTACGACACTATGATGCTACGGTGCTACGACACTACGACATAATTCGCATACAAAAAAGCTTCAACATTTTATTTCCAATACACCAAGGATGAGACATGTTACCTTGCTGCGTTCGAACTTGCTTTAGTACTTCACCCGCCGGTTCTGGAGCCAAGTTTTGACCTAGAACTCGGACAGATAGGGACATGTTACCTCGCTACTTAGGGCTTTTTGGGTTACATGCGGCTGTTCGCGAACCAAGTCTTAAACAGGTTGAGACATGTCACCACGCTGCTGCTGCATTGCTTCTGCTGCACGCGTCAGTTGTGGACCAGGTCTTGACAAATCAACCAAGGATCTCGGACAGGTTAAGACATGTTACCTCTCTCCTGCTAGCACATCTGCTTCTTGGGCTTCATGCGGCGGTTCTCGAACTACGTCTTGATCTGACATGATAGGTTGAAGTATATTACCTCGCTGCTGCTGCTATCGCATCTGCTTCTCCTTCACGCGTTGGTTTTGGACCCAGGTGTTGACTGGAATCTCGGGCAAGTTAAGACATATGTTACCTCGCTACTCTTGCTGCTTCCTGATTTGCTTCTTGTGCTTAACGCGGCGGTTCTGGAAGCATGTCTTGAACTGGGTCTTAGATAGGTTAACACATGTAACCACACTGTTGCTGCAATGCTGCCACATCTGCATCTGCTTCGGTCGGGTCAAAAACAAGGTCTTGACTCCAGTATTGAACAAGTTAAGACATGTTACCTCGCTGTTGTTGCTGCTTTCTCATCTGCTTCTTGTGCTTCATGCGGCGGTTCTGGAACCAGGTCTTGACCTGGGTCTCGGACAGGTTGAGGGCGCCAGCCAGCTCGACCCGCTCTGGAGTCGACAGGTACCGCTGTGTTTCAAAACGCTTCTCCAGACCTATGGGCATAAGTAGATGTTACAAGACCTGTCAAAGTCCAAGTCAAAATATCTTTATTCAATTTAAGTTTTTACAAGCTCTTATGTCAAGGAATCAATCTACCACCGGCTCGGAAAAACCCTCTACTGAGATGAGCCGCCATGAAATTCGGTGAGGTTAATCTCAAATCCAGACTTCAGGTAGGTATTCAAATGCTAGTATCCCGGCTATCAGTAAGAATGAATTATTTAAGAAGCATTGATGTTAACTTTTTTTTTTTTTATTCAATTATAAAGTGATATATTTATTCATGAATAATTATTAAAATAAAACGGTACCAACTAACACTAAAAAAAATTGATAAAATTGACCTTTTTGCAAGTTTTTATCCGACTGCAGCGAAGCAAAATGGAGAGTAATGTTTTTCGCGCGATATATGTATGTAATCACTTCTTTAGTTACCACCTCGTGGTGTGTCAAACGATTTAAGCAGGCTGATATAGAACATAAGCCGGATGATAGAAGACATTTCGTTTCTTGATATTTTTCACCCACCCATTCGTATTAACGAGACCATTCCAAAGATATATAACGTGCTGCTCTTTATAAGTACTTTCTATTATAAACAATTTATTATATGTGGAATACCTGCATTTGGAATTATTAAAGCATAACTTAAAGCTTAACACAACTTAAACTAAAAAGATGAACATAAAATTATTAATTATAAAAAAACAAAAAACCCGACTGCATAAACTTAAAAATGCCACTCATACCATTGCGGACTTTCCTCTAGGCTTTTTAAGACCTTTCTTAAGAGGAGTGTGAACCTACGGCTTCTCATACAAAAGGCGATAACGATGTCAAGCAATTTTGACCAATTTTTGATAGATTGTCAGTCAGATCAAAATTTTGGTCTAAACGTTTTGGTTTTTTCACTGTAATCAATAAATTCAGTTTTATTATTGTTTCAGTATTCTCATACAAAACAAATTTCGGCGATTATATGACATTGTTGATCTTTAATCAATATTCAGAAAACGTATACCTAGACCTAGATTTTGTTCTGACTTTGACCTATCAAAAATTGGTCAAAATCGGTTTATATCAAAGGGGTGGAAATCGTTATCGCCTTTTGTATGAAAAGGTTGAATATTTCCATTGGATCACAGTCCTCTTAAATTATTTATATGTATCGCGTACGGTGTAGCCAAGTTAGCCAGCGTCAGCGATGTAGGCGCCCGAAAATCGTTGTTTTACGACTTGATTTCAAAATATCGACATTTCTCTACTATTTATCAATTTAATTAAAATGTATTAACATGTTAATACAAGCCCACCCGGCCGGGTTAGCAAGTCGAAGTGGCAGTGGGCAGGGCACATAGCACGCAGAACGGATGGCCGATGGGGCCGAAAAGTTCTCGAATGGAGACCACGGACCGCTAAGCGCAGCGTGGGACGTCCACCCACAAGATGGACAGACGACCTAAAAGAGAGGGCAGGAAAACGCTGGATGCAGGTCGCTTCCAACCGGCCCTTTTGGAAATCGATGGGGGAGGCCTATGTCCAGCAGTGGATGTCCTACGGCTGAAATGATGATGATGATGATGAACATGTTAATTTTCCAGAAGAAATTCTCTAAATGAAAATGAAAATCGGACCAAAGTTTGCAAAGTTATCGCTATTATCTTGGCAATTTAGTTTGTTAAATACATAGACGGGACACTCACCAGTAAGCTGTGGATCGGAGAACACGGTGCGCGCCTTCCGCCGTCGGCAGTGCTTCAGGGCTGACAGGGACAGCTCCGAAGGCGTGAACAACGCGTGGTATGGCACCCCTGACAGGCCAGAAATTATGGTATACCTCTAGTACTCAATAGTATCATGTGGTGTCTAGGGCATAAGTAATATGCTCATCTCTACATACAATAATAGTAGAGTGTTGCACCAAGCAGAAAGTGATATATTATTACGTCGCGTGCTAGTTTGGAGCCCGAACTCAAGTGAGGGCTCTAAAAACACGAGCGCAATAACACATCACTTGATATGCCAGGTGCATAATCTGCTTTTCTTTCAACTAATACAAAAAGTTGGTAAAACCCGACTAGCGATTTAAAAGGATTTTTGCACCTGGTATGACGCACCCTTAGAATTTTTATATAGCCAATGACACTCGCACGTTGTCCCCGAATATTAAAATACCCTAAGTATTTATTAAAATCGGTCCAGTGGTTCAGAAGCAAAAGTAGAACAACCGAAAGTTTTCACAGAAAACTTGTACTGGTCAATTCATTTTCATATTACCTACGCCAATTTATAAATATTTTTCAGCAGCCACGAATCTTTTTTACGGTTCCCGTAGCCAAATGGCAAGAACGGAACTCTTGTAGGTACGTTTTGTCCGTCGTTCTATCTGTCTGTCAGTCCGTATGTCACCGCCCTTTTACTCGGACACTATCGGGGCTACAAAGTGTAAATTTAACTCTTGTCTATGTCTTCTGTGTACCGCTATATTCATATGTAGTGAAATTATAAAAATTTAAAATCGGTTTGCACTCCATACATGTACTTAACTGTCGAGTGGGGTATCGTCGTCGGCTACGCTTTTAAAAATTACACGAAGTTTCTTATTAGTTTTGATGGGGTGATGCTATACGCAAAATAATGTAATTGTTTTGAACACTTTCACAATATTAAGTAGGGTAAAGTCACCAGTGGTCAGCCAGGATCCTGTAGTCAGCCTTTTGCCTCTTTTATTGCCTTGAAATAGCAGTCTATTTGAAATTAATAAATTATATGCCTCTTAATTAATTCCTTGATTCCTTATTAATCATTATATTTATCGATCGGTGCGGGGAAACGGTAGGGGGGAAAATTAAAAAAGTTTATTCGAGTGCTCTCGGTCGAGAAGGGCAATTTTACGATGTCCGCCATAAATTTTTTTGTACTTGGTGTTTTCAAATCAGATAGGAAAGATAGACTTGTGTTAACATTATATGATATATTTGTATATTTCTGTGAATGCATATAGTTGCTTAAATCGAAAATGATAATAAAATAAGCGTATTTCATTGATTTCTTAATAATTTACGGAGGCTGAATATTGGGAACCACTTTTTTATGTGATTTCCAGTAGTCAGCCACCTGCGGCTGACTTCTGGATATTGGTGGTATCGTTCGAATTTGAAATAAAATCGGTCCGTTAAGATCGTTATTTTTTAAGATTCAAATTTACCCTAACAGTCCCTATAATATTTTTAGAAAAACCCAGTAGTCAGCCGCTTTTTAAAGTATTTTTTTGGTATGGCTGACTAATGGGAATTGCAGCTCCAGTGCTCAGCCACTTAATAAAGTATGACAAAAACCTATATAGGGCTTTATGTAGGTACTTATTAGTCTTTTTACTGTTTCATGAATAAAAACGTAATGTTATGTTCAGTAAAGCATGTCACAAAAACCAATACACAAACAAAAGATCATCATCCACCAGAAAAACTATCTTCTGCAAAGGAAGCTATACGAAAGGAATGCGTATTATAGGAGCACGTAGAAGTTTTGGTTATCTCCGAGGCACATTGCAAGACCGGCATAACCTATAGATTCCTCAAGGCCTACGTACTTAATATGAGTCTTTATTCAGTTGTAACTAATGCCAACGACCCAAAACCTAGATCGATCCGTCACTATACCGAAAACATCTCGGATGTCAACCTGTACAAGATTAGTGTGGCTCTCAAACAGCTTAAATACAATAAGGTGATGATGGAATCACAGCCGAATTTCTGAAAGCAGTTGGAAAACCGATCCTTAAAGCCCTTCAGACGTTATTCGATTCCACATGAGGGGTAAACACTGCACGCATGGAAAAGAAGTGTGCTGTTGCTCTTCTTCGAAACAGGGCAATAATGCCCCGCTAAAGGATTTCCGGAAGTCAGCTTGTTCGGGAGACTGGAAGTTATGAAACCTGCGTGCAAGACGGTTCGTAATTACTCTCAAAAACAGCTTGTAAACATGACTCAAAAGTGAGAAGGGTACTAAAGTAAGAACTATAGTACCCTATAGTAAACTTCCAGTCTCCCGAACAGGCCGGTTTCCGGAAATGCTTCAGCACCGGTAGACCACATACATTCGCTACAGCAGTTTATATAGAAGACCGAAGAGTTTAATCTGCCTCTTTGCTCAGCGTTTGTGGACTACGAGAAAGCCTTGTATACGATTGAGACTGTACTGCAGTCTCTACAGCGCTACCAAGTCGACAACAGGTACATCGGAGTGTTGAAGTGTTTGTACGAAAACGCCACTATATTAGTCTAACTATAGAACCAGAACTCAAAACCTACTGCAGTGTTGCAGTGGGAAGCCAGACAGCGAGATGTTATCTCTCTAAATCTGTTCACCGCTGCTCTGGAATACGTTTTCAAGGTTCTGAATGAACAAGGGCTTGGCATCAACATAATCGGCGAGACCTCGGAGAACCTTAATGCTCGATGACCACAGTAGAACCTCCGAATGAGCTGGCCTTAAAATGAACATGGACAAGACAAAAATCATGCCAAATATCCCTGTACTGCAAACTCCCGTGGAAATTGGAGATTTTACGCTCAAAGAAGTTGACGATTATATGTACCTGGGGACATGGGTACTGTCCAATAAGGGACGTCCATCTTCGAGAAAGAGGTCTATCGTGGAATCCAGCGTGCAACGTTCGGGAAGCTGTACCATATCTTCTGGACCTATATGCCGCAGTGTCTCAAGATGAAAAACGAGTCTGAACCTTGTAACTGTAAGATAATATTATTCAACTAAAAGCATGACTATTGTAATTTTAACGACTATTAATTGTCTATTAATTATTCATTAAATATTGTTGATTTTTACTCAAATTTTAATAAATAATTTAGAGGCCGAGTACTGGGCTTAAAGTGGCTGACTATTAGATTTTGGAGGCTGACTACTAGAGAAATGTGTATGTTTTGGTTTAAACTTTTTTTTCTATTTTATAGAAAGATTCTATATGTTTGCCTTAAATTGTAATGAAACTAGAATAAATTATTAATCGAACAGTAAAAAAAGTTTATTTTTTAGTCAAATCCTGAATAAATAACAGTGGTTTCAAATCTCATACGTCGTTAAAAGGCTGACTACTGGTGCCTTTACCCTATAATGTATGACTAATCTGTATAAGTAGCAGTGGCGCAGCCTGCCTACAAGCCGATTCCTGGCGGGTTTACCAAGCTACAAAGCTACGGCTAGCTGTCAGTGAAGTTCAGGTTACTCTAACTAAATGTCAGACTCGCACGTACGGTTCTAACTCTTCCGGTTTCCCTTAGGAAATATTTGACGCTTCGCCACTGATAAGTAGTACTTAGTAAATAGCTAATTATTAGTTTACGATTGTACAGCGCTCCGTGAGTCACAGATGGTGCTGGCTGAAAATCAGCGCTGCAGGTGTCTGACACCTCAGCATTATATTGAGCCAGTGTAACATTCACTGCCGCGAGGACACACACACCATAATATTTTGTATTATTTTCATAAATAAACTTTCTTTGTTTCAAAGTACCTGGCAGCAGTGGCGAGACAAGAGCCGAAAGTCAGATTTATGACATGACCTTGAGAGAGCCATTTGTTCAGCAACTGACTGAAAGGGTTATATAGTTTGCCTATACAGTAAGATCACTGTTATTTGGAAAGTCCAACTCGGTAGCTTGTGTTGGCTGCGCGGATTTTCATGAAACTTCGTATTTCCTTAGGTCATAGGTCATGGAATAGGACAGGGTACTTTTTATCTCGGAAAATTCAAGGAGGGAAAAACTATAACCAAATTCCGCGCGGATGAAATCACGACAAGAAGCACGAACGAACCAGAGTCAACCAGTTTTGCGTGGATAAACGTCTGCATTTTTCCTATCTCAAATACGTGGAGAGAACGGAAAACTATCATGTATTATTACGTCTTTTGCTAGTCTAGTAGACACATGTCTGTGACAGAACTTCGTCCACCAACACTATGACAACTTACCTTGTGACAAAAAATAAGGTGCTTCCACGGATTTATAGGTATTTGGCGCGTGTAAATACGCCCCTAGGGCACCCATAGCCACTTGTAGGTACGAGCCCTCTCTAGGCACTGGCCTGATTTCGTTCGGCAGAGGGAAATAAGGCTTAGTTTCCCTTTCATAATCGTAACGTCTAGGCTCCTGTTGTTTTATTTGCCCTCTGTACAAAATGTCCTCGATTAAGAAGGAAGTTTTGGCAGTTTCCTGCCGATTGGAGTCCGTCGGGCTCTCGCTTCTCGTATCCATTTTTGTTTACCAAAAAAGGTAGTGTAGTAACATAGTTTTGCACTTGTTTGTAGTATTTTAAGAGGACGATGACTGCGGGCCAATTTGTCAAGTTTTCGGATAAAAAGTTCGAAGTTCTTTTTTTGATACACGTTTTATTTTATTTTAACAAGATACGATTATTATTTAATTAGTTTAAGTTTCATTTATTCCAGCCGCACACATTTTTATCACTTCATAAAGTTTGTAAGCAAACACTTCTCTTGTACAATAACTATCACTTTACAGACACGTCATTGTTTCAGTTTTTATTTACCTATACGATCACAATTTTAATTTTATTCCTGCGATTTAATTTCAAAATATTTGAATATTATTTTATACATATAGGCTTGTTAAAGTAATGGTTAATAATTAACCCATTACTGGAGGATTTGGGACCAACGAGTCAGGTCCGCGGGCCTCGTCACACTGTTAAGCGTAGGGGATGAGAGAGGAGGGGCGCTTAAGTCATTTAGGGTTGGAGCCCACCCTGCGTTGTTATTGGTGGATTTTTATTACTCAGTTTGTTTTGTGTTATGGGATCGTTTAAATGGTACTGAGCTTAAGTTTTTAGCTCATTATGTTGCGTGGGGCTTGTTCCTTAAAGTACTTATATTAAGTAATCTCAATTTAAATCCATGTATTTCAACATTCGAATTTATAATGTATTGTAGCTTGAGAAATAAATAATATAATCTAATCGAATCTAATAATCTAACTTCATATTTCTTGAATGCTTAATTAATCATACTAAATATTTGTAAGATATTTATTTATAAATTTATCTTTAAGTATTTTGATTCATTTTCGTCTAATTCAGGAGATAAAAAATTGGATATACGCGTCGAATTAAGTCCCTCCCTCCTTTTGTTTCTTTGAAGTCGGTTAATAATATTATTAGACTAGGTAATATGCTTGAGAAATGGGTTCCTTAAAGCAAATTGTATCATACTGTAGCAGAGGTAAGTTATCTGAGATATTAAAATTATATTCTTTGCGATTATATCCAAACGACAACTCCGATTTGCATGATCTTTCAGATATCAAATCAAAATCATCAAACTAAAATTGTATATCAAATTCTATGCTTATCTGATATCTACGATAACATATAATTTATTGATTAATCAATTGTACAGAATATTAATCATAAAAAACAAAAACCCGACTGCATAACCTCAAAATGAAAGAAACAAGAAATCGACTCCGCCGTGGTCGAGAAGTCGATATGGGAATAGCAGTCGGTGACTCTCCGTGATATCCTATAAAGAATATTTGAAGTGCCAACTGCTATTTCCATGTCGATCCCACGGGAAAGGCAGAATCGATTTTTTGTTTGATCCTTTTTGAGGTTATTTGATTTATGTGATTATTCTTTATCCGTTTTTCCAATACTAGCTTTTGCCTGCATCTCCGTCCGCTTAGAAAACGTTTATTGCGTAGAGAAGATTGCATTTTCCCGGTGTAAAAATATGTCGTCGTTGACCTCGGATGCCAAAGGATGATGGGTAGTTTTGTATGGACACTGGCCTAAAAACCAATAATGACAAGCCATATGTCATTTGAAAGGTTTTTTATAGGCAGCCATTACACGCTCAATCTAGATCGAGATCCGTGATCGTGATCAGTGATCTTGATCCAGATTGACTGTGTAAGGTGTTGGATTGAGGGATCGTGACATAGGATCACAAAATTGCGATCCGCGACCTTGGTCCAGATCACGATCTAGATTGAGCGTGTAATGGCTGCCATACCTATTCTACAACTTTTAGTATGGCGGGAAATCTTAAATCGCTGTGTGAAACAAGTTATGGCAAAATAAAAACATTCCATCAATGAGTAATTTTTTACTGTTGTAGGGTTTTAGTTCCGTACAACGGTTTTTAAACGTGTTATTATATAAATAGACATGAGTAAACAACTAAATATCGATATACCATCAAACAATGACTACTATTTTTAAACTACTACAACTTTTTTCACACAAAGATTTGGGATTACCTGCCATAGTAAAAGTTTTAGAACTTAGAATAAGCTATCCAGTGACATATCGCTTGTCCTTATTGGTCAATAGGCCAATCTGCTATCATCCTTTGAGGAGAACGGGTGCCCTATTTAGGTGGTGAAACCATTACAAACAGACAAACTCACTTTCTAGTTTATATTAGTATGGATATATTCGATTTACTTTTCCAATATACTCGTACATAATATTTTATTGCCGGAATGTTCGGGAGGAACATATAACAAATGTGCGAATTCTGTCTGTCGGTCCGACAAATTGAATCAAATCGAAAGATTCCGGAGTCTGCAATATGTACGGGTTGGACCGTGCTCATACTGGTGAATTCGACACCAAATAGTTTATTTATTTATTTAAACATTATTGTACAAAGAAAGTACAAATGGCACTTTCCATTCGAAAAGAGAAAACATTTTTTTATCCCACTGAATGTAACCGTTTTGGAATATCATCCAGCGCCTCTATTCGGGAACGCTAAGTGATTCTGTAGCGATTCGCGAGCGAGATTTCTCATCTCGCTCTTACGCATTACGCGTCGTGCGGAAAAGTGGGATGAGAAATCTCGCTTACGAGTCGCTACAACATGTAACGTTGTTTACATATTGTACTTTGACATTGTTATGTACTATTGCTTTGTTACCTATTATAGTTTTTTGTTGCTTACCTTAAGATTTACTTTGTAATGACGATCCCTAGAGGAGGCCCAATTTACTATTTACTATTATTTCTTCAATATTGAATATCAAATTATTAATAATATTAGTATTTTGAATATTTAAGTATATGTGCTTTATTTGTTGATAACAATGTAATTTCTTTTAAATTCACCTGATATGCCATTTAAACTGTGTATTGGGGCCAATTGGAAAGTGTGTTCGCTAAATTTAAAAGTAACTAAATTTAAAATAATACACTTCAAACTCGATCTAGTATAGCACACAGCTGTCAAAATCGAGTTTGATATATCTTATTTCAAGTTTAGCGACTTTTAAAATAGCGAAAACACCTTGACTCCGTTATACTGATTAATAAAATAAACTAAACTAAATTATTTAAAACACAAGTGGGATTCTAAACGATTTCTCCATGGTTTCTCGCCCTAAGGCGGTGCGGGGCGGGTTAGACGGGCGAATAACCCTTCGGATCATCGCTGCATGCTAAGTGGGGTCTGCGACGGAGCGCTCTTGGTACTAGTTTGTGCAGGTATTTATTTTATTTATAGGAAGGTAAATGTGTTTTAAATCTGTTTACAGTATTGTACATATGTACTAACTAAACTTACCTTAATCGGCACTAAATATATTATAAATAATATGGAAAGTTATATCATGTAGTATCACGAACTTAAATGTCACTCTGACGTCTTTTGCAGATACGAAACGCATGCACCTATGCATATAAGGAAGCGCGCGTCAGGTTATCTCTCTTTTGAGCACCTAATTTTATAATCTCAGGTTTAGTTTAAGAAAAAAAAAAGAGGACGCTTTATTGATGCTTAAAAGGATTCAATGACCAGTCTAGGGCTATGGATAAATTAACGTAACATTAACGTTGAAAAACGGTCAAGTTGTGATCAAAATAACCAAAATAGGTCTATAAGTATTAGTAGTCGTAGTAGCCAGGTACGTTGAATCGACGTCGACGAAGTGGTTTGCTTTTAACTGCTAGGTTTCATTTACTAAAATTACCTACTTCGAATCGACGTCGCCGGCACGTAATTCTTTCCCCACTTTTGTCGAGTCGACGTGGAATCGACGTAAAATTGACTAGGAATTGTCAAGTCACCAATTGTATAGAAATTGAATTAGTAGAATAGAGGATATTTCAAGCAAATATAAACTTAAAGGATTGCTGGGTGAGGTTCCTTCGTCTTCTTTCTTTCTTTCTGTCTCATTGATGACACATATCTAGATAGATTTGGAAAATAAAACATTGGGTCTAATTCGAAACAATGTCCGCTAAATTTTAAATTGCCTAAACTTAAAATAAGAAACGTCAAACTCGATTTTGTATAGCTCTAAGCTGTCAAAATCGAGTCTGACGCGTATAATTTAAAATGTAGCGACTTCTTTTAGCGAAAACACGTTCGAATTCGCCCCATTATCTGTATCAAAAGTTCATCCAAATCGTTAGAGCTGTTTCCGAGAAACCAATTATATTTATATACAAAGCTTAAAGCTTAAAGTAAAAATATATATAAATTATTTATTTGTTCTAAATGTATAATTGTTATTTATATTAGTAATCAAATCATTTTCACTGTATATGTTTTAAATTTTTGTATCTTTACTCGAAACAGAGTCAATATTCAAAATTACCTAGGTAGACATATTTTCTCTAACTGCGTTAGAATAAATAAGAAATACTTCAAATGGCGGTTAAATCTCGTGTTTGTACTCCTCCAAAACGGCTCGACCGATTTTAATGAAATTTTTTGTGTATATTTGGTAGGTATGAGAATAGATCGTAAAGTCATTTCATACCGCTAGGTGATTAGGGTGTCCACGCGGACGAAGTCGCAGGCGGAAGCTAGTTTTAATATAATACACAAAAATCATTTAGAAGAATATTCAAACGATCAAAACCAACCATCCATTAATCCATAACAGTTTGGAGCCCAGTTTGCCCCCCACCCTACGTAATCCGCGCACTGGGCGTGCCTTCCTTCTAACAGACCAATGGGACGCCGGCATTCTCACCCCCCGCGCATTTCGACCAATCACAAGCGAGTGTTGAGGGATCAAAAGACGCAGATTACGGGTCGCTTTGCGCAGTTTGGCGTTTTGCCGACGATCATCGTGCATTGCGATATAACGCGGCGTTGCTTGGAATTTTACGGTTCATGCAAGCCACAAAGAAACCAGTCAATAAAATATCAATTATAGTAAACAAAATAATCGACTGCATTACCGTATAAAAGAGAGAAACAAGAAACTTATTTTGCCGTACCCATTACGGGCGCTATAGAATTTGGTGGCTATAAATAGCTATTATAGGATTTTATGGTGAGTAACCGACTGCTATGAGTACGGCAGAGCAGAATTAGTATCTCGCTAATACCTATAAAATCTTATGTTATACTGGAATTATACGATGAGATCAAAATATAAAGTAAGTAAGTTTTGTAAGTATCTCTTATGCCATATCTTCTTTCGAAGGTTGTCTGGAAGAGATCGCTACTTAGCGATAAGATAAGATAAGATAAGACAAGATAATCATTTATTGTCAAAACCGTGGACATTGTTATAAGCTGTCATTAAATAGTATCAACAGTTTGCCCTTTTCGGACGTACAATATTATCATAATACATACAATGATCGATTTAAAAACAGGTATTATAATATTAAAAATTTACACAAAATATGCATTTAAATTATAAAAACATTTGCATAGCAGCCAGTCTTTGAGTTTTCTCTTAAACTGTGCCCCTTCTAACGATTTAACACTTTCTGGTAAATTATTGTAAATTTTAATCCCTGTAACATAAGTGCTCTTCTTGAGTATATAGCTAGAAGGACGGACTGTACCTAATATGTCATACCTACATTGTGGTCGTAAATTTATCTTAGAATTACTTTTTTTTATAAAAATATCGTTGCGTTCCTTGACAAATACACAAATTTCTAGTATGAATATACACGTAAGGGATAATATTTTTTGGTGTTTAAACACGGGTCTTAGGGTCTCTCCATTTTTGACATTAAACATAATCCGCAAGCATTTTTTTTGAAGAATAATAAAGGTTGACTGAACATTTACTGAGTTACCCCAGAATATAATACCATAAGTTAGTATAGGGTAGACATTACCATAATATGCCTGTTTAGCAACCTCTATTGATATTATATTTGTTACTATTGATAGTGCATAACAACTTTTTGCCATATTTTTATTTATCGTTTCTATATGTAGTTTCCAATTTAGGTTGCTATCTAGAGTGAACCCCAAAAAATTCGTACTAAGAACTTGTTCAATAATTTTATTATTTAGGTATAATGATATTTAAGACCGCTTATTGTTTACCGTGTTACTTATTTCTTTGTCTTTTTCCAATATTTTTTTATGTGGTGTTCAATAAAGAGTGTTTGTATTGTATAAAAAAACCCGGCCATGTTTTCGCAAAGTAATAAGCATTTTAATCTACACTGCTAGTGGGTCGAGAAAGACCTGCCACGCACTGGCGGAAACACCGATGGGGGCGCATTTCGACCCGCCACCTACTTGCCGCAGCCAAGGTGCTAATAAAATGCAATTTTTAAAAAAACTTATTCTTTTTCATTAAATCTTTGAAACATTACAAACTTTATTAATTTGCTGATAGCTGTAAGTTTGCTTTCTCGTGACATCTTTAGGTACCCAAGTTAGCGAAATCCTCGTGCTAAGTGCTCGGAATGTTTTGACGGCGCCAAGTGGACGGCGCCCTAATGAGCGCGTGCCTTATCTCAAAGCTGGAGACCCTCACGTTCTCTTTAATGCTGATGTTGAAGAGGTGGATGGAACACTCTTCTTTGAGGTTCCTTTGGCTAAATATTGTTGGAAAAAAAAACATTAACTCTAAAGTTTTTATTTATTTACATAGCTTGGTTTCTTCATCATCATTTCAGCCGAAAGATGACCACTGCTGGACAGTCGCTTTCCCCAATGATCGCCATAACGCCCGATTCTGTGCAGCTCGCATCCAACGGAGACCAGCAAATTTCACCAGAGCTTCACTCCACCTCTGCGTACCTACTTTTATTCCAGTAACTACATGCAAAATTGAAACATTTATAGAAATTGGCCAGCTGTTCCCATCGCGCGGACTGCATTCCCACGCTGGATGGATACGCCTGTGCTCTGAAAGAAGATTGAAGCAGCATCTTCAGCTGTCCGGCCCAAGATCAACGAATTATCAATAAAGAAACCGGACAAGTGCGAGTTAAACTCGCGTGGAGAGGGTTCCGTTCCGTACATGATTATCTGAAATTTACTAGGTTACTTTAAATACCTTAGACTTCTTATAGGTTTTCCTGTAATCTATAGGTAAAGGACTATTTTCTGGTTTTTTTTTTTTTTTCAAACATTTTGCCCCAGTAATTTCGGAAATAAGCGGGGGGAATGGTCAATTGTCGCCTATTGTCCTAAATAACTTCCAAACTATTTTACTTGAAATTCAAAAGAAAATATATTTAAGATACTTACAATAAGCCCTTTCATTTGATATGTCAGACGATATAGATTGCATAACTTTTTTTTTCTAATTTACCCCTCAGAAGTGGCCCCCATGTTTAAAATTCATATACATATTTACGTCACGCGTCCGTGTTGCGGTCACCGACTTACATATGTATACCAAATTTCAACTCAATCGGTCCAGTCGTTTCGGAGCAAATTGGCTGTGACAGACGGACAGACACAGACACACGAGTGATCTTATAAGGGTTTCGTTTTTCCTTTTGAGGTACGTTACCCTAAAAATTGAAACTTTCGCTTTGATTGAAAATCTATAAAACATTTAAGTCACGTCACATCTAATTGCGACAATTTAACCTAAAATTATATTTTGAAATGTAATAAAAGTTCCCCTTCTGCGGCATACTATAGGGTAAGCTCGTCTATTGATGCTCTAATAAACAAAATTAAGTTTGCAAGCTCAATTATTCCTGTCAAAATAAAATAGGGACGCTTTAGTTGTACTTGTTGTGAGAAAACAAGTAACATTTAAGGCCCCTGTCACATGGCGGGCGTGCCGCGACCGATTTCAATAGAAGACAATAAATGGCGACATGCTGCGGTCGAGCGCGGCCGAGCCTTTAAGAGAGACTTCTTTACTATACATACCATGATATTATCATGGTATGCGCTCGGCTTTGCTAGGCGCGACCGCAGCGTAATCACTATCACCATGGTCACCATCACCAGCCGTAAAACGTCAACTGCAGGAGCTATCTCCTCTCCTTCTCTCCTCCCCCAAAAATGGGGGGACTTGCCATAGTCGCCACGCTTGGCAGGCGGGTTGGTGACCGCAGTTGGTCATGATAGTACTCGAAGGACGCTACTGCCCATCCTTCGGTTGGTCCCTCCGTCGCCTTTTACGACACCTAAGGAGATGGGGTGATGCTATTCTTAGCCGGCAACACGGGCATGGTGTGATAACCATTTATTTCAGGCATAGGTGGTCCATATATGGAGACTAACCAAACCATAGACCATTACCCGCTGCCAGCATTAAAGGCAAAAGGCCATAAGCGACCGGATTACAAAAATAGCCTTTGATACTCTCTGATCGCGTTGTAGCTACATTTTGACGTGAAACAATAACAAACAGACAGCATTTATAATAGTAAGGATGACCGAACACTGCAATATGAGCAAGCTTGCAATTTAACATTTTCTCCTAAATTAACTCCTTTGTTACAAACCAGCTCAAATTGAATCAAAACCAGACAAAATAGCGAATAATCCTTCATTGTGGACGCGTGCCTGGTAATATGTGTCGACGGGCATAATTGAGGGGAAACCTCGTTACGCCAGCCCGTGAAGAATCGGGCATAACTAAATGTTTATTATTTTATTTATTTTATACTATACTCTGTTCGTTTAGATAGTTGACTAAATGTAAACAAACTAACCCACGTGACAGCTAAGCCAACCAATCCAATCAATATTTTTTATCTATAGTATGTCTTGATTGACTGGTTAGCTGTGTCACGGGGTGAGTTTATTGACTTTAAGAGGAGTGTGAACCTACGGCTTTTCATATAAAAGGCGATAATGATTTCCACCGCTTAAATGTTAACCGATGTTCACTAATTTTTCATAGGTTGTCAGTCAGAACAAAATCTAGGTCTACGATTTCGTTTTTTCACTAAAATCCATAAATTCAGTTTAATTGTTGTGGTATTCTCATACAAAAGTAATTTCGGCGATTATTTGACTTTGTTGATCTTTATCAAAATTCAAAAATGTATAGACTTAGATTTTGTTCTGACTGACAACCTATCAAAAATTGGTCAAAATCGGTTAACATTTAAGGGGTGGAAATCGTTATCGTCTTTTGTATGAAAGGGTGATTTTTGCTGTTGGTTCAGAGTCCTCTTAAGTTAACGTCTTAGACGAATAAACCTCAAAAAGCAAGAAACAAGAAATTATTATGCACTGCTCATGACCCGATTGGTGATCAGTGACTTCAAGATAGCTATTATAGGATTACATCAGAGTCACCGACTGCTATTTCCATATCGACCCTTCGAGCGCGGCAGAATTAATTATTTGTTTCATTCATTTTGAGGTTATGCAGTCAGGTTTTTTTTTATTAATTAATTCCCTTCGGTTTCGTCATCTCACTAAGATATTATAAGCCCTATGCCAAATAAATTTTAAGTCAAACTGTATAAGAAACTCAACTTTGAAAAAAATATAGGAGGATTAGCACATCGCCGTCGGTATGCAAAATATATTTCGTAGTATTTATTATTTATTTATTTTAAAATTTATTGCACAATACAGGACAGTACAGTACAAATGGCGAACTTAACGCCATAAGGCAAATAGCGACGCAGTTCAGTTTAGAGCCTAAAGAGAATAGCATTTAGATATTGTGTTCGTGGCAACCCCCTGCTCTGCGTTGTTTCTTTTGGCGCTTCCGGGCGTAACTCTGAAACTCCCGAAACTGAATCGATCAATTAAACCACCTCCAAAACAGAATCTAGGCCTGGCTGTGTCAATAGATCTCTTCTTTCGAAGGTGGAAGAGATCGCTACCTAGCGATAAGGCCGTTTAATATTGTCTACCGTGTTACTTTTTTCTTTGTCTTTTTCCAATATGTTTTATGTGGTGTTGAATAAAGAGTATTTGTATTGTATTGTACACTTTATCTTTAATAGAAAAATTAAAACGCTGATTGTGGTAATACAGGTTAGTTTCCCACACAACCCTTCCGATATCCACTCGAACCTAACAGAGATAACCCACGTCTCTGCGTGTTGAATGTTGTGTCAACACGTACTGTAGAGCCCTTTACGACTAATTATGGGATAGCACGGTTGCACTTTTCAAAACAAGCTCTTATTAATAATCATCATCATAATTTAAGAAGTGTTTTTGATTTTTGATGTATTTTCGCACAGTCTCACCTGATGGAAGGTGATAACGCGGCCGAAAAGATGGAAAACGCGGTTCAGGAAAAGCTAATTTACTCTTAGGGATTTAGTTACAGAATGACATAGCTGTTCAAACAAACTGACGTACATTACACGGAAAACACGGAGTTACAGCAAAGTAGCAATTTGGCTTGTCTAAAATTTTACGGCTATATACAACCGAGATTTATTTGAAAATGAATTACTTACAGCTTTGTAAATTATAGACATGTGATTGCTTTAATTTGTTTGGTGTTAGCAAACAGCTTTGCAAGCTCCGTCCGAAATAAATGGTTGATATTAGCAATAATTTGTTTATTTCTAGCCCTCCCATTTTTTCAGGGTACTACTATTAGTTAAACTTGGAAAAATAAGACACGTCATAGTTTTCACAGATTTGCGCTATACAAAATTGGCTCTGACGTTTTTTATTTTCAGTTTAATAATTTTTAAATTAGGAAGACACAGTTTCGAATTGGATCCATTTTACGGATAATTTTTGGCACGCGTCCCAATAACACTTCACGTTAGTTTGTTACTTAAGTTTAATCATATAAACCCTTTCGTGACCGTAGAACTGTGTTGGCATATAGTACCTACGGATACACTAGTTTTTGTCGCATAGATAAACCATTCGTCTTTTTCGCACCCACAGTGTTAAAATGCTTCATACGCGCAATAAAAAGTTACAGATGTAGTGCATAATTAGTTTCCATCGTGTTTTATCGGAAAAGTTCGTATTTATCGCGCTCTCTCAATTAGCTTCAGTACCCATCATATCACCTGTTATTTTTCATTTTGACATTTGACTCATTTAATACAATAATTAATTGATACTTCGGGTCCCGTCGTCTTCCGAGTTTTACCGATGGAAACATATTATTCACTATACCTATCTGTACTAACTTGTATAAGTATTATCTGTACTTCTAGAGTTATATAAATCATTGAATCGGACCTTTCACTCACGCATAGTGTTTTTTAAAGTGCCTACCGACGACGTTTTGAAACCTCTTGCCCTTTAACAAGCATATCTTGAACTAAACGACAGGATACACAACAAAGGTTGAACAAGCAACTCGACGCAACTCGACGCAACTTGACGCAACTCAACGCCACGCGCCGCCACGCGGACGGAACCAACCCCTCGACAAGCGTAAAGAATAATCCCTAATTGTCTAAGATTAGGGGAAGTATCAGATTTGACTTTATTGTTAACGTTTTTTTAGTTAGTTTATGAATAGGGTTTGGTTACGCTGAAGTCCTTCCTTCGTCTATATTTTAAAGTTAGGAAGACATTGTAGAAGGCGGAAATAGGCAATCTAGCTTTGCTTCGCCATATCATCTAAGGCCCGGTCACACGGCGCGACCGCAGCGTAACGTCTTCTTGTACCTATTATAAGTTGTAAGAGACGCGACACATCACAAGCGCACCGCGTTCGGCTTGCCTTGGCGCGACACTGGCGTGATAGCCTGCGGGGTATTCAATCAAATACAATGAAATGAAATCATTTATTGAGTAAAACGGCGTGGATATTGCTTTTTACAATTCGCTTGTGAAAACTACCAGCTTATCGATGGAAACCATGTTTTTGAACGAATTGAAGCCGCAATGAAAGAAATTGACCGATAGATGGTGTTACACAAATTGAGGTACGCTTGATTGTAAAGGCACAGTATAATCAAGTAAGCAGTATTTTGTCTCCGCAGTGTCGTCGAAATAATTACCTACGGCTGCTCGGAATGTAAACACGTAGTAGGGCTGCCCACTGACTGACTTTGTTGGGTTATCTATGTATATTAAAATGTCGTAGTATCTTTTCATGAAATATTACTGCATATCTTGTAAATTTTAATATTAATTATTTTTACTCAGTTCTTGTTTCTAGTTTCAAAAGTGACTCAGTATACAATAAAAAATGCATTTTATGGATTTTGCTTTTAATATGCCATAAACTTCAAAAATTCTCGTGTAATAATTTACGTAAATAATAGCGCGGGAGCGCCTCACACTGTCCGCGCCTGTATACGACCCTGGCGCACTTTTGACTGGTGCGTACCGAAGTTTACCGAGATTTCGAAGCGCGTCGTTTCGGCCGTTTGTATGAAGTTGTAATACTGCTTACTTGATTATACTGTGGTAAAGGGGCCCGTAAACAAGCTAGTTTTTCGGCAATTTATTGCTATCCACAAAAGTTTAAATTCAAACTTTTGCTCCCCATTAGTGACGTAATTGTAATATTTTTAGGGATAGCCCGAATTGCATCAATGAATTGCCGAAAACTAGCACGTTTACGATCCCCTTAAGGCGATTGACAGTACTCTTGTTTTACTCGTAAATGGCCAAAAGTGGTAAAGCTATTGTATACTTATACGCAGCAAAACAAATATCAAATGTTTTATTCACAAACACCACCCTTAAAAACCGTCGATCAAATCTAGCGTAAACCAAAAATAATTGTCCAATAATTGCCATAAAAATCCCTTGTTAGGAATTTGACACCGTTTCACCCTTTGTAGTTACAAGCGACCAAGCGGCAAAGACCTCCCCGTGTTTTTTTTATTCAGCGAAAAATGACGCAGTGAAGTAATTTAGGGGCTAAAGTTACGTTGGATGGTTGGGCGTGTGCGCCTGCCAATTATGCAGGAAGTGTCACATTCTAGGCTCTGTCAGTTTGAAAACAAGTACGCCGGTGTGATTTTCTAAAATAAAACTTCGTTCATGAACTCATCAGCGACCGTAACTTGACTCGTCAGCCCTAACATGCATGACACAAAGATAAGATAGACCGTCTTATCTCTAAGTGCGTCTCTCACACTAGTGCCGAGGAAAGATATAGTCAAAGCGATAAACGGGTTTAATTTATCTTTATGGCATGCATATTAGGGTTGCACTGCGTATAAACTACAAGTTAGTGCGTATCTTCAACGTTGATCGTTTTTCGGACGTAGGTACCTCGCTCCGCAAAATGACTACGAGCGAGCATGCGGGTCAATTTATGATTGTTGTCGACATGAGACAAAATGAGCTACGAGATTTGACCGTTGAAATATAAAGCACGCTTACAACCAAACTATTATTATTATTTTTGATATTATTTAATTTATCACATAATTAATAATATATCTGCCCTTTATACCTACCTAATCGACTTACGCCAATTATTATTTCTTACTTTTCAATGAGGTTTTGAAGTCAGTTTTTTTATTTGTTCAATTATAATTTAATTTTTATCTGTACATGATGAAATCCGATACCTTAATCGACCTATACGGACTTTATACTGTATAATAGGTATGCAAGTTGCATGTTCATATTAAACGTTATCTTATAGACATAACTGTCATAAGAAAGTACAATTTATGGATAAATTAATATCGTTCGGAAGTCACTAGGACAATGTTGTTCTTGTAACAAAAACTTCTATGTCTGATTATAATAATTTTGTAGTGTGAAGGGGCGGGTCGCTAGTAGGATTGTAAATAAAACAATACTAAGAGAAATTATATATATTTCAATATATTTCTTCACAACATGCATCGCACGGCACCATCTACTTACGTTACATTCGTTAAGTGAAACAAATCACTAAATCACAATTATCACCAAAATCACACAAATAATAAATAAATAAATCTAACATTTTACAAAGTAAGCGTTAACTAGGGAGTTGTATCATGGACGAAATAAAGCTAGAGGACTCTACAATTTGCACCAAGTTTTACGTCCGTGAAGTTAGCTACTAGTGGTGTCTCAGTAAACGTTTTTAGGTGTCAAATGGGTGTCAAAGGTGTTCGACCACCCAGCGGCATGAGTATACCTGCGCCAAACACGGCTTGAGGCTAACTTCACACACGCTAAGTTACGTGGTGCGAATTGTAAATCGCACAATCAAGCATACCTCGGATTTTGCAACGCCATCTATCGGAAAATTTCTTATATTACGTCAGTAATATCGCCATCTTGTTCAATACATGAGAAAGAGTTGATAAAAAAAAAAAACATGGCTTCTTAACGCATTACAACTATTACAACTATATTTTTTTCATAGAATATTCTTTTTGGATAGCCGGTATATGTCCCATTGCTGGCATATCATCGGACGACGGAATGGCAATATATGGCGCTCGCCCGCCCGGCGCGGCGCCGCGCTTGACAACCACCGCATCCCTCGTACCACGAAACTCAGTGTGCGCCGCGATAAGCGACTCCCGTCATACAGTTTGCGATAGGCAAGCGACAGTCGCTATTTTGAGACGATATCATAATATTTATCAACTCTCGGCGAACAGCCTTTAAATATCGAAGTAGCTATGTTTGTGGCGCCATCTAGTTTAAGGTTTTAGCAGCTTCGGCTTATTTCCGATCTATGATTATGATTAAAACGCGATTGTCAGTCCTCTAGTTTCATTCGTCCATGGTTATATCAAATGATTTTTGAATGAGTCACCAATCACATCAATGAAGAATAAACCGGATCGATTTTTTTAAAGTGGTAAATAAATTGTAACCTGTTTTAAATTGTCATTCAAAAATCATTAAAATCGAAACAATATTGACTGGACATAAGCAAGAATTGATTAATAATTATACAATAATATAAAAATTATAAGCACTTTTTTCCTACAGCTTCCTTCTCAAAAGTCAGTTTTATATGTTGTTGATTTAAGAATTAAATTGTTACTAAATATTAATGCATATCGATTTATTTGGTTGCTTTATGAAAAAGAAATATGTCGAGTAGGAATCGGATGAAAACACAATATTTCATTCATAATCAATGGAGACTAATTCCTACTCTCTAATATCATTTGATTCCCATACTAAAACCCATACGAATATATTATATATACGTTTTATCTACACCCATATCATAAAACCTCCATTGGTTAATCAAAAACCATAGGAAATGACCACCATTTTGACAACCAATTAGGAAAACCAATGCTGCGATGAAGAAATAACATGACTTCTTTATCGTTTTTAGTAAAGAAATGAGATTAAATTTGGAACAGCTGTCAAACTCAACTGGGTCTCTATTCTAGTATCCATAGATATTAAAACAGTTATTGATACGAAACGTCAATTCAGTATGTTTTTTTAATATAAACTGCACAATATTTGATCTCGAGTGACGTGAGAATAGAGACTTCACCCGTTTGTCTATGATTTAAAAAAAAATGTACTTGACGGACGGCCGCCATTATTGACGCGCCGCGCCGCGTTGACGTTTTGCTGAACGAAAGTAGAATTTTGTTGAATTGAATAGAAAAAGTTCATGTGTAATTTACATTTTAGTTGAAAATATGAATAGTAAGTAGTCTTCTCGGAGTGTGTGTGATGTGAAAATGCGCCGGATATCGGAAATATGCAGCCACGATTGCAACAAAGACCTTGTTGCCAGAAAATATTGTTTCTGAACCCATCATGGAGGATTTATAATATGTGTGTAGATAAAGTTATGTATGCAACTCTGCATAATTTGGCCTTAAAACACACGTGCGATCTTATTATGAAACTCGCCTTTCGGCTCGTTTCATAAAACCGCACTAGTGTTTTAAGGCCTATCATTATGCAACCGTTGCATAAACTACTATTACATCATTTTTTTATCAGATTTTAACAGTGTATGGTAGGTATATGTGACCAAAAATCGGATGTTCCACGGTTAGTCCGCGAGCCAGGTACAAATTTCCATAGCTGGGCACAAGACCGTTAATCCTTTAATCGTTAATTAACGAAGTTAACATTTCGAGTAACGGATTAAATTTTAAGTTAACTTGAAAAATTGTTAACGAACTCGTTAACTTCCGTTAAAACAATTAAAGTCTGTTAACTATTAATTAAACTTTAATTTATTAATGTTTATAAAGAATATGCACCTTATGTCAGAAAGCTTTAGAATTTGATCTCTAAATAATTAGGTATTTTTTAAAAATTTTTCGTTCTGTCTAAACTTCCATAGCCCATACCAACATTTTTTTAATAAGTAAATCACCATCGCAGACATATCTAATGCAATTTATATTATGAGTTAACGATTAACGTTAACTTGCGGTAAATCTTCCGACATGTAACGCTTTAACGTTTAATCAAGTTTTTATTAACGGATTAGCGATTAACGAAGTTAACTATTTGATTAACGGGGCCCAGCTATGCAAATCCTATGGCATGAATGGTAAGCTATGGATTTAAAACGGGCTTTAAATTAATGACTATCCAAAATTAAGATAAATCTACCTAGCCTCAAATTCCACTGACACAAAATTCAAACTCGTCAATAATCAGCCTCAAAATTTTAATTCGATTCAAGTATAATCTAATAATTCCGAAACACTACCACATATAATGTCGCTGAGAATTTTAAAAATTCTAATCCTTTTTCAATGACTTCTAAATTATATGAATACGAGAAAAAGTCGTCGTTAAAAATTAGTTTTTGCAGCTAGATTACCCTCGTTTTGCTTTGTTGAGTAATCAATACAAATAAAACAGTACCGTGACTCACTTATAGACAACGCACAGCCTAAACGGGTGCTCCTAGAGGTTTGAAAGGAGGAGACATTCCTCGAGTACCCTAGAGGTGCACTAAGGAGGGATTTTTCAAAATTCTATCCCTGAAGGGGTGATAAAGTTTGGGTCCACTAGTTTTGTCATAATGATGGTTTTTACTATTATTTCTACCACGGAGGCTAGCACGACATGTGCATCTCCGTCTAACTAGTTAAATGTAAGAGACGCAAATGCGAGAAAGACTCGCGGGCAGGTCGTGCTAGAGTGCTGATGGTGAGCGATGGTGATCACCACCGCCCATGAACACCAACAACCCTAAAGGAGAGGCCTTTCCGACCTTTTAAGGGAACTCTTCTCTAAAGACCCTAATGTCCCGGGAACACCGCTGGAGTTTAAACAGTTGTTTTTTTTTTATATTAAGAGGCGGGTTACCTGATGGTAAGCAATCACCGCCGCCCATGGACACCCGCAACACCAGGGGAATCACGGATGCGTTGCCGGCCCTTTGAGAAAGGAGTAGGCTGACAAACAGGCACACGGCCCATCTGATAGAAAGCGGTCACCGCCGCCCATGGACATCTGCAACACCAGAGGTGCTGCCAATGCGTTGCCAGTCTAGGAAGAATGGGGAATGGGGACGGGATGGGGATGAGGGAATAGGCCTCCGGATCTCGTCACTCACCGTACGAAAAGCAATAGCAAGCTATTACTTTACGCGGATATTCTGATCAAACTATTAGTCCTTATCATTGACATAAGATATAAAGTTTATTAGGCCTTGGCAGCACCAACTAGACTATACGACGATAAACATACTTATATAGATATATAAATACTTAAATACATAGGAAAAATCCACTCGGGAACAAACATTCGTGCTCATCACACAAATATTTGCCCTTACCGCGCCAACTAGGCTAACCGCGTCGTTAATTACTATTACGTTAAAGCAAAAAAGTACGCAGTTTTTCTTCATACATTTTCACACAAGCAAAACTACAGGCATCTTATATTTAAATAAAATAGAAGTCATTGAACAGTCATTAATTATAATTTTGCGTCTCACTCCCTAATTACTCGTGCTTCGTACAATGCGTTAATAATTTATACTTTTGAAAACAATATTAATATATACTTTTTACGCTGACATACATGTACATATTATCTATATAAAAAAGGTACTAGATTTCGTTTGCTCTACAATCATATTGTTATATAAAATAATACCAATGTAATGACACAACGACACACTGCGGCAACTTCCATAAACAAACTCATTTATTATATAAGTACAGTGTATTAAAAGCGCTTATGAACGAAAAGACATTCAAAGCCCGAGCGAACAGCGAGAGATTTAATGGCAAGACGTTCATAATTGCCGTACCGCCGGTGTTACACAAAATATTTTTATTACACAAAAAACAAGGTAATGCTTACTATTTAATAGCAGTTTCTAAATTGTGGCGCACGCACATGTAGTGCGACGCAATATCGTATACAAAATCCATTACGCCCGCGGATCGTATTTTAGGCATACGATCCGTTTTTATAGAATATAATCCTATAAATTAGGAGCAAGCGTAATACACATTGAATTTTTGTTGCCTTTTTCACTTAAAAATCTAGTACCAATTTATAGACAGCTTTGATATACCCTTTAAAATAAAGTGATCACCGATCGTCGCCACTAGCATGTATTTAGGCGGACGCCATTTTGGAATTGTGTTTTTTTTTTACAAATGCATATTCATGTAAAAAAAAGGGATTTCAAAACGTAATGTTCCGTATATATTTTTCTTGGCACCAGTTTCGGCAGTAACCTACAAGTCTAAAGAGACTTTCAAAGTAAATTATTATATAATACTCGTAATTTAAAAAAATACAATACGCGCTAGAGGCGACAAAGTTGAACATTTCTTCATACAACCAAAAAACACGTACACTAAAGTTGGTGTTGTCATTTAAAATTTTAAAACCCTACTAAATATAATATTTATATCTAAATTACATATTGCTATAATATTAACTTGTGTATACATTTCATAATGTTTGGGTGTTTCCATAGTTTTGATTCATTACCTTCCGAAGGTACATTACCATCCGCAATTGTCAACGATGTTCTTGAATGAATGTACATTCAACCGAACCGTGATAGCATTAGATATATAACAACCACCTTATAAATAATTTTAAAAGCATTTAACATAAACAAGTGACACAATAATTGCAGAATGAAAAATTATAAACAAAAACAAAAAAAAAACTTGTATTCCATGTATGGGCAATAGACAACGGAATTGCAGGCAACACAAAGTTTCCAAATTTAAAGAAAACCCCCAAAACCGATGGCTGAATTCACTAAAGATCCAAGATTAAATAGTTAAGTCTCCGTCAATTTTTATATAAGTGTCTTTTTAATCAAAGATCAGTGGCGTTGAATTTTAAATTTATGATGATACCTATAGGCAGCTTGTGTCATGGAGTGCAAAAATAATATTTAATTTTATCACTGGCAAAAAATTAGACAGGACATAACATCCTTGCCAGGAGAATCACATATCCACTAAAATAATGTTCCACTATATAGTTTGATTTTTTTGTATTGTTAGCTATCGCGGAAGGTAATGATTTGAATAAACTATATAGAAACACCCGCCTACACAAAGCCGGGTCCATACCATCCGCACACCCTAGCAGAGCTCGATTGGTGTGACCCCGGCTACAACAGAGACTAGTTAGTTTCATAATACATATTTATTACATACCAAATTACGTACTTAAATGCACAACTTTTTTCCTAACCAATAAAGTCTATATTTGTCCGTTTTCTGAGATCAGATTTCCACAGAAATTGTACTATTTTTAGCCAAATGCGTTGTTACTGAAAATGTTTTTTGGAGTTCTAGAGAAAGCATTTTAAATCGCATTTCCATTGTTCATGGCTAATTTCCTATTTTTAAAGTCGACAGTGAACTCCGTTGTGTTATTTTTTTAATGACATGTTGACATGTTAACAGTCAAAATGGCAGGCAAGCCACTTATTATTACATGTTACGTTAATTGTGTAGAAAGATTACACAACGCAAAAAAAATTGAAAATGTCAAATCGTCCAAAAGTTTTTCTTCTTATAGAGAAACATACGTTATAGGAGTTAAAAAGCAATTTTCCTTAAGAAAACTGGATTAACGGAAATAACTATATTACTAAGAACGTATTTAACGCGTCTAATTGACTTGCCACATTTAGAAATTGAATTCAACAAATAATTATTTTTTTAACTATTCCCAGTAGTTCCCACCTCTTTGTCCCCACTGGGACATTGTTTTAATATCCCCCCATTTGAAGTCCCTACTGAGAAAAAATGTCCCAGCATTTTCCGTCAATTTTTATCAGTGGGTTTGTGGATTGGTTCCCTGTTCGCAGTGGGCACTATTGGGAATCGCCCTATTTTTTTTTGCATAGAACATTTGCATTGATTTTCATATTGGTGGTCATATATAAAATAAAACCGACATATATGTCTGTTCGTTTAAATTTTTACGATGATTACGAGACAGCCTTTAAGTTCGCAGATAAATCGCTAATACAACCTAGTTTAATAAAAAAAATGTATATTTAAGTCATGAAAACATGTTCAGCCTAGGGGTCTTCCTCTAACGTACGAAGTAAGAGTAGGACAGCTATAGTTTCCGGCTATAAATTGCCGAGAAAAAATGCTCGTTTAGCAACACCTTTATCGAAAGACAATTCCGAGTATTAAGCATTTGTTCTATTTCAAAAGCATTTCAGAATGTAGACGATAATTTTAAAAAATTAGACCAAGTTTATCGATCGAATCGACAGGGGTAGCTTTGGCTGATCGGCGGTTGTTTGGAAACCCAAACGACACATCAACTTCTACCAATAATACTACGACGCTCTCAAGCGTTTGCTTACTTGAGAGCGATAGCAGTCTTGAGAATACTATAAAAAATAGATGATTAACTTAAGAAATGCATATTTGTTCGGTATTAAATAATATTTACCTTAAACTGTTATATATCATTGACATGTTTCTTCATAAACATAATTGTAAAATAATAATGTTGTTTTTGAACGTTAACAGATGGCAGCACCATCAATAAGAGGCAAGATTCAATGTCACGACTGAGGTAAGAACGGGTCCTGGTTTGTTTTATTTTTTACATAGCATGTTATTTTATTAGAAGACTGGTTTTGCTATTTGAGTAAGAAGAAAATTAATTAAATTTTAGTATGGAATTCGGGGCCATGAATTCGCCTGTCGGGAGAGAGGATCTGTTTGCAAATGTATGGTATTAACCTTTTGACCGCCAAGCATGTCAGAGAAGTAACACGAGTTTCAACTTTAAGTCAGCTGCAGCCGACTGTGGCGGTCAAAAGGCTAAAACTTAATTCAATGGGCTCGTGTGGGGACTACTGCCCAGTCCCTCTCATTATGAAAGGTCTGTGCCCAAGAGTGGGACGTAAATATGCTAATGCTGATGAAAATTGAATTAATATAATCTATATATATAAAAATGAATTGCTGTTCGAGAACGGCTGAACGGATTTATCTTATCTTAGTCTTGAAATGTTCGTGGAGGTCTAGGAAAGGTTTAAAAGTACATAGGTTACTTAAATTATTATTCTTCGCAGACGAAGTCGCGGGCACCAGCTAGTCTAAATATAAATACTTCTACTTAGTACCTGGGCGACCGTTAAAGTCGTGTTTTTTCGGAATATACTTATTTAGATACGAATCACATACTTATTACATATCGCTATGTGTATGTTTATGTCTCACGGAGTTTCGATGTCCCAGTAGGCTAACAATAAAAGTACCTCAAGAATTCACGAGATGGCGCTATATGACATTGTTGGGAACAGATAGTTAATGAAAACGTTATTTTGTGTAAAATCGCGTTTCTTCAGAAAAAGTACCTATAAAGATAACCTTAAAAAGCAAAAATTGTATCCAAATCGTCAGACCCGTTTCCGAGATAAACGGAATAAATGTATATATTATTATATACAAGAATGTCTCGGTTAAAGTTCTAACATACTGGTTTTTATGGTTAGAACGAAAAGTATCTAGTCTTGAAACAAAACTGGATATGTAATTTTGAACCTACATGGTTTATATATATATTTTGTAACGTGTTATCTGAAAAATAAAACAGGGCAGGAGACCCAGAAACCTCAATTTCAAATACATGACAAAAAACGTAATTTTTTCCTACATCATCAAATAGATTCACGTCTAATTCATAAATAAGTAATTCATAGTAAGTAGTAACATTTTGTGTCAAACGATAGTGCTCTCTAGCTATAAGGTCGCCTGTAATGCTGTCTTTTCTAACATAAAAAATATTACTACGCCACAAGGTACGTATGACATTACAACTACTTCAATCAATATCCTCGATCGTTGTTTGAAATCCATTGAAAACAAGTAATTATGATCACTGTTACATATCGATGCAAATCATTCGGCACACTTAACTACCGTGAAACAAAAGGGCGTATGTCAACTTTCATGACCAATTTAAACTGGATTCTAATATCCGTTAGAGCTCGATTTAATTTTGTGGTAAGCCCTTTTCGCTTATTTTTTACACAGCAATAGATGGAATATGATTTTCATCCCAGAATAAATCAGATCCCGAATAGCTATAAACAAATTCCACAAGGGCGAATTTGCAAAACTACCTAAACCAGAATCCATAATTCGGGGAACAAAATTGACAGATGAAGTGTTGCCAGGTATGGTAATTATATAGTGATGTGGTTAATGTCGATGTTTCAGTACCGAATCTACATGGTCTGTTAAGTCTGAGTTGGCTTCTTACTTTTTAATTAAAATCGGGATTATGATTTATGACACAAACAGCGCAATTTTTACTGCGGCAACATTTGTGAGTTTTAGCTGTCAATTTAGTCTGAATTATGGATTCTAATTTAATTGGCAATATTTATTTCGTAGTCGGTCGATTACAATGAGCCTAATATATGATTTAATGAGGAGATCCACATAAGAATTAGAGTAACCGACATAACATAAAGAATTGCTTAACTTAAGTGGCAGAGGGCCGGACATATTTCTCGTAGACAGAGATGTACAAGATACCCTATACAAAGTATCTGGACTACAATATAGAAGTAGTATTAAAATAAGTATTTGAGATACCGGATACAAGATACTTTAGAAATAGTATCTGAAATACTAGATATAAAATACGTATCTTCTAAATACTTTTTAAAGATAAAATACTTTTTGTAAGAAACATGTAGGATAAGTATCGTACGTCTGGCAACCCTGCTACAGAGTCTGAAGTCTATTGACAAAAAATCCAAAAAAAAAACTTTATATAGGTTGATTTAAATTTCAAGGGTGTGTTCAGTTTTATCTATAAAGTAACATAGTAAATGTAAAAAAGTGCATAGGTAATTTATGACTAAAAGTATTTTAGCAAACATAGTATTTACGAAATACTAAAATACGAAACGAATGGTATCTACCTAAATACAAGATACAAATACATTTAAAAAAAAATATTTTAGATACAAGATGAAAATACGTACTTTGTATCTCGTATCTGTATTTCAGATACTTGTATCTTAAATAAGTCACATCTCTGCTCGTAGAACAGACGGCCGATGGGGCCGAAGAGTTCTTGAGTGACGACCGCGTACTGGAAGGCACAGCGTGGGCAGACCGCCCACACGGTGGACTGACAACTTGGTAAAGCTTGTGGAACTCCCCTGGATGCGAGCAGCACAGGATAAGTCAAAGTTATGAGGATTTTCTCTTACATGTACAAATGGTTTCACTACGCCCGCTATCGTGCAGCACTATGGATCTTCCATCCTTGTTCCTCCCGTGTCGGTTTATAGCGGCGTCTCCTTCCTCCATTGGAACGCGTTGGTTTTGACGGCTGGGTTAGCAGAACTGGCGCTCGCGGCTAACGCCACGCCTGTTCGTCGAATGTTGGCCGCTGCACTATCTGTATAAAAAAAACTTATTTTAATCTAAGAACCATTGAAATAAATAAGGAACTGCTCAAAGCCATTCTGGCTATGCTTATTTTTGAGGTGTCAGAACGCGAATCTGACACCATCCCAGTTTGAGTCGCATTGCCAGCCATTTAAGTGAGACTATTATAATTAAGTATCCAGTACAATTCCGCGACATGTGAGACCGCACCACTGATCCCACAGGTCCACAATGATATGATAGCGTGTGAAAAAAGCAATAGTAGACTTTTGTATGTATGTCGTAAGAACTAAGACATCCAAGAATTGTTACCTACACGAAATTACTGATAGGCATACCTATCCTTCTTTTGAGATATTTGCTAAGAACACGTTATATCTACATTATCTAATATTTAAAAACGAATGTGTATTTGTTTGTTCTCCTATAAGTTCCTATTATCATACCAGACATTTGAAACTCCGAACATGAACCTAATTAAGGACGCTGCATTATCAATTTAATTCAGCAGCATTGACACTCGTGCAATAAAAATATTACACAATCTCATCTGCAAAAACTACGGCGAATCTCATTGTAAAACTGGGAGCCAATGCAATGGATAAAAGAGTGTTATGGCCTTACCAAACACTTAACCGCAGCCTCCCATTTACCCCCCCAAAAAAAAAACAACAGTAATTTTTCAAGTTAAACTCACCTAGGCCGTTTCTCACGTTGGCAACAAGCCGCATTGCCGGGTTCGTCACGATACCGTTCCTCTTGCCCTTGCTGCGAACAAAGCACCGTTTTAATACACACATTAAAAGCAAGCACGACTCGGAACCGAATTCCTGCCAGTGCCTGAAATCCAAAAATACTAACCCAATTTAGTGCCAAAAATGAGATACATAGAATCACGCCCGAAATCCCTAATGGGGTGGGCAGAGCCACAAGACTACTTATGGCCACGTTTGATTAATTAGTCCTAAGATGGTATGATGAACCATATGGTGACAGGTGATCAGCCCATCGCCCATACAGATAGTCCACCATGTTGAGAAGACCCGTCCCTTAGTCGACTTTTACGACATGCCAGGATGATAAGCATCTGCACGCATTCTATGCTATTTCTTCACTCCCAGTGCAGCAGAGGAGTAGGAGCAAAAATGAGATCTCTGTACTAAACAACATCGCATATAGTCGATTCGTTTAGGTAGTTAACTAAATGTAAACAAACTAGCCCACGTGACTCAGCTAATCATCCAATCAGGACATAGTCACCATAGATAATAATAATAATAATATTTATTTATTTCAGGTCCTTTGACCCATATTATGATGATGATTATAATTAGTAACAGTTTGTCTGAGAAATATGTTAGTTAAGTTATTAATTAATTAAATTAAAGCATAGCTAATTCAATTGAAATAAATAATCAAATAAAATCGAAATCACAATTACTTTTTAAGCTATTAATTATAGTATAATGCAATTTAAATAAATGTCTAAAATGAATAAAGTAAATTAAATTCCAAATCACAATTACAATAAATTACTTAGTCGATTGAATCATATGTAACCCATTCCAATGCAGATAAAAAAAATATTGATTGGATTGGCTGGATTAGCTGAGTTACGTAAGTTTGTTTACATTTAGTTAACTACCTACACGAATAGAGTATAGCTGAATCACTTTGAAGCAGCATTTGCATATGTGGATAACGAAAAGTATAAATGTCTGCGTATTTTGCTACGGCTACACACGTGTGTAGCCGTAGCATTTGTGTCTGTGTTTTAAATTCAGAACACTAAACGAACACGACACCACTACAGTCTCAAATGCATATGTATATTATGTACGTATATGTAGAGGTAAAGTTTGGTTTAAAATGTGTACACTTTCTTTTATTCTGAAAATTATAAAAAGCTTGTCGACGTTTCGAGCAATCACCCATTATTCATTTATTAGTCATGCCATAACCAGTTAGTTTAAAAGCCAATTATCGTAAGGTTAATACTGTAACATCGAAATACTGTAAAATATATTAAGCATACATATGCGGAGTGTAAAGTCCCCAAGCCGCACAGGTCCCGCGTGAGGACTACTGATCAGTCCTCACTATGAGAAGAGTCCTGTGGCCAGTGAGCTGATGAAATACGAGGATAATCGAAAGAACCGATTCAATTGGTGGACAGTCAAGGCACGAATTTTTTACTCCTGGCTTTCTAGACCCTTATTATATTTTACAGCATTTAAAAGTTTAGTTTGATGAGGAGATACTTAGATATATACGTTAGTGTGCACCATTACCCCAAATCCAACATTATTCACAAAACCGTATGAGGCATAATGCTCCGACGCACGAATAAACGCGCTTGCATGAATATCCCGTCTCATTCGAACTTATACGGTGCGAGAGGGATGATTGAGTTAATTGTAAAACCTTAAGGGGATTTAAGCTGCATCTTTGGATATGTATTTATACATAAGTAATTTTACAGCGATAGAGAAGAACACAGAGTCCAAGCACACCATATCGACTTATCGCCGCATAAACAACAATATAAACCTAACTCTTGGTTGAGCGTTAATGAGTCCCCCGGGTATTCGAACGAGCGGTGTTTACTAGTAGACCGCGCAGCGTTTGCTAGTCGACGGCGCACCGTGCACTAGTCGACCGCGCAGCATTCACTAGTCGACCGCGCAAAGTGCACAAGTCGAACGCGCAGCATTCACTAGTCGACTGCGCAGCGTTCACTAGTCGAACGCGCAACGTGCACAAGTCGAACGCGCAGCATTCACTAGTCGACCGCGCAGCATTCACTATTCGACTGCGCAGCGTTCAATAGTCGACCAGGCAGCGTTCACTAGTCGACTGCGCAGCGTTCACTAGTCGACCAAGCAGCGTTCACTAGTCGACCGCGCGGCGACAACGAGTGGACCAATAAATAATTAATATTAAAAAACAAAGTCATAAGCGCGTCGACAACGCGTGGTCCACTCATCGCATTTTTACTTTCACTTAAATCATAAAACTAAAGCTCGCATTTCAAGACTTTGTATTGTGTCGATATGGTGTGCGAGTACCTTTAAAGTAGTTAAAAATCATGTTTCGTGTTACATATATATTTGACAATATTTAAGAAATGACAACGGTATGACTACTCTATAGTCTCCAAAAACACTGTAGCTAAGTATTTTAATACCCATAAAAACCATTTGAAATTTTATTTCGAACAAAGAAATGAATCAGAAGTAAAGAATTGCAATTTTGTGAAATAGATCCAAGAATTGAATTTCAGGTACATGTCCCAATACGGTGCTTATAAATCTGGCCTAATTAAAGTACCCAAAATATTTATTAAGTGCAGCCCAGTTCAAGTAAATGATGAATGAATGACATGACCCTGTTACAGCATGAACCGTGCGTCTCTTTCACTCACGTTTTCTTAAATATGCGCCCTCTCGCTCGCCCGATACTCCCCACTAGCTTGTTGTACGCGAGCCGACCTTTCGACGCAGCCACGCTAAATACATATAGGCACAAGAGTAAACATCAAATAGAGTCCAAGTTTCATACTAATGTAGCGACACTAGCGACATCCCGTGTCGAGTAGACAAACCAAGTGACGATAAGCGCCACCGTGTCAAGTAGCAGAACTAATTTGATAGCGTCTAAATCGCGCATGCAATCCCCAGGATAACACCTAGAAATGTCTCATGGAATTTGTATCAACCGGTTTTGAAATAGCGGTTAATATCGTTAATAAATCCGGTTAAATTTCATCAATTAACCGGTTACTAAAGGGAACGGTTATGAACAAACCGAAATCATTTTGGCTATCGGTTAATACGGAGTACGAAATTTTAAAATCGCGGTAACCGTTTTTTACCGGTTATGCGTACAGCGAGAGCTACAATACTGTGTAAAAGATATGGCATATTACTCGCTCTAATTATGCTACGAAGTTCAAATTAACCGGATAATTTTGTTCAATAGAAACGTAATTTGTAAAAAAATCGATTCCATTAATGAACCGGAATCATTTCCGGTTCGGGGTCGACGATCGAAAATCGTTTCCCGGCACTCATAAATACACGAGATATTTTTTGAATTTCTATACCTTTTATTGTACAATTCGTACACGTTACCACGTTTGCGTGTGAAATTAGCTACAAGTAGCGTCGCAGTAAACGGCTTGAGGCTAACTTCGCAGACGTAGTATGAATCTGACGTTTAATCTCGCAATCGACATTATCTCGAATGCATCCAGAATTGGGGGCCAGTATCCTTCATACCATGCTGTCATTTTTCATTTTGACATTGGACAGTAAATAATAAAGTTTCATATTAATGAATATAAACATGTCACTCATTGAATACAACAATTAATTGACACTTCGGGTCCCGTCGTCTTCCGATTGAGATCCGAGTTTTACCGATGGAAACATATTATTCACTATATCTGTACCCTATTATGCTTAGGAAACTTGAACTCTTCTTGGTATACTTATCTTACAGGATAACCCTATGATATATAACTTACATAGGTACGTTGCCACCCACAATAGCGTCCTCATAAAAGGCTATGAAAGCCTTTAGTTTCAGAAATTCAGTCGCAAGAAGTGTTTGAAAGAATACTAATGCAGCATCTAATGCTTACTTAACTGTTGTGTAGTGTAAAATCCCTATTTCAAAGCAACACATATGTACCAATTTTTTTAATACAGGTTAAAAATGCTGTACACGAAAGCAGTTAAGTTTAGTTATACCATGGACGAATAAAGAAAAAGGACAGTCCATCGCCTTACAAAATAATAAGTTTCCTTAGAAAAGCTTAGTTTTCACAAATCAAATGAGACAATACATGTGCCATTTAGTTTACTAAATGATTTAATTTCATTGTATTATGATTGAATACCCCGCAGGCTATGGTTGTGGCGCCATCTAGTTTAACTGGGTTTTAGCCAGTTTTTTTAAAGTTGCCATTAAGGCGATGGTAAGTCGTCTGCAGGAATGCTAATTAAATCATAGAACCAAATTAATTAATACAAAGAAACGCACAGTCCAATAGACTCCGCATAGCCGGGCGAACCCGCTGCCAGCATTAGAGGCAAAACGCTCTAAGCGAAGGGGCTTACACGTAGGCGCGGGGAGCGCATAACCTCGAGCGCACCAATCACAGAGCTCTAAAAACCCCGCGTGCCCTGCAAGTTGGGCAGATTTATTTGCTAGTAAAATTTAGCCTAAGCGACTTTAGGATATTAAGATTTGGTCTGTGAAGAAACGTAACTCGTTTAAATAACAAAGAGTAAAACCTATTTTTAACCTTATGACTGCCAGTCGGCTGCAGCCGTCAGCGGATTCAGGGTAAAAAAGTCCTTCATTACCTTGACTTAAAGTTGAAATTCGTGTTACTTCTCAGACATGCTTGGCGGTCAAAAGGTTAAAAACCGAAAAAGAAATGTATTTCTATAATCATCTCTTTAGCTTAAACAACGATAGCAACGTGTTTTAAAAGTTCGAGTACCGAGTTCGATGAAAATTGGCTTGCGGGATAGCTTGATAGTCGGTGATGAGGGTAAAAAGGGACCCTATTACTAAGGCTCCGCTGTCCGTCGGTCCGTCTGTCTCCAGGCTGTATCTCATGAACCGGGATAGTTAGATAGTTGAAATTTTCACAGATGATGTATTTCTAATGCAACAACAAATACTAAAAAAAAACAGAATAAAATAAATATTTAAGGGGGCTCCCATACAATAAACATGATTTTTTTGCCGTTTTTATCAATAATGGTACGGAACCCTTCGTGCGCGAGTCCGACTCGCACTGGCCCGGTTTTTAACTCTAATACTGGCAGCGAGGGTCTCCTGGCTATCTGGTCTATAGGATATTGTCTTTGTTTCCCAATTTCGCGCGGACGAAGTCATCGAATAAACGTTCTTTTTATTCGTCGCGTAAGATATTAATTGTAGTTAGAACTTATTAACCTTTTGACCGCCCCAGTCGGCTGCAGCCATCAGCGGATACAGGGTAGAAAAGTCCTTCATTACCTTGACTTGAAGTTGGAATTCGTGTTACTTCTCAGACATGGTTGGCGGTCAAAAGGTTAATGGAAGTACTGGTTACCTCTCCCCCCTCTCCTGCGGCGGCTTGGTGTCCCGCCCGAGGATGATCCTCATGTGGGTGTCCCGGTTGAAGTGCGTGTCGGCCTGCTGCGCGCTCAGGCTCGGCGGTTGGGACCCTGCCAAATTATGTATGGTTAAGAGGACTGCGAACAAACGGCAAAAATCACCCTTGTCATACAAAAGGCGATAAAGATTTTCACCCCTTAAATGTTAACCGATTTCGACCAATTTTTGATAGGTTATCAGTCAGAACAAAATCTAGGTCTATACGTTTTTTTTTTGCTTAGTTGGTTAGACAATAGGGAAGTACGGAGTAATAAAAACCAAACTGTGTACGCAAAACATTGTTGTTTTTTTTTTGAGGTACGAAGCTTTGAAAAGTCGTAGTTCAAAACACTCGCAAAAACGCTCCATACAAAATGGACCTGAACTATGACGTCACAGTGCAGAGTGTATACTAGACCAATGTAAAAAGAACGCTGACGGTCATTCATTTTATATGGCCGTCAGCGCTCTTTTACATTGGATGAGGTATACAAAATATAATTACATATTTTTTTTAATATTTGATATTATGAAATTTGATCATTTCCGAAAATACTGTATTTAGGCCAATACCGTGCAAAAAAATTTTTGATGAGGTTGTCAAAAACTAAGAATTCAGAACTAAAAAACAATATTTATTTTTCACTCATACGAAAAAACCCACCCTTAATAAGAAAAAAAAGTCAAAATGTTTATTTTTTTCTTTGTTATGCATATATTTACATTTTCTTTAAAAAAATATATAATTTAAACCCCATTTCTGTACTGACCGTGCGGCTGCGCGGGGCTGACGTCGCTGACGGGGCTGCGCGGCGGCGACGCGTACAGCGGGCTCGCGTTGTCTCGCTCGCACGCGTGCCGCTCGTCCCGCCGTCTGTCTCGCTCGCACAAATAACCGCGCAGCTCCGCGTCGTGCTCGTTCACCGCGTAACTCCTGGGTGAGGTTTTAAGTTTTAAGTTAAGGTACTTTTTAGGGTTCCGTACCCAAACGGTAAAACGGGACCCTATTACTAAGACTCCGCTCTCCGTCTGTCTGTCTGTCTGTCACCAAGCTGTATCTCATGAACCGTGATAGTTAGACAGTTAAAATTTTCACAGATGATGTATTTCTGTTGCCGCTATAACAACAAATACTAAAAAACAGAATAAAATAAATATTTAAGGGGGCTCCCATACGACTAACGTGATTGTTTTGCCGTTTTTATAGATATTGGTACGGAACCCTTCATGCGCGAGTCCGATTCGCACTTGGCCGTTTTTTTATAATATTACCAGCCATTGTCAAGATAACTCAGAGCTGAATGGATAAATAAATCAGGGGACAATCTTTACACAAATCGATCTAGTCCCAAAGTAAGCTCTAAAGGCTCGTGTTATGGGTACTAGACGATGTTATACATACTCATATAGATACGTAAATACTTAAATACATAGAAAACATTGAAGACTCGGGAACAAACATTATGAAAGGAATCGCAGATAACGTTGAAGCTGCAAACTAAGAAAGTGGTTAAATTGTTCAGTTTTGAACTATTTGCGTGCTGCTTTTTTTTATTAAAAACCATATTTTTTTAGTATATTAATATAATGTGTATATGTCTCGGTCTGTACAAATTGAATCCTGGCTACTCTTAGGATTATACGTAAGAATCCCTCGCTACGCTCCTGATCAAGAATCCTTAGCTGTGCTCTGGTTTCAATATTTTTCGGTGACCCTAAATATACCACTTTGCTTCCATGTGATACAATAATAGTAATAACATATACATAATACATGCCTTAGTTTGGAATCCTTTTCCACCGCCTGGTGTTCGGGGATGACCATTTCTCTCTCTTTCTCGCGCCGGCTGCGGCCGCAGCGCGCTACTTGCTGTGCGAAAGAGAGCGATAGATTCGCTCGGTTCGGCTGAAAGTAAGATACCATCAAGCATCCAAATCGTAAGCATTGTATTAAGTTGTAGCTCCCCTACCCCCTACCCCTAGTAGTTGTATTGACTAATCCCTATTTCGGGGGGGTCGTGAGGTACCGGGTTCCAAATTTTCGTATTTAAAATTGAAGGTTTGTTAATTATTCCATATACTAGCGACACTCAGAATGGGTATGTACACACTCTTTGTCAAGAAATTCTATAAGGGATAGTGAAAATTGCATCACAAGCCGTTAAGTGCTTTAGAACTTTTAGGCGAATAGACCGACCAACAAAATAAGCGATTTATACTATTGGTAGATAAAACAGACCATACATCCAATAGACTCCGCAGTCGAGCATTTGAGGCAAAAAGCTAAATCGGTGGGCTTACAGGTAGGTCTGGGGAGAGCATAACATCGAACGCACCAATCACAGCGCTCTAAAAACCCCGCGCGCCGCGCAAGTTCGGCAGCTTTATTTGCTGGTCAAAGTTAGGCTGAGCGGTGTCTTTAGGATACTTGGTCTGATTTATCTGACAGTTTGCGAATATGACCACTATTTAGCTGTGCATTAAGTTACCTTTTCGTGTGTATGCGTGAGGTCGGGCGGCGGGTCGTGGTCACGCGCAGATCCAACCGAAGACTTCGTGGAGTTGCTGTGTACGCTGCGCCGCTTATATTCTGGCGAGTCTTCTGTCGGACGTACGTCTTGTTAAAGTACATGTTATTTATTTGTAGAAATTTATATTTTAAAGATAATTGCACAATATAAAAATCAGTAGAATTGGACATAATGCCTACTCGCATTCTCCAGGCAATCATAAGGCCGATCAGATTTAAAATATGGTAGATAGAGAAAGATTAAAATAACACAAATTATATACAGTGCATTCGTCTTATTTGGTAAACAAATTTCTAACCTCAAAATGCACCTTTTTTGGCTAAATCCTTGCAAAATAAAGGAATCGTAGACAATATTTTAGACGCAACGTCGCCAATTTTTTTAAATCTCATCGGTGCGAGCTGGAATTTGAACCAGCGATGCTCCGCGCGAGAGACCGCGTTTAACCACTAGGCTGCCACTACACTATTCAGTGTGGCATTATTATTATCATATCGGGAAATTGAAGCATATGAACTACAAAGAAAGTTACTTCGCAGAGTGTTTTTAAACCGATTCAGCTAGCAAAAGCCTGAGCTACTTAATCGGATCAAAATAACTGTGCCCACAAGATTGCCTCGCCCAGGTGCCTACAAGCTGTTTAAGGATCCGTTTAAAAGAACAAATGTGGGTCGTAACTCTGCCATCGCAAGAATGGTTAAACTATATAACCATCTCCCGAAAACCACAGAGGCTGATATATTCCATGACAATTTAAAAGGATTCAAAAGAAAAGTCTTGGACTATTTTAGCTGCTTGGATCTCGTGGGGTAGTTCTTTATTCTTCTGCAAACTTAATCAATTAATTCATTAAACTGTTTTACATTTAACTGCGTCGTATTAGAATGTAGTGAATATTAATTTTATATGTACTGTAGAATTGAGGACACAAGTAAAAGCTGTGGTTACCTATAATTAGATAAGCATCTATCTGGAATGTAACATAGAAAAGTGAAAATGTAAGATGTATTATTATCTGTTGGTGATCCTAAAAAATTAAATAATAGTAGATTGTTGCACCAAGCAGAAAGTGATTCATTATTGCGCCGAGTGTTGGTTTGGAGCCCGAACGCAAGTGAGGGCTCTAAAAACACGTGCGCAATAACAAATCACTTGATGCGAGGTGCATAATCTGCTTTTCTTTCTACTACTGATAAAAGTTGGTAAAAAAACGTAAAGGTACAGCTAAACCCAACTAGCGAAGTAAAAAGGATATTGGCACCTGTTATGACGCACCCTTAGAATTTTTATATAGCCTATGACACTCGCACGTTCTCCCCGAATCTTAAGATACCCTATTTATTAAAATCGGTCTATTGGTTCTGAAGCTAAAGTCGAAAATACGAAAATTTTCACAGAAATCTTGTATCTAGCCTATTAATTGTCATATTATGCCATTTTTTTTAAAATCTTTTTGTAACCCATACTATCTTATCAGCCAGTACTTTGAGCATAACATTTTAGACGAGACAATCACAGTTCGATATGGCCGCCGATATGTGGCCTGGTTTTTTTTTTTTTTGCTAACAGTAAGTCCACAAAAGAGTGGTCGGCTGTCCCGTCGGACTGTGAATGGGCGGATTGGGTAGCTGTTGGTGTAAAGTTCTTGATCAAACAACCAAATAAAAAATAAACAAAACAGTTCAGTAATGAAATTTGTATGCAACTTTATTTGCTCCAGAGCAAATAATGGTTTGTGCTGAGTATTTAAGGCCATTATGATGAAATTAAAGAGTAGTAGGAAGAAATAAATAAAAGCCATGCTGGTGAGCACTCACTGGTGGGCGGCGCGTCGGCGGGCGCGGGCGGCGCGAGCGGCGCGGCGCGCTCCAGCAGGCGGCTGACGTGCGCGTGCCCGGCGCGCCACGCCACCTTCGCGGGCGTGCGACCTGCCACCCACACCATCATGATACACCACTCACATAAATCTTTAAGAGGAGTGTGACCGCGAGGAAGAATCAGGCATAACTACATATTTATTAATTTTATACTATACTTCATTCACTTAAGTACTTAACTAAATGTAAACAAACTAACCCGCGTGACTCAGCGTATCCAATCGATCCAGCCAATATTTTTTATCTATGGTATGTCGTGATTGGCTGTGTCACGGGGTGAGTTTATTCACTTTAAAAGGAGTGTGAACCTACGCCTTTTCATACAAAAGGCGATAACGCCCACCCCTTAAATGTTAACCGATGTTGACCAATTTTTGATATTCTCTGTCAGAAATAAAATCTCTATACAATTTGGTTTTTTTCACTATAATCAATAAATTCAGTTTTAATGTTGTTTTAGTATTCTCATACAAAACTGTTGTTGATCTTTAATCAATATTCAAAAAAGTATAGACCTATATTTTGTTCTGATCGACAACTTATTGAAAATTGGTCACAATCAGTCAAAATTTAAGGGGAAATCGTTCATAGTCATACGCCATTTATTCAGAAACAATGTACATTGCATTTGAAATTATATTAGTAAACAATACCCAAATTAACTTATTTAATTATAATATTTTAATGATATATTTATATAATTAGTAATAACATTTTATTATAGCTACATTAAAATGTATTAATTACTCAGCTGACAGAATTCCTCAACTGGGTAAAAACACTTCTTTAGCAAAAAAGTTTTAAGCTTATTTCTAGAAATATTTATATTAGAGATCATCTTCAATTCAACAGGCCATTATCGCCTTTTGTATGAAAAGGTGGATTTTTGCTGTTGGTTCACAGTCCTCTTAAGTATTTTTGGCAATCTTTGGGTAGGCCACCCACACAGTGGACTGGTGAAAAATTGGGGACTCCGCTCAATGCGGGTGTTGTGGCCATCACTGGGCTATTTCCAGCAGTAGCCGGCTATGGGCTAATATAATAATGATGATGATAAATCCCAATTAATATTATACATGCGAAAGTGTGTGCGATTGCTGCCCTCGACTCTAATATCCGTCGGCGTCGAATATCCGTTTCTAATATAACTCAACACGGATTTTTTTTTGGTGAATCGTGTTTTTTAGAAATTATATTCATATAAGAATCTTATGCGTTGATAAAGGGCTCCCAATAATAGTTTTTCTCACAAAAGAACGAACTTTAACAAAAAGGAAAATAATAATCATCTGGTATCGAACCGGGGTCTTCTAGTTTCGGTACCGCCCGATTTCCCACCTGAGCTGTTATAACCCTGTAGACGATGGCGAAATTTACCTTCGTATTCTAATGATATTGTAGCAGTTTTTCACTGCCTGAAAACACGGATTAGACGACGTTTTCTAAATGAAACCTAGTTAGATCGATTTAGCGCCCCCGAAATTCCCGGCATACTAAATTTCATGGAAATCGTTGGAGCCATTTCTGAGATTCAGATTATATATATATATATATATATACATATACACACACAAGAATTAAAGGTATTAGATAGATAGATAGATTGGTCTATGATTCCCTGTGCTATACTACTGAATAGTTACCGCAGTGATCGGCCTGCAGGGGATCCGCACCGTGTTGCAGCAGCCACAGGACGCACTCCTCGTGCCCCTCCTGCGCCGCGATACCTGAATAACACAGGTTATATTTTGGTTTTTAAACAGTTTTATAGTGTAGCTAAGGCGAACTTAAAACTAATACCAGACTACTGTGGTAAGGCCGATACGCACCGGGTGAAGGGCGCGAGACGCGGGCAGCGCGAACGCTGTATAGGGATTTTGTAAGTGTCGTTATTTGATGCAGAATACATCTGTTTTAGACACAATAGAAATACAATCGTCACCACACTTGCTCGGAAAGGGTGTTATTATACGCAGGCGTATAGAACAGCTATAGCCGATTTACCTCCCGCGGGAGTTATGGATTTGGTATGGTTTATAACTCCCGAGGGAGTTATGAGTTACACTAGAACAGACAATTCAAACAAAAATCAGCTAGTAACTTGATGACGGCGGGGCGGGTAAAGGACACAAGTTAACCCTAACCTAACCTACCCATGACAAAGCAAAATGATGCCAAATGATAACTGGACCAAATTAATAAAATGCGAAATGTAAATAAGCTAAAAATTCGTTTGGGAAATGAAACTATTGCGATATGTTTTTTTGGGAAGTGAAATTTGGCGAAAAATATTTTCGCCAAATGGCAGTACACCGGTGCAGGTACTTTACTGGTGTACTAGTTACCTAGCGGCGTCGCGCCCTGCGTGCACACGGCACTAGTGCTGGCACCGTGCGATAGCAGCGATGCTAGTACGGCCGAGCGACCGCGCCACGCCGCCGCGTGCAGCGCCGTCCGTCCGCAGCGGTCCCGCCCGTCCACATCTGCGCCCCCTGACCATACACAACACACAATAGTAAAGTTAATAAAACCGGTCAAGTGCGAGTCTGAGTCGCGCCCCGAGGGTTCCAACTACCAATCAATAATAGACTTTATATTAATGATTAACATGCGGCGAACGACTCAGTGTAATTGCCGCTTAAAACAGCGGTCAGGCAATTTGTGCCATTGTACACTGTCAAATAGACCGATGTGTTCTTCTTCTGTATCAGACATAGGAAAAATCCATTATGTTGCAGAAAGGTGAAACTTACCAACTGTGATGAGGAGGTTAACCATGTCGACGTGCCCCTGCCACGCGGACACGTGCAATGGTGTGCGTCCCTGAAACAAGCACATACTTGAAACATCTCGTATTGCATGAGATTTTTTATTTCTTTACCTTTTAAAGGACGCTGACGTTTGTGTGTAAGTGCGGTTGAGTGTGCGTCACCTCTAGATCCGTGGTGTCGGCGCGCGCGGCGCACTCGGCGAGCAGGAAGCGCGCCATGGCGAGCCGGTTGTCGAGCGCTAGCACGTACAGCGCGCTGCGGCGGTCCGCGTCGAGCGCGTCCGCGTCCGCGCCGCGCGCGTGCAGCGCGCGCACCGTGTCGAAGTGACCTTCAAGGGCTGCCAGTCTGCGATCAACGTTTTAAAGATATAGAAGAAAATTAAAAAACCAAAAGTCTTCAAAACAGTGCTTCACGCGGCTTGACGTATTCCTGTACCTTATTAAACCTTCTAACAGTGTTTGTGTACCTTATAGCAAGTTTCATGCACCTTATAGCAATCAATCGTTCCATTTACAAAGGTGTTGTTTATTATAATTTTCACCAATTCGTGTTAGTGTACCTTAGAGCAATGATCGTGTACCTTATTTGTAGCTGCGTTCATGTACCTTACATCTGTCTTCGTATACCTTAGAGCAGTCTACTTTACGCCCCACTCACACGAGTAATTGGACGAGATTCGTGTGTCGCTGAACGTATTCGTGTACCTTATAACAGTGATCGTGTACCTTATATCCGTGTTCGTATACCTTAGAGCAGTCTTCCCGGTGTGTACATATTGTTCCACAGGCAAGCCCCAGTTGCCGACGAGTATTTCGACGTGATTTATGTATCCCTGAAAACACACAGTGTGTGTGTGTGTTCAGTGTGTGTTACAGTTGTACCTTATAGCAGTGATAGTGTACCTTATATGTGGTTGCGTTCGTGTACCTTAGATGTAGCTGCGTTCGTGTACCTTATATCCGTGTTCGTATACCTTAGAGCAGTCTTCCCGTCGTGCGCGTGCTGTTCCACCGGCGCGCCCCAGTCGTCGACGAGTATTTCAACGAGACTCGTGTGTCCCTCCTGAGCGGCCAACATTAACGCGCCTTTGCCGTCGTTATCCGTTTCGTCGATTTTCGCACCCGCTTCTAATAGCGCTTCACATACTTCTATGTGACCTGTATAGAGACATTTAGACGTTAGGAGCAATGAGATCAGTTAATCTGAATGAAACTAATGGAGCTTAGACACGATTTTTTTACGCGCCATACGTATCGCTTGGACTATTCAGTTTGTGCTTCACGTTGACTCTAAATCAGAGCCTCGGCTCCTGTAACGGCACAGAGGGGGGCTATTTTTCTTTTGATAGTTTTTCTAATCGCGATTTTAACCAATTTTTTAAAGGTTGTCAGTCAGAACATAATCTAAGATCAACAAAGTCAAATAATGGCCGAAATTAGTTTTGTATGAGATACTTAAACAACAATAAACTGAATTTATTGATTATAGTGAAAAAACCTGTTCTGACTGAAAACCTATCAAACATTGGTCAACATCAGTTTAGCTTTAAGGGGTGGAAATTGTTATCGCCTTGTGTATGAAAAGCCAAACGTTCACACTCCTCTTGCTTACCTTCAAAAGCGGCGTAGTGCAACGGCGTCCAGCCGGAGTTGTCGCGGTGGTTCTCGTCCAAGCCGCGGTCCAGCAGCTGACGGACCACCTCCACGTTACCTAAGTATACAAGTAAATATACGTGAAAAACTTGAGAAAAGTACTCTTTATCATAGTTGCAGGCAGAACTAGTATTGAATTTATCAGTAGCTTTTGTCCGCGACTTCATCTGCGTATAATTCGGATGAAAAGGATTCCAGGGCCTAAAGTAATCATATACCAAATGGAGCTGAATGGTAACAAACAAGAGAAGGAAGAGAGAAGAGAGGGAAGAGAGAGGGAAGAGTTTATTTGTCCCTAAAAGGTCGGCAACGGCTCAATGACTCCTTCGGGGTTAGTGATATTTACGGGCGGCGATGATCACTTACCATCAGGTGACTCGCAAGCTCGTTTGCCTTCCCTTATATATATAAAAAAAAAAAAAACACACACACAACATTCAAGATTCGCATTTATAATATTAGTAGGATTTGAAATATCGAATGGCCAATTCTCGAAACGGGTTCGTTTTTGGGCTTGGGCCATTCCCAAAAAGATTACATATACGTATAGCATCACTAATGCGCAAAAAATTTTTAAGATTAAATATTTGGGGAAAACTCAAACGGTAGCAATAAACTGCCAAAAAATTACTGGTTTACAAGCAATCTTTCAGCTATAAAAATACGAATGTTTTCAGTTAATCTGCGTGGGACCGACGCCTGAAGAATATTCTACTATTATAGGGCCGTTAGCTTCTAAGCTCGGACCTTTCGCTCGCACCTTAACCAAATTTTAGCGGTTCGTACGCGCCATTATTAAATTCTCAAAATTGAACTCTTGACTAAGTCAAATTTGACATAAGAAACTCAATGGAGATGACTTTGTGATAAATAAGTGGCTTTTCGCTTTTATTACGTAGATAATAATATTATGGGACAAACACACTTTATTTGCAATCGCTTTTGTGTCTACAGATATGAGCGAGACAATGTAACATTTGTTAAGAGGAGTATGAACCAACGGCTTTTCATACAAAAGGCGATAACGAGTTCCACCCCTTAAATTTTACCTGATTGTGACTAATTTTTCTCCAAAGAAAATCTAGGTGTATACGTTTTGGTTTTTTCACTAAAATCAATAAATTCGGTTTTATTTTAAAATTAAAATAAAATAAAACCGGTGATTTTAGCCGTTGGTTCACAGTCCTCTTAAGAAGGATCCTACCGACTGCGCCATGTGATCATAACGTAGATACATAAAGTTCGTCTGAACGTCTTTTTGTACTTGGTCAGTTTAATGGGAGCTGGTAGACTGCTCGTTTTTTATGTCACGTTTGGTTTTAATTATTTAAATTTAAATATTAAGAATTAACGTAACCAGCAGTACACCAGAATGTGAGCAGTTTAATCTGGGACGTCGTCCTGAGCTGTGCTATTAATTACCAAATTAAAGTGATATCAAGTATCAAGAAGTAATGATTTCGCCGTCCAGAGGCAGAACCGTCGTCATCAGGTCCCCGGGCTCCTGCTAGATCTGACCTGCTAATTTTGCCGAAACTGATATTTTCTTCATTTCTTCAAAAATAGATTTAGTAAGTATCCATTAATGTCGGAAAATTATTTTAAAAAATCTAAGTTTTCGCCTCGATTTCTTCTTAAGCCGTTACCACTTGTTAAGCCGGTTTGACATTTGGCTATAGTTTTTTTTTTTTTTTTTATGTTTTCAAGTGATGACCGGGTGTCCCAAGAGGTTACAGTACTGACCCTGCGCGGCGGCCGTGCTGAGCACGGTGCGGCCCTCGCGGTCCATGGCGTCGACGCCGGCGCCCCAGAACAGCAGCAGCCGCGCGGCGCGCGCGTGCCCGGCCGACGCGGCCGCCCACAGCGCGGCGCGCCCGCTGCGGTCCGCCGCCTCTATGTCGGCCTCGTGCTCCAGTAAGAGCTCGCAGATTTCACTGTAATAATCATCAGGGGTCGTATTATGAGCTCTCGATTCCAGGCAGAATAATACGAACTTCTCAGCCCACAAAATGTTAAAGTAAAATCGTTAATTATAGTACATTGTGCATCTAGGGCCGTAAGAAGGGGACAACTAACGAGAGTCTGTTAGAAGCCCGATGCCGAAGGCGAGGGCTTTTTATGACTCGAGTCTGTTATCCCCTTACTGCCCGTAATACACACAATGTTTTCATCACATTTGCTAGGAAATGGAAATCTCGTGGCTCCGTGAGCTGTAGGCCTCGCGACAAACTTAACTTTGCCGTTGGAAAAAATGTTATCCCCATACATCGACACATATTGCCGTCAGTTTACCAACACCGCAAATAAGTTTGTAATCGCAAAACCCCCATATCATAGCCATATTGAAAAATTTCGAAAAATCTAATCGACAAAAAAGAACCATATAATTATTGTACCGGCACACAAAATTCCACGAGACTCGGTTGAGAAATGCGACCTGTAGACGAGAACAAATGGACATCCAGACATACGAAAGCATTTTTGCCCAAGGCTAAATGGAAACGCTTTGCTCGCTCGGTTAATATTTATCATTTATTTCCGTCGCATAGCCCATACATAAATACTTTACAGTCTAAAATATGGATTACTAATGTATGGCCAAATAACCTTGTTTTAGAGTATCACACCACAAACTATTTTACTCAAATTATCATTTGTCAAAAAATAATTAGTCAAAACAGCTTATCGCAATTTTACAGTTAGCAAAAGTATTTTTTGACAAATACGTACTTTCTTAAGGGACACATGTTAACCCTAACCTAACTTACCATTGACAATACAAAGTAAAATGATGCCAAATGATAATTTGACAAAATGAATAAAATGCGAAATGTAAATGTGCTAAAGATTCGTTTGGGAAATGAAACTTCTCCGATAAGTTTTTTGGTAAGTGAAATTTGGCAAAAATATTTTGCCCAAAGGGCAGTACACCCTAAAATACATTAAAAAATAACTTAACAAACTAGTTACAATTATGTTGGTTTATATGGATGACATGCTCATACTCACGTGTGCCCTTCAAACGCGGCGACTAACAGTGGCGTGGCGCGGTCGCGATCGGCGAGTGACACGTCGGCTCCCCGCTCTAGTAGTATAGCGGCGCACGCGGCGCCACTTGCGCAGAGAGATGCCACCGATAGGGCGGTCCGACCTGCCGACAAAAATTCAACCTTAATGCGAGTCTACCAAGCCTAAATTATATTAAATTGGTGTAAGGAGATTATTCCATTGGTGTAAGCCTCGAAATTCAAGTCAGACAGCCCAGCTTATCACACTTTTCATTGCATAATAATAAATTAAAGCATCATTAAATAAAGAAATTATTATTAAGAGGAGTGTGAACCTACGACTTTTCATACAAAAGGCAATAACGATTTACACCCCTTAAATGTTAACCAATGTTCACAACTTTTGATAGGTTAGGTATAGGAAAGGTAAAATCTAGGTCTATTCGTTATAAAGTTTTCACTATAAATACATATAAAACAGTACCGTGACTCACTTATAGACAACGCACAGCCTAAACGAGTGGTCCTAAAGGATTGCAATTTGGAGGAGATATTCTTCGAGTACCCTAGAGGTGCACTAAGAAGGGGTGATAAAGTTTGTATGGAAAATACCACGGGCGAAGCTGTGGCGATTCCACTAGTAATCAATAATTTCAGTTTTATTGTGGTTTCAATATTCTCATACAAAACTAATTTCGGCATTATTTGACTTTCGTGATCTTTAATCAAAATTCAAAAACGTATAGACCTAGTTTTAGTTCTGCCTTTGGTTCACAGTCCTCTTAAATTTGGCAACCAAGCTATCGCTATACGATTGTCAAGATTACGAGGCAAAAAAGTTTTGGCACAGTATATTAGAGCAGAGCATCAAAGCACGAGTAGGCAGGTCTTCGGAAAGAGTTTTAAGAGCGAGCCGCAAGGCGAGGCCTTTTTACAAAAGCTCCATTGTGACTCACCGTCCTCGTCGGCGTGGTTGATGCTGGCGCCGGCGTCGAGCAGCGCGCGGACTATATCCGCGTGCCCCATGTACGCGGCGGCTATGAGCGGGGTTCGACCCTCCGCGTCGGCCCGGTCCGGGTCCGCGCCGGCCGCCAGCAGCCGCGACACGACGCACTCGTGCCCGGACCACGCTGCCGCCCTGGGGACAAAAGACCAACCATCATCATCATTTCAGCCGAAGGACGTCCACTGCTGGACATAGACCTCCCCAATGATCGCCACAACGACCGATCCTGTGCTGCGCATTGAGCCGAATCTTCAATCTGCACCAGGTCGTAAGCCGATACTTAAATAACTTCGATACTATTTATTATAAAATTATAAAAAAAAATTGTTAAGATTCGAACAACTAGCCCTTTCAATTTGTTATGTCACACGCCATAGTTTACCAAAACTTTTTTTTTGTTTTCCAATTTGCCACGCAAAACTGGCCCCGTGTTTAAAATTAATTTATTTACGTTACACGTCCGAGTTGCGGTCACCGACTTACTTACATATGTGTACCAAATTTCAACTCAGACGGACACGCGATTGATCCTATAAGGATCCCCGTTTTTCCTTTTGAGGTACGGAACCCTAAAAACATTTATCCATACGTCTTAATGGTTAAAGGCTCACCTTAAAGCTGTCCTATTGTCTGCGTCCACGCAATCAACGTCACAACCGAATTCCAGTAGAACATCTACCACCTGAAACAAAATGTTATAGTTAAAGTATGTAACGTGGAAGTGAAATGATTTCACAATAATAATAATAGTTACATGTGCAACTGTTGCATAATAAGGGTAATTAAAACACGAGTTGGTTATTAAGGAACGAACCGCAGGTGAGTTTCATAATAGGATATCACGAGTGTTTTAATAAGTAATTATGCACAGTTGTATACAAAAGTTTATCTACACTCGTAATTTTTTTTTAACTCGCAACTTTATATCAAGATAAATAAATGGTGTATTCAGCCGCGATCGCATTCCTCGAGTTTATTACCCGTCAGCACCGCGAGCTGTGGGTTATACCTCGGTGTGGCCCGCCCAGGCGGCAGCGCGTAGCGCGCTCCAGGCGTCCGCGTCGGGCGCGTCGGCGCGCGCGCCGCCCCGCAGCAGCGCGGCGCAGCAGGCGGCGCGGCCGGCGCGCGCGCCCGCGTGCAGCGCCGTGCCGCCGCTCGCGTCCGTCAGCAGCGCAGCCTCCGGGTGCCTCTGGGATAACATTTCTTTTTATATTACAATAGTAGCTTATGCAACGGTTACATAAAGATACGAGTGTGGGTTTATGAAACGAGCCGACAGGCGAATATCATGTTAAGTTCGCACCAGTATTTTAAGGCCAAATTATATACAGTTGAATTTTATACATAACTTTATCTTCACACATATTATAAATCCTCCATGATGTGTTCAGAAACAAACAAGTTATTTGTTGCAATCGTGGCTGCATTTACGATATCCGGCGGAGTTTTCACATCGTTCTCGGAGTCACTACTATTCATATTTTCAACTAAATTGTAATTTCCTACGGTTTTTGAATACATTATGGAGGTTTTATGATATGAGTGTAAATAAAGACGTTTTGAAGCTCGGTGCGATTCACACTTGTACTTATCGATTCAAATTTGAAACATTTTAACGCGTTTAAATAATGATTTTAGAAAAATAAGTGTTTGCATTGATTAAATGGAGCTTCTTTTCGCATAGATTTTTTTCACAGAACGCATAATAAGGAAGATGCATTTTTTTTCTTGTATTGGAAATTATCGAGTAATAGAAACCGATCTGTGTACGCAAAACATTTTTATGTTGATCATTTTATGAGTTATGAAGCTTTGACAAGTCATTGTTCATACCACTCGCAAAAAAACTCCATACAAAATGGACAACAGCTATGACGTCACAGCTGTCGTTAGACTGTACAAAATGAACGGCGCTTAAACGAAATCTGCCATTATTTCCGAAAATACTGATTTTAGACCAACATCGTGGAAATAAAACATGTCATGAGGATGTCCAAAAAAACTTAAATCAGAACTAAACAACAATATATATGTTTCACTCATTTTGACCCTTAATCAAATAAAAAAGAATAAGTAGTCAAAATTATCTGCTTTTTTTAATATGCTTTTGTTTACGTTTACTTTCATAATAATTATATAATTTAAAACTCATTTTGATTTTCATGCAACTTCCCCATTACCATTCCGCTTTTTTCACGCTGAAGTAAGTTTTTATTATTATATAACTCATCATTACTCTCATCTTAATAATAGATATTGTTTCACTTTCATTTTCATCCCCCAACTTCCCCTTATTTTGATCACCAATTTTAACGAATTAGAACGTAAGGACCTCTCTAAATAACCGGTTACAGCAATGGTTACCCCAAATAAAACCTTCGCCCCTTCACCCTCGGTTTCCGGCTGTAATCTTCAATATCTACCTTCAGCAGGGCAGTCAACGCCTCGTCCTCCCCTCGCGCGGCCAGCTCAAACACGGTGCTAGGATCAAGCGCTGCCGGTTCTTCAGGCTCCACAGTCGCTGGCTCCAGGACTTCGGTCTTTGTAGGCTGATCAGATGGAACCTGTGTATAGGTATATAGGTATAAGATAGCATCGTCATCACGCACCTCCTCTGCTGCACTGGGAGTGAAGATATAGCATAGAATGCGTGCAGATGCTTATCATCCTGGCATGTCGTAAAAGTCGACTAAGGGACGGGTCCTCTCCAACATGGTGGACTATCTGTATGGGCGATGGGCTGATCACCTGTCACCATACGGTTCATCATACCATCTAAGGACTAATTTATCAAACGTGGCCACAAGTAATCTTGTGGCTCTGCCCACCCCATTAGGGATTTCGGGCGTGATGCTATGTATGTATGTATGTCATCACGACACGCGATAGAAAGAAATGTCGTTTGTTTTTGCACTTTTGGAAACATGCTAGAGACAAAACTACAAATACTATTTAATTAGGTATTTATTATAAAATATAGTATAATAGTAGTTTGTGCAACGGTTGCATAATAGGCCTTAAAACACTAGTGCGGTTTTATGAAACGAGCTTTTAGCGAGTTTCATAATAAGATCGCACGTGTGTTTTAAGGCCAAATTATGCAGGGTTGCATACATAACTTTATCTACACACATATTATAAATCCTCCATGATGGGTAAAGAAACAATATTTTCTGGCAACAAGTTATTTGTTGCAATCGTGGCTGCATATTTCCGATAAACGGCGCATTTTCACATCACAGACACTCCGAGAAGACTACTATTCATATTTTCAATTAAAATGTAAATTACAAACAACTTTTTCTATTCAATTCAACAACAATTCTACTTTCGTTCAGCAAAACACCAACATAATGGCGGCAATTCGATCCTCCGTCACCACCATATATTTTTTTTAAATCATAGACAAACGAATGAAGTCTCTATTCTCATGTCACTCGAGATCAAATGTTGTGCAGTTTATATTAAAAAAACATTCTGAATTGACGTTTCGTATCAATAACTATTTTAATATCTATGGATACTAGAATAGAGACCCACTTGAGTTTTGACAGTTGTTCCAAATTTAATCTCATTTCTATACTAAAAACGATACGGGAATAACATTGCAGCACTGGTTTTTCGTAATTGGTTGACAAAATGGTGGTCATTTCCTACGGTTTTTGATTACACCATGGAGGTTTTATGATATGGGTGTAGATAAAATTATTTTTTAATTAGTAAAAACACTGTCGTCTTAACGAGCTCCGTCTTGTTGCTGGCACTCCTGCACCAACTACCCAATTATATGAAAAGATGCTGACAATCATCACTTCTGGTACGTAACCGCCCTGTTCGCTTAACCTTTTGGACGCCGTTGCAGGGTAAAATAGCCCTTCATTACCTTGACTTAAAGTTGAAATTCGTGTTACTTCTCAGACATACATGCTTGGCGTCCAAAAGGTTAATATTCGTTGTTGAACCAGATTCTTTAAACTGTTCGACCCAAACTTTGATTCAATTGACGCTGGGACACTGAATTAAACGGCGCAATCCGTATTCAATCCTAAAAAAGGCATCGCATAGTAAAATAAGTTTTTTTTTTTAAATGTGTTTAACACAATAACCACGTCGTTTTCGTGTGAAAAGGTCCGTCGTAGTCAAAAATTTACAAAATGGCGTATAATTTCCCGTCATCGTTTGTACCGCACAATTAATAGTTTAGAAAACAAATCTGTGTTGCTATTTGCAAAAACTTATAGCCCATCCTTTATAACGAACTATCCCTAAATACTGGTTCACTCCAGTGAGGTGGCACTGACCTGTCCCTCGCCTGCAGGCTCGGCCTCGGCGCGGCTCAGCTCAAGCAGGGCCCGCAGCACGCGCCGGTCGCGCCAGCACCGCGCCGCACCGCCCACCAGCTCCGGCATTATAGATTCCAGCGCCGAGGGGTCTAGGGGAGAAAATGGTATATTTTATAACGGGCGAAAAGCAGTGAGGAAAGTGATTTCTTGGCTAGTGTTAGTGACCTCTGCCACCGTTAACCCGTCACACGTCCTTGATTTACTCAGTGAACTCTATTGTCAATGTGATACATGTTATTTTTCAATGTGTGGTGTATTTAAGACGTTCCACGGGTATATACCAAATGCCGAACAGTCATTATTTTAAGCGAGCAATTCTTATTTATATATAACTACATTATCCGGGATAAATAGTAGTATATCATTTCATGAAAATCCGTCCAGTCGTGAAAGGGTAAGGAAGTAACAAACAAACTAACACAAACACGAACCGTCGTATTTATAATATTAGTGTGTTTATGTCAAGTTACACAATATTAAAACGTCCTCACAACATTGAAAACACACGCTCACACCTAAACTCAAAATCATTTAAATAATAATATTAAATTAGGGGACAATCTTTACACAATTCGATCTAGTCCCAAAGCAAAGTAAGCTCTAAAGGCTTGTGTTCAAAGTCAAAGTCAAAGTCAAACTATCTTTATTCAATTTAGGCTTTTACAAGCTCTTATGAAGGTCAAGGAATGAATCTACCACCGGTTCGGAAAAAATCCTCTACTGAGAAGAGCCGGCAAGAAACTCGGTGTTATGGGCACTAGACGACGATATACATACTTATATAAATAAATAAATAAATAAATACTTAAATACATAGGACACATACAACACTCAAGAACAAACATTCGTGCTCATCACGCAAATATTTGCCCTTACCGATCGAACCCGGGACCTCTAGCTTTGGAAGCAGATTCACTACCAACTAGGCTAACCGCGTCGTTGTAATAAATAACATAAACCGATAAAAAATCTAACCAACTCACGAAACAATTTCATTACACTTTCGTTAAATACTAGTATTTATTATAATTTAACTATTAACACTTCACTTTATAAAAACCCAATAAATAATCACACATTTATTCAAATATGTAGCTAATAGAGCAATTATATTTTAAACGTTTCCTGTCTATAATAAATTTACAACTTTAAATCAAAACACGTCCGTTCAAAAAACAAATAGCCATCGACTGTCCAACCAATATTACTATAATATATAATACAATGTCCCTAATATACACATTATTAATTTTAAACACAATTTCATGGTTAATAGAGGTGAAATTCGCTCGCGCTGCACGTAAATTGTACAGGAAGTGATAACAAAATTAGTAGTAATTGTAGTAATCAGTAAGTGGAAGTTTCATGATATGTAAATAAGTTCCTAATGACACATCCAGATGGTTTCTGTTTGTTTTATTGATTACTTTCTTAATATTTAGGGTTCCGTACTTCAAAAGGAAAAAAGGAACCCCTATAGGAGCACTTGTTCGTCTTTCTGTTTGTCTGTCTGTCTGTCTTTTTTCTCAGGAACGCGTGAAGGTATCAAGTTGAAATTAATATCAAATACTCAGATCTGCAATCTCTTGAAGATGTGAAAAAATCAACCTTGTAAAAGTCAACGCAATCAAAAGATACGGCCGTTTATGTCCCATATTTTGATACATTCAAGGGAATTCAAAGGGAATCAAAACTTATAGGGTACTTCCCGTTGACCTAGAATCCTGAAATTTGGCAAGAAGCAGTGTCTTACAGCAGAAGTAAAGGAAAAAGTCAAAAAACTTTTAATTACATTAATCGGGATCCCATACAACAAACGTGATTTTTTGCCATTTTATAGATAATGGGACGGAACCCTTCGTGCGCGAGTCCAACTCGCACTTGGCCGGTTTTTTAACACTCCCTGTTCTACTGACATATGATAAATACACATATCACGCCTGCTTCCCAACGGGGTAGGCAGAGACCACGGATCCCCACCAGCTACGATCCTGAAACACCGTTCGCTTCGTCTACTCTCATTATGTTCTTCATACATACATATACATTGTGACATAATGATATGAGAACAATGTATACTTAGGTAGGAGTCATGTGATTCACGGGACAGGGAAAGTGTTAAGCAAACGGGTTGACTTTATTTATATTATTTCAAAGCGTTCTAATGACAAATAGGGGAATCACACGGTGAAAATAACTACGATGCATACGGAAAAACTACAGAATATTCCACTAAAGAGGAAAACCTAAAGAGTCTAAACGCTCGTTCCTAAAATACCATAATTCCAAAACACCAGGTAGAGTAATAAAATTAAAATTAACTGACCCGTGCAAATTTTCGCACAGTATCGTGATCAAACACCGGATAATAATAATATAATAAAGTGAGAATAAGTAAATGCAAGTATTATATTAGTACTCTATTTGTCTAATTTTCATCAATAGCAGATAATTTTGACAAAGATAATAATTAACGGAGTACTTGCGGGTGTGCCATCTATTGACATTTGGTCTGCAAATAGCCAAGACACATTTTAGTTAAACAGACTGTCAATAGATGGCGCTTGCAATGCGGGTGATTTTTATTTACGTACGCGGCTGTGGACCCGCGCTGTTTTACAATTGAAAGTCTTAATACGTAGTATTATAATACCCATATAGTGACGGATAATTTTGACAAAGATAATAACCGCAGTACCCTCCATCGGCCCTAACATGAATGACACAAAGATAGTAGCGCCATCTGTTCATAATAGTCTGCATGTGCAAATAGCCAACACACATTTTAGTAAAACAGACTGTCAATAGATGGCACTTGCAAATCGCGTGGTTTTTTATTTATTTTTTAACGGAAACGTTAATTTTAATCTATTTTTGTGACAAAGCGACGAACATAAGCTTTAAAATGACGTTTAAATCATTAATTTTGGTAAAGAATTAACGGAGATATGGAGCGTCTTCAAAAAAATACCTTTTAGAAATAATATATATATGATAACATCCGATATTCTTTAACAGAATTGGTATTTTGGGAGTGTGGTATTGGGAGGAACGAGTGAGTCTAGAATGTTCATTAATAACAAAAATATCTTGGACAGTAACAGACATCGATCAAGTTGCAAACTTTCTCCTCTGCTGCACTGGGAGTGAAGAAATAGCACAGAATGCGTGCAGATGCTTATCATCCTGGCATGTCGTAAAAGTCGACTAAGGGACGGGTCCTCTCCAACATGGTGGACTATCTGTATGGGCGATGGGCTGATCACCGGTCACCATACGGTTCATCATACCACCTTAGGACTAATTAATCGAACGTGGCCGCAAGTAGTCTTGTGGCTCTGCCCACCCCATTAGGGATTTACGGCGTGATACCATGTATGTATGTATGTATGTATGTATGTAATTACTAAAGGGGTACTATGAGGGTAATAATCACATTTAGGTTCAGAAATGTCCCTCCTGTTCCCGAAAGTTAAGGACCCTGAGGCATGATTTTTTTGTTTGGACTATGTCCACATGGGCGTCAGGCATTACTTTTGGCCTGTATGAAGCAAGCGTTAATGTAACCCTTCGTTTTCGTTAACTTTTGGCCACAGGAGAGACAAATTTTGTTTCTTAACGTGATTATTACTCATAAGGTTGCAGAGGAAAAATCTATCTTAAATTCTTTTTCTATCCTAGTTTTACTGTTAGTTATTAATGTGCTGTCTATTTGTAAGTTCTTTCTTTTTTATATTGTGTTTGCAAAATAACCGTTTTTCTATTCTATTCTATTCTATTCTAAATTTAGATAGACTTACAGTACGATTAAAATCAGTTAACGATTCGACTTTTCTCGGCTATTATCGACTAAAGCCGGAGACGAAAATGACACAAGTTACATTGCTGCGATTTCTTTTAGGTAGCATTCAACTTAAAGTATCATAAACGCAATGTATATCACCTGCCATGATGGCATTACTTACCAGGGGGGCTAGCACGACATGCCCGCGAGTCGTTTGTCGCTCAGTGCGTCTCTGTCAAACTAGTCAAGTATGTAAGGGATGCACTGAGCGACAAACGACTCGCGGGCAGGTCGTGCTAGACGTGCAGTAGACCTTAGAAGTATACAGAAACGATATGGACATGCATATAACCCTGTTTTTATCCAATTTATATATATTTCTAAATCACGCAAAGTACATACTTCGATTTGCCTTGTATCTACATCCTTGCAAAGTTTCAATGCGATCTAAATTAAAATATCCAGAGCACAACTGAAGTACGTTTTTATGAAGCGCTACTCAAGGACCGAGCAATTAAATAGCCAAATCTTACCTGATGCAGAATCCTTGCTTTCTGATTCGGGATCGCCTTCTTTGTCTTCTGATTTATTCTCCCTCTGCATCTTAATAAGACAGAAAAAAATAACTAACCCAATTTTTCCCATTTGTTTGGCAGAACCACGGTCTTACATACAGCGCCTCTATCCGGGAACGCTAAGTGATTCTGTAGCGACTCGTGGACGAGATTCCTCAGCCCACTCTTCCGCACGACGCGTAACTCGTAAGAGTGGGATGAGAAATCTCGCTCACGAGTCGCTACAGAATCACTTAGCGTTCCCGAATCGAGGCGCAGGTCTTGCAACTCTGGGTTTCAACGTGGGCCTCAAACGTTCGAAGCCGCTGCCATCTAGGGATACCCGGTGCGACAAATATGACGATAGTCGCGCATGCGTGAAAGACGCGCATTGAACCCTAACCCAAAAATCTCGTTTATATATAATTTACAAAAATAATACGTAAATATATTGACTAAAAAATGTAGGTTACGTTTTGCATCTCTCGATCGCAGCGCCACCTGGATTTTACTTCAATTCTACCCACTGCGTCCCATTGAAATTTTGCCCAGCTGCGAGACCTGTATGTAAAACCGTGGGCAGAACAGATACAATATAATGCTATTTCCACATCCACAACAAGAATTTGACAACGTCAACCTCGAGTCTGCACTTTTTTTTTAATAGAGACAAGTCCATATAATTTGCTTTATTGCGTCGTGCAATAGGGAACATGCATTTTATTTTTCATCTTGTATTGGAAAGTGTTGAGTAATAAAAACCGATCTGTGTACGCAACACATTATTATGTTGTTTATTTTGTGAGTTACGAAGCTTTTAAAAGTCATTGTTCATACCACTCGCAAAAACACTCCATACAACAGCTATGACGTCACAGCTGTCGTTAGACTGTATAAAATGTATGGCGTTTAAACGATGTCCAAAAAACTAAAAAACAATATATATATTTTTTTCACTAATTTTGACCCTTAATCAAATAAAAATGAATAATCAAAATGATCTGTTTTTTCTGTAATATGCTTTTGTTTACATTTACTTTCGTAATATATCATTTAAACCTCCTTTTAGGATGACTACTTTTTAATAAATTAATAATAAAGCTAATATTAATCCTAGCGAGAATGAAAATATCTTGGTGTCTGCCTCTTTTTAAATAATCATAATATGCTTTAGATTTTTTTATCTTGTACACGTATGTGTTAATTACCTGACTCTCAGTGGATTCAAAATGTCGTGTCGTGTCATTTTCTCTCCGCAACGCAGATTCGACGTCACACCCCGAATCCAGCACCCACAGTAGCACCAGTGTGTGTAGATCTATCACTTCTACCTTGTCGCTGTAAATGAACATTATTTGAGAACCGGGATCCAGCCATATTTTTGATCGACGATTCATCGAATGCACCGAAATTTTCACGAAAATAATTTTTTGTTGAAACATGCGAATATTTCGGATAATTTGGGATTTTGGTGAAGGATAGTTTGGGTCTAGTTAGATTTTATTTATAGCTAGATTTTACCCGCGAATTCGTCTGCGAGGAAATGTATCTTTAAAATATAGCGAATTTTCACGTTACTAACTCCTTTCCCCCTATTTTACCCTTTTAGGGATTGACTGTCTTTTATAAAAGTAGCCTATGTCCTTCCTCAGGGTTCAAACTATCTTAATACTAAATTTCATGAAAATCGGTGCAGCTGTTTAGCCATGAATCGTGCAGATACATAAAAAGATATTAAGAGTTCTAATTCCAACGCTCAAACATCCCGTAAATTCAACCTTTTAGGGGTTGATTTTCTTTAAAGTAGGGTAACAAGGTGAACGCATAACCACGAATGCTCTAATCACAGCGCTCTAAAAACCCCGCGCGCCCCGCATCTTTGACAGCTAAATTTGCTAGTAAACGTTATAAGCGGTATCTTTAGAATACTTGGTCTGTGGCTATACCCGACTTTGGCGATCAAACATCACGTTTCATGTTCGAAGCATCTTCTTACCAACTCTTCTTCTTCTGTGAAGCCATGTGTTGCTCCAGACTGGTCATGTGGAACACGTAGTTATGGATCTCCAGGGCAGTTAATCTGCAACAAAATTGGCAAGTTGTGACGTGACCAAACATTCCGCGGACAAGTACAATTAAAATCAGTTAACGATTCGACTTTTCTCGGCTATTAGGCTAAAGCCGGAGACGAAAATGGCATAAGGTACATTGCTGCGATTTCTTTTTGGTAGCATTCAATTTAAAGTATCGTAAACGCAATGGATATCACCTGCTATGATGACGTTACTTACCAGCAGAAATAAGAAGTTTACAGAAGCGATATGGATATGTATTATTTATTGATGTTTATAAATGTACCTATAACATTTAAAAATATTCATGATTCTTTATTAATCAACAGTAACTGTTTTACGTAAGGTAACAGTACAATATTTGTCATGCGTGTCATACTGTCAAAAAAGAATCTATAATTTTGTATTTTTTTCAATATATAGGTTGTTTCTTTAGAGCTATTAGGAGGTTTTGTTGCTCATATCCTTCTGTTGTATTGTGTTTAATAAGATAACGGGTAATATATTTAAAGGTCATATCTGTAATTTGATATAATCTATGTGAAAAACGAGGGATACCGACAATAACCGAGGATGGCCAAATGGTGAACTTATTTTAATAGTACTGTGTAATTTATCCGTGTTTTAACCCCTGCCCGTGACACGTTACCGTTCTTGATAGAGAGTTGACACAAACGGGTAATACCGCGAGTATTTAATACTCGTCTATCCGTTACGGTTCATAAGTGTACATGTTAAAACACGGACTAACTAGACGGGTAAACTTGCGGACCGGACAACGCCGCTGGATCGCCGGGGCTAAGAACGGGTGCGTAAAAATTGCTATAAAAATATTTGATATAATATTGGTTGCAATAACGCTCATATGATATAATTCTTGAATCATATGAAAACACTATATATTTTGCATATGATATAATCACCATTAATATTTAACATAGCAACTTTTGGTATTCTGCATATTTTGTATAATATACATATGATTTGTACAGTTTGTATAATTTATTGTTCGCGAGCGAGCAAGATGGGTCGGAGCGACTCGGACAGGTCAGGTTCACTTCACTTCGCTCCCGCCTTAACCTTCGAAGTTAGGTTTTTGTCTGCCTATATCAAATGATAGTTATAGCATATAATCGTAATATCAAACGAGTGTTATATCAAACGTTTATTATATCAATAGAACTTTAAATATTTTATTGTTATATAACTTGATCGTTATATCAAACCCACGTCATATCCCTTGCAATTATGTCAATAGTTTTTAGACCCAAATAAATTATATAATTTGTTTGTATAACATACATTACACACCCGCTAATAACACAAATACACGTGTAGGCCACTTGGCAGTGGCGAAGTGTCAAATATTTCCTAAGGGAAGCCGGAAGAATAAGACCCGTACGTGCGAGTTTGACATACAGTTAGAGTAACATGGATTTCACTGACAGCTAGCCGTAACTTTCTACCTTGGTAAAGCCGTCAGGAATCGGCTTGTAGGCAGGCTGCGCCACTGCCACTTGGTGACAGTGATCATGATGATGTACCTCTTGGCGTCCAGCGTGTAGTACATGCCGAGCGCCGCGTGCCCGTCCGCGGGGCAGCACAGGTAGCGGCGCGTGCAGTGCTTCACGTCCACCAGCCACTTGGCGAAGGAATGGTGGAAGATGGACAGGTAGCCCGTAGCGCGCTCCATTACCAGGATCCTACAACAAAGCATATAGTTATTACTATTCTAAGCCCCCATTCCCATTCTTCCACGCATCAAATCATGGGAGCAAAGTGGTATATTTAACGTAGTATTCCAGAATGTAATCACGAGCGTAGCGAGGGGTTGTAATGTAGAATCCTGAATGTCACGCTATACAGCCAGAGATAAATATTTTTGCTCCAAAGCATATGAGAAAGAAACAGAAACACGATTAATTACACACAAATATTTTTATTTACAATTCAGATGGTCTCCTGTTAGTGTAGTTGTAAGTAAGTACCTCCTCAACAGATGTAGCCGTCTATTGAAGTCCTCCCTCGTGACACTGTACTCCTTCGTGAGGAGGCACTTGTACATCATATCTTCTGTGACGCCGCAGCGGGCCGCGAGTAACACGTCGAGCAGGAGTCGGACCTACAACAAGTTTAAACTGAAAATATGACCATGGTAATATAGATATGGACATAAGGTCAATCTTGACACACGTATGCCCATGAAGTTTTTTAAATATTGATAGCCCACGATGGATAAAATGATAATACACACTCGTTGCGGGCGACGGATTAGTTCCGTGCGTACCATACAAAAATATTTCTCACTTCGCAAGGTTTGCATTGTACATAAAATGAAAATTTCGGTTTGCTTTTTTTATGTAGTATCAAATTATATCAAAAATCTGACAAATTTGTCAGCACTTGTCACGATGTGATACGTAGACCAAATGCTTTAGCAGAAAACGGCATTCGGCGAAAGGAAAATTTGACTAAAGTTTACGTTCTGCCAAAAGTTTTTCGGTCAACATATTTGGAAAGGCTGAAAAGACAACACTTCGCATCCGTCAGGATTTACTCCTTACGGTACGGCCACTGTAATAATGGATTATTAAATTACTACGCTGTATTTTTTTTTATTGAGAAGCCACAAGTTGCATCCCTGATTATCCGGTAGTCTGTTGTATACCGACGGACCCATTATATAATCTGACCTCCCAGATTTTATCAATTTATGCAAATCAAATAATTTATTCAGCAAGTTGGCCACCTCTGGGCTCTTTTAATCGTCACAAAAAAAAACTGGACAGGACCATCGTTGCTAAGAAGCGCCGCAAAAACCGCCGAATGACTTTGACAAGTCGATGTTGGATGTTGGCACCGTTTACAATAACCCAAAACAATTCAAAATTTAGATACCTCGTTGAAAATTTAGATACCTTGTTGAAAATTTAGATACCTTGTTGAAAATTTAAATACCTTGTTGAAACGTCTCCCGTGGAACAGTCGCTGCGCCAGCCACAGGTAGAGTCCGTTCAGCGTGCCCGGTATTTCTTTGATCTCGCGGAGGGCTATGAATCCGTCCGCTACGCCATCTAACACCTATATATGTAAAAAACGTATAAGATTGCTGTGCGAATGTAGTCCAATTGCGTCCACAAAATTGCAAATCACTGGCCAGTGAAATACAGGCCAGAAAGTATACATTGTAGTACAATAGGCGAGCGAACTTAATAAGGAAGGTATAGTATACCTTCTCGAGGTAGAGCAGGCAGCCGTCGCTCTTGATGCGAAGATGGTCCAGCGCCGCCGCCGCAGCCGCTGCTGCCGCCGCGTCGCTCGACACGCGCGCCCTGTTCCGCGCCAACAACAACAACAAAAACAACAACAATAAGTTTATTTTCAGTAACAACTAAATAAAATTCATTAAATTGCGCGCCCTGCACCGCGCCAAAAACAGCACCATCAACAACAATAAGTTTTGATACAATAACAACATAATAACAATACTAAATATTCATTAAATCTGAATAAAAACTAAATTAAATGTAACAAACCGGACAGGTGCTAGTTCAAAAATTTTGTGGAGAGGGCTACGTGATTATATTAAATTTGCTTTCTTACTTTAATTACCATAGACTTCTTATAGGTTTCCTGTAATCTATAGGTAAAAAACTATATTCCGTATTTTGTTCGAAATTTTAGCTTCAGAACGACTGGAACGTTTTTAATAAATAGGGTATCTTAAGATTCGGGGAGAACGTACGAGTGTCATAAGCTATATAAAAGTTCTAAGAGTGCGTCATACCAGGTACAAAAATCCTTTTTACGCCGCTAGTCGGGTTTACCTATACTTTTACTTTTTCTACCAACTTTTTGCAGTATTTGAAAGAAAAGCAGATTATGCACCTCGCATCAAGTGATGTATTATTGCTCTCATTTTTAGAGGCCTCACTTGCGTTCGGGCGCCAAACTAACACTCGGCGTAATAATGAATCACTTTCTTGGTGCAACAATCTACTATTTCACTTCCCGTAGACGCTTAGGACTAAATTAATTCATCTTTTTAGGGTATATGGTCTGTGTATCGAGCAGTGGACTGCCAGGGTCTGATGATATCACTACGTCTGTAGGTATGTAGACATGTATGTTACCTGAGCCTCGGCTCGGTGTCGAGCCGCGCGAGCACGTAGCGCTGCACGTCGGCGGCCACGTGCGCGCGCTGCAGCTCGTCCAGCGTTATCTTCCTGAACCCTGCAACAAAACAAAGAAAATTTATCAGGATTATATGCTAGAAAAATGTAACAAATAAAAAGACGAATTTGAAAGTTGTTTTTGTTTTATGTAATTTTTAAATTTTTTTCGCTTTTGTTAGTGATTAATAGTAGTTCATGCAACGTTTGCATAATTATAGGCCTTAAAATACGAGTGTGGGTTTATGAAACGAGCCGAATAAGATCGCACGTGTGTTTTAAGGCCAGATTATGTACATTTGCATACATAACTTTATCTACACACATATTATAAATCCTCCATGATGTGTTGAGAAACAATATTTTCTGGCAACAAGTTATTTGCAATCGTGGCTGCATTTACAATATACATGTATTTCTGTTGCAGTTTTACCAACTAATATTAAAAAACAGAATAAAATAAATATTTAACGGGGCTCCCATACAACAAACGTGATTTTTTGGTAGTTTTTGCTCGATATTGATAACGGCAACAGGTAGACGCTTGAAATATTCACAGAATATATAGATATATATTCACATTAAAATTAATAATTAAATTAAAATAAAATAAATATTTAAGGGGGGCTCCCATACAACAAACGTGTTTATTTTGATTGATTATAGATAATGGTACGAAACCCTTGATGCGCGAGCCAGACTCGCATGTGGCAGGTTTTTTATACGTGTTTTACTATGTTAATTGATGTGAATAAATTTATTCTTTCCTCTAAAAAACCAAATTTTTTTGGAAGTCTGTTAATTACTGATCGTACGGCTAAAACACGATCCGCGAGACCCCTCCCGCGCCCAATAACTTTGGCGCCTGTGTTTGCTAGTAAAAGTTAGGCTAAGCGATGTCTTTAGAATATACGGTATTTGCCAGCAGTTTGTGCTGCAACAATGGTTACCCGTGAACATCTTGGTGGTGGCCTTGCAGTGGCGGCGCGCGCAGCACACCAGCAGCAGCCACGGCGGCAGCAGGTGCAGCTGGCGCGCCAGCAGCGCCGCCACTGAGCGCGCGCCCTCTGCGCTGTCTCGCTCCGACTGCCCACCTAGAAAATCAAAATGAAAATGAAAATATTAATTTAGCAAGTAGGCCACACGGGCTCTTTCACATGTTTGAATCCAGCGCTTCGAAAGGTGATACCTGCTGAGAAGAAACGCTGGAAGAAACTCGGCACCATCTTTTTTCCAACTTTAACCTTTTGACCGCCAAACATGTCTGAGCAGTTACACGAACTTCAACTTTAAGTCTAGTTAATGAAGGACTTTTTTACCCTGTATCCGCTGACGGCTGCAGCCGACTGTGACGGTCAAAAGGTTAACGTGTGACGTAATTTACGAATGGCTCCTTAGCGGGCTAACTAAAGCTACTCACCATTCACCATCCCCTCATCAATAGCGTCCACCAGCAAGAACAGACACTGTTTCGGCGGATCTATCTCCAGCAGGGGAAACAGCAGAGCCTTCTTGAAACACTCATCCGGATTCTTCTCTAAATTATGAGGCAACAGAGCCTGCTGGATCTCCGGTTCAGATAACAGCTTATCATAATACGCGTTCGCTATCAAAGTTCTCGGACTAACAGGCAGAGAAGGAATCGGGGGAGGGTCATCTTCTTTCTTAGCCTCCGGTTCTTTCTCAGCGAGAACGTTTTGATATTCCGGCAGTTCTTTCTCTTCTTTAGTCTTCTGGGGTGAACTGTCCACGGCCTTCAGCTCGCTTTTATTCGGATAGCGGAAATTGGATACCGGTATTCTTGATTTAGGCGGGCTCTTTTCATTTTCGCTGTTGCTTTCAGACTTCTGTTCCGTTGAGAGACTCTTCTGCAGAACGCTCGGTTTCTTCTCTGTGAGAGGCTCAGAGCTCTGTCGGAGAAGTCTAGAATTTCGTATTTCTTTCGAGTGTCTCTGTGAGATGTTGCGCAGGAAGAGGTTCTCGTGGTTTTCATACAGTCGAAAGTCTGGGTTTTCTTTGTCCTCCGCATCGAACGGGTTGGTTGGTTTTAAGCTGGAGCGCGGCATTATTTCTGGTAGCTGGGGGGTTAAAAAAACATTAATACCCTTTTAAATTGATAGAGTGCTTCTATAGGAACTTTAGAAAGTCACGGTTCGGTTTCCATACAAAATGTGTATAACTAATTTTGAATATTTCACCCTTTTAGGGATTATTACTCTTAAAATAAAAACCGGACAAGTGCGAGTTAAACTCGCTTGGAGAGGGTTCCGTTCTGTTCATGATTATCTCAAATTTCCTATGTTACTTTATATGCCATAGACTTCTTATAGGTTTTCCTGTAATCTAAAGGTAAAGAACTATTTTTTGTTTTTCGAAATCTTTGGCCCATTTTTGCCTATTTTCCTAAATATCTTCCAAACTGTCTTAAAATTAAAAAAAAATTAAGATCCTCACAATAAGCCCAGCCTAGCTATTTGATAAGGGACACGATATGGTTCGCAGGACTTTTTTAATATTTTCTAATTTACCCCCCAAAAGAAGCATGTTTAATAATTCATTTATTTACGTTACGCGTCCGTGTTGCGGTCACCGACTTACATATGTATACCAAATTTCAACTCAATCGGTCCAGTAGTTTTAGAGCAAAATGGCTGTGACAGACGGGCTGACAGACAGACAGACATACACAGGAGTGATCCTATAAGGGTTCCGTTGGCCTTCCCTTCAAACTATCTCCATACCAAATTTCATCAAAATCGGTTCAGCATTTAGCCGTGAAAGCGTAACAGACAGACAGCTACTTTCGTATTACTATTAGTATGGACTTATATAGATACCCACGTCTTCGACTCTCGTAAGTTGTGCTTCGCCCACCATGGAATCTAGATAGGCCTCACGCTCGTGGATTCGGTCGATGGTGCGAGTGCGACGGCCGCTATTGCTTTCTTCTTCATCGGTACGTTGATCTGAGGACACACATTATAATGTATTCAACTTTGCAACAAGCAAAGATCTCAAAAGATGGATATGCCTATCAGTACAATTTCGTGTAAACAAGTCCCATAGAAGGTGGTCAAACGCCAGCGCCATGGCTTATCCCCTATTGCTGATGTCTTAGTTATTACGGCATACATACAAAAGTCTAATATTGCTTGATTCACACGCTATCATATCATTGTGGACGGTGGGGTCGGTGGTGCTGCGGTCTCGCACCGCACGCTGCGGGAGGGCATTTTTTCAATTATAACAGTGTCACTTAAACGGGTGTCATGGATGGTGGTTGACATGCGACTGAACCTGCGATGGTGTCACATTCGCGTTCTGACACCTCAAGAGTAAGCATTGCGACGATTACTTTAAGCAGTTCCTTACTATATATTTCAACTAGCTGTTGCCCGCGACTTCGTCTGCGAAGAATAATAATTTAAGTAACCTATGTACTTTTAAACCTTCCCTAGACCTCCACGAACATTTCAAGACTAAGATAAGATAAATCCGTTCAGCCGTTCTCGAGTTTTAGTGAGACTAACGAACAGCAATTCATTTTTATATATATAGAAGATAGGAGATGGTAACTAGATAAAACTATTTGCGTAACGTGCGGGGAAAGGAAATAGCCCCCCATCCAGCGACCCACTCCACACCTTTTTGGCTAAAATGGCTATTTCTTCGTAAATAAAGCAACCGGAGATATTTTAGCCATCACTTTGCCAATTTTTCACGTAGGATTGCTTTACGAAAAAACTTGCTGTTTCACCCAAAAAAATTACATTTTGAGGTTATAAACTTGTTTACCAAATAAGACAAGTAAGGATGAATCGACTTTAAAGACATCGTTTTATTTTTCCTGATATAAACATCATACCACATGTTACTGCGAATTATTTCAGAATATTTTGCATAATACATCGAAATGCCAATCAATCAAAAAATGTATAAGCACCTTCACTGTCGGCCAAGAGTGGCTTGGAGCTCTCCTCGCCATCATCACCGAGCTCTTGGAACCGGCTGATCAGTCGCTCCTCGTCAGAATTACGTCTGCAACAATACGGTGTATTTCATGGTCCTTTCATTTATTTATTTACCAGTGGACCCGCCACAGCTTCGCCCGCGGTATTTTCTATACAAACTTTATCACCCCTATAGGGATGAAATTTAAAAAAAATCCTCCTTAGTGCGCCTCTATGGTCCTCGAGGAATGTCTCCTGCAAATTTCAAACCTCTAGGACCACCCGTTTGGGCTGTGCGTTGTCTATAAGTGAGTCACGGTACTATTTATCTATATTGATTAGGCATGGTAGCAAAACGTAACTAAACACTTTATACGTTTTACATGACACTGATAGTGGATTCAATATAAATTCAATGACTAACCAAGCACCGCATTTTCATACTACAACGGTACCCGGACAGAGTTTACTAATAATTAGAGATTGCAACGGATAGTTGTTTGGCCGGATACCGGATATCCGGCATGGCCATTGGCCGGGTAGCCGGATATCCGGCCGGACACGAGCTATCCCTAAAGCTGTGTTAGCTGGCGCGGCCTTCGCGCGGCGAGCAAGTTTCAACTTGTTACGAATTGTAAGAGCGCGGGGAGTCCGTTTGAGGTTCAATACGCGCTTTATTACGTCAGTTGGGAATATTCGAACGTGCACGACGTGATGTCGCATGTTAGTTTTCTACTTAAATAAAAAGAAATCTGTTTTAATTTAATAACTGACGTTAATTCTGTTTATCTCTGACGACTTTTCTTTGTTTTATCGTATTTCTGACCCAAGTTTTTACTATCCGCTATCCGGCCGGATACTGACTCACTATCCGGTATCCGGCCGGATAGTAAAATCATGGCCGGATAGGCCGGATACCGGATAGTAACCGGATATCCGTTGCATCTCTACTAATAATACAAAGACAAATTCCCAACAAGTGATACAAAACGGGAGCTATTACAAACGGAAAAATATTCGAATCAGGCGCAATATACGACTTTTTATATTCTACTCGATGACCCGGTGAACTTCGTATCACCTAAAATAACAATCTTATCAATCTTTCCGTGCTGTTGTGTGAAATGACAGTATTTTATGTCGCAGCTGTCAAACGACAGGGTATTTTTTTGTATTTTAGTTTATATGCTCCTCTGCTGCACTGGGAGGGAAGAAATAGCATAGAATGCGTGCAGATGCTTATCCTTCTGGCATGTCGTAAAAGTCGACTAAGGGACGGGTCCTCTCCAACATGGTGGACTACCTGAATGAGCGATGGGCTGATCACCTGTCACCATACGGTTCATCATACCATCTTAGGACTAATTAATCGAACGTGGCCACAAGTAGTCTTGTGGCTCTGCCCACCCCATTAGGGATTTCGGGTGTGATAATATGTATGTATGTTTCGTTTATATGCAAACATGCAAACAGTTGAATTACGCAATAAACGAACTCTCGCTAATTCAACTATACCAATTTTTATTTATAAACCACCCCTGTATTAAAGCAAATAAAAAAAGAGGGTTCCGTTCCATACATGATTATCTGCAATTTCCTATGTTACTTTAAATACCATAGACTTCTTATAGGTTTTCCTGTAATCTATAGGTAAATAACTAATTTCCGTATTTTTTTCAAAATGTTAGGCCCGGTAGTTTCGGAGATAAGGGGGGGAATGGTCAATTTTCGCCTATTTTCATGAATAACTTCCAAACCATTCATCAAAAAATTCAAAAAAATATATATTTAAGATCCTCACAATAAGCCCTTTCATTTGATATGTCACACGACATAGATAGCGTAACTTAATTTTTTAATTTTCTAATTAACCCCCCTAAAGTGGCCCCCATGTTTAAAATTAATTTGTTAACGTTACGCATCCGTGTTGCGGTCAACGACTTACATATGTATACCAAATTTCAAATCAATCGGTCCAGTAGTTTCGGAGCAAATTGGCTGTGACAGACGGACAGACAGACAGACAGACACACATACATATTATAACGCCCGAAATCCCTATTGGGGAGGGCAGAGCCACAAGAGTACTTGTGGCCACGTTCGATTAATAAGTCCTAAGATGGTATGATGAACAGACACACGAGTGATCCTATAAGGGTTCCTTTTTTCCTTTTGAGGTACGGAACCCTAAAAAGAATTATTCAAAGCGATAAAGCCATTTTTAAGTTTTAGCGAGACTTAAGCACGGATTTTATTAGATACTAGCCGTGCCCGCGACTTCGTCCGCGTGGAATAGATAAAACATATAAACCTTACATATTTCCATACAAACTTTCATCCCCTATTCCCTATTGTTATTTTACACCCTCGAGGGTAAAACTTTTACAAACTTCGAATGTCATATTTATTTATATCGAATCAACAGCTTAAAAAATTAGTTTCAAACTTCCAGCTCTAAAAATGACGATACTTCCATACAACTTTTCATCCCCGCCTTTCAACCGATAACAACCCTTTATTCGCATTAAAAAGTACCCTATGTCCTTTCTCAGGCTCTAGACTATCTGTGTACCAAATTTCATTTAAATTAGTTCAGTAGTTTTGGCGTGAAAGCGCGACAGATAGACATAGTGACTTTCGCATTTATAATATTAGTATGGATAGATATACAGATAAATCGTATCTAACACCACTAATTACGAGTACGTGTGAAATCTCACCCATCGCATTCCCTGGGCGATAAATCCCTGTCACTCGTGTCGGCGCGCGCGCGTCGCGACGAATGGCTCAGAATCTGCATTGCGAGCGAGCGAACGAATTCGCCGGGCCGCAAGCTGCTTTCGCTGTGTCCCTGTAATAAAACAATTATTAATATTTCTGTTGATTAAAATTGCAAAACTAATAAAGTCAAAAAAACATGGACGATCAATCGATCGATTGATCTCTAAAGTGTACCTGCAAGAAGTGCCGCGCGAGTAGCCTCCTATTTAGCGCCCTCTGTTGCCGCGCCTGCGGACCTTGTCCCGGCTCGCTCAACTCGTGACAGAGCGCGGTTTTACCGCTGCCCGCGTCGCCTGAAACAAATAAAGGAGATGTCATATAAAATCCATACTTTATAATATTATAAACGCGTAAGTAACTGTCGGTCTGTCTGTGTATCTATGACCAAACCGCTAAATGGGATTTGAATGAAATTTGACCATGATCTACTGTGGTGCCTAGGAAAACTGCAAAGTTCCCCACGGAATAGCGATAAAAGAATTCTTCGCAGACAAAGTCGCGGGCAAAAACTTGTAGGCGTCAGCGATACTAGGATAGACATTAGCTGTTCTAGAGAAGACATCAGTGATTCTAGGAAAGTAATCAGTGATTCTAGGAAAGGCGTCAGTGATTCTAGGAAAGGCATTAGTAATTCTAGGAAAGGCATAACTGATTTTAGAAAAGGCGTCAGTGATTCCAGGAACGGTATCAGAGATCCTAGGAAAGGCATCAGTGATTCTAGGGAAGGTATTAGAGATCCTAGAAAAGGCATCAGTGATTCTACGAAAGCCATTAGAGATTATAGAAAAGGCATTAGTGATTCTAGGAAAGGCATCAGTGATTCTAAGAGAGGCATCAGTGATTCTAGGAAAGGTTATAGTGATTCTAGAAACGGCATTAATGATTCTAGGAAAGACATCAGTCATTCTAGGAAAGGCATCAATGATTCTACGACAGGCATCAATTATTCTACAGAAGGCATCAGTGATTATGATGGAGTCTTACCTAATATGAGCGCCCCGCAGGTCTTGCTAACTGGTCGCTGCTCGAGACAATGGGCTATCTTCTGGAAGGCCCACTCGCGACAGAAGAACCGCCGCTTGTCCGTCGATATGGCCTCAGCTACTCGGTGCGCGGAGGACGACTTACGCACGGGCCGGGACGAGGGCGGCGTCAGAGGGGTACCTAAAAATAGGCGGTATTAGGATAAATAATGCTACATTTTCACTCTATCGGTACTCGGACTGGTACAGTTGACCCCCGATATTACGACAAAAGTTTTGCAAGGTGGTGTCGGATTATCAAATATGTGAACATGAGCTCTTAAGAAATCTCACAGCGCCATCTAGTAGTGTCCACGCAACACTCACCGTCAAACTGCGCCTCCTTGTCCCTATCCCTGTCCTTGTCCCGCTCGCGGCGGTGCTCTCTCCCGTCCCGCTCTCGCTCGGGGAAGCGATGCCGCTCGGTTGGTGTTCTGTCGTGGCCGCGAGGTTGCGCGTTGTCGTTAAGCGGTAGAGATCTGTAAAAGTTAGGATAAGCAGGGTCTTTAAGGCGCTCGTATACGGGATGGATTTTTGGCAATTGAGAGGACTGTGAACAAACGGATAAAATCATCCTTTTCATACAAAAGGCGATAACGATTTCCACCCCTTAAATGTTAACCCAGTTTGACGAATTTTTGATAGGTTATCAGTCACAAGAAACAGTAAGAAATAATCGCCGAAATTACCTTTGTTTGAGAATACTGAAACTGCAATAAACGTATAGAAAAATTGTCTTTAGCATGAAAAGCCACACACACGCACACACACACACACACACACACACACACACACACACACACACACTCACACACCTCACACACACACACACACTCCTCTTAACTGCTGCAATTTGGGCTATTCTGATTAAGATTACATATAAAATCACTACTGGGAACAAAAAGTTAGTGTAACGTTTTGGGGATAGCCCGAATTGCAGCAATAAATTGCCAAGAAAGTTGCTGGTTTACAAGCACCTTTAGTATATTTGGTCTGTGGTATATTCTTACCTCAAGTTAACTCTATGCTCCGCCTGCCGCACCGCCGAATGTCTTTGCTGCTGCTGCCTCATGCTCACTTGATTTTGTCTCAAATACGCCTCCACCTTTCCATCGTTCGACTCTACCTTCTGCGCTTTCCTCCTCGTATCTCCCCTCCTCTCTTTCTTATCTCTCTCCATTTTAACTTCTAGAGGAGCATTCAACAATTGAAAGTTTCCCCCGTTATTATGGTTTAAAGGATCAAAGTCCGTCCGCGCTAAGTTCTGCGGCCGCTCTCTTGTGTTCGAGGGTTTCTTTCGGTACTGGGACTTGGGTACGACTTGGCTGTATATCGGCATGTGTGACATCTTATGCTAGCTTTGGTTATAAATAAAATAGATCTCCTTGAGGCTTTGGTAATTGACGCTATGCTACAGGAACGGTTTATAGGCGTTTTATATCACAAGGTGAGGTTCAACTGGGTTTGTGACTGGGTTGGCCATTATGGAGTTCTGAAACAAGGAGAACATAATATTCAAATAATTAAAATAATCAAAATGACACTTAGGACAATGACAAATCAAATAATGCCAACGCAAATAAAATTAAAAACCGGCCAAGTGCGAGTCGCACTCGCGCGCCGTGCGCCGCGCGTTCCGTGCTACGCAAATTTGGCATGGTCTCAACCAATCAGTAATATTATCACAGCTGTATAATATACCCGGTTGGCGGTATTTTTGACACATCAAAGCGATGTAGGTCGTCACGGTGACGGGTAGACAGTTAATTCAGCGCGTGATGTTAGGCTATCTTACGTGTATTAATTATTACGTTTGACGTTTCCATAGACGTTAACGTAGGACAGGTGTAGTCCGGGCATAACTAAACTAACTGGGTAGATCAAATTTTTTGAAGAGGAGGAGGAAGAGGTGATTTTTTGTTATATACTTTTTTTGATAGTAGTCGTGCCAGGGACCAAGAAACTAAAGGTAATTTATTTTTATTTTATATCGTTTCAGGAGATTTTTTCAACCGTTTGATTCTTTTTTGAAGCTAAATAAAGAAAAAGAAAGTGACAGTTCCTCTATTATGTATTCTGTGGTTGTGTTTGACCCTGGTTTGACAACTAAGAGCTGTCAGTCAACTCAACCCACGCTCAACCACAGAATACATAATAGAGATACTGTCACTTTCTTTTTCTTTTTTTAGCTTAATGCAAAGAAATAATCAAACGGCCGAGCAAACGGCTGAAATGTCATAGCAGTCATTTAAAAAAAGGTTCCCCTTGTTTACGCATAATTTTTTATGTCATAATTCTGTATCGCATAATCAATATAAGCCTAATTGTATACGCGCCGAAATTAATCTCGCATAATTATATTTCGCATATTTTTGTCACGCATATCCAAGCTAACCCGAATGTTTTTTACGCATAATTTGCGAAGTCCGAATAGTGCTTAGGCAGAAAATGACTTACGCATACATTTGTTTCACAGAAAGTCACTTTCTCATAATTTGGTTTCGCCGAGATGGATTATAAAAAATACATGATTATAAAATTGTAGTTTTTTTTTTTATTTATACTAACGTAGCCTAACCTAATTCAATATGTTTTTATAGAAACTAGTAACTAGAGATTGGTTTGGTGTAAGGGACACAAGTTAACCCTAACTTAACCTACCAATAATACAATTGTTACGGTCGTTTATTTTTTACTGTGGGGGGCTTCGCCCCCCGTGCCCCCCTTGTGGGGGGTTTCACTCCCCTTCTCCCCTTTTTGTATGTTATGCAACTAGATTCGGACATAGATACGGACAGGATTTCGGGCTATCAAAATTCTGCGAAACTATATATATGCTAAACAACATTATGCAAAATAAAATTCGGCCATATTAATATTATGCTAATATAATATTCGGGAAAACAACCATTCGGCTAATACCGAATTATGCCGAATAAATCGCCAGATTTTTCTTCAAGTTGAAGGTTGTAAAGGGGTCGCGCGAAGGAAGGTGCTGAAGAAGGTTGAAAATTTTAGATTTATATCATATCAGACGCCGTATTACGCCATGATGTGCTATTCATACATTTTTAAATATCCATGTCTCATAGTACCACGCATCGCTCGCGCCATTTATAATAGACTATCGCTCGTCTACAGTGAACACACACGCTTTTCACCAGGACTCAATGGAAGCTTTCAATGGCGTCATAAAGACTTGCTCACCTCCTTCCATTCGCTTAATACTCGAACTTTGCGCCAAAATAAAAGTTCAGTAAAAGATGAACGTTTTCCAGCAACTCAATCCTGTGCCTCTATTTGGGAGTATAATGCCAAAACCACGAATATCCTGTTGCTTTGTACGCGATTGACGGACACATTCGCGGTTTTTGACATTTGAGTGTCGTTAATCGAGTATATCCCAGGAGTACCATATGGAACTAGTGGCACATATTCATTGTAACGTCTACTCTGTACCTAAGTACGACTTTTACACGTATATACTTACTACATAATTGACCACTGCGCATCGATTAAATACTTCAGTTGACATTGTCAATTGTCATCCTTCAGATTTTATATTCTTACACGAGGGATCGTGTCTGTAGCATTTGATTACAAATGTGTTTTACAATAATAAAATGTGGCCGGGGTAAGGTCGGCCACCACCCCAATATTCATAAACTTAAGCTTGCCAAAATCATAGTTTCATGCCAAAATCAGTTGTAAAACTTAGTACATCGTTCCATGTGGAAGTATTAGGATCAATAATTTGACATTTACATATGTAGCGATTGTTCCATATGGAACTAGAACTATGTAACTCCTGTAAATTGCTTAACAATACCGAAAAAAAGCCCAGGGATATCGAGAACGATTATTCCATAAAACGTTTAGTCCGCGAGCCAGCAACAGATTTTCATGACCAATTCCCTCGCGGGCGATAACTCGGAAAATGCTTCGGAGGGTTGCATCATGAAGCCTCGTGAACGTCAGCTGCGGTTGCATGGGTGGGTTGACAATTTATTAGGGTTCCGTACCTCAAAAGGAAAAACGAAACCCTTATAGGATCACTCGTGTGTCTGTCTGTCTGTCTGTCTGTCCGTCTGTGCTCCGAAACTACTGGACCGATTGAGTTGAAATTTGGTATACATATGTAAGTCCGTGACCGCAACACGGACGCGTGTCGTAATTATATGAATTTTAAACACGGGGGCCACTTTTGGAGGGTAAATTAGAAAATTTAAAAAAATAGTTATGTAACCTATATCGTGTGACATATCAAATGAAAGGGCTTATTGTGGGGATCTTAAATATATTTTCTTTTGAATTTCAAGTAATATAGTTTAGAAGTTATTTAGGAAAATAGGCGAAAATTTACCATTCCCCCCCCCCCTTATTTCCGAAACTACTGGGGCTAAAATTTTGAAAAAAATACGGAAAATACTTCTTTACCTATAGATTACAGGAAAACCTATGGTGGATTATACATCAGCTTTCATGTTCTGGTGACCAGCTGACGTATAATCCACCTCGTAATAGTCAGACGACTATTTTTTCTTCAAGATATTGAAAATGAAAATGAAAATGAAAATATTTATTTTGCAAGTAGGCGATCTGGGCTCTTTTACATGTCTGAATCTACCAGCGCTTCGAAAGGTGACAACTGCTGAGAAGAAACGCCGCAAGAAACTCAGCAGTAAGTCTTTTTTCAACTTTGGCAGTAGTTTTATCTAAAAACTAAAACAAAATGTGCAACATAAAAACCTAATGGGTACAAATTAATTCTAATAAATAACTAATAAGGGAGATGTATAGTCTCCGCGTCTGGAAAAGTTAAGTTACTTAGAGATGTATAAAGTCTCTAAGGGTCATAATAATAAAAATAAAAATTGAAGCAAAGAAACATCTAAATCGATTAATCTAGGTTAAATGGAGGTGTAGACAGTCTCCACGGTCAAGTATAAAGATAGAGATGTAAGGTCTCCAAATATCAAAAGAAACAATTTGAAATATAACATTTCATGTCCTAATAGTACAAATATACGAATATGAAAAACTATCCATTGGGTTAGCTATAATCTGATAAATTTTCTATCGGGAGGAAATTATTAAAAAAGAAACTACGTGCTTTTGAGGTTACCACTACTCAGCCCACCCACTGGCACCCACGGAACCGCAGCCATTTTACGAGTTATCGCCCGGAAGGAAATGATGGACGAAATTTGGACCTGGCTCAGGTACTAGTTGGTTTGTTTCTTTATATCGACTCGTATAATGATCATTCCGCGTAATTCAATTTCCCAAACTATTTACCATTCAAATTAAAGACAAATTTAATCCAACCTAATTTGAAACACGACGGAATGTGTAAATTCTGTAATAGTTATTCCCTTGCGAACTTTTAAATTCTCCAGGATAAAAAGTACCCTCGGTCGTATTCCAGGACCTAAGATAACTTAATACTAAGTTTCATGAAAATTTATTCAGCGTTTACGGAGTTGAGTGGTGACAAACTTACAGATATATACACATGCAAATGTTTATATTTATAACTAGCAAACCCGGCGAACTCCGTTTCGCCACCAGATGGCTTCGTTTTATGTAACATTTCGTTTGGTGTAGCTATGTATCAGAGATGGCGCTGTATGTGAAAAAAGATTTTCCCGCTTTTCTGTTGAAATTTTTCCTGAATTTTCTTTGCTATAAACCTCACGGAGCCCGAGACCTTTCCAACGAATGCAAAACCGTGGAAATCGGTTCGTGCGTTCTGGAGTTATAGCGTCAGGAAGGAAAACCCGACTTATTTTTATATAGTAGATATAGTAGGATAGGTTAGTAGGAGGACTCGTTATACGAAAAGAGATACCCTCTGTTTGCTTCTGCGATGATTGTTTTCTCAGCGAGGTATTAAAGATACAAGGAGGAATTTTTTTTATATCGCTTCCTAAAGGTGTGAAAAGAGGTGATAAAGATTGTATGGAAAATACCGCGGGTGAAGCTGTGGTCCACTAATATAATATAAGTAAGAAAGTATGATAAGTTGCCACCAGATAAGGATCATTACAAGCTCTTTAGATAATCGCTGGTTCACTTTTACATGGTTGTATGTTTCGTTGTTAGTTTATTCAAAATTGAGTCTTGTGTCTTGCCGTGCAGGATTAACTTTCGGATACACTAAAAATTTAACATAGGACCTTGAAGTCAGCCAGCGAATTTATAAGGTGCCGCCACGTTCCATACTTCACAAAGACAATTACAAAGTTTAACTTTATTCATAACATATTAGAGTTCATTTTAAGTATACAGAAATCCTTTAAGTGAATTTCCTCCTTAAACTCTCAATTGCCGGAAGCCCTAGAACCAGTATCAATTTAAAAAAGTACAGTTTTTGTTTCAATGAGAGCAACCTTATTACCTGCGTCATAAGGTACTAGGTGGTAACGCGTAAAACTCCCCTCCTGGTTTCCCCTTTTGTAAAGTAACATTGATTTTTCTTGCTGAAATCGTAACGAGTCAAGTAATGTATGTATGCAATCTGACGACCTAGAACGCGCGCGTTAATCCGAAATAGTAGTTTATGCAACGGTTGCATAATGAATGATAGGCCTTAAAACACTAGTGCGGTTTTATGAAACGAGCTTTGCGAGTTTCATAATAAGATCGCACGTGTGTTTTAAGGCGAAATTATGCTGAGTTGCATACATAACTTTATCTACACACATATTATAAACGGCGACACGGCGACGATGGGGCCCCTCCGGCTGCGGCGACGGCGGCGCGCCGGCCTGTTGCTCATCTGTATCGTTATGACCATTACGATACTAAAATCGATACTGCAATAACATTACAGTACAGGTTGTCATAATGGTGGTCATTTCCTACGGTTTTTGATTACATTTACATTTGGTTTTATGATATAGGTGTAGATAAATATTATTATTTCAAAGTAAAATAACAGCATATTAAAATAGTTTAACCTTTATCCGGGCAGAGACGTTTTATCGACTACATACATGTATTTAGAATTTCAACCTTAGTAACTACACAGTATGATACAAAGATTCAATTTACGTGTAAAATAAGTTTATTTTAAATGATTTCCAATATATGTTAAACATTAAACTGTATTTGAATTTTTACGTAGCATATCTATATGTATGGGGCCCGCTTAATGTTAAACTAAAAGTTAGCTATGTTTCAAATATGTCAGTTTTTTTAATTAAATATTAGTAAATGGAATATTGGTTTTGTAGTGGTAGAGCCCAACAGTAATCCTCACTAGATGATTACTGTTCGAATGGGCCGCCGGCTCGACCGGGGTAGTACCACACTCTCACAGAATATCAGCGTAAAGTCAACCAGTCTGTCAGTAGCCTGCTATTGCGTTTCGTACGGTGAGTGACGAGATCCGGAGGCTTCCCTCATCCCCATCCCATCCCCATTCCCCATCCTCCCTAGACTAGCAACGCATTGGCAGCACCTCTGGTGTTGCAGATGTCCATGGGCGGCGGTGACCACTTTCCATCAGGTGGGCCGTCAGCTCGTTTGTCAGTCAATTGATATAAAAAAAACGGCTCAGTATCCAATTTATCTTTAATAATGAATACTATAAATATAACCAGTTTGTGCTGTATTCATGCCTAAACTACTCGACGATATACCTAGTATGAAAATAGGTAAAGGTACCTAGCTTGTCTGAGGATGAACATAGGATTCTTCTCGAATAACTGCACAACTCCGTTAGAGGTTAAGGTCGCGCGTTCGATGCCCGGCCAGACTCAAATACTGGTATCACAACATACTTTTATTTGACTTGGTGTCTGGTCATTGTGCGTCCGAGTTGCTCACGGACCCAATAAGTTATCCTTTGTTCCATTGAATGTGACGTTATTTAATTACTTATTCTATACTTGGTTTGCCTTGTCTATACTTAGCTTGGACAGGTTAACTGGTAGAGAATGCCTTACGACATTGAGTTCGCCATTTGTACTGTACCGTCCTGTATTGTGCAATAAACTTTTTAAAAATAGGGGGGGGGGGGGAAGATTGTAAATTTTCGCGTTGTTTCCTAAATAACTTCTAAACTATTTTGCTTGTAACATAACTTAATAAGCTCTTTCATTTGATATGTCACACGTTGTAGGTTGCATAACTTTTTTTTTAATGTTCTAATTTACCCCCAAGAAGTGGCCCCCATGTTTGAAATTCATATATTTACGTCATTCGTCCGTGTTGCGGTCACCGACTTACATATGTACCTATATGTGAGGAAGAACCTAAAAGAGTTCCATTATTGTAAAAACTACTCAGCAAGGAGGAAGCCCGGGTTGGCTATCCCCATGTGCAGGCTGAAGAAGACAAGCAAGTCTCTGCAAATCATGGGCCCGCGTATCTACAACAAGATACCTGAATCTATCAGAGGTTTAAAAACTGAGTGTCGTTTTCTACATAAACTTAAAATATTCTGTACCAATAAAGCATTTTATACTGTTAGCGAATTCCTAGATGAGTGAGTAAATTTGTCAACACACTTAGTTAATAGACATAAAATATAAATTAAAGTAATCCAATGTAATGTAATGTGAATGTGTAATTAATTATGAATGATGATAAAAATGCTACTATGTTAATTTTAATTGTACTTAATAACTATTGACAATGTATGTTTAATACAAAATAAATAAATATCAAATATCAAATATACCAAATTTCAACTCAATCGGTCCAGTAGTTTCGGAGAAAATTGGCTGTGACAGACGGACAGACAGACAGACAGACACACGAGTGATCCTATAAGGGTTACGTTTTTTCCTTTTGAGGTACGGAACCCTAAAAATTCTAGTACCTACACAGGTTCCTTTTTATTTCAAAACTCGCTTTAAAAACCAGAAACAACATGGTGGGTAGAAAAAAAAAGACCTGCAGCCGCCCACCATACGAACACATGAGACCGGCTAACATCTGTCGAGGTTGCTCTGACAATGGTATAAATTTCATATGACATGAGCAAACAGGTCGCAATATCAAAAGCTCGCACTGCGGTTACTTTTTAAGTGACCTCCGGGTATTTAAATAATTAATAAATAATAAATCAGGGGACAATATTAGGCAACCATTTTCGTACGTAAATCATAGAGTAAAAACAGATGGGACACGCTTTGGCTCTTATAGAGCGTTAGTGAAATGACTATTTTTTAGGTTTTGGGATTTTTACCCAAAGGATTTTTTACCCATACTAGATATTATTACAAGTTACTTGTTTGTACATCACATTAACAAATATTAAAAACTAGCTGTCCCCCGGGGTTTCACCTGCGTCAAGAATTTTGCTCACAATTTCATGGGTTTTTTTGTTGCGCCGAACCCTAATTCTGTTTCTAAAATAAAACTAGCCTTAACTACTCCCTATAACAACAGCTATCTGCCAGTGAAAGTCCCGTCAAAATTGGTCCAGCCGTTTCGGAGATTAGCCGGAACAAACCGCCAGGCAGTCATACTGACGGAAAGACAAAAATTATAAAAATTGGATTTTTGTCATAAGTACCTATATACTTTCATATATATTTAGTAAAAAGCTGTTATTGTGACATTATAAATTGACACTTCAATTTTATTTATTTGTTTATATTGTATTTTTACAATTTCTCACCAAATTAATATTATTTATTTGAAGTTTACATTTAAATCAAATTTTACCGATGGTTTTTTATTTCAATTCGTTCCTTTTATTTATTATGCAGAATAAGCTAAGTGTCGCTCTATTCGATGAAGTCATAATCTTTGCCGAGTTAGCCCTCCCCGCGCTCTCAACCGGCGCAGGCGCAGGCGCACACATTTCGTTCGCGTCGTCGGTTCTAGTACGTTAATATAATACATAATACTTCAACGCTAAAGCCGTTGAAAATAATCTTTTCTACAGGTGACTGTACGCTATGCCATGAAATTGCGTCACACACAGCAGAAATAGTGTGTTAGTTTTAAGTTATTTTGTTTGTATTTTAATATGTATGTTAGTCTGTAAGGTATTTATGTATGGGCCACTAGATGCCTGAAAATAAATGATTTATTATTATTATTATTATTATTATGCGGAGTCTATAGGATACATGGTATGTGTATGAGGACAAATACCACGCAGTTGAAATCGCTAGCACAAGCTAGATTATAAAATGTTCAATGACTGCCTCACCTTTATGTCAATGTTGGTTGTCTATGCGTGGGCGACTCATAATTTCTACAATCCTCCGCCCCTGTATCTGTATTTGCATTCTATTTATAGATCTTGGACTGAGTAAAAGAAAGACCTTGGTGCTGGAGAACCTAATACATAAACGAGAAAAGATCCGTTTCTTTCTTTTCACACACATATCATGATAAAAAAACCGGACAAGTGCGAGTGAAACCCGCGTGGAGAGGGTTCCGTTCCGTACATGATTAACTGAAATTTCCTATGTTACTTTAAATACCATAGACTTCTTAGAGGTTTTCCTGTAATCTATAGGTAAAGAACTATTTTTTGTATTTTTTCCAAAATTTTAGTCCCGGTAGTTTCGGTGATAACGGGTCAATTTTCGCCTATTTTCCTAAATAACTTCCAAAGCATGTATTTTAAAATTCTAAAAAAACATATTTAAGATCCTCACAATAAGCCCTTTCATTTGATATGTCAAATGATATAGATTGCGTAACTTTTTTTTTAATTTTCTAATTTGCCCCCCATTTTCAAAATTAATTTATTTACGTTACGTATCCCTGTTGCGGTCACCAATTTACATATGAATACCCAATTTCAAATCAACCGGTTCAGTAGTTTCGGAGCAAATTGGCTGTGACAGACGGACAGACAGACAGACAGACAGACACATGAGTGATCCTATAAGGGTTCCTTTTTTCCTTTTGAGGTACGGAACCCTAAAAAAAGAATCGTCCGAATCGGTTCTAAAAATGAATTCTGACTGAGATAACAAAAAAAATACAGACGAATTGAGTAAGTCCTTGTTTGACGTCGGTTAAAATTACCGTCTTTTCATCCCTAATTCGTTAAACTTTCTTTTTGAGGAGATAAAATCTTATTTATATTACTCTGTTTGTCTTCTGACTCTTCTGTGTTAGTAAATGAAAGTTATTTCTAAAGTCTGTCCGCCGAGAGTTGATAAATATTATACTAACGTCGCAAAATAGCGACTGTCGCTTAACTATCGCAAACTGTATGACAGGCGTCGCTTATCGCCACGCGCACTGAGTTTCGTTGTACGAGGCACCCAGTTGTTGTCATGCGCGGCGCCACGTCGGGCGGGTACTGACTATACGGTAAAAGATGATAGATTTTTACAAATCGATGGCAGGGTAGACTAAGCAATTGTCCGTCTCGTAATAAACGGCACCGACTCTGATTCTTCCTCCGACTCTGAGACTTCGTCATGGTCGTCGTCCGATGATATGCCAGCACTAGGGCATAGGTATACAGGCTATTCAATAATAATATTATATGAAAAAAATATAGTTTTTCCTTTTAATTTCTTATTATCATCAGTAAAAATAATTAGCGGGCCGCTATTTGTAATGAGTTAAGAAGCCCTGATTATTAACTTTTTTATCGACTCTTGGCGAACAGACTGTATACTCACTCAGGGTAAAAAAATGTTTATCCTTCCACACAGTCGGATTCGTAGAGTGAAGTATTTTTGGCATCGAAACGAAACACAAACAACACATTCATCAAACTAAGCGATCGCTATCGGTCATTTGATAACTGATATTGTTATCTAAAAGTCTGGGTCACACATATTTTGAAGGCGGACGTGCGTAAATCGGGGAAATTACTTTTTTTTTTTTTAGAGTAACTTACAAGGTTCGAAGTTACATAGTCATACATAACTTTATCTACACACATATCGTCGCTGCGCGTGCAATACCGCGGAAGAGCACTTTGTAAAAACCGCGTATCTGCGTTTTTTGCGATTTTTTAGGAACAAGAAAAAACTGAATATCTCAGTCATTTAACTACATATCATTACATATCTCAATTTTGTGCCGTGCTGCTGTTACGCGGTATTTACAAAGTGCTCTTCCGCGGTATTGCACGCGCAGCGACGATATTATAAATCCTCCATGATGGGTTCAGAAACAATATTTTCTGGCAACAAGTTATTTGTTGCAATCGTGGCTGCATATTTCCGATATCCGGCGCATTTTCACATCACACACACTCTGAGAAGACTACTTACTATTCATATTTTCAACTAAAATGTAAATTACAAACCACTTTTTCTATTCAATTAATTCTACTTTCGTTCAGCAAAACACCAACATGGCGCCGATTCGGTCCTCCGTCAAGACTTTTTTTTTAAAGTCATAGACAAACGGATGAAATCTCTATTCTCACGTCACTCGAGATCAAATATTGTGCAGTTTATATTAAAAAAACATAGTGAATTGACGTTGCGTATCAATAACTGTTTTAATATCTATGGATACTAGAATAGAGACCCACTTGAGTTTTGACAGCAGTTCCAAATTTAATCTCATTTCTTTACTAAGAACGATAAAGAAGTCATGTTATTTCTTTATCGCAGCACTGGTTTTTCCTAATTGATTGTCAAAATGGTGGTCATTTCCTACGGTTTTAGATTAACCAATGGAGGTTTTATGATATGGGTGTAGATAAAGATAGTTTGAGCCCCGGGAAATGACGTAGGCTACTTTTTTTAAGAGAACCAACCCCTAAAAGTTCGAAATAGGCTCTGGAAAATAATTAATAAGTTCGTTCGTGCTCTGCTGAGAGGCCTTAAAATGAGAGAAAATCTAAATTTTAAAAAGTCCCTAAGTAACGTGGAAATTCGTCGTATTTCGAAGACATTTCCACGCAGACAAAGTTGCGTGTAAAAGCTAGTTAACCGATATCTGAATACTTCAAACGAATTCTATTTTAAAAACATTGCATCACATTATGAAATACGGAACCCTTCATACGCTGTATGATATAATCGTACTGACATGTTTACAATAATCGTGTACACCCCAATCACAGATTCTATGCTACATGCTACCAATATCGACCTTACGCCGTACGTGTTAAGGATTATGACTATGATATACAGTGTCTGGGTGTACCTTATTTATAACCATGGTCCACACGTGGTTGAGGCTCATAACGGTCTCAAGATGTTCCATATCGATTGATTACTATCACATCCTCGTAAGTCGCTAATGTGTTTAATTGAAACTTGAGCTTTATTGTAACGTGATGTTTGGTGGCTTTTGCAACTTCAATTTTGAATAAGATACGATTTTTAAAAAGTTATAGACGATTTATGGTTATAACGATTGAGTAACCGCTGATTCCGAATTTGTCTTCTAAATATAACTTTATCGATCGATATTTCCGAAAATTTTCCTTGATTAAAATCTCTACTGTTAATAATGTAGTTAAATCTAAATAAAATCAATGAATACTACACATACGACTTTACCGATTTCATTCATCTTTTTTTAGGGTGCCGTACAAATGGAAAAAACGGAACCATTATAGGATCACTCGTGTGTCTGTCTGTCTGTCCGTCTGTCACAGCCAATTTGCTCCGAAACTACTGGACCGATTGAGTTGAAATTTGGTACACATATGTAAGTTGGTGACAACACAACGCCACACGGACGTGTAACGTAAATAAATGAATTTTAAACACGGGGGCCACTTTTGGGGGCTAATTAGAAAAATTTTAAAAATTACTGGACCCAAAATTTTGAAAAAAATTAAGAAAATAGTTCTTTACCTATAGACTACAGGAAAACTTATAAGAAGTTTATAGTAGTTAAAATAACATAGGCAATTTCATATAATCACGGAACCCCCTCCACATGAGTTTAACTCGCACTTGTCCGGTTTTTAAGTTTTCTAATACTTTGCAGAAGGTTTTTATGGAAGAAAAAATAAGAAAATTGCGCAGTAAATTGGATAATTTCTCGCGTTTAATGAATGTGAATTTACGATATATGCGGGTGAAACCGCGGTGGACAGCTAGTAGTTATTTTGAACTAACCTACAAGTTACAATTCTCATTAAAATATTATAAATGTGAAAGTGTGTCTGTCCTTCATTCACGCAAACACGGACAGCCAACGGATCGATATGTGATGTTTTGCATAAAGATAGTTTATGGGCCGGATAGTCAGTCACATATCTAGTCTAATTTGATTTAGGCGACTAATGCCGGTAAGGAAAAATCAAGACGTATAAAAATGTCGAAATGATGTTTATTGTCAAGAAATAAAAAATTCGAAAATGAAAATTGACGTAGTATAAGGCCCGTCACATACATTCGTTTTCCTGATTCGATTTCCGAATTCGTTTTCCGTATGCGGACACCCCGAACGCAAGCATTTCATATAAATAGTTCAACATGGCACACACATTCGAACAAATTCCGTTCGGAATTCCGTACGGAAAAATTACGAACGTGTGTGTCATGTAGAACTATTTATATGAAATGCTTGCGTTCGGGGTGTCCGCATACGGAAAACGAATTCGGAAATCGAATCAGGAAAACGAATGTATGTGACGGGCCTAAATACCTATGTCGAGATGTAAAAAAGACCTAATATAAAAATGACGACAGGTAGGTTTAGGTTATGTTAGTTTTGCAACCAATAAAACTTTTATTATATCAATTGAACTTTATATATTTTGTTGTTATATCATTTGATCGTTATATCAAAGGAACGTTATATCTCTTGCAATTATATCAATAGTTGGTAGAGCCAATGAAATGATATCATATACATTACACGCCCCGCTCGGTGAAAACAAAGTGTTTGTGTATTTTACGACCTGTCATTATGTGCCAGTTGCATAAAATACAATTTTACTCCAACTTCTTATTATATCCGTAAACATTACAGCTACAGTAATAATTCATTATTACGATACGCATACAAGATAACATTTGAACTTGTCCCTTACAATCAGAACTGTCAATCAAAAATCAGGCGAGTGTCATGGAGCGATCTATGTCTCAAGTTGATCAAAGTCATTAAATTATCTCAATTCCTATTCATGCAATTAACATACAACTCCTATAGGGAATGAAGAATAGGATGTCCCTAAAAATAATGTCTCAGATTTCCTCAACGCAAGACCTCTTAGAATTTGCGTTAGTAATCGTAGATCACCAAAATAATTTTAAAACTAAAAAAAAAAACTATATATTTAGGGTTCTACCGATCTTCAAAGTTTTGAAAATTTATTCATTATCATGGCAAAAGCTTGGAAATTGTCGACTTTCCGTGTCACTCAAAATCTTTGGAATAAAAAATGTGTTAAACTGTTAACAAGAGGTCTTACAAAGTGTAACCGACGCTACTCCTAGAATTGGCTTTATTAGAGACAGGTTGCATTTTCGACCGAAATTTAGTAATTTTGGACACAAAAATAAGTTTATATTCCAAGTTTTTGTAATTGATTATAATCTCTTTTTTGAAAAAAGCGGCCAAGTGCGAGTCGGACTCGTCCATGAAGGGTTTCGTGATTTATGACGTATTAAAAAAACTACTTACTAGATCTCATTCGAACCAATTTTCGGTGGAAGTTTACATGTTAATGTACATCATATATTTTTTTTAGTTTTATCATTCTCTTATTTTAGAACTTACAGGGGGGGGGGACATTTTACCGCTTTGGAAGTGTCTCTCGCGGAAACTATTCAGTTTAGAAAAAAATGATATTAGAAACATCAATATCATTATCACACGTATGGGTTCGATGAAAATTTTTTTTTTGAGGTTCAGTTCTAAGTATGGGGAACCCCAAATATTTATTGCTTTTGTTTTTTCTATATTTGTGAATACAGAATACATCTACTACCAAGTTTCAACAGCATAGTTCTTGTAGTTTCGGAAAAAGTGGCTGTGACATACGGACGGACAGACAGACAGACGGACAGACAGACAGACAGACAGACAGACAGACATGACGAATCTATAAAGGTTCCGCATTTTGCCATTTGGCTACGGAACCCTAAAAAGAGAGCCTACGAGCGCGCGGGTCAATTCATGATAGTCGCTCAAAATGAGAGACTAAATGACCGACGTGTTAAGGTGCATTTCCACTGAAGCGGAGCGGGGCGAAGATGACTCGAGCTAACCAATCAGATTGCTTAATCGTATGTCATTGAAATATTCGACATACGATAAAACAATCCGATTGGTCAGCGCTCTATTCACGCGAACGAAACCCTTTTGCTATAATTGTACTCCCCCATCGCATCCTGTTTGAGTTAAGTGACCTTATTGAGCCGTCATTAAGGCACGGCGACACTGACCTGAGCAAGATCGGCACACATTTCTAATTACACCTCAATAGGATCTGATAAGTAATGCGGCAGATTACGTCTTTCCCGGTAAAGCCGTCGGCATCTCTGGGCCTTAATCCCGTTGTGGCTATAATGGTCACGGGAACGGTTTTAAGTCTTTTTTAAGATTTTATATGTTTTTAACAGGCACAGTTACGAAATAATTAATTTATCTTGAAAGCATACTTATTCTGTAACGACCGAAATTTTAAAAACACCGCTAAAACATACAGTAGGTGATATGATAAAGTTGAGTATAGTTACAACCTTATGAACGTCAAATTGACTAACGTTTCATTCGAAATTTCAGTGTACAGATAATAATAATAATAATAAATCAGGGGACAATCTTTACACAAATCGATCTAGTCCCAAAGTAAGCTCTAAAGGCTTGTGTTATGGGTACTAGACGACGATATACGTACTTATATATAGATAAACAAATAATAAATACATAGGAAACATCCAAGACTCAGGAACAAACATTCGTGCTCATCACACAAATATTTGGCCTTACCGGGGATCGAACCCGGAACGCTAGCTTCGGAGGCAGGGTCACTCCCAACTAGGCTACCCGCGTCGTCTCGGCGTCGTCGTCGTCGTCGTCAGATGTAGTGCATAATTAGTTTCCATCGTGTTTTATCGGAAAAGTTCGTAGGTAGGTATTATCGTGCTATCTCAATTAACTTCAGCAGGCCCCCAATTCTCGGTGCATTCGAGATTATCTCACAATCGAGATTAAACGTCAGTGCATACAGTCATTTGACACAACTGTATGAATCTGACGTTTAATCTCGCAATCGACATTATCTCGAATGCATCGAGAATTGGAGCCCCGTATCCATCATACCATGCTGTAATTTTTCATTTTGCCATTTGACAATAAATAATAAAGTTTCATATGAATGAATATAAACATGTCACTCATTGTATACAATAATTAATTGACACTTCGGGTCCCGTCGTCTTCCGATTGAGGTCCGAGTTTTATTACCGATGGAAACATATTATTCACTATATCTGTACCGGGTTTGTAGTTTACTATGATAAAGATCAAAATTGCTCGACATTTTCTTCAGCCGACTGTACGTTATGTGTTTTAATTTCATTCCCATAATGTAAATCTCACAATTAGACGTGTAAAGTCCGCCATTGTCATATAATTTTGGAATGCTCTCGTCAGGCCCTTTCATTTGATACCAATAATGCAGTGGAACATTATCAAGAAACCAAATGTCTTCCAGCATCCGCCATCTTGGATTTGAGGTGGTCATACGCCGTATTTCACCCGGGAATTTTGCCTGAATCGCGTGACACCCCTTTTGTTAAAATCGGTCCAGTAGTTTTGGCTCTAAGTGATAAAAACATAACCCACCTTATTGCTTCGCCGCAGTCGGGTAAGAATAGATTGATGTTTACAGTTTCTTGTTCCGTTTTTCCCGCCAACTGCAATGCCCACGGATGCGGCGGACATAAGTGGGTCGGCAATATACGACGGAATAGAAATACGGAAGCGAACGGCTCGAGAACTGAATTCAAGTCTTTCAAGAAAACCATATTGTATGTGTGTTCAAATGACGCAATAAAGTTTGAGTTAGAAAACGTATATAGAGACTTTGTCGCGTAGAGTTCGTGTATCGCGGGCAATGTCCTAATTTCCGTGATCAAAAGTATTGTCCTGCCCCAGCGGCCCTAACATGCAAGACACAAAGATAAGTTAAACCCGTTTATCTCTCTATCTCTTTCGTCGGCACTAGTGTGAGAGAGACGCACTTAGAGATAAGACGGTGTAACTTATCCTTGTGTCAACCTTGCTAGGGCCCCAGGGCTCCAACACTCTCCATCAGCGTTTTAATAATTTTTGAGTATATATAATGAAGTTCGACGAATGATTCCGAAATGATTATCAAACTCTGGGAAGTGTTATAGTAATGAAAATTGGTAATCGTCCGACACGGTTCACAGCTAAGTAACCAGAGTTCGAAAGGATAATTATCAATGATAATTATCACGATAATAACAGATCGATAATTATCGATTGATAATGACAAAATATTTCGCTCGTGAAAGTAAACTGTATTCGAAGTATTCGAACGTGTATTTCCGCACTTGCATCTATCCGAACGCACGAAGTGTCAACGTGACAATTATAAAATGTATTTGTTTTGAAGATTATACAATGTATTTATCTACACCCATATCATAAAACCTCCATTGTTTAATCAAAAACCGTAGGAAATGACCACCATTTTGACAACCAATTAGGAAAAACCAGTGCTGCAATGTTATTTCTTTATCGTTTTTAGTAAAGAAATGAGATTAAATTTGGAACAGCTATCAAAACTCAAGTGGGTCTCTATTCTAGTATCCATAGATATTAAACAGTTATTAATACGAAACGTCAATTCAGTATGTTTTTTTAATATATACTGAACAACATTTGATCTCGAGTGACATGAGAATAGAGACTTCATTCGTTTGTCTATGATTTAAAAAAAAAATGGTCTTGACAGAGGATCGAATTGGCGCCATTATGTTGGTGTTTTGCTGAACGAAAGTAGAATTGTTGTTGAATTTAATAGAAAAAGTTGTTTGTAATATACATTTTAGTTGAAAATATGAATAGTAGTCTTCTCGGAATGTGTGTGATGTGAAAACGCGCCGGATATCGGAAATATGCAGCCACGATTGCAACAAATAACTTGTTGCCAGAAAATATTGTTTCTGAACCCATCATGGAGGATTAATAATATGTGTGTAGATAAAGTTATGTATGCAACTCTGCATAATTTGGCCTTAAAACACTCGTGCGATCTTATTATGAAACTCGCCTGTCGGCTCGTTTCATGAAAACCGCACTAGTGTTTTAAGACCTATCATTATGCAACCGTTGCATAAACTACTATTGTACTTATTTATTTTTTGTTAGAATTTGTTATGAAACAATATAACATCGGAATTTCTTATGAAACAATATAACAAATGAATTTATTATACTGGTGATAATTATCCGATAATTATCAAGAAGCGTAATTATCTTGATAACTTCGAACCCTGTAAGTAACCTAATTAAATTCAATAAATTAAACTAGTTCACATAGTACTTGGAGTGAGGTTAACTTGACAATCGTCTCCAGGTGCTGGCTGATGCGAAGAAATTGAGCTAAGTGGTGTGGAAAATATCTAGTTCATCATTACAGTTTACAAAAACTAAAAAAAAACACGCTTTTGTCAGTAACGCACTAAAAAGTACAAAAGACCCTCATCACAGAGATAATGTATTGGAGTCGTCAAAACAAACCAAATTAGCCCAAACTCGAGGGGTTTACTAGTAGTCATTGAAGAGTTCCACTATCCCATGGCTCCATGGTCAGATCAGCGCGATGGTGCCAAATTATTGTATTGTCATCCGAATTGCATACACTTGCACAGTTTCAAATCGTTATGACGATTAGAAGTAGGTTAAAATTGACTTCTAAGATTTTATGAATTTTTTTGTTAGTAGCTAATTAAAGCATGTTAATAATAAACATATTCAAATATTCGACACCATATTCGTAAGCTTGCGTTTATAATTCGACTTGGCTACGTTTATCCTGTCCGAAAACGCATTTCCTATTACGCAATGATCGTATTGCGCGCATAGGTACATGCTTAATGTCATAATTCTCGTCAAATTTCGTGGAGGGCAATGACATTGAAAATGACAATCATCAGCCAATCAGGGGCGTAGCTTATCTTATCTTATCTTATCTTAGAGGGTGGGGTCCTTGCGGATACACTTCGACCCTATGGGATCTTTTGTGTAATTACCCCTTTTTCCTAAGCACTATCCATAGCATTCTCCACCACTTCAATGAAGTGACTTGTGGAGCGCAGTGGGAGTGCCTTGAATTCCCCTGGTTCTGGATAACCATTGCCAAGTATTTTCATTCTTAGTCTGGCGAGGGCGTCGCATTCGCACATGATGTGTTTCATTGTTTCTTCCTCTTCGCCACACATTCTACAGCTTGTGTCGTCAGACAGTCCCATCTTGGCTAAGATATACTTGAACCCGAAGTGACCCGTGAATACTCCGATTATGTATCTGAGCTGTTTACGGCTGAGTTTCCAAAGTTTATTGGTCCATCTTGAGTCTACGCTCCCTGTAAAGAGCTTTGAATGCCTTAGGCCAGCCAAGGAAGCCAAGGGGCGTAGCTACCGCCGTATCAAAGTTATGGGGCCCATTTTACAAAAGAGCCTGTGGCCGGCTCTTTTGTAAAATCTTTACCCTTTATTTGGGCTCTCAGACAAATTTAGATAAAGGGCCCGTCTAAGGCAAGCCACACCACTGCAGCCTATACACGTCCCACTGATGAGCACATAGAGGGACTGGGCAGTGTGAGCAGCAGTTTCCACGCAAGCCCACTTCGTAGATGTATGTAAGTGAAAGGATGAACCCTCAGTGAATAAATTCACATAAAGTCAGTTCGCCGGGAGTTGATAAAAAGAATAAAAAATCAGGGCTTCTTAACTTTTTTACCAATGATAATAAAAAATTAAAGGGAAAAGCTATATTATTTTTCATAGTATATTATTATTGAATAGCCTGTACATGTCCCATTGCTGGCATATCATCGGACGACCATGACGAAGTCTCAGAGTCGAAGGAAGAACCAGAGGCGGTGACGTTTATTATGAAACGTTCAATTGCGCCGTCTAAAACAAGACACGAACACCCAAACGACACACTCTAAGCGTATTCCAGAACGGAATAGCAATATCAGTATTTACATCATCTTTTCCAAAAATTCGTTTCTTAATCAGTTGCAGGAGTGCCAGCAACAAGACGGAGCACATTTAGAAGACGTTATTTTTTCTAATTTCGTACAATAAATACCTAATAAAATGGCATTTGTAGTTTTGTAACTAGAATGTTTCTAAAATTGCAAAAATGTATGGCCCAGCCTATATAATAAATTATCTACACGCCAATTTTCGAAATCCGTTCAGCCGTTCCCGTTGAGGCGTGATTGAATAACAAACGCACAAACATACTTTCGCAGGATCTGAAGGGGAATAAAAACTCCATGAAATATGAATTTTCTACAACAGACTAGAACAAACGATATAAATGAAAACTGCCAACTTTTCTCACCATTTATCAGTTTGAAACAATCGCAAACCGCCTGGATCCTAGCAAACGGAACTCAACACAACGAAACAACTTTATTTGCAACTATGACCGTGTCAAAACAAGCTTTGTTAATATAAAAACAAAGTAACACAACGAACCTTATAGCTGAACTAACAAGGTACAAAATCACGTGTAAGGCTCAAATCGATACAGCCCGTTCTTCCCGGACCCTGCAAAATGTTTTGTTTCTAGTTGTTTCTGAAGTTCGTTAGCTATGAACAGCTGGAGAATGCCAGAATTGTGAACGGGCGAGACTCCTCGTCGAACCTTTCATTTGGACGTAAAGTTGGTTCGCCGAGAGTTGGTAAAGAATATGAAATCGTTTTGAAATAGCGACTGTCCCTTAACTATCGCAAACTGTATGACGGTCGTCGCTTATCGCCGAGCGCACTGAGTTTCGTGGTACAAGGCACGCAGTTGTTGTCATCGCGGCACCGCGCCGGGCGGGCCGGTACTATACGGTAAAATTAGATGATAGATTTTTACAAATTGATGGCAGAGTAGACGAAGCAATTGAAGGTTTCATAATAAACTTCACCTTCTCTGATTCTTCCCCCGACTCTGAGACTTCGTCATGGTCGTCATCCGATGATATGCCAACATATACAGGCTATTCAATAATAATATTTTATGAAAATAAATATAGATTTACCCTTTACTTTTTTATTATCATCGGTAAAAATAATTAATAGCGGACCGCTCTGCCGCCCTGATTTTTTTTTTCATCAACTCTTGGCGAACAGACTTTAGGAGAACATAAAACTTACTGGCAATTCGTCTAAGCATGCATGCAACCTTTAGATACCTTTTCCTTGGGCCAAATGTGTGACTGCTGCATCAGGCGGGCCGCAAAACGCTATGTTACAAATAACAGGACACTTATGTGCAATCATTTAACCGGACAGGTGCGAGTTAAACTCGGGTACCTAGAGAGTGTTCCGTATATGATGTCTGAAATTTCCTTATGATACTTTAAATACCATAAACTTCTTATAGGTTTTCTAGTAATCTATGGGGTAAAGAACTATATTCTGTACTGTTTTCAATATTTTAGACCCAGTAGTTTCGGAAATAAGTCCATTTTCAATTTTCACCTATTTTCCTAAATAACTTCAAAACTATTTACCTTAAAATTATTTAAAAAAAATTAAGATTCTCACAATGAGCCCTTTCATTTGATATATCACACGATTTAGTTTGCTAAACTTTTTCTTTTAATTTACCCCCCGTTTCGAAACAAATTGGCTGTGACAGATGGACAGATAGACAGATAGACGCACAAGTGAGGATCCGTTTTTTCCTTTTGAGTTACGGAACCCTAAAAACGAACCAATCACAGCGCTCTTAAAACCCCGCGCGCCCCGCAAGTTTGGCAGCTTTATTTGCTAGTAAAAGTGAGGCTAAGCGGTGTCTTTAGGATATTTGGTATGTGCATATGCAACTTTCCAAAAAACACAGGAACAGCAAATGCGTGTCAGGCGCGAAGCGTTTCGAACGCATGCACGCGCGATTTGTAAAACAATAAAACAATTGAACAAGGCACACCAAAAAGTAGCGCGGGCCGCTGGTGCCGCAGACAACTCGGGCAGCGCAGCGCGGCGAGTCGCGTGCGCGAAGTGGCTGCGACGCGTGCGCGGGGCACGCGAAGTTGTACTAAATATGGCCGCTTTGTTTAGCGGCACACCGAGGCGGGGCGAACAGTGTGGCGTCGGCGTGAACGCGGCTGCGAGGCGTGACCAACGCGGGCCCGCGTTCGAAACGCTTTGAAGCTGCCGCCGCCCGCGGTGTGCCCGGCTACGGTCGCTCACGCCACGCGACGCGACGCACCTCTCACGCGTTTGGTTTGCCAGAGCCTTAAACGAATTTCACGCAAACGAAATTGGGATAAAAGCTAGCAAGCAAATGAATAATGAATAAAAATGTGTGATTCATTTATCGCGTTCCTAGGGAAATTAGAGCTTTTCCAACACGAAAAGTAGCCCATGTCAGTGTCACTCAGTACTCCAGCCCTCCAAAATATCGCTGTAATTGAAATCACAGTGATCCGTTGCCACAGACCAAATATCTTAAGAGGACTGTGAACCAACCAAATCAGCCTTTTCATACAAAATGCGATAACGATTTTCACCCCTTAAATGTTAACCGATTTTGACCAATTTTTGATAGGTTATCAGTTACAACAAAATCTAGGTATAACATCACGCCCACAGTAAAAAAATGACTAATTTATATTTTAAGCGTAGTGTGTGTTTACTTATATAATTCATCCGTTTTGATTTTCCCCATACAAAAAACCGCACAGTGCTTCTCGTTCACTCCGGTGCAAACAGACAGAGACCGATTACTCAAGGTCATTGGCTCGTGTCAGCGTCTTACCGAAATTAAAAATTTGATAAACGGTGCCCAGCTATGGCCATTACTAACTTTCGACGTAAAAGCCAAAGACAGAAAAACACACTATACACAATTTATAACTCGGAATAACACAAGTGCTGCTTTTATCCCGATATTATATAATTATAAAAGTGATACAATTAACTAGGACTCCCTAGCTATCTCCAAATTCTAACTACTCCGAAAGCTAGCATACCCTTGAGCAATTTGCTTTGAATAAGACAAGGTCGTCTCTCTCAGAGGGCGCTGAACCTATACCTAGACGGAGCCCTTGCGCCGAACTTAGGGCCTTTACACACGAACTTTTCACGGGCATTCGACGCGAGTTTTGTGTCGCTACCTCCAGCGGCGAACACTCTACTCCGTTGTTCCAGAGGAAGAGAACTGTACCATTACCATGACTTTTTACAAATAATACGATTAACCTTTTGAACGCCACAATTTTCGCGCCGGTGACGCCACGGCATGCAGTTCTCAATACAATTTGTCGGCTACAGCCGTCACTCGGCGTCCGGCGTACGCCTTCTCGCATACAGCCGTGGCGTTCAAAAGGTTAAATATTAAAACTGCCTATATACATATATAAAAGAAGCTGGCTGACTGACATGTGCGCCATCTATCGTCACTAAACTTAACTATTTTGATGTGAGTATGCGATTAGAACTCTAGGTCTTTTTACTCTATAGCCAAACTAAACATTCATGCGTCCAAGACTGCTAGTCCTCGGGCTGTCTCTTTTTAGGGTTCCGTACCCAAATAATAAAAACGGGACCCTATTACTAAGGCTCCGCTGTCCGTCTGTCCGTCCGTCCGTCTGTCACCAGGCTGTATCTCATGAACCGTGATAGTTAGACAGTTGAAATTTTCACAAATGATGTATTTCTGTTGCCGCTATAACAACAAATACTAAAAACCAGAATAAAATAAATATTTAAGGGGGCTCCCATACAATAAACGTGATTTTTTTGCCGTTATTATAGATAATGGTACGGAACACCTCATGCGCGAGTCCGACTCGTTATTTTAATAGTGTAAAAGAAACATACAAAACGCGCGCGGGAATGTCACCGTGTGTAATGGCCCTTAGATTGTTTACAATTCTGTTCTGTAATGTGATATTTTTCCAGCTAAATATTATCGGTACAAAGCATGCGATATTGTTCGTTCAATTTTATTAAGTTAGACTAACGTCGACTTACATTAGTAATAAAGCCTTAAAGCATTTTGTGGAGGGCAGAAATAAGGTTTAGGTTAAAGAAAACATTTTAAGAGTACTATGAACCAACGGCAAAAATCACCCTTTTCATACAAAAGGCGATAACGACTTCCACCCCTTAAATGTTAACCGATTTCGACCAATTTTCGATAGGTTCTCAGTCAGAACAAAATCTAGGTCTATAATGTGGAAACGAGTTGAGTGCGTGCGAGGGCATTTTGCTTATATATCTTGCTGCACTCAAATTGCAAGTAACTAAACGTTTTATATTTTAGAAAATAAATAAGTAAGATGTTTTGATTATAATTTAAAAGTGCGTTTACGCGTACCAAAGATATCAGTTTAATCTTCTCGTTGCGTTGGCCTTCCTTTGCTAAGTGAAACGGGCGACAGACAGCTCCTAAATCAAATCCTTATATAAATAGGTAAAGGGCGGTCTGCACCCTTTTACAGGAATAGAGGTTACAGCACTAGGTATACTTTAGTTAACTTGAAATGGTCGTGTATTCTACGCATTAAACATGTAATTGTGCCTAATAACGGATCTTATATGGTATCTAAGTCCTAAGTAAATACCTCTTCTACTCTCCTTTTTTTTACTTTTTAGTGTTCCATACCTCAAAAGGACAAAATGGAACCCTTATAGGATCACTCGTGTGTCTATCTGTCTGTCCGTCTGTCACAGCCAATTTTCTCCGAAACTACTCGACCGATTGAGTTAAAATTTGGTACACATATGTAAGTCGGTGACCGCAACAAGGAGGCATAACGAAAACAAATGATTTTTAAACAGGGGAGCCACTTTTGGGGGGCTAATTGGAAAAAAAAAATGTTATGCAAACTAAGGCGTGTGACATATCAATTGAAAGGGCTTGCCATGAGGATCTTAGATATATTTTTCTGTAATTTTAAGATGAATGGTTTTGAAGTTATTTAGGAAAATAGGCGAAACCTTACCATTCCCCCCTTATCTCCGAAACTACTGGGCCTAAAATTTTGAAAAAAATATACAGAAAATAGTTCTTTACCTAACATTACAGGAAAACCTATAAGAATCTCTATGGTTTTTAAGGTAATATATGAAATTTTAGATAATCGTGTACGCAACGGAGGCCTCTCCACGCGAGTCTAACTCGCACTTGTCCTGTTTTTTAGTTTCTTTAGACCTAGCTTTCTCAAAGTGGTACACGAACCCCTAGGTTCGCCAGCGGGTAGACGGTTCGCGACAAGATTTACGCTATGGCGCGCTTGAGTCAGCCGTAGCGTATCTTAAATCCATACAAACATCAACAACCACACATTGATCGTGGTAAACACACTCGAGCTTAGGTGGAAAATGCTCCTACTGGTACATTTCCACGGTCTGCTCCATAGCAAAGTGAATCGTCGGGCGCGGATAGGATTGCTGGCGCCGGCGCCGCGGCTGTGCGTGGCGGGCGCGGGCGGCGCGCTGCCGTCGCGGCGGCGCCGGCGCCTGCTCGCGTGTCCCGCGACTTGCACCCGGGGCGCAGCGCATGCCCCCACGGCCCGGGCACTCTCACTCCTCAATGAGTTACAGCTTGAAATCCCCCCAGTTGACGTATTCGCTGACGCAATTTCGTTGTATGTTAAAAGTGTAACGTCTTTTTTAATTTTGTATCTATAACAAACCTCTTTGTGTTTTCTCTTGTTGTTGTACTTTTCTGCAATTTTAATTTGTAACATTTTCAATATATTATGTAATTCTTGGAATCATTCATTGTTTGTTTGTTTTAATTTAATACCGCAAAATATGTTTGCGTAGCATGCAAGTGTTTTGTTTTCCATGACTGTGAGCTTGTGTGTTTTAAAATAAATAAACAAAATTAACAACTTATTGTTTTTAATTGTGAATTTATTTAAAATACCTTCTTTTCTGCAATAACAACTTTTTTCGTGGTTCGCTTGCTGATGTCTGGGTAATTTAATAGAGGTAGGTACGTGGGCTTATAAGTATGAGAAACCCTGGTTTAGACTACAGCACACCCAAAAAATACATCCGCATATAAACATAACCAATGACTATAGACGCATGCGCACTGTCGTAGGTATCAATGTTATCATTACTGATGACGTCACGCGATATTGTATGCCTTTTGACGTCTATGCTAATTTCACATCCAGACTTCGAGGCAGCGTGGCCGAGCGGTCTAAGGCGCTGGTTTTAGGCACCAGTCCGAAAGGGCGTGGGTTCGAATCCCACCGCTGTCAAAAACCTTTTTAGCATTTTTTTTAGGAGCTTTGCATAAAACCAACTACAAACAGACCATAACATCTTTTCCGCACTGCCTAAACTTTGCAAAATATTTTGCTACGATATGATAGCTCTTGCTTAGTTGACAGCAAAGACGACCACATCGTTAAAACCTGGTCAAGTGCGAGTCTGACCCGCATGCCGAGGGTTCCGTACATACCTATAACAAACAGACTAACTTTTACGTACGGAACCCTAAAAATGAAAATCTAGTTTCTAATTACTAGATAATAATTCCAAACCCACTTATGAAATAAAACAAGGAATTACTTTGACAAGCTCCTAACTATATGCAACCGTCCTCGAGGGGGACGTTTGCGTATTCCGTTTTATTTCGTTTCCTCGAAAACCAATAGATTCCTATTTGGAAGGATATTTATATTTGACACATCTTCAGTAAAATTTAAAATATATTTAAACATTTTATTCCTGCGATATATGGGGGCACGCAAGTTCTATATAACTATTCCAAATTTCAAGTTCATAACATTATTAGTTGCTGAGATAAACAGCTGTGACATCCTACAGACAGACAGCCAATGAAGTCTCACAAGGGTTCCTTTTCTTACCTTTTAGGTACAGAACCTTTAAAAAACCATACGCGACACCGCTTAGGCAATGTCGAATAGGATAGTCCCTACCCAGGAACTATGCGACATTGGTCTAAGTGATACAGAAACTATTTACCAGAGGCGAAGCGTGAGGGTAAGCCGGTGTTTCATTTCTCATGCTAAACATTATTTTATTACTCATTAAATTATGCATTTACATAAAAAAATATGTAATATGCATTTTTTATGTTAATACAAGAAGTAATTAATAATAATAATAATGTTTGAGTTAAGAAATGATGCACCGGCTTACCCTCACGTTTCGCCTGTGCTATTTACTGTGATAATAAAATGTCGCTTACGTCAATCAGCTTTATATCTACACATGTGATTTTACAAAGAAATGCACTAGCAACCCAGGAAGTCCAAATATCTATGCAAAAATAACCACCTAAGTTAGGTACAGACAATGAATATAGACAGCACTATTGAAATCATTAGCTGATTATTATTCTTGACGAAGATACTTTAGAAAATTTGTATTGGGAAGTTCAGATTTGAGCAAGATGCATTTGAGAAAGTAAACCGAGGCTGTACTCACGCCAGACTACTTCATACTACTCAAACACAAATATGAAGGGAAAAAAACCTGCCCTCAATACAAATGAGTCAATCAAATAAATTTTTCCTAACATCAATACTTTTGGTATTAACCGCCACAGTAGTGAGTAGGTAAGGAAATTAAAATCATCAGAGCTGGCTTCCACTATCGGGTGTCAGATCTGACAAAAAAACGGGTGTTCTGGTGGCAATACAATTTATATGAGGCTCTTCAGATTTACCTGACGCCAATGAATGTGAACAGCAGCGGCGTAGCGTGCCTTGGAGGGGCCCTGTATCAAAATTAGTTTGGGGGGCCCAAATGAAGGGTAAAGATTTCTTACAAAAGTCCTCTGTAGCCCGGGGGCCCCATATCATTGATACGGCTGATACGGCGGTAGCTACGCCCCTGGTGAACAGCCTCATATAAATTGTATTACCACCAGGACACACAATTTTTTTGTCCGATCCGACACCCGTCAAGTGGGAACCAGCTGTCACATTGGTGTGACAGAGCAGTGTGTAGGGAAAGACTATTTAGTATTCTTATCAAGATGGAAATATTATTATATTTATCCTCTCGTACATCACTAAAGGAAGTTGCAAAAACGAAGAAAAATCATGCTAATATTATAAATACGAAAATTTGTGAGTGTGTGCATGTGTGTATGAGTAAATATGTTTGTTACTCCTTCACGCTTCAACGGCTGGACCGATTTGGATGAAATTTGCAATGGAGATAGCTTATACCCTGGAATAACACATATACTACTTTTTATCGCGGAAAATTTTAAAGTTCCAAAGGGAAATACTATAAACAAATTCTACGGGAATTGAAGTCAGACAGGGAATACTGTCTCGTTGCGCTTAATCCTTAAACCAGCGTTAGATTTTCATCGACGTATCTGCGTCGCCACTTATATAAGTGACACAAACAAAATGTTTTTGTCTTGATGTTAGACTGCGGCGAAATGAGCTGGATATCTTGTGTCTTATAATTCTGACAACGACAAAATAATAAATAATATGAAAGAAGATCTGTGCCTGTAGTGGGCCGTATACCTAAAGGCTGATGATTAACCACTATATTATCTTCCAGGACAGATGTCCTGACAAGGAACAAGTTATAATTATAATAAACTCAATTAACTCAGCTAACTTAATTAACTGTGTAAACAATACCATTAATCTTAATAGCTCATTATGTATGTTTCTCACAATTAACTTGAACATTAAATAAGCATTTAGATGTGTGAGATTCACACACTTTCAGTTTTGGTTTCGAGTTATGTAAAAAATGGCAAAGAAATGGCATGTGAATTTTCCATTTACCATTATTAGCCTATCGGGCGGATGATTTGCAGGATCTTTTTACACCCCTCCGTTTCTATATACATTATAAGAACTGATAAAATATGTTATTTAAAGAGCTCAGTTTAAATCAAATAAACCCGTCCTATCCGATAGACCCACTAGTTCGCCGGAGAATCGGACCTACACCGTCATTTGTCGCTGACGTACAGGTAGCTCAAGTGGGATAGGCCAGATTAATTGAAATTAATTGAAATTAATTAAAATAACTGGTGTTTTTCTAATCCATACTTTATGATGACTTGATGGGCCCACAAATTGCCCACCCTATAGCGATGTATGGTTATTAGCATTGTCATACCTTTGCTCAGGGTCACATTTAGGCATAGGCTTTATAGTGGAGCCTAGAGGCCCTTAGAAGGGGGCCAGCATCAAAAGGGGCCTGCACCACAACAACATCCAGAAACACAATCTGCTAGCAACAGTAATTACTAACTACCAGTATTTTGATGGATTGAGTGTAAAATATACGATCTTGCAAAGCCAGGGTGAGTTGCAATTATATTTTCTTTGATAAGGGAGGAAGGAATTTCAGTTTGGTTACGCCATGACACCCTTTTATAATACAATTCTTACCGGCTCTTCTCAGTAGAGGAATTTTTTTCGAACTGGTAGTAGATTCATTCCTTGACCTTCATAAGAGATTGTAAAAGCCTAAATTGAATAAAGACAGTTTGACTTTAAATTGGTGTGTTCTAGTAGCAAAAAGATGAGAAATTATAGAAAGTTTCTTTTGCATAGTGTTAATTTACATTGGAAGATTATTTTATAAAATCAAACTGATTTTATAAAATAAAATCAAAGTGGATGAATAGCATAACTTCATAAATGAGGTATCCATTATAATCAAATTTGAATTTAAAAAAATGTTATCTGTAACGCTTTATTCTGGGATATCAAGTATGTCCAACAACTAGAGCTGTATTAAGGTGTTTGAATAACAAGCCGCCTACATTTGTGAGCGTCAAGTTGGCGTACCCTTCGAAGATATCCAGGATCTGAAGATTCCAAAAAATAGTGCCTAAATAGTACCCAATTAGTACCGAGTTAGAAAAATTAGTACCTTTGTAATTTCGGAGATATGAGCCTTGTTTAACGGGTACTCTAACTTGACGTCAAGCTGGCGTACCCGTTTTGGATCTCGAGAACGGTGCTGTTCCCAAATATGCTCTATATCCCAAAAAATAGTGCACAAATAGTACCCCTGGCTCCCGAAGTCTCAACTTCGTAGCTCTTATAGAAACTGAGATATTTCATACCAAACACGGGTAAAATATTTTGCACCGTCAAGCTGGCGTACCCGACTGAGATCACACAGAAAGCCATTGAATTCCTAAGCCAGCTATATACCAAAAAATAGTGCCTGAAATAGTACCCCTTTTACGACAAAAGCATAACAGAAAAGCTAAGTGGAATATTGAATAAATAATGGATGAATATTCTTCATTGTCATAGTACTGTCACATACAAAAGAATTATTTTATATATATTTATTATTTGTTCTTTCAATCTTTTAAGCAGAATATAAGTGAAAGTTTTAATTTACTTAATATTCATTGCAATAGCCAGATGGGTTGGCATAACGCAGATTATAGCAAACTAGGTTTTATCCTTTTGCGGTACCTTAGTATTAGGAGTTTTTCGATCCTATAGCTACATCTTCGTATATTTACTCAGCACGTTAAACATGGTTAAAACATAACAGTAACGGCATCTGTTTACTTAAGTTTTCAGTATAATCGTTTAGTAACCGTTATAAAGTTCCTCTCTGTTTGCGTCTGTACCAAAATTAGTTTGTATGTAGAAGTTGGCATTCATTTTTTTCAATGTTCCACTTAGCTTTTCTTTTATGTTTTTGTCGTAAAAGGGGTACTATTTCAGGCACTATTTTTTGGTATATAGCTGGCTTAGAAATTCAATGGCTTTCTGTGTGATCTCGGTCGGGTACGCCAGCTTGACGGTGCAAAATATTTTACCCGTGTTTGGTATGAAATATCTCAGTTTCTATAAGAGCTACGAAGTTGAGACTTCGAGAGCCAGGGGTACTATTTGTGCACTATTTTTTGGGATATAGAGCATATTTGGGAACAGCACCGTTCTCGAGATCCAAAACGGGTACGCCAGCTTGACGCCAAGTTAGCGTACCCGTTAAACAAGGCTCGTATCTCCGAAATTACAAAGGTACTATTTTTTCTAACTCGGTACTAATTGGGTACTATTTAGCCACAATTTTTTGGAATCATCAGATCCTGGATATCTTCGAAGGGTACGTCAACTTGACGCTCACCTACATTTGACTTATATAATACTTCCATTATAAGACCCTCTATGCATTTTTAACTTTTGTAACCATGAATGGCATGAAAAATCATGTACCTACAAGATAAGATTTTATCTCTGAAAATCATATAAATAAAGTCTTAATGTTTATTTATTTTTTAGGCAAACTAACTAAATGTGAACATTATACTTAACAAAATTATTAAGTATTGCATCAATGCATTGGTGTTTAGAAGTTACCATGCAACCCTGACCAAATTATACGAGAACATATCAAGTGCATCCTACTAATTAGAGATAATGAGACGCGGCAAGACACTGCGAGATATAAACACTTTTCATATAAACAAAGATAAAACAAAACATTGATATGAGTCATTCTACACGACATATTCTAAGCAGATGTATGAAAGTATAACAGAAATTAGTGTTCAATGACATTAATTAAAAAAAACTTTACGAATACAAAACGAACTTACTTTTTTTCAGATCCTGAAGCTGAAGTCAGGCGATGGAATAGTCTCTTAAAATAACTCTGACACCACATAAATAAGGTAGCAATCAAACGAAAAGAAGTCACATCACTTCACACCCACGATTACGGCTTTTCACGTCCATTTTGTGGGTTAATATCAATTAATTATTTACATTTAGGATCACATGTTAGAACACTAATGGCTTTAATGTATGAAATGAAAACTGCGTTGATATTATATTATGGACACGTAAATATGTTCATTATCAGTTAAAATATCTGAGGCACAATACACTCACTCGCGGCGGCAACAGTTTATAGACACACACAGGATTAGTTCAAAGGAATACGAAGATAAAATAAATGAAACAAGCCGAGCAATAGACGAGTATATAAGTAGTCATACAACACAACAGACAACCGCAACTTGACTTGGCTGAAGCACAGATTAAACACGACACAACCGACTAGGAAGCGATGGAAGCCGTGGTGACAGCTATATATCGCCAGTTCTACTGTAAGCGTTCTACCAAATAGGAAAGGTAAGCTCAATAAATAAATTAAAAGTAACCAAGAATAGTTACAAAAAACATAACTGGAAATGTATTGTATTTTTTTATTTATTCAAACGTTAACGAATGTTTTCCAACAAAGTACAATTACTAATATTACTACGAAAAGTTGGATTTTTAGAAAAGGCAACCTGGATTAATAACTATTTCAGTTATAATTCAATAATTCATTGTTTTCTTGCAATTTAATTGGCTACAATTAAATTGCAAGAAAACAATGAATTATTCATTCCTTTCATTCATTGTTTTTTTTTAAACACATCATATCTTACTATATATATTTCTTACAATTCCTGTTTATTGTCGACTTAATTTAGCTACTCAACACTAGATAGCACTGTAATTAATATTTGTTGTTATAACTAATCCTACTTCCTACTAATATTATAAATGCGTAATTTTGTGTGTGTGTGTATGTTAGACCATTCAACTCCGTAATGGCTGAACGGATTTTCATGAAACTTTGTATACTGTTTCTTTAGGTTCTGGACTACGACATAAGTTTAATTTTACTACTATTAATGAATTTTCCAGGCAGACGAAGTCGCAGACCGAAGCTGGTATAGAAGGAAAATATGAAAATAGGCCCTCATATTTATTCTATTTTTATATCTCAAAGATTTTGAAAGTTAAATTCATAATTCTTTTTCAATTCAAACTTTAAATTTTAAGATGTAGTGGCTCATAAAAATATTAAGTTTACTTAGAACTTTATCGTTGCAATCAAAAAGATTGCTAAATTGTGGCTCCATTAAAACAATCATGACAAATTTGAATATTGTTGCATACATTAAAATACAGACAGGTGTAAACAAAAAGTATTTCACCTATTAAATCTTATATCTGTGCAATATCCGTCTGCAAACCAGTACATTGTGCAATGTTTTCGTTTTTATTTTCATGTCAATGAAACATGCCAGAGGTGCTGCCAATGTGTTGCCAGTCTAGGGAGGATGGGGAATGGGGATGGTGGGGATGAGGGAATAGGCCTCCAGATCTCGTCACTCACCGTACGAAACGCAATAGCAAGCTATTACTTTACTCCGATATTCTGTGAGTGTGGTACTACCCCGGTCGAGCCAGTCCATTCAAACAGTAATCGTCTACTGAGGATTACTGTTTGGCTATACCACTACCAAACCAAGATATGGTGAGTGAATAATTTGTAGTTACCACATTTTATTAGTGATAGGCTGGTGAATTGTATGTTTCGTTGTCACTACCACATGTCAGTAAAAAGTTCTGAAACAATAAGTTATTTATTTATTTATTTTATTTTATTTTATTTAGATTAACAAAAAAATGCAACATTACAGGTAGATAAACCTAAGTCATTACAATTTTTTACAGCTAACATATATGGGAATTTAATACAGGCATAAATTTATAACAATTACTTATAGTTATAATTTACTACATTCAAATTAGGTTTAAATGAAAAATTCATAATTAGATTAATTTAAAACAATATATTACTTAACGCTAAGACTTTCACACAACTTCATACATTCTCGTTCAATTACCGGCCATCCATCCGCAAACAAGTCGCAGGAAAGCTGCACCGTGCCGGCTCCATTAAGCGCATGCAGCGCGCGGCACACGGGAGAGTTACGACGCGATACCGTGCGCGACGCAGGGACGGCGAACAAGCGCACGGTCTCGTTACGGAACCGCGCGCGTCGCTCTGGGACAGACAGGCGACAAATTTCGCCATGTAGAGTCGGGCAGTCGAGCCTGCCGCAAGAGTCGAGCAGAACAGAACAAGAACAGAAGATCCAGGTCTGTAGAAAAACTAGTTATAGTTTATAGTACATCTGTGTAATATATAATGTAACCTTTCTTAACATATAAATAAATAAATAAATATTAAATAAACAATCATAGTAGCCTTATAGAAAAAGTTAATAAGGTGCCTTCCTATTGTAAAATCATTGCTGTTAACTTAGTTCTCACATTTGTGGATAATAGGTACTTAATTTTTGACAAGTACACAAGGTTTTGGCAACATTTAACCTTTTTATTGAGGAGCTTACGGCGTTGTACTTTCCTAGATCAAGACAATAACACATTAAAACAACTTATGTTATTACAAAGTAATTTTATTCAGACTTAGGCTTATATTTACACATACTCCATTTGCAAACACTAACACACATTTCGAGGTTATGTCTATCTGGTGGAAACTGTCGCTTCTTTCCTCGCAGCGTCCTGCAAAAGCTGGGTGTCCACTTCATCAGCTGGGAGCTGCACGTATCGGACTACGGAGCCACGGATAAAGCAATTCTTCACTGACAACATATGGGGATATTTGTCTGGATCGATGACGCTTATATCCGATAACTTAATATTCAAGTATTGATCCACAGAATGCAAGGTTCCGCATATGCTCAAGTCATTTTTCAGCTCGACAACAACATCCTTTCCGACGAGGGATTTGAAGAATGAGTAAAATAGCATTTTTGCTTATAAAGAAAAGGCGGCACGGGAAACAAACAATTCTCATAAAAGTGACAGTGACAGTCACTTATATTTTACCGTTTGTTATTTCGGACAGGCTAAGGTCATGGACCATTCTGCCTCATTTCCAGTATGAGTGAGAGATAAAAAAGTAAGTCGTTTTCTTTTAATTTAATGCTAGGCCGGTTAACCGCAGGCAGATTTTACCCGCATGATTTTTTATTCAAAGAAATCAAACTCCGGGTGCCAAACACCGATGGGTATCAACGACAACTCACTGTACATCCAAAGAAGGCGCACAAAGTCTCCCTCTTTAAAGGCATTTCAATAAATAACTACCACCAAGACATGACACCAGACTCCTATGCATGTTTAGTATTGGGTGTTTTATTCTAAGTAGGGGTGCTCAATATAAAACCGCCCGGGGTGCCAATCTACCCTACGCCGCCACTGTCTCATTCGCTCACTTTTTGTTTCTTTACTATGAAGTGGAATGTGTAGGTAAACCACCAAATCCGCACGAATAATCCTGATGAAAGACCCGAGCAGTCCCAAGCGTAGCCAGGGCGGCCTTTGGAGGTGGGGAGCAGGGCAACCCAGCCCAAGGCCTCGCTTTTGCAGGGGCCTCACGCGCTCGCGCAACAACCTAAGTAGAAAAATATTAGGTACTAAATAGTACTAATGTTGATTTGAATTTCGCGCCTTACGCCGCGCATTATAAAACTCCCATCACACCACTCGCGCTCTCCTGCGTGGTAGCTATCGCGCTGATATCTGTAAAGATCTGCCCGCCCGGAGCCTCGCAATGGCTGCGGCCACCTCTGCATGTAGGCGTTTACGCAGTGTTTTCTTTTTTCATTTCCTTTCATAATAAAATAATTTAAATCTAATTTTGATTTGCATGCACCCATTTAGAATTTGAGGTAGATTTGGTCCCGTTTGGCAAACTGACGGGGTGTGAAATAAAACAAACACAAGAGGGGTAATGTAATGATATAATTCAATACATTTCACATCGAAAAATGGAGATATGACATGCCCATAGTTCATTACCATATATTTATTACCTACCTAAACTAAACAATAATAACAATCTAAAATAAATGCTGTGACCGCTATTCCGCTGTCTCTTGGAGTACTAGCAATATATCATCACTATATTCAATAACTAAGCCAAATGCCAACAGACCAACAGACAGACAAATATCTTAAAATCAATCTACCAAACTCATCTTTGCTACAAGCACGTAAAGTTATATTTATATCAACCATTTTTGAAGTACGAGACTTCGCAAAATGGTGAAGATACAGATAGTAAAAAAGCACAGAGAAAAGGGTTCGTAAATGTGTTATCTGCGAGTGAGTACTTACAAAAAAAAACAGTACAAAGTTATAAACAGTCTGCCTGTCGGAATGGAAGTCACTTTGCCACTGAACAAGAATTAATGATTTGAACCCGACTTACTAAACAAACGACACATTCTGAATCAACATACTTAACTCGTTTAAAGTGGATTCATGCTTACTTGTCTTATTTGGTAAACAAGTTCCTAACCTCAAAACGCACCTTTTTTTGGCTAAAACAGCTATTTCTTCGTAAATAAAGAACCGGAGATAATATTTTAGACATCACTTTGCCAATTTTTCACCTAGGATAAATACTTGGGATAAAATAACTGTTTCACCCAAAAAAGCCTACTTACATTTTGAGGTTAGAAACTTGTTTACCAAATAAGACATGTATGGATGAATTCACTTTACATACCATCGCAAATACGCAATTAGCCTCTAAGATTCATAACCCTTTTATCATTGCCGTAGTCGGGAAAAAAGGGATTTTAAAAAAGTGAGTATTTTGTAGGTACATTCTGGTGGCAAAGTAGGAGATACCACAATATCCCAACACTTTCAGGGTTACCTAAACTGCTAATCAGAGTAATTATTTGGAGAAAAATCGAGTCCTAATGTGTTCGCTAAATTTAAAAGTCGCTAACTTAAAATAAGTAACGTCAAATTCGATTTTGTGTAGCACCAAGCTGTCAAAATCGAGTTTGAGGTTTCATAATTAAAGTTTAACGACTTTTAAAAGCGAACAAATTGACCGAAAAGCCATCTATAAAGTGAAAGTATTTTTTTTAAATATTGTGACAATAGGCTAGTTCCTGAAAAAAACACCTATTTATTCCATCATTTACATTATAAAAAACTATTGAAAACGTATTTTTTCTTTTGTCGATTAAACGATAAATGATGAAGATATAGTGCGTTGAAGTTCCGCGTGACGTGACGACTGCACACTTTTTACCATTAAGTGACGTCATGAGCCCCCACTCCCGAACTTTGATGCGTGTTATCTTTGTCAATTTTGATTGATTTGATAAAGCAAAAAATACGTGTTCAATATTTTTTGATAATCTAACCGACAGACTAATTAGTTTTTTTTTGTTACCCGGGAAACATCCCTATTAGGTACTGAATGCAAACATACTAAAAAAGCGGGTTTAATGTAAACAAGCGACCCAAGCATCTGTGAAGTGACAGTAAACTTAATGTCCAAAATCGACAGTCGAAAAGTAAAATATTTTATAAAAATAACCACTTAACAATAAAACCACTAATGGACTTAAAGCTATTCAGGAAATTGCCAGATATAAATATACTTACAACTAAATAAAACTAAAGGTACGGAATCACCGACTTATATCACCTCTATTCGACATATATCATATCACTATGTCTTTATTTAACTTTGCGAAGTTTACATTTCGTTACCATAGTGACGGTCGGTTTTTATATTACTTAGATATCAATGTCGAATAGAGTCCAGACCATATATCCTAAAAACAACGCTTAGGCTAACGTTTACAAATAAAGCTGCCGAACCTATACCCGCCGCTTATAGTTTTTTATACTAAGATTGGCAATGCGGAGTTTACAGGATATATGGTATTAACAACCCGACATACAGACACTGTTTATTACACGGAGAAAGCTCTCAGTGTGCGGTCGGTGATATATATCATGATATTTTAAAATAAATGGATGGTGTCTATTATTCAATTTGAATAGGCAAGACATAATCCAAATAAGTCTAACTAAAAAGATAAAAGAAACTCCAAATAATAGTATTAATTTAGGGAATGTGTGATAATAATATATTTGATATATACCTATCAGATTTTGAAATACACGACGTCGGCGCACATTATAATTCAAACGAAAAATTTAAATTAGGCGGTCATAACAAACTCCATGTATGTTCAGCAAAAAAAAATAGTAAAGCAAATAAACGAGTTTTAGTGTTACACCATTTACATACATACATACATAGCATCACGCCCGAAATCCCTAATGGGGTGGGCAGAGCCACAACACTACTTGTGGCCACGTTCGATTAATTAGTCCTAAGATGGTATGATGAACCGTACGGTGACAGGTGATCAGCCCATCGCCCATACAGCTAGTCCACCATGTTGGAGAGGACCCGTCCCTTAACTTCTTAACTTGCCATAGTAATTAATTTCTCCATACAAATGGTGCAACACTAAAACTCGTTTATTTGCTTAACTATATTTTTTTGCTGAACATACATGGAGTTTATTTTGACCGCCTAATCTAGATTTTTCATTTGGATTATATGTGCGCCGGCACCCTGTATATCACAATATACATCACATTTTGATATATATCCGATATTTAGTATATGAGACCGTGGTATATTTTCGAACCCTGGATGAGATCTATAAATGCGTGCCTACTGTTAAAGGCATGTGTCATTACAAACCACTACATAAAAACCGATCTCCTTATAGTAAACAGTGTTTAACTTTGAGAAGAGTCCGCGCTTAAATCATAAAATTATACCTAAATAAGTCGTTTCACAGATGCCAACAGCGGAATAACTATAGTGATCACATTTCAAGAATTAATAATAATAATAATACCGTATAACAATTCAAAAATCACAGGTCCTACTCAGATCTATAGCCTATCACTAGCTTGGGATCGACCGGGCACTCAAGTCAGACCTAGTACGTTTCATACTGAAATAAAAATTAGAATGGAACATTACATATGACGTAACTGCTTATATTTGCGACTACAGCGGTCTTATCATGCCTGACACAAGGATAAGTAAAACCCGTTTAAGGCTAGCCACTGACCTACAATATAACTGTGCAATATCACTGGTTGCACAATTATATTGATCGTCAGTAGTCGATATTGACCTTAAATATATCTACTGACGATCAATATAATAGTGCACCCAGTGATATTGCACAGTTATTTTGTAGGGCAGTGGCTAGCCTATAGGGTGACCGTTTAAATGAGTCTTCGCCCGCGCGGCACAGGGGCGCGGGGGCAGGCGACAAAGGGGACCGAGAGAGGTGCGAGCGGCAGACGCATTTTTGTTTTCATTCATTTCACGCCGTCCGCACATCTCTCAGGCCCCTTTGTCGTCCTGCCCCCGCGCCCCTGTGCCGCGCGGGCGACGACTCATTTAAGCGGTCAACCTATAACTCTCTATCTCTTTCGTCGGCACTAGTGTGAGAGAGACGCACTTACAGATAAGACGGTTTAAGTTATCCTTGTATTACATTGCAGCGATAGTAGGGATGCAGAATCGCATCTGTAGTCTATAGTGATGCTGTACGCGGCCAGCGGCAGTATCGCATTAGTATCGCGGCCATTTTGCGACTGTATCGCTCATGTTAAAAACCAGTATACAATTACTGGAGCTATGTTACCTTTTCAAGGCTACGTCAATGCCAAAGCATGTCTAAGCACACGAATTTCAACCTTACGTCAGATTCAATAGTATACTTTTAAACTGTACGCCCTGACGGATATATCTATCGGCGTTGAACCAGCGATGCGGTTATATCCGTCAATGTCGAAAATACTAAACATGCTAACATCAGATTCATGTGGATCTCTTTTACACTGTACGCACTGACGGATATATCCATCGGCGTTGAACCAGTGGTGCGGATATATCCGTCAATAACTTTGAAGAGGCAAGAGAATTTCAACCATACGTCAGATTTGTGTAGGTCTCTTTTACACGGTACGCCCTGACGGATATATCGGTCGCCGGCGTTTAGTCAGTGTTACACATATATCCTTCAATGGAATGAGAAGGCTAAACCAAGCGGACTGGGCCCTGCCTTTGCGCAGTTCAAAAAAAGCTGCCGTTTCTGCACAAAATCATTTGTATAGGGGTGCCAAATCCTTGTGTGGCATCCCTTTCTTCTGACATAAAAAGAAAGGGATGCAACACAAATATGTAGCAGATACAGTCCGAGTGGATGCTAATAGCTCGAGTATTTTAATATAAATCCTTTTGTTTGTCGCTGTTTAAATACATATATCTGTTAAGACTAGAGAAAAGCACGGCTTTACTCACGATTTATTGTCAGAAATAGTCAGACTTGTTTGTGCGTGGGTTACTTTGACCGCAACCGCACTCAACCCCTGAAGAAGGACTCCATATAAGTCCGAAACATGTCGTAATATTTCTTTCAATAAATCGTGACTAAAGCCATGCTTATTTCTAGTCTTACGAAAGTTTTAATCTGAATATATATATTCTTAAGTAAAATTGAGACATTGTAAATGCAAGTAAGTATATTAAATATAATTACTTGAAATTTTACCTCAAGTAACTTTTTCTATGGATCATGATCTTTGATAACATCAACTTAATTTTCAGGAGTTCCAAAATAGAGGTCTTAGTTTGTACCTGATCTGAACGTGTTTTTACTAAGGTCGACTTCAGTGCCGGTGGAAACCATCTTCCATAACATTCCCTAACCGAATGAACACTTTCCACAGACTAGAGTCGCAACGGGACGGCCTGACGCCATTCGTGCCGTTAGATTGCTATTAGTGATACGCGTACGGTGTTGCTAGGTAGAAAAAAAACGCTGTTGTCCTATTGAGTTTTGTTCCGTGTGAATGTCTGTATCAACCTTCATGGTTGCGATAAATGAGCTATTCCTGAATTAACCCATCCACGTTTTAGCAGTAACTATGTAATGTATTATAGGTTGACCGCTTAAATGAGTTTTCGCCCGCGCGGCACAGGGGCGCGGGGGCAGGCGACAAAGGGGACCGAGAGAGGTGCGAGCGGCAGGCGCATTTCTGTTTTCATTCATTTCACGCCGCCCGCACATCTCTCGGTCCCCTTTGTCGTCCTGCCCCCGCGCCCCTGTGCCGCACGGGCGAAGACTCATTTAAGCGGTCAACCTATAGGTACGTCTGGAAATAGCCCAAACAAACTATTAGCACATAAGTCAGAACTTCTAGTGTTTTAATAGTCGAGCAAAGAAGCTATTACCACATCAAAAAGAAGTCTACGACCATATTTTGTGGGTTTCATTTTGTATATCAACCAGTGTTGAACACGTCACAAATTCGACTCTACTCAAATCGTTTCAATGAAATCTGCCACATATTTTAAAAATTCCTTGCTGTGTTGCGTAGAGTTAAGTTTAAACCATTGATTGCCGAAAACGCCTATCGGCGTCAGCTATGCCGCTACCGCAATGTCGCGGACGCCTATTGGCGTTAAGTTTCCACTTAGTATTTCATGTTCGGTATCTCGGAAATAAATGGGTTAAATTATGTGTGTGTACGTGTGTGATTTACACGCATCACTAATAACAATTTAGTACTAATATAAATAAATAAATATCGCATTCGTCCTATATGCAACGTGATACTGTTAAACAAGGTTGATAACTATCTTTTTATTTCTGCATTTTGATAAATAAGTAAATATAATGTCAATTTTGGTATTTGTTTTTTTTGTTTTCGCAGGTTAAGGTTCTGTCCAAATAAATGATTTACTACTTCTTTCTAATTATAATTTCGTTTATTTGATAACCTTTCCTAACTCACTGGTTATTCGCTCGCAACCAGCTTAAGAGGACTGTAAACCAACGGCATAAATCACCCTTTTCATACAAAAGGCGATAGCGATTTCCACCCCTTAAATGTTAACCGATTTTGACCAATTTTTGATAGGTCGTCCGTCAGAACAAAATCTAGGTTTATTTTTTAATTTTGATTAAAGAGCAACAAAGTCAAATAATTGCCGAAATTTGTTTTGTATGAGAATATTGAACCAAAATAAAACTTAATTTATTGATTATAGTGAAAAAACCAAAACGTATAAACCTAGATTTTGTTTTGACTGACAACCTATCAAAGATTGGTCAACATCGGTTAACATTTAAGGGGTGGAAATAGTCATCGCCTTCTGTATGAAAAGCCGTAGTTTCACACTCCTTAAGGCTATTAATATATTGACACAACGAAATTACGACTGTTAACTCATTCGCTGTTCCCTTTTTGCCCTGAGACTAGGCGAGCCTTGCAATATGCTCTGAACGTACAAACACGTCAAAGGCCGTGGTTAAAAGCACAAACGCATATATGCGTCGGTGGCAGTGAACGCTTTAACTGGTAAATGTAGCATTATTTTAAATCTGTGGTGTGATTCCATAACGTGCGCAGCGGCTGATCAGATGATACATACATATATAACGCCTGTTTCCCAAAGGGGTAGGCAGAGACCACGGATTTCCACCTGCTACGCTCCTGACGCTTTGTATACTCTCATTAAGTTCTTCATGCACGCTCGCCGGTTTACGGTACTCTTGACGTGGCCTATCTTAAGAACGTCCTCGATCTGGATTCGGTACGTTCGCCGAGGTCTTCCCGTTCCAACCCTACCATGAACACTCGCCTTATAAATCTGCTTCGTTAGTCTTCTTTAGTTCATCCTCTCCACATGTCCATACCATCTAAGCATACCTTTTTCAATTCTCACGATTACATCTTCTTTCGCACCACATCGTTCTCTTATCACGCTATTCTTTATCCTGTCACTCATGGAAACACCATATATACTTCTCAAAGCTGGCATCTCCACTGCATTGATCCTACTCTCATGTTTCTTCTGCCATACCCAACATTCACTTCCATACATCAGTGTTGGAACCAACACACCTCTATGAACAGCCAGACGAGCCTTGACGACACTTTCTGGCTCTTCATAAATGCATGCAAAGCTCCTTTCACAGGATAAACGAAAGTATTAAACTTAACTGTAAGGACAAAATCATTCGGTCCAAATTTGAATGTGTCGCTCATTGCTGAATAACCGCAGCGCACCTAATATAATCATGGCGTATTAGGGAGCTCGCTTTGAAGCTATTACATATGCGTGTATGTACTTTCGCGATTATCTCAAAAAACGACTCTTTCGCATGTAACATCTGATGTTTTTTTTATAAACTGGCACTTTCCCGCGCCGTTGCTTGCGGAGGATTCGAAAGCTACGAAAGGTGCAGTCGCAATTTCAAGTATGTTAATTTCGTTTACACAATTGTAATACAGTTCAGGATTGCATATGGACGCGTTGATGTAAAAGAATCTATAATATAACTAGCTACCGAGGTAGCTATGTGGCCGCTGTAGATAGATGAGGCAATGCAAAATAGTCGACATAATTTCGTTATGAAACTAATGACTTTGATTATTGTTCCAGAGCGTTCCAGGAAAAAACCACGTCTCGCAGACATATGATTCATTACCACATTCAGTGCCGGATACCCGATAGTAGGGTTTTCTATGACTTTGTCGCCACGCCGAGCCACTCGATTCTTGCTATAGCAATTTTATGGAGGCAATTTTTCGGACTTGATTTTTGGGATGGCACTGAAAGTGTTAAGCACGCAATTGTAAAAATAAATTAGTTTTTCAAACATTATGTTTCGACATCAGCTGCAGCCTTCAAATTCGAACGCCAGGAATGCTCAGAAATCCAGTTAGAAATCGTAATCTTCACAACAAATTTATATCGTTTATTTTCACTGCCTCTTATGGTGTGTCCACGTCTGACGAACGCGCCGCGAATGCGCCTGTTTGCGGGAAGCTCGCTAACTGCACGCGTGCATTACGTAGTACGAGCAGTTCGCGTGGCGCTCCCGTGCAAGCTACGCGCCGCGCGTGTACGGCGCTAGTGCTGCCCGCATGCAGCGCGCGCGCGTTTCCTTGCTCCCGCCCGCCATAAATGCACGGGCTCGAACTGCACGCGCGCGGCTCGCGTGCTTTATGCGAGCCTTGCGCTAAATAGACGCGCAAACAGTTGCAATAAATACGTGTGCAGCGCGCGTGCTGCGCGCGAGCGGCGCGTTCGTCAGATATAGACGCACCTTTAGCGTAATAAAGCGGCATCGACTAGTATATTTTTGGCCAACCATAAAAACGCCTATTCGAATTTCTTTTCAAGAAATTTTCCGTTTAAATAGAAAACAATTAATATCTATTACACTAGTTTGTAAGTCATGCGAGTAAATATTTATGAAACATTTGAGCTGCGTCTCCTACAAATAAAAAACGGAAAATCGTCTACTAAATACATTCATTCCATACAGGGAACATTTTTACGCCACTAAATGTTAACCGATTTTCATAATTTTTAGGGTTCCGTAGTCGAACTATATATTTTCACCATGTCCGTCTGTCTGTCTGTAGGTAGGTATGTCACAGCCACTCGAATAATATTTATGTTACAACGCTGATTTTTTTAACGATTAATAATGATTGTCCTGCGCAGAATGATAAAGAACAAAACTGGGGGACTTTTTTTAAGATACATGGAAATGGTTATATTCCAAAATTAGCAAAATTCGGTTTACATTTAAAGACGTAAAAACCGATGCACCGTTTGTGCGAAAAATTGATATTTGCGCTTGCTTTGATTCCATATTGGTTTAACATTTCGTATTGGATTTTGTACGGCAGTTTAAAACTAAAAAAAGACAACCCTGACCTTGCACATTTTTCCTCAGCGGCCCTAGGATAACCTTTACCCATCTTACCCCACCGTGCATCTCTCTCATACCTACTAGAATCAAAGAGATGCAATGAGAGATAAGACGGCCGCAGACACGGAGTATTTTGCGGCCCTAGCAGCCAGACACGGGATAAGTTAAACCCGTTTATCTCTCTATCTCTTTCGTCGGCACTAGTGTGAGAGAGACGCACTTAGAGATAAGACGGTCTAACTTATCCTTGTGTCAACTTTCCTAGGGCTGCAGGAAGGATGACAAGATTTGAGTGATTGAATGATAAAGCGTAACGTTAAAATTAACTTTGCAGGAGACCCAGCTCAAATTTATCTAACCCATTAATTGCCCATCGCATAAAATTACAACGTTGACACCAACGAAGCCGATAGGCGTACGCGGCAGCGAACGGATTATAATATATACTCGCATGTGCTTACAGCTACAGTGAGGTACGTATTAAGCGTCTTAGCCTGGCCCTTAGGCGTTCCCGTCGCGACCTTCCCGCGTACCTATACAGGAAAATAATACTGTTCAACTGAGAGAGCATAAAAAACACAAGCTTACATACTAAAACCGAAATCAGTACGGGGTTAAAGGAATGACTAAGACATGTACATTTAGACATATAGACACTAGGGGGAAAGCTAGGGTCCAGGGGCCCGTCCGGGCTGACCCTGTACTGATTGGGGTGTAATGGTTAAGGACAGTGCTGCTTTTTCGGCTTCTTCAAGTTTTCCTCGTCCACCCCCGACCTTGGCACCTGTAAGCGTGAGTTCATTAACAATTTGACTGACGCACCTTTCCCACGAGACTTCGCCAGGTGCTGTATCAAATTACTAAGCGAGACTTGCGATATACTGTGAACGCACATACGCGTCCACGGCAATGAGTGAAATTAAGGAGAACGCATATACGCTTCGCCGGCGGTGAATGTCCCAAAAGTCATTAGTGAACTCCAAATTGGGATTCCACGACACGCTCCCATTTTGTTGCTGTTTTACCTACACTAAAACGGAGACCCTATGGAGAGCGGGAAGGGCGAAATACAGTTTATGTTTTTCCCTTATTTCTGCAATTTAAATCATCTCATAGATAATCTCATGTGTGTATGTAGCAACCTACGTTTTAAATACATACATACATACATATATCACGCCTGTTTCCCAAAGGGGTAGGCAGGGACCACGGATTTACGTTTTACAGCCAGTGCAAATTAAAATTAAATTAAATTCTTATTTGTTAATTTCGGCTGCAGGATCCATGGCTGTTTAGTTACAATATTATCAATGATCTAATTTAATAGAAAACGATCGCAGCCTGAGATTATTTTATACATAGATTGACGGAGACTGAACTATTTAACCCTTTCAACGCCACGGCAAAAGCGTGTTATAGACGCCAACGACGGCATTAGCCGACGCAAATGTAAAGAAAACGCCTTATCATCATGGCAAGAGATGGTCAAAATTTATTCGAATGATGAATAACGAATAAGAATAACAAAATTATTGGCGAATAAAAAATATCGAATGATTTATTATTTATTTGAATAATTAACTCTTAGACACCGAATAGTAATATTTACAAAAACTGAAAGACCTTTTTCTGTACTAACGGACTAAGCTTACCTGCTAATCGTCGTATATAAAGCATTCTTCTAATAAAATTCTAATAATTATTATTCGTGTTATTTATTCGAATAAAATTACAAATTATTCGTGGATTTATTCGAATAAAATAACGAACAAATCATTCGTTATTCGGGAAAGCGGATGAATTATTTATTCGCGAATAATGAGATCGTGAATTATAATTATTCGAATAATGCCCATCTCTGATCGTGATGTGTCAGTGGCATTAAGATCGTAAGTAGCCACCTGTGGTGCTCAAAAGGTTAATCTTGCCAGGGCCGGATTTAGAGGTCTGGAGGCCCTGGGCAACAAAGATGTGGAGGCCTCCTAGACTACAATATAAGGTAGACGATATTGACCGTCAATATCATCTACTGACGATCAATATAACTGCGCAAGATTTTTCGGTCTCTATTGTGGGGGCCCCTCTTTTGTGGTTGCCCCCGATGCCCTCCCCTAAATCCGACCCTGAATCTTGGATCAAACGCTCCAATGGCGTTTGTGAAATTGTACAGTACTATTAAAATAAGTTCACCATTCGGCCATCCTCGGTTATTGTCGATATCCCTCGTTTTTCACATAGAGTATATCAAATTACAGATGTGACCCTTTAAATATATTCCCCTTTATCTTATTAAACGCAATACAACAGAAGGATATGAGCAACAAAACCTAAATAAAAATAGCTCCCTTTATATTGAAACTAGTGGACCCGCCACAGCTTCGCCCGCGGTATTTTCCATACAAACTTTATCACCCCTTTTCACCCCTTTAGGGATGGAGTTTCAAAAAATCCCTCCTTGCACCTCTAGGGTACTCGAGGAATGTCTCCTCCAAATTTCAAACCTCTAGGACCACCCGTTTATGCTGTGCGTTGTCTTTAAGTGAGTCATGGTACTGTTTTATGTATAGATAAGATAGATAATTAGTGACTATCTTTTGACAGTATGACTTGCATGACAAATATCGTACTGTTACCTTACGCAAAACAGTAACTATTGATTAATAAAGAATCATGTTTTTTTTTTATATTAAAGGTACATTTATATACATCAATAATTAATGCATGTCCATATCGCTTCTGTAAACTTCTTAGGTCAGGGTAAGTAATGTCATCATGGCAGGTGATACACATTGCGTTTACGATACGTTAAGTTGAATGCTACCTAAAAGAAATCGCAGCAATGCAACTTGTGTCATTTTCGTCTCCGGCTTTAGCCGATAATAGCCGAGAAAAGTCGAATCGTTAACTGATTTCGTACTGTAGATTATGTCGAGATGTCAAAGTGGCAATGAATTTCTATTCATTCATTCGTTCATACATTCATTTGGTTGTATTTACCTCAGTGTAGCGCTCTCCCTTCAGCGAGACGATCTTGTTGTCCCGGTAGCGGACCATCTTCTTGGGCTCCATTTTCGGAGCGAGAGGCTTATGCTCCTTATTCTCAGAGTTCTTATCCACGTACGAATAACTTGAAAATTCCAAAAGGCAGCAATTTTACTTTAAGAGGAGTGCGAGGAGGCTTTTCATACAAAAGTCGATAACGATTTCCACCCCTTAAATGTTAACCGATGTTCACCAATTTTTGATAGGTTGTCAGTCAGAACAAAATCTAGGTCTATAGGTCTTAGTTTTTTTTTCACTATAGTCAATAAATTCAGTTTAATTGTTGTTTCAGTGTTCTCATACAAAACTAATTTTGGCGATTATTTGACTTTGTTGATCTTTAATGAATATTCTAAACGTATAGACTTAGATTTTGTTCTGGCTGGCAAGCTATCAAAAATTAGTCAAAATTGTTTATTAAAAAAGGAGTTTAAAAATAATAATATGTTGAACATTGTTTATCTGGTATGATGATCCATGTAATTGTGTATTTACGCAATTAATATATTTTTGCATAAATAAATCAGTGGGCAATCTATACACAAATCGATCTAGTCCCAAAGTAAGCTCTTAAGGCTTGTGTTATGGGTACTAGACGACGATATACATACTTATATAGAGAAATAAATATTTAAATATATAGGAAACTTCCAAGACTCAGGAACAAATATTCTAGCTCGTCACACAAATATAGCTGCGGAGGCAGGGCAATTAAAGTGCTGCTATTTACGGATTAAAGGTCTTGTGGTCAGCTATGGTGTTTATCTACACCCATATCATAAAACCTCCATAATGTATTCAAAAACCGTAGGAAATTACCAGCATTATTACAACCAATTTTACTATGAGCTGTGGTAGTAGGTAAAATCTGTACTGTAATGTTATAACAGTATTTAATTTTAGTAACGTTATGACTTATGTGTTTAAATTTGGAACAGCTGTCAAAACTCAAGTCGGTCTCTATTCTAGTATCCATAGATATAAAACAGTTATCGATACGAAACATCAATTCAGTATGTTTTTTAATATAAACCGCACGACATTTGATCTCGAGTGACATGAGAATAGGGACTTCAATCGTTTGTGATTTTAAAAAAAACATTCGTCTTGACGAAGGATCGAATTGCCGCCATTACTGTTTTCATTTGTTTGTTTGTTGGTTTTTTGCTGTTACGAAAGTAGAATTGTAAAAAGTTGTTTAAATTTACATTTTAGTTGAAAATATGAATAGTAGTGACTCCGAAAACGATGTGAAAACTCCGCCGGATATCGTAAATGCAGCCACGATTGCAAGAAATAACTTGTTGCCAGAAAATATTGTTTCTGAACACATCATGGAGGATTTATAATATGTGTGTAGATAAAGTTATGTATGCAACTGTACATAATTTGGCCATAAAACACTCGTGCGATCTTATTATAAAAACTCGCCTGTTGGCTCGTTTCATAAACCCGCACTCGTATTTTAAGGCCTATCATTATGCAACTGTTGTTGTATAAACTACTATTATGTATGAACGGCTCGCGCCGGCGCACTGTGCGGTGCACTCACCGCGCGATGATCCGGTTCTTGAGCTCGGAGTCGTTGCAGACGGGCGCGCGCGCCGCGGCGTTCAGAGCGGCCGCGCTCAGCGCCTGACCCTGCTCGCGCCGGTGCAGCAGCGTGGCCGCCGCGCGCTCCACGTCCCCGCACGCGATCGACACGCAGTGCTTTATCTGTCGACACCCTAACCACTGACAACAAGCTCCCGACCACCTCCTGGCCGTTATACTGGACAACCCTGGCTCCGGGTTACCATCGTTCCATCAAAATAAAAGCCGATCAAGTGCGAGTCGGACTCGCGCACGAAGGGTTCCGTACCATTATCTATATAAACGGTAAAAAAAACACGTTAGTTGTATCGGAGCGCCGTTAACCCCTCGTATGCGGGAGCTAAAAAAAAAAACCGGCAGACGGGTCTCATTGGATTCATGGAGTACCAAAAAAATTATGGTCAAAAAAAATGCAAGTGTATGTAAGAAAAAGCACGGATCCGTGTCTTAAGCATCCGATGGGTTAAATATTTATTTTATTATTTTTCTTAGTATTTGTTGTTATAGCAGCAACAGTAAATACATCATCTGTGAAAATTTCAACTGTCTAACTATCACGGGTTCATGAGGTGCAGCCTGGTGACAGACGGACAGCGAAGCCTTAGTAATAGGATCCCGTTTTACCCTTTGGGTACGGAACCCTAAAAATTAAGTGTCTGTTTGTAATGTAAAGTATATACAATACTTATAACAAACAACTATTTTTAAAATGTTGGTATGTCTGTCTGTTTGTTCCGAATAATCTCCGAAATAGCTAGTCCGATTTTGACTGGAAGTTCACTAGTAGATAGCTGATATTATGAGAAGTAATTTAGGCTACTTTTATTTTAAAAACAAACTTAGAGTTCCACGGAAAAAAAATCAACCAATAAAATGGTAAACAAAATTTGACGCTAGTTAATAATAAAGAAGAAGTATAGGATCTCCAGGTCAATTTCTCTCTTCCCCCTGATCGCAGGCCCTCCCCGGAGCTGTATGCAGCAGTGGACACTCACCTCCATGGCGCAGGTGTTGGGGAACATCTCGTGCAGCACGGCGCACTGCGCGGACAGCACGCTAAAGTCCTCCCCCTCCAGCATGCCCCGGCGGTTCTCCGCGCCCTCAGAGCTCTCCGAACTCGAATGCGAGCTGCAAACATTATATACTTAAACTCTACTATACTCTACTTGTTTTAAGTTGTCAACTAAATGTAAACAAACTAGCCTATGTGACTCATGTAACCAGCCAATCAAGACATACCATAGATAAAATAGATTGACCAGTTTGGCGGGAGTCACGTGGTTTCGTTTATTTACAGTGTAGTAAAAATCATGAATTTAAAAAAAAAACGATTTATTCGATTTGTTAACGTTGAAAATGAAAATATTTATGTTGCAAGTAGGCCACACGGGCTCTTTCACATGTCTGAATCTACCAGCGCTTCGAAAGGTGACATGTGCTGAGAAGAAACGCCGCAAGAAATTCTGACAAGTACGAGTACGTTGTTGGCGGTCATCGCGCGCAGACCTTCTTGTATTAATTTTTCATGTCTTGCCTAAACTTTCATAGCCCGTACCAACTTTTTTTATAAAATCACTAACACAACGGTATGATGTAACGCAATTTATATCACGAGTTATTTATTATATATTTATTAACGTTAACTTCCGTGAAATCTTCCGAGATGTGACGCTTTAACGTTTAGCGAAGTTAACATTTTTAGTAACGGAATAGAGATTAACGGTGCCCAGCCGTATAGAGAAACGGTTGCGCCTATAAGAGCTTTATTTGTACCTAATCATGTCGCATGTTTACTCTTCCTGCCGATAGATGGATTCTGAAGGTGACAGCAAGAGCGCGCGTGGTGTGGATGAAGATGCCCTTCTAATAATATTTAATCGTTTCCGTGGGAATAACGAAAATTGAATTATATGCAGACGAAATGGCTAGCAAAATCTAGTATATATTTCACTGATGACGACTCAACAGTTTGGCAGAAGCCGGGACTACTCCCACTGAGCCAAATGGCCGGCCTTGTAGAAACATAGACTCACCGGCTAGGCTTGGTAGCAGTTGGCAGCATCTCAGTCAGGGTATGAAGTGTCATGGTCAGCTTATCACTCCCGGAAGAGGACTCTTCTGCAACAAGCGTTAGGAGCTAAGTGTTGTTCTTGGGTCAGTCATAAACTTCTTTATCTACACCCATATCATAAAACCTCCATTGGTTAATCAAAAACCGTAGGAAATGACCACCATTTTGACAACCAATTAGGAAAAACCAGTGCTGCGATAAAGAAATAACATGACTTCTTTATCGTTTTTAGTAAAGAAATGAGATTAAATTTGGAACAGCTGTCAAAACTCAGGTGGGTCTCTATTCTAGTATCCATAGATATTAAAACAGTTATTGATACGAAACGTCAATTCAGTATGTTTTTTTAATATAAACTGCACAATATTTGATCTCGAGTGACGTGAGAATAGAGACTTCATCCGTTTGTCTATGATTTAAAAAAAAATGGTCTTGACGGAGGATTAAATCGGCGCCATGTTGGTGTTTTGCTGAACGAAAGTAGAATTAATTGAACAGAAAAAGTTGTTTGTAATTTACATTTTAGTTGAAAATATGAATAGTAAGTAGTCTTCTCGGAGTGTGTGTGATGTGAAAATGCGCCGGATATCGGAAATATGCAGCCACGATTGCAACAAATAACTTGTTGCCAGAAAATATTGTTTCTGAACCCATCATGGAGGATTTATAATATGTGTGTAGATAAAGTTATGTATGCAACTCTGCATAATTTGGCCTTAAAACACACGTGCGATCTTATTATGAAACTCGCCTATCGGCTCGTTTCATGAAAACCGCACTAGTGTTTTAAGGCCTATCATTATGCAACCGTTGCATAAACTACTATTCTTAAGCTGGCAAATGGTCTAGAGTTTTAGTAATTATTATCTGAATTTCGGGCTATTTCCAGTTGTTTTAACCTCCGGCACTCCCACTTGGAGCAAACGCGTTTTTTTTAAGAGCGAGCACAACTGGGAATAATGGACAATATTTTTGCCAAGTTAGTATTTAGCATGTTGAATTTTTCACTAAAGCCATATTTTTTCATATTTAAACGAAATTTTATATTTAACTAATTAATTATTGATGTTTTTATTTTTTCCACTATTCATTCCACAATGACACGATCTGAGAAAATTCCAGAGGTCTCTGAAAGACAGGCCTCTCACTGATCCCTTTGGATACAGAACCCTAAAAAGGTGCATTATGGGATAAATTAGCCATATTGCAAATATACGTATCAAAAACACCAGCAGGAAGCAAGCCTCTCGAAGCACTAGTAAAAGTCAACAATGAGAGTCGTCAAGCCATTCATACCATGGCTGGAGAGTGGCTCGCTCTCCTCCGCAGTCAGCAGAGCCTCCAGGTCCACCACCCACGAGCACACGCGCTCCACGTCAATGTGCGCGAACTGAGGCACGTACGCAGCCATCATCTCGATGAAACCTGATGAAAAATATTATGAGTTTCGGTAACAGTAACATGCAACTACGGCTCTAACAAGGGTGACACAAGGATTAGTTAAACCCTCTTATCTCTAAGTGCTTCTCTCACACTAGAGCCGACGAAAGAGTAAAGAGATAGTCAGAGAGATCAACGGGTTTAACTAGAGCCCTAGCACACTAGCTTTTATCACACACATATAAAGCTTTTTCTTTTTAACTGATAAGTGGGAGAGAATGGGACAAATGCTATATGTATTTTCAAGGAAATAGAAATACTATCGCTTTCCTTCCCTTCCCTATACGTATTTCAAATAATAATGTACTTAAAAAATCTACACAATTTTCCTACAAATATAGATAAACCAAAGGCTATTACAAATACCGGAAAGCTTAAAGTACCAACTTAACTAACGAAACTAAAAAATCATTTCTAGGAAATTGTACAGCTTTTACAATAAAATACCTAACAATATTATAACAAACAGACACAATGTTCAAAGCAGAGGCGAAGCGTGAGGGTAAGCTGATGTATCATTTCTCGTTCTAAACATTATATTATTACTCACTAAATTATCTATTTACTTAAATAAATATGTAATATGTAATTTTTATGTTAATACAAGAAGTAATTCTTTTTTTTTTAATGTCAATTGACTGACAAACGAGCTGACGGCCCACCGTATGGAAAGTGGTCACCGCCACCCATGGACATCTGCAACACCAGAGGTGCTGCCAATGCGTTGCCAGTCTAGGGAGGATGGGGAATGGGGATGGGATGGGGATGAGGGAATAGGCCTCCAGATCTCGTCACTCACCATACGAAACGCAATAGCAGGTTATTACTTTACGCCGATATTCTGTGAGAGTGTGGTACTACCCTGGTCGAGCCGGCCCTTTCAAACAGTAATCATCTAGTGAGGATTACTGTTTGGCTCTAACACCACCAAAAATTAATAATAATAATAATGATTGAGTTAAGAAATTATGCACCGGCTTACCCTCACACTTCGCCTCTGGTTCAAAGCTACTGTAAAGCGAATTCTTATTTCTAGGGCATATTACACAGTAAAAGACTACATCATGAACAGGAATGTTTGGTATAAATCCTGACCTGCATGGCGATTCCTGGGTCTCGAAGGGCGTACCTACTGTGGTATATACTTAGATTAGTATAAAACTGTAGACTGTAGATATCACTTATAAGTGTACTGTTTTGAAAAAATTATACCTCACCAAGTTTCTTGCTGGCTCTTCTCAGAAGAGGGTTTTTTCCAAACCAGTGGTAGATTCATTCCTTGACCTTCATAAGAGCTTGTAAAACCTTTAAGTGAATAAAGATAATTTGACTTTGACTTTGTATGTGATAAAAATAGTGTGCTATGGGGGCGGTTGCCTTTATGGTTTTTGAATATCTGGTTTTAAGCAACACCTCGATTTGTAATTACACTTTAGTAGTGTTGGGCAAGACTTGAAATTTACATGTGTTAGAAGAAGTAACTTATATCACAAAATGAAGCGGTACAATGTCCTATCTCAAATAAAGTAAACTACAATGCGGAGCTGATACCTCACCAGTAGCGAAGCGTCAAATATTTCCTAAGGGAAGCCGGAAGAATTAGAACTGTATGTGTAAGTGTGACATTTAGTTAGAGTAACATAGACTTCAATAACAGCTAACCGTAGCTTTCTAGCTTGGTAAAGCCGTCAGGAATCAGCTTGCAGGCAGGCTGCGCAGACAGCATATAAAGCTAAGCTATCATCTATTTAGCCTCACTCACATGATTCACTCAGCTTAACTTCATTCAGAGATAAAAACATTGAGTTCAAATACCTATTTTATGAAGTGAAGTATTGTGACAATTTAACAAAGTGACATCTGAGGTGCCTCATGTATGAGTAGCTCAACTCAACGCTATAGCACTGAAAACCATGACAGTTTATTGGTAAATAAGAAGTCTTTTATATCGCATAAACAGGGCCAGATTTAGGGGAGGGCATCCGGGGCCACTGCCCCGGGCCTCCACAAAAGAGGGGCCCCCACAATAGGGACCATCAATATCACTATGTCATATTATATTCTGGGGGGGTCTCCAAGGTCCTTTGTTGCCCCAGGGCCTCTAGACCTCTAAATCCGGCCCTGTGCATAAGGAAAGAAGTAGAGCTTTTATCAATAGAGAAAAGAGGTGATAAAAACAAATCCATAAAAGTTTTTTTTACATAATCTAATACTAATTGGAATTCAATTGGCATTGATAAGACCACTTTACAGATGAAATCATTTCTGCTAATTACAATTGGTACTTATTTATTCATACAATTACGCGAAGTTTTAAATGTCATTACAGAATAATGTAGGATGTGGTTTGACACCAATTGCGAATTATTTCTCACTTTGCTATGCTTCGCTTTGTAATTAAATACTAAAACGAGGATTTTTTTCAGTTTAAAAAGTATATTAACTATTGTTTTTACCCTCAACATCGAAGCAGGGATCCTGAGACGAGTCTTCGACGAAAGAGATTACATACGACAAAACTATGTCGTCAATCACGTTCAGATCCGCGGAGGGGACGTTTTTAGTAATAAATTGAAACAAACTCTCCTTAACAGCCGACTCTTGCAACGCTGTTGCACTCATTTTCACTTAAAACTATATATTTCTCCAGAACACAAGAGTTTAAAAATGTATTCACGACCGTGAAGCGTTACGCCTCGCTTAACAGTTAAAAGCGACGAAGTATTGCACTAAAGGGCGGCTCCTGAAAACCTTTTCTCTTATAATTTATGCCCTAGTGCATTAATGCTAAATTCCAGAGAAATCCAGCGCAATTCTGGGGAAATTCTAGACTTCGGCGACGGAAAATCAATACAACACAATGCAATGTTTTTTTTTCTTATGTCACAAATTTGTTTATGTTGATTGGGCACAGAAACGCGATTATAGTGCCACTTTTGACAGATTAAAAGGGTATCTCTCACGACCCAATCCAGATTTACATCGGATATTCACAGGCCGATGGGTCGACAGCTGGGAATTCCCCGATTTGAGGCAACACTTAACCTCGTTTCTTTTAATATGAATTTAATAATTATTTTTGTTTAAATTTACTATTCTTAAATAAATGAGAGGTTAAGATAAAAATAATATAAATAAAATAATTACACTGCCTAATTGCTAGATTCTATTATTTATTTTTGAAAAGGAAAAAAAATATAAAATATCTTCTCAATAAAGAAGTAAGTATTCGTACTCTACTATCGTAATTTCTTATCAAAATTAGCAGCCTAACACACTAGCTTTTATCGCGCACATAAAGCGTCTGCAACTTATTAACCAATGGGCTGATGTGAAAGAGACGAATGCTTTATGTGCGTGATAAAAATTAGAGTACTTACATATACCTACATTCAAGCTAAATAAAGTTAAAACTAGGAAAGTTTCAAAAAAAAAAACCCTTTTTTTATTTACCTGTAGTTACCCGTAGGCAATGGAAACATAGCCTATACAGCCAAGTCTGCTGTTAAAAAAAATACTTTTTTTGCTTTGTCTACATAACGGTGTGTCAACCTATATTTTTAAGAATTGCTGTTAGGAACTCTATATTGAATAACAATCGTCGCTTAGTTTATCAATTCTACTGGTAAATAAAATTCGATCCTTTTCAATTCACTTTATTTCAATTAAAATCTCAAAATATAACGAACAGTCATACTTTCAACTTTTATCAATAAAATGTCAAAATAAACACAACGCCAATTTCACAACTACATGGTTTTTATAATATATTACACGCCCGCAATGTACAGGTCGGCGATATTTTTGTATCTTTATTGTTATCGGTGTTAATAGCTACCGCGAAGCCTGCCGCTAGGGACCTTGTTCTTAATATTTTATATTCTGTCGTTTACGCAATTCAAGACTTATGAGTTTTGATATTTCGTTTATTTATTAGGTTTTTAAAGTTATCGCTTACCCCTTTTTTGCATTGAGTCAATTAGTATAACTTAGGTATTTTTTTTAAAGAGGAATCACATCGTGGAGCGCTTGGCGTTAAGGCCCGGTCTCACTGCGGGTGGGGCAAAACCGCGGCGTGATGGCAGCGTAACGCCTTCGTAATTGCCTTCTATAGGAAGTTGTAACAAACGCGGTTTGGCTTGATTTGGCACGACCGCAGCGCTGCATGATATGTGTGACGCCTGTTACAACTTTCAGTAGAAGACAACAAATGGCGTCACGCTGCTCTTGCGCCGTGCTCCTGCTGCGCCTGCAATGCGACTAAGTCTTCAGAGTCGGAGTCAAACAGCGTCCATTTTTATACATAGGTATTTTTAATAATTTGTTTGTCTAAGGCAGAACCTATATATGTGATGTGACAAGCGTACACACTTACTCTGTGAACTGAAGAAAGGCAACATTTTCCGTAACTATTTGCAAATATGATGCGAGATATATCATAGGGTCTGCCTTATCTAAACAAATATTGCGTAAACATCGTAAGCCACATTGATGTAAGCGACTAAAGCGTTTTTAACTTTTTTTGTAATCCATGACCATGCCATAAATATTTTTTACTGAAATTTAATTTACTTTATATCTGAATGATGCTGAATTATACTTTTCATGGTCACATTTAATTATCTCTCTCTTTCCATTTAACCATTTGGGGAACAGAAAAATATTATTTACATAATATTTTGTCACTTACGCCATCAGACTTACGAGTTTTTCGATTCTTTTATTTTAATAAAGTAAATGGACTCTGAAAGATTCCCACCCTTAATTATCTAGTCTATACTAAAACACATTGATACCAAAAATAAAATAGAGATAAATTAATGGTAGATTGGTATTTTTAGGTACATCGAAGATACGCTATAATATTATACATATTACCAAAACTATTATATTTTTTGAAAGTTGAAGTGTCAACTTTAAATTGCCTGTGGCCCGTTGCATGAAACTACAAGTTAAAAGTTTACAGGAAAAACCTGGCAGCACTAAAAGGCAAATGTATGGAATCTGGCATCGGTACTGCCATTTTTTACTTGTAAAGTTGGAACGAGCCACTTACGACCCTTTTGGAACCAATATGCTTTTGCGTAAAATTTTAATTAGAGTAATATGTTAGATAATGTAATGTTGTTTTAGCATTATTACAGCCTTTTTGACCTTGCGGCAATAATGGCTCATTTACACGATCTGATCAGATCGTTGGATAAAGAGGAGTCAAAAATCATTTAAATTTTCTTATAGCACCAACTCAGTAATAATTCACACGATGCCTTCATGGCTTTACTGTTTTAAAAATAATGAGTTGTATGAGACAAAGCACCAAGAAAATAACCCTTTTTTATACAATTTTAACAGTTGATTGTATTGAATCTTGCTTTTATTAACAAAAAACATAAAGTTTAAGCATTAACTCTGCTAGGCTTTATTGAAAAATGATATCATATTTTGTCTCGTACGACATTTCAATTCTGAAGTTGCCGAAATCAGGTCGTGAAGGTGAGCTTTAAGATCATTTATTATAGAAAGTGAATCTATCTAATACAATGTGCAGTTATCTAAGATTCGTATAGCATTTTGAGCCTTATATTAAAATAATAAATTTTAAAATGTCATTAATAGCAATAGCTTCATTTTATAGCCCGTTTCACGAAGCTACAAGGTGAAATTGTACAAGCAAAATCTGGCAACACCGATGTCAGATCCCATACATTCTGACGTCCAGTGTTGCCAGTATTTGCTTGTAAAATTGTAACTTGTACCTCCCGTGAAACTGGCCACTGATAATGACTACAGCCGCGTAGGATCTGTCATACATAATTTCCATAAAAATAATTATAAGTTTTAAAACATGGTGTAAGAAGAACTTTAGGTACATAATAGCATTTTCAGGCAAAACAAATGTGCAGTAGATTATATTTCTATTTATTTTTGACTTGTTCAATTCTGACTGTCGCGGGATTGTAGGATACGGGTCTTCGAGAAAAAGTGGCTGTGACATACAGACGCACAGACAGATATGGCGAAACTATAAATTGTTCCTAGTTTGACTACGGAACCATAAAAAAGCGTAAACAATAATCGCGAGATCTGCCAAAATGTGTCATTCCCTTGAATCATTATATTAACAACACATACTTAATAAGTACTTAAATATGTAAAGGGGCTCGTTAACGGGGAATTTTTTTCGGCTATTTATTGTTGCAATTCGGGCTATCCTCAAAAGTTTACATTCAGACTTTTTGTCCCCATTAGTGATGTAGTATGTAATCTTTTTGGGGATAGCCCGAATTGCAGCAATAAGTAAATTGCTGAAAAACTAGCCCGCTTACGAGCCCCTTAAGAAACACTGCCTTGTATTATATAAGCTGGAGACAAACTAGTATAATGTATAAAAGTATTACAACTGATGAGGTTAACGCCGTTTGCTTTATTCATCATTGTGGCAGGGCTTCACCAACCACCATGAAGATGTTCTATAAACAAGATCATTGAAAGAAATAATTGAATTAATTAGATATAGTAAAAACAGGTTATATAGCAAAACTCATCATACAACAAAAGAGCAAAAGAAAAAATACAGTCTATACTCTATTCGTTTAGGTACTTAACTAAATGTTAATAAACTAACCACGTGACTCTGCTAATCCAGCCAATCTAATCATGTATCTTCTATGGTATGTTTTGATTGGTTCTTTTTGATGTATTGATTGGCTGGTTAGCTGTCACGTTGATTCGTTTGCTTACATTTAGTTAACTACCCAGACGAATAAAGGCCAGTTATAGTTAGTTAATATAAATACGATTCTATAGCTTTACATCCAGAGCAACAACAGCTCTTTCCTAATAGGACAGTATATAACATCTGATATCTCACGGCAAGCGCTCATTGGTCAAATCAAATAAGCCCGTGCTTCCCCAGCTACAACTCTACCACCGCGCGCATTCATTGGTCAAATCAAATAGCGCGCGCTTCCCCGGCTTCCTGTTACACACTTCCGTCCCTTTTCACGAAATCACTCCCACAGATTGCAGGAAAGCGAGAGGAAAGATGTTACACATCAAAAAAAGGTGCACTTAAAACAAAACGCTCTGCTCCAGCGTACAGAATAGAAGATAGCGAAAGGCATAGCAAGGCAAGGTAATAAGCGTTTTAGAATAAAATGCTTTGCATTTCAAAATAAAATCAATATAATATAACATGTCAACGATAACTTTATACTCTTTTGAGATCACGTAAATAGCCTGAAAAAAAAAGGAAATTGTCAATCACAATTTTTTTATTCAAAAGTGTAATGTTAGTCTTGATACTGACCTACAACATAACTGTGCAATATCACAGGTTGCACCATTATATTATTGCACAGTTATATTGTATGTCACTAACTAACCTTATTGAATTATGTGTCAAAATATAATTTAGTATTTAGCGCCATCTAGTTTTCATAATGAATGTTGCAAGCTGCAACCCCACGTTCCGAGACGCGTTTCAAGCATACTCACAGCATCGAAAGCGCGCTACGCTTATAGCGCTGTGAGCACGCTTTACACGGCTTTGAAATGTAGAGCTATAGCTTATATGTTATTAACTTATATAAAAAGTCTTGGCGACATACCAGCGAATTCGTAATAAAAGTCTTAAAGTATTATACAGGACTAAATCAAGAAGAAACAGTAACTCAAGTAAGCTATCAGATTGCTCTAAATATTTGACAATTTCCTCGTGTTTCTTTTTGAGCCAAAAATTTCTTTGGTAATTTCAAACTTTTCTAATAGTGATTTAGTTGCTTAATTGACTTTTACTTCTATCTATAATATTATGTGATTTGTTATTTATAATGTGGCCCTACATTTCATTTCTTAGAACAATTAAAATATTTTCAATGTCAACATTCTTATGATTTTAAACCTGTAGTATTAAAGTGAATTTACACGACCACTCAGAATCTTGATTCTGACCGAGTCTGATTGTGTAGAGTCCCCTTAAATTTATAAAATACTCTTGTTTACCTAATAATGTGAAACTACCGTCAGATGTGAAACCGACGGAGATTTACAATATTCCATTGGTTTAGTGCTAGAAATCACTTAAATCCTCTATGGTTACTATGCCCTTTTGTTCGAAATTTTAGTATGCAATATTAATTATACATATGTATTTTGTTTGTGTATTTATTAACTTCTTGCACTAAGTCGACCACTATCTATAAATGAAATAAAATTTCGCGTATCATAAAAGTGTTTTTAGTTATACACTCACTTAATAAAAATACACCAAATAAAAAGATTTGATTTCTTATCTATGCTTAAATATATAATAATGTATATACATCAATGATAACAGTATTTATAGAATATTTATAATAATTCGTATTTAACCAAATATTAATAAAGCGCATAGATTAGATAAATCGTAAGGCCCAGCACGCACCTACGGTTTTTGCAAGACCGCAAGTGCGAGCGCTTGTATCGAGGTCTTTGTGTCACAAAAATAACCGCAGGTGTGGCCTCGGCCTAACTAAAAATTATTGATACAGTGCCTACTCACATGCCAACCGTCAACGCAGTCGAAGGGACATAGATATATAGTGGGAAATATAATATCTTTGTTTCATAGATGTCTCTGTGTCTCATTTTAAGGGCTTTCAACTTTAAAAGTGTAATCGCATATTCAATACGGACATTTTATCTAATAAGATAGGATACAATACATAAAGCCCATGTCGATCGCTGACAAGGCCGTTGTCCATAGAGCAATATTTCCATAACGCTCCAATTACACGCGACCTTTTTTTTTTAAGAAAGATGGATTAGTTGAAGCCCTGCGGGTTGTACTTTGTGTAGACTGCTTAACCGAACCAACATCGTTTGTTAGGCGTTTTTCACGTTAACACGCGGGCACGGTGACGGGCGCGGTCACGAAATATCAAACAGATGGCGTTGTATGGAAGTGTTCACATACGAAACGCACGCGCCCGTCCCGCTAGTTGTACGTGAAAGACGCCTAACATTTCCTTTGCCGCGTGCAAGTAAGGATTCACTTACCTTTTAAAAATACATTACAATATTTTGATCACGCTTTACTTAACATACTTATCGCAAAGTTAGATTTCCACCAGTAGCTTATTGAGGGCAACAGCTAGATCTACTGGATCAGTAGCATCAGTCCGGGACTACCCGGAACCGGGTTTGGCTTCAGGGAGTACAAAGGTAACCAATTTTTACCGTTTTTACCCTTTGGGTACGGAACCCTAAAAGAGGGATTTAAATTTCGTTTCTTCAGACCAGAGTCGTGTCACTGACTAACTGACACACCACAGCTGTTTTTAGGGTTCCGTACCCAAAGGGTAAAAACGGGACCCTATTATACCCAGTCACCAGGCTGTATCTCATAAACCGTTATAGTAAGACAGTTGAAATTTTCACAGATGATGTATTTCTGTAGCAAATACTAAAAAACAGAACAAAATAAATATTTAAGGGGGCTCCCATACAACAAACGTGATTTTTTTGCTCGTTTTTGCTCGATATTGATAACGGCACCAGGTAGACGCTTGAAATATTCACAGAATATTTAGATATATATTCACTTTAAAAATAAATAATAAAATAAAATAAAATAAAAATTTAAGGGGCCTCCCATACAACAACCGTGTTTTTTTATTTGCTTGATTATAAATAATGGTACGAAACCCTTCGTGCGCGAGTCCGACTCGCACTTGACCTTTTTTTATTTATTTAAACTGTGTGTATTATGTTTCTACCATGGAAACTGAAAAAGCTACTGGTGGAAATTATAACCTATTCCACCATAATCATTATAGCGACCTCTATATATCTTATAAGTATTTCCTTGCTTTTGAATTCCACCACCGATTTATATAATAAATTAATTAAGTACACTTAAAATTCACCTCTAAGGTCCACTTGCACCAAAATCTTAGACATATTTAAATCGTTAAACGCGTTTAAGATCAGTCAAAATATATTGAACTGTCACACTGTCAGTCATTAAACGAACGATAACGCATTAACGATTTAAATCATATTTGTGATTTTGTGCTGCCGCCCTAAATATTATAAATATATATAATAAATATAAAATAATATAGCGTTAAATTCCTTTGGTTCAATCAAAAGTTGTTATTTAATTTTAATTTTTTTATACCTATAGTTGATTACTATACTTAGTATATTATATCGATTTTACCTAATATTTTGGGACATTTTTCGGGGTATTCCCATATGTCCCCAGCGGGGACAACGGGGAAAAACTTCCACGAGTCCCCGCCAACTTACTTTGAACAATAAATGAAAGAAACAATAGGTAATTCAATTATTTGCTATTTAAGCGCAAACGTAATAGTAGATAAGTAAATCTATTTTTTTTTTCTTTAACTTGGACGTCGGGCTTGGATTAATACATATTTAAATAAATTTATCATATTAACGACCACATAACTTAGCAAGAAACCTACCAGACTTTTTGGCATTTATAAAATATCTATTATTATTAATAACTTGATATATAAACAATTAAAATGTATCATAAATTCGCATTTAAACTATACAAATAAGCGCACACGCGTAAGACTAGTACGCACGCTGCGACCGTCGTGCCGTGTATAGGACGTTTAATAAATCTAACGACCACAAGTGTTGTCTGTGTTCGATTTTAGGATATGGACTTTTTAGATCAGGGGTGGGCAAAGTACGGCCAGCGAAGGGCTTTAAACCGACCCGCCATTAGTTTAGTTTCTAACTAGATAGATAGTTAACTTTAGGAGATGATAAAAACCCTGAAATTACGTAATTTTTTTTTGGCTACTTATAAAATAAGTTCACCCACCCCAGTTTTAGATTATTACATGATTAGTGGACCGACTGCCAAAAACATTAATAAGTAACTTCAACACAAGATTGTCTTTGCTTTATACAGGACATGACTCTTGACCAGTCCAAGCAACTATGACTTTTATTCACAATGTTGACAAGATGGCAAGAAAAGATTGATGTCCGTAACATATCGTTGTCACATCGAACGTTTAAACTTAGAAAATGACGAATTTTAGACGAATGCGGTATAATAAATTATTCGCCTTATAGCACTTTTCCCAAGGGCACATTAATGGCAATAATAGTTATGTACCTATTGACAACCCTATTATCAACATACGCACACACATACGCATGTACGAACTACCGCATTGTTCTAGATGATCTCCTTGAAGTGTCGCGGGCCTGTTCTCACTTCTGCATTGAAGACGAAACGTAAAAAAACATTGACGTATCGGTCCCTAACAGTACGACCGGACATTCGCAGTCTAGACTGGTGTTGATCGGATGCCCGGTATATCGGACTGTGAGCGCCCGGTCTAACAATTAGAAGTTGGTAGTTGTAGAATGAAACTTTAAAGTTAAACACTGGAGGTGGCCTGCTGGCTGCTGTGATCAGAAAGCACCGACGCCAGGTCCGGTTCACGCAGGACTGGCGGAGTTCCGAACGGGAAGTCCTAGGGCACAGAATAAATAATAGTAGTGCGCCTGAACACCGGAGTCATTATAAAAATATATATTCTGTGGTTCCTTTAAGCTAGGCACGCACAGTCGATATTAAACGGCCCAGGCCCTCAATTCTCGGTGCATTCGAGATAATCTCACAATCGAGATTAAACGTCAGTGCATACAGTCGTTTGACACAACTGTATGAATCTGACGTTTAATCTCGCAATCGACATTATCTCGAATGCACCGAGAATTGGGGGCCAGTCACAGTGCGGGCGTGCTACGTAATTGGGAAATCGTGATTGTTGTGACGTTGCTATAACGTCCAATGAAAGACAAAAAAAGATGGCGTCACGCTGCGGTCGCGTCGCGCTCCTTACCCGCAATGTGACTGGGTCTTTATTGACCGATTTTACTAACATGCATGCAGTCTTTCCAGTAATTAAACAAATGGAAGGCGTACAAATGCGAACTTACAGCTAAGGATATTATGTAGTTAGGTAAAAACATCGCTTGGACATCCCCGAATGGAGGGCCAGCACGTTGACATTTATAGAGGGCACAGCTTCGGTCCCTTACGCTCAAGTCTTGTTAGAACGGGACAAAACGACTGATCACCTGCTTCTTAAACTCGCATCTTACTCAAGCTTCAAATTGCAAAAACAAGGTTGACAATAAAGTTTTCAATCCATACTTATTTAAATTATCAATGAGAAAGAAATAAATTAACAAGAAGCTACTTTGGTCTCTTGAGAAGAACATCTAGTATACTTTTTATTATAGTTACAGAGGGTACTGATAAACGAATTGTACACAGACGAAGCCGAAGGCTAGCTAGTGCATAATAAACAGCTGGGCACCGTTAATTAAATAGATAACTTCGTTAATCGCTAATCCGTTAGTAAAAAAGTTAACTTCGATAAACGTTAAAGCGCGACATTTCGGCAGATTTAACGGAAATTAACGTAAATCGTTAACTTGTGATAGATATTGCATTTGATGTAGTTCCGTTAGTAAGTAATTTACTAATAAAAAAAATTGGTATGATAGAAGTCTAGGCAGGAATTTGTAATAATACCTATTATTAAAAGATCAAATTCAATTCAAAAGCTATCTGACATAAGCCGCGCGGTATCCTTTCGGCAAAAAGTAGGTACTTAATTAACGTTTAACGGACTTTAATTGTTTTAACGGCAGTTAATAAGTCCGTTAAGTTAACTTAAAAGTTAATCCATTACTCGAAATGTTAACTTTGTTAACACATTCAGTACCGAGAACCCGATAGTTGGGTTCACCGTTCGTAGCGCATTTTCGCTACAAAGCTACACGCGTAGCCCGTAGCGTTTATCGGCAATGAATGTGTTAATTAACGGATTAACGCTCTTGTGTGCTAGAACTCTAATAAATAGTAGTGTACCTGCGAGGGCAGCGAGCGCGGCTTAGGCGGCGCGGGCGGCGCGGGGGGCGGCGCGCGCGGCCGCGCCGGCGACGCGCACTCCGCGCACTCCGCGCCCGCGCCGCCGCGCGCGCGCCGCGTCCACGACTCCGGCATGCAGCTGCGGGCACAGTGCGCGGTGAGAGCCACGCGAGCGGCCAAGCCGTGGTGGTTAAGGCAGGTTTAGACAGGGTCAGTGACTGACTTCGAATTCGAGACAAGTCAGCGCTGACCCGAGAAAAACCAAATGTGTAAATAAATTGATTTGAAGTCAGTACAGCGGTGGGAGGTCAAAGCTGACATGTATATTCCCATACGAATATTTTGAGGTCAGTCGGTTCGTCGCCGATACTGACTTGTGCAATGACCCTGTCTAAACCTGGCTTTAGAACACCGAGTTTGGGTTAGCAAATCAAATCAAAACGTTTTAGTTAGGGAGCTGGGTGCCATTTTGGTATATGATTTGTTCGTCTTTCATATTGATACGGATGAAAGTCTATGTCAATACAAATCGATTTGGTCCAGTAAATGGAAGTCGTATGTCCCTGCGTTTTTGAATTACAACTTAAGAAATCGTACATAAAAAAGTCAACGACCTACATGTCTGCCAACTTTTTTTCTATTCTGGGAGTCCTAATGAATCGAATGCACTCAACGAGAGCGACGAATAAATGATTTAATATAGCTTTTCTTTATTAACATTTTTGCAACTACGTCCCATAAAACAGAGCCCTGCGAGTCTTCCTCTTCGGTGTTCATCGTTTTGAGGATGATTCTGAGCAGCAGTCCAAAATGCAGACACGAACAAATGATTTGGCACACCGTTTTTTTGTAATGTTTGAAACGCTATACTGAAAATGCAGCGCTACCATGGTGGCAGACTATTTTTCTGTGGTTCTTTACATTGTCATTATTCGAACAATTCAGGTCTGCCAAGCGAACAAATCATATAGAAATTTTGGCACCCAGCTCCCTAGCTATTTATCCAGCGAATTGGCCACCTGGTGGCTCTTTTCCTTGTCACAACTTGTAGAGTAACTCGAAGATAGAATAATCGGGGGCCTTGGTTTAACTAGATACCTTAGGTGTCTCTCTAAAATCAAATCACATACGCCCAGGTCATATATTTACCATTAGGGAGACCCCTCCTACACTATTGAGCGTCAATATCATCTACTGACGATCAATATAATTGTGCAACCAGTGATACTGCACAGTTATATTGTAGGTCAGTGGCTAGCCTAAGGCGTTAGTACAGATAATAAATCTTGTCCATTTTGACATCTGTCATCAGTAGTATAGCCACAACAACGCGTTAAGTAACGCGTAACATCCTTTGATGTCTCAAAAAAGACCGACAACAGAGCCAACGCCTAACGTCATATGCAACGGCGTTTATGAATTAGTGCGCTAGCTAACTTCCGGTCACACCTGAATTTTTGGGTGCCGATTAACGCGTTAATTATTGGCATTAGGCGTAGGTGTAGCCCCAGCATAAAGATGGTATACTCACGCCTGGTGCACGATGTGCGCGCACGGCAGCGACGCGAGCGGCTCGGCGGTCTCGGCGAGCGGCTCGCGGCAGCGCGCGCACGCGGGCGCGACCCACGCGGCCGCCGCGCGCTTCTGCCGCGCCGCCGCGTTGGCGTCGCCCAGCGCCGTGTAGATCTCCGCCAGGCGGAGGCGCACGCGGCGAACCAGCATCTACGATTCAAAATATTTACCAGCTTTTATCCGCGACTTCATCTGCTTTAAAATGTAACGAATTTTCTATGACTTTAAAATTTACATTTTTTTCCTCAAATTACAGCCTAATAAAAACTTAAGAGGGCTCTGAAGCAATGGCAAAAGTCATCCATTTCGTACAAAAGGCGATAACAATTTCCACCACTTAAATGTTAACCGACTTTAACCAATTTTTGATAGGTTGTCAGTCAGAACAAAATCTAGGTCTATACGTTTTTTGAATATTTATTAAAGATTAACAAAGTCAAATAATCGCCAAAATTCGCTTTGTATGAGAATACTAAAACAACAATAAAACTGAATTTATTAATTATATTAAAAAACGTGTAGACCCAGATTTTGTCCTGACTGACAACCTATCCAAAATTGGTCAACATCGGTTAACATTTAACGGGTGAAAATAGTTCGCCTTTTGTATGAAAAGCTGTAGGTTCACACTCCTCTTAATTATATTGACAATCATAAATTTTAATCAAAACTTGAAAATGAAAATGAAACTATTTATTTTGCAAGTAGACCACACGGGCTCCTTTCACATGTCTGAATCTATCTTGTAAATTGACATGTCTATATTACATTGAAATTGTTTTAAGGAATCTATCTCAAATCTATCGCACGAACGTGTCGTGCGAGTGTGGCGCCACAATAAAGCGGTTTCTCTTTTCCGTCCGTAAACCTGTGAAGTTAGTACCATTGTCTGGTGTACCTTAGCGCCGACGGACGTGGCGACCTCCAGCAGGCGCGTGTTGAACTCGAGCGGGCGGCAGTTGCAGATGCGGCCCTGGCGCCGCAGCGCCTCCAGGCAACGCGCGGCGCCGTCCATCGCCTCCATCTGGGCCAGCCGGTCGCCCAGCGCCTGCCCCGCGCCCATGGCCACCTCGTAATGCCTGCGATACACTGCCCTTGTAAACCCTTGTGGATGTTAGGGGACACTAGAAAGTTGTGAAGTTAAGATTGCATCAGGAGAATTTAACAAATAAATATGTCAGGTCAAGTCAAACGTTTCTTGTCCAGTTGTTATATTTTTTTTTTATGAATAGTGCTACTAAGTGAACTAGTGGATCCGCCACAGCTCCGCCCGCGGTATTTTCCATACAAACTTTTCACCCCTTTAGAGATGGAATCTCAAAAAATCCCTCCTTAGTGCCCCTCTAGGGTACTCGAGGAATATCTCCTCCAAATTTCAAACCTCTAGGAGTACCCGTTTAGGCTGTGCGTTGTCTATAAGTGAGTCACGGTACTATTTTATATGAATTGATGATAAAGGAACGCAGACAGAGTAAGTGATAACCACCGCTCATGAACGAACATCAACGACCTCAAAGGAGCCGATATTTTAAGGAAACCAAATCTTCTCTTGAAGGCCCCCGTACGAGCTGGCCTTTTCTCTACAAGCTCTAGATACAAACGTGTTGACATAATTGTCGTTAGGTAGCAGCCTAGCAGCACTAATACATCGGCTCTTAAAAGAATGAAATATTTCTTCAGTAATTCTTGATATTTTTCAACAAGTCTCCACGCTTCTCGTGTCCTAGAAAAATTGGTCCTTCGAACCGGATATGAATGAATTTAAACGTAGCGGTAGTAATATATTAGAGACTGACGTCACAATTAAGTAGGCAAGGGTAATGGTACACCTAAATAAGAAAAAGAGGAAGTGTTTAAAACTAGTTGTGCCATTTACTCCCCTATCTTTCGTGAGTCCTGAATCGTGATGTCATGGTGACAAGGATGCGGAGTGTAGTTACGACTAATACTGTACCTGAGTGCCTTCCCGATGTCGCACTTCCGTCGATACACATCGCCGGCGATGCGCACGGCGCGGGCGTAGCAACCCTGGTCACCAGCCACTGCCGCCAGTCTGAGGGCCTCCTGTGAAAAAAACGAACGATTATATAGAAAAGCGTGCGATATGTTGGATGTCGCTTTATTCAGAAATTTGTATCGCTTACGACATAAAGTCTTTACGCCAGTTTGAAACAACGGTCGCACCGACTGAGCGCGGCGTGCGCATGCTATATGTGTAGTCTGTTACGACTTCCATTACAAGACAACAGATGGCGTCACGCTGCTATGGTCATGTTGTTCCTGCCGCGCCCGCAATGTGATCGGGCATTTACGGAGCATACCGGCGCATGTACAACAATCGTCTTTTGCACATGAAGCTACCCCTAGCCACTAGGGAGCGTTCAAGTATTACCGCATACCGCATTTGGGGGGAGGGGGGGGTCTTGTAATACGTTACGATGCGTTACAGGGGCGGGAGGGGGCGTTTGAACTACGTGCTACGTAACATTCTTTTTAATCCTTCAGACCGGTCGTGTAGAGAACGGTTGTGACTCGTAAGTAAAAATGGTCACTTGGTGGTTACGTAACGGTTTACTAGGGAGGAGGGGGGATTCAGAAAAACGTTACAGCGCGTTACATAGGGGGAGGGGGGATCAAAAATCTCCAATAATTGCGTTATGTAATAGTTGAACGCTCCCCTAGACGTTCGGCTCACGTTGCAGTAGTCGTGCGCGTCGCCGAGCTCGCCGCGCGCGCGCAGCGCCGCCGCCATCTGCAGCAGCGCGGCGCGGTGGTGGCGCGTGTTGAGGTCGGCGGCGCGCGGCCCGCGGCCCAGGTCGCAGGCGCGCGCCGCGCACGCCGCCGCGCGCTCCGCGTCGCGCAGCCGCCGCCACAGCTCCGACAGCCCCACGTACACCTGCACATCGGGACACCGTCAACATCACCGGTTTCGATTCAAAATAGAGTCTGTAGCCACTTATGGGATGGATCAGCGAAATACCAACTAGCCACCTTAGGGTCTATTGAAAAACGTGCCAAGAAGCTCATCGATGACTCGGAATTAGTTGAGTCGAAACTGCAGAGCCTCGAACACGGCCGCAAAGTTGCTTGCTTATCGGTATTCTACAGTATATATCACGGAGAGTGTGCGAAGGAATTACATGAACTAATTCCGCCATCCCCATTCCTTCATCGGGGGACTGGAGTTCCATCCCTATATTGTGGATGTTCCAAAAATTCGCACTAAGCGGTACGCTTCAACATTACCTGCAGCAAAAGTGTGTTATCGCTCTGCGCCTGAGCAACTCCCAGCGCCTTCTGGAAGCCGTCCATGGCTTTAGAGAACGCGCCGAGCTCCAGGCTGACGGCCGCCACCGTGAGGTGCACGCAGCCCGCCGTGGAGCCGCCGCCACAGTCGTTGTACAACGCGTGCCGGGCGTATTGCAAGGCCCTGAAAGAACCATTCAATATCTTAGGGAAGGAGTTCCCCTTTACATACTCGTATATACCGAGTCACAAACGGTATCAAAGCAGACCAAGAAGGTGACGGCTAGACGAGCTGGTCCAGAGATCCTAGCACGATTAGCACGAGCATAACCTATCTCTATCTTATTCCTCAGTGCGTCTCTCTCATAACAGTATCGAAAAAAGAGATGCACTGAAAGATAAGATGGGAATAACTTATCCTCGTGATAACTTTGCTGGGGTCGCTGGTTTCACTCTACTCGTAGTCTTGAGGAACAAAAGAGCACGTCGAAAAAGGACGCAAAGACAGTGGAAGACATGGGTTAATTTATAAGATCTGTCTGGCAAAGATCAACACACAGACACACAGTAGTAACAGAGGAAGAAAGATACATACAACAGAGACAAAATAAATACGATGGCTGACAGGCGAAAAGGAAATTATGGAACTCAATTGGTAGGCTATAAACAAATATATATACCTGTCCAGTCCACCCAAGGTCTGATGTGCCCTGGCCAGGTTCAGGTATGCTTCAGCGCGCATCGGAGCAGAGTCCAACTCTTCAGATATACCGAGCTGACGGTTCGCAAACTCAAGAGACTCCCTGTCAATAAATGTGCGTTACTTAGACGGTATGCTTCAAAGTCATTATGCCTGTTATATTGACTTTTCATTGTTTTTGTGGCCAAATATGCAGGCAAATACAAACGAACCACCTAATGGAAAGTCACTTCACTTAAGGATATTTGCAACACAATTGGGAGGACGCGTTTTACTGAGAACGGGTTTCGGAATTTTCGTAAGACCTGAGAATTCGCAAGTATGGCAAGCATATTTAGCGTGGGTAGGATCCAAACGAGTTGGATCAACGAATAAGAGAATACGGGAATACGATGGAAGCGGGCAACGCGACGGCAAATTTCATCCAAATCCGCCCAGTTATTTGCGGAACAAAACAAACATTCACGATAACTGCTGCTCTTGTACTTGCCTGTATTTCCCGAAGTCCATGTAAGCCTGGTACAGATGTCCCAGTAACGCGAAGCGGTCGGTCCGATGCCGGACCCCCCGCAGAGCTGAGAGCCACACTTTTACTGCCAGTTGCTGCTCGTTCTGTCCGTACAGACGGACGCCGCGTTCGATCTGAATACGGAAAGGAACTTATTGACATGTTTTATCGGTGAAAGTAAGGTTTCCTGGTATAGCGGTGCCGTCATTTGGCGGCCGCTATATAGAGTCGAATGACGTCACTAAAACGCCCATGGAAACAAGATGGCATGGTTTCCTAGATGGTTTCAAAGGACACTCTCTAGGGTCTCGTTTCCATCGACAACGTTTCACTGACGTCATTCTACGCTAAATAGAGGCCGCTAAATGACGGTACCACTATCCTAAGTAACCCTAGCTTTGTTGGCGTGGGTCTGGTCCTAATAAGTTTTAGTGTTGAGCTACTCATACATGAGGGACCTCAAATGACACACTCACTTTGTTCGAGTGTGACAACACTTCACTTCGTCAAAATGACCCACTTCAATGTTCATGTCCCACTGATAGCGACGAACCGAGCGAATCATCCGAGTGAGGCGAAATAGACGATGGCGTAACATAGACAACGTAGGCGTAGCGAGTAACTCAGAGTGTGAGTGATACAAACGGGTGCCGTCCGTTCTGTACGTACAATGTGATACGCTGACAGGAGAGCGAGGCGTAAGCTCTGCGTAGTACCTCACCTCATTTGAGGTAGGACATTGTACCACCTGGTTTTGTAAAACGAGTTACTCCCTCAAACTCGTTTTAATTTCATGTCCTGCCCAACACTAATAAGTTCGATCGTGCGTTCTGACAACCAGTTTCAATGTATGATGGCATCACAGGCCCATGGTCTGATGTGAACGATGGTCAATTAGAACACACAAGATCATCATTGAGTGGTGAATCGTGGTAACTACGATGCACATATCGTACTGGTCGTAGATACATTACTGTTCTCGAAATGCATTCCGACGCACGAAGAAGGAAGAACCCTTTGAGGGAAAACATCCAGAGAAATCCTGTGCAAAAGGGACTATCACCCTATCAGTTACGACCGTACCAACATTTTTTATAAGTAGGTAAATCACTAACACAACTTCATAGAAAATGCAATTTCTATCACGAGTTAACGATTAGTGTAACGCCTTAACGCTTAACGAAGTAAACTCAAAAGAGTTACGTTTACTAAAAAGTAACGGATCAGCGATTAACGAAGTAAACTATTTGATTAACGGTGCCCAGCTATGCTCGCACCATAGCTTTTCAGTCGAGAACAGTCCAAAGCCTCACCTTCCTCCTGGCGAAGTACTGGTCCAGGCGCGACCGGCAGCCGCGGAAGCAGTCCAGCAGTCCAGCGGTGGGCGGCCGGTGCGCCGGGCCGAAGCGCGAGCCCCATCGCAGGGCTCCGTTCCGCTCCGGGTACTCTTCGGCGAACGAGTGCAGTTCTTGGGGGTTCGTAAGATTAAACATTATTTCCATTAACATTTCAACGCTAGTGTCATAGCATACTTAAATAGTGTTACGAGTGCCACAGTCATGTATCAATATATGGCACATTTTAAATCATAATAGCCGCTGGACATAGATCTCCCTACTGGTTTGTATGGATTTTTATGCAATTAGATACGAACGTGGTCACATTGTCACTACCGCCGCGCAGTTGGAAATCGGAAAATGCTAGTAAAAGTTAGGCTAAGCGGTGTCTTTAGGACATTTGTTGTATAGGGAAAACACAAAACACTTTTGTTAAGAGGGCACCGACCGTCCAGTGGCGCCCTCATCACTGTTATTGTGTTTTCTATTAAAGGAAAGTATTTTATTAAAATTGAAGCCGTATAAGTTGTTACGCAACTTAATACACAACGTATATGCTATGTAATATAGCTTTGCAAAGTATAGGGTGAAGGCGGCAACAGTGGCTATAGCGACAACAGTGGTGCACTGGCCGTTGTGTCAGAAATATTATAGATAGCTTTCTTTCTTTCTGACTCTCCGGAAGGTCTCCCGATAGAAACAGGTTACAACCAGTTCGCTTGCGTCAGCTATGTAACGAACCCGCGTAATTAATGTATTTTTGTTTTGACGAAAGAAAATGCGAATTTTAAGGTAAGGTGTACTTTCTATTTTTTCACGAACATTTTGTTTTACCAATGAATTAATAATTTTGCTGAGAAATAAACTTAATTGAGGTCATTTTGACGTATACTGCACTTCGATTTAAGCAAAAGTATCACGCGTGGTATAAGTTAAATCCAAAATGGCGGTTTAGTACACAGTGGCTCAAATCACATGAGTACACAGTGGTTCATGAGCCAAGCATATTAATTCAGAAAATTTAACAAAATGTAATATTTTTTGTTAATTTTCTCATTTAGGATGTCCCTCGTTCAGCAAGGCCCCGTTAAATACAGAAACAGACAGATAAGGACAAAAAAACGCTTAAAATAAAATAAAAAAAGTTATGAGCGTGTGAAAAGCGTCTAAAGTTTAAGACTGAGAAATAAGTAGTCAAATTTAAGTTACCTGATTATTAAGTAATTTGTTCAATGCGAAAAGCCGAAAATTGCATTATTATTTGAGTTAAATTAAAGATGATTCACTGTGAACAGAGGGCAGATCCACTGTATCCCACCCCCAGTACACAGTGACTCAAATAAGTTTTTTTAAAAAATACTGTTTATTTTCCAAAATATTACCTTGTTGAACTAAATCGATTAAAATAATCAATATACATTAGTTACACTATAATACTAACCCTTCTACATCTTTCCAACACTCGCCCAAATCAAGTGAGCATCACTCGAAAAAAAGTGACCCACTGTTGCCGCCTTGACCCTAACCATCATCTAATCAATTTAATAGAAAATAGTGGCCGCTTTTTTCTGTTAAATTGATTAGATGATGGTTATACTTTGCAAAGCTATATTACATAGCTTATACGTTGTGTATTAAGTTGCGTAACAACTTATACGGCTTCAATTTTAATAAAATACTTTCCTTTAATAGAAAACACAATAACAGTGAAGAGGGCGCCACTGGATGGTCGGTGCCCTCTTAATTAATATTAGTTTATGCAACAGTTGTATAATGATAAGCCTTAAAATACGAGTGCGGGTTTATGAAACGAGCCCACAGGCGAGTTTCATAATAAGATCGCACGAGTGTTTTAAAGCCAAATTATGTAAAACACCGCGCAAGTTAGGGGTTTTTTACATTTGAATGTCATTGGATAGAGCTACTCATTGCGCGTCAATCTACCAATCACATTCTAGACGTTTCGGCCAATAAGAGACCAGAATTCAAAAATAGTGACAGTGCAAGTCGGTTGGCCTTCCAACACCGCTCAAGTCGTTGTTCGGCCATACTTCGACAACTTTGCACTCCGTGTTTATTTATTGTTTTTCGTGAGTTTTGTGACTAAACTTGTGTAAATAATGTAATATGGTAAGCTAATAAAGTTATTATAAGAGATAATGATTTTCGTATAATAATTAAACAAAAATCGAATGGGTTGATTGCCATGTACTTCGGCGGTGTTTACTATAGCTTGTTTTTTGAATTACGCATTGTTACAAAGGTAGGTAATGTTTTTTCGCTCTCCTGTAAAGTTGGTCAAAATGACTTGAGCGGTGGTGTTCGACAATTACGGCTTGAAATTAAACCGATGTTATTTAAGTACTTACTCATCATTTACTTAACATTTTAACATACAGTGGCCTAAATCACAATTGTTCGATAGTGAACGCAATTCGACCATGGCCGCTCGCCCCTTTGATGGTGATGATGGTGACATAGTGTTACCTGGCGGCTCATCGAGGTGGTGCGAGGGGTCCGGGGAGCTCAGCAGCCGCGTGGCGGACAGCTGGTGCGCCGGCACCCCGCTGGAACAAACGATCTCAAGAAGTACATGCGCTTTACAAATAAATAAATAAATAAATAAACACAACATGCTATACGTAATTTTGGGTAATAGTAAGTATTTTGGGTAACGAGGGCTTCAAAACGGTGCGAGGTTTTGTTTTCCATTCCTACTTTTATTGTTAGTAGTAGTGGACCCGCCATAGCTTCGACCGCGGTATTTCCCATACAAACTTTATCACCCCTTTAGGGATGGAATTTAAGAAAATCCCTCCTTAGTACACCTCTAGGGTACTCGAGGAATGTCTCCTCCAAATTTCAAACTTCTAGGACCACCCGTTTGGGCTGTGCGTGTCTATAAGTGAGTCACGGTACTGTTTTATATATGTACTGATTACTCAATCTACCAGCGCTTCGAAGGTGACATCTGCTGAAAAGAATCGCCGCAAGTAGCTCAGCGAATGAAGTCTTAAATAGACCAGTGGCGTAACTATACCATCTGGGGCCCGTGGCAAATTCTTTTGATGGGGCCCTACCAGTAAAAATCGTCACGTTGTACCTACTATATTTTTGAGCTCGCGGCCTCTTGGGCCGGGGCCCTCTTGGGTCGCGGGCCCGTGGCATTTTGCCAGCCCTGCCAGCCCTGCCACCCTATTGTTACGCCACTGAAATAGACCTTACCCGAGGAAGTCTCGCGACTCAATAGAATCCCATGACATGTTCCTCGGGTGAAGACGACAGCGTCACCTGGCGGTCGGGTGCATCATGCTCGCTCGCTCGCTCACCGCGCACCAGCACTGGCTGGAAAGAGACATACATAGCCAGTTTCAATTCAATCCACCAATAGTGTAAACAAAACATCACATTTCTGTTTTTCTGTGAGAAATCACAGGGAAATTACTGAATAGATTTCGATAGAAAGGTCCCAGATATTATCAAAACATTTGGGTCAAATTCGAAACAGTGTCTTCTTAATTTAAAACAAGAATAGTCAAATTCGTTTTTGTATAGCACTGAGCTGTCAAAATCGAGTTTGACGTTTCTTATTTTAAGTTTAGTGACTTTAAAATTTGGCGCACTCACTTTCGAATTGGCCCCATTGCTTAAGAGGACTGAACCAACGGTAAAAATCACCCTTTTCATACAAAAGGCGATAACGATTTCCACCCCTTAAATGTAAACCGATTTTGACCAATTCTTGACAGGTTGTCATTCAGAACCCAATGTAGGTTTATACATTTTTGAATTTCGATTAAAGATCAAGAAAGTCAAATAACGCCGAAATTAGTTTTGTATGAGAATGGTGAAATAACAATAAAACTGAATTTAAAGACTATACCTAGTGAAAAAATCAAAACGTATAAACCTAGATTTTGTTCTAACTGACGACCTATCCAAAATTGGTGAACATCGGTTAACATTTAAGGGGTAGAAATCGTTATCGCCTTTTGTATGAAAAGCCGCAAGTTCACACTCCTGCTAACAAACATGTTATAGCAGGCCAGAAGCAGTGTCATGTGAACTAAAATTTAAGCCTTCACAAATTAATGTGAAGGCGCGGCTACCGAGCGGTTACCGGTGTGAACACTTCTAATTTAGTTCCTGTGACACTGCTTACGCGGCCCACTTCCGACCCGGGTTTGGGTGTATGCTAGCTTTATAAGCGTTTCAACGCGTTTATACTCACCTAGCTCAAACAGCGCCCTCGGTGTGTATTAACAGCTGATTCTTTTTAAATCTTGATCCGAAAACATTACTATTCCATTACCTAAAAGAAGCAAGAATTAAGCTTAAGACCAAATGCTGGACACAGGGCCCATGGGAGCTTGCTGTGATGTGATTCTCTAAAGTACGGTTGCGTCAACGGCTACTTTAAAGGCTCAGTCACATTGCGGGCGCGTCGGAAACGCAGCGCTATCGCAGCATAACGCCATCTGCCCTAACATGCAAGACACAAAGTTAAGCTGAACCCGTTTATCTGGTTTACTGTCATTAGGTAGAAATGGAAAATCGTCCACGTGAAACAACCATTCTGAACTTTGGTCAGAAGTAATAGCATCCAAAGTGAATTTAGTGAAAATGTAATTATGCTGAAAAGTATTTATAACCAAATTTATTTTCGTTGTAAATTTATTAATTAATTAACGAATAATGGACGTGGACGTTCAAGTGGACGATTTTGTTAATCTTTTAACTGTATGAATATCTCTTTCGTCGGCACTAGTGTGAGAGAGACGCACTTAGAGATAAGACGGTTTAACTTATCCTTGTGTCTTGCATGTTAGAGCCGCAGGCGTGTGATTCCCTACAATAACACTTGGTTTATGAACTCATAGAATTTTTAATTAAGATTTTAATGTTTTGGTGTAATACTGTAAATTGCAAATCTATAAATTAATAAATAAATAAATAAATAAATAGGCGAGCGTAACTTGACCCGTCAATGCGTATAAATTACATGTTTGTGCGTGTATTCGGCCTTGGTCGTATTTCGATGCAGCCGGCCACAATAAACAAACATTTAAAAAAAAAGTTCTTTTTAAGAGAGTCACACCCTTCGGCCGCCACCGCAACCATGTTCCGCAACCAGTTGCAAAGCAAGAATTTTCCTCCTCTCAACACCCCTGTTGTTTTCTATTGGAACTCGTAACGTCACACATATCGCGCCCGCGGTGTGACAGGGCCTTTCATTTAGACTAAGTCCTAAGTCATCCATGATTGATGGAGACGCCTGGCCGGTGACAGGCGGGCTGTCGATCTGCGTTTGCATCATCCATACTATACTAATATTATAAATGCTAAAGTAACTATATCGTATATGTAATGTAAGTATGTCTGTTACGATTTCACAGCTAACTGTTGAACTGTATTTGATGAAATTTTATATAGAAATAGTTTAAGCCCTAAGGAAGGACATAGCCTACTTTTTTAAAGAAAATCATTCCCTAAAAGGGGGATATAGGGGCTGGAAAATTGTTTAACGGGAGTTCGTGGCCCGATGAGACCCCGTTGATATCTTTTACGATATTTTTTTTCCATGCAGCTATTCTGTCTTGGTTATTACTTTCTTTGAATGTTTTGTTTTGAATGTTTGTTTTTCAATAATAATAAAAAAACAGCGAAACTAATTTAAAAAAACAAAAAGTAACGAATTAAAATCATTCTGATACTTTTAAATCATTTGGAGTTCATCCAACAATTTGTACACGGAAGCAGTCGAGGTTAATACGAAATTCACAATAGAAAATAAACATGAAATTGTCAGCTACATCAAAATCTACTTATTAATCTTTAAGAGAAGAACGGGGAATAGTCATAATCTGAGTTTTATAAACCATCTGACATTATTGCAAATCAACCTGTCACCCATTTTAAGGGGGTTTATAAGCATGTTCTATAATAATTACATTTCATTGGATTATTCCGATGATCGCATGCTTACAAATGAGAAAACTCCTTTTTAAACTTATAGATCGCTTAACTTGTAACTTGTTTGCATTGCCGAAACGATAACGCAGAATATTTCGCTGCGATATAGGTTTTATTTATTTGACTGCAAAGGGTGCCGTATCGTACAAAAACCATACGCAATATCGAATAGAGACCCTGTTTATCTATCCAGTAACCGTATGACCTAGGTCACTCGGACATCTTCGAGGTAAAACGTCACCTTTGACAAATATAGGTCATGCAATTTAACAACCTATAAATACTTAACATTTCAGAAGGTAACTTTAAGTTATTTAATAAATAATGTTATGCTATTATTATTGTTTTTAAGTTTCCGATTTTTTATTAAATAAACGAGCAAACGGTACGTTTACTTTCATGAGTATATCAAAATTGAGCGAAGCTGCATTATAAAGACGGATATATGTGTAATTAAATAAAAGCTGCTAAAATGCTTCTTTCCACGAAAATAGATTTCGATCCCGTCCTAAAAATAGGTTAGTTGAAGTCGAAAATAGTCATACAAATTTATTACCTAATGTACTCAAAAATCGTTTGTTTTTTCAACATAACCATAGCTCTTTTTAAATGTATTTAATATAAAAGTCGATTAAAGAAAATCATTACTTACGCGTAAGAATCCTCCGGGACCTGAACAGCGCACATTCTTTTGTTTTTGGTTGTCACTTCACGGTTTTTGGTTGTTACTGGTTGTTTCACGGGTTGTAAGGTGGTTGTTGGGTTGGAAAACGTTATAATGCTGGTTGGACGTCGCCGAGTCCTGTCCGGAGGAACACACCCCAATAGTCGGGATGTGTTATGCCGAGGGCTACGGAAAGGGATGGAGTGGGCTTTTGTATATTTATTTAAATTTCAAGTGTTTTTTGCGTATTTTACTTTGGTTTTGCTGAAGTTAGTTTAAACATTTATAAATTAATTAACTAAGTCAATATCATTTATTATATTTATATACGAAGAGTCTTTTAAGTTCATCTTGGTTTTTTTTTGTTTTGCTTACCGTTATTTATCTTATTTACATAGGTTAGATAAGTAAACAGAAACTATTTATTTCACGAAATTACATGACAAATTCAATAAGCAAATACTAAATGTAGTACGAACTGATATACTTACCTAGGTCCGTGGGGCCCGGGCGCGCAAGGGCTCTTCAGGGAGCTCAGCAAGCGTCTCAGGGAGGCCACGGGTGACCCTCGCGCAGGCTGCTACCTCGCACAAAGGCTAAGCATAGCCATTCAGCGTGGAAATGCAGCTTGCGTGATGGGCACCCTGCCGCGGGGACCAGATTTTTTAAATTTATTTTAGTAAATTTAGTCTAGTTTTAGTTTTTATCTATTTTTTTAGTGTTAGTTGGTACCGTTTTATTTTAATAATTATTCATGAATAAATATAAAAAAAAGCTTACCTAGTTTAATAAAAGAATAATTTGTTTGTTAATACTTTTCAATAATAGGTATATGAAATTAAATTTAAAGCCAAACTAAGTCTTATATAAGTAACTAGCTTCCGCCTTCGTCCGCGTGGATACCCTAATCAACTAGCGGTATGAAATATACTTTACGACTTATTTTCATACTTACCAAATATACAAAAAAAAATCATACAAATCGGTCGTGCCGTTTCGGAGGAGTGCGACCACAAACACCGTGACACGAGATATATATGTATATATATAGAACATATTACTTATACAATTATTATAACTGTCATAAGTTTATTAGAACTGAATTTGAGAGAAATTACATTTATCTGACAGTTATTATAATGTACTTACATAAGTTTCGCCAAATATCTAATTTACAAAACAAAATGTATTAGAAAGTTATTTGTAAAATACAATATACTTACATTGTGTTTTTTTTTTTTTGCTTTACAGTATCTTAAATCTACCAACGATTATAAGTAAAATAAAAATATACGACCTTTGTAAGAATAAATAATTATTCCATTTAACGTCTTAGTAAATGATTTTAATACGGACCCGATCTCTTTTTTTTTCCGCAAGGCGACTCCATTCCGTCAGGTGTTCCGCGCTGCATCCCGTCTCCCTCGGCGGACGCTGCGCGCCTGCGCTTTGCGCCCCATCGAACTCGACTTATTGGAATACGGACGCGGGAGGTTTTAAACTTCAAGTTGACATTTCAAGAAAACTAACCTTAAATTAGAAGAATACCGGGGCCAATTCAAAACGTGCTCGCTAAGCTTGTGAAATAAGAAACGTCAAACTCGTTTTTGACAGCTTGGTGCTATACAAAATTGAGTTTGACTTTTATTTTTTTATTTTTTGGGGAATTTTATATTTAGGGGACACCGTTAGAATTGAACCCAGTTTATGTCAGGGTTCGTAAAAATTCGATAATTATCAAAATATTCTAAATTTTATATTTATCATAAACTAGCTGTTCCCCGCGAATTTGTCCTCGTGGAAACATAATGGAAAAGTCATACAGCGGCCCTAACATGAATGACACAAAGATAAATTAAATCAGTTTATCTCTATAATTATCTCTTTCGTCGGCACTAGTGTGAGAGAGACGCACTTAGAGATAAGACGGTCTATCCTATCTTTGTATCATTCATGTTAGGGCCGCAGGGGGGCAAGGTCGCCGGTTTTTTGGGCTCCCTAGCAAGAGATGATAGACTAAAAGATATTTTTAGGAATATTTTTTAATCTTAATTTTATAAGTAAGTATTTGAATCTTAAATTATAGTCAAGTTGTCTTTTTTGATTAATGTTTTTGTTTTTTTTTTAACGAATACACGGACGTCGAAATCATACTTTTTCTACAAACGGGTAAACCATTTTCAACCCCATTACCAACCCCCCCCCCCCCCCCCCCATTACCCCCGTTCTGTCGATTTTATAATATGATAAATCAATATCTAGGTTTATAATGCCAGTAATGTGTTTTGTATGAAAATAATAAAGAAATATTGTTGAATTTATTAACCAAATCTAGGTATAGGTATAAATAAAAATCTCGTGTAACGATGTTTGTGGTCGCACTCCTTCGAAACGGCTAGACCGATTTTTATGAATTTATGTAAGTATATTTGGTAGGTATGAGAATAGGTCGTAAAGTATAGGTATTTCATACCGCTAAGTGATTAGGGTGTTTAAGCGGACGAAGTCGCGGGCGGAAGCTAGTAATAGTAGTTAATGCAACGGTTGCATAATGATAGGCCTTAAAACACTAGTGCGGTTTTCATGAAACGAGCCGATAGGCGAGTTTCATAATAAGATCGCACGAGTGTTTTAAGGCCAAATTATGCAGAGTTGCATACATAACTTTATCTACACACATATTATAAATCCTCCATGATGGGTTCAGAAACAATATTTTCTGGCAACAAGTTATTTGTTGCAATCGTGGCTGCATATTTCCGATATCCGGCGCATTTTCACATCACACACACTCCGAGAAGACTACTATTCATATTTTCAACTAAAATGTAAATTACAAACAACTTTTTCTATTCAATTCAACAACAATTCTACTTTCGTTCAGCAAAACACCAACATAATGGCCGCAATTCGATCCTCCGTCAAGACCATTTTTTTTAAAATCATTGACAAACGAATGAAGTCTCTATTCTTATGTCACTCGAGATCAAATGTTGTGCAGTTTATATTAAAAAAACATACTGAATTGACGTTTCGTATCAATAACTGTTTTAATATCTATGGATACTAGAATAGAGACCCACTTGAGTTTTGACAGCTGTTCCAAATTTAATCTCATTTCTATACTAAAAACGATACGGGAATAACATTGTAGCACTCGTTTTACCTAATTGGTTGTCAAAATGGTGGTCATTTCCTACGATTTTTGATTACACTTTGGAGGTTTTATGATATGGGTGTAAGTAGATAAAATATAAAACAAACCTGTATACTACCGGGATATATTACTAGGTACATACGACTATATATTGGTAGATGTTAAAAGATGGTCAACTTCGGTTAATATAGTGGGATAAAATAACTTGTTGTTCATTGCGTTGAAGATATTTGTGGCATGTTTATTAAATATACAAGTACCCGTAAAGTAGTATTTGCCATCTGGTTAGTAAATAATAAATAAATCAGGGGACAATCTTTACACAAATCGATCTAGCCCCAAAGTAAGCTCTAAAGGCTTGTTATGGGTGCTAGACGACGATATACATACTTATATAGAGAAAAAAATACTTAAATACATAGGAAACATCCAAGACTCAGGAACAAACATTCGTGCTCATCACACAAACATTTGCCCTTACCGGGAATCGAACCCGGGACTGAGCTAGCGTCCCAGGTTCAGGGTCACTCCCAAAGTCAAAGTGGGATAAAAACGTGTTCATTGTGTCGAGGTTATTTGTAGCATGTTTAATAGATATACAAGTACCCGTAAAGTAGTATTTGCCACCTAGTTAGTATATGGAGACATTGCTCCATAATACCACAGAATAAATAATAGTACTACGATAATACTTTCATTCTCATATTATTGAACTAGATGGACCCGCCACAGCTTCACCCGCGGTATTTTCCATACAATCTTTATCACCTCTTTTCACCCCTTCAGGATTGGAATTTAAAAAAAATCCTCCTTAGTGCACCTCTAGGGTATCTACTCGAGGAATGTCTCCTCCAAATTTCAAACCTCTAGGACCACCCGTTTAGGCAGTGCGTTGTCTATAAGTGAGTCACGGTACCTACTGTTTTATATGTATTGACTTAGAATTATTTGGATACGTTTTCCTAGTGCACCGTATGGTGACAGGTGTATGATGAACCGTATGGTGACAGGTGATCAGCCCTGCGCCCATACAGATAGTCCACCATGTTGGGGAGGACCCGTACCTTAGTCGACTTTCACGACATGCCAGGATGATAAGCATCTGCACGCATTCTATGCTGTTTCTTCACTCCCAGTGCAGCAGAGGAGTACAGACTATCCACAGAAAGTTATTCCCTTTTTAAAAATACAACGAATGCAACGACTATTTGGAACATTAAAAATCGATTCACTAACCGAAACCGAGATAGAATAAAAATGTCCGGACGCTTTCAACGCAACAAATTTACAGAAAATTATGGGCGGCATCAATTTCAATCCAAACACTAATAAATTGGCATCTCTCAACGACGCTAGAACGGTACAGACGTTAGACAGTTTATTAATAGCGGACATATTTTGTAAAACTCGACTTGAGATTCATCCCTCGGCTGAAAGCAGTGTCGTGTTTGCCACGGCGCGCGGCGCTTGAAAAAAAAAACTTGCGCGGGAAACTATAACAACGGAGTCAATTACGAAACTTTTTACTTAGGAATTACTTGAAAATGAGTTACAGTGTTTATGATAACTATAATAATAATTATCAGGAATTTAATTATTATAAAAACGATAGTAAAAGTGATAGTGAGTGTTGTGTGAAAAATGAGAGTAAGCGGGAAAACCAAGATGGCGACGAAGAGGGCCACGTGCAGCATGTGCTGGGTCCCAGCAGGAGGTGTCTGGCGTGGGCCTGTAAGGCCTGTAAGAGGAAAACAGCGGCGGTCGACCGACGGAAAGCCGCCACGTTGCGCGAAAGGCGACGGCTTAGGAAAGTAAGTAAAAGAGAGAGATAGGGGAGGCAGGAGTGCGATCTAACTTCGCGGACTCATCAACAACTAAACAATACAAGATAATCTTGTCTGCCATCAAATGACAGAAGGATGAAATTGGATTTACAGCGTCTTACGTTGATCTGTGAGCGTCAAGTTTTACCCGTGTTTGGTATGAAATATCTCAGTTTCTATTAGAGCTACGAAGTTGAGACTTCGGGAGCAAGGGGTACCTACTATTTGGGCACTTTTTTGAGATAAACAGCATTTTTGGGAGCAGCACCATTCTCGAGATCCCAACGTGGTACGCCAGCTTGACGTCAAGTTAGCGTACCCGTGAAACAGGGCTCATATCTCCGTAATTACAAAGGTACTATTTTTTTGAACTCTGTACTAATTCGGTACTAGTTAGGTACTATTTTTTCGAATCATCAGATCCTGGATATCTTCGACGGGTACGCCATCTTGACGCTCACGTTGATTTAACCCAACCACTTCCTTAGAATCATAACTTTTTTTTTTTTGCTATTAAGTAAGTAGCTGAACTGAAACAGATATGTTGCAAAAAATACTAGATGAGTTATGATGCTAAGGAACCGCATAGAGCAAAACTAACCCAAAAACGACGACGCGGATAGCCTAGTTGGTAGTGACCCTGCCTCCGACGCAAGCGTCCCGGGTTCGATCCCCGGCAAGGGCAAATATTTGTGTGATGAGCACGAATGTTTGTTCCTGAGTCTTGGATGTTTCCTATGTATTTAAGTATTTATTTCTCTATATAAGTATTTATATCGTCGTCTAGTACTCATAACACAAGCCTTTAGAGCTTACTTTGGGACTAGATCGATTTGTGTAAAGATTGTCCCCTGATTATTATTATTATTATTAAAAAGCTGTAAACCAGTTCCATCGTTCTGCTATTTGACGACAGTCTAGCAAATAAAATTCAGTGCCTTCCGTGCTGTCGGCTCAATAATACAAAACAATGCTACCCTCTTAAAGTAAATGCAGTGCCTCTAGCGCCACAGGTGCTGCTAGCTAAGTAAACGATCGACAGCCACGTGAACTTCTAACGCAAAATGAACTTCACTCGCTTGTAGCTGCAGACACATGGAAAACCACTTCGTACCATTGCAGTAAAGTCTGTTCGCCGAAAGTTGATAAATATTATGATATCGTCTCGAAATAGCGACTGTCGCTTACCTGTCGCAAACTGTATGACGGGCGTCGCTTATCGCCGCGCGCACTGAGTTTCGTGGTACGAGGCACGCAATTGTTGTCAAGCGCGGCGCCCGTACTATATGGTAAAAGAAGATGATAGATTTTTCCAAATTGATGGCAGGGTACACGAAGCAATTGAACGTTTCATAATAAACGTCACCAACTCTGATTCTTCCCTCGACTATGAGACTTCGTCATGGTCGTCGTCCGATGATATGCCAGCAATGGGACATCTATTCAATAATAATATTCTATGAAAAAAATATAGTTGTTCCTTTTAATTTCTTATTATCATCGGTAAAAATAATTAGCGGGCCGCTATTTGTAATGAGTTAAGAAGCCCTTTTTTTATCAACTCATGGCAAACAGACTTTAGGTATATGCCTCGACGCGTCGAGCGTTCACCAGCGAGAATCACTCACGCAGAGTAAAAGAGCGCCACACTAACGTAGGAAAACATTGTGAGAAAACCTGCATATATCTGAAAAACACGAGATAAACACCGCTTTAGTCACGATTTATATAGGTAAGTATATGTAGATATTTCATTTGCATGCGCGGGTTGCTTTGACCGCGACCGCACTCAACTCCTGAAGAAGGACTCTTATCGACTTTAAAACATGTCGGACCATTTCTTACAATAAATAGTGAGTAAGGCGTGTTTATCTCAAGTGTTAATTAGAGTTATTCCAACGATTACTACCACGAATTCCTACCAGTAAGAATACTGGGAACTTCCCATTATTACTACCAATTTTCAGTGGCGGACTAAGCCTGTCCGAGCCGAGGCGCGGGGCGGCAAAGCTGAATGAGGCCCCCCTCTTCAAGACCGATTATAATTTGTTCGAGCTGAGACTATAATCAGGGGAACGCGGAGGCATTTGGGGGCCCCCCAAGACCGGAGGCCCGGGGGCGGGCCGCCCCTTCCTCCCCCCTGTTAGTCCGCCACTGCCAATTTTATCAGTCTTACCGCTAGTAGTAATACTGGATATTTCTTTCTCACTAAGTACTTCTACCGGGTATTTTATATGGCATGTACGGTCGGGACTATAGTTGATAGATTGTAGTGTGAGGCAGAATCAAATGTCACATAGTGAGTACGTATCAGTGGCGAAGCCTGCCTACAAGCCGATTCCTGACGGCTTTACCAAGCTAGAAAGCTACGGCTAGCGTTAGTGAATTGCATGTTACTGTAACTAAATGTCAGACTCGCACGTACGGTTCCAATTCTTCCGGCTTCCCTTAGGAAATATTTGACGCTTCGCCACTGGTGCGTAGGGTCATTATCTAGTGCACACAATTTATTATAAGTACTTAATTATGTGTACGTGTACCGCCGCAAAGGTGCCTGCTTATCGGTATTCTGCAGGAGGTCGACGGAGAGTGTGCGATCTATGGAATTACATGAACTAATTCCGCCATCCCCATACCTTCATCGGGGGACTAGACGTGGGCTGGGTTCCATCTGTTGTGGATGTTCCAAGAATTCACACTAAGTGGTACGCTTCAACATTCATCTGGCGAACGGCTAAGGTGGAATTCCCTGCCTGCAGACTTGTTCCCTGAATGCTACAACTTGGGTCTTTTCAAGGAGAGAATGAGGCATTATCCAGGTGTGCATGCTCCATCGTCGGCCTCATCATCACTTTCTATTAGGTGAGATAGACGTCAAATTGCACATCTATCTCCTATAAAAAAAACATGTAGTAGTAAAGGTGAGAGATGCATTTCACATTTTTAAGGTTCCGTAGCCAAATGGCAAAAAACGGAACTCTTATAGATTTGTCATGTCTGTCCGTCGGTATGTCACAGCCACTGTTTCCTGAAACTATAAGAACTTTGCTGTTGAAATTTGGTAAGTAGATTTATTCTGTGAACCGCATTAAGATTATCACACAAAAATAGAAAAAAAAAACAATACATTTTTGGGGTTCCCCATACTTAGAACTGCGGCCCTAACATGCATGGCACAAAGATAAATTAGAACCGTTTATCTCTATGACTATCTCTTTCGTCGGCACTAGTGTGAGAGAGACGCACTTAGGGATAAACGGTTCTATTTTATCTTTGTGCCATGCATGTTAGGGCCGCTGAAACTCAAAAAAAATTTTTCATTAAACCCATACGTGTGGGGTATTTATATGTAGGTCTTCGTAGGTCTTCAAAAATGATATTGAGGTTTTTAATATCATTTTTTTCTAAACTGAATAGTTTGTGCGAGAGACACTTCCAAAGTGGTAAAATGTGTCCCCCCCCTTGTAACTTCTAAAATAAGAGAATGATAAAACTAAAAAAAAATATGTGATGTACATTACCATGTAAACTTCCACAGAAAATTGGTTCGAACGAGATCTAGTAAGTAGTTTTTTTTTTATACGTCATAAATCACGGAACCCTTCATGGGCGAGTCCGACTCGCACTTGGCCGCTTTTTACTACTAGTACAACTAGTAGAGTCAGCTGGGAAAAAAGTAGCAGTATTCTTATTGGTAGGAATTCGTGATAGTAATAGTGGGAATAAATAGTTAATTTTGTCTAACGAAAGTTTTAATATGACTATTGCACACATCTGCAAAGTAATTCAAATATGTGTGTCAAGTTCCCAATGAATGGGCCCGCGTGCAGACTACCGCCCACTCTCTCACTATCAGAGGAGGTTTATGCCCAGTAATGATGATGATACTTATCACGCTAAGCCAACGGCGCTCTCATATCTTTAAAATCCTAAAAATCCGGATACATTCTCAAAAGTCGCGGCCACACCAACCACATTGGTACATTGTCATGCTCAGCTCATGTAAACCACGTGCCTCAAGCAACGTGCTTCGCTGCTATGCGCTAGGCCATTTCGAGATAGCTTTGCTCTTTTTAAAGGTGTTCAGACACACTTACCTTAAAATGAAATTATTTATTTAGATAACAATTTTGTCGTCAATATGACTTTTAGCGCTGAGAGCGAATTTGTACGGTGAAAGTGTTAAAGGGAAGGGGCATTATGTTTTTCAACGCATTTAAATATGCCAGATAATATTTTCTTAACGATCATCGTAAAGCGAATTTTAGTTAGAGAAACCACGCTTATGTAGTGCAGGTAAAAAGGCATCATAAAATTACGTCCAGCGATTTCGTCCACACGAAGTTAATTTATCACAACTTGCCAAGATAAAGGCTGGCTTTTCACCAGAGCTATGCGAGGAAGCTGAGCGGTGAGCGTGGAAATATCCACCAATAGAACACGTTTATTCGAAAAATGTATGCTTTTATTTGTATGAAAATAATAAATTACTTATTTCTCATCTCGACGTTCCGACCTGTTACATCGACCGTCCCGCTTTCATACAAATATTTATTTAAATGGCGAATGCTCTGTGCAATTTTCATCGAAATCAGTCCAGCTTGGCCGTTACAACAAAACAAACGGACAAATAATACATATAACCAGCGGTGCATGCGACTTTCTTAACTTTTTTTAACGAAAATTTGATGCCACGTTGGACCTGCGGCTTTTACAGATAAGGTACTTAGTTGTGATAAATTTATTACAATTGAATGAATGGATTTCGTATTGAGATGTCCATGTTGTGCGGTTGGTATGAGCGCGGCATTTCAACTCAAGGCAAACGATAATCTAGTCTAAATTTGATCTTAAGTGTAAATAAAATGTCACGCGCACGTATTAGAGATCAAGAGATTAAGGCATCCTGGTTAAAGACGATTACCAGCGTCTAAATATATACAACTCCAGTTAAACCAACTGTCTGTTGCAAGAATGTCACACTTAACGCCACATTAAGAGGTCTGTCCTCAAGAAAAATATCATATTTTTTATGCGGCGAAAACTATAAGTATAAAATCCATATAAAATTCAATTTCCTTATCTTAGGTACATAATTACAATTAACGATATTAATAAATTTTTCTTAGATTAATTACATTGTATATATTTTTTGACCGAGCAAATATATTTTGGGCAAAAATGCTTTCGTATGTCCAGCGGATGTCCGGCGTCTGTCCATTTGTTCTCGTCTACAGGCGCCTCATTCGGGAACGCTAAGTGATTCTGTAGCGACTCGTAAGCCAGATTTCTCATCTCGCTCTTACGCATTACGCGTCGTGCGGAAGAGTGGGATGAGAAATCTGGTTTATGAGTCGCTACAGAATCACTTAGCGTTCCCGAATGAGGCGCCAGGTCGAAGTTCTCAACCGATTCTCGTGAAATTTTGTGAGCAGGTTCGATTATTAGGTATATAGATTTTTTTGTGGATTCAGTTTTTCGAAATTTTTCAAAATGGCGGAGATATGGGGGATTATGCAATTACAGGCTTATTTGCGGTGTTGGTAAACTGACCCGACCTATGTTGATGTATGGGGATATCAGTTTTCCAACGGCAAAGTTAAGTTTGTCGCAAGGTTTATAGCTCACGGAGCCACTAGTTTTAAAGTATGATTCAAAATGTTCTTAGCTTTGGGGACGTTTCTAATTAGGTATTTTGTAAGAGTATTAAAAAAATCCTATTAGGATAATGCGTTATAGATTTTGGAAGCGAGGAACTTTGGAGAACTTCGGTATGTCGGCATTTTGTCTTAAAAATAAGCAAATGAAGAAAAAATCTTGGAATTTACTATTATATTTTTACTATCTCACATAATGCGTATACGGCGCAAGTGTTTCTGCTGTGAAACTTCTCAAATTTTCGTCGCACCTGGTTTCTTAAATGCCGGACCGTAGGTATATTGTAAAAATTCACGTCAAAAATGTCCCAAATTGTATATAATCACTAGCTTCCACCCGCCCGCGTGGACGCGTGGCCTACGTCCGCGTGGACACCCTAATCACCTACGATATGAAATGTACTTTACGACCTATTTTCATACCTATCAAATATACATAAAAAAAATCATAAAAACGGGATTGTGCCACGAGATTTATATATATATATATATATATACACACACGAGATGTATATAAATATACATAGATTTTTATAGTCAGTTTTCTTTTGTTTTACACGAATAATAATTACAAGTTAGGAATTATTAGTAGCCTGAAAACTGACCCTTATAGGTATGTACATCGCATGCTTAATAATAAAAGGAAATAAGTCCAAATGAATTTCACTTTTGTTTTGAACTCTACTCAAACGCGTTAGAATTGAATTTGGAATGGATTTGTATTTCACATTATTTCTTTTTAATTTTGAACGAGCGATATTTTCTCCTAGTACCTACCTATTCTTGATTCTGAGGAGAAATAACCCAAAATAACCTAATTCGGAAAAAGTTCTGTATTTCCTCAAACATTTTAGGGTCCTATTACTAAGACTCCGCTGTCCGTCCATCCGTCTGTCTGTCCGTCTGTCACCAGGATGGCTAGCACGACATGCCCGCGAGTCGTTTGTCGCTCAGTGCGTCTCTCTCAAACTAGTCAAGAATGTAAGGGACGCACTGAGCGACAAACGACTCGCGGGCAAGTCGTGCTAGACGTGCAGGCTGTATCTCATGAACCGTGATAGTTAGACAGTTGAAATTTTCACAGATGATGTATTTCTGTTGCCGTTAAACAAATATTTAAGGGGGGCTCCCATACAACAGACATGATTTTTGTCGTTTTTATAAATAATGGTACGTAACCCTTCGTACTCGAGTCCGACTCGCAATTCACCGATTCTACTAATTTATTCGCAATTAAACAGACACATCTTTTTTACTAATTTATTTTAGGTCAGAATATCAAAAATCTAAATGGGCGTGATTCATATTTTCACTCGAGCAACTTTAGCTTCATAACAGCGCAAGAGTTTAAAGGATAACATTAAACTGGCTAAATTATCGAGCAGTATAAATTTAGCGCCGGTGCAGCACCACTAATACAATTCACGCGCCTAAGTCCTTACACTGTTTGGTAGAACGGCGATATTTGCTTGAATCATGTTGGTATTTAAAGTGGTAGAGCTGTAATCCACTCCTGCGCCGACGGCGTTAATCCTATGCGACAGGCTTTCCCTTGAGACACACACAAATAAGTTATGTGAACAAATCCGTACATATACAGAATGTCCTAAAAGTTGTGAATCAAACTTTAAAGTAGCCTGTCTCAAGACTTAGTAAGTTTTTTATTGCAATAAATATGGTACACGAGATGTTAATTCGATATTATTAGTATTACGTTCACATATTCAGCTGTACGGTTGGCAGCATGCAAATAATTATAAGTATACAATTTTAAATTTGTATCGTAATTGAAAATCAGTCAGTCAGTAAAAATATATAAATCATGACTTTACACTAGAATTTAAATTGATTTTACCGTAAAATTTGAGTCCAATAAATATATATACCTACCTAGTCTTAGTCCCACTCATACAAAAATCATTGCTCAGAAGGAAGAACAAAAATTCCGATAGATAAGCAAAACTACCAAATACAAAATAATGGTTATTTCAAAGAAATCAGAACCACGGTACCCTAAATTAGTTATTTCATTACGTTGTCACTCGGTAATAGGTAATATTAGAGGAACCTATCTCCGACTCTTACTAATCATGAATAAGTCGGAATTAGGTTCCCATATATCCTATTACCGAGGGTTATCTGTGTATACCATCGGTAATAAGTTTAATGAACAGTGCTGTAAATCCTAATTATGACCTATAAAAAAAATAAGAAGTAGTGAATTTTTTAAAACAAATCGAAAATATATACTTCCATTTGCGTATAAAACCAAACTCATGAAACTAGGAAGTAAATCTTTGATTTTATCTGTATATTTAAACGACTTATTAATTTAAGGGTGTCTATAGAAACCACTAATATAATGCTTACCTTTTTATCAAAAATTAAGACCTTCTTGTATATTTTTTATACCTCGGATATAGCTCTTTAGCTGCTTAGATAGATGAAGATTTCAATAACACAAAAAATTTAGATACTTAACCAATAATAAATTTAAAAAATTATGCCAACTGAACCTATAGTATTTATGTATTACCGTGGTATACCTCGGAATTAGGAGCCACAGTGAAAAATGGATCCAAATACCGAGGTATTTTATATTATATTTTTTACGCATTCCCAAACAAAATATCAGAAAAACAGTAATTCGAAGTCGCAAACAAAACTATAATAAATCTTTTAATAAACATAGCCTAAGATTAGTTATTACAATTATTACGCAAATCGCTAAGTAAGATGCGAGTTCCCTTACGTGTGGCCTAACGTGTTTGTATGGGATAAGCTGCTCCTGCGCCGCCGTTGCCGGGACTGACGAGTTGCAAGTTCTTTGCTTGATGCATACGCACCCGCGCCAGTGAATCCAATAGACAACTAAGTACGCTTTGGTCTTGTACAAAAAGATTCTTAATCAGTCGGGCCATTTGCTAATAAAACACGTATTTAAAAACACCACGATAATGGGTGCCGATTTGGATGGGGTCGTTAATAGGTGCCTTTACCTTATGTAGTATATAAAAATCTCGTGTCACGGTGTTTGTGGTCGAACTCCGAAACAGCCCAATTGATTTTTATGAACTTTTATATATATATATTTGGTATAATAGCCCGTTTACGTGTCCCTTTATAACCCAACAAAATTAAATCGTTCGTAGTATCTACTACGGAAACACCTACAATGAGCATGGCCCGATATGCATTTTATGCATTTTGCCGGTTTGACATAAATGAGCTTTTTAACCGGCTTCAAAAAAACCGAAGGAGGAGGTTCTCAATTCAACGCGTATATTTGTTTTTTTTTTGCTATATGTCAAAGCATCAATGGCCCAAGTAATGGTTGTAATAGATGGCCCACGTCTAATCCAAACGTGGGTGTACTCAGTCACCGCGTGACGGGAACAGGGGAGTTTATTATCTTTAAAGTGCTTCCCTTGGGTACAGATGTCGTGAGGAATTAAAGTTAAACTAAAAGCTATCCTCGAGAGTGATCCATTCTACTTAATATCACTCAAAATGGCACAGGTAAAACTGTGAATGTGTTCAATAGAAAGCAGCTCAATAGGTAGCGGGCGCGGTCACGAAATATCTAACATATGGCGTTGTATGCAAGTGTTCACGTACGAAACGCACACGCAAGACAAGTCAGCGCGCCCGCCACCGCGACCGCGCCCGCGCCCGTTAGTTGTATGTGAAAGACGCCATAGACTTACTAAAATCTATGGTCGTTTGCTTGTTTGTATATTACTCTTTTATGTCAAAGCGAAACGTATTGTTGGAGGGCCAGAGGCTACTTTTTATTCTAGATAAATCCGCTGTTTCCGACGAAATAGCGATAAAAGAAATCGACGGGAAGTCGCGAGTAAACGCTTTAAGAAACTTACAATAGAATAATAATCTATCTATCCATCTTCTTCTTATTATTTATAATAATCTATAATTTATAAAATAAAAAAACCGACTTCAAATAGCCTTTGAAAAGTAAGTTTTTTTCTTATTCATTTTATTTATTATCCTGTGATTTAACGACACACATTTACTACATCAAGTAACAATAGCATAATGCCAATTGCTCATCATCATTGACAAACTGTTGCTATCCACGGTGAGAGGATGTCAATCGTTGAGGAGTTCTGCTGGTTCTTCAATTTTACTACATGAATTTTCATGGACATAAGTCGCTTCAGATACAGCAATTTAATCGCCAACCGTGAAATACTCAACATTTAGGAGTTCATCAACAGTTCCACTTCACCAAATAATGCTTTTGGAACGTAACTACTTGAGTTATTACAGAAAATACTGAAATTGCTCTATGCTTGCCTATATTTGAAGAGTTCCATCGATTCCTCATAGATCCTCTCATGATAACTCGAATTTGACGACAACGGGACCAAACTGGAGGTATACCCTACCGATTAAAAAAAGATTTTTCAAAGTCGGTAACAAACATTGAAAAAAAATACAACCGATTTGAGAACATCTGCCTTTTTTTTTGAAGTCGGTTAAAAATCAAGTGCCGTGCGTTAGTCTCGCTAAAACTCAAAATGGATCAATTGAGTTGAAATTTGGTACACATATGCTATTCAGTGACCGCAACACGGACGCGTAACGTTAACAAATGAATTTCAAACAGGGGGAATTTCACTTTTGGGGGGTAAGTTAGAACATTAAAAAAAAAAATGTTGTAAACTATATCGTGTGACACATCAAATGAAAGGCCTCATTGTGAGAAAGTTAAATATATATTTTTTGAATTTTAAGATAAACAGTTTGGAAGTTTTTTTAGGAAAATAGACAAAAATTGACCATTCCTCCCCCCTTATCTCCGAAACTACTGCACTACAATTTTGACAAAAATATAGATAATAGTTCTTTACCTATAGATTACATGAAAACCTAGAAGTCTATGGTATTTAAAGTAACATAGGAAATTTCAGATAATCAGGTACGGAACGGAACCCTCTCCACGTGAGTTTAACTCGCACTTGTCCGGTTTTTTTTGTTTATAAACCAACAAAAAAAATTGACATTAACTTTAACCGAATTCTCCACGAACGAAGTCACCGGCAGATGATTCTAAATAAAATTAATTCAATCTAAATAAAAACATAATTCAATCTAAAAAAAGTCCCCGCGGCGTTTTGCCGAAGATGCTAGCAGTTACTCGCCGCGATAACATGCATGCCACAAAGATAAATTAAACCCGGTTATCTCTATGACTATCTCTTTCGTCGGCACTAGTGTGAGAGACGCACTTAGAGATAAGACAGTCTATCTTATCTTTGTGTATGCATGTTAGGGCCGCTGTATCGCAATGCTAATGCGTTGTGTGAGGATGCTGCTAGCTCGCCAGTCCCCAGATACTTCCACTAGAGTGGCGTTACTATCTTCCGTCCGCGACTTTGTTATCGTGGAATTCGGTTATGTTATCCCCTCGGTTTTCTAGGACCTAATGTGAGCCCATGAAAATCCGTTGAACGCACAAACTTTCGCATTTATAATATTACTAGTGGACCCGCCAAAGCTTCGCCCGCGGTATTCATAGAACCTTTATCACCTCTTGTCACCCCTTTAGGGATGGAATTTTAAAAATCCCTCCTTTAGCGCTCCTCTAGGGTAGGTACTCGAGGAATGTCTCCTCCAAATTTCAAACCTCTAGGACCACCCGTTTAGGCTGTGCGTTGTCTATAAGTGAGTCACGGTACTGTTTTACATGTATTGATAGTAGGATTGGTACAAATACGTCACATGCAGTCACCCCGCCAATAAAAATAGAAAACTCTTCGTCAATAAACAACTGAATATACGGCGGACATCTTAATTTCACATAAAAACTAATTTACGGCTTCACTCAAAGGGCGACAATTTATTTTTATTTTATACGCGTGTACCGTTTTGTAGTTGGCGTTAAATATTATGATTGCGTCAGATAAATCTGTCACAGTTCGTGTATTAAAAGTATTAACGAGAGGGAAGCGGTTCTAATTTACGGGAATATTTCCTAATTTACGAGGACAACATTTTATGACCCGTTACAGTAGAATAAAGTAATAATATCTAAATACCAAGACCGTAGGTAAGGATGACACGATTTGAGGATCAAAATTTGATAAAATTAAAATAAAAGAGACGGAAATTATATAATTTACACGTTTTACTTTTTTTTTATGTTAAGAGGGGGGCAAACGAGCAGGTGGGTTACCTGATGGTAAGCAATCACCGCCGCCCATGGACACCCGCAACACCAGGGGAATCACGGATGCATTGCCGACCCTTTGAGAAAGGAGTAGGCTGACAAGCAGGCAGACGGCCCACCTGATGGAAAGTGGTCGCCGCCGCCCATGGACATCTGCAACACCAGAGGTGGTGCCAATGCGTTGCCAGTCTAGGGAGGGTGGGGGATGGGGATGGGATGGGGATGAGGGGATAGGCCTCCGGATATCGTCACTCACCGTACGAAACGCAATAGCAGGCTATTACTTTACGCCGATATTCTGTGAGTGTGGTACTGCCCCGGTCGAGCCGGCTCATTCGAACAGTTATCATCTAGTGATTATTACTGTTTGGCTCTACCACTATTAAAACTTACTATTAATTAATCTTACTAATTCTGTGAGTTTAAGTTAACTTGTTTACTAATTACGATGTTTGTTACAAAATAATACTGATCATTAGGGTGGATCACAGTGGAAATAAGTTGTGTTATTTATTATACTACATGTAAAAATCATGTTTGTTTTTTAGATGTTTTCAATCACATATAGTGCTGCCGCATTGTCTTTGGATATTATCAAAAATGTTAAAATAATGGCATTTATAGGTATTTCTAAAGTTTAAATAAATGGGTTTTAGGAATGAATCGAAACAAAAATAATGTATGTATAATGAAATTTTTATTAGAAAGTCGTCGTGAGTCTTCTCTCGCGCACCGCCCGCGTAGCGGGTGGTGTGCGGGGGAGCCTATCAGGGCTGAGCCCTTTAATTGGCGGCCTCTTACGCAGCCCGTAACGACGGGCTGGTCCTCGGGTTTGCCTTCATGGCGTTCCTCATGCCTATCATGGCTTTTGGGTCCACGTTGCCTGTCCGCGGCGTGGTGGGTTCATCGGCCTCTCAGCGGCTTTATGATGTCGCGCCTATATGTGCGTCTATAGACGCGAGGAGGTCTCTTTGCCTCGCTATCATCTGCGCAACTTGTGCGCGTAGATCGGCGAGGCTTTGCGGGCTTGTTGCGGGCTCAGCGGTGATTGCGGCTGCGGGCTTAGCAGCGGCGGGCTTCTTCTTCTTGTTCTTCCTGTTCTTCTTGAGCGGGGGGCATTGGCCGGCGCCATTAGAGAGGCGGGCGCCGACTCCTCCACCGTGGTGGCAGGGACGATTGCCCTGGTCCTCTGGCCGGGGCGGGCGGCGGTGTATTAGAAAGTAAAAAAAACGATGACTTTTAAACAAAAACTTAGAAAAACTTAACATTGTCAAGCAACCTCCTCCCGCGCCGCTCCCGCCCCTTTGTTTACGGGAACCAAAGTCAAAAGGTAGATCGGATTTCTTTTCCTATAATAGAACATACAATGGATGTAAAAGTAAACATAAATCAACAAAATATTATTTTGAATTGGTTTTACGGCTGACCAAAAATACCTCTGTTAATGTAATTTTTCAAAATTTCGCCCGATTATTATTATTTATTTTTTTTTAATTTATTGCAAAATATAAAAAAACAGTTTTAAAATGTACAAAATATCGCCAAACTACAGAGCAGTTTGTTGGCGGTTTATTACACTTCTTCAGTTGCTTTGTGCTCAAAAGATACAATACATGATAATTGATAACATAGCATTGTCAACAGGCAGATGCGTATAATGAGTAGGCGGTGTTGTTTGCGGCAGCTCTTAGAATAATTTGATTGTAAAATCATTTTATATGATTAAATAGAAGCCCAAAATACAACTTTTTATCACTATTACAAAATCAAAATCGAAAAATAAAAAACACGATCCACCCTACTGATCATACCATAGAGATTAATCGTATTTATAAGACCGCCTATTGTTACCTATTTTTATTTTTTTGCTTTGTTTCAATTTAAATCATTCGCCGGAAACCAATATTTTATGAAACATCAAACAGTTGGAATCAAATCGTCCCAGTTATATTTTGGGCCAACACAAATTAGTCATTTTTAATAGACATCAAAAGTAAAACATTGTCTTCGGAGAGAATTTATGCATCATTTCCTCGGGTGTCTAAATGCACGGTAGAGTGTCAGCCAAGTTCACACAAAATCGTCTTATGATAAAATTAACAGATAAAACATGTTTCTATGTAAAATTGTACGTATTTTCAAACAATTTGATTAATTCCGGCCATGTAAAACTTTATCGCACTAAGTCAAGCATTTTTATATTGGCGTACCCAAATAGGTATGGTATGTAAACTACTTGTGGTATGTATGATAATAATTTGTGTTTATAATCCTGTATTTATCCAATGAAAATTAATTTGATGTGTAGATATAATTATAAGTTTAATTTATATATACATATAATTACTGTTTTAGTGTGTACCTAGACATAGGAAACATATAACAGTTGGTGTTTTAAATTATTTACTGTGTCCTTTGACATTAGTAGACTTTAATAAATTACGACTTGTGACTTAATTATCTCATTTTGCCATGGTTTTATGGAGCATAGAAATCAAATGAAAATGGCAAAATAAATTGTCATTTTCATTTGATTTCTATTTTCCATAAAACCATCACAAAATACTCAGTAGGTAGGAAGTAATTTTTTCTACCAAATCATAACAATTTCAATGATGCAAGACACTAAAACCTAAACTGTGCTAAAACTAAGACATAAATTGGAATAGACAACAGTGGATACCCATCAATTATGAGTAAGGGTAAGGGAGATGTACCTATTATATCTCCGGGTCAGTATGCTTTATCTAAATGTCGCAAGATGTACAGGGTCACTGGACAAGTAATTTTGATTAAAAAGAGATGTATAGAATCTTCTGGTCCATTTGATTGACTGATATGTTGGCCAGAAAATCCTATACATTATATATGCTGTTTCAAAAACTCCAACCTTGTTTACATATAATAAGTTCTTATATAAATAAATAAATAAATATAATAAAAAAATCTAAATTAACTTATTAACCTGAATAGTTTTTTGTCTAGTTATTACTCATACATGTTTTAATAAAATAGCATCATCCATCTAGAAAAACAAACGAATACATTGGCGACTATTATTTAACCAGATTGACTGCGGTGAAAACTTGGCCCGTTTTTAGCGGCGTATTTTTTGCGTTTCTCTCCCGTGAATCGGGTCGCTTGGATCGCATGAGGCGTTTCTAATAAGCGGGTCTAATTCTGTAGGACATTAAGTCAAGAGGAATGTCGAGATCGGAATCGCTAAAGCTTGGTGGAAAATTTCTAATTCGACGGCGATCGGATGAAAGTCGAGTTCCACATTGACAGACCATTTGCCTACCCGTCTCTTAGGCCCGTCGAGACGTACCATTACCATGAGTTGCGCAAACCGCTCTCGTTAGCGTAAACTATCGCTCGGTCCCTTTTACTTGTATCGGCAACAAGCAGTACTTCCGATACTTTACGCTAGCGAGTACGTTTTGCGCAACTCATGGTAATGGTACTGGGATACTCAACCTGTAACGAGGCGATATCACCGTACACTCTTTCGATGCTGTCAACTTCTCTTTCTTGTTTCAATTTCTTTTTCATTATGAATTTTAAATTTAGATCGATGGATAAATTCAGGCGTGGGTAAATCATTCCCACATCATTCCGTTATAGATCTTGGCCCTGAAAGGTCGTTTTTCGCCTGCGCATATTCTTTCTTTCTTTTCTCTCCAGTTCATATTGAACACTGCTACCCAACCCAAGTATCTAGATTCAGTGAAAGTTTCCTATAAACAAGACACCAACGGCCATAACATGAATGACACAAAGATAAATTAATCCCGTTTGTCTCTATGACTATCTCTTTCGTCGGCACTAGTGTGAGAGAGACGCACTTAGAGATAAACGGTCTGTCTTATCTTTGTGTCATGCATGTTAGGGCCGCTGCATTGCATCCGAGTCTCTACGTTCCAAACCTACGGAGATAAACACAAAAGTCAAACACACAGTCATAGTGGTAGAGCTAAACAGTAATCCTCACTAGATGATTAGGTACTGTTCGAATGGGCCGGCTCGACCGGGGTAGTACCACACTCTGACAGAATATCGGCGTAAAGTAATAGCTTGCTATTGCGTTTCGTACGGTTCTATATCAGTATTCTAGGTCAGTAGCTGGCTAGCCTAAGACTAAGCGGTGTCCGTAGGATATATAGTCTGTGCTCGAAGCTTTCGCCCTACTGACTGACAGTAAAACTTTTTAATTTTTCGCAGGTAAATGCGGCGTTTGAGGAGCTGCGAGTGCGCGCGCGGGCGGGCAGCGGGCGCCTGCCCAAACTAGAGATCCTGAGAGCCGCCATACAGCACATAGAGCGGCTGCAGGCGGCGCTAAGAGCTGCTGCGGCGGTATGTATCTAAAGTCCGCTATGAACTAATTCCGCCATCCCCATACCTTCATCGGGGGACTACCATACCTATGTTGTGGATGTTCCCAGAATCCGCACCAAGCGGACGCTTCAATATTCATTTGGCGAACGGCTAAGGTGGAATTCCCTGCCTGCAGACTTGTTCCCTGAACGCTACAACTTGGGTCTTTTCAAGGAGAGAGTGAATAGGCATTGTCTAGGTGTGCGTGCTCCAACGTCGACCTCATCACTTTCCATCAGGTGAGATAGAGGTCAAATACACATCTATCTACACTAATATGCTCAAAAAGTACTGGGCCGATTTAAAAAATTCTTTCACCAATAGAATGCTACATTCTTCCAATTTGACATAGGCTACATTTCATTTTGAAAAAAATTAGGGATCCTTGGTAAAATTTGAACAATGTAACCAAAGGTGTAGAAAAATGAGTCTTAAAATGTCTTTCGTCGAATGCGCTGCCGAAACTATTAGCGATAGAACAAAATAATGTACAACAATATTGAAGAACATCATAATGTCTACAAAAAACTCCGCGGTAGCATATGTCCAACTATTGTAGTTATGTCACTACAACAACTTTTTTCATTTTAAACATTAATGAAAATGCTAACCAAATTCAAACCATGCTATTTATGTGTTTATATTAATCCTTATCCAAATAAATTATTTTATGGTCAAGACCATTTAACTACCTATAAAATAGTTAATAAATTATTTAAATTGGACTTTCCATTCAAAACGAAATTACGAATTTATTATTACGAATTAAAAAAATCAGACAGTAAACAAGACAGGAGTGGGGCGTGCACGTCTGTAAGATAGGTAGCCGGGTCGGCTCCTTATGCAGCGGACGCTACCGATATTGAACATTTAGATTTTTCCATAGAACACATTTCAGATAGAGCACATTTTCTTTCTATCGATTAGGAGTTATTTTCAAAACTGCGCATAAATTACTTGATTAAACCTTGACAGTATATTACCCGTGCGAAGCCGGGGCGGGTCGCTAGTCTTCTATAAAATAAATATAAAAAGTCACATAAGAAGTGTTGGGCCCCTGACAAGTTGTGATTGGAGCATTCAAGAACTGCAAGGCGTGGTTGGGAACTCTATTAGTATAACTGTGCAATATCACTGGTTGCACAATTATATTGATCGTCTGTAGACGATATTCATCGTCAATATTATCAGGCCCATGTAGGTCAGTACCGAGCCTTAAAAGATGCTTCAGTAATGGTCTTGTTGGGGCTCGGATGCTAGCCCAGTGGCGCAGCCTGCCTACAAGCCGATTCCTGACGGCTTTACCAAGCTAGAAAGCTATGGCTAGCTGTCAGTGAAGTCCATGTTACTCTAACTTAATGTCAGACTCGCACGTACGGTTCTAATTCTTCCGACTTCCCTTAGGAAATATTTGACGCTTCGCCACTTTGTACTGACCATATAATAAAGCGTGTGTGACTGACGCTTCCTTTAAGGCGTCATTTACACGCGTAAACGACGTGCTATTTTTATCACAGTCGCTTCTGCACTATAAAAACAAATAGATACGAAGATACACAATGTGCGTCCGACTGCGTGCGAACATGTCGCCTTGTGCAAAGGAAGACGCTTTCGCACAAGAATGTTCTCGAATATTGTGAACAATGTGTATACTTGCTTTCCTAGACTAGACCTTAATGGCGTACAGCGGCCCTAACATGCAAGACACAAAGATAAGTTAAACCCGTTTATCTCTCTATCTCTTTCGTCGGCACTAGTGTGAGTGACGCACTTAGAGATAAGACGGTCTAACTTATCCTTGTTAGGGCCGCTGGGGGCCTAGCGAACTAGCTTTTATCGCGCAAATGAAGCATCTGCCACTTTTTAACTAGGTAATATACATACATACATATTATCACGCCCGAAATCCCTAATGGGGTGGGCAGAGCCACAAGACTACTTGTGGCCACGTTCGATTAATTATTAGTCCTAAGATGGTATGATGAACCGTATGGTGACAGGTGATCAGCCCATCGCCCATACAGATAGTCCACCGTGTTGGAGAGGACCCGTCCCTTAGTCGACTTTTACGACATGCCAGGATGATAAGCATCTGCACGCATTCTATGCTATTTCTTCACTCCCAGTGCAGCAGAGGAGTTAATATGCGGGTGCGAAAGGGCCAAATGCTTTATTGTGTGCGATAAAAAATAGTGTGCTAAGGGGCCGGTTCCAATGTTGGACTCTAAAGCATAAGGTTGCAGTAGTCAAAATCAAACCATACTTTTATTTCACTTGGGGTCAATGATTATAGTTTGAGAGAAAATTAGAATATTGAATTTCATACAAAGTGTCCGCGGCTGTTCGACATTCTTTCGACATCAAACGCTCGCATTGAATTACAATATTTATATGTTGATTATTAGTGATTAGGTACTTACAATAAATGCTCCTAGGAGATAAGTTGTAGCAGGCGGGTTCCACTCCGCACTTTAGGTACGTTCGGCTGTCGGGCACCGCGGCGGTGTATCCGCAGTAGGGTGCCGCTCGCTCGCCGCGTCGCGCGTCGTCATAGTAAAACGTGTAGGTACTTATTATTTCATTTAAAATACTCAGTGAATTCGTGCTGTTTCTTGTTCTTGTATTAATTAATAATGACTGGTAATAAGTATACAAAATACTGTAGTGTTTACGGGTGCTTGAATAAAGCAAAGAAGATATCGAAATCAGGACGATAATTTTTTCGTGTTCCGAAAGATATTGAAAGGTGCCTACTTAGTGGTTTTGTTATAGATACTCTGTAGCTGTAGTAATGAGAGTTGTTATAGGTACCTATATAGGATGTTAAAATGAAACTAGGCTTCAAAATACAATTAGTTTAACCTATTTAGGCGGTAGACTTTCCTGTTCTTTTTACATATAAAATTCAATTCGATTCGTTTTTCAATAGGTACCGTTTGTTTACGCGGCGGCCGGTGTTGTTCTCTTTGCTCTACCTTTTGTTAGCAACTGACCACCCTAGCGTACACGAAAGAGCACGTCTTATGCAACAGAGAGAGAAGGCATGATTAGGCAATAATTCGTACCTAAACAGCGGTTTTGTTAGAAAGTGATTCTTCTGTACGTTAGTATACTATTATCTATTCTGTGGTTGTAGGTGTGTTACTTCAACACTTAAAAGTAAGTTGTGTGTGCAGGTTGTAGGAGTTAAACTATAGCCCGGGGGCCCCGTATCATTAATACGGCGATAGCTACGTTCCTAATAGATATGAGCGCCGATGGCATTTTAACCGGCGGCGGCGTGGGTCAAAATTTCCATCGGCGGCGGCGGCGTTGTCGGCGGCGTGACTTTGCAATACATCAGGGTTAAAAAAATGCAATAAAACAAGTTTTTTTTTTTTAAAACAATCCACTTAAAAATAGCTTCTAGCTTATTAATAACATATAATGGTATATATTTCTGCAGTGCACCTTCACCACAACTCTGAAAAAATATGAATCAATCGCTACCCATAAACTTCAATAAAAATATATTATGTAAATATAAAATGCGCAGGCAGTGCTTTTAAGTAAACGACAGATTCAGTTTTAGGCAAAAAAATTATATTACTTTCAACTTCAGTAAATTAAAATGAAACACACAGCTTTTAACATACGTTTACTAAGGGAAATGACACCAAACCCAAGTTAACACGACTCTATTTTTAAGTAAAATTATTGAATATAAAACGAGATGATTTTTTTGCCAAAAAAAGAAACAATTCCATAACACTTCCAGTTAATTCATAGCGAAAATAATTTATCATAATTGGTACAACGTAATATTATTTGAAATAAAAAATTGTAAGGACTTACTCTGCAAACAGAACATCTTCATTGATATTCTTTCCAGCAAGCATCGCAAAATATTTGGTCACATAAAACACTTCTTCTTTTGCCATTTAAATCGACTGATCTAATATTAATCGGTAAATATCTAATTGTATTATTCGCGGTCGATGCAGTCGCCATTTTGTTTTATATTTGACGTGGGTTCACTCCACGGCGAATCAGTTTCGACTGATCGTATTCATCGGATCACCCAATAGGCGCGCCGATGGTGCCGCGCCGGCGGCGACGGCGCGGCTGTTGATTGCGGCGACGGCGGCGCGCCGGCGTGGCGCTCATATCTAGTTCCTAATTAGGACATTACTTTCTATGGCAATCAAAATATATTATGCCAATAGTCTCAGAGTCTGTGACATACGGACAAACGGACGGCACGAAATCAAAAGTTTACGTTTAATGCCTTCGGCTACGGAACCCTAAATTTAACTATTACTTATGTCCATTCTAAACTATGCTCTCTTCCAAAGATAACATGATTTAAGCAAAAATAGCCCTTATCTTAATTCCCTTAAGGCCTTTTACGCGTAATTTTCGTAGTGATCTCGCGCGCATGTCGCGAGGTTAAATCGCGATTAATCTGCGTCCGCGCATTATTTATCGCTACAGGTCGCGCCAAACTCCTACTTCGCTCTAAACAGGAGCCTGGAGTCGCTATTACGACGGGATAAAGCCCAAAATAAATTGAGGCGCAACTTCACGGTATAACAAGAACTTTGGCGCGACGCACACGCAGAAATAGCAGCACTTTAATTGCGCTGTAGCTAGATAAATCTGTCCATAATGTAATGATTTTAGAACATTTTAAGGGTCATAACCATTTTCTTACAAATGCGTATTGCGCGTCTTTGTTGACTGATTTCGATATTAAACAGGGTATAGAGCATAATAATCCTATTATACATACATATCACATATATCCTAACAAATATTATATAATATTAAAACTCTGTTTGTTACGTTTTCACGCCGACGAAGTCGTGGGCACCTGTTAGTAATATACATAATACACAGCTGGGCACAAGACCGTTAATCGTCAATTAACGAAGTTAACATGTCGAGTAACGGATTAACTTTTTATTAAAAAAAAATTAAAATTGTTAACGGACTCATTAACTTCCGTTAAAACAATTGAAGTGCGTTAATCTTTAATTAAGTACCTATTATTTTCCTGAAGAACACCGTGCGAACCATATATAACGATGTTAAAGGGAAATATGAACTTAATTCAGTTATGTCAGATAGTTATTGATTTGCGAATTTTAGCTCTAAATAATTAGATAGGTATTATAACAAAATCTAATGTTAACCTTCTTTTATTAATTTTGGATGTCCTACCAAAAGTTCCATACCAACATTTTTTTATAAGTACCTAAATTACAAACGCAACGACATATAAAACGCAATTTCTATCACGAGTTAACGATTAACGATCAACGTTAACTTACGTTAAATCTTCCGAAATGTAACGCTTTAACGGTTAACAAAGTTAACTGTTTTAATAACGGATTCGCGAATAACGAAGTTACCTATTTGATTAACGGTGCCCAGCTATGCATATATAATATACTACCTATAGACTAGCTTTGGTCCGCGTGGAATTGCTTAATCCTCAGTCCCCTAAGCTAGTGTGCTAGGCCCTCAGGCCCCCAATTCTAGGTGCATTATCGAGATTAAAAGTAATCTATCCTTATTCGGCCCTCTAACGCCAAAAGGTGCGTCTATAGGGGGTCGTCCACCAATTACGTAACGCAAAATTCACCATTTGTCTGACTTCCCTCCCCCCATGTAACAAGACCGTAACGCTTAGCGGGGACCCCCCTCCCTCTCCATTTCGTTACGTAACAGGTGTTTATATTTTTAATTAAAACGCAAACCTTTACCCCCTTTCCTCCCCCAATGTACCAGGACCGTAGCGCTTGGCCAGACCCCCCCCCCCGCCCTCCAAATTGCGTTATGTAATAGTTTAAAAACAATTGTCAATGACTTATCTAAAAGATTTTCGAAAAATTTAAATTGTATATTTTTTTTTTGCCAAAATATAGAAAAGACAAAAAACCAATTAGAAAATGCGTTAAGACGGTGAAACGTTGTTAATAAATTTATTATTAGTTGTAGGCTTACCAATTTAGGGGCTTTATCCTTAATTTCAGGGGCAAGAACTGAATTGGGTTTTTTTTAAGGGTACAACACTCTTAGGGTCTTTTTAGGGGTTTTGAAAATGAGTGACCAACGAAGCTATGGCATTGGCGCATAGTGTGGATTTTAATCGCCCGGGCGAAACCTTAACAAACAAACGAAATATAATCCCCGGCACATAAGTTGAACCAAAATGGCGGTCATCCGCGCATGTAACTATGGTTACATCGCGGCACGTAAGTTAAACTATGACTTTAAATGCGCAGAACTTAAATTAGGGTCTCAATCGAAGAGCAGTGCGAGGTGCGACGCGAGGGGCCGCGCGTAACCATAGTTGTACCTGCACGGACGACCGCCATTTTGGTTCAACTTATGTGCCGATGATTATACCTGCTCAGCGCTTACTTTTTCTTAATACCGCCAGGACCATGCCCCCTAGAAATCCCTCTCTCTTTCCACGCCACCTTGCTATGGCAGGGTCCGCTTGTCACCCATCAAAAACAATTAAATGATAACACATTTGGGTACCCAACCGGCACATCCCCTTAAACACATGCTCTAAAATAAAGCACGGAACCCTTGCACATTCTGTTATCTGCTGTGAATCAAACAGACGTTTTGACAAGCTAGACGGCGCGGAACCGGCGCGCGCCGATACGGCAACCATCTTACAAAATGGCCGCCACATTTATATTAGGATTAATTAATCCTTGATACTAATTCCAGACCGGTCACATCCTATTACTAAAGTTACACATTCAATGTTAGATAAATTTAGTTTGAAACTGTTTCTGTTTACTCGTATTATATCTGTAATATTTTCTATACTAGTGGCTATGTGAGCCGCAGACCTCACGACAAACTTATCTTTGCCGTTGGAAAACTGATATCCTCATATATCGATATAGGTGGGGTCAGTTTACCAACACCGCAAATAAGTTTGTATTTGCAAAAACCCCCATGTCTCCGCCATTTTGAAAAATTTCGAAAAACTGAATCGTCATAAAAAATTCTAATAATAATCGAACCTGCTCACAAAACTTCACGAGAATCGGTTGAGAACTGCGACCTTTAGACGAGAACAAATGGACAGACGCCGGACAGCCGACGGACATCCGCTGGACATACGAAAGCATTTTTGCCCAAGGTGAAACGGAGACGCTTCGCTCGCTCGGTAGATTACAAAACTTCGAATAGAATACGCCCCGCGGCCCTAACATGCAAGACACAAAGATAAGTTAAACTTGTTTATCTCTATGACTATCTCTTTCGTCGGCACTAGTGCGAGAGAGACGGACTTAGGGATAAGACGACTTAACTTATCCTTGTGTCTTGCGTGTTAGGGCCGCTGGCTGGTGGCCACATTATAACCTAACCAAGTATCCTTCAACAGCTAGACTCTGAGGGTTGCAAGGCTTACATGGAGACACCGGTGGTTGAGGGGAGGACGCAGCCTGCACGAGACAACACAGACAGAGAAAAACCTTTCGTTAATAGTAAGTAACTCTTCCCGAATTGCCTGTTAATCTGGAACATATGGGTGGAACGATTGGTGCTTTAAGTTGGTGCTTATAGATGGCACTAAAGACGAACATCAAACCGTTTTTATCAAAAACATTTATTAACAACGGATTACTAATGTATGGGCAAAAAAACATTTCCCGAAGTATCACATTCCAAACTATTTTACTTAAAATTATCATTTGGCAAAAAATCATTAGTTGAAACAGCTTAACGCAATTTTACAGTTAGCAAAGTATTTTTTGGTAAATTTTTGTTTAACAAATAAATACTCGATCATGTTTCATTTTACCAAGTATTATTTAGTCAAAAACCTAACATAACCTAACCGCCGGCGTGGCGACGTCACTCCGCTTCGCGGGGTGCCTATTTCCCCTCTAAGGGACGCAAGTTAACCCTAACCTAACCTAACAATAATACAATTACTGCGGGGGGTTTCGCCCCCTTCCCCCTTGTGGGGGGGATTCTGCTCCTCGGCTCCCCCTTGTGGGGGGGGGGGGGTTACACCCCCTCCCCCCTTTTTTTTGGAATATAATATTAGCCAAAAGAAAACGTTCGCCTAATACTTGACATAGTAAAATGATGTAAAATTATAGTTTGACCAAATGAATATAATGCGACATATAAATGTGCTAAAGATTAGTTTGGGAAAAGATACTACGGCGATAAGTTTTGTGGGAAGTGAAATTTGGCAAAAGATATTTTGCCCAAAGAGCAGTACACCATCTGGAACACATGGATGGAACGACTGATGCTTTAAGTTGGTCATAGATGGCGCTAACGACGAACGTCAAACCGTTTTTATCAAAAACATTGCGGTTTTGAATCCCGCCAACGTCAGATGTTCGTGTCATAAAATGATTTGTTTTTGACTTGATCTGGAACCCAATTCTCGGTTCATGTGAGATGAAGTCACATGTGGTATTTATGTCAAATTCATGCACTTGTTTCCAAGGACTGTATGCACTGACATTTAATCTCACATACCTATTAACTTATCTCGCATGCAATGCCGAGAATTGGGATCTCGATTGTTTCACGTATATTGAAAAAATATGGCTGAGCGAAAAATACAATGATGCGAAACGATCATAATGCGCCATCGAAAAAATGCGATGAAAGATTAAGAAATCAGAAAATTTATTTCGCCTTTTACATGCGTTTTAATAGAAAATTATCGTGAAGCTACGCAATGAAATAGGAATGTGTTCTAATTTATACGCTTGTTTCAGATGAGAGCGTATGCGGTGTGAACAGCTTGGCCCGACTGCGTTGCATCGTGCAAGCTTTGACGACAAGAGACGCATTCTGACCATATATCAAACACTAAGACAATTCTTATCTTCAAAGTTGTTTGTATGAACTGTCACGATCATCTTTTCTATGGAAATACTGGAGCTCCTCTAAGGTCCGGCGTCGTAACTTATTTTGATCGAGTCGGTGATCTAATGTGCACAGCGCTTAAGTCGCATAGAAAAACGGTTTGCCAGTAGGCTTGTCAAACGTCTGCCAGGTAGTTAGAGAATCCCACCCCTGCGTAGGGTTGCCAGATAGCGGGAAATCCGGGAAAGTCCCGAAAGTTTGCTTATAGTTCCATGTCCAGTAATTACACTTTATCGTCCCGAACACAGAATTCTTTCTGTCTTCTGTGGTCCCGAAATTCTCGTTCTTTTTCAAGTAGTTACGATTACGACACCACACCAGCTAAACTAGTGTAGGTATGGGATTTTATGTTTGGGTCATACACACGTTTAGGTTCAGAACTGTCCCCTCCTGCTCCCAAAAGTTAAGGACCCTGAGGCCTGATTTTGTTGCTTGGACTATATCCGCAGGTAGGACATTAGGCCTAGTCTTGGCCTGTGTGAAGAAAACGTAAAATTAAGCAGTCGTTTTCCTTAACTTTTGGTTACAGGAGGGACAAATTTTGTTTCTTAAAGTGTGTATTACCCGTTTAATACCTACCTAGCATAGCTTTTTAATGATACATTATTTGGACAGTATTTTGCATTTCTGTTCCATTTAAAAACACCACTAAAGTACCTATTTACTTAAATATATTTTTCTATTTTCCGTCCACAGTTGGAGATGGATTTTCGTAACTCGAGAAATTTTCATTTCGCAAACTTCTTATTTTCAACTTAAATTCTTCAGTTTCCAGGATAAGTATAATTATTATACCCCAAAGGTAGATTAGGTTAAGTTAGATTTATGGCAAACCTTATTAGTTAGGTTTTAGCAGGAAATAAGAACTTTGCGTTAAGTTGCTATTAAAATTTACCAATCGTTTATGAACCTGCTTGAAGCATCGAAAGAAAAATTAAAATGCTCATATCCAATATAGTGTAGATATCTATCTACACTATATTATGATAGTTAATTGTAATAGCTTTTGTTTATATTAATCATTATTTATTGTAAATTAGAAAAATGTACAAATGATTGTTTATTATAAACTTTTTAATTTAATTTTGTTTTATTCCTACGTTTTAAGACTATGTTTTAAGACTATTTAAGTCGTATCTTTATATTAGAAAACCGTCTACGATGATAAAATCTGATGAGCATGGAGCTGAAAAGGTTTACAAGTCCAAACTGATGACAATTAATAGTGGTGTGCCCCAGGGGTCAATCTTAGGCCTAGGTTCTTTATTGTATGTATAAATGATCTCATATATTATACAAATAATCTAATACTACATGCCAAATTAGTTGTGTTTGCTGATGATACGAATGATGTTATCTCCGCTGAAAAAATGACACAGTTGAATGTTTATGTAAATGCTGTTATGGCGGCTTTCACCACATGATTCTCGGTGAATAGCATGAAGGTAAATCGCAGTAAAAACTAGCGCCATGCAACATCAAAATACTCTTATACCTTGATATCAATCTAAATGGAGACAAATTCGTGCAAAAGGATGTAGTCAAATTGCTGGGAATCTGCATATACTCTCAGCTAAATTGGAAACCTGAAATACAGGTTTTAAGTAACAGCATTGGATCTGTTTGTTATGCTCTCCGCAGTCTGCGAGACGTAATTCAAATCAAGCAACTATTAAGATGGTCTATACGCTCTGGTTGAATGTAAACTGCGATACAGTATAAAATTATGGGGAAATTGCTATAAATATCATGTTGAAGCCGCTTTCAGAATGCAAAAAAGGACGATACTTCGCATTCCTCAAAGACAATCGTGCAAAGACAACTTCGTAAAGCTTAACCTCCTAACTGTGCCATATCTTTACGTAGTTGTTTTGGTTACAGATTTAGGTAATTAAACATCTTAAATCTGTACGAAAGTCGGACCGAGAGAGAGCTCAGACTCTCAACACGGAAGAAAAACTTTCCAACCAAGATATTTCCTAGGCTTAACATTGTGAAGCACATTGCAAGCTATCTAGCTATTCTATTTAACAGGCTGCCGGTTGAGCTAAAAACGATTGTCAACAGTACCAGTTTCAGGAGGAAAAGGGGCAATTGCTCCCATTTTGAATAGGAGCTGGCTTTATTTTCGGCAAGTTCGTGATGAGAGCCCTTAATTTTTGGGAAATTAATTTAATTTTAAAAAGTCAGTAACATTATAATTCGTTATATTTTAAATATAAATTTCCACGCAGACGAAATTGCGGGATACATGCTAGTTGAGTCATCAATATATCGGTTACTTTGGGCTTAGGACTTATGAGATGAGCTACGGGGTAAGTACTACATATCCTATTATTGATATGTAGTACTTACCCTGTAGCTGATGAATGATAACTTTCAAAAACTCATACGGCGAATTTTTCAAATTCCCAACTTTATTCCAAAGTGATAAAGTACACTTTGCAACAACCATGTCGCGTGCGTGGACGCAGACACACGCCCGCAGGCGGAGAATGCCAAGCCCCACCCACTTTGTTTGAAATACAATCGTAAAGTTTACGTTATGAGATAGTGCTGTAAATAAAATACGACCATACAGTCGCTGTGTAGGTTACCAATTTGACTTACCTATATGTCACCGTGGAAGACATGACCAGACCATGTTACAATAATATATGGTAACGTATATACCTATAATATAGGATATTTACTTCTTCGGGTTGCTTGTTAGATATACTTACCTTTGTTCATTGTGTTTGTGTATGTGTTGGAGGGCAGAGCCACAAGACTACTTGTGGCCACGTTCGATTATAGTCCTAAGATGGTATGATGAACCGTATGGTGACAGGTGATCAGCCCATCGCCCATACAGATAGTCCACCATGTTTTACATGCCTGGATGATAAGCATCTGCACGCATTCTATTCTATTTCCTCACTCCTAGTGCAGCAGAGGAGTAATGTCTTGTATTCACTTAAATACTTTTACTTAACCATTTTGTACATCTCTTGTACCTGACTGACCTTGACAAGCATACATATTTGTACACGCAAAGTTCGTGAGAATTAGTCTTGAGATGTTTGCTAAACCGGTCCACATGGCTACTTTTTTATTATTTTAATTCTGCCACAGTCAGCGGCCCTAACATACATGCCTCAAAGATAAATTAGAACCGTTTATCTCTATTGCTATCTCTTTCGTCGGCACTAGTGTGAGAGAGACGCACTTAGAGATAAACGGTTCTAATTTATCTTTGTGCCATACATGTTAGGGCCGCAGAGGTGTATTTACAGATTTGGCGCCCCGGGCCAGTTAGCTTTGCCGTCCATTAAGTAATAAAAGTATTTTAGGTAAGCTTGTCGCCCTAAGCGCCCCTCGCAGGCTGCCGCCCCGGGCCATAGCCCCCTTGACCCTAAGGTAAATACGCCCCTGGCCACAAAGGAACGCCGAACGCCTCATGTAAGCTTCTTTTGAAGTACCTAACTTAGGTGGCGATCCGATTGATTTTCGACTAATTTGGCGACGGGCGTTTGACTGATCCGGATTCACGTACGCCAAGCGTACGCCACGCACATAGATTTCACAGATGGATATTCTGGTCCTACCCGCAGTGGGGTTTGCAAAAGGATGGATATTAAGAAAGGAATTTAGGGTAAGACGATAAACGTAGCGCACATCGGCAACGAGAGTGTCACAACACAATAAATGTAGTTTTTGGGAAATGACTATTTTATTTTACCACTATAATAGTGATTTCCCAAAAAACTACATTTATTGCGTTATGACACTCTCGTTGCCGATGTGCGGTAGGGTTGTAAAACATGGGATGCATTATAGAAGCTGGCGTTCTGATTTTAGGATACGAGAAATCCGGTTAATGTCTACCATACCAGGTAACAAATGTGATAATAATAGGAAAGATGAGCAGACAGTGGCGACAGTTTTGCTATTAAGAGGCCTATTACGATTTTTTCGTTAAATGGGCAACTCGCGTTCTTATTATGAGAAACTGAAAGACTTACACAAATTTGGCTCACTGAATGGTGGAGTACAGTTATTAGTTTAGTTCATAGCGTAACATACTAAAGGTCTTATGTGTAGCGCCTTGGTTTGCTCGCAACTCAGAAATTCACGAGTATCTGGAAATGCACACTATCCTGGAAGAAGCAAAACGCTACTCACTCAACTATAAGGGCCGACTAAGGAATCACCCGAACCCTTTATCACACACGCTGCTGTTGCCCAAACCTATCAAGAGACTCAAAATAGCCGACGTGCTTTCCGACTAGGGAGAGGGACATTGGTTCCTTCTTGCCGTAACATCCTTCCTCATACAACCCATCTGATCATAGTCTAGATGACTGATAGCAGATTAAACAGAAAAAAAAAAACAAAAAAATGTTCATAGCGGCCTCGCTTAATGCAATTTATTCTTATCTATTGATATAAAGCCGAAATTCCGCAGCCAGTTTTTCATAAAATGCGCGACGGCACTTTTTCGAGCTCGTGGATTGATCTACACTAAGCAAACAAAATGAAAAATATATACCTAATAATATCTCTTAAATAGTCGTGTAGTTTAAAGCGGCCTCTGAATTTTGAAATATTTATGGAATATGTAGAGAAAAAAAAAACTATTTTGACGACGGCGACTTGTCGCCGTGCTTCTATACATTTCAGAACGCGATTTAGTGATAGCGCTCTTTAGTCAGTAAATATGAAATAAGAAGCCATCTTTGCGCTAATCAAAATTCGATCGAACGAATTGACGTTTCTTATTTTAAGGCTGCCTTTCCATTGAAGCGGAGCGGAGCGGAGATTGTCCGAGCTAACCAATCAGTATCATTTATCGTATCATTTAAATATTTGACATACGATGAAGCAATCTGATTGGTTAGCTCGGTACATCTCCGCTCCGCTTCGATGGAAAGGCACCATAAGTGTAAATAATCATATAATTTATAAAATAAAAAACAGACTTCAAATAGCCTTTGAAAAGTAAGTTCTTTTTTTCACATTTTATTTATTATCCTGTGATTTAACGACACTCATTTACTAAATCAAGTAACAATAGCATAATGCCCATTGCTCATCACCATTTACAAACTGTTGCTATCCACGGTGCAAGGATGTCAATCGTTGAGGAGTTCTTCTGGTTCTTAAATTTTACTATATGAATTTTCATAGACTTAAGTTGCTTCAGAACTTTATACAGCAATTTAATCGCCAACCGTGAAATACCTAACACTTAGGAGTTCCGGTGATCATCCATGGTCTTCATCAATTGTTCCACTTCACCAAATAATGCTTTTGGAACGTAACTACTTGAGTTATTACAGAAAATACTGAAATTGCTCTATGCTTGCCTATATTTGAAGAGTTTCTAAGTGATTAAATTTTATTGATATAAACTTTAACCGCCAGCAGTTTACCAACAACCTTGGCCGCCCATCTGTGAACCCAGAGCCTGTTTAAATGATTCTCGTTTCAACACTTCGCACGATTCACGGTAATTCCTTCATCCATGTGTGTCGGCATATGTACAACTATGTTTTGCTTTGTTTTAAACATTTTCCTACATATATCACAGGTGAAAGGTTTCTCTAAATGCGTTCTCTTATAAGCATATATAATAAGCATAATCATAGCTCCTGAATAAGCAAATGGCCTCTGACAAACGTCAAACTCGTAAAGATTCTCTCGCATGTGGACATGCATGTGGCCATGCCAACCGCCGCGCTGTCTAAACTGTCTGTTACATATTTCACGGGTGAAAGGTTTCTGTCTATGCGCTTCCTTATGCTAAATCATGTTGTAAGAAGTAGCGAATGGCGTTTGGCTTCTGACAAACGTCACACGCGTAAAATTTCTATTGCGTGTGAACACGCATTTGGCCATGCAAACCGTCGCGCCATCTAAAGTCTGTTACATATTTCACAGGTGAAAGGTTTCTGTATATGCGCTTCCTTATGCTGAATCATATTGTAAGAAGAAGCGAATGGCTTCTGACAAACGTCACACGCGTAAAGTTTCTCGCGCGTGAATACGCATGTGCCTAACGATATTGCTGCGACCTCTAAACTGTTTCTTACATATATCGCAGATGAAAAGTTTCTGTAAATGATTTCTCTTATGCTTTTTCATAGTCCTAGAACAAGCAAATGCCCTTTGACAAACGTCACACGCGTAAAGTTTCTCTCGCATGTGATCACGCATGTGCCTAATGATATCGTCGCGATTTCTAAACATTGTCTTACACGTATCACAGGTGAAAGGTTTCACTGAATGCTTTCTCTTATGCTTCTTCAGACCACTAGGATCAGAAAGTGGCCTCTGACAAACGTCACACATGTAAGGTTTCTCTCCCGTGTGAACACGCATGTGGTTACGCAAATGTTCGTTACTCCTAACCCGTTTCTTACAAATATCGCAGGTCAGTTTTTCCTGTGAACAGTTTTGCTTATGGCGATATAAAGTTGTCTCAAGCTGGAACTGCCTCTTGCATATCTCACAAGAAAAATATTTGTTCAACCCGTGAGTCCGCGAATGGGTGAGTAAAGTGCCGCATTGTCTAAATGCTTTCCCACAAACTTCGCAAACGAAGGGTTTCTCCCCTGTATGAATTAGCATATGTTTATTTAACTCTGTGTTATTTCTAAGTTTTCTCTGACAAATTCTGCAGGAAAGTTTGTAGGAAAGTTCTTTGGAATGTTCACCAAGGTGAATACGCCTGTGCTTACCCACCTGGCCACTCTCTGCAAACGGTTTCATACAAATGTCGCAGAAGTAAGGTTTTTCGCCAGTGTGAACTCGCATATGCCTAACTAAACAGCCTTTTGCGAGAAACCTTTTCATACATACATCGCAGGCAAATGGTTTCACCCCTGAGTGAATCCGTTCATGTGTAATTAATCTACTCTTTGTAGAAAAGCTCTTCTTGCAAATGTTGCACGAGTAATGTTCCTCGATCTTATTTTTTTCCCAATCTCCATGAACTTGTTTAATATGTTGAATCAACCTGGATTTATCACAATACTTTTTCTTACAAGTATCGCAAGTAAATTGGTTCTCCCACAAATGTTCAACAACATGTTTTTTTAAATAATTCAATCTAGCAAAGTTCTTACCACAAATTGCACAGTATGGCTTTTTTGATAAATTAGTTTTAAAAGCACTTTCATTGGATACATAACTGTTATCCGTCTGGTTTTGCGTCATGTGTATACCCTCATTAATGCGAATGCGCTCCAACTTGACGAAACAAGTTTGGCGCGCGACTTGCTGCTCGACGTGAGGGCCCTCCCTGGCCTGAAAGAAGGAGCATGATGTCTTCTTCAGCTTGTTTAACTTTCAATCCTGTTCTGCCAATCCTATTTGATTTGCCAGAAATCTGTTCAATATGAATGCGTACATGCTTGATTAAATATGGTTTTCGCACAAAGTGTTTCCCACAATAATCACATATGTAACTGTGTCTCTTGGTCGGAATGCGATATTTAGGGTCTTTCCTCAGTTTTCGTGTCACACCAATTACTTCTTTTTGTTTCTGCTTGTGACTGATAAGACTTGATCGCTGATTAAACGTTTTGTCAGGAGTCTTATTTAAAGGTGTGCGCTCGAGCCTGATGAAGCAAGCCCGGTGCACCAATTCTTCCAGGCACCTGCTGAGGTGAAGGTTCTCTACAGGCCTTGTGCTTCCCCCAATGCCTGTCACCTCCCCAGTACTCGGCAGTGGGTCCTGCTTGATAGAGTCCTCGTCTTTGATAGGTTGAGCTGAAACATAAAACCATTGAATTAGAAGTAATGGAGAACTAAACTTATTATTCTTGAGTTCCATCTGTTTGGCAAAACTTGGTTGCCCATTTTTCAAAGAATGTTGACAGTGCAGAAAGTGTACTTCCTATAATTCACAATTATCTACTATTTGTTAGTTCCAATTTGAAATAATATTCTATTGTCATGACTGAATTTAAATAAATAATTTGTTTGTTGCATGATGACCATGTTGTCAGTTTTGTAACAAAATTACATAAGAAACACAAAGCTACATAACTTCTAAAAGAAAGAAGGGGTTGATATGGAGATAGCAGTCCATGACTGTCCATGAAATCCTATTACAGCTATTTATAATCACCAATTGCTATTTCCATAACAGGCAGCGGCCCTAACATGCATGGCACAAAGATAAATTAGAACCGTTTATCTCTAAGTGCGGCTCTCTCACACTAGTGCCGACAAAAGAGATAGTCATAGAGATAAACAGTTCTAATTTATCTTTGTGGCATGCATGTTAGGGCCGCTGCATTGCATATCAGTTTATTTATTTATTATAGCCTATATCATCTGTTGGTCTTGTTATTATTCTTGTTGTTTTTAGTTGCCAAATCATCTTTAGGTAGAGTCCTGAGATTTCTATGGTTTTTTTTTATCTTAGATGAGTGTTGTCCAAAATTCTTGGACAACAAATGTGATTTTTTTTGCTCATATTTGCTCGATATGGATAATGGCAACTTACCTGCTTACTACGCTTGAAATATACACAGAATATTTAGTTATATATTCACTTTAAAAATAAATAATTAAATTAGAATAAAACAAATATTTAAGGGGGGCTCCCATGATTATAGATAGTGGTACGGAACCGTACGTGCGCGAGTACGACTCGCACTTGGCCAGGTTTTCTAGGTTACCCTTACATTATCTTTTCTCACTGTGTTGCTTGAAGTTTTGATGATGAATTGAAGAATGATGAATTTTGTTTTGAAGATGATGGATGATTAGCATTCTAATGTTTCTACATGATATATCTTACCTTCGCATTACTCATTTAGTATCACATTGTATTAGTTTTTCTGACATTAGTCAGAAAAACTAATGAAAAACTAAAGAAAAACACTGTGAACACAAGTTTATAAAAAAAATATCACTTTTGTCCATCTGTGTTCTCATAATGTGACCTGCCCATTTAGATTTTAGTGACAGTCTACCTGTATTGCATCTCGTATTTTAGTTTCATTTCAGATTTTCCATACAAACATTATCACGTCTTTAGGCCGGGAATTTCAAAAAAACCCTTTTTAGTGCACCTCTACGGTACTCGAGGAATATCTCCTCCAAATTTCATAGCTCTAGGACCACCCGTTCAGGCTGCCCGTTGTCTATAAGTTAGTCACGGTACTGTTTTATATGCATTGATTAGTTTAATATTCACCATGCTCCTTTCCATCAGTGCTGGCAAACTTCAGTTACCAGGCATACCAGTTAGCCTTCAATGAGAGTTTATGAGAGAAATGCTCCCGCTTACCTGTTAGCGCATAGGTGATGTCCTGCGGCTGCACCCGCTCCGGGCCCAGCACCAGCTCGCGCTTGACCTCGTGCTCCGCGTACAAGCCTGCCCGCGCAGCCGCCGCGCTCACGCCGTCCGCGCCGTTCAACTCCGCTTCCTCCTTCACGCGCTCCGGCGCCATGCGGGCGACGCGCTGAGGATGTACTGATACTGCTGCGCCACAAATCATTTATGGCCCGAAATGCTATGCACTCATTTGTTGATGACCTAAAAATTCAAGTTTGGAAATACTGTAAGATGAAGTGGAGTCTGATAATTTAAAACCGTATGATCAAAAAAGGAGTAAGTAAACAATATCGGCAACACGCCTAACACCTACCAATAGCCCCAGTTACCCGGAATGTATGTAAAGTAAAAATTACCAAACAACACTCTCAGGCCATATTTTTTTAAAGCTGTCAGACTGTCAGTTAATTTGAAAGAACTGCCCAATTTTAAAGTGACTGAGTGACAGACGGAAGGCCTAGCACACTAGTTTTTATCACGCACTTAAAGCATCTGTCACTTTTTAACAAATATGCGGGTGTGAAGGGCCGAACGCATTTTGTGCAAAAAAAATAGTGTGCTAGGGAGGCTGGCGTATAGTAAACAAAGGATTCAAATGACATTTAACTTTCAATCCCTACGTTTCAAGCCGCACTAAAAGTACTTACAGCGCAGAAAACGCTCTATCTTTCGCTCCGAATTGAACGCAGGCACGCACGCATAAGGCTAGCCACTGACCTACAATATAACTGTGCAATATCACTGGTTGCTCAGTTATATTGATCGTCAGTAGCCGATATTGACCGTCAATATCATCTACTGACGATCAATATAATTGTTCAACCAGTGATATTGTACCGTTATATTGTAGGTCAGTGGCTAGTCTAAACCATCTGCTGGCCTTCTCGTCTCTTACTCGCGGTGTCGCAGTGCTTTAAGGAAACAGGTAGGTAAGGTATAAAGTGTTGGATAATGTATGGCTTCACAAATATTATATTGTATGGCGTACTTTATTATCTATGACCTTAATGTACTATGGCAACATTGTTTCTGTCTCTGTTTCTCTTCCGACTGAAATACAAAGACGTGCACAACCAAAAACGTGTTCTCTATTATTTTTTATCTCTCGCCGTTCAGCCTCCATCATTGAAGACCACGGATTCCAACAGGTTATGGGCCCAGGCCGCATCTAACCGCATCAGACATTTGCTGTTACAGTTTAAGAATTTTTTGCCGCATAAATAATCGCCGGACATGCCTGACGACGGCGTGGCAAATATTTCAAGGGAGGCGTCACAGAATATGCCGCTGGCGTCGAGCTCGTCAACTGTGCTGATGGGTGCTGCTGGCGCTGTGGACAAGCTCGAGGGCGCTGCCAACTACCATAGTTGGAAGTTCACCCTGAAAATGTTGTTGAAACTTGAAGGTTTGTGGGACATGATTGAGCGTGACGACAATGTGCCGATCACAATTTTAGATGCTGCGCGCGATCAACGTGCGCTAGCTCGCTTGTGCTTAAGCATAAAACCGGGGCTATACCAATACGTAAGAGAGGCTACTTCAGCTCGAGTGGCGTGGAATAAGCTGTCGATGTGTTTGAAGACCGCGGTTTATACCGGCGGGTTCTACTGCTTAGACAGCTACACCGCATCGAGTTTACCGACTTCAACAGCATGTCAGATTATATTGAAAAAGTTATGTCGCTGGTACATCAACTTTCTGACATAGGAAAAATTATTGAAGATCAAGAAATAGCTGAAATTCTTCTCAGCGGTCTGCCGCAGGAATATGACACTTTGGTGTCTAATTTAGAAACTCTGTGCATCGCATCAAGGTTACAAAGTGAGTTGGTGCGAACTAGATTACTTCAAGAAGCACAACGCAAGAACGGCACTTCAAGTAGTACTTCTGATGCTGCATTTGTGACGAAGAAGCAAATTTCGTGCAATTACTGTGGAAAAATTGGCCACATCAAGTCGAAATGCTTTAAACTAAGAAAGGATAAACTGCAAAAGAAGAATGAAAAAGGGCCTGTTACTGCGTTTTTAGCTTATTCTGGTTCAACGCAGATTTTCATCAACAGTGGTTCATCCAACCACATGTGCAATAACAAGAATTTTCTTTCAAATATTAAGAAAACTGATATTCAAACTATTTCTGTGGCGAATGACCAGCAATTGAGAAGCTCTTGTATTGGAGATTTAAGAATTATAATTAACTAACAGGTTAGAATCTTTAAAAATGTTATGTTTGTCCCCAATTTGTCTGCTAATCTTTTGTCTGTTTCTAAGTTATGTCAAGATGGTTTTAAAGTAGACTTTAATAAAGATGGTTGTTTTTTATATGATAGGGAATGTAAAACTTCTGGCAATTATTTAGTAAAAGCAATTTGTTCAAACGGCATTTACAAATTAGATGGATGTGTAGATGAAGGTAACTCACTCAATAGGATGCACTCCTTGTTCCTGCAAGAAAGGCAGGAGTCACCGAGTGCAGATGTTGCTGCCTTTGCCTCTTCCAATATGGATATATGGCATCAACGGCTTGGCCACTTAAATATTGCAGGTATGAATAAGTTAAGAATGCATGGGTGTGGTGTGTTTTTTCAGAATGAAGTTCAACACAAGTGTGAGGCTTGTCTTAAGGGGAAGCTTACGGCCGAATCTTTCCCTAGTGCAAGCTTCAGCAAGACAACACAACCATTGCAGCTGATTCATAGCGACGTGTGTGGGCCTATGCCGGAGGCGAGCTGGGGTGGAGCGAGATACCTGGTCACCTTCACTGATGACTTTACAAGAAAAAGTTTTGGATATCTAATGAAAAATAAATCTCAGGTAATGGATTATTTTATTCAGTTTAAAGCCTTAGTTGAAAAGCAGCTTAGTTTGCCTATTAAATGCCTGCGATCCGACAATGGTGGTGAATATTGTAGCTTAAAATTTACTCGTTTTTTACAACAAGAAGGCATTATTCACCAAACCACAGTTCCTTATTCTCCAGCGCAAAATGGCATCTCTGAGCGTCTAAATAGAACACTCTTTGAGAAGGTGCGTTGCATGTTGCAGCATTCGGGCCTTGGTAAGCGCTTTTGGGGAGAAGCTGTTATGGCAGGTTTATATTTAAAAAATCGTTCTCCCACAGCTGCTTTATCCGGTCTTATTCCTGAGGAACGTTGGTCTGGGTCAAAAATTGACGTCAGCCACCTCAGAGTGTTTGGCTGCACTGCTTTTTCGCTTGTTCCAGAGCATAAACGTGATAAGCTAGACGCTAAGGGGAAGGAATATATATTTGTCGGGTATAGTGACACTTCTAAGGGTTATCGCCTAGCTGATCCCTTATCTCCTACAAAAGTCATTATTTCACGCAATGTAGCATTTATAGAAAATAAGTTTTACAACCCTAATTTGCAACCTTCAAAGTCTGACGGCGAAGAGATTAATTATTATAATTTTGACTGTGATATTCAACAGAACTGTGATATGAATGTTATTGAATTGAATATAAATAATGATAATAATAATGAAAATGAATTTAATATTGGTTGTTTTTCAGGTTCGGAGTACTGTACGGGAAGCGAGGACGAGTCCGACTCCGCTGCTTTGTCTGCAGGCGACGCGGGCGTCGATCCCTTGAGTTCGCCGTGCGAGACCGCAGCTCGGGGAGTAGCCGCAACTAGTCCAGTGACTGTTGCTTCGCACACTGGTCGTCCCAGTCGCTCTTCACGTAATGTACAACCTACGAGATTTTTAGACTATGACATGAGTCTTTTAGCCCATGAGAATCCTCTCATTGATGAACCGCTTACCTATGAGGATGCGATGAATTCATCATGCAGTGTGCAATGGCAGGACGCTATGAAATGTGAGTACGACGCCCTTGTTGCTAACAGTGTGTGGGAGCTTGTAGACAGGCCCCTACATAAAAATATCGTTAAGTGCAAGTGGGTTTATAAAGCTAAATATGATGCCACAGGTAAATTTGACCGCTTTAAAGCGCGTTTGGTTGCCAGAGGTTTCACACAACGTCAGGGTGTAGACTTCCAGGAAACTTTTTCGCCTGTCGTACGTCACTCTACCATGCGAATTCTGTTTTCAATTGCTAATCAATTTGATTTAAATATAGATCACTTAGACGTTGCAACTGCATTTTTAAATGGTGACCTTAACGAGGTTATTTATATGGAACAACCAACAGGCTTTAGTGATAAGTATCCTAACAAGGTTTGTTTATTAAAGAAAAGTATTTATGGCCTTAAACAGGCAAGTCGAATGTGGAATTGTAAAATACACAGTCTTCTATGTAAGCATAATTTTATTCAGTCAAAGTGTGAACCTTGTGTTTATGTTAAATATACTGGTGACGATCTGATAATAATTGCTCTATATGTTGATGATTTTTATTTATTTTACAGTCCAGATAGCTCTAACAAGAACATGCTGGTTTCAGTTCTTGAAGGAGAATTTAATGTTAAAAATTTAGGAACTCTTAAAAGCTGTCTGGGAATTAATGTCACTAGGGATAGAGTTAAAGGTGTTTTAAAACTCGACCAAAGTGAATACATTCGAAAATTACTTGTTCGATTTAATATGGATAATTGTAAAGCCGTATACACACCAATGGAGGTTAACTGTAAATTACATAAGTCTCAAAATATTGTTAATTTGCAGGATGACATTTACAACTATCGTCAGCTTCTAGGATGCTTGATGTATCTGTCTGTATGTACACAACCAGATATATCATATGCATGTAGTCAGCTTAGCCAGTTTAATAACTGCTTCGATAGAACTCATTGGTTAGCAGCTAAGCGTATTCTGCGTTACCTGGCAGGTACAATTCATTACTCGTTATGTTTTCATAAAAGTAGGAATTGGTTTTTAAATGCCTTTACGGACGCAGACTGGGCCAATGACGTGACAGATAGGAAGTCATATACTGGTTTTGTGATTCAGTTGGGTAATGACACCATTAATTGGGAGTCACGCAAACAAAGGTGTGTAGCGCTGTCTAGCACTGAAGCTGAATATTTAGCTATCAGTGATGTATGTAAAGACATTTCTTTCATTAAGAGCCTGCTTTCAGAAATTATACCTAAGCAGAGTAAATATGTAGAGTATACTGTGTTTAATGATAATCAGAGTGCGCAAAAGTTATTACAAGCTAAAGAATATTGTCACAAGCGCACTAAACATATCGATTTAAGATACCATTATGTTAAGGATCTTGTTAATAATAATTCAATTCAGGTGGTATACTTACAAACTGAAAGAATGCTTGCAGATGTTTTAACAAAACCATTAAGTAGAGTTAAGCATGAATGTTTTGTTAAAGCCATGAATGTTAATTAAGCATGTGTTATTGTTTGATTTTATTTTAATTTGACCATTTCAATTGGAATGTGCATGTAATGTTTTACTTATTTGTCTAATTGCATATTCCTGTTTACACAAACATAGAGTCAAGTGTAGAGTCGAATAAGGTGAAATGTAGAGTCACATAGAGTCAAATGTAGAGTCGTTTTTTTTATGATTGTACTTTGTTAACACGTGTTATTTTGTGGCTTTGTGAACCATAAGGGGAAGTGTTGGATAATGTATGGCTTCACAAATATTATATTGTATGGCGTACTTTATTATCTATGACCTTAATGTACTATGGCAACATTGTTTCTGTCTCTGTTTCTCTTCCGACTGAAATACAAAGACGTGCACAACCAAAAACGTGTTCTCTATTATTTTTTATCTCTCGCCGTTCAGCCTCCATCATTGAAGACCACGGATTCCAACATAAAGTAGTGTAAGCGCTGTCAAAATTGTCATTAATTTGTTTGCTAAATAGCGCTCCGTTTCACCAAAGCGTACATAAGCAGTATAAGCACAAAGCACTAAAATCAATTCAGAACAACTAGCTGACCCGTGCGTTTTTTCGCGCAGTATCGTGATCAAACACCGGATAATAATAGTATAATAAAGTGGGAATAAGTAAATGCAAGTATTATTAGTACTCTATTTGTCTATTTTTCGTCAATAGCAGATAATTTTGACAAAGATAATAAACGGGGTACTTGCGGGTGTGTCATCTATTGGCATTGGTCTACAAATAGCCAAGACACATTTTAGTTAAACAGACTGTAAGTAGATGGCGTTTGCAATTCGAGTAATTTTTATTTACGTACGCGGATGTTGTTGGCCACGCGCTGTTTTCAAAATTGCTCAGAGGAAAAACTTACCTGCAATATTTGTAAGAAACAGTTTAGAAGTCACGACCACTTGCCTATTCACATGCGTGTTCACAGGGGAGAGAAACCTTACTCATGTGACGTTTGTCAGAGACCATTTTCTTCTACTAGCAAAATGATTGATCATAAGAGAACGCATATACCAAACCCTTTCACGTGCGATATATGTAAGAAACAGTTTAGACATCGCGTCGGTATCATTAGGCACACGCGTATTCACATGGGAGAGAAACCTCACACGTGTGACCTTTGTCAGAGGCCATTTGGTTATTTTTACGCTATGATTCAGCATAAGAAATCGCATGTACAGAAACCTTTTACCTGCGATATATGTAAGAAACAGTTCAGACATCGCGACGGTATCATTAGCCACATGCGTGTTCACACGGGAGAGAAACCTCACACGTGTGACATTTGTCAGAAGCCATCACCTTCTTATTACGCTATGATTCAGCATAAGAAAGCGCATATACAGAAACCTTTTACCTGTGAAATATGTAACAAACGGTTTAGACGGCGCGACGGTTTGCTTGGCCACATGCGTGTTCACACGCGAGAGAAACTTTATGCGTGTGACGTTTGTCAGAGGCCATTTGCTTATTCTGGAAATATGATTATACCTACACAAGACAACACATTTAGAAAAACCTTTCACCTGCGATATATGTAAGAAATTGTTTAAAACAAAGCAAAAGATAGTTTTTCATATGCGAACACACATGAATGACGGGTCACTTCTTGTTAAACGTGCCAAAATTAGTTGAAACACAAATCTTTTAAACATTGCGGACCATTGAAGAGGAAATCTTCAATTATCTGGTTCAAAGTTATTGAGCCTTTACCTTGGGCCAAGCTGCTGCAGTATGCAAGGATATATTGTATGTAAGAGTAACTGTTAACAAAAAAATTACAGTTTTGGTTTTATAATAATTACGTTTTTTTCTTATTTGATAATTTATTTATTGTATAAGGACATCAACAGCACATTACAATGTATATAAACAGTACAGATTTTTAGTTAACGAAGACAACTATAGATATCCACCGATTACCTAAAAATGAAGTTTACTAACGACGACAAAAGAAAGAGTAAACTGACTGTGAACATGCAAATCACAAGTCAACTGGTGATAATGAAATCTAACTTTTCAAAACATAAAATAAAAATAAAATAAAAACAAAATCATATAACGAGTAGAAATGGGCGCACGTGTGTGGGTGTGTGTATGTGCACGTGTGAGTGCGTGTGTGTGTTGTGTCTGTGTGTATCGTAGAATAGGTATAATGTATATGTTAGATAAACCGGCGGCACTCGCTACTGGGTAAAAAACACCACAGAATACTTGTTTTTCTTTTTCTTTTTGCCAATAGTTAATATACACGCACCCAGCGCGGCAGCCAGTTCGCGTGCGGCGCTTGGCGACAACAGACGTATTCCCTTACTACTTTTCACTAAAATGGGTGAAAAAATCTTAAGAAGACTAGAAGCTATTTTGTTGAATATGTGACAAGGCAAGTCACAGAGCCGCGCCGCGCCGCTCCAGCAGCCGCGGCGAGGCTGACAGCGGGTGACGTCAGCACTCCCCACCACCGCGAGCGCCTATATAAACCGACGCGCGCCGCGGCGCTGGCATTCGCCGGAGCGCTCTGAGCGGATGCGGACCGGTAGCCCAGTTCGCAACGCTCTCAAGCGCACCTAACCCCGGTGGATCTCCCTCCCCTCCGTCCTCTCTCCCCGCTTGGAACCACTCGTGGTTGCGGTCCGGTAGCCCAGATCGCACCTGTTTGGTATCCTTCCCAATAACCTGGATAGCTGGGAACCACTCGTGCTTGCGGTCCGGTAGCCCAGATCGCACCTGTTTGGTATCCTTCCTGTCTCCCCGCTCCGAACCACTCGTGGCTGCGGTCCGGTAGCCCAGATCGCACCTGTGTGGTGTCCTTCCGTACCCGAGATCCTCTAATCCCGGGACAGCTCGTGGTTGCGGCCCGGTAGCCCAGGTCGCACCTGACTGTCCACTCTGACCCTTAGAGATCTAACATTCTGGCTAGGCTAGATTCCCGCGGAAGGTCCGTAACGCATTTACCTTTAGAACCACTGTTTAACCAATGGATGTTTCCTTGACGAGCCCCGTTAAGCTACCGTGAGCAAGCACAAACCATAATAAAACTCCTCAGTACTCCAGTACCAGGAGCATTGCGACCAGAGCGTCCAACGGCCCCACCCGGGCCCCTTGAGCACTCCGTTACAAATAAAAGGAATTTCGTTGTAATTTTATACGGCTCTCATTTGAAACAAGCGAATATTCCTTTACTAAGAATAAAACTGATAGACCGTTAAAGCTGGAAGCACAAACTTTTCTTAAATAATGCCATTTATTAGTTTTAATATTTTTTTAAACCGTGCACTTCGGAAAATGTAGAAGAGGCAAGCAGAAAAAGAGATGGGAAGACGCTGTTGATAGGAAGAAATTGAAAGATCTTGGAGAGCTCAGCTCATTGCCATAGAATAAACGGAATGTAAAGGCGTTTAAAACAAAACCTACAATATAACTGCAATATCGATGGTTGCACAATTATATTGGGCGTCAGTAGACGATATTGTAGGTACGACAATTTCTACTAACGATCAATATAATTGTGCAACTAGCTATATTGCACAGTTATATTCTAGGTTCTGGGCTCCAATTCTCGGTGCATTCGAGATAATGTCAAACGTGCGTGCATACTGCACGTGCCGTTTATTCTCACAAGTGGCATTATCTCGGATGCTCCGAGAATTGAGGTCCAGTACCAGTACCTATAATAAGTAAAGGGAAAGAAGCCAAGACCTGGCAGTATGGGCAAAGTTTCCTTAGCCACAATCCAAAAAAAAGGTTAGCGTTGTGTGCGGTGTGGTGATTTTCATGGTTTTTTCTACATAATCAGTGGTGGTGTGGTTTTTATTTCCCTAAGATATTAGTTCAGTGGTTTTACAAGCATTAATAGAATATAAAAAGAAATTTCAATGGTATCCCATATTAGTCTATGCATTTCTTTCGTTCTTTTTCCTTAATAGTCTGTGGTGTTTGGCGTGTCGCCGGCGTTGTTTACATATTTACCATTCGGTTTGAAATTATGAGACTTACATGTTTTATTTTTTACAAACGTGAATTTGTTAAGTAGTGTGCAAGAGGTCATAGCCTGTCGAGTTATACATTGTGCCGCGGCAGTATAACATATCGGCACGTCGCCGGTCGCCAGCATGGCGGTGGAGCGTGTTCGCGTGAAGGAGGAAGCGGAGTGGAGCGACGTTAGCCCGGCGGCTGCGCGGGTAGGCTTGTACGCGGAGCACGAGGTCAAGCGCGAGCTGGTGCTGGGCCCGGAGAAGCTTCAGCCGCAGGACATCGCGTACGCGATAACAAGTAAATGGGGGCATCGCTCCCTTAATTCCTAGTTTAAGACTGGCTAACGGGTATGAAGACGTGCACACAGGCAAGAGCATTAACTAGTAAGCAGCGGAAAATACTGAGCCGTTCCTGCCTCCAATAATGTTCCATAGTTAAGTGACAAGTAAACTTTCACATACCAAAGCCATGTTAAGCACCACCAGGCACCACCTGCCAAAGTTAATTTCTGTGGATCCTTCTCTGTTGCGGTTGTTCCGCAAAAGAAACGTTGTGCATTAATGAGTATTTTGTTTGATGAACACATAAAAGAATGCTCATGTTTCAGTCTTTAAAAGTAGTAGAAGGTACAAATTATTAATATTTTTGTACACAACTACACACTGCTACATTCTATTCAGCTACGTTCAATAACACTAATCAGTTCGCTGTTACTTCTAATCCAATCGTTTTGTGTTTCAGGTCAACCTACAACACGTGAAGAGGACATTGTAAAGCAGGAGCCAGTGCAGAGTAATGGGGAGATGGAAGGCACTGTGGGAAGCACATGGCCCGTAGAGAACCTTCACCTCAGCAGCTGCCCGGAACAGTTGGTGCACGGGACTTGCTTTATCGAACTAGAGGGCACAGCTGTCAATAAGGAGCTGCATGAGTACAAGACTCCTTACAAAACAATTGATCAGCTATCAAGTCTTACGAGTCACAGGCGCATTCAAAAAGAAGAAACTGATCTTATAAGAACACTGTATAAAGAAACCGAAGTTTACATTCACACCAAGAAACACACGGAGCACCCTCACTTTGGTGAGCAGGTTGCACTCCGGACTTGTTTTATCAGGTTGGAGCGCATCCATGTTGATGAGGACATACACAAGAAATTAGAAAAGACAGACAGCAGTTATGTATTAAATGACAGTGCATTTGATACGGTAAAGGAAAAGCCCTACTGCGCAATTTGTGACAGGAATTTTGCGAGTTTCTCCAATTTAAAGAGACATATTATTAAACACTTGTGGGAGAAACAATTTACTTGCGATACTTGTAAGAAAATGTTTTATGATAAAATCATGTTGATTCGGCATATTAAAAAAGGTCATATATATCGCCCAAAAAGGAAGACAATCAAGAATTGCAACATTTGTAAGAAAAAGTTGTCTTCAGAATATAGCTTAAGTTTACATAAACGCCTTCACTCAGGGGAGAAACCATTTGCCTGCACTATATGTATGAAGCAGTACATTGGAAAAGATGGTTTAGTTAGGCATATGCGAGGTCACACTGGTGAAAAACCTTACTCCTGTGAATTTTGTAAGGAAGCATTTGCAAAACATACCCAAATGGTTAATCATCGGCGTATTCATATTGGCGTGAAACAACCTAAGCCGCATTCCTGCAAAATTTGTCAGAGACAATTTGCAGAAATCGGATCTGTACATAAACATATGCTAATTCATACGGGGGAGAAACCTTTCATTTGCGAAATTTGTGGGAAAGCGTTTAGACAAAGCTCATCTTTACTTGGGCATTTACGATCTCACGGGTTAAACAGATCCTTTTCTTGTGTGAAGTGTAAGAAGTATTTCCAGCTCAAGACGACTTTCGATCGCCATCAGCAAACCTGCATGCGTGAAAAATTTACCTGCGATATTTGTAAGAAACGGTTTGCACGGCGGGCCTATTTGCGTAACCACATGCGTTATCACACGGGAGTTACACCTTACGCGTGTAACATTTGTCGGGCGCTATTTATTTGTGCTAGCGGCAGGGCTAGGCATCAGAAAAAGCATTCACAGAATCCTTTTACTTGTGATATATGTAAAAAACTATTTAAAACAAAGCAACAGATAGTTTTACATTTGCGAACCCACAAGGATGAAGGAGGGCTTCGCGTAATACGACTAAAAAGAAAAATTTCGGGTTTATTGAATAAAATTTAATCACATTTTAGACATGTGTTTAATTGCGCATACTGCCTGCGAAAGTATTCACTCCAGTTAGGGGTCATCCATGAAGTACGTCACACTAATTTCGTGATGCTTTTACCCCTGCCCCGTCCTTGTCACAGTTGTTCACATTTGTGAGACCCCCCCCCTCCCTAGTGTACGTCACATATTTTGCAATTTTACATCTACAAATTATTAAAGTCAAAGTCAAACTATCTATATTCAATTTAGGCTTTTACAAGCTCTTATGAAGGTCAAGGAATGAATCTACCACCGGTTCGGAAAAAATCCTCTACTGAGAAGAGCCGGCAAGAAACTCGGTGAGGTATCATTTTTTCAAATCAGTACACATATAAGTCAACAATGATGTCTACAGTTTTATACAAATCTAAGTATATACCACAGCAGGTACGCTCATCGAGACCCAGGGATCGCCGGTGCAGGTCACGATTTAAGCCAAACGTCCCTGTCCATGACGTAGTCTTTTACTGAGTAATATGCCCTAGAAATAAGAATTCGCTTTACAGTAGATTAAACTAAAACAGCAGTTCCGAAATTTGTTTTATTTCAATTTTGGCATTTTAACACTTAGATGTATTCGATTTTGAAATGTGACGTCACAAAACTTATGACCCCTCCCAGCCCTTGTCACACAATGTCACACTTCGTCGACCGCCCTCCCCCCATAAGGTGTGACGTACTCTATGGATGACCCCTTATTATTAATGTAAAATGTAGTAAAATTAACTACCTTGATAGCATGGCACCGTTAATCAAATATTTAACTTCGTTAACGTTTATCCTTTACTAAAAAAAATTACTTCGTTATACGTTTAAGCGTTAAATTTTAGAAGAATCAACGGACGTTAACTTACTAAATTTAAATTACATTTATTTAGAAATTACATTTTCAATGTTGTGTTAGTGATTTAATTAGGGTAAGTCCGGGGTAATTAGTGGGCCATAGTTTTTCCTCGATGCTGTTAAAAAAAAAACTTAGACATTACTAAGCAAATCTTTATTTGTAATTAAACTTTAAACAATCAACTTCGGGAAAATAAACAAAACACTTAGAATTTCTAAGGAGATCATCAACTTTGTGTCAAGTGTCGGTCACAGCTGTGTAAGGTCCGACCGAGACTGCTTTTTTAATCCCGGCCGAGACCGAGACCGAGAACGAGAATAAAATAAATTCTCGGCCGAGACCGAGACCGAGACCGAGACACGGAAAAATTTTATATTTTTTTCTAACATTTGCGTTTTTTATGGTTCCTTACCTCAAAAGGAAAAAACGGAACCCTTATAGGATTACTAGTGTGTCCGTCTGTCTGTCCCTCTGTCCATCTGTCCGTCTGGCACGACCAATTTGCTCCGAAACAGTAAGTCGGTGACCACAACACGGACGCGTAACGTAAATAAATGAATTTTAAACATGTGGACCACATTTGGCCGGTAGGTAAATTAGAAAATTTTAAAAAAGTTATGCAAGCTATATCATGTGACATATGAAATGAAAGGGCTTATTGTGAGTATTTTAAATACATACTTATATATTTTTGGAATTTTAAAATGAATAGTTTGGAAGTTATTTAGGATAATAATCGAAATAGGCAAAAATTTACAATCCCCCCCCCCCGCCCCCTGTTTCCGAAAATACGGCCCCGAAATAAATAAAAAAAAACAGGACTTATTTAACCATAGATTACAAGAAAACTTATAAGAAGTCTGTGGTATTTAAAGGAAAGGTTCCAGATAAACATATACGGAACGGAACCGGTGTTCACGCGAGTTTAACTCGCACTTGACCTGTTTTTTTTCTAAACAAAATACATCCGTTATGATAAAAAAAAGGTTTTATTATGGTTTAAACGTTCTGCCGTGTACTACAAATAAACTTAATAGTAAAAAATGGAAAAGAGCAGTATTATACGACCGAAAAGCAATTTTAAATTGATTGCCGCGGAATCTCGGCCGCGGCCAAGAATCTCGGCCATTTTGGGCCGAGACCGAGACCGAGATCTCGGCCCGATTTTTGGCCGAGATTTGCCGAGACCGAGATCTCGGTCGGACCTTACAGCTGTGGTCCCACGCACGACGCGAAACGAACTGAACAGTAACCAGCGACATCTAGTTTGCAGTTCTAAGAAATATTTCGATTGGCCATCTCTCCCATCTGCCATCTACCCCGGAATTACCCTATAAAAAAACCGGATAAGTGCGAGTTAAACTCGCGTGGAGAGGGTTCCGTAATAATATGAAATTTCCTGTTATACCTTTTGGCCGCCAAGCATGTCTGAGAAGTAACACGAATTTCAACTTTAAGTCAATGCAATGAAGGCCTTTTTTTACCCTCTAACGCCTGTCACGCATAGCATAGTCGACAACGGAGTCCAGTATTTTCCGAGATAAGGGGGGAAAACTGGTCCCCAGGTTTTAAATTCATTTATTTAAGTTACACGTTCGCGTTGCGGTCACCGACAATTTTCAACTCCATCGGTTCAGTAGTTTCGCAGCAAATTGGCTGTGATAGACGGACAGAGACACACGAGTGACCCTGTAAGGTAGGGAACCCTAAAAACTATTGGTATTGGTTATGGAAGTTTAGGCAGGACCTTTAAAAATAATAAAAGAAGGGGCCTACGCGCGATGCCCGCCGACCGGCCCGACCTTATTAAAACGTGCTATTCGCGGCGCAGCGCGGTCCGCACGGTGTCCTTTTGGCTAATAGTAAGTAATTAACGATTGAAAATGAAAATATTTATTTTGCAAGTAGGCCACTCGGGCTCTTTCACATGTCTGAATCTACCAGCGCTTCGAAAGGTGACATGTGCTGAGAAGAAACGCCACAAGAAACTCAGCAGTAAGTATGTTTTTCAACTTTGACATATATATTTTTTAATGTTAATTGACTGACAAACGAGCTTGTGGCCCACCTGATGGAAAGTGGTCACCGCCGCTCATGGACATCTGCAACACCAGAGGTGCTGCCAATGCGTTGCCTGTCTAGGGAGTATGGGGAATGGGGATGGGATAGGGATGAGGGAATAGGCCTCCGGACATTAGAGTTTAATCTAAAAACTACCACAAAAAGTTCAACAAACAAACCTAATGGGTAGAAGTTAATTCTATTAAATAACTAATAAGGGAGATGTATAGTCTAAATAACCTCTAAGGGTCATAATAATAAAATAATAATTGAAACAAAGAAACATCTAAATTGATTAATCTAGATTAAATGGAGGTGTCGACAGGCTCCACCCACGGTCAAGTACAAAGATAGAGATCTAAGGTCTCCAATTATCGAAAAGAAACGGACATTAATTTTTTTAACGGAAATTATGATTCCGTTAAGTATTTTTAAAGTAAACTTAAAACTTAATCCGTTACTCGAAATGTTAACTTTCTTTAATTAACGATTGACGGTATTTTGCCCAGCTATGTAGGTTAGGTACGTTGGTATAGTTCGCCTATTGAGGAAGAGCGTGCCTCTTGCACAAAGCAATTCACTCGTTGCTCAAAGAAACTAATATTTATTGACAATGCATCGGCTTATACGAACAGCACAATGCATCAGTTAATCAGACATGTAGACGTGAAATCGTAATTTCCGTCGCGCCGATGCTGCGTTTTCACCGCAGTGCAACGAAGCAAAAGGAGGGTATGTTTTTTTTTGCGAGTATTTGGCCACACACATTCGTTTTCCTGATTCGATCACCGAATTCGTTTTTTGAATCAGGCTCTCCGATCGCATAAAACGTAGTGATTATATACTCTCTGAGCAAAGCCATATAACAATCACAGATTGTTCGATTGCACACGTTCGATTTTTTTCTGTCCATTCATTCTGAATGCTAGTTCCTGCGTTCAGAATTCCGAACGGAAAAAAATCAAACGGATGCAGGACCAGACCCCTTAGCACACTAGTTTTTATCGCGCACATAAAGCATTCGTCCCTTTCGCACGCACGTGTTAATTAAAAAGTGACAGATGCTTTATGTACGCGACAAAATCTAGTGTGCTAGGCCCTCTGCATACATTTACTACTAGCTACATTTAGTAATCTGTGATTTACTAGGGCGTACGTACGTACGTACTGGGTCGTCACATACATACGTTCGGAAATTTCCGATCGGAACCCGCTCAGCCACGTCGCATCACGTGTTCAAGCTCACGTAATTCCGTAGAGAAAAATCAAATGTGTTTGGTGATTATACGGAATAACGAATACGGTTTTCGGATGGCGGGCCTTGGGGCGGCCACATCCGCCACATACATTCATTTTTCTGACACCCTGACCGGACACAGGCATAACTTTCCCGTACGGAATTCTGAAAGGGAAAGTTACGAACGTGTGTGCGAGCACTATTCATATGAAATGCCTGCGTTCGGGGTGTCCGAATACGGAAAACGAAGTCGAAAATCAAATCAGGAAAACGGGCTTTTCCCACTTGTCCGCACCCCTTAGTTCATACTGTGAACTACTGGGTTTTAGAACTTCCCACGGGTGTGAACTACTGGGAATGCATTTCCCCATTTATTCGCACTGCGGACAACTGGGAAAAAAAAACCCAGTAGTTCACAATGCAAAGTAGAGAGTGGGGACAACCGGGAATAGCTAGGAAAACGAATGTATGTTGCGGGCCTAAGGTATGTGTGTGTATTTGTAACTAAAGGCGTACTTCTCGATTATACTTTCAAGAAGAAATTCACTTCAGACTTGCTATCGATTTGACGGTACAATGACCAAATTCTTACTTAAGACAAGGCAGCATTAGACCATGACCTAAGCCTGTCCGAAAGGAAAAATAAATATATAATAACTGTCACTGTCACTACTGTCAGTCAACTATAAAAAGAGTGGTCCGTGTTGTGTGTAAATACTTTTACATTGTTTTGTTTTTACTAGCATTCCAGGTTACTAGGGCTAGTCTGTTTTTGATGTGTCGCCGACATTGATCACTTCCTAAACATTCGGTGTTAAATTATTAGACTCCACCACATCTTTCAGCGTATTCAAACGTGAATTTGTTAACAAGAGTGCATAGTATCTCGGGACATAAATTGTGGCGTGGCAGTATCGCAAGTCGGCGCGTCGCCAGCATGGCGCTGGAGCACGTTGGTGTGAAGGAGGAAGCGGAGTGGAGCGGCGCGTACGGCGTGAGCGCAGCGGCTGTGCAAGCGGGCTTGTACGCGGAGCACGAGGTCAAGCGCGAGCTGGTGCTAGGCCCGTTGCGGCTACAGCCGCAGGACATCGCCTACGCTTTCGCGGCGGGTAAGCGGGGGCATAACTGGCCATTTAGTATGAAGCCACTTATGGTGCACCAGAAAAGAGCATTCAGCAGCAAGAGTAAGCAATGCAAACTACTGACCCAACATTCTAGCCTACAAAAATGTTTCATAGTTATGTTAAAAGTTAGTTTTCACATAGCAAAGGTATATGGTACATGTGTTTTTCAAATATTAAAAATAAACAAGTTTTATTAAAATGAAACGAAAATTTCTTTTAATTTATTTATAAAACTTCACATAACATCACATTAACACACATAAAGTGTGTATTGAACCTCAAAGGGCCTCCCAGGCACTTACAATTAATAACAAGTTGGAACTTACTCACCACACAAAGGCCATAAGAGCTAACACACACACATTGAACCACATTGAACAAAACAGAACAAAAGTCAAGACTAATAAGTTCAGCTACTTCCTATAGCGCTGATCAGTTCTCTGTTATTTCTAATCCAATGGATTTTCTATTTCAGTTCAACCTATAAAAGCTGAGGAGGATACTGTCAAGCAGGAGACAGTGCAGAGTATTGGGAATGTGAAATGCACTGGGGGAAGCACACGGACTGTAGAGAACCTTCACCTCAGCAGCTGCCTGGAACAGTTGGTGCACCAGACTTGCTTCATCAGGCTCGAGCGCACACCTGTCAGTAAGGAGCTGCATCTGTGTCAGGCTCCCCACAAAACATTTGATCAGCTATCGAGTCACAAACACAAACAAAAAGAAGAAATTGATGTTGCAAGAAAACTGAAGAAGGAAACCAAAGATCACATTCACACCAAGAGACACAGTTACATATGTGATTATTGTGGAAAACAGTTTGTCCTAAAAACTTATTTAATAAAGCATGTACGCATTCATGTTCAACAGCTTCCTGATAAAGTTAATAGAAGTAGTAGTACACAATTGAAAATTCAACATAAGCTGAAGAATGAGTTCATCAAGCAATCATCCTGCCATCTGTTCAGGGAGGGCCCTTGCCTCCGAGAGCAGGTAACGCTCAGGACTTGTTTTGTCAGGTTGGAGCGAATTCGTGAAGATAAGGACATACACAAGACATTAGACCAGACAGATAACAGTCCTGTATCCAATAACAGTGCATTTTCTATTATACTATATAATGACTATTTAAAAAAACATGTTGTTGACCACTTGGGGGAGAACCAATTTACTTGCGATACTTGTAAGAAAAAGTTTTGTGATAAATTCAGGTTGATTCAACATCTTAAACAAGTTCATGGAGATTGGCAAAAAAATAAGAGCGAGGAACATTACTCATGCAACATTTGTAAGAAAAGATTTTCTCACAAGAGTAGTTTTATTACACATAAACGCATTCACTCAGGGGAGAAACCATTTGCCTGTGATATATGTACGAAACGGTTTATCGATAGCAGTCGTTTAGTTAAGCATATGCGAGTTCACACTGGAGAGAAACCTTATGCCTGCGAGTTTTGTAACAAACGGTTTGCAGAAAGTGGCACAATGCGTAAACACATGCGTTTTCACACTGAGCCTGGTGAACTTACCTGCAAAATTTGTCAGAGACTATTTAGAGGAATCACAACTTTGTCTAAACATATGCTAATTCATACAGGGGAGAAACCTTACGTTTGCGAAATTTGTGGGAAAGCGTTTAGACAAGGCTCCACTTTACTTAAACATTCGCGGACTCACGGGTTGAACAAATCATTCTCTTGTGAGACGTGTAGGAGGGATTTCCAGCTTCAGAAGACTTTGGATTGCCATAAGCAAAATTGCTCGCAGGAAAAACTTACCTGCAATATTTGTAAGAAACGGGTTAGAACTCACGACCAATTGCTTAGCCACATGCATGTTCACACGGGAGAGAAACATTACATGTGTGACGTTTGTCAGAGGCGACTTTCTAGTCGTGATGGTCTGAACAAGCATAACAGAAGGCATTCGCGGAGACCTTTCACCTGCGATACATGTAAGAGGATGTTTAGAACAAAGCAAGACATAGTTTTACATTTGCAAAATCACACGAAGGAAGGAACACTTCCCGTAAAACGTGCAAAAACGCAAATAATTTAAAGAGGCTCAAACGTTTTCAGTTCGCGGACTCAAGGTTGGCAGTAAACCGCTGGCAGTTAAAGTTTATTTCAGTTAAGTCTAATCACATTGTACTTATGTATTTTAATGTCCATATTGTCTGATCATGTATTCAGTCTAATTATTTTTACATTATATTTTCCAAAAATCGCTTATAATCAGTGATCGGCACGATGGGTGCCACGCCGCGGCATTCAAAGAGGAAATAATATGGACATGACATGATTCGCAAAAATTAAGAGTTATGTTATATGAATTTGTAAATAGAACTATATCATACCATCTTAGGACTAATTAATCAAACGTGGCCACAAGTAGTCTTGTGGCTCTGCCCATCCCAATTAGGGATTTCGGGCGTCATAATATGTATGTATGTACCTATGTATAAAATGTATCATTTTTCATTAAAGAAAATATTGATAAACTTTGGTTTTAATTTATACTGCATAAAATATTACGTGCACTCATATAAAATATGTAAGTGTTAAAATATAATCATTTGAAGTGCACAAAAACCCTTTTCCCTACTTACTGAAATGAAAATATATTATTTTCCTTTACCGATTCGAATGCTGGAATCCCGGGGCATATCCATATTAACATAATGATTGAGGTCATTGACACCATATGGCAACCGTCTTGCCGATCACTGCTTATAATGCATCTGTTTCCAAACCCTACACCTCTCATACCTTAAGACGCTGACCTTGAGTGATCGGTCTCTGTCTGTTTGCACCGGAGTGAACGAGAAGCACTGCGTGGTTATTTGTATGGGGAAAATAAAAAACGGATGAATTATATAAATATATACACTGCACGTAAAATATAAATTAGTAATTTTTTGAGTATGGGAGTGATGTAATAGTGTTATTAATTATAGACCCATAAGTTAAAGAAATTAAAACATAGAACTGTTTAAAGAGGATTTCAGACGTAACTTCACGATTTTTTTCTATCGTATCGATTTCATCATATCGTGTTTTGGAATTAATTAAGTTTTTAATAATATAAATAATATAAACATGTATTTTCTGCGCTTTGCCATATCAAATAGGTTTTCTTAAGAAACCGTTTAAGTATAGCCGATTTAGGAGTTGTCAGCGCCTTAATCCTCTCAACTAATGCTTTCCTAACGTCAAACCCTTTGCAGATCCAACTCGGGGTAGGAAATCTATCGGGTTATTAGACGGGCGTATCTTCGAGAGTTGTCTTTAACAGCTTCCGCAAAGTGTACTCCAAACCAAACGAAACTCCGCCGAACCCTGGGGGGACGTAACACGGCGCCCGGGGCACGCATCCTAACTGCGCCGCTTTCCATCAGTAAAAACCGTTCAAGTGCGAGTCGTACTCCCGCACCGAGGGTCCCGTACTTAACCATGAAATAAAACGAAGGATACCTTCCGTAAGTTCGTGTATTTAATGCAACACGTCGACTGTGATACGAGCTTGCAGGTTATCTCATTTTACTTCACTTTCTCAAATACCCGAAATACCTGGACCTTCGTGTTATGCTTACTGTATTTACTTATAGGTAGTTACTTAACTAACTTCATTTCAGCACGAAGATTTTAACAATCACAATATTGTTAGGTAAGATGCCTTATTTTAGTTACGATAAAATCGACAAATTTATGAACATGTTTACTTACCCAAACAAAAAACAATTCTTATTGACTTTGTCCCAAGGTAAGGTATATCAAGGAGGCTTGCGTTAAGGTTACTATGAGTACCCATACCTACCTGCTGGGACAACGAGATACAACATTAAATAGATAAGCATATATGTAGAAAACGTCCAAAACATGTATGTAGGTATGTACTATATATAAACCATCCGCAGTGTTCTGGAATGTACAATAAGAATTAGACGACGCGGTTAGCCTAGTTGGTAGTGACCGTGCCTCCGAAGCTAGCGTCCCGAGTTCGATCCCCGGTAAGGGCAAATATTTGTGTGATAAACATATTTGTGTGTTTGTTCCTGAGTCTTGGGTGTTTCCTATGTATTTATGTATCTATATAAGTATGTATATCGTCGTCTAGTACCCATAACACAAGCCTTTAGAGCTTACTTTGGGACTAGATCGATTTGTGTTATTTTTTTATTACTATTAATTATCCTCAAAAGACTTATTTCGCCATGTTTGCAAAGTTGGATAGTTAAAACCCGTTTCCGGCTTGTCTTTGTTTGTCTTCTGGGATGCTCTGTCATGCTTTTAAAATATTGATAGATACCAGAATAAGTCGCGGCATGGCCGCCTGAACGCGAACTTTCGCTTTTTAAACGACTTCAAAAAAAGAAGAAGGTCAATCGTCGGTATTTTTTTAATGTTTGCTTGTTATCTTGTAAATCGTCCATCTCAACGCTTTTATAATTTACCGTCGCACGATACAACACGGCACGATTTTGTCGTGGCCATAAAGTATGAATGCAGACGCTTCTAATTTACTGTCCACGTTAACGGAATACTGTAGCACACTAAGCTCCCTATCATATCGCGGCACTTTTGAGAGTGTAGCGTGTACATAAAAGAATATTGCAGTTGTTTGCGTGCGTAGTCAGCCCCCGCACTCTGAGGACCTAGCACACTAGCTTTTATCGCGCATTAACTAATATGCGGGTGCGAAAGGGACGAATACTTTATGTGCGCGATAAAAATTAGTGTGCTACGGGGAATGTTCTCGTTTACCTTCCGTTTATTTTGTGGCTAATTATAAAAGCTATGTTGGCATGGCATGTCGTTGAGGACCACGATTTACCATGGACGCGCACCGTATAATCGCGATACATCGTGCAAAGGTAAATTTTTTAAATCGCCCTTTTTGCAGGCACGCAGACTACTTGAAAAATACTTCTAGGCAGAATGGTCCTAGGACTTTAATCAGAGAAGAAAAAAAGGGTAAGCTGTCACAGTCGCATTGACAATTTAACTGTCTTATGATCAGGATCAGTCAGTGTCACTGTCAGTCAGTAAATCTATTTTTGTGGAAACGGATTGTATGATACAAGAATCGAGAAACTTCTCGGCATCCTAGAAACACCAAAAGTTACGAGAAAAGCGGAAATATGACTGATACGGCGGAGAACAAAAGTGAAGATGTAAGTATATCTACAATTATTGTTAAAATGAAGCCACAGTATCTAATAATAATTTTAGACACTGACATTCGTTTTTACCGTTTTAAAATCTAAATTTACCCTTAATGCTCTATTTATATACTCAAAAAACTTCCTTTCTGTATTTGTGAACATATTAAAATAATGCTATGATTTTTCTACTCAATTCGACGTTTTTGTTTTGTCAATAAATGCGTTGTCATCATGTTAGGAGACTGTTACAAAATAAATTTATTTATTTAATACTTCACTTAATTTAATTACTCATTATCACTACTCTTTGATCACCCCTCGTAAGTATGGCACAGAGATGGACTATACTAAGTAGAAAACTTTCCGAATGTTTCAGATGAAACCAAAAATTAAGCATGACTGGTACCAAACAGACGCGCAGGTTGTAGTCACTGTGCTGCTCAAAAATGCCCCGGCTGAGAAAGTAAAAGTGCATTATGGAGACCGTAGCGTAAGTATTACTTCCCATTAGAAACAACCGATCAAATATGAGTCTGACCTGCGTGCTGAGGGTCCCGTTTTTATCAATGAAAAACCAACCTTCCGTATGGAACCCTACAAAATTCAATATCTTAAATATGAACTTCCTTTAAAATATACCTAACTTCCTCTTTTAGCATGAATAATTTGAGATTTTAGGGTGGGCAAATTTTGGAGATGAATGATTTTCAGAGGGGAATGGCTTTAATGCATATTTTTGTCAGCACTCAAGAAAATAAGCATAGTAAATAAATTGATGTTGTGAAATTGTTGAATTGCTTACGACCTTCGATCTTCTTTGACTTCCTAGCAGAGGGGAGGATTCCAAGGATGTGAAGATTGCAATAATATATATATGTATATATTTAATTTATTCTATATTTTGTTTGCCTGTAGGTAAACATAGTAAGCTGTAAGAGGAAGGTTACATGCTCAGTATTTCATCAGTTCAGTCCTCAGTCTGGTCAGAATTACTGGAAAATGGTTTTAGGTTTATAATATACATATATGTCTTATGTACATTATAATATACTCCATATAATATGCAACATCCTTAACATGTTTCTGTTTGGCCTAGTGTTTGACTGGTAGAGAATGCCTTAAGGCATTGAGCCCCCTAGTTGTACACTTTATATTGTGCGATAATGTTTAAATAAATAAAATGACCATCAAAGGTTATTCTGACCAGACTGACTGATTGAACTGATGAAATACTGAAGCATGTAACCTGCCTCTAAGGAACATAGTTATATACACTGTTATATTGTCAGAGTTACTGGTCATAGCCCTTTTGTAATGGCGGAACTCTGTTTCAGCTGTCCTTGTCCTCCCCTCTTCCAAATGCAGATGCAGAATACAGTTTAGAGTTAGAGCTGACCCACGAGATTGTTCCCTCCATGTGCTCGCACGTCGTGTCTCCCTCCAAGATCGAGGTGAAGCTGCGGAAGAAGGAGGGGCTGCGTTGGACCACACTGGAGGGCGAAGGGACGGAGGAGAAAGTCAAGGCGATACCGCAAGGTGAGTGTTATTCAGAATCACTAATTACCCTTTCAACGCCAAGTGTGAAAAAATTGTGCCATGGAAGCCAACGACGTCATTAGCCTACGCATACGTATGGTAAACTGCATATCGTGGCGTCTTTGGCATTCACAAGGTTGTAAAAACCGGAATAGTCCCTCATTTGACCGAGAAACATTTAGATTATTAGAAATAATTTAAAAAAATACATACAATTATTTGCTATATTTTAATCTGTTATTCATTGTTTTAGCCGTGATAGACGCGTCAGGACCCCAGCGACCCCCAAAGATATACAAAAAGGACTGGGACAAGATAGAAAAAGAGATAAAGAAAATGGTGAGCTATAGATAATTCTATTTATTTGTACAGACCTTTAGAAAGTTCATCAAAGAATATTAACATACATTGAATTTTGACAAAGCAGACTGGACAGAGGCGTATTTAAAGAGGTTGTACTTAGTTTCATAGACAACATTTTTATAGAATTTTGTTTCATATAACTTATTTCTCATTTATCATTTCATAGAATAATCAATACACAGAATACACAGAACGCTAAGGCGGGAGCTTCGTTTCGCTTCGCTTCCCGCCTTAGCCTTCTGAACCTAACCTATCCGAGTTGCTTCTGCTCCGACCCATTTTGCTCGCTCGCTTCGCTCACTCGCTGGCATTTACCATTTTTAGTCATACATACTTTCAAAATATTGAAACATTTTCGTTGAAAAAAAACTAAATGGAAAAATACACGGACCAAACAATATTCGTTAAATAATAATTCCAGTATTTGATAAGTTTGTTAAATAAATAAATTTGCTTATAAAATTAATTGAATTGGGTTTCTGTGAAATATGTTTCATGGAAGTAAAAAGTCGTTGAAACAATAATATTAGAAATAAAAATACAAGACCCAAATATTACATGAAACATTTTCTGCGAAATGCGAAACCAGCGGACACCATTTAAAGATTTGGCGCCCCGGGCCAGTTAGCTTGGCGGCCCCATTAAATAATAAAAAATACTAAAATAATTGTAGGTAAGCTTGACAATAACGCGTCACGCAACAACACCAAATATCTAAGCTACTTGACGCGCGAATCGGCCAGCGAGCAAGCGAGCGGCAACCTACTGCGATTTACAGCTCCGAGCTGTCCGACGGCCGAGCGTACCTACAGTGCGGAGTGAGACCCGCCTGCTATAATTAAACAAGACACAAGATGGAATGAAGATCTACTTAAGGTAGTTGGACGCGGATGATGAGTATTGTTTGACCGCAGGAGGAGGAAGAGAAGCCGGAGGGCGACGCGGCGCTCAACGCCCTCTTCCAGAAGATCTACGGCGAGGGCTCCGATGAGGTGCGGCGCGCCATGAACAAGAGCTTTGTAAGTTTATATTATTGGTAACTTAGTTGTTAACTTTATAGATAAACTGGCTTCTGCCCGCGAATTCAGTCATTCGTAAAATTGGGGATAAAGTATCCTATGTGTTAATCCAGGGTATAAACTATCACCATTCCAAATTTCATCCGAATCCGTCCAGCCGTTGAGGCGTGAAGGTGTCACAAACATCTGTCCTCACAAACTTTCGGATTTATAATATTAGTAGTATTCCCTATTCCCTATATCCCTTTAGGGATGGAATTTCAAAAAATCCTTCGTTAGTGCACCTCTAGGGTACTCGAGGAATGTCTCCTCCAAATTTCAAACCTCTAGGACCACCCGTTTAGGCTGTGCGTTCTCTATAAGTGAGTCACGGTACTGTTTTATATGTATTGATAGATAATCTTTCCATTTACAAGTTGGCAAGCTTTTGTACCTAGTCTTTCAGTAAAGTTTGCTTTGTAATATCCCCGGTTATACCCACCTGCTCAACTGGATATTTTCCCTCTTTTCAGTAAGTGGTTACACTGAGACGACTTACTCCTGTGCTAACCTAACCTATTTTTTTTTATAATTTCCTAGGTGGAATCAGGAGGTACCGTCCTCAGCACCAACTGGGATCAAGTGGCGAAGGACAAGGTCGAAGTGAAACCACCGGACGGTGTCGAGTTCCGGAAGTGGGACGAATAGACAAACAAACATTACAATTATTATTAAAAAAAACCTCGTCCATTGTAAAAAAGAGCGCTGACGGGCATACATTTTATATGGCCGTCAGAGCTCCTTTTACAACGGGCGAGGCATACTGTACTACTAATTAATTAATGCATGTCGACAGCTAAAGTGTCTTCGTGGGTTCTCTAATGTCGAAAAATGATACGGTTAATTTTCATTTTGCAAGGGAGTTCCTGTTTAGGGCGTTTTTTTGCAGTCATAAATCTGGCCTAACGTTGCTTCCCTGACAAATAAAACCAGCTTCTGCCAGCGAGTTTGTTCGCGTAGAATTCGGTTATAGTTACTCTCTATTTTATTTTGTTTTTAAACCACGACTGTACTAAAGATAACTAAAAAAAAAACAAACCAGTCAAGCCGTTTTTTATTTTAATTAAGACTAACGCATGGTAATAGATTTTTATATTATATAGATATAGATAAATGTACTGAAATACAAATGCTACAGTTGAAAATAGCGTTCTGCGAAATGAAAATTCGGCCAAATGTTACTGTTGATCAAACGTTTGTCGGGCAACTGAGAGACTACCGTCTTCGTGAATATGAGCGGTACCTAAATAGTACCCCTGGCCCTGGCTTGCGAAGTAACAATTTCGTGACTGAACTATTTCATACCAAACACGGGTTAAATATTGTGCACCGTCAAGCTGGCGTACCCGGCCGAGATCACACAGAAAACCATTGAATTCCTAAACTAGCTATATACCAAAAAATAGTACCTGAAATAGTACCCCATTTACGACAAAAACAAGAAAAACCAAGTGTGGCATTGAAAAAAACCGGACAAGTGCGAGTTGAAGTCGCATGGAGAGGATTCCGTGCCATACATGATTATCTGAAATTTCCTGTTATTTTAAATACCATAGACTTCTTATAGGTTTTCCTGTAATCTATAGGTAAAGAACTAATTTCTGTATTTTTTTTTTCAAAATTGTAGGCCCAGTAGTTTCGGAAATAAGGGGGGGGGGGGGGGGGGGTCATTTTTAGCTTATTTTCCTAAATAACTTGCAAACTATTTATTTAAAAATTCCAAAAATATATATTTAAAGTCCTCACAATAAGCCCTTTCATTTGATATGTCACAAGATATAGTTTGCATAACTTTTTTTAAAAATTTTCTCTTTACCTCCGAAAGTAGCCCCCGTGTTTAAAATTCATTTATATTCTTTACGCGTCCGTGTTGCGGCCACTGACTTACATATGTGTACCAAATTTCAACTCAATCGGTCCAGTAGTTCCGGAGGAAATTGCCTGTGACAGACGGACAGACAGACAGACAGACAGACACACGAGTGATCCTATAAGGGTTTCGTTTTTTCCTTTTGAGGTACGGAACCCTAAAAACCAGGTCAAGTGCGAGTCTGACTCGTATGCCGAGGGTCCCGTACATTAAAAACACGTCACTATTTATTTGGGTACTATTTAGGTACAATTCAGGACATCTAGACTAGGTACGCCAATTTGAAATCAAGTTACCGTACCCGTTAAACCGACCTCATATCTCCTAAATTACATAGGTACTATTGTTTTGTACTAGGTACTATTGTTTAGTACTCGGTACTATTTAGGTACTAGTTTTTGGGATGTACACCATTTTTGAGAGCAGCACCATTCTGAACATCCAGACTAGGTACGCCAGCTTTTCGTCAAGGTAGCGTACCCGTTATCTTCGAAATTACATAGGTGCTATTGTTTTGTACTATTTGGGTACTATTTAAGTACTATTTTTCGGTATCATCAGACCCTGGATATCTTCGACGGGTACGCCAACTTGACGCTCACGATATATGCATTGATGTCTATTGATATTACATTCGTTTAGTATTTTTTATATGAACTATAAAATAAGTAGGTATGATTTTTAAATAAAATGGATATATTTTTTGAATGTCACCTAACTATGTGTAAAAATCGACTGTATTTGCTTCCGATTTTGAGCTTTATTTTGCACATTTCACATTTGCTTTTGCAACCACCGATCACCAGAATCGGTGTAATTAACAATTACACTGTTATTTACTTTCATTGCCAAGCAAAAATGTACGTCTGACCGCACATGACAAAGTACGGGAAACTATACCGGAGCTGGTTGATTCTCTTAAAAAAACATTGTCACCCAACTCAACGGCGAGCGTAACTTGACCCGACATTGCGTATAAACTACATGTTAGTACATGTCTTCGATCTTGGTCGTATTTCGACGCAGCCGGCCACGGTCGTAGGTACGTGACTCCGCATAATGCTTACGAGTGCGCGGGTCAATTTATGATTTACGGTGAAACGAGAGACTTAAATGATCGACGAAATTTGTTAGAATAACCTAGATCGTCTGCGCGTGCTCGTCATTGAATAGTTGCTCGGAAACTGCGCAATTGTTTATATAATGTGAGCATGTCGTTTTTTTATTTGTATAAATGTATTCTTTGTTTTCAATGGAGAAAGAGATTAAAGATTGAATTATTTGTGTGGTTTTAATTCGGCCTAAAGGTCATAAGAACGTCGAAGAGTGTGGTATAGTCGGGTATAGCTACGTTAGTACTATTATCTATTGTGGTCCGGCGCCGCGTTGACGCGCGTGCAGCCACGGCGGCCGGTCGGTTTCTGTCTGTAACATGCATGGCACAAAGATAAATTAGAACCATTTATCTCTAAGTGCGTCTCTCTCACACAAGTGCCGACGAGAGAGATAGTCATAGAGATAAACGGTTCTAATTTATCTTTGTGCCATGCATGTTAGGGCTGCTGGTGTTAGTATACGTATGTAGGTATGTAGCCTAGATGTTTAGTGTTGTTGGGTGACGCGGCTGGCAAACTGACAACCTCACGGTACTCGAAAGAGCAAGTGATGACTCGAAAGGCATATTTTCATGCCTAAACACCCGTTTTGTTAGAGAGTGATTCTTCTGTAGGTTAGTGGTAGAGCCACAATTTCGAAAAACTGAGTCGATAAAACAATTCTATATAATTCTCGAGCCTGCTCACAGAATTTCACAAGAATCGGTTGAGAAATTCGACCTGTAGAGGAGAACAAACAGACAGCCGGACATACGAAAGCATTTTTGCACAAGCTGAAACGGAGACGCCTCGCTCGCTCGGGCGACTAACGTACAGAAGATTCACTGTCTAACAAAACCGGTATTTAGGTAAGAAAATATGCCTAATCATGTCTTATCCCTCCGTCGCATAAAACGTGCTCTTTCGTGAACCTACGCTAGGGTTGTCAGTTTTTATTCACGTCGCTCAACAATGCCAAACATCTAGGCTGCTTGATGCCGCGCGAATCGGCCAGCGAGCGAGCGAGCGGCAACCTACTGCAATTTACAGCTCCGAGCTGTCCGACAGCCGAGCGCACCTCAAGTGCGGAGTGAGACTCGCCTGGTATATCTTAGTTCATAAGACCGAACGAACTAATAAGTTACTTGTTCAACATAATAGAGATGTTTCCTGGGTAAAAAAATATAATTCTAATGCATCCGTCAGTTAGATTATCAAAATAATAGTAAAAAAATATTTTTATAAACAGGCTTTTATTTAAATGCTCTTAAACTAAGAAAACAAATTTTAAATTAAATCTAACCCGTCAATTTATTAAATTATACAATTTATATGTAATAAAAGCTTGTCGCGAGATTTACCTGTGTAAATTTATTTTATGAAATACATAACTTTTCTCATATAAATACTTGTGTCAAGATCAAGTTCCATAATGTATTTTTGTTTATTTACACATTTACAAAACATCAATTCAGTATGTTTTTTAAATATAAACTGCACGACATTTGATCTCGAGTGACATGAGAATAGAGACTTCATTCGTTTGTCTTTGCTTTAAAAAAAAATGGTCGTGACGGAGGATCGAATTGCCGCCATTACTGCTTTCATCATTCATGTTGGTTTTTTGCTGAACGAAAGTAGAATTGTAAAAAGTTGTTGAAAATATGAATAGTAGCCTTCTCGGAGTGACTGTGTGATGTGAAAATGCGGGATATCGTAAATGCAGCCACGATTGCAACAAATAACTTGTTGCCAGAAAATATTGTTTCTGAATACATCATGGAGGATTTATAATATGTGTGTAGACAAAGTTATGTATGCATCTCTGCATAATTTCGCCTTAAAACACACGTGCGATCTTATTATGAAACTCGCTAAAAGCTCGTTTCATAAAACCGCACTAGTGTTTTAAGGCCTATCATTATGCAACCGTTGCATAAACTACTATTTCTTTTCAGAAAACTGGCCTGTTGTATTGACAGCTATATGCTTCTTTTGAGGTGCTTGGTGGAGATGCTTCTGGCTCATTGTTGACCGGAATAACAGTACTTCAAGGGATTACAATAATATTTAAACAATTTAGTGAGTTATTCGTGTATTTATATGACTAGAAACACGCGTAAAAATATTGCTACAAACATCTTACAAGTCTTAAATCTAAAATTGAGTTTTCCAAACCAAATTTAACACATCACATTTTTGAAGTTATGAGGCACAATTTTATTCAATCGACCCACATAGCTGGGCGACCCCCGCTGCCGGCATTAGGCTGCTTTTCCATTGAAGCGGAGCGGAAATGTGCCGAGCTAACCAATCAGAATCAGATTGCTTTATCGTATGTCAAATATTTGACATACGATAAAGCAATCTGATTGGTTAGCTCGGCACATCTCCGCTCCGCTCCGCTTCAATGGAAAGGCACCATTACAGGCAAAAGGCCCTAACCTCGAACGCACCAATCACAGCGCTCTAAAAACCCCGCGCCATGCAACTTTCGCAGCTTTATTTGTTAGTAAAAGTGAGCCCAAGCGGTGTTTTTAGAATAAGTATTTGGTCTGTGTTATGAGGGGATGCTGCTTAGAAATCCCGTCGGGAACACGGTTATCGTATTATAAAATTGATAACTTGAATTCGGCAGGGCCCTTGCCGCCGTTTGTATGAAAAGCGTTAATCATTGGTAGTCTCCTCTTAAATATAATTGCATCTTAATAATAGCACAGATTTTTCTGGCCAGGTAAATTCTAATTTAAAACTAGTAAATGAAAACCTAACTACCTATCTACTAGTCTGCCTAGCCTAGATGACTATGGCCAAATTCACACAAATACCACTCAAATTTAATTAAAGTGACATTTAAGTGACGTTTATGTATAGGTTGTCAACTAGTTCAGAGACATTTAACTATTGAATGAATTGTTAGATATAAAATAATAGTGTAATGTAATATGGTGATGGAATATGTTTGTGTTTGTTTTAGATTGGTTTTGGCTGGTAATTCACCGAAAATAGTAGAGCTACCGCACATACCAACTGTCTTCAGGCCGTGTCTTATCCAACCTCGACATTGGCAGAATCATCAAGACATTGATGGGGCCATCAAAACCCTAAAAATCAATCAATCAATCAACTATTGAATCTCTTTCGTTTGTGAATTTGGCCAAAAGGGTCGATTTTTCGATCAAATAAGATTTGTGTTCAGCAAACTAAATCAGCTATTGTCTTTAAATTAACGCCTTATTTGTGGATTAAAAAATCGACCTTATGTGTCACACAAAAATTCTTCCTGAGATCACTTGAGTATTGCTTTTTTTTTCACATTAACTGTTAATAACTGGACTGTCAACTTATCCAAGTAAAACAGTACTTTATTCCAATGCAAGAGCTTAGACAGTTCACTGGCATCCACGGAAAAGTTGGTAGAGCTATAAGGCCCAGGCCATACTTGCGGTTAACCGCGCGCGGTTTTTGTTCTGGCTCAAGTAAATTAATAAGTAATTGAAGCCTCCCGCGACAAAAAACCACAGCTGAGGCCTCGGCCTAACAGATCAGGAGTGCTTTTATAATTTATCGTCGCACGACACGATTTTACCATTAATGGTAAATCGTGGACGTCGCCGACGTGCCGTGCCAACACCGCTTTTATAATTAATACGGCGCGCGGACTGACTACGCCCACACAACTACAATATTCTTGTATGCACACACTACACTCTCAAAACTGTCACGACGACATGATAGGGAGCTTGTGTGCTACGACAACGACACGATAGATCATTACCGCCACGACATGTTGTTAGTATACTGTGGACCGTTTTAAAGGGTCTGCATACAACTCCATACAATAGGCGTGTTTCCTGAAAAAATCTAATTAGTCCGTCATTTAAATTATAAAAAAATATTGAACACATATTTTTTCTATTGTCAATTAAACAAAAAATGACGAATATATAGTGCGTTGAAGTTCCGGGTGACGTCACGACTTTGCACACATTTTACCATTAAGTGTCGTCGTGAGCCCCCACTCCTGAACTTTGATGCGCGTTATGTTTGTCAATTTTGACTGATTTGATAAAGCAAAAAATAAGTGTTCCATATTTTTTGATCATAATAATATAACTGACGGACTAGGTAGATTTTTTATTTTTTACCCAGGAGACATCCCTATTAGGCCTACGATTTTATCGCTACGATAAAATCGCGCAGTGTCGTGTCGTTGCTATGTATGAGCGCTGCGCCACTGTACCTACCCTACAGCAGTAATAAATCAGTAGCCATTGCATACGGTTGTTTCATTCCGGGAGGCGACATACCAGTCGTGCGACGGTCAATTTTAAGTGCTCAATGTCTTTACTAAATTATTCCTACGGTCATCCATTTTTCGCGCTGGCAACACTGAATAGGTCCACAGTGGCACGGCCTGCGTATGTCTGCTCGCGACCTTCTACAATTGTGGAGATTTCCCCGGAGCTCTGCTGTAGGCCGTTGCGGACCGGAGGGACTTTCTTACCGTTCACCGGGATTTCTGGAATATCTGTAAAGGCATAATTACTTCAATTTAATTAAACGAGGAGGTTCACGTAAATCACGTATAAAAAGTCTCAATTTTAGGGTCGAAATCAGTGGCGTAGCTAGGTATCTAAAGGCGAAGGTCCAAAAAAAACTGGGGTCCTAACTAAACTGTTTAAGGTGGGAGAACTTTTAGCTAGTTCAATACGTTTGCTAGTCTGGGTCCGAAGACGCCCTGGAGCTTGAAAGCTCCTGTGCACGGCACCGTCTAGCCCTTCCGTAGCTACAACACTGGTTGGACTGGGTCGGAAGAGCCCGGGTGGCTCACCACAAGTCCAGGGGCCGGGATGGTATGGTGTTAGATGGGATAATTATTAACTATCAACGATATCATATTATTAACCTTTTGAACGCCACGGCTAACGGCGAAAAATCATGCCACGAGCACTCGACGACGGCTGGAGGCGAGGCCCTACCCTAAATCCGGCCCTGACTGCGGCCCTAGCAAGGTTGAAACGACGATAATTTAACACCGTCTTATATCTAAGTGCGTCTCTCCCACACTAATGCCGACGAAATAGACAGTCAGAAAGATAAGACGGGGTTAAGTTATCCCCTAGTCAACCTTACTAGGGCCGCATGGCTCTACTAGCAAGCAAGCATAAATTCAACTTACCCTCTTCAATACCCAAATCCCTAACGTCCAACTTCTTCTGCATACCGACTACACATGGCCCCTTTGCCAGCGACCAAGAAGGCACATCATCTCTCTTTATAGGCTCCAACATATTTCTCCTAGACCTTAAAACACTAGGCAATTCTCTTCTCGAATTTTCTAGACCGTTCTCAATGGGTAGATTATTTTTTAATTCATGCGGCAACACTGGCTTTTGTAGATTTGAAGCCGGCACTGTCGGTGCATTATTTTTATCTGGTAACTCCAGTTTTGACAATTGATTTTCGACTGTGAATATTTCGTTGGTAATGTTCGGTTTTATGTCGTCTGATGTGTTCGTGTCTGTGCTGTCTTGGTGCACCATTTGGTTTTTAGGGGAGAGAGAGTGTATGCGTTTCACCCCGTTTAGGGTGGGGGTGTCTAAGGGAGGGGCTGACGCCATATATTGGCTGTACATGTTGCCTATTAGTTCTTCGGTGCGTCTGTAAAAGATAACATTCATACCATGTCATTATTAAGCATTGGGTCATGAGGTATTATATTACTAGTAAATAATAAAATAATAATGATGGAGTCTATTAAATGTAATGTACTGTTACTTGGCAAATAAAAACTTTTTACTGGTAACATTGGCAGATCCTTATCGGTGTTGCTAGTAATTAGCTGTAAAACTGTAACTCTTACACAGATAACAAGAATTACTTCGATCGTGAAAACACATTCTCTTGAAATATTTCGCAACTTCAAAAGAATGTATTTTCGGTCTTTTTGTTTAATAAAAGGAATATGAAGATAAATGACACATTTCGAATTTAAATGACGCTTGGCTATTTTTGTTCAAATATCATCAGATACTACAAATGCTTCAAAATGTAGCACTTAAAATTTGTTTTATGTTCCTGTATTTGCTCAAAACTTCTTACCTACTTAATGTATTTTCATGCAGTTTTCATACCATATACAAAGTGTCAATACAGGGGTGCTAGCACGACATGCCCGCGAGTTGTTTGTCGCTCAGTGCGTCTCTGTCGAACTAGTCAAATACGTAAGGGATGCACTGAGCGACAAAAGACTCGCGGGCAGGTCGTGCTAGACGTGCTGGTATAGGTAATAAACACCCGTGCGGTCGCTAGTTAGGTGAAAGAAATCAAGCTGTTCGGAATTTACCAGACCTTGTTAACGGTATAATGACAGTCTGAGCGGCTCCATTGCTGGGATGGTAGGCGTTGTGTCCAAAACTGTCTAAACCAGAGCTCCTTGTAACCTAAAAAGAGAGTATGTTAAAAAATCTGCAATGTTCAATTATGTGCATGTACGTACTTAGCTACCTACGCGCGTAGTGCATTCTTTTTTTTTTTTTTATTTAAACAAAAATTTTTTTTACATGTTATCAGATATGATACAGCACGAAAACCTTACGATTTATCTGCGCTGCAGAGCCGTCTTAATTATTTTTACTTATCTCTTATTCTATACATCCCAATTGGTTCTTTATATAATATGTGATATGTTTAGCAGTGGCGCAGCCTGCCTATAAGCCGATTCCTGAAGGCTTTACCAAGCTAGAAAGCTACGGCTAGCTGTCAGTGAAGTCCATGTTACTCTAACTAAATGTTAGACTCGCACGTACGGTTCTAATTCTTCCGGCTTCCCTTAGGAAATATTTGACGCTTCGTCACTGATGTTTAGGTACATTATTCAGGAGTTAAATGTAGTTAAGAGTTTACCGAAAAAATAGTGTCCTAATAAAGCAACAAATAACAACAAAAAAGGCTACAGGTGGCCAATTTTCAGAATAAAAGTTTTGAATTTTTTTATTAAAAAGTGGTAAAACTCCTTACCTCCATAACACCAATTTGTGTGGTCCGCACGTGGTACGGAAAGTTTTTATTGGCGAACACAGGGAGTGTCAATAACTGAAAAAAAAAAACAAGTTTACATACATGTAAGTACGACAATAGGCTAGTTTCCTGAAAAAAACGAATTAGTCCGTCATTTAAATTATAAAAAAAATATTGAACACATATTTTTTCTTTTGTCGATTAAAGAAAAAATTACGAAGATATCGTGCGTTGAAGTTCCGCGTGACGTCACGACTTTGCACACTTTTTACCATTAAGTGACGTCTTTGGCCCCCACTCCAGAACTTTGATGCGCGTTATTTTTGTCAATTATGATTGATTTGATAAAGCAAAAAATACGTGTTCAATATTTTTTGATAATCTAACTGACGGACTAATTAGAATTACCTTTTTTTACCCAGGAAACATCCCTATTACCTTACCTATTCATTTTGACATATTTATTAATCATACATACATACATACATAGCATCACGCCCGAAATCCCTAATGGGGTGGGCAGAGCCACAAGACTACTTGTGGCCACGTTCGATTAATTAGTCCTAAGATGGTATGATGAACCGTATGGTGACAGGTGATCAGCCCATCGCCCATACAGATAGTCCACCATGTTGGAGAGGACCCGTCCCTTAGTCGACTTTTACGACATGCCAGGATGATAAGCATCTGCACGCATTCGATGCTATTTCTTCACTCCCAGTGCAGCAGAGATTAATCATAATGACAACAATATCTTAGGCACCAATTGCCTCATTTACATGCAGCCGAAGTGAGCAGGGAAGTGGGCATGGAAGTGGGCAGCGCGAGTACCTACATTTATTTATTTAAACAAATTTGTGCCTTAACAGCTAAAGCCAAAACGGCACAAACTACAACTACTTAACAATTCTATAATTATAACAAATACTTTCACTCTATCGTGCTCTCAGGTATCTCCATTTCTACCACTCTCTAGCAATCTATCAATAATACACAGTAAACATTCATGACGGTACGACCATGCATGCACATCACACAAAGTTCGCACGTAGCAGAATGCGCCCCCCATTGCACTATGAGTCATTTAGGCTATACTTATGGAAGTATTAATATTAAGAAACTTACCAGAAACATAATATGTCCGTTAAATGTTATGAACAGCAGAACCGCGGTCACCACGCTCTCTCTCACCCACTTATCTGAAAATATAAGATAACTAGGTTTTACCCGCGACTCCGTCCGCGTAGAATTCGTTTATCGCCACCCTCGTTTGCATTTTATGGGATAAAAACATTGAAATATATAGCAAGGAACTGCTCAAAGCAATTTTCGCGATGCTTACTTTTGAGGTGCCAGAACGCGAATCTGACACCATCGCACGTTCAGTGGCATGTCAACCACCATCCATGACACCCGTTTAACTGACACTGTTATAATTGAAAAAATGCCCTCCCGCATCGTGCGGTGTGAGACAGCACCACCGACCACACCGCCACAATTTGTATGATGTCGTAAGAACTACGATATAAGCAATAGGGTGTGTTTAAGCCATGGCGCTGGCATTTGACAACCTTCTATGAGACTTGTTACACAAAATTGTACTGATAGGCATATCCTTCTTTTGAGATCTTTCAATAAAAATATGTCTCCATGACCTACGTCCATGCCAAATTTAGGACAATTAATAAAAAATCATATTTAAATTAGGAGACAATCTTTACACAAATCGATCTAGTCCCAATGTACCTAAGCTCTAAAGGTTTGTGTTATGGTTACTACACGACGATATACATACTTATACAGATAAATAAATACTTAAACACATAGGGCACAACCAAGACTCAGGAACCAACATTCGTGCTCATGCTCATCACACAGATATTTGCCCGAACCCGGGACCGCTAGCTTCAGGGGCAGGGTCACTTCGCTACCAACTATGCTAACCGCGTCGTCAATTGGTGCTACGCCTCCGTAGGCCGTAAAGGCGTACAAACAGAGAAACTCACTTTCGCATTTATAATATAAGTATTGATGTTCATTTTGTAGAATACTAGTGGACCCGCCACAGCTTCGCCCGCGGTATTTTCCATACAAACTTAATCATCCCTTATCACCTCATTAGGAATGGAATTTCAAGAAATCCGTCCTTAGTGCACCTCTAGGGTACTCGAGGAATTTCTCCTCCAAATTTCAACCCTCTAGGACCACCCGTTAAGGCTGTGCGTTGTTTATAAGTAAGTCACGGTACTGTTTTATATGTATTGGACTGTCATGTGAATAACTTTTGGCTTGGTTAGCAAGGCAATCGGACAATGAGGTCTATGCCCAGCCAGTGGACTTACAAGTACATAGGTTACATTTCTTACCTATGTAAGCGTTAGCAGTGAGAATGAATAGTGGCCCGGCGTAAAACCACAGCGTGCCGCAAATGCAAAACGGACAGTAGAACATGTTCTGCAAACATAAAAAAACAATAATGATTTATTGGACTCTCCTTGAATGTCCGCAATGCCTCCAAAGTCTCCTCAGTTAAGACTTCGGTAAGGACACCAAAGCCTGTTCAATCATGACGTCAGTAAAGAAGCTACGATGTTTCTGAGCCGGGGCAAAAACTCGACATTCGCATCCTTCCTTCCATATTTTGAACAGATTAAAGTTTCTTTTAAAAAACATGAATTTGGCTTCCCGTTAAATTGCCATCCGGTTGCCCCCCTCCCCCTTCCCTAGATCCGGGTTTGGGTAAAGAAGTCAGTTAAGATATCAGTACAGTCTTCTCCACAATAAGTCGCTTCAGTCAAGACAACATCATAGTCGGCAAAACTCAATATAGACGTGACAATCAAGACGTCAGAAAAGTATCCTCAGTCAACATGAAGGTTGCGGGAATTCGTTGGCAAAGGACAGGGAGTTGTGGTGAACTTTAGGAGAGGGCTACCAGCTGTGGCCGTATTACTTCTGAAATGTTGACGCGGTGATAATACCTTTTCCGGGTATTTCTTGACGGTGCAGAAACTGGAGTAAGCGAAGACTATCGAGGCGCACACGCGTAACACGATCAGCCCGTAACCAGCGGGACTCTCGTACAGATATAGAACTTCACCGGGGTCGAATGCCTGTAAAAAAGGATAATGTAGTTAGTTTTTTAATCACCCTTTCTTGCCATTTGTCGAATTACACATACATACAATATCACGCCTGTTTCCCAAAGGGGTAGGCAGACAGAAAAAACCATTGGGATTTGACCACCTATTACGACAAAAAGAAGTAGGTTATAATTGACTTCTAAGATTGTATTACATTGTTTGTTAGTTACTTACAAGTAAACCTAATAAAAGCCTGCTAATTAATATCCATTTCAAGACGGACCTCTTACCTTCGCCTGATAAATAAACAACACGATATACGTGACGATATAACAACACATGAAGATAGTCAGTCGCACTGTGAAGGATACTTTGAGGCGGCCGCGCGTGATGGTATATCCTTTAGCCATCAACACCAGGAGCAACATGAACGTGGTCTCCGAAAGACCACAAAGGAATTGGCCTGGAAGCAAAAAGAAATTTAGTTAAGGACAAGCGTGCCTCGGATTTTGTATCGCCACCTACTTTTCGGTGCATTTCTTAAATTGTTGCTGCAGATCGTTTTGAATCTATCGGAATTACGGCTTGTTGCCGATACAAGTTAAAGGGACTGCGCGGTATTTCATTTTCTATAACGAGAACGGTTTGCATAAACTCATAGTATCTAATGCTGACTATTGAAGTAACTCACCCACAATCTTAGCGCCCTCCCCACCGAAGCCATTCGCCGCGTACCGTATGTACCCCAAGCTCTGTATGACGACCCCGCTATGCTGCGCGACCACCGACAGGAGGAACAGCTTGTACGTGGAGTGCAGCAGGTGCCGGGACTTCAGCTCCACGCTGCACATCACCACCGCTATCATCACGATCACGTAGGCAAAGGTGTAGGCTAGCAGCACTGGAAGGACGTCTGGAAAAAAGTATACATACATACATAGCATCACGCAATCCCTAATGGGGTGGGCAGAGCCACAAGACTACTTGTGGCCACGTTCGATTAATTAGTCCTAAGATGGTATAATTCATGGGGGGGTCATGTCCCCTGTGACCCCCCCCCCCCCCCGGGACCGCGTATGGACATGCCATGCTATTTCTTCACTCCCAGTGCAGCAGAGAAGCATATAAAAGAGTTGAGAAACATTGAGAAAAAGATTGGAAGAAGATCACAAATCGATCTAGTCCCAAAGTAAGCTCTAAAATGAACTAACATTCGTGCTCATCACACAAATATTTTCGCACCCGGGACCGCTAGCTTCGGAGGCAGGGTCACTACCAACTAAACTAACCGCGTCGTCAAAATAGACCAAATGGACTTGACAACATTAAATTTTCTTGAGACGTGGAAATTACTATAGAAATCAAAAGATTTTGGCCACCTCAAGCAGTCTTGGCTACCAGGGACACCTGCGTCCTTAGCAATGATGTCACGAGGACAACCTATTACCATCTTATCCCTCAGTGCGTCTCTTTCATACTACTATCGAAGAATGTGATGCATTATTCTCGTGTCAACCTTGCTGGGATTGCTTATAGCTGAATGACCAATCGTGAAAATAAAACATTGACTTGATGTGCCAAGTTGCTACAGTTGCATCGATGTTGTAGTCAACCAATTTGGTTTGTGATCCGCTGTACAATTTTAAATTTTGTAGAATAGTCATCTTTGAACGTCTTGATGGCACAGTGAGTTGCAACTGTCTGCTGTGATGGAGGTCATCGGATCGAATCAAGAAGGGCCAAACTTTGCGTGATGATTGGCGTATCTAGCTCCTCAAAACCCATGGCCGATGAAGCCATGGCCAATGTAAAATGGGTTGGTAACCTCATATCCTGGGGTGGGCATGGATCTGGTAGAGGTTGCTATGTAGCGATAAGACAGCCTATTGTTGCCTAACTTTATTTTGTTAATTCGTGGTTATCTGTTCTTTTTGTGGTGAATAAAGGGTAGGTATTGTAAATGGCTTACAGAATTCGTCCGCTGAGAAGTGCTCGTGCCAGAAATCGCCATCAGGTCCGTTGGTCATCAGGAATTTGTATCTCACATCCAAACCCTGGGACATAATGATTGATCCTCAAGAAATGCGATTTTTGGCCGGGGAAGGAGTATTCTATGTCTTTCTCCAGACCCCAAAGTAGGTATATAAACTTAATAAAATAAGCCTCAATTCGGCTTGTCATATAACTACCTAATTACAAATTTCACGTTTTATATTTTATCGAATTCAGTTTGGCGGTGAAAATGTGACAGACGGACAAGAATCAATTTTTATAATATTATACGTACATCGAACTATAGATTGGATATAGTTGAGTTGGAGTAACAAACCTTAGGGCTGTCACAATTGCTGATAGCTATAAACCACCACCGCTCCCTCGCCGAGCGGAACCTTCTAGAGTTGTGGCAGGACACGATCAGACGCTCCACGCCGCCGCGTTTATTGCTGGCCCCGTTCTGATTCGGTTCGGAGTTCAACCGCCGGCGGCGGTAGCGCTCCACGAGCTCGAACGTCAAGCGTTTAATTTTGAGCTGAAATTGAGATGATTTGATCTAGTTTTGATCTGATATTTGGTCTAGTTTTGATCTCACATTTGGTTTGGTTTTGATCTAACATTTGATCTAATTTAGATCTGACATTCGGTCCATTTTGATCTAACACTTGATCTACTTTTGATCTGACCTTCAGTCTAGTTTTGATCTCAAATTTGGTCTAGTTTTGATCTGATATTTGGTCTAGTTTTGATCTTACATTTGGTTTGGTTTGATCTAACATTGGATGTAATTTAGATCTTACATTCGGTCCATTTTGATCTAACACTTGATCTAGTTTTGATCTTACCTTCGGTCTAGTTTTGATCTCACATTTGGTCTGGTTTTGATCTCACATTTGGTCTAGTTTTGATCTTACATTTGGTCTAGTTTAATCTGCATTTAGGATGACGAAACTTTATAAAACCTGCCTTTATTTAAATATAATGATATTTGATTCGTGACTGTACTTACAATTAGAGGACCATAGTTTTTAAATGAATTTACGCTGGCAAAAGTTGGTGAGGAAATATTTTGTATGATATTAAGGACTTACCGCTCTTTTACTGTTATCAAATAACATTTCCACATCATCTAGTTTCTCTAATTTGCTAGAATTTAGGTCTGGTTCTATGTTTTCCCACTCATCTTCTGGGACCCCGGTCGTGATAGAAAACTCGTCCGTAGGCACCAACTCGTACCACATGGTAGAATTAGTATCGGAAATGGTAGTTTTCGGCGCCATGGTAGTTTTTAGAAACTGATCGTAGTATGATGGGTCGTGGGGCTCGCTGGTTATGTTTGTGTTTTTGGGTTTGGTTGTCGTTTTGGTTGTAGGTTGAGATGTTGTTGACGAGCTGAAAGTAAGATGTTTTGTCTTTTTACCCGTCTACGCGAAAAGGTGCACAGGCCCAGCAGTGGTGTGGAGAGCCTTAACTTTAGTGGGCAACACTGACTTTTCCTTCTTGTTGTAATGGGCGTCGACCCAAGTTATTGTTCCTTGGTAATTAATTACCTACTTAAATATAGATAATAATATATAAACAAACGTGCATTTGTATTAATTAAAACATAGTGCGGCGGTCTAAACCTCAAGTTAAAACAAGTGGAATACTATATAGATATTAAAAGCTATATACCTTTTTTGAGCTGGTAATTCCTTATTCTCCTTAGTAACAATGCAGCCCGATTCTTCCGTGTCCGGGTACCAGTGAGACAACTTTATCATTTGGTTCTGTCCAGCTCTATTGAGGACTGCCTCTCGTTCTTTACATGACTGGAAATATCAATATCAATTGATTGCTTTTGAACGCCACGGCCAAATGCGAAAAAGCGTGCCACGGACGCCAATGACGGCATTAGCCGTGGTGTGCGCTTGGCCATTGTGGTCTTGTTGACATGTTTGGGGGAGACGGCGTCGCAGCTAGGGTCATGAGTGTCCCTGGCAAGAGAAACAAGACTGTGGGTCTGCAAAGTGCGCCCCCCAGCGGCCCTAACATGCAAGACACAAGGAGAAGTTAAACCGTCCTATCTCTAAGTGCGTCTCTCTCACACTAGTGCTGACGAAAGAGATATAGTCATAGAGATGAAGGGCTGTGAGGTTGAAGTTGCGCTCCTGCCCTTCGGCCCTTACATGAATGATACAAAGATGGATTAAACCCTTTTTAACAGACTTCAAAAAAAACCGAAGGAGGATGTTCTCAATTCGACGCGTATATTTGCCTTTTTTTTATCTCTATGACTATCTCTTTCGTCGGCACTAGTGTGAGATAGACGCACTTAGAGATGTGACTGTCTATCTTATCTTTGTGTTATTCATGTTACGGCCGCTGGCAACTGCCCACCTGGCCAGCACCTAACCAGTGGCGGGGAAAGACCAATTTGATGTGGGCAAGGTACATTTTGCGAGGCCCTCTGGTAACGCATACATTTTTACGTCGCGTCCGCGTTATGCACAAACCATAGAGGCGCGAGGCTCCTTGTACCGCGAGCCCACGCCAGACGCCGCCTGTGCCCCTAACTACGACGCTGCGGGTAGACCAAGTGAAATGGTGCTGCTGACCTTACTGCTGTGGTACACCGAAGGCCATTGGCTGTCGTCGTCATAATACAGCAATAGATTCGGCGTGCCCATGTCCCTGTCGTATTCTATTAAATACTCGAATTGGCCTTCCAGCGACAGGAAACAGAAGCGGGCTAGAAACGCCCAGTTCTGGAATGATAATCGCGAATATTATGAACTGTATCGGCACATGACAATTTTAACTAGCTAAAACATAGCACATAATAGGTATCTGGAAAAAAATTGCTTTTGTCAATACAATAGGCCAGCACGGCTAGCACGACCTGCCCGCGAGTCCGTTCTCGCTCAGTGCGTCCCTTACATATTTGACTAGTTTGACAGTGACGCACTGAGCGACAAGCGACTCGCGGGCATGTCATGCTAGCCCCCCGAAACTAGATCGGTACAGAAAATAAATACAAAAATAAAAATAAATAAAAAAAATTTAAATTAAATTCATCATCATTTTATTTTATTTTTTTATTTTTTTATTCAGTAACTTAAACCTAGGTTACAATAGTGGCTGGTGTCTCTTTTTAAGTAAATTTTTATGATAACAGATGGTGAGGTCTTATGGTATTACATTAGAAATTTAACATTAGAAAAATTATATATTTAGTAAATTTACCTAACTTTACACAGACATCAACTGTTTTACAATACAGAAGTTGTGTGTCGAAATGCATGTCTTCATCCTAGTAGGTATTATTGTATATTACCTAGCGATATTTTTAGTGATGAGCGCGCGTACATGCCCGCGTGCGTGTGTATGTATGTGGGTTCCGCGCAAACGGATGCGCGAGCAGAACCTAGTAATATATAGGGGGTAGGTACATACATCCTTCGTGTCGATCCTCCCCTCCACCCATTTCCCGTTTGCGCCTCCCAGCAACAGAAACACCAGCCAACAGGAGCATGGCAACGCCATATTGATTCTACTCCAGCCTGGTACGGAGCTCCCTAGGGATTGTAAGTTTAATTAGCGAAGTTCGTGTTTAGGGCACGTGCAAGTTCGTGTCAGTGCTACGCTCTAACTGGTGTATTTCGAAAGAGACACACAAACAATGCAATTCCTTTCGTGCAATCATTTTTAAACGATGCGGATAACATTTAAATGTTTTTCAAACATCTTAACACCACAATATTCTGAATATTTTGAACACTTAGCCCATAAATAAACAAGTAGCTCCATTGAAAATTACAAATACGCATCGCCCTCTATTCGAGATTTCGCGATATCGTTTTGGTCATGGCTAAATAGAGCCGCGGTGTGTTTGTTTAACCTTTTGACTGTCCCAGTCGGCTGCGGCCGTCAGCGGCTATAGGGTGAAAAAGTCCTTGACAAGTTGAAACTCGTGTTACTTCTCAGACATGCTTGGCGGTCAAAAAGTTAAACTTATTTGGGGCCATTTCGAAAATGTATTCGCAAAATTTCATTTACTATACCTACTTAAAATAACAAACGTCAACTCGTATTAGTATAGATTGCATCAAAATCGGTTCAGCGGTTTAGGCGTAAAAACGTAACACAGACAGAGTTACTTTCGCATTTATAGTATAAGTATGGTATAATAGTATTTAATGCATTGGCAAAAAATCCTTAATCGAAGTAATGTTTTTTATCCTTGATATCATCAAGTATAGTAAATACCGAATACACAATAATTAAGGTCGCACTCAGTCTGTTAATGTACCATTATTATAGTGTTCTATTTTCAATATTTCCATATAAAACCAGAATCATTTTAATCAATATTTAACCCTTGGTGCGTGTAAGCGCTGATCAGTGCTTTTTAGCGCACTTTTTGCATTTTTTTCGGAGCTCCATGAATACAATGATACTTTTATACCGGTTTTTTACCATCTGCATACGAGAGCATAATCGACTATCAGTAGCGCCTTTAATCTTCCAGCTTATCCCCTTATGTGGGATAATATATATAAAAGATATAAGACGGTCTGATCTAAAAGTATTTCTTGCATTAGAAGTTAGAACTGGCACTTACCTGTATGAACTGTAGATCTGGTATCAGCGAGCTACGAAAACTATACTAAAACTTAATTCATGGTCAATAGCCAGTTTTTTAAAACACTAGCGCTTGGTTTTCAAATCGATGTAGTTTTGTTTTCAAATATCACTTGTTGTGGCTGTGTTGCCATGACTACGCTCATACAAAAATGCCGCTCTCGGCAGACCGCCGTTTACTGCGGAGCACGCGTATTATTCGTAAGAATGGGATAGAGATATCTTTATCTCATTTTTACGTATGATTGTGTGGGGGGTTAAACAACAGTATAATCAAGTATACAGTATTCCATCTTCATAGAAACGGCCGAAACTACGCGCTTCGAAATCTCAGTGAACTTCACTATACCGTACACAATTATGGCACGAGAATTTTTGATATTTTGGATATGATAAAAGCAAAATATATACAATATATATATATACATACAGTACAGTGTCACTTTTGAAACTAGAAATAAGAACGAAGTAGAAATAATTAATATTATTACCGAGCGGCCGTAGGTAATTATTTCGAGGACACTGCCGAGACAACATACTGCTTACTTGTTTATACTGTAGTTAAACCCTCTTGGGAAGTGCGTTACTACCGGTGGGGGCGGTATCGCTTCTTTAATTATTTATCCGCCTAGACTGTCTTACTCCTTCCACTTCTCATAGCTGGGTGTATGTAGCTCCAGCGGCCCTAACAAGAATGACACAAAGATAAGATAGACCGTCTTAGTAAGTGCGTCTCTCTCACACTAGTGCCGACGAAAGAGATAATCATAGAGAACGGGTTTAATTTATCTTTGGTCATTCATTTTAGGACCGCAGGTCTTTAAATATGGGTGCGTCTTTTTTTTTTTTTTGTCGAAAATGTGTGTGCGTTTGGTCTCAGTCTCACCTGATGTTAAGTGATGACGAGGTCGAAGGTGGTACACGCTTACCCAGAAAATGCCTATTCACTCTTGCCTTGAAAACACCAAGGTTATACAATTCCGGGAATACAGACGCAGGGAGAGCGTTCCACTCCTTGGCCGTACGAATGATGAATGACGAAGCAAACCGCGTCTCATAATGTATTACGTTTTATATAATTTCATATTAATACCGTTTATAAGATATAATACACGTTAGATAACTATAACCACAAAATCCATATTTCATTTAAATATAACGTTTAGTCAGTATAACATTTTTTTTTTTATAAATGTAAGCTTTTTATAAAAAAAAAGCTTATTTAAAAAAAGTCTCAAACGCGTCAGCGTTAGTCTCAATTTTTATACGAATTTAACGTAAATTTTAATGATGACCGAGCGCTCAGGGCACTTTTTATGTTATTATCATAATATGTGGCGAAGCTGTGGCGGGTCCACTAGTAAAATATAAAGTCCGCTTCCATAACACTGAACAACACTGCCAATTACCTTTAGGTAGACATGCATCCAATTATCCGATCCCCCAATTCTCGGTGCATTCGAGATAATCTCACAATCGAGATTAAACGTTAGTGCATACAGTTATTTAAACGTCAGTGCATATAGTCGTTTGACACAACTGTATGCACTGACCTTTAATCTCGATTGTGAGATTATCTCGAATGCACCGAGAATTGGGGGCCTGGTCATAATGTTCACGTAAGGGGAGCTGCTATAGTTAATACACCTAGTAGATAATGAAACAATCATAAAAAGTTTAATAGTATATATTTTCTTTAAACAATATATGAGATAAGTTTATACACTTACGCACATTCCGATCTTTACAACTGTTGCTTAAAAACAAGTGTCCCAATAACAATCCATCCAAATCTCTTGGAAATCTCATATTTACCGATACAAAGAAATCATAATTATATTTGACGTTCTCTAAAAGTAACAGATATTTGGGGCCAATTCGGAAGTGTTTGCTAAATTTAAAAGTCACTAAATTTTAAATAACAAACGTCAAATTTGACAGCTTGGTGCTATACAAAATTGAGTTTCTTATTTTAAGTTTAGGGAGTTTTGAATTTAGGATACCGTTTCGAATTCTAACCATTATTTTCGTACAGTTAAATAAAACATGTAACTCACAGGCCAAATATCCTAACACATCGCTTAGCCAAACTTTTACTAGCAAATACAGCTGCCAAACTTGAGTTTTTAGAGCGCTGTAATTGGTGCGTTCGAGGTTATGCGCTCCCCGCGCCTCTCTGTAGCCCCGCCGCTAGCTATTCGTCTCTAATAATGGCAGCGGGCGTCGCCCGGCTATGCGGAGTCGGATGTATGGTCTGTGATCTAACTTAATTAAAAAAAGTAGGTGACTACATAAGTATGCAAAATTAACATATATAAAAAACGCATCTTACGACATTCATATTTTTTAACATAGTATCGAGAAGTTTCACCTTTGTTTAATTTTTGGTCTTAAAACGCTTTTTTTAAATACAGCATACTTATTTTTTGTTGTTTTAAATATTATTTATAAATTCGATACATAGAAATTAATATTTTTTTTATTGTTACATAAAGATACGCTATGGAAGCAGGATTAAAAATATATTAAATACCTGTAATTTTGACGGTTATCCAAGAGACGTAATGTCCCCAGAATTTGTGGTTTGTCCAACCTATATTTTTTCCGAAATTTCGTATTTTTAGGGGATGCCACACATATTTTCAAATGAACTATTTATTTGATTATGAAAATTTACAGTCTTTATAAAACAATAAGAAATAAATAAGTAATGAGGCATATCATTTCAATTTCAATTAATTGCGGCTTATATTGAAGTATAAACTAGTGGACAAAAAAAGTTGATTCAAGCATTATCTGGTGAAGCCAGCACCATTCAATTTATAGTTTAGCAAAAATAAACACTTACATACAGTACACAATCATACATACGAGCCGAGTATCTTGGCTCATTCAATTTACAATCTCGACTTACCTCCATTGAATACCACGTGCTTAAATTTTATTTCTCGGTTTAAACAAAGATACAGGGTAATTCGTAATTATTAAAAAAATCGGGTTGAGCAAATGCCGAAAAAATCCAAAAATTAAGGTCAGGTGGAATAGAATAAATTAATGAAATATTTGAACAATTCTATTTTTTTTTTTCTATAATACCGTTCTATTTTACCACAATGGTATAATTATAAGAACCAAACAACATATTCAAAGTAAAGCGGGCAGGTGTGAACCCGCGACTCTATCACCGACTTTTACTACAATCAAAATAAAGTATGTCTTCCTAATCCATCTGACCAAAGTACATACAAAGAATAGATACATTTATAATATAGTTATTTATATAATGACTTTATGACTAAGTCTAATTCGCCCAATGTAAAAGGAGCGCTGATAGCCATACATTTTATATGGCCGTCAGCGCTCTTTTTACATTGGGCGTTTGATATATACAATTGGCACTACGTAAGTTTGCCTGTGTGAAGTTAGCTACTAGTAGCGTCACAGTAAACGTTTTTAGGTGTCATAAGGGTTCGACCACGCAGCGATATTAGTGTACCTGCGCCGAACACGGCTTGAAGCTGACTTCACACACGTAAACATACACGGTCCGAATTGTAACTTTTCTTAGTTTTCCAACCAACTGAACGCCAAGGTTCCAATAGAAAGAGACAGAAAGCCTTCTCGTACTCAATTCCGTTAGGTTTTTTTCTTTCGTAACGTCATATTGGACTCTACATGACATAGGCTTGGCGATATAGTATAATGTCGGTTTGTTTGGTCTTTATTATTACGTATTATGTATATTTGGAATGTTCTCATCAAGCCCTTTAATTTGATACCAATAATGCACGGGTGGAAAAATATCAAGAAAGGAAAGGTCTCCTAGTAACCGCCATATTGGATTTCCAGTTACGTAATATCCCCAGTGTCCCCTAAGCATTTTTACCGAATGGTTTGACTACCCAGTAGTTTTGGCTCTAGGTAGTAAGTAATCGAGTGATTACATACATACATACTCGCGAAAAACATAACCCTCCTTTTTGCTTCGCCGCAGTCGGGTAAAAGTCAATGACTTTCTGAACGACAGACCCAATTAAATACAAGAAAGCTTTCCATTACTGCTCTAACTTTTAACAGTTCCAATGCCAAGGACCCGGTAGCCGGGTGCTCGGGTACGTAGCAAGTTTTGACACCGGAAAACTACGAGCATTGCACGTAGCGCTACGCGGCAATAATCTTGTTAAATCAAATCCCTCGTCTATCTTACACCTGTGTAATATTATAATTACTGGCACTCCTTGAGCACCTGAAGGGATTTCCTGAACAACTCGTGCTGCGCCCGCGCATGTTTCATCTCCAGCTCCGCTAAATCTACGAGGCTGGAAATAACATAAACATATATATAACAGCCAATGACCTTGAGTGATCGGTCACTGTCTGTTTGCACCGGAGTGAACGAGAAGCACTGTGCGGTTATTTGTATGGGGAAAATAAAAAACGGATGAATTATATAAGTAAACACACTACACGTAAAATATAAATTAGTCAAGTTTTTAATATGGGCGAGATGTTATAGTGTTATTAATTATAGACCCATAAGTTAAAGAAGTTAAGGCATAGAACTGTTTAAAGAGGATTTCAGACGTATAGATGTAGTGCATAATTAGTTTCAATCGTGTTTTATCGGAAAAGTTCGTATTTATCGCGCTCTCTCAATTAGCTTCAGCAGGTCTCCAATTCTCGGCGCATTCGAAATAATCTAAAAATCGAGATTAAACGTCAGTGCATACAGTCATTTGACACAACTGTATGAATCTGACGTTTAATCTTGCAATCGACATTATCTCGTAAACACCGAGAATTGGGGGCCATTAGCCATCATACCATGCTGTCATTTTTCATTTTGTCATTTGACAAACTGTTCTTTAACAGTTTTTTAACTTACTTATAAAGCCGATTTAGGTGTTGTCAGCGCCTTAAGCGGGCGTCTACGATCCGAGGTATAGTTATTTTTTAGTTTGGCCAGAATTTCTTTAGGCAACCCACTCGCAATATATTTTTTAACATACTAAATTTATAAAGTAATTTTCATCCATTAACCATTTCCGTCCCCATGACGCCACAGTAGCGTCATAGCGCGTAGATACCTTCCGTCGCCATGACGCCACTATAGCGCCATGACATTTTCACGTATAAATCTGGATGCAGTCAAGTTCTCACGATTATTAGTTTTGGATAAGATATTTAAGCGATAGATTAATAACATGCTTTCAACAAATATCAAAAATACTTTATAATTAGATCAATACTGATCGTAGAACTTTCAATTCATATTTTCTCCCCATATTTATTAACTAACAACTCTAAAAACAATTATTGATATAGCTGAATCATGTAATATTATAAACATAAATATAGAATAACTAGGTAAAAAACGTATGCGCAGGGTATGCGTCACGCCGGCTTGCTTGTACCTTGCGGATTTCGACCCAGATTACAAAGGGTACTATGTGCTGCAGTAGGTTTTGGATATTATGTTTATCTACACCCATATCATAAAACCTCCATTGGTTAATCAACAACCGTATGAAATGACCACCATTTTGACAACCAATTAGGAAAAACCAGTGCTGCGATAAAGAAATAACATGACTTCTTTATCGTTTTTAGTAAAGAAATGAGATTAAATTTGGAACAGCTGTCAAAACTCAAGTAGGTCTCTGTTCTAGTATCCACAGATATTAAAAAGTTATTGATACGAAACGTCAATTCAGTATGTTTTTTTAATATAAACTGCACAATATTTGATCTCGAGTGACGTGAGAATAGAGACTTCATCCGTTTGTCTATGATTTAAAAAAAAATGGTCTTGGCGGAAGATCGTATTTGCCGCCATGTTGACGTTTTGCTAAACGAAAGTAGAATTGTTGTTGAATTGAATAGAGAAAGTTGTTTGTAATTTACATTTTAGTTGAAAATATGAATAGTAAGTAGTCTTCTCGGAGTGTGTGTGATGTGAAAATGCGCCGGATATCGGAAATATGCAGCCACGATTGCAACAAATAACTTGTTGCCAGAAAATATTGTTTCTGAACCCATCATGGAGGATTTATAATATGTGTGTAGATAAAGTTATGTATGCAACTCTGCATAATTTGGCCTTAAAACACACGTGCGATCTTATTATGAAACTCGCCTGCGGCTCGTTTCATGAAAACCGCACTAGTGTTTTAAGGCCTATCATTATGCAACCGTTGCATAAACTACTATTTATTTACTGACGCCTAAAGTTAATTTTAAGTTGGAGAGGTTCAACAATTCAAATATAGTTAAATGTTTAACACTTACTACGGAATCATTTGAAAGGCATTTATTTTGTACATACATACACATACATATTATCACGCCCGAAATCCCTAATGGGGTGGGCAGAGCCACAAGACTGCTTGTGGCCACGTTCGATTAATTAGTCCTAAGATGGTATGATGATTTATTTTGTACATAAATAAAATTTACTAAGGTTGAAATTCTAAATACAAATATGTGGTCGATAAAACGCCTCTACCCGCATAAGGTCCAATTTCAACTGAGCGGAATTTCACACGAAGTCGCGGGCAGAACCTAGTTCAATGTATATGAAATAATATTACACTATTTATTGTTTTATATTGTTTCTTGTCGTACACTTACCTCTTTTTGAACGCGGTGACGCGTCTATTGCGGAAGTCGATTAGTTCTTCGCGCGCTCGGGCGGATAGTTGCTCGAAGCGAGCACATGCGTCTGCTTGTGCTTGCTCCGCCTATCAAACAAGCATTTATGATATTAAGTATTCCTTGCTATGTAATATACATGTATGTTACTACTGACAGTTTCAAAACAGCATTTGATTGATCTAAATTCTTTTTGCCGAGAAAGGATTTTAAAAAAAACAGAGGTTTTCAACTCATTTGCAATTAGCTGCCCGCTAATTATTTTTACCGATGATAGTTAGAAATTGAAGGGTAAATCTATATCATTTTCATAGAATATTATTATTGAATAGCCTGTATATGTTGTCCCATTACTGGCATATCATCGGACGACGACCATGACGAAGTCTCAGAGTCGGTGACGTTTATTATGAAACGTTCAATTGCTTCGTCTAAAACAACACACGAACACCCAAACGACACGAAGCGTATTCCAGAACAGAATGGCAATATATGGCGCGGTGCGCACCGCGCTTGACAACAACTGCGTCCCTCGTACCGCGAAAATCAGTGTCACGATAAGCGACGTCCGTTATACAGTTTTGCGATAGTTAAGCGACAGTCGCTATTTCGAGACGATATCACAATATTTATCAACTCTCGGCGAACAGACTTTAAGTGTTTTGATTTTTACATACATACATATTATCACGCCCGAAATGGGCAGAGCCACAAGACTATTTGTGGCCACGTTCGATTAATTAGTCCTAAGATGGTGATGGTTTGATTTTTAATTGGCATAATAAGCTCTCCTGCATATAGCTCTTGACGGATACAAAATTTAAATTTACAAACATACAATCATGCAATATTTGTGTGAAAGAATGCCACAGACCATATATCTTAAAGACACCGCTCAGCCAAACTTTTACTAGCAAATAAAGCTGCCAAAATTGCGCGCGCGCGGAGTTATTGGAGCGCTGTGATTGGTGCGTCCATTGGTTGCCTGGGGCTATACGCAGCTTATAGTTTTTTGCCTATTATGTTGGCAGCGGGGGTCGATAGGATGTATGGTCTGTGAAGCGTGCATTTACCTCCTGAACTTCCTGCGGCTGGATCGCACGGGAGAAAGCGTTAATATGAGTAATTTCACGAATTGAAAGATATAGCTTGTATTCCCAAGCTATTCCCAGTTGTCCGCACCCCGTAGTTCGCACTGCAAACTACTGGGTCTTTTTTCCCATCTGTTCCCACTGCGGACAACTGAGAAAAAAACCCAATAGTTCGCACTGTTTTATTTCACACAACTGTGTTACATTTATATTAATATACATATATTCGTTTTTAAAGTTACTTAATTAAGAGTTACACATTACAACATATTGCGTTTTGTAAATTGTAAAGCATTTCTTAAATAAATGTGTGTTAAACTTAAATGACATTTTTGTGCTCCTGATTCTTTAATACCATATTTAACAAAGTTGTGTCAAATATAAAAGTGTGAACTACTGAGACTCTTTTTCCCAGTAGGCCGCAGTACGTATGGGGATAGTGGGAATACAAATTCCCACTAGTCCGCACTTAACTTCGCGGATGCGAACTGCTGGTAATGTATTTCGCATTTGTTCGTACTAGGACAGTTCGGACAGTTGGGAATAGCCCGTATTTCTGAAGACGCTAAGACTGCCGATGTGTATTATTTTAGTAGTAGTAAAGAAAAAGTGAAGAATGACTTTCATGAATGATACTTTAATGAAGGTCTACCGCGAAGCGAGCGAAGGGTCTCCATTTCAGTTTGGGCAAAAATACTTTTGTATGTCTGTCCGGAGGATGTCCAACTGTTCTCCTCGACAGGTCGCATTTCTCAACCGATTCTCGTGAAACTTTGTTCGATAATTATATAGATTTATTCCATAGATTCAATTTTTCGAAATTTTTCAAAATGACGGAGATTTGGGGGTGCATGCGATTACAAACTTATTTGCGGTGTCGGTAAACTGACCGCGACCTATGTCGATGTATGGGGATAACAGTTTCCCAACGGCAAAGTTAAGTTTGTCGCGAGGTCTACAGCTCACCGAGCCACTAGTACATATACATATATTATACTCACAGCATGCACATCTTTGTTCTTAGCCCGGGCCTTCTCCAGGTTCCTGTTGGCCGCCTCATAAGCCGCCAGGCATCTGTGATCAAACAGTTTAAGGCCCAGTGTGTGGGAGCACTAATTGAGAAAGTCGCGTCGATAAAAGAGCGACCCCCCCATACTTCCACTCCCCCTAAATGACACGCGAATATAGCGCATTCAATAAAAAGCCTGTAGAGAAGCAATTGCACACAGTTTTTTTAACCTTTTCAATGCCAACGACGGATATATCCGTCAGGGTATACAGGGTAAAAAAGCCCTTCACTTACACTTAAAGTTGAAATTCGTGTTCAACTTAACACGTAAAGTTGAAATTCGTGTTACTTCTCGGACATGCTTGGGGTTGAAGAGGTTAAAGTCCGAACCGCAAGGGAGGGATTTAATTTGTCAACGCATTATCGCCCTAGCGGCACACGTTTTTTCATCACAATTGTAAAGGAATTTAAAACAGAATGAGAGAAAATCTATTTTTTATAACAAAATTATTAGGCACGCCGCGCTTGTTCTTACAATTTATGTAAAATTGGGCGTCAAGCCGTACAGTAAACCAGAAATGCCCTCGTTTGTAACGGAGACATATAGACCGGTTTCCCAGCACGTACAATAATACCATTCATAACATGCGCTGTATGATTTGTTTGAATTAAGTCTCTTCTGAGCGTATTTCCTTGTTACTTATCTTATCAGTAGAAACTGCTGACTGTTGACTTATTCATATATTTTCCCAAATAAAGAGAGACAGAGATGAATATAACCTCACCTAAGTCTTCTAACCAGCACAGCTTTAGCCGCGTGCGCATCGCGCATGTAGTACCGGAGCGTGTCAGCCAGTTTCAGATCCTGGTCGGACGCCATGCGACCCTCGATCTTCTGCAATTAGAATAAGGGTTTTATTTGGGAACAAGATACGCAAACGACCAGACCTCAGGTCAAATACAAGTATTTTATATAAATAAATACTTTATTTTTAATTTATTATCAGAACACATACAGTCATATACAAAAAATACATACAGTTCGTCAACTAAATTTAATTACAAAAAGACCTAGAGGTTCATTTTAACATTTAAGTAATAAAAATATAAATGTACTAGTGGACCCGCCACAGCTTCGCCCGCGGTATTTTCCATACAATCTTTATCACCCCTTATCAATTTAAAAAATCCTCCTTAGTACACCGCTAGAGTACTCGAGGAATGTCTCCTCCAAATTTCCAACCTCTAGGACCACGCGTTTAGGCTGTGCGTTGTCTATAAGTGAGTCAGGTTACTGTTTTACATATATTGATGCCCCCCTCCTCCTCTCCCCCTAGATCCGGGCCGGCTATCTACATGTATACATACCCTGCACTTGTCAAAGGTCTCAGCAGCCCGAGTGAGGAAACGCTCCGTAGAAGGCTGTTCTCTGGTAGCTAGCTGAGTTATACACGAAGATAGCTTAATGTGAGCGTCCGCCACCTCTGTACAAAAAAGCAATAAATAAAAAACCGGCAACAACCGGATAACAAACTCGAGTCATTAAATGCCCTCCGCCTTTCTGCATGTTCTGTTGGCTATAGCGAGTATAGTTACCTTTGTGCTTGGTTGTCATTCTGTCGACCCGTACGACAGCCTCCTTGAGGTGCGAGTAGTACTCCTGCAGGAACGAAGTCTCCTGCTCGAAGAAATCGTTCACATCACGGACGGTCGCGCCCAGGTATATCTCGTCTGTGGTTGTTGTCATTGAACGCATCTGTGAAATAATGAGAAAATTAGAAGAAGTGTCAATCTTTCACGAGTAACTAGTATTGACCCGAGCCATAGGAGAGTTGTATTGTCGGGACGTTTAGAACAAAGTTCTGCCTGGGTATAAAAACGACAAATTACGAGATATAAGTAACCAATACAGTTACAGGCACGCATCTAAAGGCATGATCTAGTCTTGAATGCGCAAAGTATTTTTTTGGGTCCGCTGGGCGAGGCTTCCTGTGTGCTGCTATCTCCATTGCTTTTGCTTATGCCTCGAGATCCGTGCAAAGTCCTAAAGAAACCTTAAGCATACAAAAGCGTGAATACTATTAGGATATATCACTGACTAGTGGACCCGCCACAGCTTCGCCCGCGGTATTTTCACTACAAATTTTATCACCCTTTTCACTCCTGTAGGGATGGAATTTTGAAAAATCCCTCCTTAGTGCACCGCTAGGGTACTCGAGGAATGTCTCCTCCAAATTTCAAACCTCTAGGAGCACCCGTTTAGGCTGTGCGTTGTCTATAAGTGAGTCACGGTACCGTTTTATATGTATTGATGTTAGAGTGAGCCACTTCGGAGAATAAAACTTCAGACAGGTAAAACTATTATAATGAATGTTCCACAAATATATGAAATGTACTTATTTTACGCACCTTGTGAAATGTATCGCTGTTGATGCCCCGAATAAATAAAATAAAAATAAAATAAATAAAATACACGTCAATACTTTTACATTCTCGGGAGCGAATGGAGGCGATGCGTCCTGCGCCCGGCTTGCCTCGCTATGTCAGCTCATGTTTCATTTGTGCACACACACACGCACGCACGCACGCACGCACGCACGCACGCACGCACGCACGCACGCACGCACGCACGCACACACACACACACACACACACACACACACACACACACACACACACACACACACACACACACACACACACACACACACACACACACACACACACACACACACACACACTCACACACACCCACCCGTGTCCCTATAATTACGTTTTTGGAGCACAAACATTTAAAATAATGCTACTTAAATCTGCTGAAATGTAGGCATTACATCTGCAAAAGCAAGATAATGTTCTGAAGTCTTGCATAATAATAAAATAAACACTTACCAATCCACCAATCAGATCCATCCTCCCGCGCGGTTTAGCGCAGAGATCCTGCTCGTACTCAAGAAACACTCTCAAGTGTGAGTCATTCCTGAACACGGGATGCGCTGCCAGCCTTTGTAGGAACACTTCGTGCATTGCCACTGTCTTCTTGAATGTCGCTAAGTATTCACTGGGGATAAGATAATTTAATTTTAAATAAAAAAAATGTAATCAAAATGTTTACTTATCTACACCCATTTCATAAAACCTACATAATGTATTCAAAAACCGTAGGAAATTACCAGCATTATTACAACAAATTTTACTGAGCTGTGGTAGTAGGTACAATCTGTACTGTAATGTTATTACATTATCAATTTTTGTAACGTTACGAGTTAAATTTGGAACAGCTGTCAAAACTCTAGTGGGTCTCTATTCTAGTATCCATAGATATTAAAACAATTATGATACGAAACATCAATTCAGTATGTTTTTTAATATAAACCGCACGACATTTGATCTCGAATGACATGAGAATACCGACTTCATTCGTTTATCTATGATTTAAAAAAATATTCGTCTTGACGGAGGATCGAATTGCCGCCATTACTGTTGTCATCTGTTTGTTTGTTGGTTTCTGAACACATCATGGAGGATTTATAATATGTGTGTTGATAAAGTTATGTATGCACCTGTACATAATATGGCCTGAAAACACTCGTGCGATCTTATTATGAAATAATTTAAAGCCTATCATTATGCAACCATTGCATAAACTACTATTAGCAAATTGGCCACATCTAGTATCTTCTACTCGTCACATGAATAAATAAATAAAAATATCGAACAGCACTCCTGACAGTACCATAATATGTAACTTGCATGATTTTTGTCCATCTTTTTTTGGGTAACTGAAGCTAGTACGATTAGAACTGGCCAACAGAATTGTATAAATTTAAGAAATATCTGTAAGTGTTCTCAAAATGGTGCGTGTTAAATAAAGATTTAAAAAAAAACTTTTTTTGGGTAACTGAGTAATAGAAACCAAACTGTACGCAAAACATTATTGTATTGGTTATTTTTTGGTACCAAGTTTTGAATAGTCATTGTTCATGCCACTCACAAAAACGCTTCATACAAAATGGGCATCAACTATGACGTCACAGCACATGGTAGAGTGTACAAAATATATGGCGAAAATACCTGCTGTTTTTAGGCCAATATCGTACAACTAAATAATGAAAAAATTTGAAGAGTATGTAAAAACAACAATTTGGCAGCTTTATTTGCTAGTAAAAGTTAGCATATGTGGTGTCTTTCGGATATTTGGTCTTACGAGGGGCGACTGAAAAGTTATCTATCTAACTATGAAACAAAAGACGATCATGGCTAGTCTTTTTTTATTTTTCAATATAGTCTCCTGACAGGGAAATGCACTTATTACATTTATCAATTAAAGACATTAACCCGTTAAAAAAAACTTTAGGTTTATCATCGAAAAAGTCATTAACAGCAGCCTTCATGTCGTTATCGGTTACGAATCTTCGTCCCCTCAGTTCTTTCTTCAAAAGTCTGAACAGGAAGTAGTCGGATGGGGCCAAATCTGGACTATATGGAGGGTGGTTGATTACTTCGTACCCATTTCCATTAATTGCTAGCTTCGTTAAGCGAGCAGTATGCACAGGTGCGTTATCATGCAAAAGCAGAATCCCTTTACTGAGTTTGCCCCTTCTTTTTTCTTTTATGGCTTCTCTGAGCTGGACAAGTAAATCTGCGTAATATTCAGCATTCATTGTAGTTTTTTTTGGCAAGTAATCTAAAAGCAGAATTCCTTCCGCATCCCAAAAAAATGTTGACATTACTTTGCCTGCTGACGGCCGAACCTTAAATTTCCGAGGAGGCTTTCCATCCTTGAATTTCCATTGTAATGACTCCTGTTTACTTTCGGGATCCCACTGCCGAATCCAAATCTTATCACAGCTTACTATTCTAGAAATAATTTCCTCCTCTTTTCCACGGCTCATGTCTAAAAATTCCTCGCAACATTGAACACGTCTGTCCTTGTCAAACGGAGTCAACATTCTAGGGACCCAGCGTGCACTAACCTTAGACATGTGCAAATGTTCATGAATTATTTCATTGACCCGTTCTTTACTAATGCCCACATCCCTGGCTAACTCCCACTGCATAATTCGCCGGTCTTCTAAAATAAAATTTCTCACTTTGGCCACATTTTCATCGGTGACAGCGGAAACTGGTCGCCCACTACGAGGATCATCTTCAAGGCTCTCACGGCCAAGCTTAAACTGCAGCATACGCAGTCTAATCTGAGAGGGTGTATTTCCTTCTTTAGTGAGAAATTTTATCACTGCACGCTGCTCAATTTTAATCAGATTATTTTTTTCTTGCGACATTTTGAAAACAATCCAGTCCCAAAAAAAGCGGGAAGCAAGAAACAAATAAATGTTGGTGATTTTGAAAAAAGAATAAGCAGTGAACACGACCTCATAGTGGCCAGTATTATTTTCGCATAACATAGGCTAGGTAGATAACTTTTCAGCCGCCCCTCGTATGCATACAGTAATAACATAAAACACCGTGAACATATCGTGAATGCGACTCACTCCTCCAACTCCTCCTTCATCTTGAGGAACTCCTCCCTCGTAAGAGCTCCTTCGCCCTCGCCCAGGCGCTGCAGCTTCTCTCGCGACGCGTCGAAGTCAGGCCGAGGAGGTGCCGGAGGGATCTGGACACAAATTAAGAGGCCTATCACTAAATTGCGGTCTGAACGATTAGGCATATTGAAGCGCGGCGACATGTCGCTCGGAGTCGACAGTTGTAATTAGAAATGAAACGGGAAGTGCTTTGGCCAGATACCGGATATCCAGCATGGCCATTGGCTTTATCTGGCTGCAGATGAGCTATCTCTAAATGGCGAATACCGATTTTACCCCATCTCTAACATTTTAAACTACCCTCTCTTTCCCTGACCATTTACTGACTGACTAGGGGGTAGAAAGACAATTCCGCATGACAGCCTTCTTGTCACTGCGTACGTCGGGTCGAGCACGCGCTCCCTTCGACACCGTCGCGAAAATCAACATAATCCATCAAGAAAATCATCCCTTATACGCCCTGGGGCGGAAGAGGTGCAAGGGAAGTACGCGCCGCGTCCAACACCACCTAGCACGCGAGGGTTTGCAATTTATGGAACCAGGTCAGACCCCCTAACCCTACACGCCTTTTCTTCGCTTTCCCAATTTTGGTCCTTCGAACCGGATATTATTTATTTTCAAGTTTTGATCTAAATGTAATAATTTTTCAAAATTCTATCCAAATTTCTATGTAAAATCATTTCATATCAAATTGCATCATCATGTCTACCATAGACAACATACTTTTTTAATTTCGCTCATTGAGTTTTCAATCTCACGTCCATTGTAGACGTCACTTATATCAAGTTGACAGCTCTGGCATAAGTTGGCCAATTTACCAGCATCCAGAGTGTAGTTAAGTGAAACTTAAAAACGCCTGTGAGTTTGACATTTGCGGAATAACCTGAGCTAGTTTTAGTTGTGTTTTTGTTTACAAGTAAGTTTCGCTATCGTTCTCTTATAACGATGGTTTCGGTTTTGCGTGTGAAGTTTAATACTTCATGTAGCTTTATTAGCCAATTGTATGACACGGTAATGAAGTTTAGAAAACCAACACCCGAACAACTAAAAGCCTTTAAGGTGCGTTTCTCCGATGCCGGTCGTTTGCGTGATCAATTGGATGATGCGTTTTCGCAAATTATGGCTACAGGTGAAGATAGAGATAAAGTAGATTTGGAAGCTAAGTATAGTGGTTTTTACGACATGTTTTACTCATTACAAACAATGTACGATGATCTGAATGAGCATGAAATTAGATCTCAGGCACAATATATCAAGTCGCCGGCTATGGAAAACACTCGTTTCCATTTACCTAAAATTGAGTTGGCCAAGTTCAAAGGTACACATACAGATTGGCCTAACTTTATTTCTATATATGACAGTTTGATACACAATAACATGGAATTGAGTTCCATACAAAAGTTTCATTATTTATTGAGTGTATTGGAGAGTGAACCTTTGAGTTTGATCCGACATCTAACTATATCGGACAATAATTATACGGTTGCTTATACTCTTCTACAAGAGCGTTATGAGAACAAGAGGTTGATTGCGTCTAAACATTTAGAGCTGTTACTTTCTGTCTCTTGTCCTACGCTAGTGCATAAAAACTTGCGCAAGTTTGTCAACACGCTGAAGGAAAATACACAAGCGCTCAAATCACTCGGGTTTGATACAAAATCGTGGAGTTTCATTTTGTTCCACATAGTTTCAAAGAAAATGCCTGTGGAATTACGCACTAAATATGAATTCACTTTAAAAACAAATGAGTTGCCCGACTTTGAGAGCTTGCTGCTTTTCCTCGAACAAAGTTTACGGGTTTTGGAAGTTTCTTCAAATACCCTAACTAAAGTACCTTTTAGCGATGCTCCTACCACCTTACATGTAGCTCAATCGGCCTGTATCTGCTGTGGGGGAAGTCATCCAATTTATCATTGCCAAAAATTTAATTCTTTGAGTGATAAGAAATCTTATGTTAAGAGTAAAAATCTTTGCTATAATTGCCTGCGGCCACATCATGTCTCAAAATGTTTGTCAAAATCAGTTTGTCAGGTTTGTGGTGGCAGACATCATACAAGGCTGCATACACCTGAGGTGGCAAGTAGTTCTATTAGTACTCATGTCCCATCAAAGTCTGATATGCACATTGCTGATGTCTCAGCAGGTACAAGTACAAATTCAGATCATACTTCTAAAGCGGTTATGAATACCCACATATTGTCATCGGAGCCCTCCTATGAGGCACGTGGCAAACAAATTTTGTTCAATGCGGAGCCATTGTCAACTGGATTGTTGGGGACTGCTCTTGTCGGAGTCCAGGATGCCCAAGGTCAAGTTCATGTCGTTCGTTCATTGATAGATCCCGGTGCGCAAATATCTCTAATCACAGAGTGTTTGGCTCAACAGCTGCGTCTACAGCGCCACAGGTCCTGCGATTTGTTTGGTGTAGGTGAACAACGGCAAGTCACTCATGGTAAGGTAGAGTGCCGTATTACCTCACTTGTAGACTCACATCATCATGGTTTGTCCACGGATGCCATCATACTCAAGCGTATCACTGGATATCAACCAGCAAATCAAGTTAGTTTTCTTGTTTCTAATAAATGTAGAGACTTAATGTTGGCCGACAACACATTTCATATGCCTGGCCGCATTGATTTATTATTAGGAGTTGACCTGTTCGATGAAATATTCACAGGTGCCAGGTGCAAGCTGGGAGAGGGCATGCCCACTGCCCATTCAACAATATTCGGTTGGGTTGTCATGGGACAATCACCTGTGACATCCCGAGGCTATCAAAACGCCAATCTAGTTTCCTGCAATTCTCGGCTAGAATTAGCTCTAAATCAGTTTTGGAAGAATGAGGAGGCTCCAGTGACGCCTGTTCCGGATCCCCAGGACATCGCCTGTGAACGACATTTCGTCGAGACGCACAGCCGCGATGAAAATGGTAAGTTTGTTGTACGCTTACCTTTTAAGGTAGAGCATAAACAGCTCGGTGAAACTCGGCCAGCCGCCCTCAAACGCTTTCACAATTTGGAGCGAAAGCTCATCAAGGAACCGAGATTGCGAGAGCTCTATGTAGAGTTCATGCGAGACTACCGCGACTCTGGTCACATGCAGTTGAAGGCATCCAATGACGCAGGTGAGAAGAGGTGTTACATTCCCCACCACGGAGTCTTGAAGGAGAGCAGCAGCACCACAAAGCTACGCGCGGTTTTCGACGCATCACTGTCGAGCTCTACAGGAGTGTCTCTTAACCAAAACCTAATGTCAGGTCCTAAACTTCAACAAGACATCCAGGACATCATTCTTAGGTTTAGGTTACATCAGGTCGTATTCACAAGCGACATCAAACAAATGTACCGCAACGTTCGCTTGCATCCGGAGGACTGGCGCTATCAAACGATATTTTGGCGAGAGACCCCCGACGAGCCGTTGCGCGAATTCGAATTGACCACTGTTACATACGGTGTTTCTAGCTCAGCGTTCCAGGCTATCAGAGTCATCCATGAGTTAGCTAACATAAATTCAAAACTCTACCCCGAAGCTTCGCGCGTCCTGCACGAGGATATATTCGTCGACGACGTAGTTAGTGGTTGTGATACTCTAGATAGAGCCAAGGCTCTACAACAACAATTGGTGACAGTACTGGGTCAAGGTTGCTTCCAGCTTAGAAAATGGTCTAGCAATCGCAGCGAGCTTTTAAAGGGATTTCCTACGGATCACAGAGAGACTCCATTTCGCTTCGAGGAATCAGGTGACAACGTTTTCAGAATACTAGGCATTGAGTGGAACTCTACCAATGACGTGTTTCTATACCGTGTGGCAGAAATGTCTCGCACGTACACAAAGCGTGGAATCCTGTCAAATATAGCTCGTCTATATGATCCATGCGGTTTCATTACTCCAGTCACGTTCTTCGCAAAGTCATTTATGCAGAATCTGTGGCTCATCGATCTCAACTGGGATGATCCTATCCCGGCCGACGCTCAGCAAACTTGGTCGAAGTTTGTTGAGGATTTCAAAGCTTTGCATCAGGTCCGTATTCCTAGATTCGTGCTCGCTGATGAACCGTACGAATGCTGCATTCACGGCTTCAGCGACGCTTCCGAGCGCGGGTACGCAGCCTGCGTGTATCTCCTGGTAAGGACAGAGAATGAATCCAACGTGCATCTGGTCTTGTCGAGGTCACGCGTCGCTCCGGTCAAGCAGAAGCTGACAGTTCCAAGGCTAGAGCTCTGTGGTGCCTTCCTGCTGGCCCGACTACTGGCGCACATCATCAAGGTACTAAAAGCTAAGATTACCATCGACTCTACCACAGCATGGTGCGATTCAACCATCGTTTTGTCTTGGCTACAAACGGCTCCACATAAACTTCAAACGTACGAAGGAAACCGCGTCTCTCAGATACAAGGGTTAATTCCAGATGTACCCTGGAAACACGTGCCTTCAACTCTCAATCCTGCGGACTCCGCCAGTCGAGGGCTGCTCCCTTCGGAGCTGCAAAATCATAACTTGTGGTGGGGGCCTGAATGGCTCAAGAATTATGTTCCAGCTGCTGCACACGTTGGGCAGGCTGTCGAGCACGCCGACGACAACTCTCCGGTTGTTGCGAACGCAACTTACGCCGTCGAGGAACCCGAGATTTTAACTCGTTTCAGCTCTTTAATAAGACTACAAACCACCGTCGGTTGGTGTCTGCGTTTCATCAACAACGCGCGCCAACCAAAACGTAGAATTACAGGTTATTTAACGGTCACTGAGCTAAATATTGCCTTAAATACTTGTATTAAGCTCGTGCAGTGCAAAGTTTTTCACGACTCCATCAAGGCGTTGCGTGAGAATAAATCGATGAAAGGCAAGTTGATCCGTCTCAACCCCTTCATCGACGAAGACACTGATCTGTTAAGAGTCGGAGGAAGAATTACGCACTCGCGTCTAGCTTATGCTCAAAAGCACCCCGTGCTTCTTCCCTATTCTCATCATCTGACGCATCTCTTGATAGACCATTATCACTTGATTTTTGGCCATGCCGGTGCCGACACTCTACTAACGATCATCAATCGTCGCTTTTGGATTTTATCCGCCCGCAGAGTTGTTAGACACAGAATATTTAAATGCTTGCGGTGTTACAGGCTCAAGGTGAAGCCGGTAACCCCCTTCATGGGAAACCTGCCTGCCAGTCGTGTCATTCAGGCAAGGCCTTTTCAGAAGGTAGGTGTCGATTTCGCTGGTCCGTTCACGGTCAGAGCATCTCACATGCGCACTCCCAAGACTTATAAAGCGTATCTCTGCGTCTTCATATGTTTCGTCTCAAAAGCGGTGCATTTAGAGGTAGTTTCCGCGTTGTCTACTGATGCTTTTCTGGCCTGCTTGGACAGATTTGTATCCAGGAGAGGATTACCGTCGGATATACATTCGGACTGTGGCACAAACTTTGTGGGTGCTCGTAACCACTTACAGCACATATATAAACAAATTAACGAAACTCAACTTCAACAAAAACTTGCTCCACAGCAGATCAAGTGGCATTTCAACCCTCCCTCAGGCCCGCATCTCGGAGGTTTATGGGAGAGCGCCGTTAAATCGGCTAAAACCTTGCTATTACGCATTGTAGGAGAACGAGTTCTCACATTTGAGGAGCTCACCACTGTCTTCACTAAAATCGAGGCCATCATTAACTCGAGACCGCTGTGCCCCCTTAGCAGCGACCCCAGCGACTTCGACGTTTTGACTCCGGGACATTTTATAATCGGACAACCGCTTCTTTGCGTTCCCGAGCTAAATGTAGAGCAGGTGCCTGGCAATCGTCTAAGTCGCTGGCAGTTGCTTCAGCAAATTACGCAACATTTATGGAAAAGGTGGCACAACGAGTACCTCCACACTCTACAACAACGTTATAGGTGGCTCTCTCCAAAACCTAATCTTAAGATAGGTGACATGGTGCTTCTCACTGAGCCCAACACTACTCCATTGCAATGGCGCAGGGCTCGTGTTACGAAAACATGCCCTGGCACGGACGGTATAGTTCGGGTGGTGGAAATTAAAACTTCCACTGGCACGCTTATGCGCCCAGTGGTCAAGCTTTGCCCTCTGCTTCATGACAATTAAACTCTACATATCATACAACTGGCTATTAGCTTTAGATCTAATACCCAGTATTGTAGCTCTACCTAGTTTTAGTTTTTTTTGCAAATGTCAACTTACTGCAACGTAATGTAATTTCATTTGTCACATTTAATTTTTGCATCTTTTTGCTCAAATTCTCAGATATTTCAATCAAGAGCACGTCTGCTCTTCGGGAGGCGGTATGGCGAATACCGATTTTACCCCATCTCTAACATTTTAAACTACCCTCTCTTTCCCTGACCATTTACTGACTGACTAGGGGGTAGAAAGACAATTCCGCATGACAGCCTTCTTGTCACTGCGTACGTCGGGTCGAGCACGCGCTCCCTTCGACACCGTCGCGAAAATCAACATAATCCATCAAGAAAATCATCCCTTATACGCCCTGGGGCGGAAGAGGTGCAAGGGAAGTACGCGCCGCGTCCAACACCACCTAGCACGCGAGGGTTTGCAATTTATGGAACCAGGTCAGACCCCCTAACCCTACACGCCTTTTCTTCGCTTTCCCACTAAAGTCGTGTAAGTTTGCACAGTCTTCGCAAGGCGAGCGAGTTTCAACATGTTACGAATTGTAAGTCCCTTTGAGGTAAATACGCGCTTAATTACGTCAGTTGGGAATATTCCAACGTGGAACTAAGCTTTAATTTATTAAGTGATGTACCGGATTGTAAAATGATGGGCAGATACGATATCTGTTGCATCTCTAGTTGTAATTCCTTAATTATATGTATTTGCCTCATTTATCAACTTACAATATACCCTGCATACTGCTCGTTCTCTTCATACCGGTCGTGTAGCCACACAAATTCTTCATGCTGCCGAACCACCAAGAACTCTGACTTCTGGAACTCCGGCAGAGTCGTCTTGGTGTGCACCGTGAACTTGACCTTTTCCTTCTCGCTGAGAGCATCTGATATGTCTACCTGTGAATTTTGAATAACCATTAAGAAGAGAAATAACGATTTCTAACATTTTTAAATTTATTTATCAGAAACGCACATAACATATTACAGAAATATTTTCCTTGACAAACTGATAGACAATTTTGCTGGCGCTGAAACTAACATTTTTTTGTCATGTACCTAAATTAAATAAATCCTACTAAGTTGATATTTTCAGTGCCAGTTTTAGCACTAACAGCGGCCTGGGCGGGATTTCTACAGCACCCCCTAACTTCAATTCGACTTCCTAATGCCACCTCTGTATATTCTTTTTAGTTTTAGTTCTAATGCAGCACGTTGAGTAGTCATTCATATTTCATAGATCCAGTTTTATAATTATATATTTAACGTGAATGCTGACATCAACACCAGACGGTTTCCGGTACACCAACATGCTGGTGTACATGTTCTTACCAGCAAACTGTTATCAGCCAATGACACATTCTCGCTGGGTTTCTTTTTGTCAACAACAGTGTCCCCACTGGCCGGAGACGGTATGGACATGGTCGGAGCTGACAGGGGATCATGGTTGGTTTCTTCAACGCAGTCCTGAAATATACAAAAAATTTAAATAAAGATTTTAAAAAAAACCATATAGGTAGATGAATAACTCCTGTGATCAAGATATTATATTAAGACATTATTGAGATAATTATAAAATTAAGAACTACAACTACTATGGAAATTAATATAAAAATGTTATTGGCTTATTGGTTATTATTAGGATATAATACCTTTTTCCTGTTTGAAATAAGATACCTATCCAATATTTGATTGGAATAATATACCTACCAATCAATCAGAACATAGAATTTAAGACAATACTTTTTTGTACTATTTATAGAAACATATGTTATTGCGATATATAAAACAATAATATAAATTATTATGCATTTGGAATTCTTTATCTCTTGTTATAGCTTCTTACCCAATCACAATAGGAAAGTATTAAAAATTACGAATTGAAAAATGTTTACTTCATTTTTTATTGATAAAAGAAACATACAATGTTGAAGAAGTTAATTTCGATTTTTAGTTATTCTGTCATTTGACATGTTCTTAAAAAAAGAGTGTTCAAAAATGCCATTTAAGTATTTGACTAGATATAAAGTAGTTAAATGTCCCTCAACTAGTGGTCAACCTATACAGAAACGTCACTGAAACGTCACTTTAATTAAAGCTCAATTTGTGTTGCCTTTCTGAATTCGGCCATTAAACAATTTTCCTAATAAGTATGTTAAATTGAAATAAATTTATGATAGAACTAAATTACTCTAAACGAAAATATAAGAATTACATATTGAATGACTCATTGTCGGCAAAATGAAATTCATTTAAAACTTTGTTGTCAAAGCAAGGGACACTAATTATTCCATGTAGGTTGCAATGGATAGTGCACCAAACATTAGCCTATCACAACACATACCAATGGCACACTGAATGCAACACACTTCAACATTTTCCTTTATTCTTATTAGGATAGCCACTTCCAAACTCACTGCAGTGTAGACAAATTAATCTATCAAAACAATGTACCTACTAACATCTCTCAGGCAGAACCGCCTATTTTTTCAGTGGAATAATTAGATTAATGAACAAATATAAATGTTAATGACCTTAACACTAGTGTAATTAACGGCATTTATTAGACAGACCGCGCTAAACAACCTTGGAAACAAAACTAACAAAGTGCAGGCTTCCACGTCAGATGGTTTATTTACGGTAAAACTAGTAGAAAAACGACAAAAATGACGCCGTGGTGTAAATAGTTAGCGGGATAGTTATGAATCAGCCTCAGAATCAACATACGTGATAAAGATTCGTTGGGATTTCTATTATAATTATAACTATAGAAAAACTAAGCGGCGACGCCCCCAATGAGTCTTATTAGAAAAGCAAGTAAAGAGAGCATTGCATTATTATTTTATACGTAAAACTCACCATCATCTTATTACAAATTAGAAGAACACTGAATAATTAAAGTAAGACGCTAAAAAGACTTAATCTTTCACGAAAACAATAAAGTTGAACGAACGTTTGAAAGGTATTTTTATTTTTTTGATAATACAACTTTTTAAAATTATAATTGAGAGACAAGCTAGGCACAGATAAAAGTAAACAGCCATGCATAATCGAATTTAAGGTCTGAGAATATTGACCGCTTTAATTTAAGTTTCCTTAATAAGTAATTCTACTAATTGAAAGTTTTGAAATATATTCGAAGCTTAATACAAACTTGAAATATTATCAGCATAATTTATATATAAAAAAGAAATACAAACAATTTCGACGGCACGAGTGTCGCTCGTAAACAAAATTAAATTAATTTGATATTTGTTTTGTAGACATAGACATAGACATAGAATCACGCCCGAAATCCCTAATGGGGTGGGCAGAGCCACAAGACTACTTGTGGCCACGTTCGATGAATTAGTCCTAAGATGGTATGATGAACCGTATGGCGACAGGTGATCAGCCCATCGTCCATACAGATAGTCCACCATGTTGGAGGACCCGTCCCTTAGTCGACTTTTACGACATGCCAGGATGATAAGCATCTGCACGCATTCTATGCTATTTCTTCACTCCCAGTGCAGCAGAGGATTTGTTTTGTATGTTATCAAATAGTAAATGCAAATGAAATCAAATTCATTTATTTGTAAGAATACAGTGAAATACATGGTCTTATAATATATTATTATTGTACTTGTATTTATTACGCATGCAAGCTTACAAATATCTGGTTTTGGACATATTAGAATGTAAGCCTAAAAATCAGACCAAAATAATTGATTTATAATTTTTAATAATGATCTGATGCTTCATTAAATTTTATAACATAACTACTTTAATTGCGTTTTTTTTAAAATGACCACCCCAATTTACGTCCATGTAAATATTGCTATCCTTTTTTGCCTCACGAAACCTCTATCTTTGATCCTGCTGTCACAACTGCAAGACAAAATTCAATACAAAATCGTAGTTCGTACCGAACCGAGTATGGAATCCTTTGAGATACGTATTGTTTATGAATTAGTTACATAGAAATTTACAATTATTTATACAAAATGGGTACGCAGAAACCAGGAGAATGGGCCAATTCCCTTATAATTAGGTTCGAAGAGCAGGTAAGCATAGATATTATTGAAAAGGAATGTCGAAATTGACCCACCCTTTCGGCATATTTTGCATATATTTGGATTAAATTGTATCGTTTTCAGTGGGTGTCTGTCTAGGTCAACTCTGAATTAATGTCCTTAAATGTCCGTGGAAATTGCGCCGTAAAATTATGCGTAAAATATTTATTTCACCACTAAGTAGATAAATAAAAAATATATATATTCAAAATAACATTATTTGAAGTATAAAACGAAAACAGAAGCTAAACTATCTCTTTAAATAATCTTATTCTTCTTTGACGAATACTTGTTCCAGCTATCAAAACCTGAGTAATTCCTATCAATCGAACTTATAGTTCACATTTTTATTAATTCACATTTCAATGAAACAATATTTAAATTGTTCAAGGGGTTTCAAGGGCAGGCAAATACCACCAATCCCCACTTACCTCTATCTTAGCATGCTCCCTTTGTTCCGGCTGGGATGACAGTTATAAGAGAATTAACTTTGTTATATCAACAGCTTCCATACAAGATTAAAGCTCAAAACCTGCACTCCCGCATCAACGAAGAGCAGTGCAAAGCATGCCTGGTGCAGATCAGCCGACACCGGTTCTGGCTCGTCATTGTTGGCCTCACCAAGATTCTGCAGAGAGTCAACGAGCTAGTATGTATTGACCCACATTTTCAGCGAAAATGGGGCTAATTCAAAAGTTTATTCGCTAAATTTAAAAGTCACTAAATTTGAAATAAGAAACATCAAACTTGATTTTGAAAGCTTTGTGCCATACAAAAGCGAGTTTGACGTTTCTTATTTCAAATTCAGTGACTTTTAAATTAAGAAGACTTTGTTTTCAATTGGACCCATTATTCGGTTCATATAGAATTAACAACAACATATGCATGGATGCAGGGATGCTACTCCAAAATTATCTCAACATGGCGATAATATCTATTGTCATGGAACAAACTAGGAAGAAACATGTGGTAACCATGCCTGTCACATAGCTCTCACCTAAATCGCTTCTACAATATAATTCATATTGGGAACATCATTTCATATGCAAATAAAGTCTTTCCAAGAAGAATTATATACAAGTGATTTAGATGAGAGCTATGCAACGGGCATATTTACCACAACTAGGCAAAGTTGCCACAGTCAAATTAAAACTTTCGTGAGACATTATGAATACTTGGAAAACACATGGCTTTACTCACGATTTATTATCAGAAATAGTCCGACATGTTTCGAACTCGATTGGAGTCCTTCTTCAGGGTTTGAGTGCGGTCCCGGTTAGATCCGGAAAGTTGCCACAGTTTACCGTATCTATTTTCTGGTTATTACACGTTTTATTGCTTACTCGGAAACTGTGCAATTTTCCTAGATACATTTAACCTATGATCATCTGCAAGTGTCAAGCCATCCTTGCCAAATTTTAAAAACTAAACAGAGGGGCTCTGTTTAGCTTTATAAATGATAATAGTTAGGATGTATGCTTTTATAGCATGGACTGACATGAAAATCAAAGAAGAATGCTATACTACTAATACGATAATGTTGTATATGTGTATATGCCGGTTATAAGTAGGTTTACATAAACCTCATCCTAGAGCTAAAAAAATGCAGTATCTAAAATCAAAAAGAGACCTATTCGAGGGACGTTACTAGAAACACTGAGCTCAAATAGTTATTACTTACGTGCTTGCCAGGAAGGTCTTGAAAGATAAGATGATCCATCTGAAAAACAAACAAAAAAAAGTTTAGTTTCTGAAATCCCTAAAGTTTTATGCTACAACTTGGGTCTTTTCAAGGAGAGAGTGAATAGGCATTATCTCGGTGTGCATGCTCCATCGTCGCCCTCATCATCACTTTCCATCAGTACGTCTAGCACGACCTGCCCGCGAGTCGTTTGTCGCTCAGTGCATCCCTTACATACTTGACTAGTTTGACAGAGACGCACTGAGCGACAAACGACTCGCGGGCATGTCGTGCTAGCCTCCCAGGTGAGATAGAGGTCAAATGCACAACTATCTTCTATATAAAAAAAGTTTCTTTTGGTCATCATAGCTGGATGTTAGTGAACTATAACCGTATTCCATGCGGACGAAGTCGCAGGCAGAAGCTAGTTCAACAATATATGAGTAATTGGCAATTCACACTGAAAACTGGTCATGCCCTCTCACCAAGAGAAGACTGCTCAATATTAGAAAATATATGGGCAGATGATACATAAACCCTTGTTTTGCCTACAGTACCAACCGACCATATCCTCCGGTGTCAAGCTGCATGCAGAACTGGAGAAAAGCTACAACGACAGCCTGGTCATAGTACTAGACACGTTGGAGATCTGTCTCAACTGGCAGCCTAAAGACACCACAAAGTACGATGAAGCAATGAACGTGAAAATATTGCTGCGGGAGGTCTGCCAGTTTATTGGTGAGTGGGTTTTATAACATGCTTTTATTAGCTTCAATTGTAACTAACTAACAAACAATATAATAAAATATTAGAAGTAAATTTTACCCCTCTTCTAAAATTCTAAGTAGTCCCTCATTTACATTATAAAAAAATATTGAACACATATTTTTTCTTTTGTCAATTAAACAAAAAGTGACGTTGAAGTTCCGTGTGACGTCATGACTTTGCACACTTTTTACCATTAAGTGACGTCATTAGCCCCCACTCCTGAACTTTGATGCGCGTTATCTTTGTCAATTTTGATTGATTTGCTAAAGCAAAAAATACGTGTTCAATATTTTTTGATAATCTAACTGACGGACTAATTACAATTATTGGTTTTTTTTTTTACCCAGGAAACATCCCTATTGTCCTAACGATTTGAAACTTTGCAAGTGTATGCAATTCGGATGACAATACAATAATTTAGTACTATCGAGCTGATTTGACGATAGAGCCAGGAGGTGGATAGTGGAACTCTTCAATGACTACTAGTAAACCAAACCCCTCGAGTTTGGGCTCATTTGGTCTTTTGTACTTTTTAGTGCGTTTGAACTATCATTTTAAAAACTAAAGACATGCAAATAGACAGACAGCTTATGTATTATTATGGTTACGATTGTTTTGTTCCAGACATGCGCAATGAGAACACCAGTAGCAACACGCTGTTACGCCAACTGGCCAGCAAGGTTCTATTCGCGCTCAGCCTAAACTTTTTTATTGCGGTGTTCAACAGAATAAGCGCTAGATTGCAGGTATGTTATAAATATATAACTAGAATGCGATACTCAGGAATTGAAATTGAAATTATTTTTATCTACACCCATATCATAAAACCTCCATAATGTATTCAAAAACCGTAGGAAATGACCAGCAGTATTACAACTTGTACTGTAAAATCTGTACTGTAATGTTATTACACTATCAATTTTCGTAATGTTATGAGTTTTTCATCACACTTGCTCGGAAAGGGTGTTATTATACGCAGGCGTATAGAGCAGATATAGCCGATTCAGCTCCTGAATACTCCCGTGGGAGTTATGGATTTTGTACGGTTTATAACTCCCGCTGATGACGGGGTGTGCGCCGGGTCTACTATATTTGATATTGATATTTGAATTGCAGGAACTAGCATCCAGCTCTGAAGAAAACCCCGACTATACGGACATAGAGTTAATACAACACATCAACGTGGACATATTGAGGCTTATACGGCTGCTCACTGGTAAGCTAAAGTGGTCTCTAACGCCCGTTCCCAATATTCAATCGAGAAAAGAATTGCTTAATACCATTAAAAAATAAAATTGTAACCCGTAGTTACCTAAAATCTATCCACGGATTGAATATTTGGAACGGTCATTAATCTTAAGGTACGGTTCTAATTATAATGACTGACTTTGTCGTTTCGAAATCTATGCCCTAATTTTTTTATATTAGAGAGAATAAATGGTTGTATGCGCTGCAATGCGATGGTTGGATGCGTAAGGGGTTCCCCCAGGAGTCATAGGATAACTTCTGAACTTTGTCACAGTATATATACCAGCGGCCATCGAATTATCGACCTTCTAGCATGAGCTTGCTACAGCAACGTTCCCAGGCGGATACAACCTAGGGATCTCCAAAAAATGAGGCTACTCCTTTCTCTAAGGGCCGGCAACGCATCCGTGATTCCCCTGGTGTTGCGGGTGTCCATGGGCGGCGGTGATTGCTTACCATCAGGCAACCCGCCTGCTCGATTGCCCCCACCTAACTATAAAAATAAATTAATAGAAACAGTTCCTAGGCAGTTGCATTACCGCTGCCCCAGCGAGACAGCCGAGCAAGGCGATGCTGGCACTGCGCTCTGAAATTAGCCTGGCCTGTCATATCAATATGGTTTTGTTACAGAATCCATACAGAAATTTAAGTTATTAAGAAAATCAGCGCACATAGTGCTCGTGGCGTCTTTAGAGAAAGCGATATGGAACTGGATGGATACATACCCGCAGGTGAGTTTGTTTTGTCTGATAAATACATAAATAAAATGTTTTAACTCACTTGTGCTTTTTACTGTACCTTTTTTATTTACTAACATCATCATACGCCGGATGCAAAGAGTTATAATTTAAAAACGTCAACAAAATATTTAGTCACAAATTTTTCCTTCACGAATATACATAAATACTAATTAGAATTAAAACTAACACGTACAATGTATATTTAATTTTACCTTTTACACGTGTGTAAAAGCTCTCGCTGCGCTCGTGGCTTCTATTTTCACCTCGCTGGGAATTTACCTTTGTACATGTGTATCATACAACATTTTTCAATGCATCGGGTGCGGAAAAAAATAGATAACCTGGTTTCCACTTGTTTCTACTTGTTGCGCCATTCCCCATGCCGGACGACCCGCTAGTCGGGTTCTTGCGATACTAATCTTGTTTGGAGGCAATTCTGTGGTTTACAGAATGGAACTTGATATTTGGGTTGGCAGTGAACATGATAGTTTTTATTGCTTTTTTTTTATAGGAGTTCGCGGAAGTCCAATGCCGGCCTAACGATGAACTGAGCAAGTGTTGCGACACGCTCTTCGACATTTTACAAGACAGCTTCTCGGACAACAAGAAATCCAGAGTAGCCATGTGGCCTCTGCAGATCATGCTGCTCGTTTTAAACCCTGTGAGTTTATTTTTAAGGGTTAATTTTGCTTGAAGTAACTACAATAAAAAAACGGTAATCGTTTTTGTCAATTTAGAATCCTATTAGTTTAATTTTAGGGTTAAGTTTAGCTTGTTTAAAAATTCCTCCTCTGCTGCACTGGGAGTGAAGAAATAGCATAGAATGCGTGCAGATGCTTATCATCCTGGCATGTCGTAAAAGTCGACTAAGGGACGGGTCCTCTCCAACATGGTGGACTATCTGTATGGGCGATGGGCTGATCACCTGTCACCATACGGTTCATCATACCATCTTAGGACTAATTAATCGAACGTGGCCACAAGTAGTCTTGTGGCTCTGCCCACCCCATTAGGGATTTCGGGCGTGATAATATATATGTATGTATGTTTAAAAACTACACTCGTCAAAATAAATCAAATGAGCCCAAACTCAAGGGGTTTACTATTATTTAATAAATAGTAATTTCTACATGCTTTTGAGGTAACCGCTGCTCAACCCACCCATGAAACCGCAGCTGACGTTGAAGAGGTCATGATACAACTTTCTGAAGCATTTTACGAGTAATCGCCCGGAAAGGAATTGGTCATGAAAATCTGTTGCTGGCTTGTATACCAATAATACATCTATCTAATCTATTACCTTTAAACGAGCAATATATAGAATCTGAATCTCGGAAACGTCTCCAGCGATTTTCATGAGATTTAGTATGCATGGTTGCGGGGGCGATAAATAGATCTAGCTAGATTTCTTTTAAAAAAACGTCGTTTTATCCGTGTTTTCACGCAATGAAAAACAGCTACAATAGGTATCATTAGAATACGAAGGTAAATTTCGCCACCATCTACAAGGTTATAATAGCTCAGGTGGGAAATCGGGTGGTCCCGAAACCAGAAGACCCCGGTTCGAGGTCAGTTTTTTTTTTTTCAAGTTCCTTCTTTTGTGAGATAACCTATTATTGGGGTTTATTATTATTTACCAAAATATAACGGTCATCCAGGTATTATGGCATTAACCTTTTGACCGCCACAGTCGGCTGCAGCCGTCAGCGTATACAGGGTAAAAAACGTCCTTCATTATCTTGACTTAAAGTTGAAATTCGTGTTACTTCTCAGACATGCTTGGCGGTCAAAAGGTTAAACAAACTGCATGGACACGATAACTGGTTTAAGAGACGGCTATCAAAATAAGTGTTTATTTAAATTCCGAAATCTGCTGTTCATTCTAATTCTGGACGGTTTGGTAACATATTTATTGTTGTCTCTCTCTTGCAGAAAGTATTAGAAGAAATAGTGAATGCCGATAGCGGGGCGCCTTGCAGTCCGCGGCATACGAAGAAGAAACATTTTATTGACTCAGTGAAAAGAGGGCTCAGTGAGTTTTTACAATTATGGTCATTACATCATCAGCTGATATACCTACGTCCCACTGTTGGGCACAAGCCGGACTATTGCGGCTAAGCTCCGAAACAGCTAGACCAATTTAGATGGGACTTGCACTAGCTGATAGCTGATGTTATAGGGAGTAATTTGGGCTATATTTATATACGAAAAATAATAAGGGTTCCGCGCAAAATAATTAAATTGTGAACAAAATTCGATCTACGCGTGTGAAGCCGCGGGGGACAGCTAGTTTATTTCTATTTTTATCTATATGAACGTAACTATAAATAATATTGAAATGATATTATTATGATTGAAATAGAAATAGAAATAGAAATAGTTTAATTTGTTCAACACAGGTGGGTACAAAAAATATACACATAAGGTCTTGTTCATAGAGGAAGTATCACTATGTTGCGCCGCAAGGCATACAAAATTGTTTATGCAGTTAATGTCTAAATATGTCATGTAGTTAAATATATCAATGATTAAACGAAATAAAATAAAGTTAATGTAATTTAATAAATGGTTATGGGTATGTGTATTGAGTCGAAACGTTACAATAAAGTTGTGTCTTTCAGTTAGTGTATGGAGCATAATGTCGAATAACTTTAGATACGTCATTACCTCCCGGATGAAAATTCGTAAGCTGATTGTTAATATGATCCTGTAAGTAATGAAAAAAATCAGCCAGCAGTATGCCGAGGGAAAACTCGTCAGCTGGTGCATTTAAATAGGCGATAGATGCACCCGTCTGGCTCCTGCGTTACAACTTTTAGGGCATCAGCTGACGATTTGATTTACTAACATCAGCATATAAACTATCATCTGACAAATGTGTGTATTTGTGTGTGCGCGTGTGCGTGTGCGTGTGCGTGTGCGTGCGCGTGCGCGTGCGCGTGTGCGTGTGTTGTGCGTGTGCGTGTGTTGTGCGTGTGCGTGTGCGTGTGTGTGTGTGTGAGCTGTAATCTTCTGCAATTGGATCGCCCTACTAATAATATTGTACAGTCTCGGGTGGGCAAATTTGCTATATTTTACATATGTAAATAAAATGTCGTTGTACGAAATAGCGACGCAGTTGGGATTAGGGCCTAAAGGGAATCGCATTAAGAGATCGTGGTAACCCCCCAGGCCCGCAGAACAACTCGAAGCAGATGACGGAAGCGGCCGTGGTGACGTGCGTCAAGCTGTGCAAGGCGTCCACGTATCTGAACATAGCTGACAGCGGCAACGTGACGTTCGTCCTCGTGCAATCCGTCATCAATGATCTCAAGGTCAGTCTACCCCCGCCCAGTTATTGGTGTTAGAATTCGAAGTAATATTATAAAGTAGCGGCCACTGACGCTAAAGACAGCACTAGCTGACGCAAAGGCTATAGCCCCCAAATTTAATAGCCAATGCACATATCCTATATACATACATACATATTATCACGCCCGAAATCCCTAATGGGGTGGGCAGAGCCACAAGACTACTTGTGGCCACGTTCGATTAATTAGTCCTAAGATGGTATGATGAACCGTATGGTGACAGGTGATCAGCCCATCGCCCATACAGATAGTCCACCATGTTGGAGAGGACCCGTCCCTTAGTCGACTTTTACGACATGCCAGGATGATAAGCATCTGCACGCATTCTATGCTATTTCTTCACTCCCAGTGCAGCAGAGGAGTGAAGAAGAGTGATATCCTATATATTTGTCAGCATTATGGCAAATATATAGGATATCACTCTTATTAATCTGCCAAGTTTCATCGCGTAATTATTGTCAGTTTTCTTGAAATATCACTTCAAAGTTTTTTTGAATTTTCAATATATTTTAAAAACTACTGATCTATTTCTTTCGTATTTAACGTATATCGTAAATTTCCTAAACGGGAATATATATTCAATAAACTAGACGTCAAGGAAACCATAACCTAGGTGAATTTTAATCTCTATTTTAATGCTTTTTTTTTTTACCCTAGTGTACAGTGTAGTGTTTTACTCTGCTCTTCTATGAGCAGACAACATGAAAGAGTAGTACCTATCAAAGAGGTTTCAATAAAAAAAAAACAGTAAATTATTGAAAGAGGTTTATTGCCTCATGAATGAATGCTCAGTCTAAATTAAAAGTAACTCTAAACTGAGAATGTTTGTTTATTACAAAACATGGACATATAAAATGTTCAAGGTGTGAATAGGATAGGATGATAATGATATTTTCACCAACCAATTCGTTCCAGTCTCTGCTCTTCAACCCATCGAAATCGTACATCCGGGGCAACCTGATATCCGGTTATTCGGAGCTGGACCTGATGACGGACTGCTTCGTGTCGCTGTTCCGCATCATGCCGCACAGCAGCGACACCCTCAAGGTGTGCCTCAATCTGAACACGCACATATCGTACCACTACGTGATCGTCAACTCCTTGCTAAGGTAAGTAGCAGAGTAATATGGATGCCCTTCGCATGGTCTAAAATTGTATGCGCTATTGTTTGGTTGAAAAATTGTTTAGTATAAGATTTGTATAGAATAACGTTATTTTGACCTATTTATTTAGTATAACATCTTACAAACAAGTATGTTTTTCTGAGCTGTTACAAAAAAAGACCTAACTTCGAAGGCTAAGGCGGGAGCTTCGCTTCGCTTCGGTCCCGTCTTGGCCTTCCGATCGTAACCATTCCGAGTCGCTTCTGTTCTGTCCGTCTGTCACATCTAACTTGCTCCGAAACTACTGGACCGATTTAGTTGAAATTTGGTTCACATAATTATATAAGTTGGTAACGTAAATAAATGAATTTTATACTTGGTGGCCACTTTTAGGGGTAAATTAGAAAATCAGTAAAAAGTTTAGCACACTATATGTCACTGCGAGAATCTTATATATATATTTATTTAAATTTTAAGATAAATAGTCTGGAAGTTATTTAGGAAAATAGGCGAAAATTGACTATCCACTTATCTCCGAAACTACTGGGCCTAAAATTTAATCAAAAGTCAGAAAATAGTTCTTTACCTATTATATTACAGGAAAACCTATAAGAAGTCTATGGTATTTAAAGTAACTGGAAATATCAGATAATCATGTACGGAACGGAACCCTCTCCACGCGAGTTTAACTCACACTTTTCCGGTTTGTTTTACCAACTTTTTGCAGTAGTTGTAAGATATGCACCTCGCATCAAGTGATGTTATATGAATCACTTTCTGCTTGGTGCAACAACCTACTATGGTTTTACATAGATGATATGCTACAGTCGCTAGACTTTAGCCTATGAGTATTGTTCAGGATCATCAAGCAGCCCCGGCTCGTATGGTGGCCGCAGGTGGAACTGCTGTACCCGCGCGCGCACGAGCTGCGCGCCATGTTCACCGACACGCTCAACAAGGCCACGCAGGTACACCACGACCCTATGAGTATTGTTCAGGATCATCAAGCAGCCCCGGCTCGTATGGTGGCCGCAGGTGGAACTGCTGTACCCGCGCGCGCACGAGCTGCGCGCCATGTTCACCGACACGCTCAACAAGGCCACGCAGGTACACCACGACCCTATGAGTATTGTTCAGGATCATCAAGCAGCCCCGGCTCGTATGGTGGCCGCAGGTGGAGCTGACTGACTCAATTTTTTAATTTTTTTATTTTACGTCTAGTACTCTACTCTATTACTTATACAATTTATCCGTTATTGATTTTTCAAATAACCGCACAGTGCTTCTTGTTCACTCCGGTGCAAACAAACAGTGAGCGACAGTGGCGAAGCTTTAAATATTTCCTAAGGGAAGCCAGACGAATTAGAACCGTATGTGCGAGTTTGACATTTAGTTACAGTAACATGGATTTCACTGACAGCTAGCCGTAGCTTTCTAGCTTTGTAAAGCCGTCAGGAATCGGCTTGTAAGCAGGCTTCGCCACTGGTGACCGATCATTCAAGGTAATTGGCTCTTGTCTTAATGCGCGGAAAGATTCAGAGGGGCGGCGCGGGCGCAAGGGAAACATTTAAACAACACACTAAACATAACCTATCCGTTGCTGCGTCTCGTATTTCCTCGCTGCGGTGATTTGAAAATTGTGTTCCTCACTGCAGCAAAGTTATTCGCGTCTCGTGCTTGTATTCTCTCGCTACGCTCAAGATTCGGTGCCAGCTGCAGCTATGCATAACACAACTATTCCCAACAGGGTTACATAGTGCACACGCCTCTCCGTATGATCTCCCGCTCGCTCAAGTCGAAGGAAGTGCAAGCCAAGTTCAACAAATCCGAGGAAATGCCGGCGTACAGGAACCTCCTGCTGTGCATGGTCAAGCTGATACACGCTGACCCGATGCTGATGTTAAGCGTGAGTAATAAGTACCTTGCTCACTAATACACATTAAGAGGAATGTAAACAAGATACGCGTCGAATTGAGAACCTCCTCCTTCGGGTTTTTGTTAAGTCTTAAAAGCTTACTAGCTGACCCATGCGAATTTTTGCAGAGTATCGTGATTTAGCACCGGAAATAGTAGTTTATGCAACGGTTGCATAATGATAGGCCTTAAAACACTAGTGCGGTTTTATGAAACGAGCTTTTAGCGAGTTTCATAATAAGATCGCACGTGTGTTTTAAGGCCAAATTATGCAGAGTTGCAAACATAACTTTATCTACACACATATTATAAATCCTCCATGATGGGTTCAGAAACAATATTTTCTGGCAACAAGTTATTTGTTGCAATCGTGGCTGCATATTTCCGATATCCGGCGCATTTTCACATCACACACACTCCGAGAAGACTACTTACTATTCATATTTTCAACTAAAATGTAAATTACAAACAACTTTTTCTATTTAATTCAACAAAATTCTACTTTCGTTCAGCAAAACGTCAACATAATGGCGGCCGTCCGTCAAGACCATTTTTTTTTAAATCATAGACAAACGGATGAAGTCTCTATTCTCACGTCACTCGAGATCAAATATTGTGCAGTTTATATTAAAAAAACATACTGAATTGACGTTACGTATCAATAACTGTTTTAATATCTATGGATACTAGAATAGAGACCCACTTGAGTTTTGACAGCTGTTCCAAATTTAATCTCATTTCTTTACTAAAAACGATAAAGAAGTCATGTTATTTCTTTATCGCAGCACTGGTTTTTCCTAATTGGTTGTCAAAATGGTGGTCATTTCCTACGGTTTTTGATTAACCAATGGAGGTTTTATGATATGGGTGTAGATAAATAATAATATAATAAAGTGAGAATAAGTAAATGCAAGTATTATTAGTACTCTATTTGTCTATTTTTCGTTAATAGCAGGTACATTTTGACAAAGATAATAATTAACGGAGTACTTGCGGGTGTGCCATCTATTGACATTTGGTCTGCAAATAGCCAAGACACATTTTAGTTAAACAGACTGTCAATAGATGGCGCTTGCAATGCGGATGATTTTTAATTTACGTACGCGGCTGTGGGCCCGCACTGTTTTACAATTGAAAGTCTTAATACGTATTATTATAATACCTATATAGTGACGGATAATTTTGACAAAGATAATAATTAACGCAGTACCCTCTAGCGACCCTTACATGAATGACACAAAGATAGTAGCGCCACCTGTTCACATTAGTCTGCATGTGCAAATAGCCAACACACATGTTAGTTAAACAGACTGTCAATAGATGGCGCTTGCAAATCGCGTCATTTATTTATTTATTTTTTAACGAAAACGTTAATTTTATTTATTTGTATATTTTTGTGACAAAGCGACGAAGCTTAAGATTAAGCTTTAAAATGATGTTTAAATCATTAATTTTGGTAAAGAATTAACGGAGATATGAAGCGTCTTGAAAAAAATACCTTTTAGAAATAATATATATGATATAACGAAGTAAAAAGAAAAATTACTTATCGTCATGATTTCGCTTACAGAACCCCGGGCGTTCAGGTATAGAAATCCAAACGTCCACCACCGAGCTGATCAACGGCCTGGTCTCGCTCGTCCACCAAACCGGGATGGGCGAGATATCGCAGGAAGCCATGGACGCGTTGCTGGCGCTGCACCGGCCCGCCAGGGTCCACATGTGGAACCCGGAGGCGCCGCTCAACACCTTCTGGGACATAAGGTACACGCACAAACGCACACGCACACACTAGAGGCCCTCGCTACGCTCGTGATGGGCGAGAGAAGCCAGATAGACCTTATTGACTATCTCAAATATGACTTCGTCTCTATCGACGGGCTATTTATTCTGCTCTTAATGAACTTGAAAATTCTAGTTCCTCCCCATCAAAAATGACACTTTTCATAGCTATGGCGATACCGATTAAAAGTTAACCAATTTACACCAATTTTTGATAGGTTGTCAGTCAGAAAAAATCTAGGTCTATACGTTTTTTGAATATTGATTAAAGATCAACAACATCAAATAATCGCCGAAATTAGTTTTGTATGAGAGCACTAAAACAACAATAAAACTGAATTTATTGATTATAGTGAAAAAAACAAAACGTATAGACCTGCATTTTCTTCTGACGAACAACCTATCAAAAATTGGTCATCATCGGTTAACATTTAAGGGGTGGAAATCGTTATCGCCTTTTGTATGAAACGCCGTAGGTTCACACTCTTAAGGTCCTACCCGGCGAATTTAGCTGTTTTTAAATACTATAAAGTATACTTATCGTTGTGCAAGAATCTTGAAAAAAATATGTATTGTAATATGGAATCTATTCTTTATTTCGTCCACTGGAATCTTGAAAAAAGTGATAAATCACGAGCAAAAAAAAACCGTAAACCCTTTTTCAAACTAAAATCCGTAAAGGCTCCCTTATTATGCGACGCTCATACATGAGACTTTTACTAATCAGAAGACAATAATGTACACTATAATTTCATCCGCCGGTTTTTCAATTTATTTTATAGTTTTTGAGTAAATTATACTATTTGCTGCGGCGCGTGAACTAAGGCAAGTGAGGAAGGACCGAGTTGGAACGCTCAAGGTCATCAGCGTGGGGTACGCCCTTAAAATAAAGTGAACGTCTGCCCGTCAGCTCCCAGATCCTGTACAACATAAGCCAGAAGCTCATCCAGCGTCAGATCGGCAACTACCGCGAGGTGCTGCGCTGGCTGCGCGACATCCTCACGTGCAGGAACGAGTTCCTCGTCAAGCACAAGGAGTACGCGAACGTGGGCTCGCAGATACCCATCTGCAAGCAGGCGCACATCAAGCTGGAGGTCAGTGAGCTGACGCTGACAGCGGCATTATGTACCTGCTCGTGATCTATTCTTTGGCACATCATCATTTCAGCCATAAAGCCGAGAGATAAAAGAATTCAGTTCTTGATTAGCTCATTTTAAATTATGTAAAAATATTTTCGTAATGAATTTCAAGGAAAGAGCACTTATAATATTTGTATTTATTTATTGGCCAAGTAACAAAGATACGTTACGTACAGCAAGTCACAATTAAAATAAAATTACATAAATAAATGATGTATCTAACAATCACATTGTAAACAATTTACATTAAAAAAAACATGTTTTACATGTTAAAAACTAAATTCAACCCATTTTGGAATCTTAAATTTATAATTATTTAATTAATCATGCTTCGTATTCTCTTGAATTTATGACAACATGTTTTTTTTTCTATTGTTCAAGAAGAACACATTTTTTTGCCTTCAACATGTCATTTGGACGCGGACAGTACATCGAAACCGTCCTCAGGTGGTGTTCTTCATGTGCCTGTGGTCCATCGACACGGACGTGGTGCTGGTGGCCATGTCGTGCTTCGCGCTGCTGTGCCAGGAGGCGGATATCCGCTGCGGCTCCGACGAGATCACCACGCACTGCCTGCTGCCGAACTACGCCGTGTTCCAGGAGATCTCGCACACGTCCACCGTGCTTACCACAGGTAACTGCTGTTTGAGGGTCGAGCGAAGATTTCAATCGTGGCGATATTAATGATTTTAAATTTGAGCGTTGACAGAATGTTTGTTTGAACGTTTGTAACGTATTTGTGCATTCAAAATTGAGCCTTAATACCTATCACTGCGTTAAGATTGCTTCGCTCATTTCGTGAGGGTGTGTGGGTGTAGGTGTGAGTGGGTGTGAGTGAGTGGGTGTGAGTGGGTGTGAGTGAGTGGGTGTGGGTGGGTGTGTGCGTGTGCGTGTGGGTGTGGGTTTGTGTGTGTGGATATGGGTGTGTGGGTGGGTGTGTGTGTGTGTGTGTGTGTTTGTGTGTTTGTGTGTGTGTGTGTGTGTGTGTGTGTGTGTGTGTGTGTGTGTGTGTGTGTGTGCGCGTGTGGGTGTGTATGTGTTTGTTTGTGCGTGCGTGCCTGAGTGTGTAGTAAAAGTCAGGTTAAACGGTGTCTTTAATATACAATATAATTGGGCATTCAAAATATTAATAATGCCACTCTCGAAGCTGGTGTTAGTGTGAATATGAATTTGAATGTTTGTGTTTCAAGCAGCCAGCCAGGATATGGGCAGCGGTTGTTCTTACAAGAACATACACAGTAAGTATGAACGGGTTTCAAAACAAGGCTGCCATATGCCGGATATCGTCTGAAATTCTCTTTAAACAGTTCTTTGGCCTACATTTTCAAGTTATGGGTCTATAATTAATTACATTATTACATCACGCCCATACTAAGAACTTGACTAATTAATATTTTACGTATAATGTGTTTACTTGTATAATTCTTCCGTTTTTGATTTCCCCCATACAAATAACCGCTTCTCGTTCACTCCGGTGCAAACAGACAGAGACCGATCGCTCAAGGACATTGGCTGTTGTCAGCGTCTTAATATCTTTATGTCCTGCAGGTTCGGCTGCCTTGCAGAAGCGTATAATGGCTCTGTTGAGAAAGATAGAGCACTGCGTGAATGGAGTGCAGCCGGTTTGGGAGGAGACGTTTCGATGCTGGTAAATAACAACATTCAAAATGCAATTGGGCCACTTGTGGGCACTTTTACTTGTCACATTAACCTTTTGACCGCCACAGTCGGCTGCAGCCGTCAGTGGATAAAAAAAAGTCCTTCATTACCTGGACTTAAAGTTGAAATTCAAACTTGGCGGTCAAAAGCTTAATAAATAAAAACCGTACAAGTGCGATTTGAACTCGCGTGGAGAGGGTTCCGTTCCGTACATGATTATCTAATATTTCTTATGTTACTTTAAATACCATAGACTTCTTAAAGGTTTTCCTATAATCTATAGGTAATGAACTATTTTCTGTACTTTTCACAAAAAAAAAAATATGCCCAGTAGTTTCAGAAAAGGGGGAAGGGGGGTAAATTTTTGCCTTTTTTCCTAAATATTTATTTTCAAATAAAAAAAAAATAAGATCCTCACAATAAGCCCTTTCATTTGATATGTCACACGGTATAGTATGCTTAATTTTTTTTAGTTTCTTATATACCCCCCAAAAGTGGCCCCCATGTTTAAAATTCGTTTATTTACGTCACGCGTCCGTGTTGCGGTCACCGACTTACATATTTGTACCAAATTTCAACTCAATCGGTCTATTATTTTCGGAGCAAATTGGCTGTGACAGACGGACAGACAGACAGACACACGAGTGATCCTATAAGGGTTCTGTTTTTTACTTTTGAGGTACGGAACCCTAAAATAGGTTGAATCTACCAGCGCTTTGGAAAGAACTATCATAACTGAGAAGCGCCGCAATAAACTCAGCAGAAAGTTATCTTTTCAAATCATACATTGATTTTACATCATATAAAAACCTAAATAAAATTAAATACAAACATTACAAAGTAATTAAGCAAAAAATAATAATTATTTAAACTGTCAGATTAAAACTTTCGTGAGACATTACTAAGACTAGAAATAAGCATGGCTTTACTCGCGATTTATTGTCAGAAATGGTCCGACATGTTTCGGACTCATATGGAGTCCTTCTTCAGGGGTTGAGTGCGGTCGCAGTCAAAGTAACCCACGCACCCAAACCCTGTGTCTGCGTTCAGTGCGTGGGTTACTTTGACCGCGACGACCGACTTTATTTCTAGTATTATTTAAACTAATATAAATAGAAAAACATTTTACAAAATGCGTATTCTTAGTGTAAATACGATAATCTTTGCCTGATTACTATTTATACCTATTGGAGAAACATGTTTTACTTAAATTAACACAGTTTTCTTGCAAAGTTACACTGTTTCTTGCAGAAAAAAATACGTGATAATTGCCGAGACCCTCCTCTCCCTCACGTGAGATTGGACTACTTAATGGACGCCCCCTAACATAATCCCTAAATCTCACTTCACCTTTAAAAATAGACTTAAGGATCTATCCCTTCTGCTGTAACATTTTATACTTTTAGTTTTCCTGTAATTTATGTCTCATTCTCTTCGTACTTTGGCTGAATTATTAGCATATCCTTACATAGTGTTGGTATATGTATCTGTATGTATAAATTTATGTATGGTGATGCGTATTTATTTATTGATGTTTATAAATAATTGTATTTGTGAGTACATGTAAATTTAGGAAAAGTTTTAACTTCAATTTTAAACCACCCGCCAAACTTAGACTATTTTGTTCATTATTTTCTCTGTTGTGGTTGTCTGGAAGACGATAAGACAGCCTATTGTTTCCTAACTTTATTTCGTTAGTGTTTTTTTCTGAATGGAAATCATTTGGGAGCGTAGGTTCGGATCCTACCGACTGCGCCATGTCAAGTGTTATGTACATATGCTTTTCTGTTATTTTTGTGGAGTTTAATAAAGAGTATTGTATTGTATTGCATTGTATAATCTCTATTAAGTTAAAAATCGCAAATAGTTATTTGATAACCTTCAAAGCCATCGATCATTCCAGGGACTCCCTCTGCAAGCTTCTTCAGAAATACCCTAAAGGGCAGGGCGATAAGGTGGAAGAGTGCCAAATGGAAGCAATCCACCGCACTGTCACCAAACGAAGAGTTTCACATCACAGTAGCAGCGAACACGACTTCGAGGTATTGCAGCAATAGGCTAGTGTCCTGAAAAAAATCTATTTAGTCCGTCATTTACATTATCAAAAATATTGAAAACGATTTTTTTCTTTTGCTAATTAATCAAAATATTACGAAGATATAGTGCGTTGAAATGCCGCGTGACGTCACGCCTTGGCACACTTAACCACGAAGTGACGTCATGAGCCCCCCACTCCCGAACTTTGATGCGCGTTATCTTTGTAAATTTTTGATTGATTTGATATAGCAAAAAATACATGTTCAATATTTTTTATTATCTAACTGACGGAATAATTAGTTTTTTTTTTAAACAGGACGCATCCCTATTTACAATTATTGCATGCATTTCGACACATTTGGAACACCCAACGCCATCCAGCGGCGAGGGGACTCAATTTTGTTTATCGATGATTTAGGTAACTTTGATGATCTGTCGTGTATCTCGACATAGAAGCTAGCGCCACCTATTGACATAGGGAACTGGCATGTTTTTTTTTCCATTTTTTGGTAAGTACTGAGTAATAGAAACCAAATGTGTACGCAAAACGTTATTGTGTTGTTTATTTTTTGAGATACGAAGCTTTGAAATGACATAGTAACCGCTCGCAAAAACGCTCTATACAAAATGGACACGAATTATGACGTCACAGTTTGCATCATACTAATTGGTCAAAATCGTAAGTGTTAAACTACGTGTTAAAAAGTTAGTTTTTCTCAAAGCTTAATTTTTACTGCCTTTTCTTAAACAGATGCAGGTTCAAGAGTGGGCGAACATAACCTCCTTCCTGTGCGCGTTGGGCGGAGTGTGCCTGCAGCGCCGCCCGTCCACCTCGTGGTCGCACCTCCATGCCCACGGTCAGTATTTACTTCATATACAGATGTAGTGAATAATCCTTTCCCATCGTGAAAACTCGGAACACAGGACTACTTCCGAATATTGCCGACGTGTCTATGGATTATTGTATTAATAAGTGACATGCTTGTATTAAATAAATAGGATGCTTTATTTATCAGCGACAAATGTCGAACCACGACTTTGAAGTATATCACACTGAGATGTTATAACCACCACAATTAAATTATGTAGAGAATGTAGTGTTAACTGAAATTACACTGGCTTCCGAACCTCGTTTTTGGAATTTACAGAGGTAATCAGCATTGTTGGTATTTTAAAATTGATCATTTTCTAAATAAAACAAATTATGAAATATAAATAAATATTGGAAATAATTTCACAGGCTTGTCGATCTAAAAGTTTCCCAGGTGTTAATGATTGCGGCATGACTATTAAAAATAACTGAAAACAAACTTAAAATCATAAAAATTTTAACTTAGGTATTAACCACTCTACATTCACTGTCCACGGAGACAGTTTGCTCGGTCGGGATCTCGTTTCGTCTTAAGAGCCCTCTTCTTGAGTAGCGCTTCATACAAACGTAGTTCAGTTGTCGTTTGGATATTTTTAGCCGGATCGCATTGAAACGTAGCATGGATATAGATATAAGGCAAATCGAGGTATGTACTTTGCGTGATTGAGAAATAAAATATATGTATAAAAAACAGGATAAAAACAGGTTTGTACATACATACATACATACATAGCATCACGCCCGAAATCCCTAATGGGGTGGGCAGAGCCACAAGACTACTTGTGGCCACGTTCGATTAAATAGTCCTAAGATGGTATGATGAACCGGTGATCAGCCCATCGCCCATACAGATAGTCCACCATGTTGGAGAGCACCCGTCCCTTAGTCGACTTTTACGACATGCCAGGATGATAAGCATCTGCACGCATTCTATGCTATTTCTTCACTCCCAGTGCAGCAGAGGAGCATTTATTGTATACACCTGTTTAATTTTATCTCAAAACTCGCAGTGTACAAACCTAGATTTGTGATTTATAGATAAATCACTTTATGCAAAGTTTCAATGCGATCCAGCTAAAAATGTCCAATCCACAACTGAAGTATGATTGTATGAAGCGTTACTCAGGGACCGGCCTCTTAATGCCAAAGTGTCTGTTGGAAAGGCTGGATAGTTGATGAAGACGCTAGTTTCATATCAATATTTTATATGCGCAAGTAAGTTAAGGTTAAAAATAAAAGAAATAGATGGACATACTTAAAATATGTGTGTCAGGTGATGCGTGAATAATTCTCAAGACATACTTCAAGACTGAACTTAATTCCTCAATCATATGTGGCTTTACAAAAAAAAACCGGACAAGTGCGAGTTAAACTTGCGTGGAGAGGGTTCCGTTCCGTACATGATTATCTGAAATTTACTAAGTTACTTTAAATACCATAAACTTCTTATAGGTTTTCCTGTAATCTATAGGTAAAGAACTATTTTCTGTATTTTTTTTCAAAATTTAATAAATAATTAATTAAAATAACTTTTTTTTTAAATTTTCTAATTTGCCCCTAAAAGTGGGCACTTTTGTTTTAAATTCATATATTTACGTCACGCGTCCGTGTTGCGGTCACCGACTTACATATGTGTACCAAATTTCAACTCAATCGGTCCAGTAGTTTCGGAGCAAATTAGCTGTGACAGACGGACAGACAGACAGACACACGAGTGATCCTATAAGGGTTTCGTTTTTTCCTTTTGAGGTACGGAACCCTAAAAAACAATCTACCGACAGTGAGGATGAGTTACTTTAAGTGTTTCTTTTGACAACTTTATTGCAGATTCAAGGAAGTACAACGTTTTGGCTAACAGTTCACAAGAAGTCCAGTACTGTCCCGTTACTCAGTAAGTACAAGATACAAAAATATAAATAAGTTAATCGTTATCGGCTTTTATATGGAAAGCCGTTGGTTCATATTCCTCTTGGAGTTCCATCGCGAGCGAGCGTCAACCTTCTGCATGACTATGGCAGGTTCATCGGGCAGCTGCTGCGGCTGCTGCTGTGCAGCAACGAGCGCTTCGGCGCGCAGATCCAGAGCCACGTCAAGGAGCTGGTCGGCCACGAGATGTCGCCCGCGCTCTACCCCATCCTGTTCGACCAGATCAAGGCGATCATCGACAAGTTCTTCGATCAACAGCAGCAGGTGACCAATTACAATTTCACATTTAACAGGCCCAAATTATATTTGTTAGTTTTTAGGGTTCCGTAGCCAAAGGGTGAAACGGGACCCTGTTACTAAGATTCCGCTGTCCGTCTGTCTGTCTGTCACCAGGATGTATCACATGAACCGTGATAATTCTGGGGTCCTAGTGAAAAGGGGGTTAAGTCGAAAAAGTGTGTTTTTATTTTTTTTATATATAAGGGAAGGCAAACGAGCTTGCGAGTCACCTGATGGTAAGTGATCATCGCCGCCCATAAACATCACTAACCCCGAAGGAGTCATTGAGCCGTTGCCGACCTTTTAGCAAAAAATAAACTCTTCTCTTGAAGGCCCGAATGTCAAAACAGTCCGGGAACACCGCTGATGGAAGTTGGTTCCACAATTTCACCGTATGTGGCAGGAAGTGTCTTAAAAAACGCACAGTAGTAGATCGCCATTCGTCAAGATGGTGTTGGTGAAATTCTAGTTTTCGGCGAGTAGTACGATGGTGGAATACAGCGGCTGGTAACAAATTAAACAGTTCCTCTGAACACTCCCCATGATAAATCCTGTACAATACGCAGAGAGAACTAACATCCCTTCGCATGGACAGGGGATCTAAGCGATCGGAGATCACTGGGTCATCGACGATTCGAGCTGCTCTACGCTGAATGCGATCAAGTTGATGATGTTTAGTTTTGTAGCTTGTTCTGATTTCAACAAGGTATATAATTAAACATCACACTTTTTCGACTTAACCCCCTTTTTCACAAGGACCCCAAAATTAGACAGATGAAATTTGTACAGATAATGTATTTCTTTTGCCGCTATAACAAAAAATACTAAAAACAGAATAAAATAAATATTTAAGGGGGCTACCATACAACAAACATGTTTTTTGCTGTTTTTATAGACAATGGCACGGAACCCTTCGTGCGCAAGTCCTACTCGCACTTGGCCGCTTTTTAAATTTATTAGTTTTGCGCGATATCTGAACCTGACTAGTGAGACTTCAATACTTCATAGTGTTCTTCTATACTATATTTTATAGTTTTTCATATTCATTGATTCTTCAACAATCGATTTTATTTTTATTAGTCTTAATAATGATCATTTATTGCTTTATTAGTTTGTAATGTTTCTATTTAACTTTATTTGGGTTTTTATATATTATTATGATGTGAAATCAATGTTTGACTTGAAAACATTGACTTTCTGCTAAGTTTCTGTATTAGGCTTTTTCTCAGTAATGATGGTCCCATCCGAAGCGCCGGTAAATTCAACCCATTCTAATGTATTCATGTGACAAGTAAAAGAGCCCACAGGTGGCCAATTTGCTTAATAAAATTTTAACCGACTTCAAAAAAGGAGGAGGTTATCTATTCGACCCGTATATACGGGTCGAATAGATAACCTCCTCCTTTTGTACATATATAACAAAAAACAAAACCGACTCCAAAAACCCTTTGAAAACTAAGAGATAAAGACTGGCCGTTAGTAATTTCCTAGAAATATCAGATATATTTGTTAATTCAGTAATAAATTAAATATATAGAAGTCGGTGGCAAGTAGGTAAATAAGGCATACAAGTATACATCCTCTCCTACTGTGTTCATTTACTTGCCACCGACTTCGATATATTTAATTTATTACTGAATTAACAAATATATCTGATATTTCTAGGTAATTACTAACGGCCAGTCTTTATCTCTTAGTTTTCAAAGGGTTTTTGGAGTCGGTTTTGTTTTTTGTTATAATGATTTGATTTAAACTATTTTCAATTTTAACGTTTTTATTTGGAAGGTAGAATTCGTATGGTATTTGCTGTGTACCAAAAGATGACCTTGGAATTCACATTGCATTGATTGCAGGTGATGCTGACGGAGATAAACACCCAGTTTGTGGAGCACACGATATTCATAATGAAGAGCATCCTGGACAACAAGAAGTCGGGGCTGCCGGCGGAGCATCTCAGCACCACCTCTATAGAGGGACTCATGCTTGCCATAGTCAGGTTAGTGCAACGATACCCTCAACGACCCAAACTAGCCGCTGTATTCCACCTTCGTACTACTCGCCGAAAATTTGCTATTTACCATCTTGATTAATCGATCTACTACTGTGCGTTTTTTACCCGACAGCGCGACGGTAACGGACGGACTGGTAATGTGCTTATCAGCCTATGTTTGTATGTATGTATGTATGTTTGTTCCTTTGTGGCACTCTGGAGACAAAACGCGTAGGCCGTTTTTAATGATTATTACGTCAATCGATTTGTCTTAATCTTGTGAGTGTCACTAAAGACATGACAGTCATCAATATTCAATATACAACAGTCTATCTTTTTGATCTATGGAATGTCTTGAGTGGCTGAATCATAGAATAATGCAAATTAATGTTTTTTATTCATTATCAAAAATGAATATAATAACCTTTTGGATGCCGTTGTCAACTATGCGTGACAGCGTATACAGGATAAAAAAGCCCTTCATGACCTTGACTTAAAGTTGAAATTCGTGTTACTTCTCAGACATGTTTGGCGTCCAAAAGTTTAATACTTGAAATAAACACGGATTTACTCACGATTTATTGTCGTGTCAAACGTGATCTTTTTGCCGTTTTATAGATAATGGTACGGAACCCTTCGTGCTTGAATCCGACTCGCACTTGACCGGTTTTTTAATATGAATATTATTTTTGTAATTGTCTCAAAAACTACATGTATTTCAGATACGTCCGCCATCTGGACATGACGGTTCTGTCCGTCCACATCAAGACGAAACTGTGCCAAGTCGTCGAAGCGATGATGCGGCGGAGAGATGACTTGGCTTTCAGACAGGTAAACAACAGTCAACACCAGTCAGGGGGCCCAGCACAACGTGACTGCGAGTTGTTTGTCTCTTTCGTACTTAACTATTAAGACAAGGACGCACTTAGCGACAAACGAGTCGCGGGTATCTTGTGCTAGATGTTCAGAGAACTCCTGCGCTGTATTTTAGTCGTAAAAAATTAAGAAATAAAATCTATTAAAAAAAATGTATAATGTATGAAAATTCAAAACAAAAGAAACTGTACTTCTCATTTGTTTTTATTCTATTTTATAATTTCATAATAGGAGGCATTTGAATCCTACTTAAAATATAAATGTGAAAATATGTGAAGATGTTTTTTCCTCAATCAAGCGCAAACAGCTGGACAGATTTAGATGAAATTTGGCAGATATATGGACTAAATCTTGGAATAAAAAACATGGGATACTTTTTATCCCGATAACATTCCCGTGAGATAATTTGCGAACAAAATCGCGGGCATAGCTAGTACTTAACCCTGCGAACGCCTCGGCCAAATGCGAAAAAGCGTGCCATGGACGCCAACGACATTAGTCGACGCAAATGTATGGAAAACGGCATATCGTGGCATCAGTGGCAATCCGCTGTCGTCTATAGCCAACTGTGACGATCAAAAGGTTACTATTGAATTGGCGGCATAGAGTAAGGGGTCGTCCATTAATCAAGTGAGGCTCGAAAGGGACGGGAGGGGGTTCGGAAAATATCACGAATTATCACAAGGGGGAGTAGGAATCTAGTGTATGAGATATCACGTGTATTTATTTTTTCGTTGAACGCGTAACCTTGACTCGCCGTTGCTAGGCAACGATTTCCTCACCCGCCGCGATAATTATCGCGATAAAATCGCCCTTTTCATACAAAAGGCGATAACGTGTAAAAAGTAGCTGAAAAACATGACGTGAGTAACGGATGGCTATGTTACCGACGACGCGTTTGGCAGGAGATGAAGTTCCGCAACAAGATGGTGGAGTACGTGACGGACTGGGTGCTGGGCACCAGCCACCAGATCGCGCCGCCGCTGCGCGCCGACGCCTCCTCCATCTCCAGGTAACACCTCTGACACGGCTCCGTGAGCTGTGCACCTCGCGCCGAACTTTGCCGTTGGAAAACTGTTTGCCCCATACGTCGACATAGGTTCTGGTCAGATTACCAACACTGCAAATTACTTTGTAATCGGAAAAACCCCCGTATCTCTCTGTAGAGGGGAACAAATGGACAGCCGGACAGCCGATTTGTTAGATCATTCTCCCGAAATCATTATTTCTTCTTAGTAAACTTTTCTCTCTCTTGAACTCATTATTTTGCAGCATATTTACACACTGGGCATTGTATCTAAACGATTTGTTAAATTTTTCGCTTTTAAATCTACTTCAACAAAAAAGGAAGTTATCAATGAAAGCTCCCAGGCGGCTTGAATTTTTCTGACGCTTCCAATAATTCTCGTTTTATTTCAACTAATTTACATAAAACCTTGAGAAAATATATACTTAAACCTTCCTCATGAATCACACTATCTATTGGTGAAAACCTCATTTAAATCCGTTCAGTCGTTTTTGAGTACATCGGTAACAGACAGACAGACAGACGCGGCGGGCACCTTTGATTTGTAATGGGTAAGGATACACGTTGGTTTGTGTTTGATGGTAATTGAAAATAAGAACCTGTTACCTACTAGAAAAAATTGCTATCACGAAATAAAGTAAAGTAAAAAGTATACGAAAAGTCTAAACAACGAAGAATTAATTATGGTAAATGTGGATTTTACCGATCGGGGAAAAATGCGAACGGAAAATTTAGCACGAATAAATAATGAGTTCGGGAGAATGATCTAACAAATCGGACAGCCGGACATAGAAAGCATTTTTGCCCATACTGAAACGGAGACGCTTCGCTCGCTCAGTCGATTAGCGTATACCAAACAAAACCAGCGCGGGGCCCTTATCGAGAGGCCCTTGGTTTGCTTTAGTAATTTTAAATTATGTTTGTATATTGACAAAAATAAATCGGTTATGTCTTGCATCCCTCGATCGCAGCGCCACCTCGATTTTAATTCAATTTTACTCACTGCGTCCCATTGAAATTTTGCCCAGTTGCGAGACCTTTATGTAAGACCGTGCGCCCGACCTTTATTAATTAATGTCAAATTTCAAAGTGAAAATTTAGTTAACATTGACAAATAAAGTTTCATATTTAATATAATATTAATTAATTTAACACGCATGGGCTTAATTAGTTTACGAGTAATTAGTTGCTTTTTGGTGTTGTTATAATTATTTATGTGTTTGTGTGTTTTTAAGTACATATTTAAGAATGCGTTGATTTATGTAATAATTTGTATGAATGTAGCAATGATGTTAAGCTTTTTTTATTGGCACTTGGTTACACTTTTATTTGTCAAAATTGATCGACACAAGTTACATTTTAGGCGTGAAATTCAGTGCAAGTTATAGGCACAAATATATCGCACATTCGGTGGGACAAGGGCACAATTGTTGAAAAACCCAAAAATTGGGTGTTTCGACAATTGTGCCCTTGTCCCACCGAAGGTGCGATATAGTCTACTGTCCAACGCGATTTTCGCGATGCTCACTTTTTAGGTGTCAAACCCCGAGCACACTCAGTAAATATTGACGGCGGCGCGCCGGCCTGTAGCTCATATCTGTATCGTTATGACCATAACAATACTAAAATCGACAACAGGTTGTCATAATGGTGGTCATTTCTTACGGTTTTTGATTGAATTATGGAGGTTTTATGATATGGGTGTAGATAAATTAAATAGAATCATTACAATTAATAAGTAACATTACAAATATAGTATAGGGAACACTATGAAGTCTCTCTAGTCAGGTTCAGTTATCGCACCAAACGAATAAATTAAGCGCGCTTTAATAAAACGTTTTTAAAAACCAAGTTATCGTTGCATGGCCTGTCTGACGTATATTTTGTGATTGTTCATTATGTCTCTATCAGTTATCTGTATAGAATGCTCTAGCCAGCAGCGGGTGTCGGCCTGTGGCTGAGCTACAACCTCCCTGTACAGATACTTGGTCTGCTGCAGGGAGCTGGACCAGGCGTGCATGGAGGCGGTCGCGGCGCTGCTCAAGGGGCTGCCGCTGCAGCCGGAGGAGTCCGACCGCGGGGACCTCATGGAGGCCAAGAGTCAGCTGTTCCTCAAGTGAGTGCGCTGGCTCGGTCAGTGTTAATGAGGCTTGAAATATATAGTAAGGAACCGCTCAAAGCAATTCTCGCGATGCTTACTTTTGAGGTGTCAAAAGTTTGTGGTGTGTGTGCTTCAGGTATTTCACATTATTCATGAACCTGCTGAATGACTGCAACGAGGTGGAGATGGCGGAGGGCCCAGGTCGGCTGGAGACGCTCAGGAACGCCACCATACAGGCCATGTCCAACCTGCTCAGCGCCAACATCGACTCTGGACTGATGCATAGCATTGGTAAGCTATACCCACCGAAAACATAACGTTAATAAGAATAAATTAAAATTAAAAAACACCGATCTGTTGATAAATGTGGAACCTGCAGTCTGCAGGTGATGCTGCAGTACCAGATCAAGATTCTCATGTTTTTTTAAATTAATTTTATTAAAGTCTACCAACAATTGCTTGTAAATTCGATAACAATTTGAGTGTATGTAACAATCACTTAAAGATAAACACCGCATGCACTGTTTTACACACAACTATTTACATAACCTAAAAAAAAAAAAAAAACAAATAAAAAAACGTACTCCAAAACCCCTCTGAAAAGTAAGAAATAATAATTGGCTTTCGTAAGTCATTTACCTAGAAACGGCAGACATATTATTGGTTAAGTGAAGTCATAAATTAAATATATCGAAGTCGGTGGCAAGTTGGTGGTTGGTTGTGACTTGTCAAGTAAATGAACACAGTATGAGGGATGTATTAGAAAGTACCATTTATTACCTTATTCACTTGCCACCGACTTCGATATTTTATTTTATTTTTATTTTATTTATTTATTTATTTATAAGCACGCACATGCCCGGTTTACAGCTTCCGCCAAGTCACCAGGCACGGTAAACATAAGATTCAACAATAGCAATAATAGACATACAATAAAATAAAAATTAAAAAATACAGCTAACTTAAAATTAAACTTAAAAAGTATACAATTTTTTTGCGAAGACCGCCAAATGCATCTGAAAACACGTCAGCGTCCTGGACCGTGTCAAGAAACTGATTCAGCAGTAATAGAGCGCGCACAGTAGGTGCGTTGCGCGCATGCATCGTGCGTGCGGCGGGCAGCGCGAACAGCGCGTGGCGCCTGCGCGCGCCCGCGCGCCCGCACTGCTGCGGGCCGAACAAGCGGACGCGCTCCACACCGAGGGGTTGTCGACTCTGTGCCGAAGGAGCAGACAGTAATGGGCCATTACCGACACCTTACGCCTCAACTCCAAGGTTTCAAGTCCAACCATGCGTAGGTTCACACTCCTCTTAAGTAAATATTTTGATTTGTCAGACCTGGGATATCACCGCGACTTACAAACCCGGGCGGCCTTCATGGAGGTGCTGACCAAGATCCTGCAGCAGGGCACCGAGTTTGACACGCTCGCGGAGACCGTGCTGGCGGACAGGTTCGAGCAGCTGGTGCAGCTCGTCACCATGATATCCGACAAGGTGAGACGCACACCATTGCGGATTTATTACCCGAGTGTAATTTTTTACAAAAAATAGTGTAAGTAGAACCAAGTATCGCAAAAAAAACAGGGGAAATCTTGGTTTAGTCTCAATCTAGGGCACCGATAGTAACACATATTGGTCTAGCCCCAATCTAGGACACAAATAGTATCACAGATTGCTCTAGTCCCCAATCTAGGACACTGATAGTAACACAGATTGGTCTAGTCCCATACTAGGGTACTGATAGTAACATATATTGGTCTAGTCCTAATCTCGGACACTGATAGTAATACAGATTTGGTCTTGTCCCCAGTTTAGGACACTGATAGTAACACAGATTGGTCTAGTCCCAATGTAGGACACTGATAGTAAAACATATTGGTCTAGTCCTAATCTAGGACACTGATAGTAACAAAGATGTTGTCTAGTCCCATTATCCATATCGGGTATGCCTATACGATGATGATGTACAGTTGTTGTTACTGTTGTTTGTGTGTATTGTATTTTTGCGGTCCGGTAGGGCGAGCTGCCGACAGCTATGGCTACGATAGTAACACAGATCGTTCTAGTCCCCAATCTAGGACACTGATAGTAACACAGATTGGTCTAGTCCCCAATCTCTGATGATGTACTGTTGTTGTTGTTACTGTTGTTGTTGTTACTGTTGTTTGTGTGATGTATTGTACTGTTGCTGCGGTCCGGCAGGGCGAGCTGCCGATAGCGATGGCGCTGGCGAACGTGGTGAGCACGTCGCAGATGGACGAGCTGGCGCGCGTGTTCGTGACGCTGTTCGACGCCAAGCACCTGCTGGCGCCGCTGCTGTGGAACATCTTCTACCGCGAGGTCGAGGTCGGTGCGCACTGTTAAATTCAAACTCAAACTATCTTTATTCAATAGGCTAGTTTCTTGAAAAACATCTATTTAGTCCGTCATTTACATAATAAAAAAATATTGAACACATATTATGTGTTCCGTTTAACGTCCGAGGTCCGTCTTGAGAGACATCGCTGCCGATCAGCCGAAGGTCGCCAGATGTCGCTAGTTCCGTGCCATAGACTCCTATGTTTGCTCACCTTTCCCGCCATTTCGGTCTCGCCAACCTGACAACTCAAACTTACGACTAACTAGCCGCCATGATTGTTCCTCATTGTTGCGTCGACTGCTGTTCGGTGCAGAAGGTTCGTATTTGTCGCACTCTTAACAGTTTGAATTTCGAATCGAAATTTAAAATTTTGCGTTTGAATTTAAAGAACAATCTTTAAATTATCCACTGCTTTGTATTATTTCTCTTATAGTGTTCACTATCCGTATTCAAAGATTTGAAGGTAGATTTCATTCGATTTTCTATTCAATGATATTTCCGGAAGTATAGTGACACGTGTTGGAGATTGAAAAGCAGAGTTAACCTTTCGTCACGTTCGATCGTGACTCGTGATTGTATTAAAATTTTCGAGATTTGAAGTAGAAAATTTAGAAATTACGAAGTTTCTAACAATTTCGTATTATTAATCATAGTTCCGTGTGTTGCATAATGAGCTACGTAAGACATTCCGCGTCCGAGGAGAAAGATCGAGCGTCGAGAGCGTCTCATCGCGAGCGAGGCGACTCGTCCGACTCGTCGTCATGTGGAGACCGAGGGCGCTCCCGCAGCAGGTGCTGGCGCGGCCGCAGCCGCAGCCGCAGCCGCGAGCGAGCGCCGCGCGCCCCGGCGGAGCCCGAGCCCGGGCCCGGCCGCGAGCCCGACGCGCGCCCCGACCGCGCGCCGTCCCGAGCTTCGCGCGCCTCGCGCGTCTCCTACGCCTCGCGTCGCTCCACATCCACCGGCGGACTGGAACAGAGGTTCGAATTCCTATCGAATCAGCTGGTGAGTCAGTTGAATGACATATTAAGTGGTGCGCTGCAACGCGCGCCGCCGAGCGCCGCCGCGCCCGCGCTGGAGCCGAGCGCCGCCGCGCCGGCCGCGCTCCCGGTCCACGTGGTTCCGGTGGATCACGAAGCACGTGTTTATATTTCATCTCAGAACTTGCCTAAACGTGATTATATCACTGACTTAGTTGTTTCCGTAAAAGAACCGACCGTCCTGAAGGCGAAACCTGACCGAGTTGCGAGAGTTTGTGCGTTGTCGCGTTTCGATTGTCCCGAATGGAAGGCGGTCCGCTACATAGATGCGCAGAAAAAGTACTTAGCGTCACCCGGGTTCACTGAGGCGAGGACGAACGCGGAGCTGCGTCGGCTGGAGGGCCCTTCGTTGTCGCGCGGCTCGCGCGCTGCCCTCGCGGAGCGTAGCTTCGCGGCGTTGTCCAACGCGTGTATCGCACAAAATGAGGCAGTAAATTCGGCTTTATCCAGTCTTATTGAATGGTGTGCGGCTCCGGATGCTCTTAAAGCACCGAATGCCTTGAACGATAAACTGAAAGAATTATTTGATACTCAGTCGGAGTATAAGAGTATATCTCATGATATCTTGCAAATTATTTCGGGCAAGCGGGCGGAGGCCCTCGCTGATAGGCGACACTATTTGTTAAAATCCCTAAAAGATAAGTATATTCGGGAAGATATAGATAGAATTCCACCAACCTTAGAGTACATGTTTAATCCCGAAGCGCTATCGGCATATTTGCAGAAAATAGGCGGTATTGATAAGATCCATAAGATCCCGCAGCCGTCCACCTTTCGCCGCCGTTCGCCGCTCCCGTCTACTTCCTATCAGGATAGATCATTTCGTACACGAAATAAACCGAAACCTTATAAAAGAGGTGGCGACTCGAAAGATCTCGAGGCCACCACGAGAAAAAGAGGGGGGGGTAATAAAGAAACAAAGCGAAAGACAAGGTACCGTAAATGACTCGGTAACCTTTTCAGGGGGCTGTCTTCGGTTTTACCGCGATGTTTGGATAAATTTAAATCCCCCCAGAGTGATTTTAAATTTGATTACTTCAGCTCGAATTCCATTCAATCAAAAGCCCCCTTTAGTTTGTCCAAATTTAGAAGTTTTACAAATGTTTCAAACTCCAGTGTCTCCCGAAATGACTCGGGAGATTCAAAATCTGATTCAAACCGATATACTAGAGCCAGCGCCGCTTTCCCCCAGCTTCATTTCACCTCTTTTTATAATAAAAAAGAGCAACGGGCAAAACAGAACAATTTTCAATTTAAAAGCGCTAAATTGTTACATGAATCCAACTCATTTCCGATTATTCAATCATCACCAAATGCACAATTTCCTGCAACTCGGGGACTGGATGGCCAAATTCGATCTCAGCCAAGCCTATTACCACATCCCAATACATGCGAAACACAGACGATTTCTACGTATAAACTACCAAGGTCAGTTGCTACAAATGACGTGCCTGCCATTCGGGTTAGCTACAGCGCCCAAAATGTTCGCGACCGTTACAAATTGGATAGCAGAAATACTACGGAAGCGAGGCATCAGAGTCATAGTGTACCTGGACGATTATCTGCTTGCAAACCAGTCCAGGCGAGCGCTATTGGAGCAAATAGAGTTAACACGACAGCTATTACTCGATCTAGGCTGGTCTATAAACTATCAGAAATCTGTCACGGTCCCTACGCAGACAATAGAATTCCTGGGCATCACGTGGGCCGCGCGGCGCAATGCCCGCTCCCTGCCGCAGACAAAGGTGACCGCCATCCGGCGCACCCTGCGGAGTCGCCTGGCCGCCGGCTGCTGCTCTTTCAAACAAGCGCAGCGCCTGCTGGGGCTCCTGAACTTCGCGAACTTCGTCACCCACAGGGGCAGGTTGCATTGCCGCAGTCTACAGCGCCACTGCCGCCAGCTGCGCCGCGCCCCACGCGCCTCGCCGCCCCTCCCGAGCGCCGTCCGCGAGGATCTCGCTTGGTGGGTCGACAACGTCACTCGAGCGACGCCTATTCATTCGGAGGTAAGTACGACGAACTTCATCGTCACGGATGCGTCAGATCGGCAGTGGGGCGCCTTAGTCAACAACAAGCGCTTGACGGGCTCGTGGAGTCCTCGCCGAGCAACGTGGCATTGCAATTGCAAGGAGATGTATGCGGTGATAGCGGCAATCTCGGCGGAAGCCAGATTGCTGACGGGCTCGAAGGTGTTTCTGCAGAGCGACAACAAGACTGTGGTCGTGTACATAAAAAACGAAGGCGGGACCAGATCCCGTACGTTGCTGCGCCTCACGCGCCAGCTGTTCGCGCTGGCGGACCGGCTGCGCCTCACGCTGCAGCCGCAGTACCTGCCGGGCCGCTACAACACCGAGGCCGACGGGCTATCGCGCGGCGCGCTTCGCCCGCCCGAGTGGCACCTGCGCAGCGAGGCCACGGAGAAAATCTTCGCCCGCTGGGGCGTCCCGACGGTCGACCTCTTCGCGTCCGTAAGCGCCCACGTCGTGCCGAACTATGTCTCGATCGATTTATCAGACTCGAACGCCTGCTCTCACGACGCCTTCAGCGCCTGCTGGCGATACGACCTGGCGTGGATCTTCCCGCCGCCGGCCCTGCTGCCGCGCGTGCTGCATCACCTCAACGCGGCGAGCGGCCGATTCATCGTGGTGACGCCTCGCTGGATCCGCCCCTTCTGGCGGCCGGACCTGCGCGCGCGCGCGCTGGCGCGGCCCCTGAAGATACACTCGCTGCGCCGCGTGCTCGTGGACACGACGACGGGCCGCGCGCCGCCGCAGGTGGACAGGCTGGAGCTGGAAGCCTGGCTCGTTTCGGGTGGGACGCGCTGACCCCGGACTGGTCGGAGCGGGAGCGGGGCCTCCTGGCGTCCCACTGGCGCGCCTCCACGGTAAGAACCTACACACCTATCTGGAAGAAGTGGTCCGCTTGGTGCACCCGGAACGAAATCGACTGTCACGTACCAGCCCCCGAGCAGGTCGCGAGGTACCTGGCCCAGCTGTTCCTTTCTGAGAAGTTAGCTTACCGAACCATTCTAGTTCATAAGTCAGTAATAGCTTCCATTTGCGAGCCGATGTCGAATATTAAGATCTCCTCTAATCATTTGGTCAAACACATTTTAAAGGCGATAGCCTTGTCAAAACCGTTTCCCCCAAAACCACCCGTGTGGGACGCTAGAGATCTAATTAAGTACCTCGGTGAGACTGATCCTAACCTTGATAGTCTGTACGACGTTTCAAGAAGAACCGCCGCGCTTCTGCTCTTAGCGTCGGGCCGTAGGGTGCATGACCTCACGTTACTTCACTGTGATCCTATAAGTTTTATTGACAACTCTACTTCGATCACACTGCATCCTAAATTTGGCTCTAAAACCGATTCTGAATCTTACCAACAGTCTAGTTGGACCCTTTTACAAGCTCCTAAGCAAAATATCAACCCGGTTTTTTGGCTACGTCAATTAGTTTTGATTTCGGCACAGGTGCGGGGTGATTGTACCAACTTATTTGTATCAACGAGAGCTCCCTCTCAGCCCGCCAGCGCCGCTGCGATCGGGGGCTGGCTGAAGCGTCTGCTGGCAGACGCCGGTATCACGGCTACGCCGGGCAGCTTCCGATCGGCCGTGTCCTCACTCAATTGGCTTGAAAGTTATCCTATCAACGACATTTTAGCGAAAGCTAACTGGCAGCACGAAGTTACTTTTAGAAAATATTACCATAAAGATATTCGTGCGTCGAGACTTGATTCTGAAAAATCTTTATCAAATTTGTTTATTGTATGATTGTTGATTATGCAGATCTTCTGAGGCCCTGTTCCTTTTTTGTTTTTATGATGCTAATTAAGGTTATATTCGCAGGGAAACTTCTATGTTTGTAATAAATGATGCTATTATATGAACACACTACAAGTGTTTCTTATTGCTTTATGTTATAATTTTCACATTATTGCGTCTCGCTCCTAACTTGCCACCAGGTGATAACAGACAAATCTCAAGACGGACCTCGGACGTTAAACGGAACACATAATATAAAATTTTACCTTACAATAAAATTATTATTATGTTTCCTGAACGTCCGAGGTCCGAGTAACGGCTACCTGGTGGTTCCACCAAATCGCATTACGTACTTAACAATGAGGAACAATCATGGCGGCTAGTTAGTCGTAAGTTTGAGTTGTCAGGTTGGCGAGACCGAAATGGCGGGAAAGGTGAGCAAACATAGGAGTCTATGGCACGGAACTAGCGACATCTGGCGACCTTCGGCTGATCGGCAGCGATGTCTCTCAAGACGGACCTCGGACGTTCAGGAAACATAATAATAATTTTATTGTAAGGTAAAATTTTATATTTTTTATTTTGTCGATTATACCGAAAATTACGAAGATATACAGTACGATTAAAATCAGTTAACGATTCGACTTTTCTCGGCTATTGTCGGCTAAAGCCGGAAACGAAAATGACACAAGTTACATTGCTGCGATTTCTTTTAGGTAGCATTCAGCTTAAAGTATCGTAAACGCAATGTATATCACCTGCCATGATGACATTACTTACCAGTAGACCTAAGAAGTTTACAGAAGCGATATGGACATGCATTATTTATTGATGTATATACATGTACCAATAATATAAAAAAATATTCATGATTATTAATCAATAGTTACTGTTTTACGTAAGGTAACAATACGATATTTGTCATGCGTCACAAAATAGTCACTTATTATTTTTCTTATTTCAATATAAAGGCTGTGTTACTTTAGAGCTATTAGGAGGTTTTGTTGCTCATATCCTTCTGTTGTAATTTGTTTAATAAGATAACGGGTAATATATTTAAAGGACATATCTGTAATTTGATATTCTCTATGTGGAAAACGAGGGATACCGACATTAACCAAGGATGGCCCAATGGTGAACTTATTTTAATAGTACCTACTGTAATAACAATATATATTTTTTTCTTATATATACCACTTATTTATCCAAGTAGTTTTAAACATTTCTGTCTTAATTTTTTTACTTATGGGTCTATAATTAATAACACTATTACATCACGCCCATACTCAAAAAATGACTAATTTATATTTTACGTGTGGTGTGTTTACTTATAAAATTCATCCGTTTTTGATTTTCCCCTCACAAATAACCGCACAGTGCTTCCCGTTCACTCCGGTGCAAACAGACAGTGACCGATCACTCAAGGTCATTGGCTCTTGTCAGCGTCTTAATACTCAAAATGTCTGTCCCCAGGTCTCAGACTGCATGCAGACGCTGTTCCGCGGTAACTCCCTCGGCAGCAAGATAATGGCGTTCTGCTTCAAGATATATGGCTATGGCTACTTACAATCTTTGTTGGAGCCACTTATCACCGCCCTCCTCGACCAGGCGCACGATCAGCCGGAGCTGAGCTTCGAAGCCGATCCTGCCAGGTAAACAAGATAAACCTAGTGAGCACAAATTAATTGAAATCAACAACTTCTTTCCAGAAGATCTTTTTAGCTAGTTATAAAGTTTAAATAGTTTCAACGAATCTGTGTTGTTTTTGAAAGCTCACGCACGCGGTCCATGAATTAACAGCTTTTCAAACTGAGTATCTATATATATCTATATATATGTCTTCTGCAATCAGTAAGTCTTACTGTAAGCAGATTTTTTGTGGGTTCAATGGCAATCAGAGTGTGTCCTCCAGTGAGGACAACTACTTAAGTTATTGTTTTTTTTTTTTTTGTCTTTTCTGCGAAAATATCTTTCCTTTTGAGACGTTTCGGGATAGCTTCTGGTTAATAGCTTGGAGGCAAGTTCATTCGGATGTGTCTTTAGCCTTCCATGGTATCTTTTAATTATACTGAGGATTTGCTCTTTCAATGTATTCATTTCCAGGTGTTTGTGGATTTCATTATTATCTATATGAAAATGGAAACTTTCGAGAAATTTAAATAATATTTTTTTTTTCACAATTGGCTATAAAGTTCCTGTTTTCAATTATTAGTAATGATAAGATAGTCCTTTCGGGTCTGTAAAAGTAGGGCAAGGCCCTACCCATACAAACTGTGCAATTTTTTCTGCCCTGGATTTTGCTGTTGAGAAGTGTTTTTATTTTTACTATAGTTATTTTTACTAAAGGCAGTGCCCCACGGTGAAATTTTTATACAATTAAGAAAAATTTATAACACATAATCAAAATAAATTCACGATGCCCTGCCTTTAGTAAAAATCAGTAGACAGAAAAAATATATTTTTCGCCTGTGCAAGCACTCTTAAGATAATATATATTTTAAAATTCCTCGTTACGCTCGTTGTACCTTCCAATACTAATTCGCATTTATTATAATTGATTCCTTCATTTTGTTACAGGCTCGACCCTTCACAAGATATAGAGATCAACCGTTCAAATCTTATAGATCTGACCAAAGAAGTGTTCAATAGAATCGTCAACTCTGCCGATAAGTTTCCTCCCCAATTGAGGAGTATGTGCCATTGCCTTTATCAGGTTTGTACTTTTTTAAATTATCGCGGTTTTTAAGGCCCGGCCAAACGGAACGCGTAGTTATCGCGCGTCAAGGTGATCCATTGGAACATTCAGATCTCGACTTAAGGATGGGTACAGATATAGTGAATAATATGTTTCCATCGGTAAAACTCGGATCTCAATCGGAAGACGACGGGACCCGAAGTGTTACTTAATAATTGTATTAAATGAGTGACATTTTTATATTCATTAATATGAAACTTTATTATTTAGTGTCAAATGTCAAAGTGCAAAATGACAGCATGGTATGATGGGAACTGGCCCCCAATTCTCGATGCATGCGAGTTAATGTCAATTGCGAGATTAAACGTCAGATTCATACAGTTGTGTCAAATGACTGTATGCACTGACGTTTAATCACGATTGTGAGATTATCTCGAATGCGCCGAGAATTGGGGGCCTGCTAAAGCTAATTGAGAGAGCACGATAAATACGAACTCCTCCGATAAAACACGATGGAAACTAATTATGCACTACATCTTATCTAATTATGTACCCAATATTTCGATTTGTATATTTTTCGCTGAAATTGAATAGTATGGTAATATTAGTCGTTTCGCATAAGTGTAATAAAAAAAACCACTTTATCATTATTTTAAAGAAGATAAATGACAATTAAGATTACATTCAACCTTGTGTTATTTGTACCGGAAGTTGATTAAACTACAAGAAAAAGCGAAAAATGTTTCTGTCCCATAGTACTTTTATAATCAGAAAACGTATTTTCTATAACTTTATACTCTCCTCGATTTTTTGATGACAAAAAAAATGTCGTTACCGTTGTTCCCACGGAAATATTCTTGATTGAATGTCCATGTGTCTGGACCGTTTCAAATACTGCATTTTGATTGATTATGACTCGAGTAGTCAAACAGGTTCTGATTTTAATTCACATACTAAATAATTATTAATAATCACACAATTTGTATATTTTAAATCATTATTCGTACAAAATTACTCATTGCCGTTATTTGATGCAAATGAAAAAAATCTTGAAAAATCAAATAGATGTATTGCGGATTTGACGTGGTACACATCCTTAAATGATTTCTGTGGTACCGTCTGGTGCTGGCTCAGAATAGCATCGCCCCATCTCCTCCCGTGGGTGTCGTAAAAGGCGACAGTGGGAACCGAAGGATGGGCAGCAGCGTCTTTCGAGTACTATCATGACCAACTATGGTCGCTAACACGCCTGCCGAGCGTGGCGACTATGGCAAATCCCCCCTTTTTGGGAGAGTTCTATTTCCCGCAGTGGAAGTTTTACGACTGGTGATATGATGATATGATTATGTATGTATTTATCTATATAAGTATTCGTATCGTTGTGTAGTCCAATAGTATAGGGCAGCCATTCTCAAAGTCTACTCCGCGGGGCCCTTTTGCTCCGCAAAGCATCTGAGGGGGCTCCGCGAAAATACTGGTCATAATAAGAAAAATACCACTAAGGTTGCAGAGGAAAATAACATCTATCTAAAGCTTAGATAGATTTATGGCCGAATTCAAAATGCCACTAAAATTGATCTTTAATTAAAGTGACGTTTCTGTATAGCTTGACAACTAGTTGAGGGACATTTAACTATTTTATATCTAATCAAATGCTTAACCTTTTGACCGTCAAGCATGTCTGAGAAGTAACACGAATTTCGACTTTAAGTCAAGGTAATGAAGGACTTTTTTTACCCTGTAGCCGTTGACGGCTGCAGCCGACTGGGGCAGTCAAAAGGTTAAAGCGTTTGTGAATTCGGCCATTAATAAGTTATTTTAATAAAATTAACTAAAAGAGTAATTGTGAAATGTGTAATATGAGAGCATGATATTCAACCAGGAGCGTCGTCAAAAGTTCAACACTGACTAGAAATAGTAGTTTATGCAACGGTTGCATAATGATAGGCCTTAAAACACTAGTGCGGTTTTATGAAACGAGCCGATAGGCGAGTTTCATAATAAGATCGCACGTGTGTTTTAAGGCCAAATTATGCAGAGTTGCATACATAACTTTATCTACACACATATTATAAATCCTCCATGATGGGTTCAGAAACAATATTTTCTGACAACTAGTTATTTGTTGCAATCGTGGCTGCATATTTCCGATATCCGGCGCATTTTCACATCACACACACTCCGAGAAGACTACTACTAGACTATTCATATTTTCAACTAAAATGTAAATTACACATGAACTTTTTCTATTCAATTCAACAAAATTCTACTTTCGTTCAGCAAAACGTCAACGCGGCGCGGCGCGTCCGTAATGGCGGCCGTCCGTCAAGACCATTTTTTTTTAAATCATAGACAAACGGATGAAGTCTCTATTCTCACGTCACTCGAGATCAAATATTGCGCAGTTTATATTAAAAAAACATACTGAATTGACGTTTCGTATCAATAACTGTTTTAATATCTATGGATACTAGAATAGAGACCCACTTGAGTTTGACAGCTGTTCCAAATTTAATCTCATTTCTTTACTAAAAATGATAAAGAAGTCATGTTATTTCTTCATCGCAGCATTGGTTTTTCCTAATTGGTTGTCAAAATGGTGGTCATTTCCTATGGTTTTTGATTAACCAATGGAGGTTTTATGATATGGGTGTAGATAAAAACAGTTTCATACCTCCCGTTAGATATTTGATTTTATATAACATGATTATTAATAAAGAATACATTAAAACCAGTTATTTAGCTATCCGTCAAATATTTCGTTTCTCAAAAGGGTTCAGTCGCCAAAAAGTTTGAGAACCGTTGGTTCTATTGTCCAAGATACTATTTAATTATTTTTTTAAAGCTCGTTTTAGCTTCGTGCACTCAACCAATGTTTTTTCAACAGGTACTGAGCAAGCGGTTCGCGCAGTTCCCTCAGACTAGCGTAGGCGCTGTTGGCACCGTATTGTTCCTTCGGTTCATTAACCCGGCTATAGGTGAGTTGACATAGCACGCCGTCTGCTGAGTTTCTTGCGGCGTTTCTCAGTAATGATGGTCCTGTCCGAAGCGCGATGGTTTTGTAGTGGTGGAGCCAAACAGTAAATCCTCACTAGATGATTACTGTTCGAATGGGCCGGCTCGACCGGGGTAGTACCACACTCACAGAATATCGGCGTAAAGTAATAGCTTGCTATTGCGTTTCGTACGGTGAGTGACGAGATCCGGAGGCCTATTCCCTCATCCCCATCCCCATTCCCCATCCTCTCTAGACTGGCAACGCATTGGCAGCACCTCTGGTGTGTTGATGGCCATTTTCCATCAGGTGGGCCGTCTGCCGGTTTGTCAGTCAATTGACGTAAAAAAAAGCGCTGGTAGATTCAACACCTTTTAATGTATTCATGTGATGAGTAAAAGAGCCCACGATCAGGTGAATCATGTGTCGCTCAGTGCTTCCCTTACGTAGGTATTTGACTAGTTTAACAGAGACGCAATAAGCGAGAAACGATTCGCATGTCGCGTTAGCCCCCTGATGCCCTCCGGAACCATCGGTCTACTTTCCCGATGGCCAATTTGTTGTAGGTATTTACGTTAACGTTACGAAAAACATATTCGATACTCAACGGTTTCTTGTACATTTGAATTATAGTCGCTCTTGTACAGGTAATAACGTAGATGTATTGTGCGCCCTATAAATCAATCAATACATATAAAATAGTACCGTGACTCACTTATAGACAACGCACAGCCTAAACGGGTGGTCCTAGAGGTTTGAAATTTGGAGGAGACATTCCTCGAGTACCCTAGCGGTGCACTAAGGAGGGATTTTTTTAAACTTCCATCCCTCAAGGGGTGAAAAAGGGCGAGTCCACTAGTACTCAATAAAATATCAATCTTTCAGTGTCACCGCAAGAGATGGGTATAGTAAGCCGTCCCGTTCCCGCGCAAGTGAAGCGAGGTCTCATGCTTATGTCTAAAATACTACAGAACATCGCGAATCACGTGGAATTCTCCAAGGAGCAGCATATGTTGCCTTTCAATGATTTCTTGAGGGCACACTTTGAGGCTGGACGGAAGTGAGTATTACCGAGTAGGTTTCCTGAAAAAAGAAACGAATTAGTCCGTCATTTACATTATCAAAAAATATGAAACACATGTTTTTTTCTTTTGACAATTAAAGAAAAAATGACGAAGATATAGTGCGTTGAAGTTCCGCGTGACATCACGCCTTGGTACACTTTTTACGTGACGCCATGGGGGGCTCATGGCGAACACTCCCGAACGTTGATGCGCGTTATCTTTGTCAATTTTAATTGATTTGATTAAGCAATGAATACGTTCAATATTTTTTGATAATCTAACTGACGGACTAATTATAATATTAATATTTTTTACGCAGGAAGCATCCCTATCATATACACTATTTATTTTGGACCGGAGCTGTGGATTTTTCCGGGGTAGAAAGCCTATGATAACCTATGTCCTTTTTTCGACCCTCCGACTGTATTGCACAAATAAACATACACAGTGAATGCTTCCCATGATATTTGATTCTAAACTCGTGTGATTCTGTTATGAAACTCGCCTGCGGCTCGTTTTATAAACACGCACTCGTATTTTGATAACCCTTATTATGCAAAATTTGCAGATTTTTCATCCAAATAGCATCGGACTGCGAGAGCGTGGACCAAACGTCGCACAACCTCTCGTTCATAAGCGACGCGAATGTGGTCGCTCTTCATAGACTATTGTGGAACCATCAGGAAAGAATCGGCGACTATCTGTCGTGCAGTCGTGACCACAAGGCTGTTGGGCGACGGCCGTTCGACAAGGTAAAATGAGCCATAAATTATCTCTAATAGAGTTGACATCCTGCCTGTGTCGTGAGGCTACTTTTAAACAATAAACAACGCGAAAACCACATCCAAGCTTAGCCCGGGTATAAATTGTCGGAGTTCGGAAAACCGGTTTATTTTACGAATTTATTTCGGTCGTTGACTCCGAACCAGGATAAAATCCGGGTTAGTTTACGGTTAACGTTATTTTAACCGCTTTTTGACTTTCATTTCTGTTGAACGAAATTAATCGATAAATTAAAATTTCGTCGCTAAAGATTTGGTCTGTGCCCTTAACCTTTTGGCCGCCGCTCTCGACTATGCGTGACAGGCTATACAGGGTAAAAGAGACCTTCACGAACTTGACTTAAAGTTGAAATTCTTGTTACTTTTCGGATACAAATTTTCTTGTATGTTTTAGATGGCGACACTGCTCGCATATTTGGGTCCTCCTGAGCATAAACCTGTTGAATCGTAAGTTCTAATAATTTTAATGAATTACAATTCTAACCCAAGTCTTAGCTGACTTTAGAACCCTGTGACACTTAGAATATTATATATAGAATACGGGCTGGTGCTCGCGACTTCGTCTGCTAGAATAATAATTTAAGCAGCTATGTCCTTCTCCAAGCTCCAATCTATCTCTATACCAAAACTCATCAAAATTGGTTCAGCGGTTTAGGTGTAAAAACGTAACAAACAGTTACTTTCACATTTATAATATGGTTAGGATATAAAAAGGCCCATGAAACTGAACAACGTTCCCCAAGGAATATTGTATTAAAAAAAAATCGTCTTCCCATACAAAGTACGCGATTAGCTGATCGACTTACTACGGGAAGAATGAAACAATTCTTCACTAATCGAGGAATTAACGCAACTCCCCAAATTTTCTAAGCAGTCATACCATTTCTGCGGTTTTCTAAGATAATAATACTCAATTAAATGTTATATGACAAAATATTGCATTACACACATATACACCAAATGGAGATTTCACTCAATATCGCTTCGAAAAATGCGACATTGCCAGTTTGGTTTTGTCATAGTCCTCTTAAATCTTCATTGAAACTTCCCCCTTACCCCATTGGAAATAAAATTCACATTCCAGCACATCCGGCCTCCTGTTCTCGTCTTACGCACGCTGGTCCTCGATAGACATGTCTTCGACCAATTTCGAAGAGTTCATAGTGAAACACAATATGCATGAGAAAGAGGAATTCAAGAGTATAAAGAGTTTGAACATCTTCTACCAAGCCGGTACTAGCAAGATTGGGAATCCAGTGTTCTACTTCATATCTAGGAGATACAAGTAAGTGAAACAATAGGTCAAGTGCGAGTCCCGTACTTATCTATGACGTGATAATAACAAATAAATACTTGAAAAACACACGGCTTTACTCACGATTTATTGTCAGAAATAGTCTGACATGTTTCGCGCGCATGTTGTGCGCGGGTTGCTCTGACCGGGACCGCACTCAAACCCTGAAGAAGGACTCCAATCGAGTTCGAAACATGTCGGACAATAAATAGTGATTATAGCCGTGTGTTTTTCAAGTATTCATAATGTCTCACGAAAGTTTTAATTTGACTAAATAAATACTTTTAATAACCGTCCGTTCACCGACAAAACTATCGGAACGATAATCGTTGAATCCACATCCCACATGGCGGTCACTTCGTGGGCCAAGTCAAGGTATTTGCTTAGTGTCCTTCTCGGCGTTCACGAGGTCAGCGTCATGTGGGATGGTGATGTCAACCAGTATCGCCCGGCGCTCCGACCGGTCTACCAGCACTATATCAGGTTTATTGGTGACACTGACAATAGGCTAGTTTCCTGAAAAATTCTAATTAGTCCGTCATTTACATTATAAAAAAATATTGTACACATATTTTTTCTTTTGTTAATTAAACAAAAAATTACGAAGATATAGTGCGTTGAAGTGCCGCGTGACGTCACGACTTTGTACACTTTTTACCATTAAGTGACGTCACGAGCCCCCACTCCCGAACTGTGATGCGCGTTATCTTTGTCAATTATGATTGATTTGATAAAGCAAAAATTACGTGTTCAATATTTTTTGATAATCTAACTGACGGACTAATCAGAATTACTATTTTTTTACCCAGGAAACATCCCTAAAGTCTTCTCTGTGATGATAGACCGGTCCCAGTAGAGCGCAGCGCGGCCTCGAGAACCGGCTCCGGTAGTACGGCACCTCAGAGCCAACAATTGATTATTATTTCAGGATTGGCGAAGTGAACGCAGACCTGCTCATTTACCACGTGATCCTGACCTTGAAGCCGTTCTGCCAGCAGCCCTTCGAGCTGATCGTGGACTTCACCCACACCAACTCCGATAACAGATTCAGGTAAACTACACAGCCAAACTATGATAATAGGGAACTTGCATGATTTTTATTTCATCTTTTGTAGGAAAGTACCGAGTAATAGCGACCAAACTGTGTTCGCAAAACATTATTGTGTTGTTCATTTTTTGAGATATGACGCTTTGAAAAGTCATAGTTCATACCACTCACAAAAACGCACCATACAAAATGGCGCTGAACCATGACGCCACAGTGCAGTTAGAGTGTATACCAGACCACGACACGTTTGGCCTAGTTGGTAGTGACTCTGCTTCCGAAGCCAGCGGTCCCGGGTTCGATTCCCGGTAAGGGCAAATATTTGTGTGATGAGCACGAATGTTTGTTCCTGAGTCTTGAATATTTTCTATGTATTTAAGTATTTATTTATCTATATAAGTATGTATATCATCGTCTAGTACTCATAACACAAGCCTTTAGAGCTTACTTTGGGACTAGATTGATTTGTGTAAAGATTGTCCCCTGATTTATTATTATTATTATTATTAATATAAAAAGAGCGCTGACGGTGATACATTTTATAGGGCCGTCAGGGCTCTTTTCACATAAGGCAAGGTATACAAAATACTGTAGATACTGTTTTTAGACCAATAGCGTACAAATAAAAAATTACATTCAGAACTAAAAAACAATATTTATTTGTCACTTATTTTGACTATTTTTGACCCTTAATAAAAGAAAAAGTAACAGTCAAAATGATCTTTTTGTTTCTTTTACATGCATTTATTTACGAAAAGCTACCGTTCCACAGAAATATATTAATATTTGTTACTATAGTCAAGTAGCCAATTGTTGACATTTAAACTCATCAAGAATTGAATATCTGTCATGTTTTTCTGAACAGAACGGACTTCCTCCAAAAATGGTTCACGGTGCTTCCCGACGTGGCGTACATAAACATACACGCGTGCTATATATACAACTGCAACAGCTGGGTGCGGGAGTACACGAAGTTCCACGAGGCGATACTCGCTCCTCTCAGGGTAAGTGCACCTTACTATGCACAATCGATTGATACTACTCCTAAACGAAAAGAAATAAACTTTGCTGGCCTGTTTTGAATTGTCCAAAGATTAGCTGTTTTGTGGTCATAATAGGGGCCACCTATGACAACATTTCCAATATTGCGAAAATCAAAGATCTCAAAAGATGGATCTTATCAGTATAATTTTGTGTAACGAGTCTCATAGAAGGTTATCAAATGCCAGTGCCATGGTTTAACCATACCCTATTGCTGATGTCTTAGTTCTTACGACATACGTACAAAAGTGTTATATTGTTTGATTCACACGCTATCATATCATTGTGGACGGTGGGGTCGGTGGTGCTGCGGCCTCGCGCCGCACGCTGCGGGAGGGCAATTTTTCAATTATAACAGTGTCACTTAAACGGGTGTCATGTATGGTGGTTGACACGCGACTGAACCTGCGATGGTGTCAGATTCGCGTTCTGACACCTCAATAGTACCTTACTATATATTTTTAGGGAGAAAATACACTTGCTTTTGCATATATATATATTGACGACGCGGTTAGCCCAGTTGCCAGTGACCCTGCCTCCGAACCTAGCGTCCCGGGTTCGATCCCGGGTATGTTAGTTCCTGAGTCTTGATGTTTCCTATGTATTTAAGTATTTATTTATCTTTATAAGTATGTATATGTGCTTGGCGCCCGGGGCGGACCGCCCCCTCCGCCCCCCCTTTACGCCCCCACTGTATACTCTATGTGAAAAACGAGGGATACCGACAATAACCGAGGATGGCCGAATGGTGAAGTTATTTGAGTACTGTACGAGGTTATATTCCAGGGTAATCGCAAGCTGGTGTTCATCGACAACCACACGCGGCTGAGCGAGTACGTGGAGGCGGAGCAGCAGAAGCTGCCGGGCGCCACGCTGGCGCTCGAGGAGGACCTCAAGGTGTTCAGCAACGCGCTCAAGCTGTCGCACAAGGACACCAAAGTCGCCATCAAGGTACGCAACCGCACAACATGGTTTAGGACAATTCAAAGTTACTTTTTATCTTTATTAGGGTTCCGTACCCAAAGTGTAAAACGGGACCCTAATATTAAGGCTCCGCTGTTCGTCCGTCCGTCTGTCTGTCTGTCCGTCCGTCTGTCACCAGGCTGTATCTCATGAACCGTGATAGTTAGACAGTTGAAATTTTCACAGATGATGTATTTCTGTTGTCGCTATAACAACAAATACTAAAAAACAGAATAAAATAAATATTTAAGGGGGCTCCCATACCACAGACATGATTTTTGTGCTGTTTTTATACATATATAATGGTACGGAACCCTTCGTGCGCGAGTCTCACTCGCACCTGGCCGGTTTTTTTTTGGAATAGCAGCCAGCAGCCTTAGCTTAGGTAGCGGTAGTGATACAAACTTGTAATACCCATTTCATTCCCTTGACGATGGATTTTCGTAACATGAGCGGTGGATGTATGGTGTTGATTGAGAGATCTTAATTACACCAATGTCATAGTTTTTAACAGACTTAAAAACAGGAGGAGGTTCTCAATTCGACTGTATATTTTTTGTATGTTTGTTACGCGATGACTCCGCCAATTATGAATTGATTTTGATCATACTTCAGAAGTAGTCCCATATCAATTATATCGCAATTGAATCAGCACTTATGACGTTTTGGTTTGTGGTTCCCTTCAGCAAAAGTTTTGTCTCTGTTGTAACTGTCACCACAGAAACATTAGCCAAGAACAAAAAAGATGAATTTGTAAGGAGCCGTCACAATAATGAACTTTTTAGTTTAAGTTCATCATATAGGTATAGACTAGAAGTCGGTTTTTTAAAGAAAAAAATAACTTTTTAATTATTTTAACATTTTTGTCCAGGTGGGTCCGACTGCCCTGCAAATAACGTCAGTGGAGAAAACGAAAGTTCTCGGCTTGCCTGTGCTACTGAACGACGTGTACTACGCGTCAGAAATTGATGAGGTATGTCAAACGTTACGGACGCTCACCGAAAATTAGGGTGAAGATTTCACAAGTTGCTCATGTCTGAAACAGTTTTGATGATAAATAAATAAATTGGGGGACAATCATTTACACAAATCGATCTAGTCCCAAAGTAAACTTTTAAGGCTTGTGTTATGAGTACTGGACGGCGACATACATACTTATATAAATAAATAAATAGGAAACATCCAAGAAACAGGAAAAAACATTGCCCATTGAACATTGTCCTTACCGGGGATCAAACCTGGGACCGCTAGCTTCGGACGCCGGGTCACTACCAAGTTAAGTCTGTTCGCCAAGAGTTGAAAAAAAAAACCAGGGCTTCTTAACTCATTACAAATAGCGGCCCGCTTAATATTTTTAGCGATGATAATAAAAAATTAAAAGGGAAAGAACTATATTCTTTTCAAAGAATATTATTATTGAATAGCGTGTACATGTCCTATTGCTGGCATATCATCGGACGACGACCATGACGAAGTCTCAGAGTTGGAGGAAGAATCAGAGTCGGTAACGTTTATTATGAAACGTTCAATTGCTTCGTCTAAAATATCACACGAACACCCAAATGACACACTTGAAGCGTATGCCAGAACGGAATGGCAATATATATATGGTGCTCGCCCGCCCGGCGCGGCACCGCGCATGACAACAACTGCGTGCCTCGTACCACGAGACTTAGTTCACGCGGCGATAGGTGACGCCCGTCATACAGTCCGCGATGGTTAAGCGACAATCGCTGTTTCGAAACGATATCGTAATATTTATCAACTCTCGGCGAACAGACTTTAGGCTAACCGCGTCATCAACGAATAACAAATAACGTATAACGAATAATCGAGCCGTTTTACGAATAAGATTTGAAATGATCTATTTAGTGCATTCGCTTTTCAGCTGTGTGTATGTCTGTCTGTCCAGGTGTGCCTGGTGGATGACAACCAGTTCTCCCTGTCCATCGTGAACGAGCCGACACCTCTCAGCTTCATCCACAACGATTGCGATAACATCGTCCAGTCGATCATACATATACGGAACCGCTGGGAGCTCAGTCAGCCGGTGAGTACTTACATTTGACTGACTCACAAACGCCCTAATGACACCACTTAGCCTGACTTTACTAGCAAATAAAGCCGTCAAACTTGCTTGATTTTAGAGCGCTTTTATTGAACACACGACTACTTCAGAATGCTGCCGACGTGTCTATGAATTGTTGTATTAATAAGTGCCATGGTTTTATTAAATAAATAGGGTACTTTATTTATCAGTGACAAATGTCAAACCACGAGTTTGAAGTATATCACACTGAGACGTTATAACCACCATGATCAAATTATGTAGAGAATGTAGTGTAAGTGTATAAATAAATGTTGAAAATAATTTCAAATGCTTGTTGATCTAAACGTTTCGCAGGTCTTAATGCTTTCGGCATGACTATTAAAAAGAACTGAAAACAAACTTCAAATAATAAAAATCATAACTTAGGTATTAACCACTCTATATCGATTATTAATCTGGCGATGCGAGCTTCCCCTACGCTGTTTTGATGGGTACTGAGGTTGACTGAAGCAGCATGACAATTATTAATAACTTTAGTTATGCATGACGAGCTAGCTAGCTAGATAGAATAAAACAGGGACCACTGAACCAAGGCTATAATGTATAAAGAAGATGTAAAGATGACAGTCACATGTCATATAACAATACATAGACACATAATATCATGGAGGTTTGCGTTCAACCTCAACAAATATGAGCGTTTCCGAGAAAATACGATGGGAAAGGATTATTCACTACATTTGTACCTTGGTGATGAGGGTCAGGTCATTTGTAATGATTAGTGCGTTACTGACAAGCGTGTTTTTTTTTTGTTTTTGTGATGTGTGTTATGATTATTTTAGTCAGTTGAAAAGCTTAACAGTAGTTTTTGATACAAGTATGTGCAATGTATAAATACACCGTATTGAGAATATTAGCAGGCTACAGTGCGTGACCAAAATCATCATTGTCACCAGGATTCCGTGACAGTCCATCAAAAGATACGCCCCAAGGACGTCCCCGGGACGCTGCTCAACATGGCGCTGCTGAACCTCGGCTCGTGCGACCCCAACCTGAGGACGGCCGCGTACAACCAGCTCTGCGCTCTCACCGCCACCTTCCACCTGAAGATCGAGGGTCAGCTGCTGGAGACATCAGGTAGAATATACACAGAAGCCAAAGGCTTAGGCAAGTAAGGCGACGTGAGATCTATCTATATCAATAAGTTGATTAGTCTGTTCAAGGTTCTAAACTACTTGATGGATTTTGATGCGGTTTTCACTATAGCGAATTTTTTGATGAAACCATCATCAGCCTATATACGTCCCACTGTTGGGCACACGCCTCCTCTCATAGTGGGGGAGGGACTGGACAGAAGTCTCCACGCTGGCTCCCTGGGGATTTCCCACACACTTTGAAATACTTCACAGATATTTGCAGGTTTCCTAACGATGATTTTCCTACACCGAAATGCTCGTGGCACATAAAAAATTTATATTATTAATTCCCTATCCAGACATTAATAATAATTTGTATCTATTTAATTATATTCAATAAATTTATTACGCTATATAAACATTTTTGCAGAAGCCATTTCGTCAATTTCAATTTAAAAATATTGGCTGTTATCAATTAAATATCACCTGGTAGAAGATTATAAATAACAATAGCCATGTTAAAAACAATATATCCTAAAGAGTTAGGTCAACTCTTACTAACAAATAAAGTGCTAAACTCGCGCAAGGTGTTTTTAGAGCGCTGTAATTGGTGTGTTCTCGGAAATGCCCCGCGCCTGTCTATAGCCCCAACGCTTATGGCTTTTTGCCTCTAATGCTGGCAGTGAGGGTCGCCCGGTTATGCGGTTGTTTTTTAAACGTCCATCCATCCTCATCCAACAGGTCTGTGCATTCCTTCGAACAATACGATCTTCATTAAGTCCGTGAGCGAAAAGTTGGCGCACAACGAGCCACATCTCACGTTAGAATTTTTAGAAGAATGCATTCAAGTAAGTACACATTTCGAGACCAAAACGTGGTCATTTTTTTTTAATATATAAGGTGAGGCAAACGAGCATGCGAGTGAGGAAACATCCCTATTTTTATTGATTTTTCTTCGTAGGGTTTTCGCGTGTCGACGATTGAGCTGAAGCATTTGTGCCTCGAGTACATGACTCCGTGGCTGGCTAATTTGGTCAGGTATGTACTTTGCAAACGAACTAAAATCACAGAATATGTACTGTACTAACGTATCGAAGGACCACTGTCTAACAAAACAGGTGTTTAGGCACGAAAATATGCCTAATCATGCCTTCTCTCTCTGTCGCATAAGGCGTACTCTTTCGTGTACGCTAGGGCTGTCAGTTTTTCACCCGCATCACCCAACAACACCAAACATTTAGGCTACAAACAGTATTGTATATACAGGTTGGGCCATAAGTTTTTGCAAATAGCAACACAGATTTTTTTCTAAACTATTAATTGTGCGGTACAACGGATGACGGGAAATTAAACGCCATTTTGTAAATTTTTGACTACGATGGACCGTTTCACAGGAAAGCGTCGTGGTTATAGTGTTAAACAAAAAAACCAGTCTGACGTTACTATGCGATGACTTTTTGGGATTGAATATGGATTACGCCGTACAAGTTAGTGTCCCAGCATCAATTTAATCAAAGTTGTGGTCAATAAGTTTAAAGAAACTGGTTCAACAACGAATATTAAGCAAACAGGGCGGTTACGTACCAAAAGTGATTTTCGTCAGCATCTTTTCATACAATTGCTTAGTCAGTTGTAGGAGTGCCAGCAACAACACGGAGCTCATTTAGACGACACGACGATATTACAAATGAGAAATATATTTTATCTACACACATATCATAAAACCTCCATTGGTTAATCAAAAACCGTAGGAAATGACCACCATTTTGACAACCAATTAGGAAAAACCAGTGCTGCGATAAAGAAATAACATGACTTCTTTATCGTTTTTAGTAAAGAAATGAGATTAAATTTGGAACAGCTGTCAAAACTCAAATGGGTCTCTATTCTAGTATCCATAGATATTAAAACAGTTATTGATATGAAACGTCAATTCAGTATGTTTTTTTAATATAAACTGCACAATATTTGATCTCGAGTGACGTGAGAATAGAGACTTCATCCGTTTGTCTATGATTAAAAAAAAAATGGTCTTGACGGAGGATCGCCATGTTGGTGTTTTGCTGAACGAAAGTAGAATTGTTGTTGAATTTAATAGAAAAAGTTGTTTGTAATTTACATTTTAGTTGAAAATATGAATAGTAAGTAGTCTTCTCGGAGTGTGTGTGATGTGAAAATGCGCCGGATATCGGAAATATGCAGCCACGATTGCAACAAATAACTTGTTGCCAGAAAATATTGTTTCTGAACCCATCATGGAGGATTTATAATATGTGTGTAGATAAAGTTATGTATGCAACTCTGCATAATTTGGCCTTAAAACACACGTGCGATCTTATTATGAAACTCGCCTATCGGCTCGTTTCATGAAAACCGCACTAGTGTTTTAAGGCCTATCATTATGCAACCGTTGCATAAACTACTATTTACTAATTATTCATAATAAATACCTAATAAAATAGCATTTGTAGTTTTGCCTCTATCATGTTTCTAAAAGTGCAAAAACTTATGGCCCACCCTGTACTTTAAATTATTGTGCAGATTCTGCAAACCGTCGGACGAGTCACGGCGGCAGAAGCAAGTGGCCCAAATCCTGGAGAAACTGATCACCCTCACCATCGAGGAGACGGAGATGTACCCCTCAGTCCAGGCCAAGATCTGGGGCTCCATCGGCCATGTACCGGAGCTGATCGACATGGTGCTGGACAGCTTTATACAGCGGAGCGTGAACTCTGGTGAGCAGTTTGTCTGATGGCACAAGGTCCATTGTCATCATGTCTAGACGTTTTGTCAGTACTTATAAGTGAAAACAAATGAGGAAAGCAAATGCTCAAGAATGTATGTAGCTCGCAGTATTTTTAAAAGTGAATGAATTAATGAAAACACGTTAGCAATAAAGTAATAATCACTTTTAAAATGAGTGTATTGAGTATTTGAGGAGATTTTATTATTCTTTCTATATTATGTTTGGTTGTGTGCCCAATCCCACGCCTTATTATAAAAGGTTTTAAAGTTGACATAATTTCTCAAGTTATGAATCTACTATGCGATACACTTAATTTTTTCATTTTATACGCACATAAACACGCATCTTATATAAGTTTACTCCGTTCTGACATAAACCAAGTAAGTTAGTATATACCAAGGGTCTGACTTAAAACCAGCGCTGAACTGGAGCCACTAAAGCATTATGCTGAGTTAAGCCCCTTTTTAGCATCACAAAACCTTTATGTAGAAAGGTAAAAAAATAATAGTAGCGTTAAACATCTATTTATATAAAAATGAATTGCTGTTCGTTAGTCTCACTAAAACTCGAGAACGGCTGAACGGATTTATCTTATCTTAGTCTTGAAATGTTCGTGGAGGTCTAGGGAAGGTTTAAAAGTACATAGGTTACTTAAATTATTATTCTTCGCAGACGAAGTCGCGGGCACCAGCTAGTAAGTTATAAAATGTACCATATACCTTCGTCATAAATAATTTTTTTCTATGTCTATGTCTATTTATGGCAAATAAAGGAGCGGCAACTGAAGTATTCGCCTACGGCTCGTACTTTAAACTAACACTCGGAAGCATTTACAATAATTAATGACTTTTTCGTCGGAATATTTAACGATTGTCCAATATCTTCCAGGTCTGGGATCGCCAATGATAGAAATAATGGCGGACACGGCGGTCGCCTTGGCTTCAGCCAACGTACAGCTGGTCTCCAAGAAGGTCATAGGACGGATGTGCAGGGTGAGAGGAAATGTATTATAGCCACCCAATTTAGTAATGTTATATGTATGTAGATATGCCTTGGCAATTTTTGGTTTAAGTAGTACCATGGAATTTAATAGTACAGCCATTTTAGGTATTATTTCGTAAATATGAGACGACGCCGTTTTTGACAGTTTTTCAAATTTCTAGTGGATTGTGTATTTACTGTCTATTACAATATAAGCCACCTTTCTACTTTATTTTGCATTTTGAGTAGTATATAAAGGTCGTTAACTAGGTAAATAGTCCAAACATGAACTCAGTGAAGGCAGAGCAATGAAATATTTAAAAAAAACATTACATTAAAACTTTACATAGCAACGATTTTTATTGGAATTAAAAATGAACGATAAAATTGTTGATGAAATGAATGATGAATGATCGGCATTTAAATAAAAATAAAAAAATTAATTAAATCGTCAGCGTGTATTGATGACTAGAAAAATGTCAAGTAAACGCGCTAAACGTCAGCGTGTTTTGAACCACAAAAAATAGATTTACAAAGTGGCTTAACAATTTAATTCCGCGACTGTATCAGTGCGATAGTGTGTTGTCGTGTTATGGCTTACTTAAATAGCAGTCTGATGGGCTGTGATACCCCAATCCCAGTGTAAAAAGAGCGCTGACGGCCATATAAAATTTATGGCGGTCAGCGCTCTTTTTACATAGGGTGAGGTATACCGGTGGAGTTAGATTCTTATCATGTTTGTGTTGTTTACGGACAGTCAGACATATATCCTATAGACTCCATATAGCTGGGCGACCAGCGTTGTCAACGAGTCAAAAAGCGGTGAGCTAGGCAGGCAATGGGCACGCATAACCTCAAACGCACCAATCACAGCGCTCTAAAAACTGCTCCACGCAAGTTTGCCATCTTTATTTGCTAGTAAAAGTTAGGCTAAGCGGTTTCTTCAAGATACTCGCACTCGCACTTGTAATGAAGGTATCCATTGTGTAAACCGAACATGACCGTTGTGTATTATTTTGCCAAATATTGTATTACAATGTTAACTTCGTGTTCTGTTCGTAGACCATTATATATTCTACAGATACTGCTTAGCCTAACGTTTACTAGCAAATAAAGCTGCCAAACTTGCGAATCACTGCGATTGGTGCTTTCAAAGAAATGCGCTTATAGTTTTTTATTCTAATGTTGGCAGCGGCACGCAGCTATGCGGATTCTATAGCATATTATGGTCTGTGGTCGTGTTATATCTGTATATAGTATTTCGTACCTTGTTCTAAATGTTTTCTATCTCTGTTACAAAATAGCATTTTCTCTTGTAAATTATTATCGGAGACTAGATTTTTCGAGTATTCTATCCGAGGTATTATTTAGACCCAGAACGGCCTCGGCGTCTTTCATTATTTCTATCTCAGGGATGTCACCTGTCTAAATACAAAATTTTATCCAAATCCGAGAAATATTAAATATATAGTTATACTCGTACGTGTATATACCTATAACCTCCTCTGCTGCACTGGGAGTGAAGAAATAGCATAGAATGCGTGCAGATGCTTATCATCCTGGCATGTCGTAAAAGTCGACTAAGGGTCGGGTCCTCTCCAACATGGTGGACTATCTGTATGGGCGATGGGCTGATCACCTGTCACCGTACGGTTCATCATACCATCTGAGGACTAATTAATCGAACGTGGCCACAAGTAGTCTTGTGGCTCTGCCCACCCCATTAGGGATTTCGGGCGTGATGTTATGTATGTATATATATATATACAAGAACTGCTCGATTAGAGTAATAACATATTTTCGAGTATTTCTAAACTCGGCTTATTTCAACAGGCCCTTACGAAACTGCCAAATAATATCCTGGGTCCTGTTACCCCGGCCACAGTGAGTTTTATTTTTATTTACGCTTTTACTCTAGTTCCTTTGTAAAAGCCTCTAAATATACTAAGCCAGTGGCGTAGCGTACGGGGGAGGTTACTTCAGTCATTTTAACAAAAAAAAAGTACTTTATCTACACCCATATCATAAAACCTCCATTGTTTAATCAAAAACCATAGGAAATGACCACCATTTTGACAACCAATTAGGAAAAACCAGTGCTGCAATGTTATTTCTTTATCGTTTTTAGTAAAGAAATGAGATTAAATTTGGAACAGCTGTCAAAACTCAAGTGGGTCTCTATTCTAGTATCCATAGATATTAAACAGTTATTGATACGAAACATCAATTCAGTATGTTTATTTAATATAAACCGAACGACATTTGATCTCGAGTGACATGAGAATAGAGACTTCATTCGCTTGTCTATGATTAAAAAAAAATGGTCTTGACGGAGGATCGAATTGCCGCCATGTTGGTGTTTTGCTGAACGCAAGTAGAATTTTGTTGAATTGAATAGAAAAAGTTGTTTGTAATTTACGTTTTAGTTGAAAATATGAATAGTAAGTAGTCTTCTCGGAGTGTGTGTGATGTGAAAATGCGCCGGATATCGGAAATATGCAGCCACGATTGCAACAAATAACTTGTTGCCAGAAAATATTGTTTCTGAACCCATCATGGAGGATTTATAATATGTGTGTAGATAAAGTTATGTATGCAACTCTGCATAATTTGGCCTTAAAACACATGTGCGATCTTATTATGAAACTCGCCTATCGGCTCGTTTCATGAAAACAGCACTAGTGTTTTAAGGCCTATCATTATGCAACCGTTGCATAAACTACTATTTATCCATCCGGATATATTGGCCATAGAGTAAAGAATGGATAATTCCGGCGTTGCCGGCATGTGCTATCCTTGGAATACACACCCTTAAGATCAGTTCAGTCATAAAGCCATGACATAAAAATGGTCCATCGCATTGCACTGATTAGGTTCAGGTGATTTTGAATCTTATATGCCCCTTAAATAAAGTTTAAATTCACTTATGAGGTATTCGAAGAGATCTTTATAAAACTATACCCATACAGCGTGATTTGAAGACGTTATCAGAAATTATATAAGTCATGGTCAAGAATTAAAATGTGAATTTAGTAAAGTTGGAATGAAGGTGACTAATTTAAATATTATGTTTTGTTTTTCAAATTGTAAGTTGAAAAGTTTGGTCACCCTACTGACGTGTCATAAAAACAATAATCTCAATATGACATCAAAAACCATTTAATAAAAACAAGTATTTTTAACGAAAAAGTAAAAACTGCTCTTGTTATGTTGTTATGTATTTTTCCTTTACCTTTCAATTTCCAAATTGAAAAATGTTAATTCTGACTACGTCTTCGATGTTACTCTGATTACAAATGAGTTTGTATTGTGATCCTGTGACATTTGACAGGTGGTGGATAAGACATGTCACTCGCCGACGCCCGTTCTGGAGCTGCACATGATGTGGGGTGACATCGCCATACTCGCCAGATATCTGGTAAGTTTAACACTGTGGCAACACTTAAAATTATCACCATCAGTTTCTGATTGCTTATGAAATACAGGGCCTCTCGTGCAGAGGCTGGCGGGTTCGAATCCCGGCTCGATCCGAGGTTTTCAGATATATGGGCGTTTTCTGAAAATTGTGTACCATTTACCTTATTTTGTTACTAATTAAAAAGTGCCATGTTTGAGGTTATGCAGTTGGGTTTTTTGGTTTCATAATTTTGTAAATATCTTCGATGTACAGACACACTTCTTTTACAGTTTTATAGTAGTTTTGATTCATGTAGAGACAGGCCGGTAGTTTTAAGTAAGCCATTTAACTCAGTCCTCGTCTACGACGCCTCGAGATGTGGGTTGGGAGATCTCCTAACGCCCGGTTCCTGTAAATTTATCCAAACGGTCAAGTACAAAATATGACGTCTCGTAACCAAACCGACTTCAAAAAACATAAATAATAGTAATTTGCGTTACGAATTTGATATATTTTTTTGGAAAGTATATCTTGAGAAACAACAGAATGGATACTGAAAATTGCTAAATGCGAAATTTAACTGGTAAAGAAAACGATTCATTTGTACTCGATCATTAGAGCCGCGAGCGGCGACTGCGTTAAGGGCACCTATAATGGCTCCTCTTCACAATGGCCCATCATGGGTGATAAAAAAAAGTGACCATCATCAGCGCGACCATGGGTTGCTGCTTACACAATCGTGAATGTCCATTTACTGACTGTCTCACTGTATTTATTTGCTCAGGACATACTGTATTTTGATACAATTCAATTTTAAAAGTCTCCGTGTTCGTCATGCGTGGTGCATTTGTGTTTACGCGACAATGGGTGCATTGTCGCGTAAACACAAATGCACCACGCGTGACGCTCGACTTTCTTACTCGACCGCTGCCGGGCAATTGTGTGGACACGCGTACGATCATCGGCACGCCTTACCGTTTATTCACGATTACAGGCTATGAATGCCACTCACGAACGATTATACTCTATCGTGGGTGCCTATATGGCCCATTGTGAAGGGAGCCATAATGCTTTGTTCCAGCTGATGCTGTCGTTCAACAACTGCCTGGACGTGGCGCGCCACCTGCCGTACCTGTTCCACACGGTGACGTTCCTGGTGTGCTCGGGGACGGTGTCGATGCGCGCCGCCACGCACGGGCTGGTCATCAACATCATACACTCGCTGTGCACCTGCAACACGCCCAGCTTCTCTGGTAACACGCTTCACCTTATAATAGAAAATTCGACTCTTGACCATATTTTAAACAATATGCTGATTGTTAGCTCTTTTTAGATTATGTACAGATATAGTGAATAATATATCTTTCCATCGGTAAAACTCGGATCTCAATCGGAAGACGACGGGACCCGAAGTGTCAATTAATTATTGTATTCAACGAGTGACATGTTTATATTCATTAATATGCAACTTTATTTACTGTCAAATGTCAAAATGAAAAATGAACTAATGGTATGATGGGTACTGGCCCCCAATTCTCGATCCATTCGAGATAATGTCAATTGCGAGATTAAACGTCAGATTCATACAGTTGTGTCAAATGACTGTACGCACTGATGTATAATCTCGATTGTGAGATTATCTCGAATGCACTGACAATTGAGGGCCTGTTGAAGCTAATTGAAGCACGATAAATACGAACTTTTCCGATAAAACACGATGGAAACTATTTATGCACTGTTTTGAGTAGTTCCTTACTATATATTTCAATGGCTAGTAAGAGTTAGGCTGTACGATGTCTTTAGGGTATGTGGTCTGTGGTGCAGAAGTAGAAAGCACCATACGAGTGGTTGGTTCACAGAGGAAACTCAGCGCGTGCTGATGCTGTCGCTGGACGAATTCGCGCTGCCGAAGTTCTACCAGATGTTTGGCATCTCCAAAGTGAAGTCGGCCGCCGTCACCGCCTTCAGGAGCCCTTACAACAGACATACTACTGACTGGTGAGTTTTTAAGTTTTGGTTGTAGTAAAAGCATAGCTGGGCACAAGACCGTTAATCCGTTGATCGTTAATTAACGAAGTTAACATTTCGAGTAAACGATAAATTACCAAGTTATCTTTAAAAATTGTTAAGGGCTCATTAACTTCCGTTAAATCAATTAAAGTCCGTTAATAGTTAATAAAGTACCTATACTATTTCCCAAAATGACACCGCGCGGACCGTATTTACAATACAATACGATACAAATACTCTTTATTGAACACCACATAGAACATATTGGGAAAAGACAAAGAAATAAGTAACACGGTAGACAATGGTCGGTGTTATCGCTAAGTAGCGATCTCTTCCAGACAACCTTTTGAAAGAAGAGATGGCATAAGAGAGACTTGCAAGAAGACTTCCACTAATATACAAAATACTTACATAAGCAGATACTATACACAGATATATATATAAAGTATACATAAATAGATACATATACATAATTATAATATATATATTGATGTTTATACATTTTTCATGTCCTGGCTGTCCATACCACCATTTTTTTTGCCTGGGACCTATATACGCGCGTAGTGATAGCCACCCTGAAAGCTCACGTCACGACTGTAAGTTAAGTGAACAGACGCTTTGAGAACCCGCCCTAAGCACCGATCAACCCACAGGTACTCGGACCACTCGTACACCACGACCTGCACAGAGTCGTCCATGTCGGGGGGCGCGCCCCCCGCCCCCGCCCCCCACTCGGACCGCGAGCGGCTGCCGCTGCAGTCGCTGGAGACTATCACCGACGCGCTACTGGAGATCATGGAGGCTTGCATGAGGGACATACCTGATTGTGACTGGCTACAGACCTGGTATGCTGCATCAAAATATACCTCGCCCGTTGTAAAAACAGCGCTGACGGGCCATATAAAATGTATGGCGTATTTGTATTTAGAATTTCAAGCTTAGCAACTACATATTCATATATTCATATTCATATTCATATATTTATTGATAACAGCGTTACAAGTCAGGTTATTAAAAATACATTGCTATTCATTACGTTACGTTACATTATTCACCAGCAAATAAATTATAATTAAAGATACAATACAAATACAGGTTAAAATTATACAAATGAACTATTATCAATATTATTTTAGATGTCATCTCGAATTAATATTATTAGAGTCTATTTATAAGCTTAAATCTAATTTAACTAATTTACAATATGGTCTTGTTTGATGATGTCATTAAAATATTCATTTACACTATAGTATGCTTTATTTATTAGAAATTCTTTTAATTGATTGGTGAATGTCCTATAACAATTAGAATTACTTTTAATATTATTTGGCAGCTTATTGTATATTTTTGGCCCGATGTACCACCACACACACTGCTCGGATTTTTTTAGCCTATGCGGAATCAGTCGAAGGTCTTCTTTATCACTACGTGTATTGTGATTACCATGGTGCTTTTTGTCAAATGCATGCAGATTCCTTTGCATACACTTAGCCACTTCAAAAACATACAAACAGGGGAGCGTAAGGATACCTTGCGTTATGAACAGGTTTCTTGCAGGTGTGTCCCATGGAACACCCGCCATTACCCTTATAATCCTTTTCTGCAGGATAAATACTCTGTCCCTATCCGCTGCTTGTCCCCAGATATCAACACCATATGAGATAATGGACTGTACATAGGCAAAGTAAGCATTTCGAACACATTGATTGTCTAACATTTTCCGAATTCGAGAAATTGCAAAGCATGCTTTTCCTAATTTTTTACATACATTGTCAATATGAAGATTCCATTTAAGACCACAGTCTATAACAAAACCTAAATACTTCGCATTATCAACCAAGGGTACAATAATGTTTTCAACCTTGATTTTTAACTTTTGACTTGTTGCACCTTTTAGATGGATGTGCAGCACATTTGTTTTTCCTATGTTTAATCTCATGCCATTATTTGTAAACCAGTTATTCACATCCTGCATTGAAAGATTAACTTTGCTTTGAAGTTCATTTAAATTTTGACATGATACGACGAATGCACTATCATCTGCAAATGCTATAAGGTTACCGTGGGATGTGCAAGAGGAGAGATCATTCACAAGTGCGAGAAAGAGGTAATTACCTAAAACTGATCCTTGGGGAACTGACATTGTGCCTAGTGACCGATAGCTTGACCTTTCTTTCATCCCATTTGAATCAACTTCAGTCAATTGTTCTCTGTCCAGTAGAAAAGATTTAAATACATCTAAACATGCACCCCTTATTCCATAGTGATGGAGTTTTCTAATAATTAGAGCATGGTCAACTAAATCGAACGCCTTTGAGAGATCGCATAGCACAATTGCGGTATGTTTGCCTTCTTCTTTATTATTCATTACATCTCTTACTAGTTCCCTAGTTGCATCAATAGTAGATTTATTGGACTGATAAGCATATTGTTGACTTGCTAAAAGTTGATTATGTTTGAAGTGATTTATTAGTCTGTTACCTAGACCTAACTCAATTATCTTCGACACTGCTGGAATGATTGAGATAGGTCGGTAGTTCTTTAGCTGTAGTTTATCACCCTTACCTTTGTACACAGGTTCTTACTTTTATTTTCTTTAGCGTCTCAGGGTATTTTCCTGCTTCTAGACATTTATTGATTGTGAAGCAAAGTACATCAATAAAGACGGGGGGAAGTTTATGTAGTATATAGGTAGGCACATCGTAGATATCTTTTGTTGGTTTGGCTTTTATCGATTTAAGTAATTTATATATTTCATACACAGAAAAAGGTTCAAAGTTCGCACAATTTTTAAACTCAGGTAAATGATTTTGAAGAAGTTTTAACGCACCACTTATATTAACATCGATTTGTGCCTCTCGAACAGAGTCAATGAAAAAGCAATTAATGCGATGCGCTGATGCATCTGCAATCTTATTCTTACAGGAATCCTTATCCGATTTTGCAGTTGTTTCACTTTTAACAATATTCCAAACTGCTTTCGCTTTGTTTGATGATTGAGAAATTTTATTTTTGAAGAAATTACTCCTCTAGTAAATTAGAAGTTTTTGGTACAGTTCTCCAACTTCAATTTTTTTTCAATAAGTGCTTCATTACAAGGAAAAACAAAACATAGATTCCTAATTTCATTCAATAAATCCTTTTTGCTAATGATTTCATCTGATATCCATCTCTTGTTTATTTGTTTAACAGGGTGTCTTATATTTGGAAATGCATTCTGAAATGTGTGAATGAATATGTTAACTACAGAATTCAATATTTCATTAGGTTCTTTATCCGACATCACAATTGGATCCCAATCATATAAGCTAAGGGATTCATAAAAGCAATCCAATTTATATGGAGTGATTAATCGCTTCATACTGACCATGTTTTCATTACAAATATTAGTTTTTTTATAATTAATGGTCAGGATCTGCCCGTCATGGTCGGAGAGGCCAGTTTTTATGGGATTTGAATGTAACATATCATCTCCTATATTGGAGTAAGCATGGTCAAGACATGTCTTGCAATTATTGCAAATTCTAGTCGGATACAATACAAAGTTATTCAAGTTATGGCAACCAATTATATCAAGAAGCATTCTTTTATTTGGTGAATCTTTTAACAAATCAATGTTTATATCTCCTACTATGATAACACTTTTTTGTATTTCATCTATTGAGAGTAACAGTTTCGTGAGACTATCCATAAATACAATTATATTTCCAGTTGGAGGTCTATAGATGCAAATTACAAGTAGGTTGTATTGCGCTATTTCAATTGCTGCTATTTCTATGGACATTTCCACAGATAGGTTGACCAAATGCAATTGAACATTTGCCTCTACAGTTTTATGGACATAAATGCATGCTGCATGTGCATAGTATGATGCAAATTCGATTGTACTCGTATTTATGTAAAAAATAAATGACTTTTAAATGATTCCCTAGTATTTTACGTGGCATATCTGTATCTATGGAGTTAATTATTAACCTCCATCTTAACGGCCCAAACTAGAATAGCTAGTTTCTTGGTCCCGAACAACACGCAAAGACGCACAAACCACCAGAACTAAGTCAGATGCAAGTATGTTGTGATACACTGCGTGCTGAATTATTTCGTAAGGAAAAAAAAGTCATAATTATTAACAAAAAATAACATTAGGGTCTATATTAACTACCCTTAAAATTTATGTTCGTATGACATATACACGCTGTATATGGTCTGTGGATCTTATGAATGTGTCTACATAAAACCACTACTTGCAAAAAGAACTCCGTGTAGTTAACTTAGTGTACGCATACTAAAGTATAACATTTGCAGGACGTCGCTCGCGAAAAGCTTCGCGTTCTGCTTCAACCCCGCGCTGCAGCCGCGCGCGCTCATCGTGTTCGGGTGCATTAGTAAGTGCCGCCATATTACGCCGGATATAAAGGTCCGCTCGTAACGTTATTGTATCAAATGTCAGTGAATCAATAAAGTTTTTGACATTACTGATCTGACATAGAAAACCTGGCCTTAATGTAATATTTTGACCTCCCATTTCAGTTTAAAAACAACTAGTTTTTCCCTTGAAGAAAAAAATTACTCGTATCGCTCGCCATATGTAAAAAGAGCGCTGACGGCGATACATTTTATATGGCCGCCAGCACTCTTTTTACATTGGGCGAGGTATATACTGCACATTATTAAGAATATACATTTATGTATTTTAAGCCATTATACAAAATGTCAAAAGCCATTACACCTTGGAGCAACCTGTATATACTCGCTGACACTGTCACGTGTTGCATAAGTCTCATAGGTCCTGTTAATTAATGTGTCACCCATTCTTCTAACCATTATCAATGGTTGATACAGTGTGTTACTATTTGTTTTCGTTTAGTTGGGATTAAATTTTTTTTTAAATGTTGGCTCTTGTTTATCTTAAAAAAAAAAAAAAGCATTTTATAGGACTTTTGAAAAGAAATATTTTAGGGTTTCTTTTTAATATCCAGCTGCCAGAGTCACTTATTAAATTAAATTTGTAATGTCTTAATTTAAAAATTCCTAAGCTTACAATAAGGAACGTCAAATTTGGTTTTGTAAAGCACAGTTTGCCACCAGAATTGGCCCCAAATTGGTTCATCATACCATCTTAGGACTAATTAATCGAACTTAGCCACAAGTAGTCTTGTGGCTCTGCCCACCCCGTTAGGGATTTCGGGCGTGATGTGTATATATGTATGTATTGGCCCCAAATATAGAACTAAATAAATAAATCTAAATCGGTCGTAATTTCCAGGTAAGAACGTGACAGACGATGACATGAAACAGCTGCTGCGGATCCTGGTGAAGGCCCTGGAGTCGTTCAACGACCTGGCGCTCCTCGAAGCCCTCATCATGTGCTTGACCAGGTTGCAGCCGCTCTTGTATCCGGTAAATACTGATATTATATTAATTAGCTTCTTTTCTACTGATTCATAGTTAATAGTTATTTTTTTCATAAAACAATAAATACATTGTGTTTGAAAATGGAAGAACGTTAGGGTAGAAATATAAGTAAGTAATAAATTAACATTAACCCATGTCAAACAAATAAATATCAGATTAGAATTAAAATGACGAGTAAAATAAAATGGGTCCAAATTCAGATTAACATATTTAAAATTATCAAAATTAAATTAAAATATTATGTCAGTATAACAAAATATAGTAATATTATTAATTAATTAGGAACGATTTTCTATTTTAATTAAATGAAATACTATAGTGACAAAATGGTCTACTGAGTAGAAACACTTTCTCAGCAAGAAAGCCTTCAATTTATTTATAAAAATGTTGGAGTTTACAATCTACTATGTGATACTGCGTGTGTGAGTGAGTTACTATGTTTATAACTCCTTCACGCTTTAACAGATGGCCGGATTTGGATGAAATTTGGAATGGAGATAGCATATACCCTAGATTAACACATAGGATACCTTTTATCCCGGAAAGTTTAAAACATTACCTCTAACAAAAGACAAACAAGAGTTTGATTCTGCCATGCCTTTGAGATCGATATGGAAATAGCAGTCGGTGACTCTCCATAAAATTCAATAATAGCTATGTGAACTCACCGACTGTCATTTGTTTGTTTTTCTTTTGTTATGTGTTAGTGTATAATTAATAATTTTTATTTACTTCATCAGTATCCATTTGATGTTGTTTCTTGGTACCAGGAGTCCCCGATCCACACAGCTCTGTTCTGGGTGGCGTTGTCCGTCTTACAACTGGACGACCCAACGCTGTACGCGGCTGGATTGGCCCTGATGGAACAGAACCTGCATACCCTGGACTCGCAGGGACAATTTGATAATAAGGTAGAAATGATTTACAAATTGTACAAGAATTCGGTTAATGACCATTTATTAAGCAATATTTTTGGCTGCTTTTTAGCTCATTTTAGATTACGTAGAAATATTTTCTTTTTTAAATTTTCTGCTAAAATGCTATGTTAGTGTCAGACGTCGCGTGTGATGTCATACTGAAACCGGTCGTTAACGTCAATAAAAGCGTAGCCTGTGTGAGGGTGCGATCCGAATAACACTTATGGTGATCACAGCGATTAAGGTGGGCAGCGTGATTCGGACGCAACCGACCTATGCAAACGTCATACGTCGTGACTGGGTTTTAAAGTCACGTGTTTAATTTATTACATTCTAAATAATCTTGATATATTTTTACATAAATCCTGTTTTATAACGTACTATTGAGGGTTAAGCTATCGTTTCACAGAAATATATCAATATTTGTTACTACAGTCAAGTAGGAAATTATTTTATACCTTTAAACGAGCAATTCTTGTATATATATATATATATATATATATATATACAATTAGTAGTTAGTAGTTTGCAAGTAGGCCACCTGGGCTCTTTTACATGTTTGAATCTACCAGCGCTTCGAAAGGTGACATCTGCTGAGAAGAAACGCCGCAAGAAACTCAGCAGTAGGTCTTTTTTCAACTTTGGCAGTACAGTTTTATCTAGAAAATAACACAAAATGTGCAACATAAAAACCTAATGGGTACAAATTAATTCTAATAAATAACTAATAAGGGAGATGTATAGTCTCCGCGTCTGGACAAGTTTAGTTACTTAGAGATGTATAAAGTCTCTAAGGGTCATAATAATAAAAATAAAAATTATATATAATAAATTACTAGGTTAAATGGAGGTGTAGACAGTCTCCACGGTCAAGTATAAGATGGAGATGTAAGGTCTCCAAATATCAAAAGAAACAATTTGAAATATAACATTTCATGTCCTAATAATAGGAAGGAATATGAAAAACTATCAAATATAGTATAGAGAACACTTTGAAGTCTCTCTAGTCAGGTTCAGATATCGCACAAAACTAATAAATTAAACACTAACCAATTTAAATAGTCCAGGTATTAAAACAGTTATCGATACGAAACATCAATTCAGTATGTTTTTTATAAACCGCACGACATTTGATCTCGAGTGACATGAGAATTGGGACTTCATTCGTTTGCCTATGATTTAAAAAAACATTTGTCTTGACGGAGGATCGAATTGCCCCCCATTACTGTTGCCATTTGGTTTTTTGCTGTTACGAAAGTAGAATTGTAAAAAGTTGTTTGTAATTTACATTAACGTTGAAAATATGAATAGTAGGGACTCCGAGAACGATGTGAAAACTCCGCCGGATATCGTAAATGCAGCCACGATTGCAACAAATAACTTGGTGCCAGAAAATATTGTTTCTGAACACATCATGGAGGATTTATAATATGTGTGTAGGTTAGATAAAGTTATGTATGCAACTGTACATAATTTGGCCTTAAAACACTCGTGCGATCTTATTATGAAACTCGCTAAAAGCTCGTTTCATAAAACCGCACTAGTGTTTTAAGGCCTATCATTATGCAACCGTTGCATAAACTACTATTATTTATTGTAGACGTTGGAGCAAGTAATGATGGAGTGCAGGGATCCGCTGGAGTGGCACTTCAAACAGATGGATCACGCCGTTGGATTAAGGTATGATCAAGAGATCTGTTTATATTATAGATACGAAAGTATATGTGCGTATGAATGTTATTTACCATTCAGCTCCGTAATGGTTGAACGGATTTTGGAAATAGGTATATAGTTACTTTAGATATATATTGGTATATCGCGTTGTCTTTTTAGGGTTCCGTACCCAAAGGGTAAAACGGGACCCTATTATTAAGACTCCGCTGTCCGTCCGTCCGTCTGTCCGTCTGTCACCAGGCTGTATCTCATGAACCGTGATAGTTAGACAGTTGAAATTTTCCCAGATGATGTATTTCTGTTGCCGCTGTAACAATAAATACTATAAAACAAATAAAACAAATATTTAAGGGGGTTCCATACAACAAATGTAATTTGTTTGCCGTTTTTATAGCGTTAGGCGAAACATGTGTCGTGTATTTTTGTTGGTGGTGGTGGTGGTGGTTGTAGTTGCATTTGTGTTGCTTATTTTATTATATGCGGAGGGAGGGTGGAAAAATTGTATGAACAGACATATAACTATTTAACCCCACTGTTTTCGCGGAATAGCAAAGTAATTCAATATTTCTAGCCTTTGTTTGTCGTATGACAAATCCTGCCAAAGTTTAACCGCTTGGATATGGTCAATTTTGATTGATTGATTTTGATTGATGTGTGATCACGTCGCAGCTTCCGCTCCAACTTCCACTTCGCGCTGGTGGGCCACCTGCTGAAGGGCTTCCGGCACCCGCAGGCGGCGAGCGTGTCGCGCACGTGCCGCGTGCTGGCCGCGCTGCTGGGCGTGGCCGCGCGCCGCTCGCGCGACAAGTTCCACTGCGAGCCCGTCACCGTCGCCTACCTCACCGGTCGGTACCCTACCCACTCACTCACTCATACATAATACTCACTCATTCTACCTACTCATCCATCACAAAACAATCAATTTAATCTAATACCTTTAAACGAACGATTTTTGCTCGGAAACGGCTCCAACGATTTTCATGAAATTCAGTATGCCCGGGGGGTTTCGGTGGCGATAAATCTAGCTAGGTTACATTTTTAGAAAATGTCGTTTTATTCGTATTTTCAGGCAATGAAAAACTGCTACAATATCATTAGAATACGAAGGTAAATTTCGCCACCATCTACAAGGTTATAACAGCTCAAGTGGGAAATCGGGCGGTGTTTTTTTTTCAAGTTGCTTCTTTTGTGAGAAAATCTATTATTTGGAGCCCTTTATCAACGCATAAAATTCGTATCTAAATATAATTTCCTTAAAACGCGCTTTTCCAAAAAAAAAAAGATCATCCAGGTACTTTAATTTTATATTTCTAAATACATACATACATACATATTATCACGCCCGAAATCCCTAATGGGGGGGCAGAGCCACAAGACTACTTGTGGCCACGTTTGATTAATTAGTCCTAAGATGGTATGCTGAACCGTATGGTGACAGGTGATCAGCCCATCGCCCATACAGATAGTCCACCATGTTGGAGAGGACCCGTCCCTTAGTCGACTTTTACGACATGCCAGGATGATAAGCATCTGCACGCATTCTATGCTATTTCTTCACTCCCAGTGCAGCAGAGGAGTGAACTTAAATAAACTTTTCTCTTTTAGTAAAATACAATAAATAATAATTAAAAATCTGCAAACCGGGCTCTGTCAGGATTTTTGTCAGGTCTTTCAAAAATCCAAGACTGGCACAAACATTCGTGCTCATCACCCAAATATTTGCCCTTACCGGGGACCAAACCTGGGACCGCTAGTTTCGGAGGCAGGGTCACTACAAACTAGGCTAGCCAGCTAGCTAGCTAGGCTAGCCGCGTCGTCGATATAACAAGTAAGGCTTTCAGAATGACTAAATGCCTACTTTAGTTTTTTTACTCATTTTCATTGTTGCAGCGCTGGTGTGTGTCAGTGAAGAAGTCCGCTCGCGCTGCCACGTGAAGCACTCTCTTCCAAAATGGCTGCCGGACAATTGTGACCATTACTGCCCCACTGTGGACCATCATCAGGTCAGTTCCTTCGAAACTTTTTTGTGATAATACTGATGAAACTGAACAATCTTCCCCAAGGAACATAGTAAGTCAATCAGCTGATCGCATAGTTGCTAGTGGACCCGTCACGGCTTCGCCCTCGGTATCTTCCATACAAACTTTATCGCCCCTTTTCACCCCTTTACGGATGGAATTTACAAAAAAACCCTCCTTAGTGCACCTCTAGGGTACTCGAGGAATGTCTCCTCCAAATTTAAAACCTCTAGGAGCACCTGTTTAGGCTGTGCGTTGTCTATAAGTGAATCACGGTACTGTTTTATATGTATATTGATTGATGGGAATACCAAATTTTTTTCACTTTTCTATCCATGTTACTCGGGGGAGAGTTGTTCAGTTTCATGAGTATTATCACCAGACCTCGTTATCAGTGGTGAAAATTTAATAAAATCGAATCATAGGGTTGTACATGTGACATAGAAAACTATTTTTATATTTTGCCATCACCTACATTTTAAACTGACAAAATTCAGTAAGATTACCCAGGAAATTCATATTTTTACTGAATAGAAAATTAAGTATTTATTTGACATCAAACATATTTCGACAAATAAATGGCAATTAAGTACGTACCTATTATGGAGTTTAAAAACCAAATGAGACCTTTTTTAAGCCTGTTGACTTAACATATACCTATGAATAAACTAAATATATTGTTTACATCAAACAGGTACATCAAATTATACACGTTAAAAATACGAAATGTAATATTAATGTGCAGTACCGACCCTAGCATTTTCATTAAATTTTCACCACTGGTAACGGGGTCTGATTATCACTGGGATTCGGACTCCCTCATGAGCAGGGTAACAAAATGCCTAAAAAAGCTTAATACCTAATAAGCAAAATGCATTAAAATAATTTTGCCTAACATTTAAATCATCTAAAACGCCAAATGTCTGAATAGCAAAATTATTAAATTTCTGGTTCAAACAAACGGTCAGGCAATTAAAATAGCAGACATGATGCATTACAGGCATTTTGCTATTAAGACCTGAAGCGATTTAGGTAATTAAAAACCGGACAAGTGTGAGTTAAACTCGCGTGGAGAGGGTTCCGTACCGTACATGATTATCCGAAATTTACTAGGTTACTTTAAATACCATAGACTTCTTATAGGTTTTCCTGTAATCTATAGGTAAAGATCTATTTTCAGAATTTTTTTTAAAATGTTGGCCTTAGTTTCGAAAAATGGGGGGGGGGGAATGGTAATTTTTCGCCTATTTTCCTGAATAACTTCTAAACTATTTTAGTTAAAATTCAAAAGAAAATATATTTAAGATCTTCACAACAAGCCCTTTCATTTGACATGTCACACGATATAGGTGGCAAAACTTTTTTTTTTTAATTTTCTAATTTACCCCCAAAAAGTGGCCCCTATGTATAAAATTCATATATTTACGTCACGCGTTCGTGTTGCGGTCACCGACTTACATATGAATACCTAATTTCAACTCAATTGGTCCAGCAGTTTCGGAGCAAATTGGCTGTGACAGACGGACAGACAGACAGACAGACACACGAGTGATCCTATAAGGGTTTCGTTTTTTCCTTTTGAGGTACGGAACCCTAAAAAAGCAGACATCATGTCTGCTTTTTAGCACTTGCTGCTGATTAAAATGCATTTTGCTTCCTAGGCATTATACCCCTTTTTCTTACACGTTGTATATTTGGTCATTCGTGTGTCGGTGGCAGTCTTCGATGCTGATCCAGCCGTCGTCCAGCAACTCCTCGTGCCACAGCCGCCGCCAGAAATCCTGGGACGTGCTGGACCAGAACGCCATATCCTCGGCGCACGGAGGTAACTCAACACGGGGGCGGACATATCGATGGCTTATACTGGATGGGCCATAAGTTTGTAATTTAGAAGGACTTGGCCTTCTTCTTAACATTAATGTTTTTGGTGGGATACACTTAAGGCGCTGGCAAGACCTAAATCGGCTTTACTTTAACACTTTTTTAACAAAAACTATTTGATTTGGCAAAGCGAGCGATTTGCTGTGTTTCTTGCGGCGTTTCTTCTCAGCAGATGTCACCTTTCGAAGCGCTGGTAGATTCAGACATGTAAAAGAGCCCAGGTGGCCTACTTGCAAAATAAATATTTTAATTTTTAGAAAAAAAGATAGGTTCATATTCATTATATTATTGAAAAAATTACTATTGTCAAAACATGATTTGATGAAATCAATACGATAGAAAAAATCGAGAAGTTGCGTCTGAAATCCTCTTAAAACAGTTCTATGACTCAATGAGTTTCAGTTCTAAGTATGGGGAACCCCAAAAATTTATTGTTTTTTTTTTCTATTTTTGTGTGAAAATCTTAATGCGGTTTACAGATAGCAACAGTTTGTAAATGGTGATGAGCAATTGGCATTATGTTATTGTTACTTGATTTAGTAAATGTGTGTCGTTAAATCACAGGATAGTAACTAAAAAGTTAAATGTGTTATACACATATGTTAAATTATAATCTTTTTCGTGTAGGTAAATCCCCAACGATGCAGCAGTCCAGTAGTGGCGGGCACAGCCCACACTTCATCAACATGCCGCATCAGGTATTTTCAAAAAACAATCTAGCAACTACTTTGCAACTCTAGCTCTGGTGTGGAGTGCTCGCTACTTATCAAATAATAATGGCTTTCAGTGGCGGCGCGTGATATTTCTATTCGAGAAGCCGGATTAAAAACGTACGCAAATTCTTAATTGAAATATTATAATAATATTATTATTCGTCTATACACACTATAACTACGTAATTTTTATGTTGATATAATATACAGGGCGTCCCAGGAAATGGTGAAGGGGGGTTAGCTTCAAACGAAAAAGTTTTTTTTTTGATCGCTGTCCAAAGTTTCAATCATAGAACATTCATAGGAGTGAATCTCATACCTCTTGAAGTGTACCTCGAACTCCGCTTGAATATATTTCCTGGGACATCATTTATATTATATTAACATATTTATTATCTAAATATATTAAATAAGGAACAGTAATGTAATGTAAAAGTTTAGAAAATTCACACCAGTTTTACAAGTACATATATCACGCGCCGCCATTTTGACTTACTTCACACCAAAGTCATTTAATCCGATGAACTAAATCATGTTGCAAAAAACCAATCATGAAAGTAAGATTTGTATGATTTCAATTGGGTCTCCTGCAATGTTATAGTTAAAAAAGTGAAACACCAGCCAAAAGCGTGCGTTGAAAATAAACGCTAATTGACGCTATCGGTCCATTTTCATTCCAATCATCATGATCATTCTATATGCGTCCCAATACGAACCTCTTATAGCGAGAGTGGGCAGTAGTTTCCACGCGGGCCCAGTGCGGATTGGGGACTTCACACGTCTTTAATTCGTAGATGTATGCAAGTTTCTTCACGATGTTCTCTTTCACCGGAATGTTCCCGGTAAACTATCTCCAATTCCACAGATGAGATCTTTAAATCTCGGAGCGAGGCGGCGTTAGGCTACTATACTCGTAGTGGATGTCAACCAAAGTGACGACTGGGGCCAAAGTAAGAGGAGGAACAAACCATTAGAATCGTGCTATCTCTTTCGCAGTTACGGAGCTTGGCTCACATCTGCAGGGTCGCATAGCGCAGGGAACAAAGGAATGTTTTATTGCCCCAGTGGTCACTTTGGCCTCAGTTGTCACTTTGGCCCCAATCGTCACTTTGGTTGACAGCTACTACGAGTATAACACTCTGATGCTGCCTCGCTGAGAGATTTTAAGATCTCATGTGGTTGACAGCTACGATAGGCTATCACCGCGTTTCTCTGCCTTCAATCATATAGTATGTTTTAATGTTGTGACAGTGACATTGCAGGATACCCCATTTAACACATTCGCTGCCGCATCTTTACCCCGAGACTTCGCCAGGTGCCGTGTTAAAAAAAGCGAGAGCCATATGTGCTCAACGTACAGACGTGTCCACGGCACTGAGTGAAAGTACATAAAACGCGTATATGCGTCGCCGGCAGTTAGTGCGTTAAGTGATTTGCTAAGTTAGAGTATGTCAATGTTTTGAAAGGAATGGCGTCAATTTTTTTTATTTGGATTCAAAATTACAAGTCTACTTTGGGAAAAGATTATTCTGAGGTTGTAAGCAAAAATGTTGATTGAGTCTATCAATTTGTTAAATAACTTCACGTTAAGGTACATTTATTTTAATAAAAGCACACATCATAATGCCACAGTTGAACGCGACACCTGGCGGGTTCGTAGGTCAGAACTGTGACCGTTGCCAACATAATAATATTTTACCATTTATCTACGACCAATATGACTGTCCTTTAAAAATAAAAAGCTAAGGTATGTTTTTATTAAAGTTTATTTCAAAAATAAACACAAAAAAGTACAGTTAAACCGCGTCGTCAACAGTGATCCTCATTATCAATATCATCCTGTATTATGTACTTGAAAAATGGGAGCTAATATCGGATGTACCTAATATTTATGACACCTGTCAATTGTCCATAATGCATGCTATTATAGCTACAGCTCTATATTTCAACGAATAAAGCTTAAATTTGCCTACATCAATAATAAAGACGTGAGAATCTGAAAAAATAACCACCAAATCTTTTCCCAGGTAGACTATGAAAATCGGCTTTTTAGCAAAAACTTAATTTAACGAAACGACGGCTTGCGTGTGTTGATTTGAAAGACATGCCATTCATGAAGTAATGACGTCACATGTTTTGTTGGATCATTCAAACCATAGTGTAAATAGAACACTAGTTCAACTCCGGCCCTTTAGGAGTTTAGGTAGACCAAACCAAATACACTCACAGACCAAATATCCTAAAGACACCCCTTAGCCTAACTTTTAATAGCAAAGAAAGCTGCTGAACTAGCGGGGCGTGGGGGCGCGCTGGAGCGCTGTGATTGGTGCGTTCGATGTTATAAATACATAAATTAAATAAATAAATCATGGGACAATCTTTTACACAAGTCGATCTAGTCCCAAATTAAGCTCTAAAGGCTTGTGTTATGGGTACTAGATGACGATATACATACTTGTATAGAGAAATAAATACTTAAATACATAGGAAACATCCAAGACTCATCACACAAATATTTGCCCTTACCGGGGATCGAACCCGGGACCGCTAACTTCGGAGGCAGGGTCACTACCAACTAGGCTAACCGCGTCATCAAATGCGCCCGCGCTTGCCTATAGTCTGGCAACGCGGGTCGATACATGCGAAGTCTATTGCATATATGGTCTGTGGGATTACTTTATTTTGAAATTAACTCTATCCCATTGGTGGACTTTTTCCTCGCGCTGCTGCCTCGAACGGCTCTGGTGCAAAAGCGGTCTCTGGCCGGCTCGGGCCGACTCTGACGTTTCCGTGTGGCGCGTACGCACACGTACAAGCGCGCGAACTATCTTTGTTTGAAGATGGAGTAGTGTTCTGTTTATACTATGTTCAAACGTAGAATTATTAGAACATGTATTATATTTATTATTTAGTTATTTCTCTCTATGGCAGATGGAAATAGCGCAAACATTGATACTTGCAAAATGTTGTTAGGTTAGGAACACGAAATGCTGAAATATGTATAACACATTATTTAATAACAAAGTGAAATAATACATAAAATTGTTTTAAATTTTTTTAATAAAATAAATGATAGTATGTACTTAAATTTTTATAAACCAAAATTGCTGCTACAAAAGTTCAGAAATAAGTGTTAGTTTCCTCAAATATTGTACGCATTTCAATAAGGATTTTCCTATTAATTTAAAGGAAAAAAATTAAACAGTGTCGTAGAAGTAGGCAAAATTTAACTGCTATTCCAAAAATATTTTTTTTTGAAAATATGTAATAAGCTTTATTTAACACTCATTTAAGATTAAAGTTCACGTTCCGATCGCGAGATATCAACGAAAATGTCGTTAAAATGCCCGTCAAGGTCGTTGCGGGTATCTAATCGCCTTAATGAAAAAGCACCCTTAATATATAAAATCTTAATTTGGTTCCCTTCAAATATATAATATAACGATATGTTTTTCTGTGTTTTGATCGCTTTACTATACCTACGGATTTAGTTCACCGGCAATCGGCATAACCGTTTCCATCTGCCATGAATATATCGTGTCCTAACTTTATCTTTCAGTATGATAGGACCATCTTGACTCATACTATACCATATCGTGTTCTTTCACGCAACTTTTTCTTGGATCGGTTGAATTGTATCGTTTGTATGCATTGAAATAATCATTGTCCCGCTTGCGTTTACCTTCTTATCACCTTTGTGTTACCTATTTTTAACGTGACGAATATTACGCCAATATCGATGTTACGTCATTAAAATATTCTTTTGCGTATATCCGTTACGTTACCTAACCTTACCTAATATTATAACATCAACCCCCTACCTCATGATTAATACAAACGCACTATCCTACTGTTTTATATCGACTTCCATGTGACTTAATTTCGTCCGATTACCTTATCTAATTGTTACTTACCGTTACCTTGCGACTTTTGGGCATTGAATTTTTTCTAATGTATTTATTCCATATCCTAACACAATTGAACTTTACCTTATGACGAACACATTATATTGCTTCACCTATTCAATCATGGGTGAATTGCGTATATTCGTTTCGTTACCTAACAATGTTAACTTACCCTTACCTTATGACGATCCTTTTGTTTTACCCATCGTGTTGGCTTCTGCACGCGTGTATAGACGTCAGCCCGAATGCTTTTTAAAACTCAACGCTCCTTCTCAGTACCTACTTCGAAGGACACTATCGGACTACCCAGGGTAAATCTCTGCCACTTTAATAAGTTATACCTATATAACTCAAGTAATATGGAATTAAATTTAAATAACCTGTTCCATGAAAAGTTATAATTTGCCATTTTATTTTGTTAACTTTCGAGCGCCACAGTCGGCTGTAGCCGACAGCTGATTTCCGTGCCCCTGTCGCCACGGCATGCCGTTTTGTATATTATTTTGTCGGGGGTACGCTTTTTAGCACTCAGGCGTGGCGTTCAAAAGGGTATATTCGCACAAGCTGGCAAGCTTGAAAGTGTCTATCACATTACGAGCGTATTTAAACGTTTCGTTTCTGAATGATAATGTAAAATTTTGTATAACTTTTTAGAATTTTGTTCATAGAATACTTTAGTTAATTAATGGCCAAAATCAGAAAGGCCACTCAAATAGATCTTTAATTAAAGTGACGTTTAGGTGACAGGTGTACAGGATGACAACTAGTTGATGGATATTTAACTATTTAATCTCTAATGAAATGTTTAAGTAGCGTTTCTGAATTCGGCTATAACACTATCGCATTTGACGTAAAAAGGCTATCGAACTTTTCAAAAACAGTTTAACTAAGTTTTGAACTAATTTCATCCATGAATAAAAATCTAAAAATACTAAGAATAACATTTCAAATTATCATTCTAAAATGCTAAATTAAAATACTTTAGTAATTTGACAGATGTTTTTAACGTTGCCAGCTTGTGCGAATATACCCTATTAATGAGTTAGAAAATAAAGACCCCAGTACAATGCAGCTGTCAAGTTAGTGTTGATTTATGAATAGCACTTTATATTTAGATTACAAATTAAAATGGACAATTATGATCTGTCATAGAGCAGGTTATTTTTTTATTGTTATAGCCTTATTAGTCCCTCCGGCCGTTTTCGCAACTGCGATTTGCAACTGCGATTCGCAACTGGTTGCGAATTAAGAATATTATTCTTTGTTCGCAACCCAGTTGCGAATCAAGTTCTCTTCATTCGCAACTGGATGCGAACAAAGAATAATAATTCTTAATTCGCAACCAGTTGTGAATCGCAGTTGCGAAAACGGCCGGAGGGGCGTCGCTATAATGAGCTTTGAAGCGTAACTTATTTTTGTGGTTTTGTTTCAAAATGTTTGATAATAATTCTCTGGCCTACTAGCATAAGATTATATGTTTCGTTTTTTTGAGTAAACAAAATATGACCCTGCGCTAAGTGGGTGCAATTTTGAATGGACTTAAAAATGTAACATATTTTCTAAGTGAGCTGGTGAATTGATGTTCTGTACAATTACAATTTTAGCAAAAGCACATGTGTTATACTGACACGGTCCTATTCGAAACGGTGTCTACTTAATTTAAAATTTTCTTAATTTAAAATAAGAAACGTCAAACTCGATTTTGTATCGCACAACTGTCAAAATCAAGTTTGACGTTTTTTTATTTTAATTTTGGTGACTTTTTAATTTAACGAGCACTCTTTCGGATCGACCCCACTGTGAGCTAAAATACACCACATTATTGAATTGAGTATTGTAATAAATGCACAACGACGTCTAAAATTAGCTGCGGCCCTAACATTCATGTCACAAAGATAAGATAGACCGTCTTATATCTAAGTGCGTCTCTCTCACACTAGTGCCGACGAAAGAGATAGTCATAGAGATAAACGGGTTTAATTTATCTTTGTGGCATGCATGTTAGGGCCGCTGGCAACATTCACCAAATATATGTATATGAATATGACACTATCGTGCCCACCTACACCAGCCGTACTCAAACAAACCACTACACCTAGATAAAATAAAATTCCCGAAGCTTCAGCTGTTCCATAGTCTTAGACCAACATTATTGGATCCTAGAAAACCGTAGACATTTAGTTTTTTTACCTAAAGCCTGCATGGTCGACCCTTGCAACACGGCACTGAATTTACAAAGGCAACACTTAAATCACACAATAGAACCCCGGCTGCGTAAAACGATTACAATAATAAGACTAGTTTCTGTTAAAAAAAAAAAAAATGACATTTTTGCCGTAATAATATGTACTATAATAAATTGAATCGGGCTAAAATAGTACTTGTCAAGACAAATCCAACGAGCTCAAATATGACGGGGCTGTCCTATTTAGTTACGGAGTTCTTACGGCCCCCTTTCGGCTCCATCATCAGATCTCCATGGCCCCGTATTAATTGTATTGACACCGAAGTAAGTGCTGTGTAACAAATATTGAACCGTAAAGACAGACGCATACGAAGGAAGCGAGTTACTTGTTATTAACTCAATTTACCTAAACAACCAAAAAGGTAAAGGTAAGAATGGGGCATAATTTTTTGCACTTTTAGATACATGATAGAAACAAAACTACAAATGCCATTTTATTAGGCACTTATTATAAGAAATACGTATAAAATAAATTTTAATAAAAATAACCGTCGCCTAATTGTCCTCCGTCTTGTTACTGAGACTCCTGCAACCGACAATGCAACGAAATTTTTGGAAATGATGCCGACAATTACTGAAATAGCGACTTTTGCGTACTCTCATGACTTCTTCTGTTACGTAACGCTTAATATTCGTTGAATCTTTGAACATTTTGACCTAAGCTTTGATTAAATTGACGCTGCACTCACTTATATGGCGTAATCCGTGTACAATCCTAGAAAGGCATCGCACAGTGCGTAAGATCCTTGTTTTTTAAAAGAAACCACACTGCGAGCCCGTGAAACGCTTTATCGTGAGCAAAAATTTACTAAATGACGTATAATTTTCGGCCATCCGTCGTACCGGACAATTAATAGTTTACAAAAAAAAATATGTGTTGCTATTTGCAAAAATTTATGGCCCGAAGTCGGTGCATACTAGTAACAGGTGGAGTCGGTGCAAAGAAAATTACTATAGTCGCTCGAACAGACAGTATTTAAATCATGTGTCTTTGTGGCTGTGTGTAAAGAAATCCAACTCAAAATACTTCTGTTTAGCCCGAAGCTGGACATGAAGAGATGACTTGTTTTTAAACCCTGTTTTTAGTTATATGCTTTTTATTCGCGCAGTCGGGATCCGCACATTAAAGTTATTAACACACATGCAAACAAAACAGAATGAAACCAGCTTTAAATAGATAAAACTGAGAAAAAACACCCCTTAGCTGTAAAATAGTGTTAAAACATAGCTTTTCAAAGTGTGTCCTTTTTCACCCCGATTCTAATTATATGTCGTCACTTGTTCCTGTGTGATTCCGAAGGATATAATTCAATGACAATACTATATTTTCATGCTCGTTTATAATAATTTAATTTGCCCTAATCTTCTTTTGCCATAATGTTTTATTTGTCATAATGTAAATTAAACGTTATGGCGAATGAATGATTCGGACAAAGGTATGTCTTGATTCGGTGGTTAGCTGTTACGTGGCTTAGTTTGTTTACATTTACTTAACTACTTATATGAATAGAGTATAGGTTATATGATTAATGAGTCAGTGTATAATCGTTATAATATAGATGGAACTATCCATAATTCCATACTATTTACATAATATTATAAATGCGGAAGTAGTTGTGTGTCCGCTGAACCGATTTGGATGAAATTTGGAGCAAGGATCTACTTTGATTTCTCAGGAAGGACGTAGGACTTTTTATCCTGGAAAGTCGACGTGGACAAAGTCGCGGAAAAAGCTACTATATTTGCTAAAGCGCCATCTAGATATCAAATGTGACACTTGTTATATGCAATATGCATTAGAATAGTATAAAGATGGCACAGTAATTAAATATAGTTATATAGAGGGCGCTGCATTCAAAGTCAAAGTCAAAGTCAAACTATCTTTATTCAATTTAGGCTTTTACAAGCTCTTATGAAGGTCAAGGAATGAATCTACCACCGGTTCGGAAAAAATCCTCTACTGAGAAGAGCCGGCAAGAAACTCGGTGAGGTATCATTTTTTCAAATCAGTACACATATAAGTCAACAATGATGTCTACAGTTTTATACAAATCTAAGTATATACCACAGCAGGTACGCCCATCGAGACCCAGGGATCGCCAGTGCAGGTCACGATTTAAGCCAAACGTCCCTGTCCATGACGTAGTCTTTTACTGAGTAATATGCCCTAGAAATAAGAATTCGCTTTACAGTAGATTTGAACATTGTGTCTGTTTGTTCTATTATGTTTTTAGGTATTTTATTGTAAAAACGTGTACAATTTCCTAGAAATGATTTTTTAGTTTTAGCCAGTCTATAAGTTGGTACTTTAAGCTTTCCGGTATTTCTAGTAGCCTTTGGCTTATCTACATTTGTAGGAAAATTGTATATATTTTTTCTGACATACATTATTATTTCAAATACGTATAGCGAAGGCAGGGTTAGTATTTCAATTTCCTTAAAAAATTCCCTCAGTGACTCGCGGGTGCCCATGTTATATATGGCCCTGATGGCCCTTTTTTGTAAAATAAAAATAGACTCTAAGTCAGCAGCTGATCCCCATAAAATTAAACCGTATGAAATAATACTTTTGAAATACGCGAAGTAAACCAACCTTGCCGTCGCTACATCAGTTAATTGCCTCATTTGTCTGACTGCAAACGCAGCAGAGCTCAACCTACTCGCTATGGCTGTAATATGGGAACCCCACTGCAGTTTTGAGTCAAGTGTTAATCCTATATAAGCGCTTGCGCACCACAGTACGCCCTTTTTCCTGTACACCACGAGGAATAAACCATTGTAAGCAAGGCATACTTTCACTCAAGGAAACCACTCATTCAGCCGGGTTGGTATCATAACGACTTCATTGTCAAAACGACCAAATCATCATGAGGTCCAGATCCCAGAAGGACCATCTCCGTAAAACTCCTATATCTCCGAATGACTTGGTAGCAAAACGACTGATTCTCGAAAATACCACATCGTTAAATAAACCACATCTTAAAAAGACCTGGCGCCTCATTCGGGAACGCTAAGTGATTCTGTAGCGACTCGTAAGCCAGATTTCTCATTCCACTCTTCCGCACGACGCGAAATGCGTAAGAGCGAGATGAGAGATCTGGCTTACGAGTCGCTACAGAATCACTTAGCGTTCCCGAATGAGGCGCCAGGTAGCAAATTTACACTTACTAAATTTGTTTCTGTGCAAGTTCATAGGAATCTTTTGTTCTGTACACATCTATGCGAAGGCGTGGGTAAAGCTAGTACGTATTATATTTTGATGTTAAAATGTTACGCAAAAAATAGCTCTGGTTATACCAACATTTTGCGATCTAGTCGTTTTGCTACCTGCTCTTTTTGAGATGTGATCTATTGACGAGGTGGTCTTTTCGAGAACCAGTCATTCGGAGAATTAGGCTTTCTACGGAATCGGTCCTTCTGAGATCTGGACCTTGTGATGATTCGTTCGTTTTGACAATGTAGTCGTTATGACACCACCCCCTTCAGCCCTGTAACAGAGTCGAAAAATCTGTTTGTATTTATAAAATAATTCTTACAAAACCTTCAGGATCACACAGCCCTCTCCTAAATGTGTCAATGTGCCGCACAACTGTCAATTCGGTGCTAATATTGCGTGCGTTTTAGGATAGTGAAGGGCGCGCGCACAGCATGCAGCACGGAACGTCGGGGGAAGCGGCGAGGGCGGAGCTGGACGCCAATAGCGCGCTCGATGTGAGTCACGTTCGACCAATCCGTTAATTCCATTGAAATAATATAGTAAGGAACTGCTCAAAGCAATAGGGAAGATGCATATATTTTTTTCATATTGTATTGGAAAGTGCTGAGTAACAGAAACCGATCTGTGTACGCAACACATTATTATGTTGTTTATTTTATGAGTTATGAAGCTTTGTAAAGTCACTGTTCATACCACTCGCAAAAACACTCCATACAAAATAGACGACAACCATGACGTCACAGCATTCGTTAGACTGTACAAAATGTATGGCGCTTAAACGAAATCTACAATTATTTCCGAAAAAAATGTTTTAGACCAACATCATAGGAATAAAACATGACATAAATTTGATGAGGATATCCAAAAAACTAAAATCAGAATTAAAAACAATATATATTTTTCACCAATTTTGACCCTTAATCAAATAAAAATGAATAGTCAAAATGATCTGTTTTTATCTGTATAGGTACTATGCTTTTTATTTACATTTACTTTCATAATATATCATTTAAACCTCATTTTGATTTTCATGCATCTTCCCCATTCTCGCGATGCTTACTTTTGAGGTGTCAGAACGCGAATCTGACACCATCGCACGTTCAGTCGCATGGCAACCACGGTCCTTGACACACATTTAAGTGACACTATTATAATTAAGTATCTAGTACAATTCCACAACCTCTGAGGCCGCACCACCGACTACACCTTCCACAATGATATGATAGCATGTGAATCAAGTAATATTAGACTTTGGTATGTATGTCGTAAGAACTAAGACATCAGAAATAGGGTGTGGGTAAGCCATGGCGCTGGCGTTTGACAACCTTCTATGAGATTTGTTACACGAAATTGTACTGATAGGTATATCCTTATATTGAGATCTTTGGTTATTTCTAATTCGGGGTACGCCTTGACCCTGATCCCAGATTCGGCAGGTCGGGTTATTACAGTGGATCGACTGCCGTCTGACCTCCGTAACCATTGTGACAGGGGAACGAGACCAATTGGATCATGGTTACACATTTAGTTACCTAAATGTAATGGTTTCCTCATATTTTCCCTCATCGTAAGAGCGTCTTATCGGAACTCGCAAGTGGGTAACGTACATAGGTTAGAAAAACTTATTGGTACATGGCAACCGCTTGGATTCGAACCCGGACCTCACGATCACGAGTCGACATCTTTAGCCACAAGATCACCCTTGGGGTCACAAGGGTAACAGAGGTTCCGGCAGTCGCTCCACTGTAATAACCCGACCTGCCGTATCTGGGATCATGGCCAAAGCATAACTGCAATTAAAAAACCGGACAAGTGCGAGTTAAACTCGCGTGGAGAGGGTTCCGTTCCGAACATGATTATCTGAAATTTACTAGGTTACCTTAAATACCATAGACTTCTTATAGGTTTTCCTGTAATATATAGGCAAAGATCTATTTTCTGTATTTTTTCAAAATTTTAGGCCCCAGTAGTTTCGGAAATAAGGGGGGGGAATGGTCATTTTTCGCCTATTTTCCTGAATAACTTCTAAACTGTTTTACTTAAAATTCAAAAAAATATATATTTAAGATTCTCACAATAAGCCGTTTCATTTGATATGTCACACGATATAGGTGGCATATATTTTTTTTTTAATTTTCTAGTTTACCCCCAAAAAGTGGCACCTATGTTTAAAATTCATATATTTACGTCACGCGTCCGTGTTGCGGTCACCAACATACATATGAATACCAAATTTCAACTGAATCGGTCCAGTAGTTTCGGAGCAAATTGGCTGTGACAGACGGACAGACAGACAGACAGACAGACACACGAGTGATCCTATAAGGGTTCCTTTTTTCCTTTTGAGGTACGGAACCCTAAAAAGAAGATTAATGAGCCTGCGTCAGTAATTTCGATAGTAAATTGATATAGTGGTATTGTGGACAGGTGGTTGAAGATGACGGACGCGGGTCGCCGGGCAGCACGGACGAGGCGACGGAGCGACCGCCGTCGACCAAGTCCGGCGACAGCGACTACCCCGACAACAAGGTGTGACCAGGTCCATCGTTCATTCGGGCGACAGATCAACGACACGGCAAGCCAGGGATGAACGCTTCAGTCTGTCGCTTCGTGTGGCTTGGGTTTCGTGTTGCTGTTCACTTATATGACTACTGCGATCCTAACATGCATGCCACAAAGATAAATTAGAACCGTTTATCTCTAAGTGCGTCTTTCTCACACTAGTGCCGACGAAAGAGATAGTCATAGAGATAAACGGTTCTAATTTATCTTTGTGGCATGCATGTTAGGGCCGCTGGCCGTGTTAATAGTCTCTCAAGTATGATATCTTACTCAAATACGGTTTTTATGAGGAAGTATAAGAACAAGAAAAATATTTATTCGCTAACACAGAATACACACAGAGTAATATAAATTAAGAAAAAAAATAAAAAAGTCAATAGTTAATTCACGAAGTTAACATTTCGAGTAACGGATAAACTTTTAAGTTAACTTTAACAATTGTTAACGGATTCATTAACTTCCGTTAAAATATTTAAGTCTGTTAATCGTAATTAGGTACATACTTACATACGTTACATTTACGTTACTTAAACGAGCCTCGCTTTCAGACGAAAGCATTAATATATTGATTGACTTATGTCAGATTGCTTTTGATTCTCTCAAGACTCTAATATTACACCCTTCTTTTATTAATTTCTCATGCCCTGCCTAAACTTTCATAGCCCATACCAACATTCCTATCACGAGTTAACGATTAACCATTAACGTTAACTTCCGTTAAATCTTCCAAAATGTAACGCCTTACCGTTTAACGAAGTTAAGTTTAACCATTTGATTAACGGTGCCCACTTATGAGTACATTCATGTAACTTAATAATTGATAAGAATAAAAATTTAATTGACTTTTTCACTAACAGCAAGCATCGACGGACAAAGACACGACCAGCCCCGAGAGCAACAGCCTTTTGGATCCGAGTGTACTTTCCGATTTTACTACACAAGCGCTCGTGCTGACTGTACTAGCCACGTTGGTCAAATACACGACAGGTAACTTACAATTTTGATTATGACTTTCTATAAAGAAAAATCTTGCATTGTTCTTGTTTTTTACCTGATCATCGCAAACCGAAAAAGCCGGAAAAGTGCGAGTTAAACTCGCGTGGAGAGGGTTCCGTAATTATGAAATCCTATGTTACTTTTAATACCACAACCTTCTTATAGGTCTTCCTGTAATCCATAGGTCTAAAACTATTTTCTGTATTTTTTTCAATATTTTAGGCCCAGTAGTTTCGGAGATAAGGACGGTAATGGTCATTTTTTGCCTATTTACCTAAATAACTTTCAAACTATTTGTCTTAAAATTCTAAAAAAAATATATTTACGATTTTCACAACGAGCTTTTTCATTTGATATGCCACACGATACAGTTTGCAAATCTTTTTTTTTTTTTCTTAATTTACCTACCAAAAGGTGCCCCCATGTTTAAAATTAATTTATTTACGTTACACGTCCGTGTTGCGGTCACCGACTTACACGTGTGTACCAAATTTCAACTCGATTGATCCAGTAGTTTCGGAGCAAATTGGCTGTGACAGACGGACGAACAGACAGAAAGACACATGAGTGTTCCTATAAGGGTTCCGTTTTTTGCTTTTTAGGTACGGAACCCTAACGCAACGCATGCCGGGCACAACTAATAACATAATGCTTGTGTTTTAGATGAAGATGAAATACGGATACTGTATCAGTATTTAGCGGAGGGATCTGTGGTTTTCCCGAAAGTGTTCCCGGTCATGTAAGTACCATAGAACGTTTGCTAAACGAGCCAAGCTAGCAACATTACAGATGTAGTGCATAATTAGTTACCATCGTGTTTTATCGGAAAAGTTCGTATTATCGTGCTCTCTCAGTTAGCTTCAGCAGGCCCCCAATTCTCGGCGCATTCGAGATAATCTCACAATCGAGATTAAACGTCAGTGCATACAGTCATTTGACACAACTGTATGAATCTGACGTTTAATCTCGCAATCGACATTATTTAAGATATTTCCGTTATGATAAAAGTCATGATTCAACATGCTTGATCGATTTCAGAACGCCTAAATTTATTTCAAATAATTTAAAATGCTTAAAATTAATAGTTTCTCCAAAAATTAAGAATTTTACTCAGAATAAAATTGAATCCGTAATTTTGTTAGTCGTAAATATGTCAAGAAAATGCTCTCTCTTTATTACCCGACTGCGCAATGCCAAAAAGAGAGTATTGAGTTTAACCGTGTATGCATGTATGTATGTACGTCATCAATAATCGGATGCTCCACTGTAGGTCCTGAACTACTGGACCAATTTTAATAAATATCATACGATTCGTGGAGAACGTGCGAGTGTCATATGCTACCTAAGAATTGTAAGGGTGCGTCATACTAGGAGCAAAAATAGAAAGTGTTATTTTAACTTTTAATATTATCAAAGAAACCCTTTTTACCTGTACGGCTTGTGTGACCCAATTTGTGTCTTCCGGACCACAGACACAGTCTCCTGGACATGAAGATCAACCACGTGCTCATGCACTGCCATGACCAGGTCATCCTGAGCGCCGTGCAGAGCATCATACAGGTAAGACCTAAAGGTGATACCCTCCAGAGGAGAGCTATCCACATTATTGGTGATACTGAGGTTTCACAACACCTTGAACCTCAGCAATTAAGGCGCGACAACGGTGCCTTAAGCGTCCCGTATCGTCAGTATCACGGCGAGTGCTCTGAAGAGATTTTCAATCTTATTCCGCCATCGTCATTCCGTCATCGAACTACCCGTACAGGGCTGGGGTCGCGTCCACATACCGCGGGTGAAATTCCTGCGCGTACGCAGAAATTTCGCAGATCATTCTACTGTCGAAATCCAAAAATTGGAATGCTCTCGCGGCCCACGTTTTTCACTTTCTTACAAACCAAGTGTCTTCAAAAGAAGCGTGAAGAAGCATCTCCTGCGCCGGCATAGTGATGGCGACAGACGCCGTACTTAATTTTGGTTAAGCGCCTGTCGCCCGCACTCATGGACTCCACTTGCCGCTGGTGGAGGACGAGTCACATGTCGTGCTCCAATAAAAAAAGTGCGAGTCCGACTCGCGCACGTAGGTTTCTGCACCATTATCTATAAAACGGCAAAAAAATCACGTTTGTTGTATGGGAGCCCCCTTAAATATTGATTTTATTCTGTTTTTTAGTATTTGTTGTTATAGCGGCAACAGAAATATATCATCTGTGAAAATTTCAACTGTCTAACTATCACTGTTAATGAGATACAGCCTGGAGACAGACGGACAGACGGACAGCGGAGCTTTAGTAATAGGGTCCCGTTTTTACCCTTTGGGTACGGAACCCTAAAAAAGACCAATCCGTAACGAGTTTATTGAGTGAACATATACGTTACATACCTATAGGTGTTTATCTGACCTTATTGTTTATAGAACATGATCGCATCGGAAGACGCGAGTCAGCAGCAACTGCACTACATGCAGAGTTGCGGTTTCGGCGGCCTTTGGCGGTTCGCTGGTCCCTTTACCAAGGTAAATTGACCCTTCGTGCTTTGCATTAAGGATCACACTGGGGTGCTAAGACTTTGGACATGTTAGTCGTCTGTGTAGAGTTCGGTAATCGCGTTTCCTTTGGACACTGCAATGTTCATCGACTTTGCACTACGACTATCGCAACAGACAGACAGAGTTACTTGGTAAAGATATTTTTTCCCGATATTTTATAAAATTGTTAAGTATATAGAGTTTCCACGTTTTCCTCTAATATAAAGTATTTTGTATCGTTGCGTTTTTGTACCGCCTGCCCATGTCTCTCTTACGCCATCTCTTCTTTCGACGGTTGTCTGGAAGAGATTGCTACTTAGCGATAAGACCGCCTATTGTCTACCGCGTTTCTTATTTCTTTGTCTTTTTCCAATATATTTAATATGGTGTTGAATAAAGAGTTATTTGTATTGTATTGTATAAAGCGTTAAGACGTCTGATTTTAATTATTATAACTAACCATTGGTGCTATAAAAAGGCTATGTATGGCTAACGTATTTAACATTTATTCAGGAATTTGGATTTAAGAAAGCGGCCTTTAAAAATACATACTTTTGAAAATATAATATTGTTTCCAAATCTAATTTTATTGACTGAACTTCCCCCGGTTTTTCTATTTCCCCCGTTTCCCTCTAGATCCAGTGCACTGCAGAGAGCAGCGAGCTGTTCGTGAACTGCTTGGAAGCGATGGTGGAGACCTGCCTGCCGGGCGCCGAGGTGTGCGCCGCGCGCGCGCCGCCGCCCGACCCCGACCGCCAGGAGCCCGGTGCGTACTCTACTTACCCCCGGACACATTCGAACACTTGCCCCTCGCTACTTATGCGAACTCTTGCCCCTAGCAGCTCATGCAAGTGTAGCCCCTCGAAAGTCATGCGTACACATGCCCCTCGTAAATCATGCGTACATTTGCCCCTCGCAATTCATGCGTACACTTGCCCGTAGCAGAAAATACGTACACTTGCTCCTTGAAAGTCACGCGTACACTTGTCCCTCGTATATAATGCGTACTTTTGACCGTCCAAAATCATGCGTACACTTGCCCCTCGCAAGTAATGCATGCAATTTCCCCTCAAAAATCATGCGTACACTTGCCCATCGCACATACACCTCGCAAACATACCAGCATGCGTTTAGATAACCCTCGCACAGATAACATAAACCTTTTACTAAAAACACTTCCTCTTACATTAGGACCACCGGGACTACACTAGCCCCTAAATTTTCCGTATTTTTTGCAGGGAGCCACAGCGTACAGCTAGACGAGAATAGTTTCTATGTCGTATGTAACAAGGGTTTTAATTGCAGGCTCCTCGCACCGCCCGCCCCCGTCGCTATACTGCTCCGGGCAGGATACTTAGCATAACGAACAAGTGAGTAATACATGCTTTTCTGGACTGTAACACTTTCCACCCGGCTATATTCACAAACCATATATCCTATAGCCTCTGCATAGCTGGGCGATCTCCGGATATCGCCGGACGAGTTTGCAAAGCTGTATAATATGCAGAGCTGATGAAGTCGGCAGACCCAGTTCCTTAAATAATGGCCGACACAGTTCTAATTGAAATTCAAATGGTTTATTGCATAAACCGCCCTCCCCCAGGGCTTGGCCAGACCCCCCCCCCCCTTCCCTCCAAATTGCGTTACTTTATTTGTGGACTACCCCTAATTATAAACTGTAATAAAATTAGGCATTAAGAAATAGTTGATGTGCGCTTGCAGGGCATCACATATATACCTACCCCGTATTTGAAACTGTAATGTGATATCGTCGGTGATAGTTCAGAACCGCGTATGAGCAGTTTGTAAAAACCACGTCAATCCAAAAAGTAGCAAAATTGAGATTTTGCGCCTATAGGTTCTACACGCTGCACTGGTTTTATTTTGCAGTTTTGCAATTGCAATTTTGCAGTTTTTAAAAACAGAACAAAAATCAGTGATAAGCAAGGTCTGGCCAAGCCCTGGGGGAGGGCGGTTTAAGGTTTGTGTTACGTCACGATTTTATAATTAGGTTAACAGGTTAACATTTAGAGGTGGTACCTTTAAACAAGAGTAGTATGAGCTTTACTCCCCGTACTAGTAAAAACTGTATTACGGTGGGGTAACATTCATCGTTCTCAGTTGAAGGTGTAAGCATAATATTAAAAGATATTTGAGGGTAAGTACAAATAGCATCGGTTGCTAACAGCATCGGTGGCCACAATTTGCGTAAACAAGTAGTATATGCAAAAAAGTTAACAATATTGCACAATTCATGTAAACTCAAGAAATTATAATTATATTATTAAGAAATGGATCTGCAATACGTTCAAAGATGATTATACCTCGCCCAATGTAAAAAGAGCGCCGAATTACCTGTTACGTAACGGAATGGAGAGGGAGGGGGGGTTCCCGGCTAAGCGTTACGGTCCTGTTACATGGGGGAGGGGGGGGGGGGGGGGGGTCAAAAATTTGAGAATTTTGCGTTACGTAATTTGTGGACGACCCCTTACTTAAATTTTGCACACTTTGAAACGACTTTAAAACCTACACTTCGTATTAATTAGGCGTTTTGTTGAATATGCTAATTATGTATATAGTCTAGTAATTGCGAGTTTATAGAAGACCGTACTTATGTGTAACTTACATTTAAAAAAATCGTTCAGGCTATAAAATTATATGTTGACTAAAAACAATTTCAACTGTTTTACAAACAACGTTAATTAATCGTGGTTTTTTTTATAGAATTTGGATTTGCACTTCGCTTTTCTTTGTTCTTAAAACCATATATAATGTGATTTTAAAATGCATTAACTATCCAAGTGTGTACAATGCCTGACTAGAAGAGTTAAGTTGTGGAATAAAATAATATACCCTCCCATGGCTAATAATCATATATATTATTTCTAAAAAGTATTTTTTTGAAGACGTTCCATATCTCCGTTAATTCTTTACCAAAATTAATGATTTAACCGTCATTTTAAAGCTTATGTTCGTATAAAATTAGAGTTTTCTTTAAAAAATAAATAAAAAACCACGCGATTTGCAAGCGCCATCTATTGACAGTCTGTTTAACTAACATGTGTGTTGGCTATTTGCACATGCAGACTAATGTGAACAGATGGCGCTACTATCTGTGTGTCATTCATGTTAGGCCCGAACGAGGGTACTGCGTTAATTATTATCTTTGTCAAAATTATCCGTCACTATATATGTATTATAATAATACGTATTAAGACCCGCAAGTACTCCGTTAATTATTATCTTTGTCAAAATTATCTGCTATTGACGAAAAATAGACAAATATAGTACTAATAATACTTGCATTTACTTATTCTCACTTTATTATATTATTATTATCCTGTGTTATCCGGTGGTGTGTTTATTATTGTCGGACGGGTCAGCAGTCAATCCTAAATTATAATTTCGTCAATTAACAAATCTCAATGTCTTTATTTCAGATTCATATAGAAACTACAGTGCTGTAGTGGCAAAGAAAACCCCGCCTCTAAAAAACAGGGCATCCAGATTATTATGAGAATAATTTTCATACATATTATATGATATACACATCGTGCCAACGTTAAACCGGGTTTCCTGCAATGTTTGTTAATAATGTTCAACTGAAGTCTTTGTATATATACTTACATCTACTTAAAACTAATATTAATTGTACAAAGGCGGACTTATCCCTTCAAGGGATCTCTTCTAGTTAACCTGTTGAACTAGAATAACAGTGGACGAAGATAGGTAATGAATTCCTACTTACACATACATACATAATTACTATACATATTCAAATAAAGCCAGGACTATCTCTATCTGTATATACATACATATTATCACGCCCGAAATCCCTAATGGGGTGGGCAGAACCACAAGACTACTTGTGGCCACACTCGATTAATCAGTCCTAAGATGGTATGATGAACCGTATGGTGACAGGTGATCAGCTCATCGCCCATACAGATAGTCCACCATGTTGGGGAGGACCCGTCCCTTAGTCGACTTTTACGACATGCCAGGATGATAAGCATCTGCACGCATTCTATGCTATTTCTTCACTCCCAGTGCAGCAGAGGAGGATATATATAATATATATATTTATATACTAACTTTGCCCGAGACCCGGCGTTACATACACATTGATAGATCTGATTTTTTGACGCACACACTCAAATGTGTTTCATATAAAAATCACATTGCACATACCTTTGTGTAGTATATATTTTATGTTTTAATTAAACGTTTTAGCTTTAAATTATAAGCCGTTTAGCGACGGTGCCCCAAACCTAGTTAATATTTTCACAAAAATATACAAATATTCATAAATCTATATGTCACACTGGAAAATCTTTTATGGGCGATTTTAATAATGTTTGTTTAAGAACCGTAACTCAATAAAAAAATTATAAATATTAAGAGCTTCCATACATATTTAAAGTTACTTATTTACAATTAATAGTTTTTATTTGTAACTATTAATTAAAAACATAACACACTCCACATTCAGGGTAGTAAATAAAGTTGAAAAATCGTTGAAACTTCCTCAGAAACAGGACCGATTTGTTGATTTTTTAATATATTTGTTTTAATATAATAATAATTTAAATCGTAAATTTCGGCGCAGGCTTATAAACTAAAATATAATAAAAAAGAATTGAAACAATCCAAGAAATAAGTCTTTCTATTTGTGCCTCCGCAAGCATGGTTCTGATTTCAAGTATATATTATACATATAATATCATCAAAATCGGAACTGCTTCCGAGTCTTTATTTGATACCCTTATTAATTCTACTGTAGTCCGCGCGCGAGCTCCAAGGAATCGGGGCTGGGGAAGCAGGCGTGGAGTGCCCAGCCCAACCGACCTTTCACAACCTGCACTCTACCAGTACGTGTTGTACTAAAGGCTTGTCCACACTTATCGACGCTGTTACCGTACTAGTCGTCTAGATCTTTACTTTAACGTGCGTTAATATTCCTCGGAGCACGCGCGCGGACAGTAGTTTTGCAGAGTGAAATCTTTATTAATAGTACATTGTGCATCTAGGGTCGTAAGAAGGGGATAACTAACGAGGGTCTGTTAGAAGCCCGACGCCGAAGGCGAGGGCTTTTAATGACTCGAGTTTGTTATCCCCTTACTGCACGTGATACACACAATGTTTTTCATCACATTTGCGAGGAAGTGAAAAAAATAAAAATAAAAATACATTGTACACCGTGAATTATCATCAGGTGGGTAGAATAAACTGTATGTCGCGTCGGTTGCGCGCTACTTGTATAAGAAAACGATCACCGCCGGTCCTAGCGCACGCCCCGCCGTCAGCGGGAGTTATAAACCATACATAATCCATAGTTCCCATGGGCGTTATGGATTTTCTATGGTTTATAACTCCCGCTGGCGGCGGAGCGTATATATAGACCAGCTAAATTGGCTATAGCTGCTCTATACGCCTGCGTATAATAACACCCTTTCCGAGCAAGTGTGATGAAAAAAATATTAATGTCACCAATTTTATATATATATATATATATATAAATTAATCCGGGGAGCGCCCTTTTATCACACTGTAACTAAGACATCAAATAATGACATCTATCTATTTAACAATAGGGTTCACTGAGTAAGTTTTAGAATATAAGCAGAAATAGCAACAATGAATTATGTGATCTCACTTTAAATACTAGTTAATAAACACTCAAATTGCAATAATTAAAAATTATGTTACACAAATGTTGGTGTAAAAAATCATTAACTTAGCAAATAGCTCTCTATTTGATGTTTGTGAAATATTTTATTAGTGAAATTATAATTGTGAAATATTGGATAGTAATATGATAATTGTGTTAAATAATTAAGCTGCCGATCAGTTGCATTAACCAAGGTTTAACAGTAGTTAAAAATGTTTTTTTACTCCGACCAGAAATATGGAGGACCGAGTTACCAAGTAAATTATTTTTTAACCTTATGACCGCCAAGCATGTCTGAGAAGTAAAACGAATTTCAACTTTAAGTCAAGGTAATGAAGGACTTTTTTACCCTGTATCCGCTGACGGCTGCACCCGACTGTGGTGGTCAAAAGGTTAAGCGCGTTAACTTAAACAAATTGGACTAAATGATGTTTTTAATCATTTACAAACCACTATGACACTGACGTTTTCAAAAATATATTTTAAGAGGAGTGTGAACTTACGGCTTTTCATACAAAAGGCGATAACGATTTCCACCCCTTAAATATTAACCGACGTAGACCAATTTTTGATAGGTAGTCAGTCATTCAGAACAAAATCTAGGTCTATACGTTATGATTTTTTTGCACCATAATAAATAAATTCAGTTTTGTTGTTGTTTTAGTATTCTCATACAAAACTAATTTCAGAAAACGTATATATCTAGATTTTGTTTCTGACACACAACCTATTAAAAATTGGTCACAGTCGGTTAACATTTAAGGGGTGGAAGTCGTCATCGCTTTTTGTATGAAAAGGGTGATTTTTGCCGTTGGTTCACAGTCCACTTACGTCGCGTCCACATCTGACGAACTACACTCTAGTGGCTATTTTTATTTTAATACGCAGTGACTTGTAAATTAGCTTTATTAATATATTGTGACTTTTATGACTTATGAGCGTGCCGCTAACTGCGCGCGTGTATTACGTACTACGAGCAGTTCGCGTGCCGCTCCCGTGCAAGCTACGCGCCGCGAACGTACGGCGCTAGCGCTGCCCGCATGCAGCGCGCGCGTTTGCTCTCTCCCGCTCACCATAATTGCACGCGCTCAAACTCAACGCGCTAGTTTTTAGTTTAGTAGTTTTTTTTATATTAAGAGGGGGGAAACGAGCAGGCAGGTTACCTGATGGTAAGCAATCAACGCCGCCCATGGACATCTGCAACACCAGAGGTGGTGCCAATGCGTTGCCAGTCTAGGGAGGATGGGGAATGGGCATGAGATGGGGATGAGCGAATAGGCCTCCGGATCTCGTCACTCACCGCAATAGCAAGCTATTACTTTACGCCGATATTCTGTGAGAGTGTGGTACTAGCCCGGTCGAGCCGGCCCATTCGAACAGTAATCAAATAAATAGGCTAAATAGGCGCTCAAACAATGACGATAAATACACGTGTGCAGTATGCGTGCTGTACGTGAGCAGTTGGCGAATGGTTCGCGAGCGGCGCGTTCGTCAGATGTGGACGCACCATTAGAGAATAAAATGGCAGATCGGAGAAGACACTTCCATGACATCCCGCAATTATTTCTGGTTGGGCTTTACAGATGCTTTAAAATATGCTCCAAATGTAATTAGATTTTAAGCGAAGCCTATTTATATGAACTATTAAGTACAAATTAATTTATATGGTAATTATTAAGTATGTTGTTTATCACTTGTGTTTGTCGTATGTTATTCATTACTTTTTTCACAACGAGAACAAAATATGCTTTTTCTTTTATGTAAAAAAAATCGCGATTGTTGCAACAGAATAACATTTAGCATGATGGTGGCTGTTCGTAATTTTTTTATTAATTTGTGCCAGAATATTACTTTCTTACCCTCAACCAGGCCAAGGGAATATTCCCCGTACATAAATAATTTAATATTTTTACTCTAATATGTTAATACAAGTATCTTTATTATTAACGTATCCTATATTCTTACAAAAGCGGGGCGGTCATAGTATGACGTCTGAATGACGTCACTTCAATATAACATTACCTTTGAACATATTTTTTATATGAAGCTTCGCTCCCGCCTTAGCATTCTGCCAATTCGGCCAATTTTGCTCGCTCGCCAAAAATGTTTGTTAAAAAAAGTGAAATAAAACACTTGCGAAACACTGCAATATGTTAAACGTTTTTGATGTGCAATCCTGCAATCTGTTGAACTTGGAACGTAGACGGGTTGCCGGTGTAGGTGAGGGTGGATGATGCAGATAAAACAGACAGGTAACAGGGTAGAGGTAATTTATTTTGTAAATACGAGGCACTCTGGAACAACATTATAAAACTTACGAATATAGGTAGGTGAGGCTATGGAATGAGATGATTTGGAGGCTTTGTGTGACACTCTACTTACGATTAAGTGCCTCACTGGTAATTCTTAATGACAGGATAACGGGTACAATTGTGCTCCCTTTGTAATTCGCACTGCACTTTTTAACTGCGGTTACTATGATTCTAATTATTTAGGTATTTTACCGTATGTATGTATTAAAATAAAGCTATATTTCTTTATAATTCTAAGAGCTTTCTAGGCCGAGCTCTCTTATGAAATGAAGTCAGTTTTCTAAATCGATCTATCGATCTAACGTTTGCGTTTCGAATTTGGAATTGGAAAATAATTTGAAGGAAGAAGAAGAAGATGAAGATCGAAGGAGTTTTGTACGAGTCGCGATGGCGCCTCGTTACAAACTGATTTCATGAAAAGGGATAGATGTGTGTAACAGAATGCCGGGGATGCAGGAAGCGCGCGCTGATTGATTTAGCCAATGAGCGCGCGTGGTGGTAAAGTTGAAGACGGGGAAGCGCGCGCGATAATAAAAAATAAAAAACCAGGGGTTCTGAACTCATTACAAATAGTGGCCCGTTAATTATTTTGACCGATGATAATAAAAAATTAAAGGGAAAAACTATATATTTTTCATAGAATATTATTATTGAACAGCCTGTATACAACACACGAACACCCAAACGACACACTCGAAGCGTATTTCAGAACGGAATGGCAATATATGGCGCTCGCTCGCCCGGCGCGGCGCCGCGCTTGGCAACAACTGCGGACCTCGTACCACGAAACTCAGCGCGTGCGGCGATAAGCGACGCCTGTCATACAGTTCGCGATAGGTACGGGACAGTCGCTATTTCGAGACGATATCATATGATATTTATCAACTCTCGGCGAACCGACTTTAAGTGCTTCTCTCTCCCGACGAAAGAGATAGTCAGAGAAAATGAGACGGGGCTAAGTTATCCCCATGTTAACTTAATTTTGCCCATCGTTGTTTGTAACATGATAATTTGGATTTACTGTCTGTCATGTAACTGGATACATATTCCAAGGCCTGGTCAAGGGTAACAATACAGGTAACGCCAAACGAAACAACATTATTAAGGAGTTAATATGGTTATAAATAACACTAAAATAAACACGGCTTTACTCACGAATTATTGTTAGAAATAGTCCGATATGTTTCGGACTCGTATGGACTCCTTCAGGGGTTGAGTGCGGTCGCGGTCAAAGCAAGCCGCGCACTGCCAGCCGCCACTATTTCTGACAATGATTCGTGAGTAAAGCCGTGTATATTTCTAGTGTTAATAATATCTCACGACTGTTTTAATTTGTATATGATTATAAATGTATGAACAAAGTAGATTACATTTAAATATTTTTAATTTAAATTATAAAATTTAAATATAGTATTATAAATTTTTATAGTTGTATCTGGACAAAGGGTTGTAGCCTGTTTTGACTTGGAAGGGAGACTTAAGTATAATTAAATCTAATTCTAGACTTTGTTGCTGTAGCTCAAGATTTAAATTGGAATGGAGTTGCAACTTCAAAGATATATGTGGCCGGCCAAATCAAAACGTTACGGTGGCTGGCGGTTAGGCTATTTTTGTCCGTGCTGTTATACAAATAACATGGCAGCGATAATCAGAATAGCATAAATGCCAGCCGCCATAAGGTCCTTTTTGATTTTGACGACATTTAGCTTTCTAAGGCCTAATACAGGCTCTAAATACATTGTTCATATATTACGTTTATAATCCTACCAATAGGGAATATGCATGTAAATTCAAATGAGGTGTAAATTATATATTATGAAAGAAAATGTAAATAAATCATAAGATCATTTTGATTGTTCGTTTTTTTTAAAGGTCAAAATAAGTGAATAATCTTGAAAATTAAATATTGTTTTAGTTCTGAATTATTAGTTTTGACATCCTTATCAAATTTATGTCATTTTTTATTCGTACGATATTGGCTTAAAACCCGTATTTTCGGAAATAATTAATAACTAAATATAAATGCTTCGTATCTCAAAAACTAAACAACAGTAATGTTTTGCGTTCACAGTTTGGTTTCTATTTACAATAAAAAAATAAAAAATCACCGGCCAAGTGCGAGTCGGACTCGCGCACGAACGGATCCGTACCATCATCTATAATCAAGCAAATAAAAAAACACGTTTGTTGTATAGGAACCCCCCTAAAATATTTGTTTAGTTTATTTAATTATTTATTTTTAAAGTGAACATATAACTAAATATTCTGTGAATATTTCAAGCGTGTACCGCCTGTTGCCGTTACCAATATCAAGCAAAAACCCCCTAAATATGTATTTTATTCTGTTTTTTAGTATTTGTTGTTATAGCGGCAACAGAAATACATCATCTGTGAAAATTTCAACTGTCTATCACGGTTCATGAGATACAGCCTGGTGACAGACGGACAGACAAACAGACGGACGGAGAGTGAATTCTTAGTAATAGGGTCCCGTTTTACCCTTTTTGTACGGAACCCTAAAACATGCATATTACCTATTGCGATACGATGTAAGGTCCTTCACTGTTTCACACACGTAAAAGTTATCTTTGTAATGCGCAGCAAAAAAGAAAAATAGGCCGGTTAGCTAAGTCACGTGGGTTGGTTTGTTTACATTTAGTTACTACCTAAACGAATTGAATATAGTAGAATGCACCTTATTGGTAGCAAAGTGGAAGAGCGCGCCTCAAACAGCGGCCCTAGTTGCGTCTCTCACACTAGTGCCGACGAAAGAGATAGAGAGATAAACGGGATTAATTTGACTTCGTGTCTGGCATGGTAGGGTCGCTAGGCCCGCGTGGGGTCTAACTGCCTAGTCCCTCTTAATGTGAGACGTCTGAGCCCAGCACTGGGGCGTATATGGGTTGATGATGTGAAGAGTATTTAATCTATTAAAATAATAGGTTGTAATATATTTCTGTACATGTTTTTATGTATTATAATTTGAATTATTCGAATAATAATATCTGATTGTGAGACTAGTTTTAAATCTCCGAATACAATGTTTATAGGCAGCTACATACTGACAATATATGTCAATATTTCACTGTCAGGTGAGCGAAAAAGTGTCATGACATACTTATTATCGGTAGAGTTGGCATAAACAAACACAATCTTTGTTAATACACAATCACAAGTTCGGTTAGGGTCCTAACGCGACACGGGAACTAACAAAAGGTAAAGTCTGTTCGCCGAGAGTTGATAAATATTATGATATCGTCTCGAAATAGCGACTGTCGCTTACCTATCGCAAACTGTATGACGGGCGTCGCTTATCGTCGCGCGCACTGAGTTTCGTGGTACGAGGGACGCAGTTGTTGTCAAGCGCGGCGCCGCGCCGGGCGGGTGGTCCTGTACGGTAAAAGATCATAGATTTTTACAAATTGATAGCAGGGTAGATGACGCAATTGAACGTATCATAATAAGTTCACCGACTCTGATTCTTCCTCCGAGTCTGAGACTTTGTCATGGTCGTCGTCCGTCGATATGCCAGCAATGGGACATATACAGGCTATTAAATAATAATTCTATGAAAAAAATATAGCTTTTCCTTTTCATTTACTATTATCAGCGGTAAAAATAATAAGCGGGCCGCTATTTGTAATGAGTTAAGAAGCCCTGCTTTTTATCATAACTTGGCGAACACGAACAGACTTTATGTAAAAATAACTTGTTAATATTTGGCCGATGTTTCGGCTGAGTTGTCATGGGTAGACTGGTTCAGCGATGTTATCTTCTTTGTGGGTAATTCAGAAAAACCTAAACTACCCATTTTTCTCAGTTGTTAAGGGGTCGACACACCACACTAACAGTGTCAAATTGATTGTCCGATAAACCTCCGGAAAATAATAACTAGGTATTATAGCTACGTTTTGTTAGTTTCCATCGCGTTAATACCCTAACCAAACTTATAAATATGTGTAGTAATCAAGTTTTAAAAATGAATTGTTAATAGATGTCAAGAGTTAACATGTCATTCATTTTAATTTATCTTTTATGCTCTATTCGGCTTACTTTAATTAGATGTAAACAAACTAACCCGCTAACTGAAACAGCTTATCCAGCCAATCCAGTATTTTTTTATCTATGGCATGTCTTGGGTTAGTTTGTTTACATTTAGCGAATTAGGTACCTGAACAGAGTATAGAACCGCGTCGCCTAAATTTCAAATAAGAAACGTCAAACTCAATTTCGTATAGCACCGAGCTGTCAAAATCGAGTTTGACGTTTCCTAAAGTTTAGCAAATGTTAAATTTAGCGAACATTTTCGAATTGGCCCCAATATGTCAGTGTGTAGCTTCCCTAAAACTATTTGTAAGTATCTAGATTGTCTATAGCAGATTTATTTTACTGAAAGTATTACTATTTTATAAGATTTACTGCTACGAATGTCACAAATTATTCAATCTATTGATATATTTAGTAAAATCTATGAAAGCCATGTCGTGTTTTATTCATTGATTCTCTCGTTTTATCCATTCACTTATATTTATACTAATTGATATCAAAAAGAGAATTAGTATTGAAAATTGCTGCAACAGTTATATTGATCGTCAGTAGATGATATTGACGGTCAATATCATCTTCTGACGATCAATATAATTGTGCAACCAGTGATATTGTAGGGCCGTACCTAGCCTACTAGTTAATGTCCAGGCTACACCTACGGCTAAAGGCAATAGCTAACGTATTAATCGGCACTAAATGTAGATGGGACACGGGTTTAAACTATTCAATGCCACGTTCCAACGAGAAAATTGCCTAAAGTGAATTCATACACACTTCGCTTAAAAATAAAAGGAAACAAGTCAAAATGAAATTCACTTTTGTTTTAAACCTTACTCAAAAGTGTTAAAGATGAATTTGGAATGGATTTGTATTCCACATTATTTCTTTTTATTTTTAAATGTGCGACTTGTCTTATTTGGTAAATATAAGTTTATAACCTTAAAATGTATCCTTTTTATCCTAAGTAAAGCACTCCTAGGTGAAAAATTGGCAAATTGATGTCTAAAACATTATCTCCGGTTGCTTTATTTACGATGAAATACCTGTTTTAGCCAAAAAAGGCGCGTTTTGAGGTTAGAACCTTGTTACCCAATAAAGACAATTTAGGATGAATCCACTTTATAGGTAAGTCCAGTCTTATACGACTTCAAGAAAGAAAAAGTCTTCATAATAGTAGATGTTATAATCACTTAAGTGATCAGTTTAAATCCTTGACTATAAAATCAGCTTTAAAAAAGGTTTTTAGCACAATTCCATAAAAAAAAACACCAAACGTCTGAAAATGTTTTATTCCATAACAAAATAAATACCAGAAGTATATCCCAGAAAATAATAGCCGAAAACTAGTGTCTGTAACAATATATCCCGCCAAAAGGTGAACTCCAACTCGAGCGCGGCTGATCCCTAAGCCAGATTTAAGTGTCATAATATGAAAAATATATTGGATATTTTTGAGTTACAATATAATGTGCGTGCTCCTCTCTAAGCTCTTATAGCTTTACACACTTGCCTTTTTTACAGATGCTAAATTAATTTATTGGAATTATTGTGAAAATTCCAAAAATATATATTTCATTGGAACTAGCGTTAGCTACAGAATAAATAATTAAAGTACACAATGTACAGTCGGCTTTTTAATTTTAATTGATAATTATAAAAATAATACATCACCAAATTAGTTCCACTTCCACTATCGGGAAGAAAAATCTTTTGATTCTGTTCTACCCATTATTATGACAAGAAAATAGTAACAATTCCAAAAATCTTAACACTGGTAACCTCAGAATATTAAACCAATAGCTTGACACAATTATGAAATTACAGTTTTCCTATTGGCCAGCCTCAAAAGTTCATAACATTACATTATATTTGAGCGAGTAACATGAGATACAGAATTCCTTTGACATCTACTTCAATAAAACTAAATATACAAAAACAACTATAGACCCTTATCTATGAATTACATGGCTCTGGCAGTTCTAAGAATATCCCAATAATAGTAGATTGTGTTACAAGGTGGGAAAGCACTTGCAAACAGACAATATGAATGTTTCCTAGGTAATAAATAGTAATTCTAATTAGTCCGTCAGTTACATTATCAAAAAATATTGAACAAGTATTTTTTTGCTTAATCAATTTAATCAAGATTGACAAAGATAACGCGCATCAAAGTTCGGGAGTGGGGGCTAATGACGTCACTTAATGGTAAAAAGTTTACAATTGGCTTCCCGCCCGTATCACGTATAACTCGCGTCACGTAAAAAGAGCGCTGGGCAGCAGTGGATGGGATGTCTACGCATTGGTACAGTCGCGCACGAAAGGCTTGGCTATTGTTTAATAATATACGTGCAATGGTTCTTTTAGAATAATATTATGTACTTCAATAGCTACTTTGGGAACAGCCTGGGATTCAAAAACAGTTAGGTACTTCAGAAAAATATATGGTTATTTCGATATCACAATAAGTTCTCAAGCTTAGGGTGACACGCCTTCCATCACATCGTCAGTGGTCACATGGAAGCCAAATGACTGTTGGTGCTAGGAGAGACAACTTCATCGTCATTGTCGTCATCACTTGACCTATCATCAGTCATCACTAGCAACGTGAATGACAAATGTTTCTGTCATCATATCCACCACATAATATTTTTTTCTCTGAACTCTTGTACACATTATTTCTCATTCTCTCTCCCATTAAATTCACCTTTTCATTCACATTTGTAAACATTATATTTTTTCTGTTCCTTTTATGCAAAACTGTCGTGCAAAGTAACGTACGTGACTGTACTTTGGGAGCGAACGAAACGTAGACCAATAGCACGACGGCACAGACATACCGCGCGTAACCCCCTCCGTCGCGCCTCACCTCCCACCACCAATTTGGCCGGTAAATCGAGTAATGCGCAGCGCCCGCCGCCAGCGCTCTTTTTACGTGTGGCAAGATATATAATGGGGCCAATTAGAAAGTGTGCTCACTAAATTTAAGTCACTTAAAATAAGAAAGTCAAACACAGTGGCGCAGCCTGCCTACAAGCCGATTCCTGACGGCTTTACCAAGCTAGAAAGCTGTCAGTGAAGTCCATTTTACTATAACTAAATGTCAGACTCGCACGTACGGTTCTAATTCTTCCGGCTTCCCTTAGGAAATATTTGACGCTTCGCCACTGACTCAAACATGATTTTGACAGCTTTGAGCTTGGTACAAATCGAATTTGACATTTCTTATTTTAAGTTTACGTTTTAAATTTTGAAGTCACCGTTTCGAATTGGACCAAATGTTTTTTTATGTAAAAATCCATAATTATATGTATTTATTTAATATAAGGCGTTTTTCAACAATCTAAGTATATTCTATTAGGATAAATTGAAAACATTTTAAACCTTATGGTCAACCAGAACTTTACCATTTAATACTGGTACAGCTTAATTATATGTACTTGAATAACGGTATGTAAGATGGTGTAATGCTATGCATTTGTGCAAGTTTGAGAATCAACTTTTACCGGTATATCAACAACCGGTAATGACCTATTGAATACCAACTATGAATGCTAGTAACTCACTACTATATCCTAGCACCAATGCTATTAAAAGTCCAAAGAAATAAAAAACATTTCAACCGGGTTCTCCGGTTCACACAAAAATCTTTTTTACATTTGTAAAAAAAACCACTAGTCAAATATTTTTTACTTATTCAAGTCATTCCTTAACATTATCATACATATGTTTTTTCCTATGATCCATAGAAAAAAGTGACCTAGCTAGCTTCTAATTGGAAGAAATTACCCAACTTTTCCTTGGTTTTTCATCTAATTTTTGGTGTCGTTTCTAATTTTCATAACCTAAAATATTGGAGAGCGAGCGAGCTCAAAATTATGATAAATCCATGTATGTTTTTGGCACACAAATATAATCCAATTTGATGGTGATCACAGATGATCACACATATGATAATGTTAACATGTACTCAACTCTTTTGAGCAAACGCCATCTTCTAAGTGTGCTACGGTGGTTTCGTTCTTCGACTCCCAACTATGGCTCCTTTCTAGTTTCTCTGAAACAATATTTATCGTGAACACATCACAAACACCTCCATACAAATGAATAAAATTGTAGTGTCTATTTTTAATGTGACAGTAACAGCTTTTTACTAAATACATATGTAAGTAGAAACGGTACTTATAACGAAAAACCAAATGTAAAAATATGTCTGTCTCTCTGTCTGTTTGTTCCGGCTAACCTCCGAAACGGCCGGACCGATTTTGATGGAACTTTCACAGGCAGATAGCTGATGTTATAAGGAGTAACTTAGGCTAATTTTTATTTTAGAAACAATATTAGGGTTCCGTGCCAAAAAATGTAAACCCATGAAATTGTGGACAAAATTCTATCTCGGTAAAACCGCGGGGGTCAGCTGTTTTGTTAAGGCGCTGACAAGACCTAAATCGACTTTACTTAAACAGTGTTTTAACAAAAACTATTTGATTTGACAAAGTGAAAAAAAAAAAACACATTCTTTATATTATTGAATACCCAACTATTTCACAAACACGAAAAAAATCGTGAAGTAACGTCTGAAATCCTCTTTAAATAGTTCTATGTCCTAATTTTTTTAACTTATGGGGCTGTAATTAATAACACTATAACATCACGCCCATACTAAAAACTTGACTAATTTAGATTTTACGTGTAGTGTGTTACTTATATAATTCATCCGTTTTCGATTGTTCCCATACAAATAACCGCACAGTGCTTCTCGTTCACTCCGGTGCAAACAGACAGAAACCGATCACTCGAAGTCACTAGCTCTTGGCAGCGTCTTAAAGCTTGTAAAACCGGACAAGTGCGAGTGAAACCCGCGTGGAGAGGGTTCCGTTCCATACATGATTAACTGAAATTTCCTATGTTACTTTAAATATCATAGACTTCTTATAGGTTTTCCTGTAATCTATAGGTAAAGAACAATATTTTGTATTTTTTTCAAAATTTTAGGCCCTGTGGTTTCGGAGATAAGGGGGGGGGGGGTGGTCAATTATCGCATATTTTCCTAAATAACTTCCAAACCATTTATTTTAAAATTCCAAAAAAACATATTTAAGATCCTCACAATAAGCCCTTTCATTTGATATGTCACATGATATAGTTTGTGTAACTTTTTTTTTAATTTTCTAATTTGCCCCCTAAAAGTGGGCCCCATGTTCAAAATTAATTTATTTACGTTACGCATCTCTGTTGCGGTCACCAATTTACATATGTATACCAAATTTCAAATCAATCGGTCCAGTAGTTTCGGAGCAAATTGGCTGTGACAGACGGACAGACAGACAGACAGACAGACAGACACACTAGTGATCCTATAAGGGTTCCTTTTTTCCTTTTGAGGTACGGAACCCTAAAAAATAGACAAAGCAAGACCTTACCCCGCTTACTCCACCTTCCTTGTCTTTGAGCGTGACGGTGGACGCGTTCGACGCGGGCCCCGTCGACCGTGGACTGTCAGATTTGTCTGAGGCGTCCTGTCGGAATAATTCGTGTCAAATAAAAACCCCTCGAGAGCAGCTGGGCAGATTCTCATCTGGACAGATTGTCATGTCAGAGCTAAAAGGAGGGTACTATATCTGAAATGCGATGTTTTACTAATCAATACATATAAAACAGTACCGTGACTCACTTATAGAAAACGCACAGCCTAAACGGGTGCTCCTAGAGGTTTGATATTTGGAGGAGACATTCCTCGAGTACCCTAGAGGGGCACTAAGTAGGGATTTTTCGAAATTCTAGGGGTGAAAAGGGTTGATAAAGTTTGTACGAAAAATACCGCGGGAGAAGCAGTGGCGGATCCACTAGTGTTCACAATCACTTAAATTTAGAGAAACATTTATTAATAACTCTAAGTCGTTTCCCTTAACAATCATAATTCCTTGTAAATTGCAGGAGACCTCTTTCTATAAAAGATAGTGCATTTAGATCTTTACCATAATGTATTTAGCATAAGAAATAATGTAACAATTCGAACAAATTCGCGGGCACAGCTAGTCATAAATCTGGGGTCCTAGTGCAAAAGGGGTTAATTCGAAAAAGTGTGACATTTAATCATATACTTACCTTGTTCTGATTTCAACAAGCTATATAACTAAATGTCACACTTTTTCGACTTAACCCCTTTTTCACTAGGACCCCAGAAATATTTTAACTCTTATCCGAACACGTATTTGTACTGAGAATCTCAACCTTACTAACCACATAGTATGATGCAAATTCGATTGTGTTTATGTAAAAAATAAATGGCTTTTAAATGATTCCCTGGTATTGAACTGTTTTTGATTTTTACGTAGCTATCTGTATGTATGGGGCCCGCTTAAGGGCGTACCCCACGCCGATGGCCTTAGTTTACGCGCCGCAGTGAATACTATAATTTACTCAAAAACTACAAAATAAATTGAAAAACCGGCGGATGAAATTATAGTGTACATCATTGTCTTCTGATTAGTAAAAGTCTCATGTATAAGCGTCACATAATAAGGGAGCCTTTATCATAAAACCTCCATTGGTTAATCAAAAACCGTATGAAATGACCACCATTTTGACAACCAATTAGGAAAAACCAGTGCTGCGATAAAGAAATAACATAACTTCTTTATCGTTTTTAGTAAAGAAATGAGATTAAATTTGGAACAGCTGTCAAAACTCAAGCGGGTCTCTATTCTAGTATCCATAGATATTAAAACAGTTATTGATACGAAACGTCAATTCAGTATGTTTTTTTAATATAAACTGCACAATATTTGATCTCGAGTGACGTGAGAATAGAGACTTAATCCGTTTGTCTATGATTTAAAAAAAATGGTCTTGACGGAAGATCGAATTGCCGCCATGTTGACGTTTTGCTGAACGAAAGTAGAATTGTTGTTGAATTGAATAGAAAAAGTTGTTTGTAATTTACATTTTAGTTGAAAATATGAATAGTAAGTAGTCTTCTCGGAGTGTGTGTGATGTGAAAATGCGCCGGATATCGGAAATATGCAGCCACGATTGCAACAAATAACTTGTTGCCAGAAAATATTGTTTCTGAACCCATCATGGAGGATTTATAATATGTGTGTAGATAAAGTTATGTATGCAACTCTGCATAATTTGGCCTTAAAACACACGTGCGATCTTATTATGAAACTCGCCTATCGGCTCGTTTCATGAAAACCGCACTAGTGTTTTAAGGCCTATCATTATGCAACCGTTGCATAAACTACTATTACGATTTTTTTTTGCTCTTGATTTATCACTTTTTTCAATATTTCAGTGGACGAAAACAAAGAATACATATTTTTTTCAAGATTCATGCACAACGCTAAGTATACTTTAAAGGATTTGAAAACAGCGAAATTCGCCGGGTAGGACCTTAAGAGTTCAGGACTCACATCGTCGAGCGGGTTGGCGTGTCCGTTGCGCAGACTCTCTCTCAGGGTGTCGTCATCCTCGTCCGTGTGTACGTCATAGAACTCCTCGCTGTCCATCTCTCCATCCGTGCCTGCGAGGAAGTGATGATATAAGTCGCATCCCACCTACCTATCCTCACCATCGAAAGACGTCCACTACTGGACATTTATTTATTTAGTTTTTTAGGGTTCCGAAACCGGACGACTGCGAGTCAGACTCGCACGCGAAGGGTTCCGTACCATTATCTATAATCAAGCAAAAAAAAAAAACACGTTTGTTGTTTGTTTAACTTGCACTAACCGGTTTTTTTTATTTATCATACTGTGTGAAACATTACAGAAAATCTATGGCGTTACAACAAGTCTTTACAATTACTTTAACTTTACTAAAACTAACTAAGTACTAACTGGTCCATCCATACACTCACCCAACACCGACTGGTAATCGGTGAAGTACTCCGAGTCGGAGGCGTAGCTCTGGTCGGGCGGCGCGTCGCCCGCGGGCGCGGCGGCGCGCGGCACCACGCGGCGCACGCGTCGCTTCTGCTTCTGACGGAGCTGGCTGGAAGAGTGGTTACAGCTATACAGATATTAGTATGTTATTTCGAGGATTTCTCTGTACGAGTCCAGTATGGCACTTATTGGTCGAAGCTTGTATAGTGCTTTTCTCAAAAAAAAAATGTTTTATTCCCATTGTACACCGTGAATTACCATCAAGTGGGTAGAATAAGCTGTATGTCGCGATCACCGCGGGAGCCGGCGCCGCGCAACCCGCCGGGCCTGGCGCACGCCCCGCGCAGTGCATATTATGAGATTTGTATTGTACTTACTGGACACTTTTCATTCCGAATTCGAAAGCTGTCTACTTACCGGACACTTTTGATCATTGTCTGGTATTCATAACTTTCTGGTGCCATCTTAAAGATGTTATGGCGACATGTTATAATATTGCGTGAGTTTAAACTGTACATCACAATAAATGATCGTCAACTCCTAGCTCTAAGCAAATCCTTTCATCTCTATTTAAATAACGCAAGATTCAGTATATAATTTTGACGGTGGTTAGCCTATTTGGCAGTGAAGCCTCTGAAGCTAACTTTCCCAGGTTTGATGAATATTTATGTGATGAGCACAAATGTTTGTTCCTGAGTCTTGGATGTTTCCTATGCAAGTATTTATTTATTTATATAAGTATGTATGTCATCGTCCAGTACCCATGTTCGTATGTATGTAAGGTTCAATTTCCACTGCAGGTGATTTAAAGAAAATACACGCGGCTTCTCAATATGAAGGCTTTAATGCAACTAACCTACGTAACAAAAATAGGTTCGACATACCGCCCACCAAAAACAACAGTTTTTAACTAAGAACTACTAAAACTTATAAACTTATTAACTTATACATACTTCACCTTAGGTTTTCGGCATCTTAAGCACTCAACTTCAAGTATCTAACCACAGTTATGTAATAATAAGGCACCATCGTTAGCACTTATACATTTTATAAGTACGATTCACAAATATAAAGGGACACAAGCGTCACCAGTACGCATTGAGTATTTTATTATAACAAGGAATAAATCTACCCGCGCGTCGCATGCAAAAACGCCGTCAAGTTACACTTAATAATCTACGTTATAACATTCAAAATGAGAACAAAGCAAGCCTATATCGACTTTAGTGGACTGTATTAAGGTTGGATTTGCTATGATCATATCATTAATTAAATGAAATAACCCAGAACATTAATACTTTCTTCGATCATATAAGTACATAGGTTACAAACTTACAAAGTAACTTACATAAGGTAACAGCAGAGATGTGACTTATTTAATAATTCATGTAATAAACTTAAGCTCAACAAAGTATTACGTTTATATTTATATAAATAGCCCGTTTCCTTGATCACAGAATATCTAACATTTAGTACTACATGTAGATACAACATTCATTCGGACAGAATAAATCGGCCGTAATATTTAATGTATGGAATTCCTCTTCCACATTTTGTACCTACTTAATTAAGCTACGAGTAACAACAACTTACATTTAGATCTCGAACCGTTAATATTAACATTGCAAAACAAATTGAGTACAATTTTAAGAGGAGTTTGTATGTACGTCTATCGGTTTGTCTCATCTCCTAAAGTATATATAACGATTTTTGTTTAGATTACTTAATATTTTTTACATTCATATCTTAAACACATAGGAAGAAGGTTGCCAGTAAAATAAAAATTAGTAAATAGATTTCTGTTATTATGTTTAATATATGAATTTAACCGCCCACCATTATACTCATCATAATTGACTCATTTTACTCTTCTGGATTTCTAGGCAGTAAAATTAACTTCGACAAAGGTCTTTTCATAATATTATTACCCTTGCATTGTACGGATACAACTCGTACCAACTTATCTAAACCTGGGTGTAATGCTGTGATCTTACCTAGCAACCATTTAGCTGGCGGTAAATCATCTTCTTTTATGATGACAATATCTCCAACACCTGGTGGCGAAATCACATTATGCCACTTATGTCTTTGCTGCAGGGTGTTGAGATACTCAGATTTCCATCTTCGCCAGAAATCTTGCATTTGGGTTTGTATGAGTTGCCAGCGGGTCAACTGATTCATATTTATCTGCTTATAATGTCTATCTGGAATGGTGATCAGAGGCTCACCAATAAGAAAGTGACCCGGGGTAAGCGGGTTCAGCGTATCTATCGTCTCATCCAACTGACAAAGAGGCCTTGAGTTCAAACAAGCTTCTACTTGTGCTAATAATGTTGCCATTTCTTCATAGGTCAACTTAGTAGTGCCGTTCACCCTTGTCAGATGACGTTTAGCTGAACGTACACCGGCTTCCCAAATCCCGCCAAAATTAGGTGCTTTTGGTGGGATAAAATGCCATGTCGTACCATCATTAACTAAAAGCTCAGCAATTTCCTTAATTACATTATTCATACCCTTGGCAAACATGTTTTTCAGCTCCTTGTCTGCGCCAGTAAAATTAGTGCCATTATCGCTCCACAGGTGCGCACAATGGCCTCGTCGAGCAACAAACCTCCTGAAGGCCGCTATAAATGCTTGGGCTGTGAGGTCCGTCACAGCTTCTAGGTGAATTGCCCGTGTGCACATACAGACGAATAGGCAAATATAGCCCTTAGTCGACTTGTGCCCTCGACCCTTTGACGTCCTTAAGTACACCGGGCCGGCATAATCAACTCCACTGTTGTAGAACGCACGATGTGGAGTTACCCTTGAAGCAGGTAGTTGTCCCATCAGTTGTTGTTTGGTTTCTGCCTTATCCTTTATACAGACTGTACATTTCCTAATGAAGTCTCGAACAGCTGATTTTAGACCAATAACCCAGTACTTGCTTCGAATGTATGTCACCGTCTGAGGAATGGTACCATGTAACGTCTTTATGTGAGCTTCAGTTATTATCAGCCTCGTAACATGCTGTTTACGAGGAATAATAATCGGATGCTTAGCTTCTTCTGGTAGGTCAGCTTTACTCAATCGTCCTCCAACTCTCAACAAGCCATGCTCATCTGAGTAGGGTGCGAGAGTTCTCAACAGACTTCTATTTTTAACCTTTCCATTTTTCCTCAGATCTTCTAATTCTTCACTGTATAGTAACTTTTGGTAATATTGAATACATTTTTCTTCTATGTCATTCATTTCGGTAACAGTCAAAATGTCTTCTTTGGTACCTTCCTTTTTCAGATATAAAAACCTTTTACATCTAGCCAGCACTCTTTTCATTTTAGTCATCGACGAAAATCTTTCCCAAATTGGTGGCTCATCTATTATCGTGTGATGTGTCTTCTTAGTCTCCAGATTGGTTTGAGGAATTGTGTTAATCCTAACGAATTCCGTATCCTTAAGTTTTAACCACTCTGGTCCCGTCCACCATAGTTCATTCTGTGCCAATTCCTTTGCCTTAACTCCTCTAGACGCAAGATCAGCAGGATTGTCTGCCGAAGAAACATGCATCCACCTGTCATTGTCGATTTGTTGAATGATGTCCGACACACGATTGCCGACGAACACCTGCCAACGGCTTGGTTGCGACTGCAGCCAGGACAAAACAACCATTGAGTCTGTCCAGGCATATACTTTATCCATTGGTATTTTCAACAAATCTGAAAGCTCACGCAATAGTTTTGCTAGCAGCACCGCGGCACAGAGTTCTAATCGGGGAATCGTTAATTGTTTAAGGGGTGCTACCTTTGTTTTTGATGCCAACATTGTGACATGAACTTCATCGTGTTCGTCTATAACTCTTACATAAGCTACAGTTGCAAGGGCCAGGGCTGACGCATCAGAAAACCCATGAATTTGAACATCCTTACACCGAGATGTTGTCTTTATCCAGCGTGGGAGCTCAACATTCTGCAACTCATGAAGTTCATCTCTGTAATTCATCCACTCATCAACCAGCTCGAGAGGCAACTCATCATCCCACCCAAGACAGCAGAGCCACAGTTTCTGTATCATGATCTTTGCTGTAATAACCACAGGTGAGAGCCATCCAAAGGGGTCAAATAAACTTGCTACATCAGATAATATTATTCTTTTTGTTACAGAGCTCTTGTGGTCTGGTACGTGAACTGAAACCTTGAAATTGTCATCTTTCCTATCCCAGGTAAGTCCAAGTATTTTAATTACTTTGTCTAATTTAATCTCTTTTTTATCTTTTACAGGTTCCAGAGTCTCCGCGTCGTGTTGCAGTTCTTTCAGCAGTTCTTCAGAGTTACTAGACCATTTTTGCATTTGAAAACCTCCTGATTTTAACATTTTGTTTATTTCATTACATATACTTTTCATTTCAGTAAGGTTTTCATGACCTGTCATTAGGTCATCCATATAAAACGAATTCTTCACCACCGCTGCTCCCTGAGGATAAACATGCTCTTCATCATCAGCCAAGCGATTAAGAGTTCGAACAGCAAGGAATGGAGCAGCTGCTGTTCCAAATGTGACTGTTAGTAATTGATAACTCTCAATTTTTCCAGATGTATCATCACGCCACACCACCCGCTGTAAATCTGTGTGTTTGTCAGTCATCTTAACTTGGCGATACATTTTTATAATGTCACCAACAACACAGATTTTGTGTGATCTCCAGCGGATAATTAGACTGCGAAGGTCGGGTTGTATTGTAGGGCCTATCATCATGCTGCTGTTTAAAGAACCTCCGTTTGAGCCCTTCGATGACGCGTCGAAGACCACGCGAACCTTCGACGTGTCCTTGTCTTCTCTTATTACAGCATGATGAGCGAGGTAAATAGCTCCACATTCATCATTTATGTCAGCTTTCTTCATATGGCCCAGCTTCAAATACTCTTGTATAACTTTCTTATATTCTGTCTTCAACTGTTCGTTCCTTTCAAACTTTCTTTCCAGTTGCTTCAATCTGATTATCGCTTGTTGTTTAGTGTCTCCACATAATTTCACAGTTTCTTGAACACTGTGCTTCAGTGGTAACTCTACCACATAGCGTCCTTCAGCATCTCTTGTGGTTGTATCTTGATAGATTTCCTCACACCTTTCTTCTTCCTTAGTCCACATATTTTTCTTCGTATATAATTCCGTTTCTACTTCCCAGAATTTCTTCAATAGGTTATTGTCTTCTTCTACCTGTCGTGTAATATGTAAACTTGTGATGTGCTGTGAAACATTTAAAGACGCATTATTATCTCCAGACAAAATCCAACCCAAGTGTGTATACTGGGCAACTAGGTTGCCTGGTCCTCTCAAAAAACCTGAGTCAATTATGTCGCCAAATACATCAGCCCCGAGAAGAATATCTATTCTTCCCGGTATGTTAAAAGTGGGGTCGGCTAACTTCATATTATTAAGTTGTGGCCAATTAATACCGTTTACTTCTCTAGATGGCAGCCTACGAGTTAACGACTTCAATACATAAGCGTTTACAGTAAGAGAAAAAATAGCATCATACCTTGAATTCAGATGTAATTCTACCTTGTGTTTGATGCACATCTGGTTACCCTCACCAACACCAGAGACCACTCCGCTGATTTCAGTTTTCTTCAAACCGAGTAGCTCGACCACCCTTGCGGTCACGAAGGAAGCCTCTGAACCTTGGTCAATTAGGGCACGGAGGACGTGTGTTTGCCCAGAGCTCGATGTGACGTCCACCAGTGCTGTTGCTAACAGGATGTCTTGACCAGGTTGTGTAATACTCGAGGTGTGTGCCGATACCATAGGTTGCATATCTTCACGCTTGTCGTTGTGTGTTTCTTCAGTTGTACGCGTTTCTTCACCTGCTTGTTTCTTATCTCGATGTAACAAAGAGTGGTGTTTTCTTTTGCAGATCTGACATGTTGTTCTTTGTCTGCATTTAAATACGGTGTGATTAGGGATCAAGCAGTTAAAACAAAGATTGTTCTTCTGCACAAAATTGTACCGATCTTCTAAAATTAGCTTACAGAATTGTTTACAATTATAAATGTAATGACTTTCTTTACAGTAGGTGCACTTGGGTTCATTTGTGGTAGCAACGTGAAATGTCTTTGTCTTGACAGTTTTGTAACTTTTAGTTTCAGGTTCAATCATCTCCAGAGTACGAAACCGAGTTTCTAAGAATGATTTCAACTTTTCAAAGCCAGGTATGTCTTCAGAATCATCGCCGCTAATTATTTCTTCCCATTGTTTATGTGTACAAGGGTCTAACTTTGATATAACAACAAAATTAACCATTGCATCCCACTGCGCTGTCGGCAACCCTATATTCTTGAGTGCACTCATACATTCCACTGATGTGTCTAATAGTTGTCTCAAGGCAGCAGCTGATTCCTGAGATATTGTTCTTTGACCAAAAAACTTTTTAAATATTGAATTAGCAATATATCTTTTATTACTGTACCGTTTTTTCAGGATCGACCAAGCTTCAACATAATTTTCTCCAGTAATAGAAAATTGGCGTAACAATACTTCTGCATCACCCGATAAACTGCCCTTTAAATAATGCAGTTTTTGTACACTTTCTAAATGCTCATTGTTATCCACTAGGGCCATAAATAGATCATGAAAGGATTGCCATTCAGTGTAATTCCCATTAAAAGAAGGCAACGAAATATGAGGTAATTTGACATCACTCTTCGATGAGCTTGGTTGGATTATTTGTCTTAACTCACGTTTTTCTGGAACCAATGCTTGTAAAGTCGTTTTCATGTCACCTTTATAATTATAATATAATTCTTCAAAGTCACTCGCCAAGTCATCGGTGAAATATTCCAATGTTTGTCGATCCTCCTTTGATATAGACAAAATTATCCTTTCATGTCCAGTTTGAAAATCTTTCCAATAAGTTTCCAATGTGTCCAATCGGCCTTGTAAGTAACCAACTGTAATTCTGTCCTTAGAAGATTTCTTGTAATTGGTGTACGCTTTTCTCACTTTATCTAAAGTCTCCTGCTGGAGTAGCTCAACTTTTCTTATCTTTTCCATTGTGTTTAGCTCCAACTAACGTTAAATTTCTAGAAAGTTCCAATCCGCCGTTTATTATTTAACGCGTAGGGTACACAGCTTGCACCGAAATATTCTTACGTTCGAGTTTAACACGACGTATCTTTGTTAGTATTTGGTCTACACGACAATATTGCTATAGTTCTATCCACTACACTTGCACGGAATCCAGTTTTAGCGAAATGTAACACGAAATTATTCATGTAATAACTACAAAATGTCCCGATCCTTAACGTTCTTTTCTCGAAATTCACTTATATAACACTACTGTCTATTGTCCTTTGCACTCATAAGTCCGTATTTATTAGTATTTCACCCAAATTACACCGATTTGTAAATATTAATTACGATTTAATAGGTCACTGTCAATGATCCTGGTTCGATGGACCATGTTCGTATGTATGTAAGGTTCAATTTCCACTGCAGGTGATTTAAAGAAAATACACGCGGCTTCTCAATATGAAGGCTTTAATGCAACTAACCTACGTAACAAAAATAGGTTCGACAACCCATAACACTAGCCTTTAGAGCTTACTTTGGGACTAAATACAGTTGAATAAGTTATTAAGTCTCTATTTAATTTTATCTTCTTTTTACCAAGATTTAATCAACTTGATGTAATGTTTTCCCTTCCTTTTGAATTTAGCTATATACATTGTTAAGATGTTACATAGCAAATTTTAAAGACACAATCTAGAAACTTACTTTTCTTTTTGTAGTTCCCGGAGAGCCTCCAACTCCGTTCTCATTGATGTCACCTGTTTGTCAAGCCTTGCCATGTCTTGGACTGTAAATGACAAATTTCATTACCATTAACTTGTTTATGCCATTCGGTAAGTGTATAGGTAACTTATTTCTGCTGTATTTTATTAAATTTGTGTACTTTTAACATAGGTGATAATTCAGATAACACCAAGAGTGTGTGTGTGTGTGTGGTTTGAACTTGCTTTGCCTTATTTAGGACTCTATTGCCTTATTTAGGACTCTACTGCCTTATAATAGTAACTGCAATGTGTACAAGTGCCGTGCAACCTGTATCTTTTAAAAAATTTATTAAATGAACTTGCTAATCCTATTAAAATGTCTAAACTACTTAACCTTTTGACCGCCACGGTCAGCTGTAGCCGTCAGCGGATACAGGGTAAAAAAGTCATTCATTACCTTGATTTAAAGTTGGAATTAGTGTTACTTCTCAGACATTCTTGGCGGTCAAAAGGTTAACAGATTTTGATGTCATTTTATGACTATCATTTAGAGATGTGCTTTTTAAGAAAGGTTTTATTTAACCCATCATATATGGTTGTTGGAAAATATTGGCAAACGAATCTCATTGGATTCATGGAGTACCAAAAAATTATTAAATAAAAGCAAAAAATGTACCGAATGAAGACATGGATGCATAAGAGGCCTAAGCATAAGAGGGGTTAATGTATAATACATATCCCTGCAAAGCCAGGGCACATCACTAGTTATTTATAATGTTGCAAGGAGTCTTATCTAGATTTGAATAACTTGCAAGTTTTTTTATTAAAGACCAAAATTTTATTAAAACAGTACTAAACACTTGTTTACTTTAATATTATGCATTTTTAGTGCAATAGTCTTTTCTAAATAGTAGTAATTATTTCAGATTCAATAAATATGCATGTAGTTAAAATGAGACAGTATTTATTACAGGCTAGATCGTATAAGTAATGGTACTTTGAACTCATCAATATGCAAATTATGGAAAGTATTATATAGGTTATACTAACCTAACATCGCTCTCCGCTTCTCGGCGTAGATTTGCTCGTAAATAAACACTCCGGCAGCACCCACGAGCCCTACGATAGCAGCTCCGACCATCATCCGAGGAGACAGGTAACTATTCATCTTGCACGATGAAAAAACAATGTCGAGATTCAAGTAGAAATGTATGAAGTTACACCCCAGTAAACACACAAAAAACACGCACTAACACGAACCGATACTCGTTATTCCGTACACAAACACTTACTCATTAAATTTCTTTGTAAATATTAGCGATAAAACTGGGATTACTGCGTCGGTGTACTGCGAAGATTAATCGGCTAATTTCGTGTGAGGAATATTATCTAAGTTATGGATAAAGTGAGATTACAGTACAACGATACGTTATTAAGTAAAAAATTAATGATAAAACAATACATTCCGCATTATTAGCAGAGAATGCAATTAAAATTAAATTGCCTAACAATCTGTCAAAATATTTGTGTCAAGTCCTATCACTATCAATCATAGCCATAGCTATCAAAAACAAATCAAACTACATGAAATTGGGATGTATTTTTGCAGTAAATCTCAGTATTGATTAAATTATACAATTTAAATATAAATGTTGCTCAAACTATATTAAATTAAAAAAAAAAACATTAAAAATTTGAATGAATTACAATGTTATATATTATTTTTATTTATATATATGAATTCAAAGTGTAGTATGCCTAATTACATTGACGTATAATGTATAATAATTAATCAATGCCTAAATAAAATGTTCTTTTGTTCCACTGCAAATACAAAACGGATATTTTTTAATGGCAACATTCTGAAGCTATACGTCAAACACAGAAACGCAATGCCGATCCATTTCATGGCCGTATTTTGTCTGTGTTTATAATAATTATTACATTAATATATTTACAAATGTTAGAAATGAAGTGATACTTGCATAACACCACGCATTCTTACTTACCCACGTGTTAATTTTAGCAATATCTATCAAATGTGTAAACGCTACGTGAAACAACATTGTTATTTGCCGACTTTTGTAAATAACGTATTTATCCACGAAAATTTAGTGCAAACGATTCAAAAATGAGTGCCGACGACCAGGGAGATAATTTAAGACTTAACAAAGAAGAAGAACCCTGTACCTTTGACGATACACCAGTAAATCCGAAGGATTTTGCAAAGATTCAAATGGCCAACTCTAGTCTTCCAAAGGACGATGGCGACCCAAACACAGATCCAGGGACTATTGATGATCCTTCGAACCGAATACTAGAAGCTTTTGATGCAGACGTAGAAGCAGTAATTGAGAAAAAACTTAATCTAGCTGACAAAGAGAAAGCTGATGTTGACAGTGAACTTGATTTTGAGCTCAAATACGAAGAAGACGCTGATGAAGATCAAGCCGAAATGGATTCTGCTGCAATGCTTCCTAATGATGAGCCTGATAAATCGGAAAGTAATATAGCAACAGAATTAGACAATGTTGGTGAGCCTGATAAAACAGAAAGTAATGTAGCAACAGAATTAGACAATGATGATGAGCCTGATATAACAGAAAGTAATGTAGCAACAGAATTAGACAACATTGATGAGCCTGATAAAGTAGAAAGTAATGTAGTAACAAAAGTAGACAATGTTGATGCGCTTAAAATAAATGAGCAACAAGTTGATGACATGACTACAAATAACTCAAATAACAAAGAGTTAGCAGATGCTGAAAAGCTTGTTGATACCATATTTGAAATAGACACATATACAAAGACAGATCTAGCAAGTGAGATATCGCCAGTGGAGTCAGAGACTACTTCATTAGATGAGCATCTAATCTATTCTGATATGGATGTACCTGACATAGAAGATAAAGATTTAATTGATGAAATTGATGCACAAATAATGGAGACGGAAAAGAAATCAAATAGTGAAATATTTGATGATAGAGGAAGTAAAAGTCCCACAACTTTGCCTGAAGACATTCAAAAGACATCTAATCCAGGCAGCTCATGCAAACAAGATGTTGACAGTACTGTGATGGATATTGATGATGACTTAATGAAATCAATCACTGTAATGGACAAGTTCAATATAAAGGAAAAACAAGATAATCTTAGTATTGTGATGGATGTTGATGATGACTTAACAGAATCAATCACTTTAAAAGATGAGATCATTGTAAAGGAAGAACAAGAGATTCTTAATGACACAATTTCATCTAGTAATGACATTGATACTTCAGTATTTGAAATCAATAACGAACATGGGTTGACTAAACCTGATGTGATGATTGAAATACCTACTCAAGAATTAATTGAGTCATTTGATGATTCTGGAGAAATGTCTGATGAAGCAGAGCAATATGATGAACATGTATTATCAAATAATGACAAAACAAATGCAAAAAATATTGTAACTGATGTTATTCAAAGTGCAGAAGTCAGTACAAATGAATATGACGTTATTAAAGAAAAAACTATTTTAGATGAAGTAAATGTAAGTGATACAAAAACCCTGGCAATTGTATCTAAAGATGACAAAGTTGATATTGCAAAAAAATCAAGTAAACAAACAGGTGATAAACTGGTCACAGAGAGTATTGCAATTGAGAATAAAACTGCTTCTGAAATAATGGAAAAAATAGAAATTGTGAATAAATCTGAGAACGGTAATTCTGATAAAGCAGAAACAACAAAACTAGATCAAGGTAAGATAGAAAATAAAGACAAAGAAAATATTGCTGATATTGTTTTAGAAACTACAAATTTAGAACCAAAACAAATCATAGGTGAAATAGACAACTTAGAGCCAAACATCGTCACAGAAACAGAACATATCAATTCTCCTGATAAAATAGATTCAAAAAATGAAACAGAAGCAAAAGAGGCCACTTCTGCTGCTGGATTGGAGCACAAAGCAGTGGGATGTGAAGAAAATATCTCTCCAGATACTGTAGAATCAGAAGTACTCTTAAAAGCTAAAGATGACAGTTCTTATAATGATTCAAAAACCAAAGACATCAATGAAACACCCACCACTTCTACAAATGAAGCACAGCCATCAACTTCAAAGTATTTGCTTCAAGAATTGTCTGATGAAGACCAGGAAGTGACTGATAGTCTTGGATTGTTAGCCGAGTCTTCTCGGGTGATGGATGATGATGATGAACAGGAACAGGACCAGGACCAGGAAGAAGATGACGAAGATGATGACTTTGATCAGGATGATGGTAAGCATATTTTTTATTTTGACGTTACTGGGTAATAAAATCGTGCTCCAATACCGCGCTCAACCCATATTGCATCATTGTCACATGACAAAATTAACTTTTTATTTACATCGTAATGCACCAGTGTCTGTGCTTGACAGCATTGTGCATAACTCCTCAAAAGCCTTTTGATCATGAGAAGTCCACTGCCATTGTACATCTTTATTTAATAACTTATATAGTGGTTCAGCAAACGGTCACAGAAGTTTAGTAACCCCAGGAAAGCCTGTAGCTCCTTAATGTTACTTGGAGCTGGAGTATTCCCGATTGCATGAATTTTATCTTCACATGGTTGAATACCAAATTCATCAATGAGAAACCCTAAAAATTTTACAGTTGTTGCTGCAAAATTACATTTTTCCTTATTTACTCTTAGGCCAGCCTCTTGTAACTTCTTCAAAACCATTTCTAAACTGGAATTATGCTCAGCTACATTAGCACCGCTCACCACAATATCGTCTAACAGCACAGCTATGCCCTTAATGCCTGCTAGCAAGGTAGACATTAATTGCTGAAATATGCCTGGACATGCTTTTACTGCAAATGGTAATGGTTTTATTTTATACAGTCACTTAGGCGTATTAATAGTCAGCAGTTGGGATGTTAATTCATCAACACTTACTTGAGTGTATGCCCGTTCCAAGTCGATTTTACTAAAAATAATGCCCCCTTGTATTGCTGTGAATGCTTCATCAAGTGTAGGCAGAGGATACGAGTATGTGTCAGTGTCTGTTACCATATTCACTGTAGATCGGTAATCACCACACAGCCTGACACTGCCATTTGGTTTCAACACTGGCACGATTGGAGTAGCCCATCCAGCCCACACTAGGGAGGGGGGGTCTCACAAATGTGACCAACTGTGACAAGGACAGGGGAGAGGTCAAAAATCACGAAATTAGTATGACGTACTTTATGGATGACCCCTTATACCACATACTAAACGGTCGCGTAGCGTTCGTTCTAAGTCTGTAAAGTTGCAATGTATACTCAATCTCCTCAAATCGCTTGTCAAAACCAAACTTCAAAGTTTGGAGCATCGGCGTAAAGTCGCTTGTCTTTCGGTTTTTTACAAGGTGTATTATGGAGAGTGTGCCCAGGAACTACACGACCTCATCCCACCCTCCACTTTCTCCCACCGGTCTACCCGACGCCGGGAGGGCTTCCATCCGCATGTGGTTCAGTTTCCATTGGTGCGCACGAAGCGGTTTGCTTCGTCATTCATCATTCGTACGGCCAAGGAGTGGAACGCTCTCCCTGCGTCTGTATTCCCGGAATCGTATAACCTTGGTGTTTTCAAGGCAAGAGTGAATAGGCATTTTCTGGGTAAGCGTGTACCACCTTCGACCTCGTCATCACTTAACATCAGGTGAGACTGAGATCAAACGCACACCCATTTTCGATAAAAAAAAAAAAAAAAGTCTTAGAAGTCAATATTAACCTGCTTCTAATTGTCGGGGCTAGTTTTCAGGCCATTTATTGCTGCAATTCTATCTATCCTCAAAAGTTTACATTCTAAGTTTTGGTTGCCATTAGTTATGTTATATGTAATCTTTTTGGGAATAGCCCGAATTGCAGCAATGCATTGCAACTTTCAACTTTGCAAGTGTGTGGAATTCGGATGACAATACAACAATTGGTACCATCGAGCTGATCTGAGCATGGATCCAGGAGGTGAACAGTGAAACTCTTTAATGACTACTAGTAAACCCCTCGAGTTAGGGCTCATTTGGTTTGTTTTGACGAGTCCAACACATTACCTTGGTGTTGAGGGTCTTTTGTACTGTTTAGTGCACAAAAACGTGTTTTTTAGTTTTATGAACTATAAAATAAATAAGTAAGTGTAGTAAGATTACATTTTGTATTTAATTCACATAATTCCGTGATTAATTGTGCTGAAGATATTTACTTAATGCATTTATTTTCATCACATACTGTATTTTTATATCATGTGATAAACTGTTCTTTATTTACAGAAAGCAACCAAATGACAGCGGAGCATTCTGAGGACTCGAACGCCCAGCAATCTGAGTCTGATGTCCCTCGAGAGGCAGTGGGGTTAGAAGAATCCCCTTCCACTGATAAGGAGGCATTCGAGTTCCAAATTGGAGAGGTTACGAGTGAGAAAGATGATAATACTCTGGATGATTATATGGTGAGTTGAGCTCAGAATGAAACATGCTTTTTTATGCTGAAAGTAACTTACAGTATATGTTTTCCTGTTACCTTGAACTGATTATCAAACTGTAAGTATTTTTAAAGAATTTTGAGAATATCTACTACAGGTAAACTTTTGAGGAGTCTTATTTCAGGAGAAAATCTCCTAAACCAGGGGGCACTAACTAGTGTTAATGAAACTATTTTAGAATTGGGTTTGAGTTGCAGACTGTACCCCATCGTTCCAAGGCACAAGTCCAAATCGATATGAGGGTAGTTTTGTAAATTAGGAGTTTATTATTCAATGAGAGTTTGAGAAATTTCAGTCACGAATATCAACATTTTTACTGATTTAGTAAAATTTTATCTGACTTTTGGTCTGACTGACCTACATAAAACCTATCTAAATACGATTTTTGTTAATTATTAAAACAGAGACTCTTTCCTGCAGACAAACTGTTTTTACAGTTTTTCAGGGCTCTTTGTGATACTACATAATAATATAGACTTTAAAGGAACAATGGGATAAACTTGGGCAAGAATCACTGATGATAAAAAAAACAATGGACAGCTCAGGAGAAGGCTTTTACCCAAAGATGGAGCTACAGCAACTATCTTATCATATTTGGTAAGCAAGTTTCTAACCTCAAAATGTGCTATTTTTGGGTGAAACAGCAATTTTATCCAAAATAAATTAATCTTAGGCTAAAAATTGGCAAAGTGTCATATAAAATATTGTCTCCGGTTGCTTTATTTGCAAGGAAATAGCTGTTCAGCCAGCAAAGGTCCATTTTGAGGTTAGAAACTTGTTTACCAAATAAGACAAGTATTAATGAATGGACTGTAAAAACAACATGATCGGGTCGCCACCTTCCCTAAAACATGGTTGAGGGAGACGATGGCTGAGATACGCGTCATACTCGTGAACGGGTGCTGTCTGTGGGGTCCGGACGGTTCATACTCGCAAGGACCTTTTAAAATTATAAAATTTTAAAATTGTTACCTTTTAATTTATTCGTTTGTGCGTTATCTGAACCTGACTAGAGAGACTTCATAGTGTTCTCTATACTATATTCTATAGGGTTTCATATTCGATATTTGAATTATTAGGACATGAAATATTTTTATTTCAAATTATTATTATTATTTTGATATTTGGAGACCTTACATCTCCTTCTTTATACTTGACCGTGGAGACTGTCTACATCTCCATTTAACCTAGATTAGGTAATCAATTTTGATGTTTCTTTGTTTCTTTATTTTAATTATTATTATGATGACCCTTAGAGGCTTTATACATCTCTAAGTAGCTTATTAGTTATTTATTATAATTAATTTTTACCTATTAGGATTGTTTGCTGCCCTTTTCATGTGTTAGTTTTAGTTAAAACTCTAATGTAAAAGTTGAAAAAAAAAAGACTTACTGCTGAGTTTCTTGCGGCGTTTCTTCTCAGCAGATGTCACCTTTCGAAGCGCTGGTAGCTTCAGACATGTAAAAGAGCCCATGTGGCCTACTTGCAAAATAAATATTTTCATTTTCATTTTCATTTTCAACACAACAGGAATAGTAACAAAAACGAAACGCTAAAGATAATCAAGGCTATGAGAAATAATTTCTAATTTTTTTTGTCATGGTCCTTTCTATTATTATTATTAATTAACAGGCTGAAGAAAGCAATGAAGCTGATGTCAATGAAGTGGAGAATGCTGTGCAAGCGCTGCTTGGAGAAACCCGGGCTGAGGAAGAACCAGCAGCTGATGTAAGTATCCACATAGATAGCACAAGGTCTTTAAGATTCTAATGGAGGGTCTCTTACATCCCTGTACATGTCTGTGACCTTTAGTTTAAGGATTTCTATTGAAGCAGAGACTATACATCTCCCTATTAGTTATTTAATATAATGGATTTTTGTTCATTAGGTTTGTTTGTTGCACTTTTTATGGTGTTGGTTTTAGTTAAAGCTGTAATGTTAGAGTTCGAAAAAAGACTTACTGCTGAGTTTCTTGCGGCGTTGTTTTTCAGCAGATGTCACCTTTCGAAGCACTGGTAGCTTCAGACATGTGAAAGCAAATCAAGGGAAAACCTTACACTAATCGATCTAGTCCCAAAGTAAGCTCTAAAGGCTGGTGTTATGGGCTCTAGACGACGATATAAAATGAATTTATCCCTTCTTGTCTTATTTGGTAAACAAGTTTCTAACCTCAAAATGCACCTTTTTTGCCTAAAATAGCTATTTTATCCTAAGTAAAGTAATCCTAGGTGAAAAATTGGCATAGTGATGTCTAAAATATTATCTTCGGTTGCTTAATTTACGAAGAAATTGCTGTTTTAGCCGAAAAAGGTGAATTTTGAGGTTAGAAACTTGTTTACCAAATAAGACAAGTAAGGATGAATTCTCCCAGGAGCAGAAACGCTTTTACGACCCCAGTCGGTTTTTAGTGTTTTACTTTATTTATCTATGGTATGTCTTGATTGGCTGGTTAGCTGAGTCAATTGGGTTAGTTTTTGTTTACAAGCAGTTAACTAGCTTAAGAAATAGATTATAGAAAGCTAGTTAACGCGGGTTCATATCGAAACATGTATTTATTTGAGGTCTGTGTTTCAAAGAACCAACATACATGTTATTCTAGTTTAGGCCGTTGAGTGTGACGTCATATACCTAAGTGCAGTACAATCTTGCCAGGTGTCACCAGCAGCCGAAAGCGCCGAAGAGGACACTGTCAAATTGTCAGAAGATGACAATCAAGATGTCGGAACAGAGGAAGAAGCCAGCAAGCTCCGGAAACTGCTGCTTAAAGATAAAGGTACCTACTATAATATTATAAATGTGAAAGTTTGTGTGTGTGTGTGTGTCTGTCTGTTTGATTTTCATGAAACTTGGAATATAACCTTAGGGCCTGGAATCTTATACCGGAAATTTCAAAGCCCCGAGAGCGTGAATCCGAATAGGGTGTTTCCTGGGTAAAAAATAATAATTCTAATTAGTCCGTCAGTTAGATTATCAAAAAAATATTGAACATGTATTTTTGCTGGGCACCATTAATCAAATAGTTAACATCGTTAATCGCTAATCCGTTACTAAAAGGTTTACTTCGTTAAACGTTAAAGCGTTGCCTTATGGAAGAATTACCAGAAGTTAATGTTAATCGTTAACCGTTAACTCGGGATAGAAATTTACTTCGTTAAACGTTAAAGCGTTGCCTTATGGAAGAATTAACAGAAGTTAATGTTAATCGTTAATGTTCGGGATAGAAATTGCATTTTATATGTCGTTGCGTTAACGATTTAATGTTTTTTTTTTGGTATATCTGAAGATAAGCCGCGCTGTGTACTTTTGGCTTATAGTACTTAATTAACGTTTAACGGACTTTAATTGTTTTAACGGAAGTTAATGAGTCCGTTAACAATTGAATTTAACTTAAAAGTTAATCCGTTACTCCGAATGTTAACTTGGTTAATTAACGATTAACGGGTTAACGGTCTTGTGCCCAGCTATGTCTATTGGATAAACCGGAAGCCATTTTTGTACAGACACCGCCGTTTCAACTACGGTGGAAGAAACATCGCCGTCGAAAATGAAGAAGTTAGAAGTAGCCAAGCCGAAACATGAATTCAATATCGTCGATTTGGAAGAGAGCTCGTCGGAAGACGGTATGTAGCAGTGTCGAAGCGTCAAATATTTACCATACGGGAATTAGAGAAGCCGGAAGAATTAGAACGAGTGCGAGTTTGACATTTAGTTGGAGTTACATTGTCTTCACTGACAGCTAGCCGTAGCTTTCTAGCTTGGTAAAGCCGTCAGGAGTCGGCTTGTAGGCAGGCTGCGCCACTGGTATGTAGTTTCCTAATTGATTTAAAAAAACGCTGTTCGACCTGTGCGTTTGTTTGTATGTGTATAACACGCGACAGAAACAAACGTATTGTAATGTATGGTGCTGGTCGCACTGCTTACTGTAGCCTCATTACCAGTGTAGCCTAAGCCTATTGTATTTTGTGGCTGTCCCAAAATGGATTTAGTCTTTTTTTGGCCGGATTCCTCATTCAATGGATGTATGTAGCCCTGTTTATAGCTTTACGGGGTCGGAGTCTACAGCATCTAAGGTGGATTCATCCATACTTGTCTTATTTGGTAAACAAGTTTCTAACCTCAAAATGTGCAATTTTTGGATGAAACAGCTGTTTTATCCTAAATAAAAATTGGCAAAGTGACGTCTCAAATATTATCTCTGGTTCCTTTATTTGCAAGGAAACAGCTGTGTTAGCCATGCCATGCATTTTGAGGTTAGAAACTTATTTACCAAATAAGACAAGTACGGATGAATTTATTGTATGATCTGAGTTAATGATGTGTACCAAGAAACTAGAATAAGTATGTTCCGTAGATATCCAAGAAGTGAACAAGGAGCCGGCCGAGCCCGCCGAAAAGTCCCAGGGCGAGGTGAGCGTGAACATCCCCGAGGAGGTGGAGGTGATGTCGGCGTCGAGCGGCGCCACCACGGGGCTGCGGCGCGGCGCGGGCGAGTACGTCATCAGCGTGCCCAAGCCGCCGCCCGGCAAGCCGGTGAGTGCCATACACCCTCGAAAACTTTCGTATTTGTCATGCTATGCTACTCCAGTCAGCCTCAGTACGCATCAAGACAGCGTAGGGGAAGCTCGCATCGCGAGATTGATAATCGATATAGAGTGGTTAATACCTAAGTTAAGATTTTTATTTATTTTAAGTTTGTTTTCAGTTATTTTTAATAGTATGCCGAAAGCATTACGACCCGGGAAACGTTTAGATCGACGAGCCTGTGCAATTCTTTTCAACATCTATATACATATAAAACGGTACCGTGACTCACTTATAGACAACGCACAGCCTAAACGGGTGCTCCTAGAGGTTTGAAATTTGGAGGAGACAATCCTCGAGTACCCTGGAGGTGCACTATGGAGGGATTTTTTGATATTCCATCCCTAAAGGGGTGAAAAGGTGTGATAAAGTTTGTATGGAAAATACCGCGGGCGAACCTGTGGCGGGTCCACAAGTTCAAATATATAGTAAGGAACTGCTCAAAGCAATGCTCGCGATGCTTACTTTTGAGGTGTCAGAACTTGAATCTGACACCATCGCACGTTCAGTCACACGGCATCCACGGTCCTTGTTTAAGTGACACTATCTGATCTGCTTTTCTCTGTAATATGCTTTCGTTTGCATTTACTTTCATGATACATCATTTAAACCTCTTGATTTTCATGCAACTTCCCCATTCCACAACCTGAGAGACCGCACCACCGACCACGCCGTTCACAATGATGTGACCTAGTTTTGGTTCTGACTGACAACTTATCAAAAATTGGTCAAAATCGATTAACATTTAAGGGGTGGAAATCGTTTTCGCCTTTTGTGATTTTTGCCTTTGGTTTACAGTTCTCTTTTATGAAACTTATGACGAAAGTGTGGAAATGGAGTTGTATTATGAATTAATTGCAAATTTAACTATGTATTTTTTTTCCAAATGTCTTCTAACAACCTGAAGTCTACCAGAATAATGCAAATCTTGGGGCCAAGGATCTACAATAAATTACCTATAAGACATTAAGAACACTGGAAGTATGTTAATCTTATAAAATCAAGTTAGGACATGGCCGATAAATCACTTAATTTATAATATAAAATATAATAATTTAATCAAAAACGTACATGTAACATTTGATGTATGAATATGTAAAAATACAGTTGTAAACTTATTTCTAAGTTTGGTTAGGGTCCTAACGCGATGGTAACTAAATACCTTATTATTTTGTTGTTGATTTGTTTGTTGTAAACTTCTTATAGAGATATAAAAAGGACCCAATAAAAAACCTAAACAACTTACGGTTGCATTCTTATCATTCGGGCTGTGAAACTTTCGGTATTCTACGATTAATGTGTCTTATCATTGCACAGCCTTTAAACTCACACAGTGAATTAGTAAGAACGTATCCAATTTTATTCCAGGCAAGACTGAACACGAGTGAAGTAACCATCAAGACTGCCTCAGTGGCGACGGAACCCCTCGCCATCACAGAATCAACGGTATACATTAATTTAAATAAAACACAACACACTATGAATCGGAACAAATTGAAATATACAAAACAGGTTAAGGCGTAAACTCTTCTGTCCTTTTCTGAATGTTACCTCTCTTTCAGAGCTCAACTCAAGACAAAGCACCACTCAAGTTCGGTCTCGAGATCTTCAGCTTGGACTCTGATGACGATGAGAAGGCTGCTGGTAACTCAATTTGTTATAAGGACTATTGTTAGTTACTAAGGTTCCATTCTAATGTCATAATCTTCTAAAGCGTTCTCTCCGTGCGTGAAGTTCCTTCTGTGATTCGGCCATTCTGATATATCATGCGTCCTCGTCGTTCAAAAAAGTCCTTCGAGTCGGCCATTCTGGCATTGATGCGTCCTCTCAGTGCGTAAAGTCAATTCTTTGTCACGGCCATTCTGCTATGTCGTGCGTCCTCTGTGCAATTATGTTTGTATCTGTGGCGTCAAATAAAAAGAATTGGAAATAGCTGGGCACCGTTAATCAAATTCGTTAACCGCTTATCCGTTAATATAATAGTAAAGCGTTAAAGCGTTATATTTTGGAAGATTTAAGAGAAGAAGAGTTAATCGTTAACTCGTGATAGAAATTGTATTTTGATATGTCGTTGCGTTAGTAATTTAATTTTTTTTGGTATGGGCTATGGAAGTATAGGCAGGACATGAAAATTGTGTACCATTAGAGTTTGTAATAAATAATACCTAATTATTTAGAGATCATATTCAAATCAAAAGCTATGTGACATAAGCCGCGCGGTGTCCTTTTGGCAAATAGTAGGTACTTAATTAACGTTTAACGGACTTTAGTTGTTTTAACGGAAGACAAAGAGTCCGTCAACAATTTTTAAAGTTAACCTAATAGTTAATCATTTACTCGAAATGTTAATTTTTTTTTTACGTTTTTGACTGACAAACCGGCAGACGGCCCACCTGATGGAAAGTGGTCACCGCCGCCCATGGACATCTGCAACACCAGAGGTGCTGCCAATGCGTTGCCAGTCTAGGGAGGATGGGGGTGGGGATGAGGGAATAGGCCTCCGGATCTCGTCACTCACCGTACGAAACGCAATAGCAAGCTATTACTTTACGCCGATATTCTGTGAGAGTGTGGTACTACCGCGGTCGAGCCGGCATTCAAACAGTAATCATCTAAGGTCTGTTCGGCGAGAGTTGATAAAAAAAGTAAAAAGTCTGGGCTTCCTAACTCATTACAAATAGGTATCGGCCCGCTAATTATTTTTACCGATGATAATAAAAAATTAAAGAGAAAAATTATATTTTTTTCATTGAATATTATTATTGAATAGCCTAACTGTATAAAAAGAAAGCAACACGCGAACAGAACACCCCGACGCCACACTCGAAGCCAATGACATTATTATTATATAGAAAGACACAAGACACGTCATATCCATACTCAACGCGTTTTAAACATGTCATAGATATTTTTTTTTCTTTTTCGTTTCTTTCGCCGAAGCCAGTGCAGATTATTGAATTTATATAACATTCGACGCGGACATATAACACATTAATTTGCAATATGGCGATTGTGTATGTTGTGGGTAGAGATACATTTGTGTTTACCCGCTATTGGTGGATAATAAATCAGTTGTAATTCTTAGCGTCTTGTTTCATTTACAACATGGTGACAGCGGTGAAAAATAATTAATTTACGCGTACATACAGAGGAAATACGGTAAAATAGTAAAGTGATAGTGTTACGGAGTGTGTGAGATTAAAATGGAACACGCGAGGCCGCCGCCTGAGCTCAGCACGGAAGGGAGCCCTGTCAGCCGGGCTGACGCGTGGACCCGCTGGAAGATGCAGTTTAATCTTTTCCTCAAGGCATCCGGGGTGCATAAAGAGGACGCTGCAATCCAGGCTAGCTTACTAATTAATCTGATCGGACCCGAGGGGTTTGATGCGTTTCAAACATTTGCGTTTGGAAACGACGCCGAGCGTGATGACGTCACCGTTCTTATGAAAAAATTTGATGGATATTTCGGTGTGAAGCCAAATATTACATTGGCGAGATATAAATTTTTCACTCGCTTTCAAGAAGAAGGTGAATCCATCAGTCAATATGTGACGGCCCTCAAACTATTAAGTAAGACTTGTGCATTTTCCTCGTTAGAACATGAACTAATTCGTGACCGCATAGTTTGTGGGATTAGAAGTGTAGTCGTGAGGGATCGCCTTCTTCGCACAGACGATCTGAGTCTCGATAAAGCGATTAAGATTTGCCAGGCGGATGAATTGTCATCAGACGGTTCCCGCAGGTTAGATGCCTTAAGCAACAACGCGGCGTGCTCGGGACCCTCGCATGTGGATGCATTGCAATTTCGTGGAGGCGGCGCCGGACGAGGCGGTCGAGGCGGTCGAGGCGGCAGGCGCTGGAGGCCTAGCCGCGGCGGCGGCGCGGGCGGCCGGGGCGCCTGGGGCGCGCGGTCCGGCGTGGCGCCGGCGGCCCGCGAGCGCGCGCCGTGCCCGGGCTGCGGGCAGGCCTGCGAACCCGGCCAGTGTCCGGCGAACGGTGTACAGTGTTTTGTGTGTCAAGGTTACGGTCATTTTGCTCGGATGTGCAACAACAACACGATGAAAAAGAAGATGTATGACATTGCTCTGTGTAATGAAAATACCGATAATACTGAGTGCGAGTCATTTTTTATTCCGATGATCTCGGACATAACGAGTGTGAACTCCGTGTCGTCGGACGATTGGTATGAGACATTAAGAGGTGAGTGTGGCAACGAGAAGTTTAAACTTGATACGGGAGCTGATATAAATGTATTGTCATTTGAGCGTTATTTATTTTTAGGTTATAACCCCGATTTGATAGTTCATAAACCAAATATGAAATTACAATCTTACAGCGGTGATAATATTCCTATAAAAGGTGTATCATTTATGAAATGGTTTTATAAAGAACAAAATTACATTTTAAAATTTGCAATAGCTGATATAAGTTGTGAAAGTGTATTGGGACGGAATAGTTGTAGCGAGTTAGGGTTGATTCAACGAGTGCATACCGTAAATGTGGCAGATTATAGTGACTTATTCGAAGGCCTGGGCTGCCTGCCCGGCAGGTATCACATAGTCGTTGACGATTCGGTACAACCGGTGATTAGCGCTACGCGAAAAGTTCCAATAGGTCTTCGTGATAAATTATTAGCAGAATTTAATAGAATGATCGAGTTGGGCGTCATTAGAAAGGTTGATCATCCTACCCGCTGGGTAAATGCGTTGGTAATAGCGGCTAAAAAGAACGGCTCGCTACGCATATGTCTGGACCCGCGACCGCTCAACTGTGCGGTGCAACGCGCTCACTTCCAGTTGCCGACTATAAATGAAATAGCGACTAAACTGCAAGGTGCAAAATATTTTTCGGTACTAGATGCGAACTCAGGTTTTTGGGCTACTCGGTTAGATGATGAAAGTGCGGATTTATGCACGTTTAGCACACCGTTTGGCAGATACCAGTTCCTTAGGTTGCCTTATGGATTAAATTGTGCATCAGAGGTGTTTCATGCACAAATAAAACAATTATTGGAGAATTTAGACGGTACTGATTCATTTATTGATGACATTATTTGTTGGGGTCGCACTAAACAGGAGCATGATTTAAGATTACGTAACTTGTTGGAAAGAGCTAGGGACATTAATTTAAAGTTTAATAAAGATAAGTGCAAGCTATGCGTCGAGGAAGTGATATTTTTGGGCCATGTTTTTAATAAAGACGGCATGAAACCTGATCCATCCAAAATCAAGGCAATAAGAGACATGCCAGCGCCACAAGATAGAAAGGCACTAGAGCGATTTTTAGGTGCAATTAATTATTTATCAAAATTCATTCCTAATTATTCTGAGCACATTTTCCCTTTGACCAGACTGCTTAAAAAAGAATCATTGTGGTGCTGGGACCACGCGCATGAGAGTGCGCTTGTAAAGTTAAAAGATTTAGTTTGTAAGGCTCCTGTGCTGGCGCTGTTCGATCCGGCGCAGCCCGTAGTTGTGTCGGTGGACGCGAGCAGCGTGGCGCTGGGCGCCGTGCTGCTGCAGGGCGGGCGCCCCGTTGAGTACGCGTCGCGCACGCTGACCGACACTCAGTCTAGATATGCGCAAATCGAGAAAGAAATGCTTGCGATTGTATTTGCTTGTGAGAAATATCATCAATACATTTATGGTCAAAAAAATGTACACGTTGAAACTGACCACAAACCGTTGGAAAGTATTTTTAAAAAACCGTTGGATTCGGTCCCAGTGCGCTTACAGCGAATGTTGTTACGTCTGCAAGGTTACGACTTGCAAGTTAGCTATAAACCAGGTAAATATATGTTTATACCTGACACATTATCGCGCGCGCCACTTCCAGACTTATATGACGACTCCATAAGTAAATGTATTATGGGGCAAGTTAATTTATTAATGAGTAATCTACAAATGTCAGAACAAAAGTTAAAGCAAGTTAGGGATGAAACCGCAAAAGATAAATCAATGTGCCAATTACTGAAATGTATAAACAAAGGCTGGCCAGAACACAAATGTAATATTTTAGAAGAATTAAGATGTTACTGGTCATTTAAGGATGAATTACATACTACCAATGGTATAATTTTTAAAAATAATTTGGTGCTTATTCCAGCCACTTTAAAAAGTCACATGTTAAACATAATACATGATGGTCATCAGGGTATTGACCGCTGCAAGAGGCGCGCCCGAGAAGTGCTGTTCTGGCCCGGCATCTCGCGAGATATTGAATTATATGTGAAGCGCTGTACCGTCTGCCAGGAATACCAGAACGCCCCTGCTAGAGAACCGATGCTTCCGGTACCTATTCCTGAATTGCCATGGAATAAAGTAGGTACGGATATATTTGAATACAGAAAACAATACTACTTAATAATAGTCGATTACTTCTCCGGCTTTATTGAAGTGGCAAATATAAAGAACATAACATCGATTGCAGTAATAACTGTTATGAAAGAAAATTTTGCTAGGTATGGGATACCTGCAACAGTAATTAGTGATAATGGGACTCAGTTCTCTAGCAGGGATTTTCATAGATTTGCACACGAATGGGGATTTGAACACATTACGTCCTCCCCTCACTATCCTCAGTCAAATGGGAAAAGTGAAAGGGCTGTGCAAACAATAAAAAAGATTTTAATGAAGTCCATTGATAGCGGTACTGACTTCTACCTACATTTGTTAAGTTACAGAAATACGCCGCGGGAGACCGTAGGGTCTCCAGCTCAATTGTTGATGGGTCGAAGACTCAATTGCAGATTGCCAGTGCATCATAGTTTGCTGAAACCAGTTAACCAACCCGCGCAATACTATGATGAACTGGTAAAAAAACAGAATAAAAGCAAGTCTTACTACGATAGGCACTGTAAGAATTTGTCAAAATTAAATGTTGGCGATGACGTTATCATAATAGACAAAACCAATTCAACAAATAAGATGAGGGGTAAAATTGTAAACACTGCCAGCACTCCTCGCTCATTTATCGTACAAAACCGGAGAGGTATGGAGTATCGTCGTAATCGTCGACATTTAATAAAATGCGAACCTGCAGCGGGGCAGAGTCCACCACCTGCTTTGGGTGATTTAAGAGTGAGCTCCTCAGATGTTGCTGCAGGTACTAGCTGTACTGGTCAGGTTGTGGAGCCCCCTCTTACACGCAATAGAGCCAAAAAATTAGGTGTAGACATCAATGCTTTATTTTAGGTGGTTAGAGAAGATATTGATAAGTTTGAGTCTATTTTGTTTGTTAATATTGCATGCCTTAGTTTTAAGGGGAAGGTGTTGTGGGTAGAGATACATTTGTGTTTACCCGCTATTGGTGGATAATAAATCAGTTGTAATTCTTAGCGTCTTGTTTCATTTACAACCGTGTATATGAACAAAACAAATATATTTCTTTCGCCGCCGTCCGCCCGGCGCGAAACCGCACTTGACAACATCTGCGTCCCTCGTACCACGAAACTCAGTGCGCGCGGCGATAAGCGACGCCCGTCATACAGTTTGCGATGGTTAAGCGACATCCGCTATTTCGGAACGATATCATAATATTTATTAAGTATCGGCGAACAGACCTTAGTTAGGATTATTTGGCTCTACCACTACGAAGTCTTCTTCTAAACTTCGTTAATGGAATTGGCATTGTACTTTTTCCGTTTACAACCAGATCCACCAGCAAAGAAACTAACAGCGGTGGAAGTTGAGCGCGCGCGCGAGAGCAACAAGTGCATCAACATGTTCTGCAGCGGCGACGGCGCAGGGCCGCTGCTGCCGGCCGACGCGCGCTGCGCCGCCTACTACAACAGCGCGCACCGCGGCGCCGTCTGCCTCCCGTGCGCGCTGGCGGTCGCTGCGCGCACGCAGGTACCATGTGTTTATTATATACACACACATACATATATGACGCCTGTTTCCCAAAGGGGTGGGCAGAAACCACGGATTTCCACCTGCTACGATCCTGACACTCCGTCTACTCTCATTAAGTTCTTCATGCACGCTCGCCGGTTTAGGGTACTCTTGACCTGGCCTTTCTTAAAAACGTCCTCAATCAAGTTTTGGTTAGGTTAGGTTGGTTATTTTTTTAGAATTAATGGTTTTGATGTTATTTAGGAGAATAGGCGAAAATTTACCATTAAATATCTCCGAACTTATGGGCCGAAACTTTTGAAAAAAATAGTTCTTTACCTATAGATTACAGGAAAACCTATAAGAACTCCGTGGTATTTTAAGTAACATAAGAAATTTCATATAACCAAGGAACGCTCTCCACACCAGTTTAACTCGCACTTGTCCGGTTTTTTTTCCAGAATCTCATAGATGGCGTCAAAGATTTCAGCCCTCTCCTGAAACTAGACATGGGGCAGACTCGCGAGGAACTGGTCGAGATCTCAGACTCTGATTCTGAGGACGAGCCGGAGGTTGTTAAGGCGGCCGATGACGTTATAGGCGAGGCCGGAGCCAAGTGAGTATAAGAGCTTTCACACACCAAAAGCGGAAGCGGAAGCGGGTTGGAAGCCCGTGTAAGCAGTGTGAGAAGAAAATTTGAAGCTTTCACATCAATCAGGGCCTTTGTACATTCCTATGTCATAATCGGAGATCGGATATTATGGAGCTTATTTACCTAAACTTTGCCAAATCCAGTATAATACTATGTAAGCATGGAGTCGGCTTCTTTAAATAATATATTTATCAATCCCGGAAAACGCATTTCGTTAATATTTACCATGATGTAATAGGGATGTTCCCATGGTAAAAAAAAATTGTAATTCTAATTAGTCCGTCAGTTAGATTATCAAAAAATATTGAACACGTAATTTTGGCTTTATAAAAACAAACAAAATTGACAAAAGTAACGCGCATCAAAGTTTGGGAGTGGGGGCTCATGACGTCACTTAATAGTAAAAAGTGTACAAAGCCGTGACGTCACGCGGAACTTCAACGCACTATATCTTCGTAATTTTTTGTTTAATTGATAAAAGAAAAAATAATTGTTCAATATTTTTTTATAATGTAAATGACGGACTAATTAGATTTTTTTTAGGAAACTAGCCTATTCTTGGTAAATGGGTCATACACACTGGTCATACAGTCGTTTTCGTTAAGTTTTGGTCACAGGATGGACAGTTTTTGTTTCTTGAACTGTGTATTACCCAGGCGTATCGTTGTGTAAATGTCCTGTGTAACTTGTCCAGACGCGGAGACTATACATCTCCCTTATTAGTTATTTATTAGAATTAATTTGTACCCGTTGGGTTTTTATGTTGCACATTTTGTGTTAGTTTCTAGATAAAGTGTCGTAAAAGTCGACTAAGGGACGGGTCCTCTCCAACATGGTGGACTATCTGTATGGGCGATGGGCTGATCACCGGTCACCATACGGTTCATCATATATACCACCTGAGGACTAATTAATCGAAGTGGCCACAAGTAGTCTTGTGGCTTTGCCCACCCCATTAGGGATTTCGGGCGTGATGCTATGTATGTATGTATGTGTTCTAGATAAAACTGTACTGCCAAAGTTGAAAAAAGACTTCCTGCTGAGTTTCTTGCGGCGTTTCTTCTCAGCAGATGTCACTTTTCGAAGCGCTGGTAGATTCAGACATGTAAAAGAGCCCAGGTGGCCTATTTACAAAATAATAATTTTCATTTTCATTTAATTTTCAATGGAATCATAGTTTTTAGCTCGAATATAGCGTCGTAATGATTTTAAAATTGAGTTGGTAAACGTTGTCAATATTGCGCAGGTTCCTTGAAGAGAATCTCGCGGACATGTTCAACGAGACGTGGCGGAAATACAACATGGACGCGCGCCTGCTGGAGGCGCAGGCCGAGCTCGACCAGGACGTGAGGAAACTGGAAGGTGGGTACATATACTAAACCACCAGAGGAAATAAAAATCTAATATATTTCAGGGGAGTGTGAACCTACGGCTTTTCATACAAAAGGCGATAACGATTTCCACCCCTTAAATGTTAACCGATGTTCACCAATTTTTGATAGGTTGTCAGTCAGAACAAAATCTAGGTTTTAATTTTTTTACTATAATCAATAAATTCAGTTCAAAGTCAAAGTATCTTTATTCAATTTAGGCTTTTACAAGCTCTTATGAAGGTCAAGGAATTAATCTACCACCGGTTCGGAAAAAATCCTCTACTGAGAAGAGCCGGCAAGAAACTCGGTGAGTTTGTGGTTTCAGTATTCTCATACAATACTGATTTCGGCGATTATTTGACTTTTTTGATCTGTAATCAAAATGCAAAAAAAGTATAAGACCTAGATTTTGTTCTGACTGACAACCTATCAAAAACTGGTCAAAATCGGTTAACATTAAGAGGTGGAAATAGCTATCGCCTTTTGTATGAAAAAGGTGATTTTTGCCTTTGGTTCACAGTCCTTTTAACTAGAGATGCAACAGATATCCGGTTATTAGACGGTACCCGGTCTATCCGGCCATAATTTTACTATCCGGTCGGATACCGGATAGTAAAAGGTTGGATCAGAAATTGGATAAAAGAAATAAAAAGCCATCAAAAATAAACGAAATAAATGTCGGTCATTCAATAAATTAAAACGTATCTTATTTTTTTATTTAAGGCGCTGATAAGACCTAAATCGGCCTTACTTAAACATTTTTTTAACAAAAACTATTTGATTTTGCAAAGCAAGAAAAATATACGTTCATATTCATTATATTATTGAAAAAATGACTATTTCCAAAACACGATTTGATGAAATCGATACGATAGAAAAATATCGTGAAGTTACGTCTGTAATCCTCTTTAAACAGTTCTATGTCTTAATTTTTTTAACTTATGGGTCTATAATTAATAACACTATAACATTACGCCCATACTAAAAAACTGACTAATTTATATTTTACGTGTAGTGTGTTTACTTATATATAATTCATCCGTTTTTGTTTTTCCCCATACAAATAACCGCACAGTGCTTCTCGTTCACTCCGGTGCAAACGGACAGTGACCGATCGCTCAAGGTCATTGGCTCTTATCAGCGTCTTAACCATCAAATTCTAACACGTCATATTTATCCAGTGGAATGCACTGAGATTGACGCAATGCTGAGCGATTGTCAAGCCGCCACGGACCGTCTGCGCCGCGAGCTGTACGATTCGTTCGCTCATGAACGGAAGGAGCTGCCCGCCATCTTGATTTACGACACGCCTCCGAGCGCGGTAAGTGATTTGTTGACGGTAACTCAACTTGTTGACGGCCGCTCAACATGTATGGGCAACTTGTTGACGACCGCTCAATACTGTCGGTCAACCGTCGATGACAGTTGCTCAATGTGGTCGATTAACTTGTTGATGACCGCTCAATATAATAATTAATTATAGTGAAGATCATAAATAAATACTTTTTAATTAACATGTCTAATTTATATTGCAATTGTTTAATGAAATAAAAAATCGAATGTAATAAAAATTAAATTTAATGTGAATGGATAATAGGTGTGTTTCCTGAAAAACTCTAAACGTCTGTCATTAACATTATCAAAAAATATTGAACACGTATTTTTTCTTTTGTCAATTAAACAAAAAAAAATACGCAGATATGGTGCGTTGAAATTCCGCGTGACGTCACGACTCTGCACACTTTTTACCAGTAAGTGACATCATGCGCCGCCACTCCCGGACTTTGATGCGCGTTATCGTTGTCAATTTTGATTGATTTGATATAGCAAAGAATAAGTGTTCAATATTTTTTGTTAGTCTAACTGACGGACTAATTAGAATTAGTATAATTTTTTACCCACGAAACATCCCTATTGCTCGAGCTAATCGGGCCACTATTTTTGACGGATGCTCAAATCCGGCTAGCGCTCTCTTGTTAACGGCCACTCAGCGTGTAACTTAAGTGCGGTAATATTTTTTTCTTTCAGTGGTCCGGTTTAGAAGATGGCATATTGGCATATGAGAAAGAGGTGAGTGTAATATACGAGTCTTACATTTATACGAAGTTACATACATACATACATACATACATATTATCACGCCCGAAATCCCTAATGGGGTGGGCAGAGCCACAAGACTACTTGTGGCCACGTTCGATGAATTAGTCCTAAGATGGTATGATGAACCGTATGGTGACAGGTGATCAGCCCATCGCCCATACAGATAGTCCACCATGTTGGAGAGGACCCGTCCCTTAGTCGACTTTTACGACATGCCAGGATGATAAGCATCTGCACGCATTCTATGCTATTTCTTCACTCCCAGTGCAGCAGAGAAGTTTCATGTGTCACGAATTTCATGTGAATTTAATAAACATTATTCATGTGAATTAAAAAAATATACTAGCAATGTGGCTAAATAATACGCCAAATAATGTTTATAACTAGTTTGAACGTTTTGTATTTGGGTATTCGAAACAGTATACATTTTAATTATTTTTGTATTTAATTTTTCTCTTAACTTTGTCCGTATAGTCCGTCGTCCCAGAGGTAAACAACTATAGTATATGAATTAGGATAGAGACATATATAGGGTGTGTAATAGTTAAGACGCTATTCGAAAATAGGTTAGTCTGCAATACAAAAAATATATATATAAAACCTCTACTGTATTGAACTTTATAGCAGTTTTTAGAAAGCATGTCCGAAATTAGACAACTCAATATTCTGATACAGCATGCTTCCTAGAAACATATTAAGAAATAGTCCCTCTGGTGTTGGTGGAAATTTTCGCGCCCATTACGTCTTATAGCAATATTCGAATTTCCTGTATTTTGTATTTTTTTCGTATTCCGTACCCCCTAATCTTCCAAGAGCTTCCTGGCCGGCGCGTAAGAAATTAATATTTGAGATCTGATGGTTAACTTCGTTAATGACTAATCCGTTACTACAAAAGTTAACTTTGTTAAACGTTAGAGCGATGGGTTTCGGACGATTTAACGGAAAATAGCGTTAACTCGTGATAGAAATTGCATTGTATATGTCTTTGCGTTAGTAATTAACTTCAAAAAAAATTATGTATGTGCTATGGAAGTTTAGGCAGGACATGAAACATTAGTAAAAATAAGGTATTGCATTAAAGTTTGTAAATTGTAAAAATTCCTTTTATTTAGAGATCAAATTCAAATCAAAAGCTATCTGATACAAGCCGCGCGGTGACCCTTTTGCCAATAGTAGGTACTTAATTAACGGTTAACGGACTTTATTTGTTTTAACGGGAGTTAATGAGTATGCTGACAATTTTAGAAGTTAACTTAAAACTCAATCTGTTGGTCGAAATGCTAACTTTGTTAATTAAAGATTAACGGATTAACGGTCTTGTGCCCAGCTATGTCTGACGGTCCAGTGCATCACCTCTGTATAGGGCTCTATTCGATTTCAGATACTACAGTTTTGTACCTCTGCAACAATATGGTAACATCAAGTTGTTTTTTGCCAGAGTCGTCAGAGCAAGCGGCGTCTGCCAGCCGAAGTGGAACCGCCGCCGAAGCGGCCTGCCATCCCTCTCGGATACGCCCCGCTAGACAGTGACGCCACTACTACGCAGAGCGTGAGTTTATTAATAGACAAAAATTGATTTGTTTCCGACAAATTAGAAACAGTTCATATACTGGGGTGTAACGTAGGCATGAAGTGACGTACTTTATAACGGAAATTATTAATATTTTTGTGAATTTGTTATATAGAGGCTGTCCCAAGTAAGAAAACATTTCTTAAATCGCTATACAAAGTCTCAACTGAATTTCGCAGCCTGTACGCAATACGAATATGAAAAACTATCAAATATAGTATAGAGAACACTATGAAGTCTGGTCAGGTTCAGATATCGCACAAAACGAATAAATTAAAAACTAACAAATGAATTTCCCTCAATAAACTATTTCATTTCGTTGTATTTTATCGAATACCTCGCAGGCTACGACTTTCGCGCCATCTAGTTTAAGTTTAGCATCTTCGGCGATTGACAGTCCTCATGTTTTATTCGTTTATGGCTGGAACTTATTTTTTTTCCATTTTTAGGAACCGAAACCACCCGCGCCCGTCGTAACCGATGTCGCGGTTCCAAATGACGACGATGTAAGTATACAAATTGTCAATAACGCATACCAATATTGTGTTAGTTAATTCATTTCTACCTGTACACGTATTTAAGGATGTGTACCCAATATTTCGATTTGTATATTTTTCGCTGAAATTGAGTAGTATGGTAATATTAGTCGTTTCGCATAAGTGTTATAAAAAAAAAACACTTTACCGTTCTTTTAAAGGAGATAGATGACATTTAAGATTACATTCAAGCCTATGTTATTTGTACCGGAAGTTGATTAAATTACAAGAAAAAACGAAAAAAAATTCTGTCCCATAGTACTTTTATAATCAGAAAATGTATTTTCTATAAAATTGTACTCTCCTCGATTTTTTAATGAAAAAAAAAAATCGTTTCCGTTGTTCCCACGGAAATATTCTTGATTGAATTTTCATGTGTCCGGACCGTTTCAAATACTGCATTTTGATTGATTATGACACGAGTAGTCAAATCAGGTTCTGATTTTATTTCTCATAATAAATAATTATTAATAATCACAAAATTTGTATATTTTAAATCATTATTCATAGAAAATTACTCATAGCCGTTATTTAGTGTAAATGTAAAAAAAAACTTGAAAAATCAAATAGATGTACTGCGGATTTGACGTGGTACACGTCCTTAAGGTTCGTTTTTATTTTTGCGTACGACAATGACATAACTCAAAATTAAATGTCATTTGATTAGAAACTTAAAATGAATAGTGTTATGACTTTTAAGAGAATAGAGTTTCATTTCCAGTTGTGCCACTGTTAAACTAAAGCAGCGATATGCTTTGTACAATTATAATATTACTAGCACATCTCATAAAAATGACGAACTTCCATCCCCGTATTTAACCCACCTGCAGCTCAATTACGTAGCACAATTGGTATCGGTTTGGCTCAAAATGCAAACCAATTTAGTCTTCACTCTGTGTAAATAAGGGTACAATTGGTTTACTTTTCGCGAAAGCGATAACAATTGGTGTTACGTAATTGAGCAGCTGGTGTTGAATTTACAAAAATCCTTCCGTAGTGTTCACCTACGATCTAAGTATATATCCGAATTCAGAAACGCCACTTAAGCATTTTGTTAGAGATTAAATTGTTAAATGGCCCTGAACTAGTTGTCATCCTATAAAAAACGTCACTTTAATTAAAGGTAAAATTGAGTGGTCTTTCTGAATTTGGCCAATAAAGAGCTTCTGTGTATTTCATGCTTCTAGACCCATTTTTAGGCTGTGCATTTTCAGTCAGTCTTTCTTCTGACTGTTACAGTGTTATTGAGTAAAAGAGACTTTAACTAAGAATGATCTCACAAGGAAGGGAGTTATTAAAAAGTTGCACAAATTATTAGTTTCCGTTTGTAATGTTCCTAAAGTAAAAAGGAACACTTTATTATACGAGATCTAGTACTTTGAACTAGACTCGATCCTTCGGTCAAACCCGAGCCTCCATTCGATATCGTCTAAGCGATCGATATCGCGATGGTTTCACAATGCGGCTGTCTTCCCTGTGAACTTAATAGGAGCTATCATGTCGTAGCAAAACAATCGGTATCGTTGAAGCAATATCGAATACAGGCCCCGGCCCCAATTCTCGGTGCATTCGAGATAATGTCGATTGCGGGATTAAACGTCAGATTCATACAGTTGTCTCAAACGACTTTATGCACTGACGTTTTATCTCGATTGTGAGATTATCTCGAATACACCGAGAATTGGGGGCCAGGGCCTGTATTCGACATTGCTTAAGCGAGATCGATTGTTTTGCTACGATATGGTAGCTCTTATTAGCGAAGGCAGCCGCATTGTAAAAACATCGCGATATCTATCGCTTAAGCAATGTTGAATAGTGGCTCGGGTTTGTCCGAGGGATCGAGTCTTGTTCAAAGGACTAGATCCGGTATAATAAAGTGTCCTAGGGCCTGGTCCTTCGAGCCGGACTGGTCCTTCTAACCGGATGTTGCGCAGAACGCGGACATCTCGGTGGTGAAGCTGTCCGCGGAGGCGGCGCCCGCGGGGCTGCCGGCGCCGGGCGCGCTGGTGCGCGCGCCGCTGCGCGCCGGCATGCCCATCTACGCCATGCGCAACGCGTACGGCACGTGGCTGCGCGCGCGCATCGTCGACGTGCAGCCCAAGACTACCGTAAGTACATGTCGCGGGTTCGAATCTGTTTATACCCGACTCATGGATGTTCAGTATTTATATACAGCGTGTAAATTTCATACGGGCGTATATTTCAATGACGGTCAGTGTTGGACCTATAAATCATATTTACATAAGTTTCGTTAACTAATTGCTTAATTTTTCATTTCATACAAAATAACAGTAATAGTAGTAATAGTACGCAATGTATTACATCTAGGTAATTGTCATGTCATGACAGTTCATTATGTTTAGATTTGTCAAACAATGGACGTAATACTATTATATTCTAATACATTGCTGTTCAATCCTACTTTAAAAAAAATCATTACTCTTTATTAATTAAACTATTTAACAAAATTTATTTCTCCCATAATTGGTACGATAAGAAACTATGGCTGGATAAAACATACGTCCGTATGAAATTTACACGCTGTATGTATGTATTTATCTATATAAATTCCTAACAATAATTGCATATTTATCTCGTTAAAATCACTCATATTGATCCTTAAATGAATACATACACAAATGAACAGTCAAAATAATCATTTTGTTTCTTTGTTATGCTTTTGTTTACATTTTCTTTCATAATATATAATTTAAACTAGAGATGCAACGGATAGTGGTTTGGCCGGATACTGGATACCGGATATCCGGCATGGCCGGCTGCACATGAACTATCTCTAAAGTCGTGTTAGCTTGCGCGGCCTTCGAGACTTGTTACGACTTACACTGGGAGGCCCTTTGAGGTACAATACGCACTGTATTACGTCGGTTGGAAATATTCTAATGTGCACATGTGTTAAATGAAATTTTATGTTCAAATAAAAAGAAACTAAGCTTTAATGTATTAACTGACATTGATTTCGTTTATTTCTGATGGTTTTTTATTTGTTTTATCCTGTTTGTGATCCCAGCTTTTACCAGACTATGACTGCTATTTTGGACTCACTCTCTGGTATCCGGCCGGGTACCGTATAGTAACTGGATATCTGTTGCATCTGTAATTTGAACCTTTCATGCATACACCCAATAAGGAAGTTTTCTGAAAAATTCTAATTAGTCCGTCATTTATATTATAAAAAAATATTTATCACATATTTTTTCTTTTGTCGATTGAACAAAAAATTAAGATATAGTGTGTTGAAGTTCCGCGTGGCGGCACGACTTTGCACACTTTTTACCATTAAGTGACGTCATGAGCCCCCACTCCCGAACTTTGATGCGCGTTATCTTTGTTAATTTTGATTGATTTGATAAAGCAAAAAATAAGTGTTCAATATTTTTTGATAATCTAATTGACGGACTAATTAGAATTTTTCAGAAAACTTGTTTATTGCCCGGTTTTTGACCGACAAATCATTAAGAAAACGTTGCATACAGAACCAGTTCACAATGTGCCGCGTCAAGTTCGAGCATAAAGTGAAGAACCCGTGCAAGGTGCTGCCGGCGCGCTGCCTCGCGTACGACCAGCCCGCCTCCGTGCGCATGACCATCGGTAACGTACCCGTACCCTAAACCCCTCGACACTTCAATACATAGTAATTTTAGGGTTCCGTACCTCAAAAGGAAAAATTAGAACCCTTATAGGATCACTCGCTCACTCACTCTGTCTGTCTGTCTGTCTGTCTGTCTGTCTCTCCGTCTGTCACAGCCAATTTGCTCCGAAACAACTGGACCGATTGAGTTGAAATTTGGTACCTACACAGATGTAAGTCAGTGACCGCAACACGGACGTGTAACGTAAATAAACGAATTTTAAACATGAGGGCCACTTTTGGGCGGCTAATTAGAAAATTAAAAAAAAAAAGGTTCGCAAACTATGGCGTGTGACATATCGAATGAAAGGCTCGCTTTAATTTAACACTCAGTCCCAAGAGCCCGCTAGTCGGGTTCACCGTTCGTAGCGCATTTTCGCTACAAAGCGGAAAAACGCTGCTACGCGCTACGCGTACTATGCTTAACACAATTTCCTGGGACAACCTGAATACAGATTTGACTGTTTTTTTTTTGTATTTTCAGGTACTAGAGTGATAGCGCTGTTTAAGGACCAGGACAACAAGAGGGAGTCGTACTACTCTGGAATAATTGCAGAAATACCCAACCCTGTGAACAGTTATAGGTGAGTTTGAAATAAAATATACAAGATGTTTTTTATTCTTTACTGCAAACAATGTAGATATAATTTCTGTGTTAAAATTGACCTTGAGGACGCCATCATCGGAATCGAGGAGTTCATCATCAATCATGCTTCAAGTTTCCAAATTATTGACAACATTAAGCTAATTTAACCAGTTATTACCCGACTACGGCGATGTAAAAAGGAGGGTTACGATTTTGATCGGTATGTATGTATATTCATCTGATCCCTTATAACTTCTAAACTAGGTACTAATCATAATTTGACAAATGAGGTATCGTTGAAAGCGTCTTGATCGTTCGCTATAGGCTATGTGACGTCACATTAAATTAAATATGGCGCCCTCTAGAGGACATAAAGTCATGAAATAAATAAATATTTTTTTAATGATGAAATGTTGGCTCTAATGAAACGGATTAATTAGCACATTTCAAAAATATATTTGGTAGCTGTAGAGATGCAACGGATAGTTGTTCGGCTGGATACCGGATATCCGGCTGAACATTAGCTATCTTTAAAGTTAGCTGGCGCGGCATTCGCGCGGTGTGCAAGTTTCTTGTTACGAATTGTGAGTCATTACGTCAGTTGGGAATATTTGAATGTCCACTATGTGATGTAAAGTGAACTTTATGTTTTAATTAAAAGAAAATAAGTTGTAATTCGATAACTGACGTTGAATTCGTATATTTTTGATGGCGTTTTATTTGTTTTATCTAAAAATCCAATTTAGTTTTCTTATTCTAACGTTCACATTTTCAAGATGCAAATGCCATGAAAATCGTTGATCTAATATTACACCTAAATATTTGGTCGAACTGATTTTTTCAAGTGCCATACAGTTGCATTGAAGATGGACATGGTCATTTAAGTTACAAGTGTGTATTTTTAATTTTAAGTTACTATCTGGTTGCGTGCTTTCGTACTTTGTAAAGCATATATAGTTGGTCTTATTGACATTTAGCGTGAGTAAGTTATTTCTTAACCAGGTAGATACTCGACAGAGGCCAGTTTCTGCACTCCTGAACACTGACTCCCAGGATTCCCCATCAAACACTATGGCAGTGTCATCAGCATAAGAACCGATGTGCCCACGTTGTAGTATAAGATTCGTCAAGTCATTTATATATATTAGAAACAACGTGGGCCCTAAAACGCTCCCCTGGGGGACACCAAACGCTGTGTCAGCTTCGTTGCTCAACCATTCCCCTACTTTGACTTTTTGCGTCCGTCCCTGTAGGTAGTCACTTACCAAGCGCAAAGGTATGCCTCGTATTCCGACTCGCTCCATTTTTCAGCCTATATTAGTTACATACTTAAGAAGATTGTGAACCAGCGGCAAAAATCACCATTTTCATACAATAGGCGATAACGATTTCTACCCCTTAAATGTTAACCGATTTTGACCAATTTTTGATAGGTTGTCAGACGGAACAAAATCTAGATCTATACGTTTGTGAATTTTCAAAGTCAAATAATCGCCAAAATTCGTTTTGTATGAGATTATACTGAAACAGCAATAAAACTAAAAGTATTAATTAAAGTCAAAAAACCAAAACGTACAGACCTAGATTTTGTTCTGACTGATAATCTATCAAAAATTGGTCTAAATCGATTAGCATTTAAGGGGTGGAAATCATTATCGCCGTTACTGATGAAAGCTTTTAGACCAGATACCAATTCAATCCGGCATCCGGCGGATAGAAAAATCATGGCCGGATAGGGCGGATACCGGATAGTAAACAAATATCCGATGCATCTCTAGTTAGCTGGTTCATACTTTTTAGAGCGCGATTTTTCATTCGTCTACTTTTATTTTTTTGAACTTATTACTTGTGTATCCTACTCTGTTTGACGGGGCTGTATATCGACGCGTCGGTCCGCAGATACCTGGTGTTCTTCGACGACGGCTACGCGCAGTACGTGACGCACGCGGCGACGCGCCTCGTGTGCGAGTGCGCGTCGCTCGTGTGGGACGAGGTGCACCCGTTCTCGCGCCAGTTCGTGCGCGACTACCTGCGCGCGTTCCCCGAGCGGCCCATGGTGCGCGCGCACGCCGGACAGAGCCTCAAGACGGAGTACAACGGTGAGTTTAGAAGCAGAGGCTCTGCTCTGGTTAAAAATGAAAAACAGTGACTAACTGCATCTTCTGGGGGGGGGGGGGGGGGGGCAGCTGCCCTGCTTATTTTGTTAGCTGTTTTAGGCAAGTACCTACTTAAAATATGTTGTAAATTTGAAATTTATAAAAATGTTGTTGATTACTGGCAGAAGGCTCAAAGGTCAATGTACGAAATTCTGCCTGCTCGGCGACTGCGCTACAGTATAAGTATAATAGTTATGTTAGTCGTTATAAAAAGTAAGTAGGTATATATGTATGTGATAGTGAACGCATTATTCGCTAATAAACTGTTAGCATTTGCTAAATTTTGAAATATAACCAAACCTTGTATCTTTTTTGACCAAATAAATAATATAACTTCAGGGTCATATGTGCTGAGAAAAAGCGCTATATGTCTCCGCAGAAATTCTTTCTTTCCTCTATAATAACCATTTGAAAGACGCAATAGGGATGTTTCCTGGGTAAAAAAAAGTAATTCTAATTAGTCTGTCAGTTAGATTATCAAAAAATATTGAACACGTATTTATTGCTTTATAAAATCAATCAAAATTGACAAAGATAACGCGCATCAAAGTTCGGGAGTGGGGGCTAATGACGCCAAAAGTGTACAAAGTCGTCACGTCACGCGGAACTTCAACGGACTATAACTTCGTAATTTTTTGTTTAATTGACAAAAGAAAAAATATGTGTTCAATCGTTTTTTATAATGTAAATGACGGACTAATTAGATTTTTTCAGGAAATTAGCCTATTTTGACTATTCGCGTTTTAACGAAATCTGGAATTATTTCCGGAAATACTGTTTTTAGACCAATATCGTAGAAATAAAACATGACATTTTGATGAGGATGTCCAAAAACCTAAAATCAAAAGAAAAAAAAATTTTTTTTTCACAAATTTTGACGCTTAATCAAATAAAAGAAAAGTCAAAATGATCTGTTTTTTCTGAAATATGCTTTTGTTTACATTTACGTTCATAATATATCATTTAAACTTCAATTTGATTGTCATGCAAGTTCCCCATTAAAGAGTTCGCGTTTGTTGTCAGGCAAGTGGTGGGTGTCGAAGGTGGTGCGCGTGGACGCGTCGCTGGTGCAGGTGCACTTCGAGGAGGAGGGCCGCCACGAGTGGATCTACCGCGGCTCCACGCGCCTGGCGCCGCTGTTCCTGGAGCTGCAGGCCGCCGAGCGCCAGCGCGCGCGCCCGCTGCCGCGCGCGCAGCCCGGCCGCCGGGTACGAACACGATACAACAAGAACCTTCCTAATCAGAATGTCTAACTTGCAGTTCGTCTACGAAGCAAAATGACTAAAATGAACGTCTATGTGGCAAAATACCTAAGCCGTCAATCGTCTAAAGATCAAAATGCCTAAATTGCAATAATTATACCTAAGCAGCAAATTGTCTGAAAATTGTCTAAGGATAAAGATAAAGATAGGATAAGGATAAAGATTGTAAAGGTTGTCGTTAGTCATATTGCCTGGTAGGCCTTTTGCTTCTTAGTCAATATATCTGCCAATTTGAACATCTGCAATATTTTGAAATAGTATAGTTTATTTATTATTCAATATAATAGGTATACAGTTTAAATTACATGTCATGTCAAATTAAAAGCAATTACAATTAGATCGCCAAACAAGTAAATATAAGCATTCAAAATAATAAAATTATTAACTGTTAGATATTCAATATTGAAGAAATAATAATATAAATATGATGTCACATTGGGTCTCCTCTAGGGATCGTCATTTCAAAGTAAATCTTAGTGCGCGTCCACACTGAATACGCGGTGGCTGGGGCCTCAGGCGGGCGCGGGAAGCGGGGGCGTGCGGTGGCCACAGTGACGCGCGAGCTCTGGTAGCGATTCGACGTATATCAGGTGTTGCAAACTATGGACGAGGATTTGGTATTTTTGCCATTTTTCGACAAGCTAAATAAGAAGATGCGCATACACCGAGCGACAAGACAGAACTGGTTTGTTACCCCCGCCTCCGCGCATTAAGTCGCTTGATAACTAGGCCCGTAGTGCGTCCAGAACGCGCGGGCGGGAACATTTGAAAACTACGCACGCTGTCTCGCTCAGGCCCGTCGCGCTAGGCTCCCGCCTTAGTCAGTACACTATGAACGCAAAGGCGCGTTTCATATGTTTGATACTTCGCACCCGTCGTCGCAACCGCGCTAGGCTCGCAGTGTGGACGTAGACTTAATGTAAAACAACTTAAAACAAACAGGTAACAAAGCAAATAGTACATAAAAATGTCAAAATACAATATGATTAAGTATTTTTATAGATATAGATACGTGTGTAGAGAGAAGACACATGGTACAAATGAATCTATCAAAATTTTACAGCCGGTTATTCCCTTTTCGATAGTTATCGTTTAAATATGTTCGTTATTGTCATCTGTTTACAGTTCAATATGCCGTACGTGGAGTACACGCGCTCGGACGAGCCGGCGCCGCCGGCCGCCAGCACGCCGCAGCAGATAGAGGTATACTTAAACTAGAGGCTACTTGACTAATACACAAATATTAATGAATTTCTGTGGAACGGTAGTTTAACCCTCAATAGTACATTATAGAACAGGATATGGTATATGTAAAAATATACCAAGATTATTTAGAATTTAATAACTTAAACACTTCAAACGAAATCGTTTAAACGAAATCTGCAATTATTTCCGAAAATACTGTTTTTAGGCCAACATCATAGAAATAATACATGACATAAATTTGATGAGGATGTCCAAAAACCTAAAATCAGAACTAAAAAACATAAATATTTCACTAATTTTTGACCCTTAATCAAATAAAAAAAAATACTCAAAATGATCCGCTTTTGTTTACAATTACTTTCATAATATATCATTTAAACCTCATTTTGATTTTCATGCAACTTCCCCATTTTCTCGTGACCTTGACGTTTACATAGGTCGGTTGCGTTCCGAATCACGCTGCCCACCTTAATCGTGATCACCGTGAGTGTTATTCGGACCGCACCCTCATACAGATTGTGCTTTTTTCGACGTTTACGACCGGTTTAGGTAAGTTGACGTCACACGCGACAGCTGACAGTAGGATAGCGTTTTAGCGGCTTTAAAAATGAAAAATATTACTTGTGCTTTTTTCTTGAAAATGTGAAATATTCATTACGAAAATATTTTTACTTTACTTTACTACTCAAATTGATAGAATCGTCTTATTTTAGGTATTATTGTTTACCGACCTTATTTGTTAATACCTGCCTAGCTATGTAGAGAAGACAAAATTGACATTTTGGATGTCAATGCTGATAGTCATTGTTTACGTGTTTGAAATTGAAAAATATAAAAAGCGTTAATTTAAACAACTTATTGCTTAAATCGCGTTAACTTGATTATACCGCGGTCATAGTTTAAGACGTGATAGGATTTGTGGGATGGTGGTTTTTTTTTTTTTGTGTTAACACATCTGTCAGTGTGTTATCGTTCGGTACCATGATACAAAATGTGTTAATCCACTTTAAAACTAGCGGTAATTTATTAATTTTGTAAATATAATCAGTTTTAACCGATGAATATTAGCAATCAGTGTGTTATTGTGGGCTCAACGTAACCATCAACGGGTTGTAAGGGTTGCTGTTCCTCGTGGAGCATACTGTATATATAGTTTGAGTTTGATGCGGTCCCACCAGCAAGAGATCCGGCGGCAGCGCGCGGTGGCCAAGAAGTCGACGGCGCTGCCCGCCGCGCCCGCGCCCGCGCCCCTCGACGCCGTCACCAGCCGTGTCGTCGTGAGTACAACTCAATACAATACAATCAATCTTTATTGTCACACAACAACATACAACCACACCCAAATAGAAAAACACTATAGTAGTTTATGCAACGGTTGCATACTGATAGGCCTTAAAACACAAGTGCGGGTTTATGAAACGAGCCGACAGGCGAGTTTCATAATAAGATCGCACGAGTGTTTTAAGGCCAAATTATGTACAGTTGCATACATAAATTTATCTACACACATATTATAAATCCTCCATGATGTGTTCAGAAACAATACTTTCTGGCAACAAGTTATTTGTTGCAATTCTCGAAGTCACTACTATTCATATTTTCAATTACAGTAAATTACAAACAACTTTTTACAATTCTACTTTCGTTCAGCAAAATACCAACATGAATGATGAAATGACAACACTAATGGAATGGCGGCAATTCGATCCTCCGTCAAGACGATTTTTTGTTTTAAATCATACTAACGAATGAAGTTCCTATTCGTATGTCACCGAGATCAAATGTCGTGCGGTTTATATTAAAAAAACTTACGAAAAAATTACATTTATAAAATAAATCTTAGTTATGGAGTATAAAAGATAATAAAAAAACTTGTATGTCAAAAGGAGCCGTCTCAGCGTATGCCGCCAGTGCGAGAGCTGCGCGGCGCTGGTTTTCAGCCCCCTTCCACACTCAGTACCGAATTAACAATAAAAAACAACAACTTATAACTAAAACTACAGCATGCAAGGCGCACAACATTTGAAAAGAATGTTTACAAAACAAATTAACCACAAACCACATTTATCAGTACAGTGTTGCCGAGTTATTCATTTTGGCTAGATCTGGCAACTCAATTTAGCCTCAGGTATTAATTCTTGGCTAAATGTTTTAGCTACAATTCTAGCAACTTTTAGGCCCCGTTTCCCGGACGTGGACTTATAATTACGCCGAAACGCGTATAAACATGACGTCCGTAGAAATTATTGCTAATTACTCGGTCTTAATTATCATTTTATTATCATTTTTCAGAAGTCTATGTAGAACTCATAGAATGAAATTTCTTGTTGATTTTTTGTGTGACAATTCCCAGCTCGCCAAATTTACGATTTTTTTTTCTTTTTGCGCGTATAAATGCGAATGTGAAGTCCATTACAAAATGATTACCTATTTTGTTGACTTTCTTCTATGAATAAAATGGCATCTGCTTGTGTTACAATTTTTTTAGCCACTTTCAGCCACTTCATGAGGTACAAAAATTGTAAATCGCTAGTAACGTTTCAAAACTGTTTAATCATTTCTTATTTCATTGACTTAGCAACACCGCTCTAGTATTACGTAATTTACATACATACATAGCATCACGCCCGAAATCCCTAATGGGGTGGGCAGAGCCACAAGACTACTTGTGGCCACGTTCGATTAGTTAGTCCTAATATTGTATGATGAACCGTATGGTGACAGGTGATCAGGCCATCGCCCATACAGATAGTCCACCATGTTGGAGAGGACCCGTCCGTTAGTCGACTTTTACGACATGCCAGGATGATAAGCATCTGCACGCATTCTATGCTATTTCTTCACTCCCAGTGCAGCAGAGGAGCATTTCTTCACTCCCAGTGCAGTAGAGGAGCAACCTTACCTTATTTACAAGACAATATATAACATTGAACTTGCAGAAATCCCCAAATTACCCTATGTTTATAGTTCTACACGCCCAAGAACGCAATCAGGCCGCACAAGATGGCCCCCCACACGTGCAGCCCGCGGTGCAAGCGGACGGACGTGCTCGCGCTCAAGGATCTGCGCACCTACAACCCGCTCACCAAACCGCTGCTCAGCGGCTGGGAGAGGTAACACGTCTGAACATGTCCCCTGTATACAATATGCCCAAGACAACACAATATGCCCATGATCGAATAAAATTTGTCCCTGGACCCAACACTCCATGCCTCTGGACTCTACACAACATTTCTCTGGATACAATACAATACGCTCCTGGACCCAATACAATATGCCCATGACCAAACATAACATGTCCTTGGACTCTACACAATATGACCCTAGATTAATACAACACGCCCCTGGACCCAGTACAACATGCCCATGACCCTAGACCGATATAATACGCCCCTGGACCAGACAACATGCCCCTGACTCAACATAATATGCCTTTGGACCCAACACAACATGCTCATGACCCAACACCAAATACCTCTTTTTTTTTTTTTTTTTAACGGAGTGGAAATGCATTACGCATACCCCCGCGCCTGGGTAAGCGCAGGGGACTTTATGGGGGACTCTCTCCCAAGGGGGAGCATACCCACTAAAACCACTCCGGCGTTACCCTCTCTGCCGTTTTCGGGGGCGCCGTGGGATCCCGAAGATTCAACCAAAACGACGCCCCCCGGCCGCCCCGGTTTTTACCGGGGGCCACCCGCGCCAAAGGAGGGGAGGATCGGAACGCTACGATCCCCCCCCCCCCCCCCCCAGACGTGTAGGGCCGTGCAGTGCAGGCAGGAGATAACACCAAATACCCCTGACCCAATATAACATGCCCATATGACGCAACACAATGTGTCCCCTCACCCAACACAACATGCCCTTGGGTTTTACACAACATGCCCGTGGACTATACAATACAATATGACCCGAGACCAATTCAACATGCTCCTGGACCCACTACAACATGCCTATGTATTTACAGCCCGATGTGCTTGTGTGCTTGCAGACAGATCGTGAAGTTCCGGTGGACGCGGTCGGTGATGTACCGCGCGCCGTGCGGGCGCCGCGTGCGCGACGTGCGCGAGCTGCACCGCTACCTGCGCGCCGTCGACAGCGACATGGGCGTCGACCTGTTCGACTTCGGCGTCAACACGCACTGCCTCGCCGAGTTCGTGCTCAACAAGTGCCTCATCAGCAAGAAGGTCGGTCCCGTTGCGATTACTGTGTGTGCATAACACCGCACGCACGCACTCACTCACTCACACTCACGCTCACATACATACTCACACGCAGTCGACAGCGACATGGGCGTCGACCTGTTCGACTTCGGCGTCAACACGCACTGCCTCGCCGAGTTCGTGCTCAACAAGTGCCTCATCAGCAAGAAGGTCGGTCCCGTTGCGATTACTGTGTGTGCATAACACCGCACGCACGCACTCACTCACTCACACTCACGCTCACATACATACTCACACGCAGTCGACAGCGACATGGGCGTCGACCTGTTCGACTTCGGCGTCAACACGCACTGCCTCGCCGAGTTCGTGCTCAACAAGTGCCTCATCAGCAAGAAGGTCGGTCCCGTTGCGATTACTGTGTGTGCATAACACCGCACGCACGCACTCACTCACTCACACTCACGCTCACATACATACTCACACGCAGTCGACAGCGACATGGGCGTCGACCTGTTCGACTTCGGCGTCAACACGCACTGCCTCGCCGAGTTCGTGCTCAACAAGTGCCTCATCAGCAAGAAGGTCGGTCCCGTTGCGATTACTGTGTGTGCATAACACCGCACGCACGCACTCACTCACTCACACTCACGCTCACATACATACTCACACGCAGTCGACAGCGACATGGGCGTCGACCTGTTCGACTTCGGCGTCAACACGCACTGCCTCGCCGAGTTCGTGCTCAACAAGTGCCTCATCAGCAAGAAGGTCGGTCCCGTTGCGATTACTGTGTGTGCATAACACCGCACGCACGCACTCACTCACTCACACTCACGCTCACATACATACTCACACGCAGTCGACAGCGACATGGGCGTCGACCTGTTCGACTTCGGCGTCAACACGCACTGCCTCGCCGAGTTCGTGCTCAACAAGTGCCTCATCAGCAAGAAGGTCGGTCCCGTTGCGATTACTGTGTGTGCATAACACCGCACGCACGCACTCACTCACTCACACTCACGCTCACATACATACTCACACGCAGTCGACAGCGACATGGGCGTCGACCTGTTCGACTTCGGCGTCAACACGCACTGCCTCGCCGAGTTCGTGCTCAACAAGTGCCTCATCAGCAAGAAGGTCGGTCCCGTTGCGATTACTGTGTGTGCATAACACCGCACGCACGCACTCACTCACTCACACTCACGCTCACATACATACTCACACGCAGTCGACAGCGACATGGGCGTCGACCTGTTCGACTTCGGCGTCAACACGCACTGCCTCGCCGAGTTCGTGCTCAACAAGTGCCTCATCAGCAAGAAGGTCGGTCCCGTTGCGATTACTGTGTGTGCATAACACCGCACGCACGCACTCACTCACTCACACTCACGCTCACATACATACTCACACGCAGTCGACAGCGACATGGGCGTCGACCTGTTCGACTTCGGCGTCAACACGCACTGCCTCGCCGAGTTCGTGCTCAACAAGTGCCTCATCAGCAAGAAGGTCGGTCCCGTTGCGATTACTGTGTGTGCATAACACCGCACGCACGCACTCACTCACTCACACTCACGCTCACATACATACTCACACGCAGTCGACAGCGACATGGGCGTCGACCTGTTCGACTTCGGCGTCAACACGCACTGCCTCGCCGAGTTCGTGCTCAACAAGTGCCTCATCAGCAAGAAGGTCGGTCCCGTTGCGATTACTGTGTGTGCATAACACCGCACGCACGCACTCACTCACTCACACTCACGCTCACATACATACTCACACGCAGTCGACAGCGACATGGGCGTCGACCTGTTCGACTTCGGCGTCAACACGCACTGCCTCGCCGAGTTCGTGCTCAACAAGTGCCTCATCAGCAAGAAGGTCGGTCCCGTTGCGATTACTGTGTGTGCATAACACCGCACGCACGCACTCACTCACTCACACTCACGCTCACATACATACTCACACGCAGTCGACAGCGACATGGGCGTCGACCTGTTCGACTTCGGCGTCAACACGCACTGCCTCGCCGAGTTCGTGCTCAACAAGTGCCTCATCAGCAAGAAGGTCGGTCCCGTTGCGATTACTGTGTGTGCATAACACCGCACGCACGCACTCACTCACTCACACTCACGCTCACATACATACTCACACGCAGTCGACAGCGACATGGGCGTCGACCTGTTCGACTTCGGCGTCAACACGCACTGCCTCGCCGAGTTCGTGCTCAACAAGTGCCTCATCAGCAAGAAGGTCGGTCCCGTTGCGATTACTGTGTGTGCATAACACCGCACGCACGCACTCACTCACTCACACTCACGCTCACATACATACTCACACGCAGTCGACAGCGACATGGGCGTCGACCTGTTCGACTTCGGCGTCAACACGCACTGCCTCGCCGAGTTCGTGCTCAACAAGTGCCTCATCAGCAAGAAGGTCGGTCCCGTTGCGATTACTGTGTGTGCATAACACCGCACGCACGCACTCACTCACTCACACTCACGCTCACATACATACTCACACGCAGTCGACAGCGACATGGGCGTCGACCTGTTCGACTTCGGCGTCAACACGCACTGCCTCGCCGAGTTCGTGCTCAACAAGTGCCTCATCAGCAAGAAGGTCGGTCCCGTTGCGATTACTGTGTGTGCATAACACCGCACGCACGCACTCACTCACTCACACTCACGCTCACATACATACTCACACGCAGTCGACAGCGACATGGGCGTCGACCTGTTCGACTTCGGCGTCAACACGCACTGCCTCGCCGAGTTCGTGCTCAACAAGTGCCTCATCAGCAAGAAGGTCGGTCCCGTTGCGATTACTGTGTGTGCATAACACCGCACGCACGCACTCACTCACTCACACTCACGCTCACATACATACTCACACGCAGTCGACAGCGACATGGGCGTCGACCTGTTCGACTTCGGCGTCAACACGCACTGCCTCGCCGAGTTCGTGCTCAACAAGTGCCTCATCAGCAAGAAGGTCGGTCCCGTTGCGATTACTGTGTGTGCATAACACCGCACGCACGCACTCACTCACTCACACTCACGCTCACATACATACTCACACGCAGTCGACAGCGACATGGGCGTCGACCTGTTCGACTTCGGCGTCAACACGCACTGCCTCGCCGAGTTCGTGCTCAACAAGTGCCTCATCAGCAAGAAGGTCGGTCCCGTTGCGATTACTGTGTGTGCATAACACCGCACGCACGCACTCACTCACTCACACTCACGCTCACATACATACTCACACGCAGTCGACAGCGACATGGGCGTCGACCTGTTCGACTTCGGCGTCAACACGCACTGCCTCGCCGAGTTCGTGCTCAACAAGTGCCTCATCAGCAAGAAGGTCGGTCCCGTTGCGATTACTGTGTGTGCATAACACCGCACGCACGCACTCACTCACTCACACTCACGCTCACATACATACTCACACGCAGTCGACAGCGACATGGGCGTCGACCTGTTCGACTTCGGCGTCAACACGCACTGCCTCGCCGAGTTCGTGCTCAACAAGTGCCTCATCAGCAAGAAGGTCGGTCCCGTTGCGATTACTGTGTGTGCATAACACCGCACGCACGCACTCACTCACTCACACTCACGCTCACATACATACTCACACGCAGTCGACAGCGACATGGGCGTCGACCTGTTCGACTTCGGCGTCAACACGCACTGCCTCGCCGAGTTCGTGCTCAACAAGTGCCTCATCAGCAAGAAGGTCGGTCCCGTTGCGATTACTGTGTGTGCATAACACCGCACGCACGCACTCACTCACTCACACTCACGCTCACATACATACTCACACGCAGTCGACAGCGACATGGGCGTCGACCTGTTCGACTTCGGCGTCAACACGCACTGCCTCGCCGAGTTCGTGCTCAACAAGTGCCTCATCAGCAAGAAGGTCGGTCCCGTTGCGATTACTGTGTGTGCATAACACCGCACGCACGCACTCACTCACTCACACTCACGCTCACATACATACTCACACGCAGTCGACAGCGACATGGGCGTCGACCTGTTCGACTTCGGCGTCAACACGCACTGCCTCGCCGAGTTCGTGCTCAACAAGTGCCTCATCAGCAAGAAGGTCGGTCCCGTTGCGATTACTGTGTGTGCATAACACCGCACGCACGCACTCACTCACTCACACTCACGCTCACATACATACTCACACGCAGTCGACAGCGACATGGGCGTCGACCTGTTCGACTTCGGCGTCAACACGCACTGCCTCGCCGAGTTCGTGCTCAACAAGTGCCTCATCAGCAAGAAGGTCGGTCCCGTTGCGATTACTGTGTGTGCATAACACCGCACGCACGCACTCACTCACTCACACTCACGCTCACATACATACTCACACGCAGTCGACAGCGACATGGGCGTCGACCTGTTCGACTTCGGCGTCAACACGCACTGCCTCGCCGAGTTCGTGCTCAACAAGTGCCTCATCAGCAAGAAGGTCGGTCCCGTTGCGATTACTGTGTGTGCATAACACCGCACGCACGCACTCACTCACTCACACTCACGCTCACATACATACTCACACGCAGTCGACAGCGACATGGGCGTCGACCTGTTCGACTTCGGCGTCAACACGCACTGCCTCGCCGAGTTCGTGCTCAACAAGTGCCTCATCAGCAAGAAGGTCGGTCCCGTTGCGATTACTGTGTGTGCATAACACCGCACGCACGCACTCACTCACTCACACTCACGCTCACATACATACTCACACGCAGTCGACAGCGACATGGGCGTCGACCTGTTCGACTTCGGCGTCAACACGCACTGCCTCGCCGAGTTCGTGCTCAACAAGTGCCTCATCAGCAAGAAGGTCGGTCCCGTTGCGATTACTGTGTGTGCATAACACCGCACGCACGCACTCACTCACTCACACTCACGCTCACATACATACTCACACGCAGTCGACAGCGACATGGGCGTCGACCTGTTCGACTTCGGCGTCAACACGCACTGCCTCGCCGAGTTCGTGCTCAACAAGTGCCTCATCAGCAAGAAGGTCGGTCCCGTTGCGATTACTGTGTGTGCATAACACCGCACGCACGCACTCACTCACTCACACTCACGCTCACATACATACTCACACGCAGTCGACAGCGACATGGGCGTCGACCTGTTCGACTTCGGCGTCAACACGCACTGCCTCGCCGAGTTCGTGCTCAACAAGTGCCTCATCAGCAAGAAGGTCGGTCCCGTTGCGATTACTGTGTGTGCATAACACCGCACGCACGCACTCACTCACTCACACTCACGCTCACATACATACTCACACGCAGTCGACAGCGACATGGGCGTCGACCTGTTCGACTTCGGCGTCAACACGCACTGCCTCGCCGAGTTCGTGCTCAACAAGTGCCTCATCAGCAAGAAGGTCGGTCCCGTTGCGATTACTGTGTGTGCATAACACCGCACGCACGCACTCACTCACTCACACTCACGCTCACATACATACTCACACGCAGTCGACAGCGACATGGGCGTCGACCTGTTCGACTTCGGCGTCAACACGCACTGCCTCGCCGAGTTCGTGCTCAACAAGTGCCTCATCAGCAAGAAGGTCGGTCCCGTTGCGATTACTGTGTGTGCATAACACCGCACGCACGCACTCACTCACTCACACTCCCGCTCACATACATACTCACACGCAGTCGACAGCGACATGGGCGTCGACCTGTTCGACTTCGGCGTCAACACGCACTGCCTCGCCGAGTTCGTGCTCAACAAGTGCCTCATCAGCAAGAAGGTCGGTCCCGTTGCGCTTACTGTGTGTGCATAACACCGCACGCACGCACTCACTCACTCACACTCACGCTCACATACATACTCACACGCAGTCGACAGCGACATGGGCGTCGACCTGTTCGACTTCGGCGTCAACACGCACTGCCTCGCCGAGTTCGTGCTCAACAAGTGCCTCATCAGCAAGAAGGTCGGTCCCGTTGCGATTACTGTGTGTGCATAACACCGCACGCACGCACTCACTCACTCACACTCCCGCTCACATACATACTCACACGCAGTCGACAGCGACATGGGCGTCGACCTGTTCGACTTCGGCGTCAACACGCACTGCCTCGCCGAGTTCGTGCTCAACAAGTGCCTCATCAGCAAGAAGGTCGGTCCCGTTGCGATTACTGTGTGTGCATAACACCGCACGCACGCACTCACTCACTCACACTCACGCTCACATACATACTCACACGCAGTCGACAGCGACATGGGCGTCGACCTGTTCGACTTCGGCGTCAACACGCACTGCCTCGCCGAGTTCGTGCTCAACAAGTGCCTCATCAGCAAGAAGGTCGGTCCCGTTGCGATTACTGTGTGTGCATAACACCGCACGCACGCACTCACTCACTCACACTCACGCTCACATACATACTCACACGCAGTCGACAGCGACATGGGCGTCGACCTGTTCGACTTCGGCGTCAACACGCACTGCCTCGCCGAGTTCGTGCTCAACAAGTGCCTCATCAGCAAGAAGGTCGGTCCCGTTGCGAACTGTAGCACCGTCTCATAGTAAAATTCAAATTTACTCGTCACATGAATCACCATACATATATATAATATATGCTATTAAGCGGCATTAACAGTACGACATTTGTCATGCGTGTCATACTGTGAAAAAATAGTCACTAATTATCTTTCTTATTTCAATATAAAGGTTATGTTACTTTAGAGCTACGAGTATTAGGAGGTTTTGTTGCTCATATCCTTCTGTTGTGTTGTGTTTAATAAGATAACGGGTAATATATTTAAAGGTCATATCTGTTATTTGATATACTCTATGTGAAAAACGAAGGATACCGACAGTAACCGAGGATGGCCGAATGGTGAACTTATTTTAATAGTACTGTATGTAATGCTTGTATGTGTGCTATAATGTGTACATTTTCTCTAGTGTAATGACACTTGTGTGACTAAGCCGACATATGTCATAACGCTCAAACTCGTTATATGATATTTGTCGACAGGATCTGTCCAACGGTCGCGAGAACGTCCCGGTGCCGTGCGTGAACTACTACGACGACTCCCTGCCGGAGTTCTGTTCGTACAACACGGAGCGCACGCCCACCGCTGGGGTCCCACTCAACTTGGACCCCGAGTTCCTGTGCGGCTGCGACTGCACCAACGACTGCGCGGTCAGTGGGTTCACCTGCACGCGTTGCGATGTGTCTGAAGTCCCCAATCTGCGCTCGGCTCGCGTGCCCTCACTATGAGACCACTGAACCCAGCCGCAACCCTAGTAATATCCTGGACATTGGTGGCTGGACACATTGATTTCATACAGCCGCCTTGTGCTATGGGCATCAAAATCCGTTGCGTGGTTTAGGAAGAATTAGCGGACAGACAGACAGACGTGGAAAGCGATTTTGTTTTATACTCGAAGAATCCTAGGTTAATACCAGCCGGGAACGAGGGAAACCACCAAAAACACGTCCAGCCGCTAACAGCCTTTAATAAAAGAGAACAAAGTAACTTGACACATAATTGGCCGAATTCAGACACGCCACTTAAACATTTGACCAGATATTAAGTAGTTAAATGTCCCTCAACTAGTTGTAAACCTATACAGAAATGTCACTAATTAAAGCTCAATTTGAGTTTTACTTTCTGAATTCGGCCAAAAGAGTAGTGAGGTACACAACTACCCTCAGTATCTCATATATTACAATACTATGTAGAGATTAATTATTTATTTTTGTGGTCAGGATAAGTCCAAGTGCGCCTGTTGGAAGATGACGCTGGAGGGCGCGCGTACCATCGGCCTCGACACGAATGAAGTCGGCTACGTGTACAAAAGACTGCCCGAACCGCTGCCTTCGGGCATTTACGAGTGCAACTCTAGGTGAGTATCCTATCCAATCCTTAAGGATGTATACCCAATATATCGATTCGTATATTTTTCGCTGAAATTGAATAGTATGGTAGTATTAGTCGTTTCGCATAAGTGTAATAAAAAATAAAACCACTTTACCGTTCTTTTAAAGGAGATAAATGACATTTAAGATTACATGTGTTATGTGCTGTGCCTATGTTATTTGTACCGGAAGTTGATTAAATTACAAGAAAAAGCGAAAAATGTTTCTGTCCCATAGTACTTTTATAATCAGAAAATGTATTTTCTATAACTTTGTACTCTCCTAAATTTTTTGATGACAAAAAAAATTTCGTTACCGTTGTTCCCAAGGAAATATTCTTGATTGAATTTGACACTCGAGTAGTCAAATCAGGTTCTAACTTTATGTCACATACTAAATAATGATTAATAATCACACAATTTGTAAATTGTAAATCATTATTCGTACAAAATTACTCATTGCCATTATTTGGTGCAAATGAAATATAACTTGAAAAATAAAATAGATTTACTGCGAATTTGACGTGGTACACATCCTTAAGCTTGAAGCGGCTACAACAGGCTGTCTCACTCCGCACTTAAGATACGCTCGGCCGTCGGACAGCTCGGAGCTGTAAATCGCAGCAGGTTGCCGCTCGCTCGCTCGCCGGCCGACTCGCGCGTCATCAAACCCAGACGATTACTCAAACTTTGTACGTTAGAGGAAGACGCCTATCCTGCCACAAATTCCCGTGTGAATTTTGCTCATTTACCAGCACCCTTATTCGAACACGAAGTTGCAAATACATCTTTATATACACCCATATAATAAAACCTCCATAATGTAATCAAAAACCGTAGGAAATGACCACCATTATGACAACCTGTACTGTAATTTTATTACAGTATCGATTTTAGTATCGTAATGGTCATAACGATACAGATGTGAGCTACAGGCCGGCGCGCCGCCGTCGCCGCAGCCGGCGGGGCCCCATCGTCGCCGTGTCGCCGTTTATAATATCTGTGCAGATAAAGTTATGTATGCAACTCTGCATAATTTCGCCTTAAAACACACGTGCGATCTTATTATGAAACTCGCTTAAAAGCTCGTTCCATAAAACCGCACTAGTGTTTTAAGGCCTATCATTATGCAAACGTTGCATAAACTACTAAGTAAGTTCGAAACGCTTACATTCATATTTGTTTCAGATGTAAATGCAAACAGACGTGTCTGAATCGCGTCGCGCAGCATCCCTTGCAGCTCAAACTACAGGTAATGTTTAATTAATAACAGGCAATGTTTCCCGGCTTTGTTTTATTATTTATAGGTTAGTTACTTTTTATTTTTTTCAAAAACCTTCCCGGGCGTGCCCACAACAATTCACCGAAGTTTAATCGTAATCGGATGAATGGTATAGCAACGCATAGGTCCCGAACAAACAAGCCAGCTTTAATTTTTATATATTAGATAATTACTCAAAGTCATAGAAAAGGCAAAGAATGATGGGAAAATTGGCCCATATAACCAATACACACACACACACACACACACACACACACACACACACACATACACGCACACACACACTTGTTGTTTGCTTAGTAATGTAATTTTGGTTCCGGATTGTCTCATGTATTCACTTAAGTTTGGTCTATAAAATGTAAATCCGTAATTGGCAGTAAGTTTTATAAGCAAGATAACCTGTTTAAGATTTTAAAGTGCTGTGGATTTTTGTTCAATAAATAAATAAATACAAATCTCATGTATACCACGTGAAAGCTAGTTACATAAGCTTCATTTTCTAATACTGGGACAAACTTCAAAAACCCCGCAGAAGATAGTTATGAGCCTTCAAATATTCACACACACAGAACATTTATTACTATACTAGCCGTGCCCCGCGTGCGTTGCTATGCTATTTCCTGTATATTTCTCCCAGCCTGCACAGTCTAGTCGTCATAATAACAATTAAATAGTGGGACCAATAAGCCTACATACGTTATAATTCTATTGGTGATTGGGCTGGGTTCCGCACATTTTTGCCCATCATTATTTTATGGATACAGTTTCTCTCGAATAATCAATCAGCTTTCCGTGTGTTGGTGGTTTTGAGATCTATTAAGAGGAGCGTGAAGCTACGGCTTTTCAAACAAAAGGCGATAACGATTTCCACCCCTTAACTGTTAACAGATGTTCGCCAATTTTTGATAGGTTGTCAGTCAGAATAAATTCAGTCTTATTCTGGTTTCAGTATTCTCATACAAAACTAATTTCGTCATTATTGGACTTTCTTGATCTTTAATCTAAATTCATAAAAACGTATATACCTAGACTTTGTTCTGACTGACAACCTGTCAAAGTTTGGTCAAAATCGCTTAACATTTAAGGGGTGAAAATCGTTATCGCCTTTTGTATGAAAAGGGTGATTTTTGCCTTTCGTTCACAGTCCTCTTAAGAATTTTCATGTCGTTCGCACTTGGCTATTATATTAAAAACTATTTTTGTCTAGGTGTTCAAGACGCTGAATCGCGGCTGGGGCATCCGCGCCTTGAACGATGTGCCGAAAGGTGCATTCCTGTGCGTGTACGCGGGCAACCTGCTCACAGACGCCACCGCTAACCTGGTCAGTCTTGGTCTTACTCTAATAGCATATTCCGTTGGCATCCATTGGCCAACAGTAGGGAATCCGTAGGGATATAGTTAGTAGTTTGCCCGCATAAAACTAACATCATCCCCACATAATACCAATATAACAAAAAAAATATCATTATGCCCAACCAATTGCCAACATTGGGCCATTGTGAATAACGCTACCGTTGTTTAAAAACGGTTATCTTTTCTGCATTGTGTACAACGAAGGCCCTATTAGATATTAAGTAACGTTGGCCCAATGCAGTAACATATCATTACGCCCATCCACTTACCAACGTTTTGCGACTTCTGCTACCGTTGGTTTAAAACTGTTGGCATTTCTGCATGCAGTTGGAAATTCTACAATGGCCCTTGGTTGTAGGCCTCAAAACGACGGCCAAATCTAACAGTTGGCAAACTAACGAGGCTCATGTCGCCCAACCAAATGCCAACACTAAATGCTATAAGGGTACATACCTGTGAATTAACAGTGTACTTAAATAACTACTTGATTGGTGGAAATACTACAATAAAACAAGTCGTGCTACTACTGGAAGCATTTTGATGAAACTTAGCATAGTGATAGATTATATTTTAGGTCAAAATATAGGATACTTTTTATCAACTTCGCTCGATACTCTTTTTTGCTTACACTGTGTTTGACGACGCGGTTAGCCTAGTTGGGAGTGGCCCTGCCTCCGAAGCTAGCGGCCCCGGGTTCGATCCCCGGTAAGGGCAAATATTTGTGTGATGAGCACGAATGCTTGTTCCCGAGTCTTGGATGTTTCCTATGTATTGAAGTATTTATTTATCTATATAAGTATGTATATCGTCGTCTAGTACCCATAACACAGGCCTTTAGAGCTTACTTTGGGACTAGATCGATTTGTGTAAAGATTGTCCCCTGATTTATATTTATACTGTGTTGTTTTCAGGATGGCCTGAACGAGGGTGACGAGTACTTGGCGGAGCTTGACTACATAGAAGTGGTTGAGCAGATGAAGGAAGGCTTCGAGGAGGACATACCTGAAGCGGACAAACGGCTCGACAAGGTATGTAGCGTATATGCATTTCTTATATCATACAGTGCCCGGCTTTTAATGTTTTTTGGTCATAAGCCGTCCCGGATTTGCTCACAACAACTCACCGAGGTTTCATTGTAATCGGATAAGTGGTATTAGGAGACAAACAGACACACATTCATTTTTAGGGTACCGTACCCAAAGGGCTTAACGGGACCCTATTACTAAGACTCCGCTGTCCGTCCGTCCGTCCGTCTGTCTGTCTGTCTGTCTGTCTGTCCCTCTGTCCCCAGCTTGTATCTCATGAACCGTGATAGTTAGACAGTTGAAATTTTCACAGATGATGTATTTCTGTTGCCGCTATAACAGCAAATACTAAAAAACAGAATAAAATAAATATTTAAGGGGGCTCCCATACAACAAACTTGATTTTTTGCCGTTTTTATAGATAATGGTACGGAACCCTTCTTGCGCGAGTCCGACTCGCACTTGGCCGGTTTTTTTATATGATGATTATTGACGATCATTATAACGGTTTGATTTGAAATTTCGGTTAATATATTTGAGGAACAGAAATAACATATTGTTGATAGTAACGGAAAGGCTTAGGGAGAGTGAGTTAACAGTCCCAGCCACAGGCGAGGACTTCTTATGTACTAACCCAAAATTTGCTTTTCCCTATGAATGTCGGGAAGAAACTTCAACACAAAACAAATGTAACAATTAACGACTCCCAGACAGTTGATTTTGTTTTGTGCTAGTGTTAAACTAATATTGTGATGGGTCGATTATTTTCTTAACTTGCGTATAAAAAAGTACAATATTGAATGAAGACAATTCCACGCTGAGTACAAATTTAAAAGTACTAGCTAGCCGTACTGTAGTCGATTTTTATTGACACAGAAGGAGAGCGGCGACCAGGAATCCTCCTCCTCCATTTCCTCGTCGTCGGAGGAGGAGGACCCTCGGAAGGACGAGGACGACGACGACTTCCGCCCCACCGCCCCTCATATGCCCCTCGTACGGCATGCCGTGCCTGAGTACAGGTGAGGACTAATGATAAAGATCCGAGTGTTGCTCGCTTTGTACCACCCGGAATCAAGAGGACTCGACAGTAAGGCCGGCTCCACACGTTGGCCCCAACATTGGCCCCAATACCACTCGACCAATGTGTGAATCGAGAAATTCGCGTTAGGCGCGTCACATGTATACCTACTTGTTATTCCATCTTTTACTCTGTAATGTGATATATGCATATGCAATAAACCATTTGAATTTAAAAAAAATTGTGCTAGGTGGTTGACTAGCAGTGGCGTAGCGTGAAGGTAAGCCGGTGTATCATTTATATTTTTGATCATATTGTAACTCATTAAATATTTATTTACATAAAAAATTAAGTTATATGCAATTTTTATGTTAATACAAGAAGTCTACACTAATATTATAAAGAGGAAAGATTTGATTGTTTTTGTGTTTGCATTGAATAGGCTCCGAAACTACTGGACCGATTTAAAAAATTCTTTCACCGTTAGGAAGCTACACTATCCCAGGGTGACATAGGCTATATTATATTTTCATTTTAAAAATTAGGGATCCTTTATTTACGAAATAGGGCACCTTTTATCCCGGAAAATTTAAAATTTCGCGGGGGTAAAACTATAACCGAATTCAGCGCAGACGAAGTCGCGGGCAGATGCTAGTAATTAATAATATTATAATATTTGAGTTAAGAAAGTATACACCGGCTTACCCTCAAGCGCAGGGTTGCCAACTTTTAAAACAAGTTTGCCCCTAAAAGCAAGTCTGTACCACCCCAAAAACCCCTAAATCAGTAAATGCAGTTATTTATATGCTATTTTAACGCAGACTGATAAATAACTCATACCATTCTCATTAGGTATAATCAGGTTATCAGTAGGTATAAGACCAAATAAGTCCGAATTTGCTGTAATAAAACCAAGTGTAAAACTTAGTATCTATTGGTCGACCGCTTAAATGAGTCTTCGCCCGCGCGGCACAGGGGCGCGGGGGCAGGACGACAAAGGGGCCTGGGAGATGTGCGGGCGGCGTGAAATGAATGAAAACAAAAATGCGCCTGCCGCTCGCACCTCTCTCGGTCCCCTTTGTCGCCTGCCCCCGCGCCCCTGTGCCGAGCGGGCGAAGACTCATTTAAGCGGTCAATCTATAGTTCCATATGGAACTATTGGGATAATTTATTTATTGATATCTGAATTGTTCCATATGAAACTAGAGTTATGGAACTCCTGGGATATACCCTTAGGCTAAGTTCAGATGAACGCGCAACGACGTGCGGTTGGCTCGGCGCGCGGTTTGAGATTGTGACAAATCAATGTTGTTGTGTACGTGACCGCGCGTCACCGGGCACGCGCGTTGACGCGCGGTCATGTACACAACAACATTGACCGCGCGTCGTCGCGCGTTCATCTGAACTTAGCCTTAAATACCTCTAAAAAACCCCGGTCCACTTATTTTACCCCTGAATTTAGGGGTAAAAGTTGATAAGCCTGTTGTCAATGTCTCGTATTTCTGTCCATTGGATATTTTATGGAATATATATTAGTCTTTACTCGTCAATTTTTTTGACAGCAAACGTCTCCGGAAGCGCGAGAAGGCGAAGAAAAAAGAAGACATAGAGAAACAGAAGGATAAAGAAGGAACTACAGAAGACTACTGCATCACCATCAGTGATGATGAAGAGCGTAAGTGTTATTTCAGGAGGGAATGGGCTAGATAAATAATATGCGGTCGTCTAGTTCAGAGCTATATTCAAGACTGCTGCGTGCGGGTACAATCCCGGGCGTGATGCGCCATCGACTTAAAATTACCCTTTTATTTCTATACTAACAGTAAGTAATTTTGTTAACAACTAGTGGGCCCGCCATAGCTTCGCCCGCGGTATTTTCCATACAAACTTCATCCCCCATTTCACCCCTTTAGGGGTGGAATTTCAAAAAATCCCTCCTTAGTGCACCTCTAGGGTACTCGAGGAATGTCTCCTCCAAATTTCAAACCTCTAGGACCACCCGTTTAGGCCGTGCGTTGTCTATAAGTGAGTCACGTTACTGTTTTATATGTATAAAAGGATTGATATTCTAAATACCTGTATTTGGTCGATAAAACACCTCTGCCCTGATAAGGGTTACACAATGTACTAAACTTGGTTTTTATTATGTATAAAAACTTATTATATTGCAGTAAGGGAGCCGGCGAGATTTGCGGCGCAGGCTAGAATGGGAGGGAGTGAGTTCATCTCGAAACACAAGTAAGTTCATACAACAGTTGTCATGTCAAAATTGAATAATTTGCATGAAAGTGCTCTAAATGCCTGCTTATGATCATAATAAGGTAGAAGAGACTGTAGCCCATTTCCTGAAGCTACCAGTAACAATTTTACAGGCCAAGAACCTGTGACTATTGTTGTAAAAAAAAACTTTTTTTTTTACCCTACTAAAGTCTGTTCGCCGAGAGTTGATAAATATTATGATATCGTCTCGAAATAGCGACTGTCGCTTACCTATCGCAAACTGTATAACGGGCGTCGCTTATCGCCGCGAGCAATGAGTTTCGTGGTACGAGGCACGCAATTGTTGTCAAGCGCGCGCACGCGGCGGCCATATTGCCATTCCGTTCTGGAATACGCTTCGATTGTGTCGTTTGGGTGTTCGCGTGTTGTTTTAGACGAAGCAATTGAACGTTTCATAATGAACGTCACTGACTCTGATTCTTCCTCCGACTCGTGAGACTTCGTCATGGTCGTCGTCCGATGATATGCCAGCAATGGGACATATACAGGCTATTCAATAATAATATTCTATGAAAAAAATACAGTTTTAACCTTTAATTTTTTATTATAATCGGTAAAAATAATTAGCGGGCCGCTATTTGTAATGAGTTAAGAAGCCCTGATTATTATTTTTTATCAACTCTCTGCGAACGGACTTTATGTATGTTTAGTTTGTAAGTATGTTCATCTGTTCCTCCATTCTACATCTCTGCATCTACGCCTAACTACGCCACTGGATCGGTTACACGTGCTAAAATGCTTATTGTTTGTCAGGTCGGTCCGGGCTCACTTCGGCAAAGACGAGGCGTGCTACATCATGGACGCCAAGGTTCAGGGCAACATCGGCAGATATCTCAACGTAAGTATGAGCGCGCTCTCAAGTCACAGTTAAATAATAAACAATATTTAGTAAACTAGGAATCCTTGTGCTATTTTTATAAATTACGATCTGAGGCTTACAGTATAGACCAAAGTGCCTGTATCATTAGAGAACAAGTGCGAGTTAAACTCGCGTGGCGAGGGTTCCGTTGCGTACATGATTATCTGAAATTTACTACGTTACTTTAAATACCATAGACTTCTTATAGGTTTTCCAGTAATCTATAGGTAAAGAACTATTTTCTGTATTTTTTTCAAAATGTTAGCCCCGGTTTTTCGGAAATAAGGGGGGGGGGGGGGGGGGGGAATGGTCAATTTTCGCCTATTTTCCTAAATAACTTCTAAACTATATTACTTGAAATTCAAAAGAAAATATATTTAAGATCCTCACAATAAGCCCTTTCATTTGATATGTCACACGATATAGCTTGCATTACTTTTTTATTTTATTTTCTAATTTACCCCCCAAAAGTGGCCCCCATGTTTAAAATTCATATATTTACGCCACGCGTCCGTGTTGCGGTCACCGACTTACATATGTATACCAAATTTCAACTCAATCGGTCCAGTAGTTTCGGAGCAAATGGGCTGTGACAGACGGACAGACAGACGCACGAGTGATCCTATAAGGGTTTCGTTTTTTTCCTTTTGAGGTACGGAACCCTAAAAAATAATTCAAATCCACTGGGTGGGTTCACTTCACGTAACTGACGGACGTCAGTATGAAGGGCGCCCGCTAGCCGATTATATAGCTACTAGCCGACAGTGTACATAGGGCTGTTCGGCATGTAACCAAGGTTTCGGAGCGCTCACTAGGCGGGTACTTGGCAATGAAAGTGTTAACATCTTATAATAAACGCTTTTATTTTTAACACGCTTAATAAAAGCTTGACCTGTATGTATGAATTTATGTATGTACATATGTAATGGAATATTATAGTGTAATTTGAACCTACTTCTAATTGTCGTAAATATTTGAAACTTTGCAAGTGTATGCAATTCGGATGACAATACAATAATTTGGTACCATCGAGCTGATCTAAGCATGGAGCCAGGAGGTGGATAGAACTCTTCAACGACTACTAGTAAACCCCTCGAGTTTGGGCTCATTTGGTTTGGTTTGACAAGTCCAATAGGTATACCTTAGCGATGAGGGTCTTTTGTACTTTTTAGTGCGTTACTGACAAGAGCGTGTTTGTTTTTATCTTTGTGTAAATTATAGTTTAAAAAAACTAAATAACGCTTTTTTACTATAATTGAGTTATTTGTTAATAACTTAATGTTTATTCTAATCTTATCCCAAATTGATGAGTCATAACTGATTGTTGGAATTTCTACAACTGTAACAAAAACTTCATACTTAAAAATTAATTTTCTACTTTTTAGTTCGATTTGCTGCTAAAGCGTGTTTTTTAGTTTTTTTAAACTATATTGTAATCGTTTTTCCGTCGACAGCACTCGTGCACTCCGAACGTGTTCGTCCAGAACGTGTTCGTGGACACGCACGACCCGCGCTTCCCGTGGGTCGCGTTCTTCGCGCTGGCGCACATCCGCGCCGGCACCGAGCTCACGTGGAACTACAACTACGACGTGGGCTCCGTGCCCGGGAAGGTGCTGTACTGTCACTGCGCCGCGCCCAATTGTAGGGGGCGGCTGCTATAAGAACACCCTGTATACATGCAGCTACACTCCATATGCATTTTTCTACACCTTTCTAGCATGCCAGAGACGGGGATAAGTTAAGCCCGTTTATCTCACTATCTCTTTCGTCAGCACTAGTACAATACAATACAATACAATACAATACAATACAAATACTCTTTATTGAACACCACATAAAACATATTGGAAATCTACAAAGAAATAAGTAACACGGTATACAATAGGCGGTCTTATCGCTAAGTAGCGATCTCTGCCAGACAACCTTTTGAAAAAAGAGATGGCATAACGGACTTGCAAAGGCAGGTGGTGAATACTAAAGTAAACATTTAAAGTATACAAAACCACTAACATACCAAACACTTACATAAGCACATACTATCCACAGATCAATATACACTATACATAAATACATATAAATATACATACTTATAATAGAAAGAAAACCTAATCAGCTACACAAAAGAGAGAAAGTAAAATTAAAGCACGAACAAATGGTGAAAAAGAATGCACAGATTACAAAAATTACAAAGTGAGAAACTAAAATGGCAATAGTGTGAGAGAGACGCACTAAGAGATAAGACGGTTTAACTTATCCTTGTGTCAACCTTGCTAGGGCCGCTCTATACAGTTAACCTATGCAAGGTGAAATAATAGCTATAAATGTTCCGAAAAAAAAAACATATTTTACGTAGGAGTGCATTTAAAATCTCTTGAGACAATGTTGCGATGTAACCTTTGCATCTACGAATAGCCGAATCGTCTTTAGCGAATAATTAATTTTAAGTTTTGAACCATTTTCATTGTAAACATTTGACTAACATTGTTGCAATAGTTGATCGACATTGTTGCAATAGTTGATCGACATTGTTGCAATATTTGATGGACATTGTTGCAATAGTAGATCGACATTGTTGCAATAGTTGATCGACATTGTTGCAATAGTTGATCGACATTGTTGCAATATTTGATGGACATTGTTGCAATAGTAGATCGACATTGTTGCAATAGGTGATCGTCATTGTTGCAATAGTTTAATGACATTGTTGCAAAAGTTGCTGACACCATAGTCAGTAAACGAACGTGTTCCTTTTACAAAATGTCTATATACGAATGTCTCTTCTAAACAAAATTGTAACCGTTAACTAACACTTTCACTGCCACCCTAAAATCAAGATCCACCATAGGGGCCACGTAATTTCCTATTTATAAAATTAATATAGCATGAACCCGGCTCACGGGTTGTTCTTAATGTTAGCAAATCCTCCGGATACCTGTGAACCGGATCCTTGACATTGAAAGTGTAAACGGACTTGGCCTAATTCACGAAGCCAAATTGATTTACGTTCACGTATAGGTTGACGGTTGGTCAACGGAGACATAAGTATTTAATCTTTGATCAAATGCATAAGGGGCCATCCATAAATTACGTCACACGTTAAGGGGGAGGCAGGGTGTCAACAAAGTGTGACATCGTGTGAGAAGTGGGGGGGCGAATCATGCTTCGTAGCGTATGTATGTGTGATGTATAAATCTAAAGTATTAACACTGTTAAACCTTAAAATATTGCAAAATATGTGACGTCACAATAGGAAGGGGTCACAAATGTGACCATCTGTGACAAGGGGGGGGGGGGGGGGGGGGGCTCCAAAAATCATGAAATTCGTGTTGAAAGTTATGGATGACCCCTATGACACGTTTGTGAATTTGGCCATGTGCGACCATTAGAAGATAAGTATTAGTTGTTTTTTTTATATTTTCGCGATTTAAACACATATGTACATGTAAACGGGACTTAATCGCGTTAATTAAAATTGTTATTATTTAACTCGACGAGAAGATCTCGTGACCACGGTTGCAATACGGTCGAAACATAGAGGTAAATACAGATATAGTGAACAATATGTTTCCATCGGTAAAACTCGGATCTCAATCGGAAGACGACGGGACCCGAAGTGTCAATTAATTATTGTATTCAATGAATGACATGTTTATATTAATTAATATGAAATTGTATTATTTAGTGTTAAATGTGAAAATGAAAAATAACAGAATATTTTTCATTTTCACTATATCTGTAATAACAATTTTAAGTTACGCGGTTAAGTCCTGTTTACATGTATAAGTATAATTCGCGGCACGTAAGTTGAACTTTGACCTGAGCGCAGAGCACATTTTTGGGTCTCAATCGAGGTGCGGTATGAGGTGCGACGCTTTTTTTCCATACCTGCGCGGCCGCCATTTTAGTTCAACTTATGTGTCGGGGATTATACATATTATATTGTGTGTAAGCGCATGGACGATTAAATTAAAAGGATTGTCGGTCGCCTTACAATAGCGTTCCTCAGATGTGACGCCATCTTAAATTGCGGTTCCAATTCTTTCAAACAAATACTGTCCTTCGAAAAGCTGCTATTTATCACAAACGTGGAGAAAAGCACTATCGACGCCATTTTTCTCTATTTATTTTAGTTTCATTGTATTCATAGCTAGGCACTGTTAATCAAATAGTTAACTTCGTTAATCGCTTATCTGTTAATAACGACGTTAATCGTTAATTAGTAATATAAATTGCATTTTATGTCGTTCCGTTAGTGATATACTTATAAAAAAAATTAGTGTGGGCTATGGAAGTTTAGGCAGGACATGAAAAATTCATAAATAAGGGTTTAACATTGGAGTTTGTAATACCTAATTATTTAGACGTCAAATTCAAAAGCTACCTGACATAAGTTGCATATTCCCCTTTATAAACATCAATAATATATTCAAGTTTAATTAACGATTAACAGACTTTAATTGTTTTAACGGGAGTTAATGAGTGTTAACAATTTTAATAAAACTTAAGTTAATCCGTTACCCGAAATGATAACTTCGTTAATTAACGATCTTGTGCCCAGCTATGATTGTATTTGATTGAATGCAGACTGTTTTTGGCGCCATCTAGTTTAACTGTATTTTGGCAGCTTCGGCGACGATCGTAAGGCGATTGTCAGTCCTGTTTTGTTCTCTTGTACTTTGTAAATAGTGTCGAATTAAATCAAACTAATAAATTACTTCTTTGTATTTTATTTACAAAACCTAAGCGTAACAATTTTATCTGCTGATAGTTTGCGTCATGTAAAAAGGTCGTCTTAAAGGATTCAAGACTTGACGGAAGAAACTTATGGCCTCTATGCAATATTGGTGCACACAGACCATATGAGTCGCTTAACTTCAAACTTGAATAAATCCACTCTTACCCTCTTAGGAGATAATTTTAAAAAGAGTGATAATAATTTTAATTCAATGATTTAAAAGGCATTTTTTTTATTATGAAATAATTTGGAAAAAAACCATCCTGTTCAGCAATTCAAAAAAATAATTTTACCTTTTCTTTCTAACTAAAATCTAAAAAAAACTCAGAATTAGATTTATCTGAGTTTGAAGTTAAGCGACTCATATATACAAGACTCCGCATAGCCGCGGCAGCGTCAAAAGTCAACGGCGGGGCTAGAGGCAGGCGCGGGGAGCGTACCTCGAACGCACCAATCATAACGCTCTAAAAACCCCGCGCGCCCCGCAACTCTGGCAGCTTTATTTGTTAGTAAAAGTTAGGCTACGCGGTGTCTGGGATATTTGGTCTGTCTTTAGTAATTTAAATTTTCCAATGAACTACCAATGGATATGTAAAACTGGCCATTAAGTTAATATAGAAACAAATTACAAGAAATGTTACATGAAAAACATTGCAAAAGTATTTCTTCTATTCAAGTTTAAACATAATATGTGCATGCTAGTATTATCTTACAAATACAGGTTGATTTTGAAGACGTACTGTTAAAGTCAGGCTCAGTTGAATACGAATTTATTTTAATTTTGACGTACTAAGACAAGCTTCTGAAATACGATCAACAAATTCACTTTATTTTTTCATATCTTTTATTTGACTTACCTAGGTGTTGATGAAATAAATGTTATATTGTTATAATTTTGCTTAAGATATTTCGTACAAATTAATTTTATAATTATAGGTGTAAAATACATACATTGTGTCCATTCTTAAGGAAATAAATTAAGATAGCTGAAGTTCATAAAAAGTGGACTTGTTAATTCCAGTACTGCAGAAACGTGCAGGCGTTTTTTAACCGACTTCAAAAAAAGGAGCAGGTTCTCAATTTATCGGAATCTTTTATTATTAATCTAGATGTATTTAAAACAATGGTTTTGCTTTACGTCTTCAAAGTCAACCTCTATAGCCGAATAAGTTGCCTATATTTATTGTAACATATTTTTTTTGTACTTATTCTATACAAATAAAGGAATTGAATTGAAACATCGTTGCTATGGTTACAAAATGTCAATGTTTTGTCCCTTTTCAATGTAAATTTCGCAAAGCTAGATAAAGACAGCAAAGCGATATGAACACTTTCATTTCCACACATTAAATGGAATAGTACCCCTGGTACCAGAGAATTACGACCCGCTAGGTGGGTTCATGCAGCCATATAATGAGCAACCCAACGCTACACGTGACAGCGCCCACTCGGCGGGTTCACGTAACTGTACGCCGGCGGCACCCGTTTGGTGAGTTCTTCGGCGTAGACTATAGTCATCTATAGCAACTACAGCGACAGCCCGCCTAGCGGGTAGTTCGGCATGTGAGCAAAGTCTCAGAGCGCCCACCAGGAGGGTTCTTGGCAATGAAAGTGGTAATTGTACATAAGCTGTACCAAAGAAGGCTTAAAACGCAGAAATCTAAAATAACTTCCCATAAAACCAGCGAACAAACTGGTATCTTAGAAAATTAGTTAATGAAAATTGTGCTCAGATTGTAACAGTACTTTAGGTTTTTTCAGACAGGCTCTGCAATATTTTTCTTACATATGTACATGATTAACTCAGATAAGCTGCGATGCGGTCTAATCAACTCCTAGTCATTGTTCACAATTGTCAAAAATATACCATTTATAACTATCTTTTAATTAGGACATAGACAAAATCAAATTAAAATATAAAACTAATCTTAATTAGTCACGTTAAGTGCTATTAGCACTAAAACCGACTATAGACATTCAGTTTGGCGCCCAAGTCAGAGGTGCTCATTAGGAGACCTTTAGCGATATAAGTCCTTGTTGAGGGCCGCTCAGGCCTTCGCATTGTATCCAGGTGAATCTGTGAGAGTCGTCTGAGACTAGGAGCCTAGGGTCGTTCGAAAAATAATCACGTTAATTCGAGTCTACCCTCCTAAGACCCCGCGTCCTTTATAAAGAACGAAATCTATAATTATTTTTGATTTTGTTCTAATTTGATAGGGTTCAAAATTCAACTAAAATAATTGGCATTCGGGACTCAGGGCCGAGCACAATAACATTCATTGCACACATAAATAAAGTCTCTGTCACCTTTTAACTAATATGCGAGTGCGAAAGGGACGAACGCTTTAAGTGCGCGATAAAAACTTGTATGCTACGGCGGCAGGAGACTACAGTGGACGCAAAACAACGTTTCTCTAACAATAATAGAGCGTGGTTCAACAAAATATTTGCTAACCATTGTTGTTAGGAAAAGCGTTTCGAATCCAGTTTAAGAACATTGGAGACAGAATGTTTATTTTTTTGTAAATATGTCGGTTTGTATGTACTGTACTGCCACTGTCATTGATGTTACATGTTACAGTTAGTAGATGTTACACGTTACAGCTTCTGTCCCTTGAGTTACAGCTTGTGTCAGCGTTGCACGTTACAGTCCGGGCATGATGTAAGCTATGTTGTGGAGCGTGTCGCGCAGCAGCGCGGGCGGGGGCGCCACGCCGGGCAGCGCGCGGCACACGCCCAGCAGCGGGGCCAGCGAGCACAGCAGTGTGTCCAACAGGACCGACACCGAGCCCGACACCGCGATCTGACCCTGCCCGATAACAATACATATACACTGAAGTTTGACCCGCAGGTAAGGGTGCATTTATAATTTCACCGTATTTTAAGGACGAATATAGGCGGGGGTCTCAGAGGGCCATGCCCCCTAAGGGAGAGAATTTATGGACCTGTGACCCGCCTGACCTGAAGTCTGGATCCACCCTTGTGACAAACAATGATGCTTCCTCCCTGAATTTGGACGGAGGAAGGTTATTACAAATATATTTTTTTGGTATGTGCGTTTAGGTTTTTTTTTAAATCGTGAATCGAATCATGTCGTGTTGGAATCGCTGATTGTAGGAATAATAAAGCCAATTAAAATGCTAAAATAAGAATGTGTAATCCGTTTCCGAAAAATTACATGCAGTTTGGCTTGGACGGTCAAAACAGGCGCCTCACTAACCTCGTGCTCCTTGAGCCGCTCGCCGATGATGGCGAGGCTCTCGCCCAGCAGCCGCAGGTGCGCCGCCACCTCGGCCGCGCCGCAGCCCCCCGCGCGCGCCGCGCCCGCGCCCGCGCCCCCGCTGCCCGCGCTCACCGACACACCCTGCGACAAACATAACGGACCGTTACATTCGACCCCGAAAATCACACTGCCCAGAGTGCCTAGCACACTAGTTTTTATCGCGCACATAAAGCATCTGTCACTTTTTAACTAATATGCGGGTGCGAAAGGGATGAATGCTTTATGTGCATGATAAAAAAAAAAAAAAAATGCTAAACCCTCAGGCCCCCAATTCTCGGTGCATTCGAGATAATCTCACAATCGAGATTAAACGTCAGTGCATACAGTCGTTTGACAACTGTATGAATCTGACGTTTATCTCGCAAACGACATTATGTCGAATGCACCGAGAATTGGGGGCCTGCTACCCGCAGGACTACATTCTGTGATACCCGTACATAAATAACATATGCCAACGTAATATTTTTGTCTCTTTCGCTTTGCAAAGAATACATCGGTCGTAGTTTACCGGACGATATCAAGGTGTTGTGGATTTACCCTAAAAATATCGAATGTCTTTCTTTGCACACGATTCAACATACCATTCTATAAATAAAAACATTTATAACTCTGGTACAAATATTCGTGCTCATCACACAAAGTTTTCCCGAAGCAGGATTTGATCCCGAGACCTGTCGAGTAGGCAGTTGCACTACTACTATGCTATCAAGTCAGTCAATGAATGGCAACCCACCCGGGTCTAAATAATGATTGATTACTATAACCTATTCCTGTAAGTAGTTAACTAAATGTAATCATACTAACCCACGTGACAGCTAATCCAGTCAACCTTTTTTATCTATGGTATGTCTTAATTGGCACTTTTTACAAGCATTTATTTAGACCTATCCCGGTGTTTGTCTGTAATCAAATCTTGCAAGTTAAATTTGACCCACTTCCCTGTTTCCGATTGAGCTGAAATGTTGCATGCATATGTAAATCGGTTGACTATGCAATATTATTATAACATGGAGCTGATATGATGATGGAGCCTGAGGGTGGCCATCGCCTTGCGAACTCTGTAATAATAGACTACTATGATTCGTTGAGCCAAAAACTCTGGTTCTAAATGGCTTTTTTTTAATAATAAATAATAAAAGCTTGTTTAAAAAAAACCTTCTTTATCTATGATATGTTTTGATAAGCTTGTTAGCTGAGGCACGAGGGTTAGTTTGTTTACATTTAGTTAATTACCTAGACGAACAGGGTATAGAGAATGAGACTTACAACGAGCGCCTGCTGCGGCGGTGTGGGCGGCGAGGCCTGCGCGCGCGCCCGGTTGGCGGGCGGCCGGCCTGGACCGAAGCCCGACGGCTGCCGGACGTCTGGGGATACACAATTATTACTAGTACAATTAAATTACATTTTTGATTATACAAAAGATAAATTAAATTATTAAAAACATGACATAAAACATTCCAATTAAAAATAAAATAACTAAATACTATAACTAGCGGCTATATTTCGGTGACTGGACCATACCATTTTGGTTGATTCGCTATTAGTCTGAGGAAATAATATATCTGGATGCCGCCGCGATTGTCCTCAATAACACTACAATATAAACCCGCTGACTGTGCAATATTAAAGTGTAATGGGCAAAAAAAATGGTATAAAAATGTATTTTTTAACAAAACTTACTGCCCGAATATTCTATCTACCTGCACACATTTGCAAGGGGCCCGCGTGGGTACTACCGCCACAGAGCATATATCCAATGGACTCCGCATTGCCGGGCGACCCCCGCTGCCAGCATTAGAGGCGAAAAGCCATAAGCGACGGGGCTACAGGCAAGTGCGGGGAGCGCATTTCCGCGAACGCACCAGCGCTCTAAAAACCCCGCATGTTGCTACTAAAAGTTATGCTAAGCGGTGTCTTCCGGATACTTGGTCTGTGACTACCGCGCAGTCCCTCTAACTATGAGAGTAGCAGCAATAATGGAATATATGTAGGTCAATGACGATTCTCTTAAGGGCGTGCTCGCTCTGCATAAATTAGATTTTCATAGATTTCACGGCGTATCTAGTCTGTTGGCTCTCAAAATAAATTGTTGATTTCGATCTTTCCTTAACCCTTTCCGTGCGAAAGCAATTTCCCTCAACGATACCCAGCGGCGCCCATACAAAAATAATCAGGTAAAATTCCATGACGCACTCATAGCGTCATTGCGCCAGGCAGGCCCGGCACGCCACGGAAAGGTTTATGCGCGTATTTCAAATGACCAAGCGACTCTGCAGCTCGGTTAAAATGTGTTTTGATTCTTAACCTTTTGGCCACCAAGCATGTCTGAGAAGTAACACGAATTTCAACTTTAAATCAAGGTAATGAAGGACTTTTTTACACTGTATACGCTGTCACGCATAGTCGACAACGGCGTCCAAAAGGTTATGAGGCAAAATTTTGATATAAATATAAGATATTTTAACAAATGGTGACACAAATAACATTTTTCGTATCTAGTCCTTTACTTAGTAATTTATCTACATCAAAGTAACAATTGTAAAAAGAAGACCAATAAACCTATAAACGTCAGGGGCAGATTTTTATGATTTTGTAATGCTATTAAGTTAAAGCTTTTTTTAAGTTTTTATTTTTTTTTAATGTCCTAGTAGCACTGTCAACTAATAGATATCACTGTGGTGAGGGTCCGTTGGATTAAAATCAGGGTCATTCAGAACTAAACCGTAACCACTATACTCACTGGGGTTAGAAATGATTTTGCTGACTCCGGTGTGCAAACTTTGCTCCCTCTGCATAGTTAGTCGTTTAGCTTTGCGCTTCCACAAGTAACGCTCATTATAGTTGACCTAAGAAAGTATAATAAACAAAAATTATATCAATTAAAACATTTGGGTATATCCCAAAGATGGGAGGGGAGTTACATAACTCTAGTTCAATATGGAACAATTAAGATACATATCAATGTCAGATAAACTATCCCAATAGTTCCATATGGAACTACCTACTAAGTTTTACACCCAGTTTTATTACAGCCAATCTGGATAACGTTCTACTAACACTCGGGTAACATTAAGCAGCCTAAAAAATTATATTAAACTTTCGAAAAGGTATAGATTAACGAACTTAAATTTAAAAAAAAAAAAACGTATATTGTCGTAAAGCTTCCTGAAGCTACAACTTATAATTTTACAAGTCCGATGAAAGTTTCCATAAATAATATATAAAATTACTCGTACTTGTAAAAAGATAACGTTAGATATGAATATGTATTAGTAGTTGCAAATGGAACTACTGAGATATTTCTTAATATTTTTTCAATACTTTGTTCCATGTGGCCTACTTGCAAAATAAATATTTTCATTTTCATTTCATTATGGAACTCAATAATATGGAACTCCTGGCATATACCCAAATATTTTTCATAATTATATATGCTTATGACGATGATGAGCATCACCTATATATGTGTATACTTAACTTACATTGGCCCACATCTCTCCGAGCCTCTTGGAAATAGCCGAGAAGTCCATGTCAGGGTGACTGCGGAGGAGCTCGTTGCGGGCTTCCTTAGCCCACATCATGTACGCTGTGATCCGGGTCTTGCCTGGACAAAATGTGTTCAAGATCAGGCATGGCAGCATGTAAATATATAGTAAGGAACTGCCCAACGTGATTTTCGCGATGCTCACTTTTTTGGTATTAAATACCATCGCATACTCGGTAAATATTGCCGACATCGGCGTTTTTATTACATTGAGGAAAGGTCCATTATCGGCATTATTGATGCGTTTTGTTTTTATGGTTCGGAGCTCCTTAGCGAGCAATGAAAGAGCGATGAATCAGGCAAAATAAAACTTTGTGTAAATATCATAAGAACTAAGACGTCGGCAATAGAGCTTCGTAGTTTATAAACATGTAAATAGATGGCGTTACCATGATGAACTAAGTCATTTGTTCAACGCAGTTGTATTGAACGCCATTCTTCTTTTGAGATCGTTGCATGGCAGCCACACACAACCTTCCGAGTGAGGCCTCATTCAGGGACCTGCGACGCGATGCGCGGGCAAAGCAAACATATGGACAAGCGTTGTCTCGCGTTTTTGCTTGATGTATACCTAGCGTTCCTCGCAGCGAGCGCCGCAGCGTCACCCCGGCGTGCCAGGGGAGGGTGCGGGGCGCGGACCGCGCGGTAATAGACCGAACAAGATTGGCAGGGACGGTGGCTGTATCCGCTACGGGCGAGCACCGCCATTCGCGAGGTCACGAGGTCATACATCATATGTTTGAGTTTGTGCAGGTGCCGTCGCGTGTGTCGCCGCGGGCTAAACGAGGCCTGAGAGTTGGCGAGACGTGATCAGAGCAGTGAGAGGTTTACAGTGGCTTACTGCCGCTACATTGGACCCGCAAGTTCTCTTTGACCACCTTTAATCTAATTTTTTATAAAAAATTCGAATTACAAGGCAAAAATATGCGCTTTGATGGACGAGCTGCAAAAGAAAAAGCCATAAGCGGCGGAGCCGCCGCTACAGGCAGGCGCGGGAAGCGCATAACCTCGAATGCACCAATCACAGCACTATAAACACCCAGCGTGCCCCACAACTTTGGCAGTATTTTTAAGTAACATGTGGATGTATTTTCTTCTTAAGAGGCCATTATTTACCTTTGTCTTTCCTTTGAGCCTTGGCCCGCCCAATGACCTTCCCGTCTTTGACAATGAGTTTCTTCTTGCTGCTTTTCTCCATCATGTACAGCGAGTTGGCTGGAGTCCGTGCTGAGCCTTCATCTGATGCGGAGCTGTCCGACTCCATACTGCAATTACATTGTTTATAACATAAGTATTCATTTAATCTTACAGAGTAAAATGATGTTTGATAGATCCGTTCACAAATCAAACTGGTAAGCTGTCTAGCTATTAAGATTGCTGACATTCTAATGTCAACTAAAAAAAACTAAAACAAATTGAAAGGTCTCTTGCTGGGAAAGCGTTTCTACTCAGTCAAGGACTTTGTCAGTCATAGCATGTTTTTACCTCATTTAAAAATATATATCATTCCTAATTAATTAATAATAATTATAAATGAATGGTTTAGTAATGAATAATATACATACTTATACACATTAATGCACATATGCATTCTAAGTTAATTTATTAAGAAGTATGCAAACTTTTCCTTCAATAAAATATTATATATATGAGCATTTGTATTAATGAAACTTGGTAAAGGAATATACTACAAAGTGATGATTTGATCAAATCGAAATATGTAAAATAAACATGTGCTAAGATTGGTTTGCCAAATGAAATGGCTGCATTTTTTGTTCTAATTGGATTTGCGATCAGTCCCACGTCTATAAGCAAATATATTGTAAATATGTCAGGGCTTAATGAGCAATTATATATTGCCAATCTTCTAGTATAGATGCAAAGCAACTTCATTGTTGACTCTAGAATCTAGTCTATGTTGTCTTCAAGAATGTCACTCTTCTCACGATAATTTGATTACGAATTGAAATTATAGCAACAATATTTAGCCTACACAGCATTACACCATAAAGCATACCAGATAAAAGTCAGGGTAGGTCGCTAGAACATGATAATTAGATGTTGTTGTTACCTTCCATTGTTGTCATAATAGTCTGAATCGCTGCCAAACGATGGTCCCACATCCTGAACCGCCGGAGCCTCATCCTCTTGTTTGATGAAGTTTGTAAAGGGCTTCACAGGCGTCTGTCGTCGAAATCTTGTTTCTATGTCGTCCGGGGACTCGAAATCCATCAGTTTCGAGCTCTTCTTCCTCACGCGACCGCTTCGTGATATGCCTGTGACTTCTAAAATTTATCTTTTGTATGAATGTATTTTTTATCCGAAGTAAGACTTGTTAGTATGTTTGTTCGGAAGTGATTGAATTGTTATTTCCAAAAATATGGCTAGATTACCAAATACGACTGCCTCGTATATTGGTTGTCCTTTTTAGTCTAGGGATTCAAAAATACGATTTTGTGCAAGAACGCTAAAGGTTTGTTAAGAATGTCACTTACCCTCTTGCATGGTGCTGTCGTAATTAGGAATGGTGGGTTTGTTGGTTATTCTTTGATGAACGTTGAAATGTTGACGTTTCGAAGTTGGGTAGCCGTAAACTGTGTTATAAATGTTGTTATGCAGTTTATAAATATTTATAATTTTGTATGTGAGATTCCCTAATCATTGACTGACGGATTGATAAATTTCACTTGCTTGACGACAGTGTCGACAGTTGACAGCATCAAACGAAACTAGTTTTTTTTTCTGTTTGTTTGTTCTCATACGGAAAGGCTAAAGGAACTTTGCCCATACTGCCAGGTCTTATCTATGAGCGTTTTACTTTCATGCCGCAACAACCCTCGAAGCGTATACTTTTCTCTTTTACAAATAGGGTGACATTTCTCAAAAGGCCGTAGCCAAGTAGCGTATTTAGTAAACTTTGACCGCCTATGACTTTTAAACGCAATAACGCAACCAACCGTTTGGTCAGTTTTGGTAATAATAGACCATAATGAATAGCAATCACGGCGCTACGGTCAGCTACTATTTCCCTAATCGTTTTTTTTTGGTCAAGGTAACAAGGTAACAGCTTTTCGGAAGCGTTATCTCGGTAACCCAATCACTTAGCGGCGGCAGACCAACATATCATCTAGATTATAAATACTCCTCGCTGGAAAATGAGCGTCGACTTTTATTTTTAACCGACTCCATAATAAATTTTATGCCATGAACATAAAAAAGTAAATTCGAAGTACAATTAAATTTGAACGCACCGCAAAATAAACGTCAAAACTGTCACTACCCCGTCAAAATCCCTCGCTCGTTCCGTTCGGGATGATATCATTCCGCATAAAAATGCAAGTATAAACTATTTTATAGTGAAATAACAATTATATCATGCAACCATGGCTGACCGTATCCGACAGCTAGCCCAGCGGCTGAAAGACAAAGTTCAATTATCGCAAATAATTGCATCCAATGGCCGTGATAAAGTAGACCATTTGTTAACGAAATATGTTCCTGCCGCTAAAGTAGCAGAAATTGCCGATAAAATTAAACAGGAGGCGATCGGCTTGAAGGTGAAAGATCTAGTAAGAAGATATGAAAAATTCACTGGTGTGGCGGAAATAATGGCGATACAAAACACCGTAATAGACGCGCAGGTAATTTTGAAGTCTTGTCTATTTTAAGCTATTGGAATTTTGCTTTGTTTATTCATCGTATCGTCATTGGCATTGAAATCGGCAGTTATTCTAATACGCAATCTACTTTTTATTAGAGCGTCTTAGATGACGACAGTCTTAAAGTATAAATATGGTAGCAGTAAAGTTACTAAAATTATATACAGTGGGTCCAATTCGAAACGGTGTTCACTAAATTTAAAATTGCCTAAATTTAAAATAAGAAGCGTCAACCTCGATTTTGTATAGCTTCAAGGTTCAAAATCGAGTCTGACAGTTCTTATTTAAAATTTAGCAACTTCTAAATTTAGCGAAAACACATTCGAATTGGCCCCATTGTCATAGAATTTGATGCTTTTGATTATAGAATTGTGAACTCATCCCCATTTTTGCTCATGAGCTCATGCCCTGGATTTTCCCCTGGAGTCAAAAAGACCCCAAACTCAAATGGTGGTGTGGCCAGATCACACTGTCAATGTGTTTCACAAATATCTTAGCCATTAAAATACCATTTAAACACCTGTAGTTTTACATCATGTGGAAGACCCAAATCTTAATAACATAATAATAATAATAATCAGGTGACAATCTTTACGCAAATTTATCTAGTCCCAATGTAAGCTCTAAAGGCTTGTGTTATGTGTAATAAATACTTAAATAGATAGGGAACAGCCAAGACTCAGGAACTAACATTTGCGCTCATCACACAAGCTAGCTCCAGAGGCAGCATCACTACCAACTAGGCTAACCGCGTCGTCATATTATTAATCCTCACTAGATGATTACTGTGTACCATCTTCGTAGACTGGTAAGGCCTTGGCATCTTTGGCCTCTGATGTTGGAAGTCCCCATAGATGATGGAGACTACTTACTATCAGGTGGGACATGTCCCGGTTTGCCAGTCTATGGCAATAATAAAAGAACCAGGCTTCTCAAGTTATGATACAAAGGTTTTCATTTTTGGAAATATTTGTTGTCGCTATCGTCTGTGATAATTAGGTATAAGGTTTTAATTTGACTATATGCACATAGTTTTTATTTTTATTTTATTTATTTTATATGCACATAGTTAAGAAGAGTGTGAACCTAAAGTGCATTCATCCTTACTTGTCACGCGGTAATGTGAACGCCACAAATGGCACATTAGCCCCTCGATTGCTTAATAAACGCCACCCGCCAGCCAAACGCACGACGAACGCTGCAGCGTACGAGCCTGGTAGCAGCAACGCGCGGACAGGTCCCAACCTGCAGTGTTTACGCCCGTAAATGTTTCGTTACTCGACGGCTCAGATTAATGTATTTACTTATACTCAAAATATCCATTTTTAAAAATCTCACGTGAGATTAGGGGAGGGGGGAATCTCAAGACATCTCACCATGGGGGGACGCGGATGAAACATCGCCGAAATCGGGGTGTCCATTACTAACGTCATAAAGAAGATATATTTTTAATGTTTGTTATCTAAAAGATTGCATACATAACATTGCTCCCTTGTTATCTTGATAACAGATTTACTATCTGTGTTACAAAGTAAATACGTTTTTTTATGATATAATAGATTTTCACGTGCATTTTGTTTAATAAATTATATTCTGTAGATCAACCATGTAGGGTTTTGACCACGCCACAACCACGCTAAATAGTTAATTGTCTTAAATACTTACTGGTTAATTGAACACCATTTACATGACGGGGCTAGTTTTTTTAGCAATTTATAGTTGCAGTTCGGGCTATTGAAAATTATTTTCAGCTTTTTCATTCCCCCAGAGAACAAATGAGAATTTTGAAAAAAGCGCGAAAAAAGGATTATTTTATTTTATACAGAATACAAAATTCTAACATTATATGAGTATTGTAATAGGTATACATCAGTTGCCAATTCTATCGACTTGATGAGGTCAGAAATTTAAACTCAGAGCCATAGAAAATGTCTAGTTGGGTGTCGCAGGCCAGAATGTCGTTTAACAGCGTCAGTGCCTGGTGCAGGGGGGAGGAGGCGAGCGCGCGCGTACGGGCCGGCGGGGGCGAGGGGGCCGCGGCGGCGCGCGCGCATGTGCATCGCGGCCACCGGGGGCACCCGTATCGTTATCAACGCTAGTAGTTGGGGATTACTGACTAGCCCCCGTATCAGCTGATAAAAGTATTTAATTAAATACATATCTCTTCCGACTTCAAGAGACGTGTAGTCTACCATTCCGAGAACGAACAGAGTTGGGTAGAGGAACGGGTACCTGCCGTATTTTTTGCTGTATAGGTACCGTACCAATGGCTTTTGTACCCTTTCCACAATGAGCGTATATTGCTGTTCATGCGGGTTCCAAATAGCAGAGTTCGTTTCGATCTTGCTTCGAACATATGCATTGTAAAAGATGCTGGTAGCGCGTTGGTCGGTGAATACCTTAGCCTGACGCATAACAAACCCCAGATGTCAGTTGTCAGATTTATGTCAGTTGACTGACAAATAGGCAGACGGCCCACCTGATGGAAAGTGGTCCCCGCCACCCATAGACATTGCAGCACCCGAGGTGCTGCTAATGCGTTGCCAGTCTAGGGAGGATGGGGTATGGGGATGGGATGGGTATGCAGGAATAGGCCTCCGGATCTCGTCACTCACCGTATGAAACGCAATAACAAGCTATTACTTTACGCCGATATTCTTTGAGTGTGGTACTGCCCCGGTCGAGCTGGCCCATTAGAACAGTGATCATCTAGTGAGGATTACTGTTCTACTATAACAGAAAGAAACAATCCAACCATACTGTCCATTGCAGGAGAAGTTTGTAGCAGCCCAAGACCGCCGTCGCGAGCTCGGTCGTCTGCTAGCCGACTTTGAGGAGCGCCTGAAGGAGTTGCACGCTGAGCTGCAGAACACTATGAAGGGGGACGACAAGTATCTGCACTTGTGCAACGCTGAACACAAAGTAAGCGCATAGAACCATGAATTTGCCTTGTACCATTAAGAGTACTCATGGGCATAGCTGGGCACCGTTAATCAAATAGTTAACTTCATTAATCTTTTTTAGGGTGCCGTGCCCACAGAGAAAGCGGGACCGTATTACTAACTCCACTGTCCGTCCGTCCGTCTGTCTGTCTGTCTGTCTGTCTGTCTGTCACCAGGCTGTACGAGTATCTCATGAACCGTGATAGTTAGACAGTTGAAATTTTCACAGATGATGTATTTCTGTTGCCACTATAACAACAAATACTAAAAAAACAATAATATTTACTTTTTTTATTTTATTTAAATAATTATATATTTTTTTAAATTTATATTAAAAAATATATATATTATTTCCCATACAACGTGATTTTTTTGCTCGTTTTTGCTCGATATTGATGACGGTAACATGTAGACGCTTGAAATATTCACAGAATATTTAGTTATATATTCACTTTAAAAACAAATAATTAAATTAAAATAAAACAAATATTTAAGTGGGGCTCCGATACAACAAACGTGATTTTTTTGCCGTTTTTATAGATAAGATGGTACGGAACCCTTCATGCCCGAGTCCGACTCGCACTTGGCCGGTTTTTTGCGCCAGGCCCTTTGGTGACCTAGCTACGCCTCTGTTATTATTAAAGCATTATAATAAATGCAATATTTAATATTACATGTAAAAGCAAGGTTAGCTATCCGTCATCCTGATTTTGAAAATGTTACAATAATTTATTTATTTATAAAAAAAAAACCCAGTTGATAATTCAAGAACGCTCACTGCGATCGCAATTCGCCGCCGCGGAGTCTGAGGAGCGCGAGCTGTTCGCGCGCATGTCCGCGGCCGTCAAGCTGGGCCACGAGCGCGAGCGAGCGCACGCCGAGCGGAACAAGTACTGGTACATCGTCGCCTCCATATTCGGTGAGTGCTTCAACTAAACGCTTCTAAGAGCCCGTTCACACGGAGACATCCGATATTTTGCGGGAACTGTTTTTTGTAGGATCCGATTTGGTGGCAACAGTATATCAATGCACGCGTTCAGACGAGCATACGGTTGCAGGGTCCGGGAATAAAACGGATCCTGCAAAATGTGTCATCCGAGTTTGTAGTCACAAATCGGTCCGGTCGTGCCGGATCCGGTTAAGTGGCAATTTCAATACTTGTATTCACACAAGCTCGGCAAGTATCCTGTAAAAAGCCGGATCCGGTGAATCGGATGGGGGCGGGAGCGCCGACGACGGCCCGCAAAAACCGGACAGCGTGTTCACACGGAGTCCGGCTTCACAGGACCGGAGGATCCTACAAAACTGGGCAGCCATGTGAACTTACCATCCGGTTTTGCCAGACCCGATAGTTAGTAGATCCGACAAAACTTGATGCCGTGTGAACGGGGTGTAAGGTCTGTTCGCCGAGAGTTGATAAAAAAAGTAAAAAGTCAGGGCTTCTTAACTCATTACAAATAGCGGCCTGCTAATTATTTTTACCGATGATTATAAAAAATTAAAAGGTTTTTGTTTTCATAGAATATTATTATTGAATAGTCTAACTGTATAAACTGAAAGCAATACGCGAACACCCGAACGACACACTCGAAGCCAATGACATATTATAGAAAGACGCAAGACACGTCATATCCATACTCAACGCGATTTAAACATGTCTCATAGATTTTTTTTTTCTTTTTCGTTTCGTTTCGGCCAGTGCAGTTTTATGTGACATTTGACGCGCACATAATATAAGACATTAATTTGCAATATGGCGATTGTGTATGTAATATGAACAAAACAAATATATTTTTTCGCCGCCGTCCGCCCGGCGCGACACCGCACTTGACAACATCTGCATCCTTCATACCACGAAACTCAGTGCGCGCGGCGATAAGCGACGGCCGTAATACAGTTTGCGATAGTTAAGCGACAGTCGCTATTTCGAAACGATATCATAATATTTATCAACTCTCGACGAACAGACTTTAATACTTTTTGATCCTACTAGGTATAATGCCCTTCGGATGCTGACCTCCTCTCCATCCACAGGTACAGTCCTTGGCATCGCCGGCTCCACCATAAACAACAGACTCAAGATGGCGGAGTTTCGCGATATGATGGAGCAGCAGATGGCTCGCAGCGCCTCCGTGCTGTACACCGTGGCCGGCGGCGGCAGCGCCAGCCGCGCTGACATCTCTGAGGCCATGAAGACCGAGTTCGCTTACCAGGTGAGACTAGGCACAGTGCTTGTAGTGCCATGCTAACACAGCAGATGGGCCTCCAGAGCAACTGGACAGATTCTCAGTTGGACAGATTGTTGAAGTAAACAAATAATTGCTATTTGTTTACTTCTGACTAAACTTTGTTCAACTGCAACTTCGTCTAAGAAAAAAAGAGTCTCCCTCTTTCTAGTTGCTAATCTGACCCGCTGAAAATCTGTCCAGCTGAGAATCTGTCCAGCTGAGAATCTGTCCAGCTAAGAATCTGTCCGGCTGAGAATCTCTCCAGCTGCGAATCTGTCTAGCTAAGAATCTGTCCAGCTGAGAATATGTCCAGCTGAGAATCTGTCCAGCTGAGAATCTGTCCAGCTGAGAATATGTCTAGTAGAGAATCTGTCCAGCTCAGAATCTATCCAGTAGAGAATCTGTCCAGCTGAGAATTTGTCCAGCTCAGAATCTGTCCAGCTGAGAATATATCTAGTAGAGAATCTGACCAGCTGAGGATTTGTCCAGCTGCGAATCTGTCTAGCTAAGAATCTGTTCAGCTGAGAATCTGTCCAGCTGAGAATCTGTCCCGCTGAGAATCTGTCCAGCTGAGAATCTGTCCAGCTGAGAATCTATCCAGCTGAGAATCTGTCCAGCTCAGAATCTATCCAGTAGAGAATCTGTCCAGCTGAGAATTTGTCCAACTGAAAATCTGTCCAGCTGAGAATCTGTCCAGATGAGAATTTGTCCAGCTGCTCTGGAGATCGCAGATGGCTCGCAGCGTCTCTTTCTCTCTAAGTAGGTACACGTGTTTTTATCTTGTTTTGGTCGCAAACTTTCAGCTCACAACTCAGCAAAGTTTCAATCGTATTCGGATGAATGGTATATGGCAACTACATACAAGCAAAACATTATTTCTTATATTTGAATATGAGAGGGATTGTTTTTAGATTATTTGTAACACTCGAATATTTTGCTAACAGGAGCAAATGGCGCAGAACCTGGCTGCGATGCAGGATAACATCAACAACCTGGTGAACAAGCAGACGAGCCTCATCGGTGAGTTAGCATCATAATCATCACCATCATCACTTCATCACCACATAGTGAGGATTGAAGGTTCCCATCCTAATGGTTTTTGAATTTAATTTCTGGTTCTCTGATTGTATATGCGCCGTAAACTTTTAAACTACAGAACGGATTTGTTTTTTTTTGATTTCGGTTTTAAATATTAAAGGAAAATTCAGGCAAGACATAGGCTATGGAAACTTTTGGAGATGAAACTGAAAGGGAGTAAAAGAGGGGGGTTGGAGATAGTACGGCGAAAAGTTAAAAATTCCTTAAAGCCTTGGTATTATGCGTTTAAACCCTTTATCTACTATATAATTTTTTGTTTGTTTCCACGATCTGACAAGTACGTTCGGGCCGCTCGGCAGTTATCGCACGCAAATCCCTCTTTTATAAATTTTTCATGTCCCGCCTAAACTTCCATAAACCATACCAATTTTTTTTACAAGAAAATCGCTAACACAAAGACATATACAATGCAATTTCTATCACGAGTTAACGATTAACGTTAATCTCCGTTAAATCTTCCGAAATGTAACGCTATAACCCACCAACTCTCTCGTTTTACCAAAGGGTAAAATGATACTCTATTACTAAGACTCCGCTGTCCGTCTGTCACCAGGCTGTAAATAAATAATTAAATCAAAATAAAACAAATATTTAAGGGAGGCTCCCATTCAACAAACGTGATTCTTTTTGCTTGATTATCGATAATGGTACGATAACGTTCGTGCGCGTGTCCGACTCGCACTTGGCCGGTGTTTTAGTAACGCATTAGCTATTAACGAAGTTAACTATTTGATTAACGGCAGCGGTAGTATACCCTATTACTTTACTCTCATTCCAGAACATCTCAACCACCAGGAGCACGTAATAGATACCCAAATGAAAGACTTAAGGAAACTGGTCGTGGCCGCTTCAAACATAAGCGCCAAATCTGACGCGGAACTGGCAAAAGCCTTGCACGTGGTCCACAAGGACCTTGACGAGGATAATCGAGATAAAGGTCAGGAGGTCCTCACGAATAAGGTGTCGCTGGAGCCGCAGCAGATCTTGACAGGAGTCGGGCTGATTATGTGTGTAGCTATCCTATTCGGCAGTATAATTGGCAAATTCAATTGAAGGTTCCAGATATTTCCGTTTGCCCTTAGTATCCGCGTACAGTAGGCGCCGTATGCCGACCTTAGGAATGTGCTAGTGCTGTGACCTAATTAGTGACATATCGATAAATTAAACAAGGAGTTGTGGCTGTACATACATACATATTATGAGGACTGCTTCCCAACGGGGTAGGCAGAGACCACGGATTTCCACCTGCTACGATCCTGACACACCTTGCGCTTCGTCTACTCTCATTAAGGTTCTTCATATATGCTCGCCGTTAGGGTACTCTTGACCTGCCCTTTCTTAAGAACGTCCTCGATCTGGTTTCGGTACGTTCGCCGAGGAAGATAAATTAACAGAAAACAAAATAATAATTTCAATTTAAAAATAAAATTGATGAAACTTTATTGCTATCAGATTCTTAAATGACAGTCATGTCAGTACGCTGCTGTCACTATCCTCAGCCTCGATGACCTCAATCTATGATATCTTCAATTGGGTAGGTCAAGTTTTTTGTAAAATACTTAAATTCTCGGGTGTCTTGCCATATAAATGCAATCTAATTCGCTATAAGTTATAAAATGAAGCCATATTGTTAGTATGTTAATCACTTTTTAGTCATATATTTTTAGGTTAACACTTCTGGAGACATGACAGTTGAATGGGCGCCATCTTTAATGTTGTGACGTTTGTTTTTCGTAAACATATTGCTATAACATTTTGGCTCGTGACTTATTTTTTTTTTACTTTTAAAGTGATTTTTCTTAGAATTTGCTCGTCGGTATGTTTTGACTCGTTGATGTATTTCAATAATTATTTAATAAAAAAAAAACAATAATAATACATTGATCAAAAAAATTAAAATATACTGACATGCAATCCTATGGAAAAATATGTCGAGGTCACAAATATCAACGCGGACAATGCGGTCAAAAAAATGTTAACACGACTTTATTGTCAAGGGCGTAAGAGTGCTCAGATATTTTTGCCCCTTTGGTAACGTATATATATTTATGACTGCGACTGTACAATGCACAAAATCATCCATGTAGTGCCAAAATCAAGGGGAAATAGAGGAATACTTTTGTATGGACCTGTTTTATAGGTAGCTAGAAATGGCCTGTGTATAGCCAAGCCAACCAACTTTTATGCAAAATGTGAGTCTTATTGCATTGGCATAAAGTCGCTTATTGCACACACTATAGATAGGTGGGTCTAAACATGAAGCACCATTTTTGGATGCCGCCCTTTCTCCTGGAATCCCTTCTTTTTTCACAATTTCACTTGACCTAATAGTTTATTTGCCATAACGTTTTGTTTGTCATAATGTTTTTTTTTTTCATAATCTGTAAACTTAAATAATGTTAAGTAAGGTTTCGTTTATAAATCTTCGTTCAGTGATAATGGCGTTATTGCAAATTAACGATTAGGACAAATAAAATTATGAAAAGGATTTTTTTTAACTTGTTTGTGTATTTGTTTTGAAATATAAAATTGTATAAAATGATTAGTATTTGAAAACATTAACTTATGTACTTCATCTCAACCATAGTATAAAGAGGCGGGAAGTAGGTTATCTTCATACAACGCACCGCGTATCGCAGCACGCACACTTAAACAAAATCTCGACCCGTTTCCCCTTACTAAACGGGTTGAGATATTGTTTAAGTGTGCGTGCAGCGACGCATAGATACTTTGGCGCACACATACAAGCCGCACGCGGTGCGTTTGTATGAAGATAACCTACTTCCCCTCTTTATACTATGTCTCGACTTTTATAGTTTCGTTAATTTTTGAAAACTTCAATAGGTTTGTTAAACGACTGATACTTTGGGCAAACGGAATAATGAGTAATACAGTTCAAAATCACCTACTTCAATGATATTGACTATATCCTTGGGTGTTTAAATGATATAATCTGAACTAAGCAATGTTCTGTACGTCTGTACGCTGCACGTCTAGCACGACCTGTTCGCGAGTGCGCTCAGTGCATCCCTTATATATTTGACTGGTTTGACAAAGACGCACTGAGCGACAAACGACTCGCGGGCATGTCGTGCTAGCCCCTCGGTGGGACGTAAGTACAAACTCTGTCAAAGTTACATCTGAAAATTACATTCGCCTTAGAATGCGAGGGAATAACACGTGTTATTTGTCGTTTCTCTCGCACCTGGGGGGCTAGCACGACATGCCCGCGAGTCGTTTATCGCTCAGTGCGTCCCTTACATGTTTTAACAGTTTGACAGAGACGCACTGAGCGACAAACAACTCGCGGGCATGTCGTGCTAGATGTGCTGGAACGAACGCATCTTCCGTCGCTTAGGCTGGCTTTCTGCCAGGGCTCTGCGAGAATCGAACGCCATGACCTGATTGGTTGATCGCCTAGCCTTCGAATAAGTTTAGTTTTTATAGTAGGCACCCTGCTCCACAGACGTATAACGAGCGATGCGAGCGTTAACACTTAAGTCATTTGAAGTTATTTGAAACAATTTAAATGGTCGGCTATTTCGTCATAATATATCTTGTATATATCTAAGATGCATATAAATAACGCAAAAACTTAAAATTTTATGTATAAAAAGTCATTATTTAAAATTTTATTTTGAGACTTGGACCATTTAGGCGTGTTTTCAAAGATACGCTCGCAAATCGCCATCACACTGTGGAACAGATGCCTTTTATCGTATCTGTGCAATTAATATACATCGGTGTTTAAAATCTAAGATATAAATACATTAATCGTTTATACAGGATGTTAAAAGTTTTCTGTGATACCGTTTGATAATATCGGCTGCCTTGTGATCAATACAAAAATGTGAATGTTAATAATTTATTATAATTGTTATTTGATTTAATTTTGGCTCTTCAATGTTTCATTTAGCTCGATTCATAATAAGGAGTCGTCAACAAATTACGAAACGCAAATTTCTCAAATTTTTGACCCCCCCCCCTATATACCGATCCCCCACCCCCTCCCTTTCCATTCGTTTACGTAACAGGTGTTTGCAAAACATGAAATAGTGATTTCAAGGAAGACAAGAATTATTCTGAGAATTCTATACCTCGCCCAATTTAAAAAGAGCGTTGACGGCCATACATTTTATATAGCTGTCAGCGCTCTTGTTACATTGAGCGAGGTAGTCATCTATGAACGGATTTCGGTTCCATTTCTACATTATATAATTTTAATTAAATGTACCATATTATAAACAACACAAACCTTAAATCCCCCCCCCCCCCCTCCAACGTACTAGGACCGTAACACTCGGCCAGACCCCCCCCCCCTCCCTCCAAATAGCGTTACGTAATTTGTGGACGACCCCTAACTGGATGTTTTAAGGTTATGTCGGCTTTCTTTCACATAAAGCGACCTTGCAGTAAGTTATAAATAGTAAAAATACGAAAAGTAGCTATTTAAATGTTTTTTTTTTCGATCTGTTTGATACAATAAAGCGATGGTTGTTGTTATTTTGTGTATTTTTTTTCCATTATCGTCATCTCCGTTCTCATTATTTCAGCCGAAAGACGTCCGTCCACTGATGGACATAGCTTTCTGTTGCGACTAAGAAAATAGACTACCAAATACTTAATGCTAAATATTAACTTATTTTGATTTTTCTTTTAAAAAGTGGACTGTAAGTCTTTGTTTTATGTCAATTGGCTGACAAACGAGCTGACGGCCTACCTGATGGAAAGTGGTCACCGCCGCCCATGGACATCTGTAACACCAGAGGTGCTGCCAATGCGTTGCCAGTCTAGGGAGGATGGGGAATGGGGATGAGGGAATAGGCCTCCGGATCTCGTCGCTCACCGTACGAAACGCAATAGCAAGCTATTACTTTACGCCGATATTCTGTGAGAGTGTGGTACTACCCCGGTCGAGCCGGCCCATTCGAACAGTAATCATCTAGTGAGGACTACTGTTTGGCTCTACCACTACAGAGTGTACATATAATTATATTCTACAAGTTAAAAACTAAAACGTATGAGCATTTTTGCTCTCAGTATTACAATTCTTATTTATCTTGTGAGACTCGCACGTGCTCCCCGAATCATTTATTAAAATCGGTCCAGTAGTTCAAAACATACAATACTTACCTGTTAAACTCTAGGTACCCTCTTTTTGTCTTCAAATAGTCGGGTAAAAATATGGACGTATGAAATTCGTGATTTCATACAAACACATTTTAGTAATAATTATTATCGTATTATCTTTTGATATCGATATAGGAGGATAAAATTCATCTCAAAAAATCAATCGGCTCCCTGTTGGCTAGAACAAAAATAGCTATTTATATTTTCGAAGTTTTCTGTAATGACATACCTACAATAGTCTCTCATAAGAGCCAAATAGCCACGGTGACATAAAGATCAAAATTCGCGATTATCTCAGCCTACAACTCTAAATTGGACGACTTAAAATTATGATACATAAAAAAAAACCGGCCAAGTGCGAGTCGGACTCGCGCACGAAGGGTTCCATACCATTATCTTTAAAAACGGCAAAAAAATCACGTTTCTTGTATGGGAGCCCCCTTAAATATTTATTTTATTCTGTTTTTTAGTATTTGTTGTTGTGGCGGTAACAGAAATACATCATCTGTGAAAATTTCAACTGTCTAACTATCACGGTTCTTGAGATACAGCCTGGAGACAGACGGACAGACGGACAGCGGAGCCTTAGTAATAGGGTCCCGTTATTACCCTTTAGGTACGGAACCCTAAAAAAAAAAGATTCCGAGGAAATGACAACCTCATCCTTTTTTGAAGTCGGTTAAAAATGGGAATATCACTACCGATAGGGTTTTTTTTCCCGTTTTGAAGCTGTTTACGAAATGTCGGTTACCAAAAGGTACTAAAGGAAGAAAATAATGTTATTAGGGCCCGTACCTCAAAAGGAAAATCGGAACCCTTATAGGATCACTCGTGTTTGTCTGTCTGTCTGTCCGTCCGTCTGTCACAGCCAATTTTCTACAAAAGTACTGGACTGATTAAGTCGTTGACCACATCAAGGACGCATAAAGTAAATAAATGAATTTTAAACACTTTTAGGGGGTAAATTAGAAAAAAAAAAAAAAAAAAGTTTTGAAAACTTAATCGTCTGACACATCAAATGAATGGGCTCCTTGTGAGAATCTTAAATATATATTTTTTAGAATTTTACAATAAATAGTTTGGCAATTATTTAGGAAAATAGGCGAAGATTGACTATTCCCCCACTTATCTCCGAAACTACTGGGCCTAACATTTTGAAAAAAAAAATAGAAAATAGTTCTTGACCAATAGATTACAGGAAAACCTATAAGGCGTCTATGGTATTTTAAGTAACATAGGAAATTTCAGATAATCATGTTCGGAACGGAACCCTCTCCACGCGAGTTTAGCTCGCACTTGTCTGGTTTGTTAAGAATGGTGTTTCTTTTTATTTAAATTTTTATGTTCATTAATGTCAAGTCAATGCTCTTGCAGTATACAAAGGCTGCGAACGGGAAACTACTCTAAAAACGTCTTAAATTTATTCGAGTGTCGTCCACCGCGCCGGAGCCATACCTGATGTGAAGATAAATCAAACGGGTCGGTGGCACGGACTCTACTATGACATGTTTAATAAAACCTAGGTCAACTAGATGCACGGCCGTCGCTAGGGATGGACATTGTGGGGGTTCCCAACTCAAAACATACCTATATAAAATACCCAAAATAAAATTAGGAACATTACAAAGTAATAAAGCAACAAATGATAATTATTGAGAATAATAAAAATAAAAATCGATTCTTAGATAATCAACAAATATGAAAAACCATAAAATTTTGCATAGAGAACACTATGAAGTTTCTGTAGTCGGGGTTCACATATAGCACAAAACGAATAAATTAAAAACTAATAAATTTAATTGGTCGTAGCGAGCATGAACCGTCCGGAGCCCACAGATATATTATACACGAGAGTCGAGGATACAAAGAGGATACAGACCGCCATCCAATTATACAATGTTTGTATCCAATTATACAATTTGGCAGCCCTGTTCTAGAGTGGTTTCGTCTTGACTCGTTCCCGCTCTCTGGGTTGCGTTTCATTATTACAGAAAGTAGAAAAAACCGACCAAGTGCGAGTCTGACTCGCGCACGAAGGGTTCCGTACCATTATACAATCTTGGTGTCTTCAAGGTAAGAGTGAATAGGCATCTTCTGGGCAAGCGTGTTCTATCCTAGACCCTGTCTTCGCTTTCCATCAGGTGAGACTAGGGTCAAACGCATGCCCAGTCCTTCATAAAAAAAATAAAATTATCTATAATCAAGAAAAAAAAAAAACACATTTTTGTATGGGAGCCCCCTTAAATATTTATTTTATTCTGTTTTTTAGTATTTGTTGTTATAGGGGCAACAGAAATACATCATCTGTGAAATTTTCAACTGTCTAACTATCACGGTTCATGAGATACAGCCTGGTGACAGACGGACAAACAGACAGACAGACGGACAGTCCGACAGGTCTTAGTAATAGGGTCCCGTTTTACCTTTTGGGTATGGAACCCTAAAAATCATTGCTTACGCTATTAATCACTAAATAGTAATTTGACGTTTAATCGGGACATAAGTCCTTATAGTAGTTTGATCGAATCGGGTCTAAGCGTACTTTAAATATGGTTGAACTGTAGTTGCGCCACCGGCCGCCGCGCACGCATAGGTATAGGCAAGGCCGCACGCATTTGAGCGGCGTATGATAAACGATTGCGTCTACGCATAATTCAAACTGCGATACGCAATCTTCAGCCACCGTCAACCACCCTTCCTTAAGATTTGCCAACAGTTCGTCCCAGTGGCGTGCAAAAAAAAACAGGGGCCCTAAACTGTTTAAATTTTATCAATATGTATTTTAAAACTATACGTAGGTACAAAACATCACCTGGGCAATCCCCCGAACCCCGATCCCGATAATATCATAAAGTTTTCTAGCCTGACAAGCAAGTAGACTGTAGAATCCCTTGAAAATGGCGGCAAATTTGAAAATGAAAGAATAAATAAATCAGGGAACAATCTTTACACAAATCGATCTGGTCCAAAAGTAAGCTCTAAAGGCTTGTGTTAAATACTTATATAGAGAAATAAATACTTAAATACATAGGAAACATCCAAGACTCAGGAACAAACATTCGTGCGTATCACACAAACATTTGCCCTTACCGGGGATCGAACCCGGGGCCGCTAGCTTCGGAGGCAGGGTCACTACCAACTAGGCTAACCGCGTCGTCTAAGATCACATATTCAACACGGATAGTATGCCGAATACATTTGATTAAATATTTTAATAGATACAATTTATAATTTGTTTTTATTTGATTTATATTAGTATTTATTATGTTACACATAAATTAATTAACTCATATGTACTTTTTATAATTCAGCAGCACAGGGCTAATAAATAAATAAATAAAAGTACTAGAGGACCCGCCACAGCTTCGCCCGCGGTATTTTCCATACAAACTTTATCACCCCTTTTCACCCCTTTAGGGATGGAATGTCAAAACTCCCTCCTTAGTGCACCTCTAGGGTACTCGAGGAATGTCTCCTCCAAATTTCATAGGTACCTCTAGGACCACCCGTTTAGGCTGGGCGTTGTCTATAAGTGAGTCACGGTACTGTTTTATAATGTATAGATTTTGTGTATGATTTTTGGATTTGCTGCTTTCTAAATTGATTTGAGGTGGCAACACTGTACGAACAACAGAAATAATACAGGAGAATTCTCCACAAGCGAATACAAGTTGAAACTGGTCGGGAATTTCCCTGTATTTTTTAAATGAGTTGCCATAATTAATGCAGTATTGCAACCTATTTTATTTAGATTCACAAGGTGGGAGAATAAAACCTTTCGCTAATTCAATAAGAGGTTTACTAACCCGGCCCTAACATGAATGACACAAAAATAAATTAAATCTCTATGACTATCTCTTTCGTCGGCACTGGTGTGAAATGAAATGAAATTTATTTATTTGCATAAGACGTGGTTGAGAGAGATGCACTTAGAAATAAGACGGTCTATCTTATCTTTGTGTCATATTTATGTTAGGGCCACTTAGAGGAAAACAAATGGACAGCCGATAGACAGACAGTTCACAAAATGTAAAACATCTACATTTAGCGAAATAAATATTTTCTATTCTATTATATTCTAGACAGCCGTCGGTAGGGTTGGCAAATATAGTATTTTCCAGGCAAAAGGTATAAATAAAATAGTACACTGAGAAAAAATATAGTACCTTAAAGAAATACCTTTTCAAAATAGTGTAAGGTATGATTAATTAAATATAACAGTGGCGGGGCGTGAGGGTAAGCTGGTGTAACATTTCTATTTTTAAACATTATATTATGACTCATTAAATATTTTATTTGCATAAAAAAATAATGTAATATGCACTTTTTATGTTAATGCAAGAAGTAATAAAAATATAATGTTTGAGTTACGAAAGTATACACCGGCTTACACTCACGCTCCGCCACTGTAATATAATACACAAAATGAGTCTTACTAACATTCCGATTGTGCATCTTGTGGCTATCCGAGCTGCGAAAATGCCAACTCAAAGCCCATTTGTACGGACTGAGCGAAATATAGTATTTTACGTACTATATTTCAACAGTATATAGTACATAGAGACAAAATATAGTACTTACAATACTATATATTATAGTACGGTAGGCAACCCTAGCCGTCGGACATACGAAAGCATTTTTACGAAAACTGAAACGGAGACGCTTCGCTCGCTAGGTCGATTAATACCTAAGCGTTATGTAATAAATACCTAACTGGTGAGGCCCTTTCGTAACTAGAAGGTTAAATTAAACTGGTAAAATAACTTCTGTCAAATTGACCTTAAACCCATTAAGGACAGGGTCGGCGGAATGCAGTTAGCTTACTTATGCTCGTGGTTAGATTTAGCACACATACATTTAAAAAAAACCTCCTTTTTTAGGGTTCCGTACCCAAAGGGTAAAACGGGACCCTAATACTAAGACTCCGCTGTCCGCCCGTCTGTCCGTGTGTCACCAGGCTGTATCTCATGAACCGTGATAGTTCGACGATTGAAATTTTCACAGATGATGTATTTCTGTTGCCGCAATAACACCAAATACTAAAAAAACCGGACAAGTGCGAGTTAAACTCGCGTGGAGAGGGTTCCGTTCCGTACATGATTATCTGAAATTTACTAGGTTACCTTAAATAACATAGACTTCTTATAGGTTTTCCTGTAATCTATAGGCAAAGATCTATTTTTTGTATTTTTTTCAAAATTTTAGCCCCAGTAGTTTCGGAAATAAGGGGGGGGGGGGGGAATGGTCATTTTTCGCCTATTTTCCTGAATAACTTCTAAACAATTTTACTTAAAATTCAAAAAAATATAAATTTAAGATCCTCACAATAAGCCCTTTCATTTGATATGTCACACGATATAGGTGGCATAACTTTTTCTTTTAATTTTCTAGTTTACCCCCAAAAAGTGGCTCTATGTTTAAAATTCATATATTTACGTCACGAGTCCGTGTTGTGGTTACCAACTTACATATGAATACCAAATTTCAACTCAATCGGTCCAGTAGTTTCGGAGCAAATTGGCTGTGACAGACGGACAGACAGACAGACAGACAGACAGACACACGAGTGATCCTATAAGGGTTTCTTTTTTCCTTTTGAGTTACGGAACCCTAAAAATAGAATAAAATAAATATTTAAGGGGGCTCCCATACAACAAACGTGATTTTTTTGCCGTTTTTATAGATAATGATACGGAACGCTTCGTGCGCGAGTCCGACTCGCACTTGGCCGGTTTTTAGGTTTTATCAAGTAAAAATATAAATATATTAAATAGTGCAAAAGTACAAAATTTTTAGCTAGTTCAATACGAGGTTTGCTTGTCAGGTTCTGAAATTCTGATGCCTCTTGTGTCAGTGTAACTGGAAAAAAAAAATGTCTCATGCATTGACCGGACACCCTACCGACCCTACATAAAGTGGGGAGTGAGACCCCGCCAGTCCACGTACAACCTTGCTGGGGCCGATGAAGAACGCTGGAACGGTCATGAGACTCATGAGGTTTGTCAATTTCTTTAACGGCGATACATGAAATTTAATGATTATAAAATTACGAAACGACCACACGACCTTCGGAGTTCAATGTACGAGTGACCACAGTTATTTGGCCGGTACCTTGAACATTAATTAATTTGTCATTTACCTTTTTAGGGTTCCCTACCTCATAAGGAAAAAAGGAACCCTTATAGGATCACTTGTTTGTCCGTCTGTCTGTCCGTCTGTGTGTCTGTGTGTTTCCCAGGAACGCGTGAAAGTATCAAGTTGAAATTAATATCACGTATTCAAATCTGCAATCTCTTGGATCCGTGAAAAATCAACCTTCTGAATCAACGCAATCAAGATACAGCCGTTTATGCCACATAATTTTGATACTTTCAAGGAAATCCAAAGGGAATCAAAACCTATAGGGTACTTCCCGTTGACCTAGAATCATGAAATTTGGCAAGAAGCAGTGTCTTAAGTAAAGGAAAAAGTACGAAAACTGTAAATAAGTAGTTACATCACAAAAAAAATGGTTTAACGGAATAACTTTTGCAATGTCGTATCACACTCGACGGTTGCACGGAGATAGGAGCTTGCGAAAGTTATTTTTTGTCTTATTTCATAGGTCGTTTGTAAATGGTTACCCGGTTGTTACAAGCCATTATTTTAATTTTTAGGTTTCCGTACCTACCTACAAGGCACTGTCTGTTTATCATAGGTAAGCACGGGACACTCGGCGCGCGAGTCAGACTCGCACTAGATCGGCTTTTTTAAATGCCTGATGCAGTACGTCTCACTTTATATTAATATTCATAAAGGAAGTTTAAACAAAACCCTTGCCTTAGCCTTTTGCTAATAAATAAAGCTGAAAAAACTTTCGAGGCGCGGGTTTATTTTTCGGTCGCCTTGTTTTCCTGCAGCCCCGCTGCTTGGGTATAGTTATTTGAATCTAATTTTAGCGACAAGAGCAGCCCGATGAGTGCCCTTTGCCTGCCTATAACGTAGCCCCATTGCTTATAGTTTTTTGATTCTACTGTTGGCAGCGGCTGTCGCCTAATGCGATGCCCCTTGCTTTCCTGTAGCCCCGCGTATTTGTTTGTGGGGGTTGCCCTATGCGAAGTCTAATAGAATGTATATCTGTACTATTACCATGTGTTACGCAAACCGTTCCGGTTATCGATATCTATCGGAAATACTGCTTGTTGCCGATACAAGTAAAAGGGACCGAGCGATAGTTTTCGATAACGAGAACGTTTTGCGTAAAGTCATGGTAATGGTATTGTTTTTAATTGTTACAGTAGACCCAGGCCACAGAATAGATAATAGTACTAACGTACAGAAGAATCACTGTCTAACAAATCCGGTGTTTAGGCACGAAAATATGCCTACTCATGCCTTCTCTCTCCGTCGCATAAAACGTGCTCTTTCGTGTACGCTAGGGTTGTCAGTTTTTATCCGCGTCATCCAAAGACAACAACGCGCGAATCGCCCAGCGAGCGAGCGAGCGACAACCTGCTGCAATTTACACCTCCGAGCAACGCGACGGCCGCGCGTACCTAAAGTGCGGAGTGAAACCCGCCTGCCCAGGCGTAAGGTTCATTACCCATTAACTTATTACGGGCAAGAAACAAATACGATTATCCTTACATATTATAAAACAAAGTTATCCGCCGCGTCTGTCTGTCTGTCTGTCTGTTACCGATAAACTCAAAAACTACTGAACGGATTTTCATGTGGTTTTCTCCAATAGATAGAGTGATTCATGATGAACGTTTAAGTATATAATTTATCAAGGTTTTGTGCTAATTGGTAGAAATAAAATGAGTATTGTTGGAAGCGTCGGAAAAATTCAAGCCGCCTGGGAGCTTTTATCGAAAACGTTGCCTAATCCCTTTGAGATATAACAAAACAATGCATGGTGGGATATTTCTCTTTTATAGATCTATATGGCATATGTCTATCTTTTAAGGATAGCTCACTACACCCATTCTATCTTCTTACTAAAAGAATGGTCACGTACAATGCGGTAATTGGAAAGCTATTTAGACAGACATAGTATTAATCCTAATAAAATTAAATACGTTAGTTATCTTAAACATGTCATGCACATTATTATACTCGTACTTAAGAGTTGTCGCAAAAAATTAACGCACTCGAAAATAAATTCAAAGTTAATTAAGGTCGCATTTTTCGATGAGTTTATCAACTTGAAACTTGGTGTGAATACTCTTCAAAATAATTGGGTATACCTGCGTTAGGGTAAAAAATACACTACCTCTAAAATGTTAAACTTTGTTTTGGAAGAACCGATACCATAATCACAGGATAAACAAGTAAGCAGTATGTTGTCTCGGCAGTGTCCTCGAAATAATTACCTACGGCCGCTCGGTAATAATATTAATTATTTCTACTTCGTTCTTATTTTTAGTTTCAAAAGTGACACTGTACTGTATGTATTTTGCTTTTAACATATCCAAATATCAAACATTCTCGTGCCATAATTGTGTACGGTATACCGAAGTTCACCGAGATTTCGAAGCGCGTCGTTTCAGCCGTTTGCATGAAGCTGGAATACTGTATACATGATTATACTGTGCCATAATGTTTATCAACTTGAAACATGATATAAATTCAGTTCGAAACGAACAATAAGGTGGCCAGCCGAGAAAAAAAAACGAATCTTCTCCTAAAAAGGGACGCCTTAGATTATTGAACTTTGGGTTCAAAAAAACAGATTCCATTTGTTTATCAACTTGAAACTTTATATAAATGCACCATTCTAGGTAACTGTTCAAGAAATAAACGTAACCTCCCTTAGAATGAGATGCCTTAATGTATTGAAAGTTTGTATGGGAAGAACTGATTCCATGCTGATAATGTTCTTAAAACTTGGTACAAATACTCTTCGGCAACTACTTCCTACTAATTCTACTAATATTATACATACAAACGTGTGTGTGTGTGTGTGCGCGCTTGTATGCGTGTGTCTGTATATTCAACTCCATATGGCTAAACCGATTTTCATGAAACGTCGTTTATAGTTACACCTTAGCTCCTGAAATAGCAAGTTGGGTAGTTTTTATGCCGGATAAGTCTAAAGTTCCCGAGGAATTATAACCGAATTTCAAGCGGACGAAGTCGCGGGCGGGAGCTTGTTAAAAGATAAATCGACAAATGCCCATATTTGCTGTCATCATTGATTACAACCATAGTATAAAGAGGGGAATTAAGTTATCTTCATACAAACGCACCGCGCGCGGCTTGTATGTGTGCGCCAAAGTATCTATACGTCGTCGCACGCACACTTAAACCAAATCTCGACCCGTTTCTCAGTGCGCCAGTCGGGGCTAACACCGCACGAGGTTCGCGCGTCACGGCTTTTCGGCACCGCTAAATGAATGAAAAATGTGTGATAATCGCACGAGAACGTATTGCTGTGTGTTTGGTGTCTTAATAATTCGCACGTTTCAAGATAAAAAGAAAACAAGTCCAAATGAAATTCACTTTTGTTTTAAAGTTTACTCAACCGCATTACACATTATTTCTTTTTAAACGAGCGAATTCATCGATTCCAGAATTGTTTCTGTTCAGATTACCTATTGAACAGGAACAACCCTGAGACAGTAGGCAGTTATATCGCGGATTGGGCCGGAGATAGCCTACTTTCCCTCTTTATACTATGTTACAACTGTAAACGTGTCATCGACTGGCTTATCTTAATGTAACATGACACTTGACAGGACTGTGATTAAGACTGCAATGGCCGGATTTTTAATGAGTCATTGATTTTATAACAATTGGCATACAAATATTAGCTACCGGCTTCTGCCTGCTACTTCGTAAATCAATACATATAAAACAGTACCGTGACTGACTTATAGATAACGCACAGCCTAAACGGGTAGTCCAAGAGGTTTAAAATTTGGAGGAGATATTCGACAAGTACCCTAGAGATGCACAAAAGAGGGATTTTTTTAAATTCAATCCCTAAAGGAGTGAAAAGAGGTGATAAAGATTGTATGGAAAATACCGCGGGAATATAATATAGCAAAATCAGGAGACAATCTTTATACAAATCGATCTAGTCCCAAAGTAAGCCCTAAAGGCTTGTGTTATGGGTATTAGATGACGATATACATACTAATATAATATAGATAAATAAATAGATACTTGAATACATAGGAAACATCCAAGACCCAGGAACAAACATTCGTGATCATCACACAAATATGTGCACTTATCGGGGATCGAACCCATGACCGCTAGCTTTAGAGGCGTGACCCTGCCTCCTATCAACTAGGCTAATGGGGTCGACAAATCGTGATTAGTTATATTTATTTAATTTGTGCCACAGACGAAATATCCTAAAGATACCGCTTGGCCCAACTTTTACCACAGAATAGATAACGGAAAATAAACTCGCGTGGAGAGGGTTCCGTTCCGTACAAGATTATGTGAAATTTCCTATGTTACTTTAAATACCATAGACTTCTTATAGGTGTTTTTGTAATCTATAGGTAAAGAGCTATAATCTGTATATTTTTCAAAATTTTAGGCCCAGTAGTTTCGGAGATAAGGTGGGGGAATGGTACATTTTCGCATATTTCCCTAAATAACTTCTAAACTATTTTACTTAAAATTCAAAAGAAAATATATTTAAGATCCTCATAATAAGCCCTTTCACTTGATATGTAACACAATGTAGGTTGCACAACTGTTTTTTTCTAATTTACCCCCAAAAGTGGCCCCCATGTTTATATATTTACGTCACGCGTCCGTGTTGCGGTCACCGACTTACATATGTGTACCAAATTTCAACTCAATCGGCTGTGACAGACGGACAGACAGACACACGAGTGATCCTATAAGGGTTTCGTTTTTTCCTTTTGAGGTACGGAACCCTAAAAATGATATTAGTAATCAAGTATATGGAAATGGAAATAAGTATTGTTTAAATGTAAATAGTACATCACTGAAGAGACCAGTAAGTAAGCTATACTAGTAGCATGGCACTTAATGGACGAAGCTTGTCTAGTGCTTTTCTCAAAAATGTATTTTTTATTTTTTAAATTATTTATTTTATTCCCATTGTACGCCGTAAATTACCATCAGGTGTGTAGAATAAGCTATATGTCGCGATCACCGCGGGAGCCGGCGCCGCGCGCAACCCGCCGGGCCTGGCGCACGCCCCGTGCAGTGCATGTTATGATATTTGTATCGTACTTACTGGACACTTTTCATTCCGAATTCAAAACCTCTCTACTTACCGGACACTTGCTCATTGTCCGATATTATTAACTTTCTGGTGACTTTCTAAAGATGTTATGGCGACTTTACGTATCATTTTTGAGAAAAATATACATATTTACTTAACCTGAACATAATATCTTGAGCCAAAAAACCAATTCATTCAGACAAGAATATATTCTTGGTTCAAGAAAATATAGTTGTTCCATTATATCATAAAGGAATGAGACCGTTATACTTAATTTATGGTTATATGGAAATCACGGATTGACTTGACCAAGGCGATATTAGTCAAATTGAAACTTTCGTGAGACATTATGAATACTTGAAATATTATGAATATAAATATCAGTGGACCTTTATTTCTAGACATATGAGCAACAAACCACTTTTAATTGGTGTAGGTGGTATGACATGAAACAAGTTCACCTATAAGAGTGGAAAAAATTAGTATTTTGAGTTTTGATTTTAACAAATGACGATCAGCCTCAAAATACTACGGGTAGGTAAGTTTCGGCGCGACCGAAAGGTTCGGGCAGTTTGACCGAAACCGAACCTTCGGCCAACATGTTTTTTTGCTGAAACCTGCCGAAACCGAAACTTCGGTCGGACACTAATAAATACTAAACATTTATGACTCTAGTACACGCATTCGTGCGCATCACACCCTAGCGGGAATTAAACTCACGACCTTTGTCTGGTACGTAAGCAGCAATACCGCTGCGCCCTGGAGCCCTGGAGTCAAAATTCAACCCATTTATTTTGCAAGTAAGCCACACGGGCTCTTTCACATGTCTGAATCTACCAGCGCTTCGAAAGGTGACATCTACTGAGAAGAAACGCCGCAAGAAACTCAACAGTCTATTCATTTCAACTTTAAGAGGACTGTGAACCAATGGCAAAAATCACCCTTTTCATACAAAAGGCGATAACGATTTTCACCCCTTAAATGTTAACCGATGTTGACCAATTTTTGATAGGTTGTCGTCAGTCAGAACAAAATCTATGTCTATACGTTTTTTGATTTGAATATTTATCCAACTTCAACAAAATCAAATAATCGCTGAAATGTAGTTTTGTATGAGAACTAAAACAACAATAAAACTGAATTTATTGATTATAGTGAAAAAACCAAAACGTATAGGCCTAGATTTTGTTCTGAATGACAACCTATGAAAAATTGGTCAACATCGGTTAACATTTAAGAGGTGGAAATCGTTATCGCCTTTTGTATGAAAAGCCGTAGGTTCACACTCCTCTTAACATTACAGTTTCAAACTAAAACTAGCACATAAAGTGCAACAGACGAACCGAATGGGCACGAATCCTAGATCATATATATATATATATATATATCCAATAGACTCCGCATAACCGTGCGACCCCCACTGTCAGTAATAGGCTAGCCACTAACCTACAACATAACTGCAATAGCACTGGTTGCACAGTTATATTGATCGTCTGTAGATGATATTGACGGTCGATATCGACTACTGACGATCAATATAATTGTGCAACCAGTGATATTGCACAGTTATATTGTAGGTCAGTGGCTAGCCTAAGACGCGAAAACCCATAAGCGGCTGGGCTAAAGGCCGGCGCGGGCGCATAACCTGTAACGCCCCAATCACAGCGCTCTAAAACAAAGCCACGTCAGTTCGGCAGCTTTGTTTGCATGTAAAAGTACGTTAGTCGGAAAAAATGATGTCTTGAATCTAGACAATATCGCCTTGAATACTTGAACAACACACGGCTTTACTCACAATTTATTGTCATATTGATTTATTTTGTTTTATTTGAGTGCGCGGGTTGCTCTGACCGGGACCGCACTCAAACCTTGAAAAAGGACTCCATACGAGTTCGAAACATGTACTATTTCTGACAATAAATCGTGAGTAAAGCCGTGTGTTGTTCAAGTATTCAAGGCGATATTGTCTAGATTCAAGACATCATTTTTTCCGACTAACGTACTTTTACATGCAAACAAAGCTGCCGAACTGACGTGGCTTTGTTTTAGAGCGCTGTGATTGGGGCGTTACAGGTTATGCGCCCGCGCCGGCCTTTAGCCCAGCCGCTTATGGGTTTTCGCGTCTTAGGCTAGCCACTGACCTACAATATAACTGTGCAATATCACTGGTTGCACAATTATATTGATCGTCAGTAGTCGATATCGACCGTCAATATCATCTACAGACGATCAATATAACTGTGCAACCAGTGCTATTGCAGTTATGTTGTAGGTTAGTGGCTAGCCTATTACTGACAGTGGGGGTCGCACGGTTATGCGGAGTCTATTGGATATATATATATATATATATATGATCTAGGATTCGTGCCCATTCGGTTCGTCTGTTGCACTTTATGTGCTAGTTTTAGTTTGAAACTGTAATGTTAAGAGGAGTGTGAACCTACGGCTTTTCATACAAAAGGCGATAACGATTTCCACCTCTTAAATGTTAACCGATGTTGACCAATTTTTCATAGGTTGTCATTCAGAACAAAATCTAGGCCTATACGTTTTGGTTTTTTCACTATAATCAATAAATTCAGTTTTATTGTTGTTTTAGTTCTCATACAAAACTACATTTCAGCGATTATTTGATTTTGTTGAAGTTGGATAAATATTCAAATCAAAAAACGTATAGACATAGATTTTGTTCTGACTGACGACAACCTATCAAAAATTGGTCAACATCGGTTAACATTTAAGGGGTGAAAATCGTTATCGCCTTTTGTATGAAAAGGGTGATTTTTGCCATTGGTTCACAGTCCTCTTAAAGTTGAAATGAATAGACTGTTGAGTTTCTTGCGGCGTTTCTTCTCAGTAGATGTCACCTTTCGAAGCGCTGGTAGATTCAGACATGTGAAAGAGCCCGTGTGGCTTACTTGCAAAATAAATGGGTTGAATTTTGACTCCAGGGCTCCAGGGCGCAGCGGTATTGCTGCTTACGTACCAGACAAAGGTCGTGAGTTTAATTCCCGCTAGGGTGTGATGCGCACGAATGCGTGTACTAGAGTCATAAATGTTTAGTATTTATTAGTGTCCGACCGAAGTTTCGGTTTCGGCAGGTTTCAGCAAAAAAACATGTTGGCCGAAGGTTCGGTTTCGGTCAAACTGCCCGAACCTTTCGGTCGCGCCGAAACTTACCTACCCGTAGTATTTTGAGGCTGATCGTCATTTGTTAAAATCAAAACTCAAAATACTAATTTTTTCCACTCTTATAGGTGAACTTGTTTCATGTCATACCACCTACACCAATTAAAAGTGGTTTGTTGCTCATATGTCTAGAAATAAAGGTCCACTGATATTTATATTCATAATATTCAGCGATTTTAACACATCTATAAATGTTTCGATTTCGGTTTCGGTTTCGGCCGAAACTAGAACCAAAACCGAACCTTCGGTTTCGGCAATAAAAACGCGTTTCGGTCGGACACTAGTATTTGTATTCTGAGGAAATTAAATGCAATATATGATTTTTAAGTAGCTACACTTGGAAAAATAAACTGGTATTATTATTTATTTCAAATGAAAAAAATTTTTGAATGTTCGAATGTATATTATTTTTTCTAGAGATGCAACGGATATCCGGCTACTATCCGGTATCCGGCCTATCCGGCCATGATTTTACTATCCGGTCGGATACCGGATAGTGCGTCAGTATCTGGCCGGATACCGGATAGTAAAAACTTAGATCAGAAATACGATAAAACAAATAAAAGCCATCAGAAATAAGCAAAATTAACGTCAGTTATTAAATTAAATCTTAGTTTCCTTTTATTTAAGTATAAAACTAACATGTCACATCACGTCGTGCGCGTTCGAATATTCCCTACTGACGCAATAAGGCGCGTATTTAACCTCAAAGGGTCTCCCCGGCACTTACAATTAGTAACAAGTTAAAACTTGCTCGCCGCGCGAAGGCCACGTAAACTAACACAGCTTTAGAGATAGCTCGTGTGCGGCCGGATATCCGGTTGCCGGATATCCGGCCAATGGCCATGCCGGATATCCGGTATCCGGTATCCGGCCAAACCACTATCCGTTGCATCTCTAATTTTTTCACAATTATTTTTTCAAATAATTTTATGAATATCTGATAAATATGTATATGAGCTGTTATACTTGTATAGAAACGTACGTGAAAAGCGTCTAGCTTTCTACGTGCGTGTCTATACAAATTGCGGTGCAATTTTTTAGACACGTTATAGACTGCTAAACTCTATACCATCGTTTCGGTTTTGCACAGTCGGGTTAAAAGAAATAAACAGTGGTCCTATGACAAAATAATGTGCTAATAAATGGAATCAAACCTCTGTTCAGGACTTACCTATTATGGCGCGTTTACTTAAAAACAATTATCATAACATTGTGAAAGCATTGTACCCGACGTTTACATTTGTCAAATAAAAATTAACGCCTTTAAAAATAAAGTACCTAACACGTTTGATTGTTTTGCATAAAAATTACAATATTACCTAATGCATAATTATTTATTAGATGGATTATCTATCCGGTTTCTAAGGTCATGAATGAATGGATGCTGGCTGAATGCGCTTCACAGTCTATCGTAAGCACGCGCGCGACGCACGTTTCGAAATTTAAAAATAATAATATCGCGTCTATGAAAAGAACGTTCGGAAATTGGGAATGATGATTTTATAAAGTTTGTTTTGTGGTGTGTTTTTCATATCGTGATATTTTAAGGTCAGTTTTTGTTTTTCATTTTACACATTTATATTAAATTTATTTATTAGGTAATAATATAATGTAAAAAAACCCTTTATGGTATTAATCAAAATTAGAGAAACCTTATTTACAAAATTAAAGGGTCTTCTTTGGACATAGTCATAATCTGTCGGGGTCTCTTCCAGTTTATCGCTGGAAAATTGAGGGAGATGAAAAGCCACTATTTAAAGCTATTATTTACTCACCATATTTTTTTATCTGTATTAAATATGTAGGTACATGTTAATGTTTTTATTTAATTATAAGTACATCACTCAACAAACCTATTTTGTTGTCAAAACAGTATTCATAGTATTATGAGAATGGCTGAGGCTTTAGGATTACCAGCACAAGGTTGTAGGTTCAAGTACGGCTGTGTCGCGATTTACGACTTCTTCTACGGTAAAAATGCATCTTTATGAAATGGAGTATTGTCCCGATGCAACACTTAGATAAAGATAAGATTATACTAAGTAATAAGTACAAAAAATAAAACCCGCTACTGAAAAATCACGCTCTATAAATCATGAAACGGCTAACAATATATATTTGAAATGTGCTAATTAATCCCTTTTATTTGATAGCCCATAAGTCTTCATTAAAAAAGGCTTTTATTAGTTCATTACTTTATGTCCACTAGAGGACGCCATATTAAATTTAACGTGACGTGACGCCTATAACCAGCGGACGAGCAAGACGCTTCCAACGATACCTTATTTGTCAAATTATGATAAGTAGTTTAGAAGTTATAATGGAACAGATGAACATACATACATACTGGTCCAAATCATAACCCGCCTTTTTGCTTCGCCGTAGTCGGGTAAAAAGGTCATGTTTATAAGACCGGTTGCTGATTAAATGGGATATTGCGAACTATGAAAGTTATTAATACGTTATGAAATACGCAGAGATAAAAGAAGAATATGATGTTGATTGACTGCGATGGCGCAGTGGTTGCTACCGCCTGTGCCAGAGTTCATGGGTTGGAATCCCGTTTGGGGTCAAACTTTGTGTTAGTATTTATTTATATACCTAAGTATCTTTTATCGTTGTCTACTACGCATAGTAAAGGGAGCCCAAGTTTCGAACTAGATAAATGTGTTAGTGTCCTAGTTATTGTTCTCTTAATTACTTACCTTTTGGGCTAGTTGTTTCTAATATTTATACAAAAATCGGACAAGTGCGAGTTAAACTCGCCTGGAGAGGGTTCCGTTCCGTACATCAGTGGCGAAGCGTGAAATATTTCCTAAGGGAAGCCAGAAGAATAAGAACCGGACGTGCGAGTCTGACATTTAGTAAGAGTAACATGGACTTCACTGACAGCTAGCCGTAGCGTTCTAGCTTGGTAAAGCCGTTAGGAATCGGCTTATAGGCAGGCTTCGCCACTGCCGTACATGATTGTCTGATATTTCCTATGTTACTTTAAACACCATAGACCTTACCTATGAAAAAGAGACAATACTTTGTGGGTACCGAGCCCTAACAATGAAAAAAAAAAATGTTTTTAACAACCGGGTAACCATTTACAACCTACCTATGAAATAAAACAAAAAATAACTTTCTCAATCTCCTATCTCTGTGCAACCGTCGAGTGTGATACCACCTTGCCAAGATAATTCTTTTCATACATACAAATATTGAGGAATTTCCCATGTTACTTTAAATAAATTAATATATATTTTTTATATGTCTTAAAGGGTTTTTCTGTACTCCTCTGCTGCTCTGGGAGTGAAGAAATAGCATAGAATGCGTGCAGATGCTTATCATTCCGGCATATCGTAAAAGTCGACTAAGGGAGGGGTCCTCTCCAACATGGTGGACTATCTGTATGGGCGATGGGCTGATCACCTGTCACCATACGGTTCATCATACCATCTTAGGACTAATTAATCGAACGTGGCCACATGCAGTCTTGTGGCTCTGCCCACCCCGTTAGGGATTTCGGGCGTGATGCTATGTATGTATGTATGGTAATCACTAATCCGTTAATGAAAAACATTTAATTTATTTACGTTACGCGTCCGTGTTGCGGTCACCGACTTTCAACTCAATCAGTCCAGTAGTTACGGACCAAATTGGCTGTGAAAGACGGACAGACAGACAGACAGACAGAGGGACAGAGGAACAGACAGACAGACGGACAGACAAACACACGAGTGATCCTATAAGGGTTCCGTTTTTTCCTTTTGAGGTACGGAACACTAATAAAATAAAATAATAATTTTTATTATTATCTAATAATAATAATTATTTATTTATTTTAGACTCAGTTCCATAAAATTGCTAGCACTTATATTCTAGGATTTAGTTTCACAAGCACAATACATTCAATATGAAGTACAGTCGAAACCGAATATAACGGGTTGAATTTATTCTAATGATAATATATTATTATTCTAATGATATTACGTCTTATAATTAATTTACGCCCTTTCTCTCACCTCACCCGCGAACATTTTATGGCCGCTGTACACATTGGGCCAGCGCGTTGGGCCAAAATAAGGAGTACTAAATGTCGCTGTTTACACAATGGTGCACGTTTAATCATGATATTAGAAATATCAATTTTTTATGTCCTATCCATAGATACCCCACACGTAATGGTCTGATGAAAAAATTTTTTTTGAGTTTCAGTTCTAAGTATGGGGAACCCCCAAAATTTATTGTTTATTTTTAATGCGGCGGTTAAAGTCTTAATGCGGTTCACAGAATACATCTTCTTACCAAGTTTCAACAGCGTAGATCTTATAGTTTCGGAAAAAAGTGGCTGTAACATACGGACGGACAGACAGACAGACAGACAGATGGGACCCCCTTAAATATTTAAGTATTTTATTCTATTTTTTAGTATACAGACAGACAGACAGACGGACAGACGGACGGACGGACGGACGGACGGACTGACAGACAGACAGACAGACAGACAGACAGACAGACAGACAGACAGACAGACAGACAGACAGACAGACGGACGGACGGACGGACGGACGGACGGACGGACGGACGGACGGACGGACGGACGGACTCGTTTATCTCTCTATCTCGTTCGTTGGCACTAGTGTGAGAGAGACGCACTTAGAGATAACACAGTTTAACATATCCTTGGGTCAACCTTGCTAGCGCCGCTATGGGAACACATTTTATTTCTCGGTATGTATTGTCTATTACGTAACCAGACTATTAACGACCTACCTAGCTTAAAAGTCACTTGTAATGCGTAATAATTATAAACTTGTTTTATACTTAATTAATTTTACGTAACCAAAATGCAGTTCTTTCCTCTTGTATATTGATAACCTATATGATTGTTTATATAAATGACACGTGTAGCAACGACTTATCAGTATTATTAATTTTCATAATTAGTCATATTTAAAATTTTCATCGCCTGCATGAGTTTGATAATTTTGTAGAAACTCCTCTTTCGGTTTTCAAAAAGAGTGTCTGTTTTAATTTCTCTTCCCCACGCCGATGACCTTGAGCGTTCCAACTCGGTCCTTCCCCACTTGCCTTAGTTCACGCGCCGCAGTGAATAGTATAATTTACTCAAAAACTACAGAATACATTGAAAAACCGGCGGATGAAATTATAGTGTACATTATTGTCTTCTGATTAGTAAAAGTCTCATGTTTGAGCGTCGCATAATAAGGGAGCCTTTACGGATTTAAGTTTGAAAAAAGGGTTTACGGTTTTTTTTTTTGCTCTTGATTTATCACTTTTTTCATGATTCCAGTGGACGAAAATAAAGAATAGATTCCATACTACAATACATATTTTATTCAAGACTAGCTGGTGCCCGCGACTTCGTCTGCGTAGAATAATAGGTTTAGGCGGGAAAATGTAACAAACAGATCTATCTCTATATAACACAGATAACACTACGTCATGGACAGGGACGTTTGGCTTCAATCCTGACCTGCACCGGCGATCCCTGGGTCTCTTACTCAATACTTAGATTTGTATAAAACTGTAGACATCATTGTTGACTTATATGTGTACTGTTTGGAAAAAATGATACCTCACAGAGTTTCTTGCCGGCTCTTCTCAGTAGAGGATTTTTTTCCGAACCGGTGGTAGTTTCATTCCTTGACCTTCATAAGAGCTTGTAAAAGCCTTAATTGAATAAAGACACTTTGACTTTGACTAGTTCAACCTGAAGATTCATTGAGAGAAATTCGCGTACGCGCAGAGCGTCTTCAATTAGGAGAGTCCAAAACGCTACTTATTTGGTCTGCGACATCCTCTATTGATCTATTATTGGCAATACAATAAATCAATTGCTTATGACCCAAATATGAATATGGGGCAGTGTTACAATTGGTTCCAAGTATTGATTGGTTTGCACTGCGTCATCATAGATCATTACCATTAATGTGGATCCTGTGGACCCTCTTAAGCTAGAATACACTTACGACTACATTAATGCGGCATCAAAATAAAATGTATCGATTAATTAACAGCTATAATCGTAAGTATGGTCCTAGAATAACTAGGCTATAGCAGGCGGGTCTCACTCCGCACTTTAGGCCGTCGGACAGCTCGGAGCTGTAAATCGCAGTAGGTTGCCGCTCGCTCGCTCGCTGGCCGATTCGCGCTTCAAGTAGCCTAGATGTTTGGTGTTGTTGGGTGACGCGGATAAACTGACAACCCTAGCGTACACGAAAGAGCACTTTTTATGCGACGGAGAGAGAAGGCATGATTAGGCATATTTTCGTACCTAAACACCGGTTTTGTTAGACATATTCTTCTGTGCGTTAGTACCTCTCCTATGCTGCACTGGGAGTGAAGAAATAGCATAGAATGCGTGCAGATGCTTATCATCCTGGCATGTCGTAAAAGTCGACTAAGGAACGGGTCCTCTCCAACATGGTGGACTATCTGTATGGGCGATGGGCTGATCACCTGTCACCATACGGTTCATCATACCATCTTAGGACTAATTAATCAAACGTGGCCACAATTAGTCTTGTGGCTCTGCCCACCCCATTAGGGATTTCGGGCGTGAAAATATGTTATGTATGTTAGTACCTTCTAACTGAAAATAAAATGTTCTATGCTGAGTATTCGGGAATATGTTTTCAAAAAACCTCTTTTAATTTCTTTCGCGCCAATATCCTTTAATTCATCGTAAAAAATCTGAAAATCAGCGATGCAGGTGTCTTACACCTCAGCATTATGCTGAGCCAGTGTCCCATTCACTGCCGCGAGGACACACACACCACCGTTTTGTTTTGTACTGTTTTTAATTTATATTTATGTTACTCTGTGTGTCTTCTATGTTAGTGAATAAGTGTTTCTTTCTTTATTTCTTTCTATTTTCCGAATAATTTTAAAATCACACGTCATATCCAGCCGGCCACTATCTGCCTACTTATATTTATTTATCTTACATTTTATAATCTGTACCCGTACAATGAGTTTACGCAAACCGTTCTTGTTATCGAAATCTATCGGAAATACTGCTTGATGCCGATACAAGTAAAAGGGACCGAGCAATAATTTTCGATAACGAGTTGCGTAAACTCATAGTAATGGTACCGAGAATCTTCCCAAAACATACCATAATATAAAACTAGCGACCAGCCACAGATTCGCCTGCGGTAATTCCCATACAAACCTTGAACCCCTTTTCCACCCCCTCAGGGGTAGAATTTCTAAAAATCCTTTCTTATTGCTCGCCTACATCTTAAAAGGTATCTCTACTTGTAAAACGCGTTTCATGGCCGAATTCAGTGAGCCACTCAAATTGATATTTAATTAATGTGACGTTTCAGTGACGTTTCTGTATGGGTTGACAACTAGTTGAGGGACATTTAACTATTTAATATCTAATCAAATACAGATATAGTGAATAATAAGTTTCCATCGGTAAAACTCGGATCTCAATCGGAAGATGACGGGACCCGAAGTGTCAATTAATTATTGTATTAAATGAGTGACATGTTTATATTCATTAATATGAAACTTTATTATTTATTGTCAAATGTCAAAATGAAAAATGTCAGCATGGTATGATGGATAATGGCCCCCAATTCTCGATGCATTCGAGATAATGTCGATTGCGAGATTAAACGTCAGATTCATACAGTTGTGTCAAATGAATGTATGCACTGACGTTTAATCTCGATTGTGAGATAATTTTGAATGCACCGAGAGTTGGGGGCCTGCTGAAGCTAATTGAGAGAGCACGATAAATAAGAACTTTTCCGATAAAACACGATGGAAACTAATTATGCACTCCATCTGTACTTAAGTGGCGTTTCTGAATAGGAATGTTTCCTGGGTAAAAAAAAATCGAATTAGTCCATCAGTTACATTATCAAAAAATATTAAACATAGGTAGGTATATTTTTTGCTCTATCATATCAATCAAAATTGACAAAGATAACGCGCATCAAAGTTCGGGAGTGGGGGCTAATGACGTCACTTAGGTAAAAAGTGTGCAGTCGTGACGTCACGCGGAACTTCAACGCACTGTATCTTCGTCATTTTTTGTTTAATTGACAAAAGAAAAAATATGTGTCCATATTTTTTTATTATGTAATGAAATGAATCTATGTTTGTCGAGAAATAAATGAATTTCATTTAATTTAAACGTCAGATTCATACAGTTGTGTCAAATGACTGTATGCACTGACGTTTAACGTCGATTGTGAGATTATCTCGAATGCACCGAGAATTGGGGGCCTGCTGAAGCTAATTGAGAGAGCACGATAAATACGAACTTTTCCGATAAAACACGATGGAAACTAATTATGCACTACATCTGTACGTTATCATAGTTCACGAGAGGTCACGTTCTTATCACTTGCATTGAACTTGTTTACGAACGAGGTCTGCGAAACGTTTCCAATCTATTTATATAACGGGCGTGAATCTGTGACAATAGTGCAAGTAGGTACCTATATATTAGATAATAATTATTTCGTCGTACAAACGGCCGAAATGAAGGTATAGGATCATGGGGTCTATCTGTATATCGCAAGATGGCAACTCGTCTATGTCGCATTTGGTGTAAATATCTGCTGGTCTAAAAAGCAACTGGTCTACAATTTTTTTGAGTAGCAACTGGCCGTCCGTCTGTCACCAGGCTGTATCTTAAGAACCGTGATAGGTAGTCAGTTGAAATTTTCAGAGATGATGTATTTCTGTTGCCGCCATATGAAAAAGTACTAAAAACAGAATAAAATACTAAAAATAAAAAGTACTAAAACAGAATAAAATAAATATTTAAGGGGGCTCCCATACAACAAACGTGACGCACATAGTCAGGCCAGTTGCTGCTCAAATAAAATTGTTGGGCCCGCGCCGTTGTAAAACAACAAATCAAATTGACCATGGCACACCAAAAAGTAGCGCGGGCCCGCGTACAAAACGCTTCGCGCCCGTGCCGCGCCGCTTTCGCCGCAGACAACTTGGGCAGCGAACGCGTCGCGAAATGGCGCGTGCGCGAAGAGGCGGTGACGCGTACGCGGGCACGCGAAGTTGTATTTAATATGGCCGCCATGTCCAGAGGGACACCGAGGCAGGGCGAACTCGTCGCGAAAGCGGCGCGGGGCGTGAGTCACGCGGGCCCGCGTTCGGAACGCTTCGAAGCCGCCGCCCGCCTTCGGTGTGCCATGTAAAAATTGCGCGGGCCCGTGTTCAAAACGCGACGCGCCGCAACCGCGTTTGGTGTGCCCGGGCCTTCACTTAATTGTAACTTAATACAGCTTCGCGTGAAACAGGCCACAGGTAGATGCCGTCTCTTTCATAGCTCAGTTAGCTAATTCACAGCATTTCATCCAGACTTAAGCCCAGTACCATTACCATGAGTTTATACCGACCGTTCTCGTTGTCGAAAACTATCGCTCGGTCCCTTTTACTTGTATCGGCAACAAGCAGTGTTTCCGATAGATTTCGGTAACGAGAACGGTTTGCTCATGGGGTACAGACAGCGGCCCTAACATGCAAGACACAAAGATAAATTAAACCGTTTTATCTATAAGTGCGTCTCACTTACACTAGTGCCGACGAAAGAGATAGTCATAGAGATAAACGGGTTTAACTTATCTTTGTGTCTTGCATGTTAGGGCCGCAGGGGTGTAATTCTCTACGTATCAATCTCTTGAGTATCAACAATATCCCGAACTTATCCATACTTAATATTATAAATGCGAAAGTAACTCTGTCTGTCTGTCTGTCTGTCTGTCTGTTTGTCTGTCGCGCTTTCACGCTAAAACTGCTGAACCGATTTAAATGAAATTTGGTTCGCAGATAGTCTAGAGCCTGAGAAAGGACATAGGCTACTTTTTAATGCGATAGAAGGGGATGTAAGGGGTTGAAAGGGGGGGATGACAAGTTGTATGGAAGTATCGTCAGTTTTAGAGCTAAAAGCTTGAAACTTATTTATTAGGCTGTTGATTCGATATAAATAATGCTACCCAAAGACACTATTCCACGCGGACGAAGTCGCGGGCACAGCTAGAAGAAAAAAAAAAAAAACGCCCGGGGCGAGGTACCTATATATAGGTCGATCGATGTCATATCTCCGAAACCCATTGCGAGATATCAAAATAAAATAAATGCCTTTATCTAAGTTAAAATACCCTAAATTATTGTTCATAAAAGTTTCATTTAAATCCGTTTTATTCGTTACGAAGCCTATTCGGAACAAACATTCAAAACGACAGGCAGACAGATATTCTAAAAACTGTAGGTAATAGGGGCATTATTTACACGTAGATATTTGAATTAATTTTGAAATCACAGACAGACGCAATTATATTTATTTCTAATTACGTATAGATTATTTTTCGTCGTTGCATCATTGTCTAAAGCAACTAGGAAACTACTTAGCAGCTAAAATAGAATGCATTTGACTGCAGTGTGGTCGCAAACCGCAAAAATAAAATGGATACACGTTAAAACCCTAAGCACTTAGCACAAAGACCAGTGTTGCTTAAATTATGGATGTTATAAAAGTGGCAATCTAACGCGTCCAAGGTTTCCTCTCACCAGATGATTGGCCGTCGTAAATATTGGCTGTTTGGTATAACCCAGAGGTTAAGGCAAAAACGAAAAATCCGACGGCATAACCTCAATAGGAAAGGAACACTCAAGTGATTCTGCCGCGGTCGTGGAGGCGATAGGGAAATAGCAGTCGGAGTAATCGGAGACTCCCCGTGAAGTACTAACTATATGTATTGCTATTTTGAAGTCGCCCACTGTTTTTTTGACCCCACGAGCACGGGAGAATCAATTTATTGTTTCTTCCCTCCGGGATCCCGAGATTATGCAGTCGGGTTTTTTGTTATTTATAATTTATATTTTCATCTTTTTCACAGATCGGGTAGCGAGAAATGATTCCAAATTTAGGGATTTCACATATTTGTATGTAGAAAGTACTTATTAATACCAACATAGGTATTATATATTTTTGGAAAGCTCTCGTCAAGAGCTTTCGTTTGATACCAATATGCATGGGTGGAAAAATATGAAACAAAACGTCTTCTAGCTAGCATCCACCATATTGGATTTCAGGTGACGTCATATGCGCAATGTCACCCGGGCATTTGACCTTTATCGGTTGACACCTAATTTTTTAAAATTAGTTCAATAGTATTGGCTCTATTTTAGGTAGTAACTAATGGATTCCATACATAATCAGATACATTATTTCCTTATATACTCGCGAAAAACATCACCCTAATTTTTGCTTTGCTGCGGTCGGGTATAATACTATACTCCAGTTCCGCCATCTTTTCTAAAGCTTACAATCACCGGAGAAGCTCATGTACCTGCTTACAAGTGCTGACTTATTGTACTAGATTTCTTTAGGCACCGGCGGTCTTTGGGAGTGGCGAGTAGGGCAACCGCCCGGGGTCTCGCTCTTGCAGGCAGGGTTGCCAACTTAGGGGTTTCACCCCAAAGTTAGTGGAATGGGATATTTTTAGAGCAGAACATTCTTAGGGGGTTTTTAGGGGTATAAAAAGTTACAAAAAATGAGTGCAAAATTGTGACAGCACTAATTGCTACTTTCGTGCGTTCGCGAACAAGACCGTAATTTTCAAAATATTTGTTGTGCGTACTTGACCTTTTACGTACTGATCATACTGACATGAGTATGGTATGGTATGGGTTATCAGTCTGTGGTAAAGGGAGTCCACAAAAACCGGCCAAGTGCGAGTCGGACACACGCACGAAGAGTTCCATACCATTATCTATAAAAACGGCAAAAAATCACGTTTGTTGTATGGAAGCCCCGCTTAAATATTTGTTTTATTTTAATTTAATTCTTCATTTTTAAACTGAATATATAACTAAATATTCTGTGAATATTTCAAGCGCCTACTTGTAGCCGTTATCAATATCTAGCAAAAACGAGCATAAAAATCACGTTTGTTGTATGGGAGCCCCCTTAAATGTTTATTTTATTCTGTTTTTTAGTATTTGTTGTTATAGCGGCAACAGAAATACATCATCTGTGAAAATTTCAACTGTCTAACTATCACGGTTCATAAGATACAGCCTGGTGACAGACGGACGGACAGACAGACGGACAGACGGACAGCGGAGCCTTAGTAATAGGGTCCCGTTTTTACCCTTTGGGTACGGAACCCTAAAAAATGGTGGTTGGTGATTGTGGTGTTGTTAGGGGCTTTTTGACTTGCTTTAGGGGTATACTTTGAAGAGTTGGCAACACTGCTTGCAGGGGGCTCGGGCGTTCCCGAAACCACCCAAGTATAAACATGTAATGTATACTTACGCCCGTGGTCGGCTGCGTCCTGTACCATTACCACGAGTGGCGCAAACCGTTCTCGCTAGCGTAATCTATCGGAAATACTGTTCTTTGCCGATACAAGTAAAAGGGACCGAGCGATAGTTCACGCTAGCGAGAGCGGTTCGCGCAACTCATGGTAATGGTACTTAAGACCACGGGATGACGGGTCAAGCTAGGCTCGCCGATGAGTTCACGGAAGAAGTTTTATTCAAAACAATCACATCCTCTGTCACAATTATACTATTTTTATTACGTCTCGTGGTTACGCTTTACGCATAAAAAATACGTCACGATCTTGCGTCGTCTGCAGAACATCCGTGTCTATGAAACAGATTAACAACTATCAAAACAATTTTAATGATAAACCACGATTTATAATGTTATGACTGGACTCTTCGATAAACACATATTGCTACATTTATGTGTCTTAAACAATTAATTATATTGTTCCTGGAATATTGTTGTTCCGTAGTGATATATGATGTCTACACTTGGAAAAAAATCTCGAGACAACATTGCAGTTTTACATTGCGAAAATAACAAAATAATTTTGCGATAATCACAAATTACCCTTTGCTGCTTTAGCAACTTTTATTTTTCGAAACGCAATTATTGCATTTAACATTATAATATTCTTATATCATCAACTTTTCAGTTCTTTGGTAAAACAACAAAATACTAAATAGCGGGTTTCACATAGTTAATCTTTTGAACGCCATCCACGGCTAACGGCGAAAACGTGTGCCACAAGCGCTCGACGACGGCTGTAGCCGACGCAAATGTAAGGAAAACGGTAAATCGTGGCGTCAGGGGCATGGAAATCTGTTGTCGGCTACAGTCGACTTGGACATTCAAAAGGTTAAACTTAGCAAAGTTCGCACCAAAGACTATACGTTGTGGCGTTAGCAAATTAAGGAACCTTTGCGAAAATAACAACAGAGAACGTTGCTATCCCCTCAATGTACCCTGCGGCCCTAAAATGCATGCCACAAAGATAAATTAAACCCGTTTATCTCTATGACCTTCTCTTTCGTCGGCACTAGTGTGAGAGAGACGCACTTAGAGATAAGACGGTTTATCTTATCTTTGTGTCGTGCATGTTAGGGCCGCTGCGGGAGTAGCAATGTAAACATCACTGTTCAAACGTCTAATGGCCGAATTCAGAAAGGCCACTCAAATTGAGCTTTAATTAATGTGACGTTTCAGTGACGTTTCTGTATAGGTTGACAACTAGTTGAGGGACATTTAACTACTTAACATGTAGTCAAATGCTTAAGTGGCGTTTCTGAATTCGGCCATAAGTTAAGTTAGAACCTTAACACACACATTATATATCCGACGACTGGATACATCGCTTTATCGTTGTTCTTCCTTAGAATGCATTAAGATTAAGATCCTGCGATTTTTGAAAAGAGTATATTGTTTTAACTAACATAGTCAAAAACTCAAAATGAAAGTTGCATCAGCTAGGTTCCAACTTAAAGACTAGGTAACAAAGTGAAATTAGCAAGCTTCCACTTTGTCTAATTCGCAAAGTTCATTTCACAAAATTAAGATTGCTGCGTTAGCAATGTTAAAATTGCAAAAAAGGAGCCAACAGAGTAAAATTGTGAAAGCTACTCACAAAGTCAATAATTTCCACGTTGTCTTATTCGCAATGTTTTTTCGCAAAATTAAGCTTGCTGCGCCAGCAATGTAACTTTGTTCGCTCCTATTTCGCAATGTTTCTTTGTTCATTTCGCGATATTTTTCTCATAGTCTTTGTTTAAGACATAGCGTACTCAAGTAGGCATTTCCTAAACTTACTGAACAATATATATTTTCATAACTAAATCTCAAATTGTCAACAGCCTAACCAAAGATGTCTACGGACTCGGAGACCTCTACGGCCTCCACGCTGTGCGCAAGCGACGCCATCTCTCAATCATCATGCTCTCAAGAGAGCGCGGAAGACTCTCTCAACAGCCTGCTGGAGATGTCCATAGCTGATGGGAACTGTGCTGATGATTGTATGGTTAACCAGTGCACCGTCACCTGTGAGGACCCGCAGAAGCCGCGAAGAGGTTACTGCTGCAGTAAGTTCCTGTACCATGAGTTAATGGAAACCGTTCTCGTAATATAAATTATCGCTCGGCTGTTACTTGCATCTTGCTTTAAGTATTTATTTCTCTATATAAGTATTTATCGTCATCTAGTACTCATAACACAAGCCTTTTGAGCTTACTTTGGGACTAGATCGATTTGTGTAAAGATTGTCCCCTGATTATTATTATTATTATTATTAATACATTTTAATTTTATTTTATAAGTAATCTTATTGCATAGCATAAAAAAATGAAAGAAATTAAAATAAATAAATAAGTAGGTATAATAATACTTTATGCGGCACCCACGCAATAATATTAAAGAAAGCAGAAACGGAAGTATTTTTTAAACGAACAACAGTAACCAGACTAACAACTGCAAATGGCCGCGGCGGTCAGCTTATTAAAAAAAACGTGTGGCCACACTCCAAAAGGATCATACGACCTACATTAAATAAACCAAAGTCCATCCTAGGCCAGATTTATAATCTATAGAGCGTCAGGTCTTTTACAGTGCAAATGACAATGAACGGCCTAGCCGATACAATAGATGCCGCACGCGAAATGCATACTAAAAAGAACCTTTATAATACAAATATAAATATGCAGCTGAATAATTAAGTTTTGCTAAAATTCATCTTTATTATCAAGCGATTAAGAGTTTTGGTGTAGATTTTAAGTGAATTGTCTTGAGGTTTACTGTGTCAAAGAACTGATGTGCCTACCTAAATAAGGTCTTGGCGCGTCATAAATAAATAAACGTCATTGAGAAGATTAGGAAACCGTTGGTTATTTAAAGGAAGAATAATATCACAGGCGAGAGATAAATCAAAAATAAATTATACAATGGAGCCAATTTGAAAGTAAGTTCGCTAAATTTAAAAGTCACTAAACTTAACATAAGAAACTTCAACTGTGCTACAACATTGAGTTTGACGTTTCTTATTTTAAGTTTAGGAAATTTTAAATTGAAACCGTGTCGCCATCAAATTCGATTTAGTATGGCATCTAACTGTCAAATTCGACTTTGACGTTTGGGAGCGTTCAAGTATTACGTAACGCAACGTTTTTATGTACCCCCTTCCCGCTAGTAAAATTTCAAGAGGTCCCGCCTCTAGAATGCATCGTAACGTTTTACAAGACCCCCCCCCCCCCCCCCCCCCCCAAATTGGTTACGTAATACTTAACGCTCCCTTTCTTATTTCAAGATTAGAGACTTTTAAATTTAATGAACACACTTTCGAATTGGCCCCATTATCTAATTTATTTAATACAATTTATACGTAACTCCATAAATGATACCAATAATCGGTATCATACTTATATGACCACATTTTCAGGGATCGTGTCTGAGTAGATTATAATCTACGATACGTATTTTACCGATTGTCGAAATTCAAACCTTTAGGGGGTGAAATGAGGGTTAAAATTTTGAATGGGAAATTCGTGACAGACCGCCAGTTATATAAGCACTATCTTTTACCGACGACTTCGTCCGCCTGGAATTTATTTATCCCTGTTCCTTTGGGAACTGCAATTGCCTAGATAAAAAGTAGCCTATGTCCTCCGGCCTTCCAACTATCGCTATGTAAATCAAGTCAATTCGTGACAGTGGCGCAGCCTGCCTGCAAGCCGATTCTTCACGGCTTTACCAAGCTAGAAAGCTACGGCTAGCTGTCAGTGAAGTCAATGTTACTCTTACTAAATATCAGACTCGCCCGTACGCTTCTAATTCTTCCGGCTTCCCTTAGGAAATATTTGATGCTTCGCCATTGATTCGTGACACCATTTGAACGTGAAAAAAAACACAAACAAATACACTTTCACACTATAATATTACTAAGTATGTATCAAAATGTATCAAAACCCATTCACGCACACAAAAAGGGGTCAAGTTTAAATTTTCCATAAATTCAGATGAAAAACAACCAAACAAAGTTAAAAATATGACAATGGCACATTAAATGCATGATAATGGAGGTATTAGTCACACTTTCACATTTTAATATATTACTAAGTACGCATCAAAATGTATCAAAACCCATACACGCACACAAAAAGGGGTCAAGTTTACAATTTCCATAAATTCAGATGAAAAACAACAAAAAAAAGTTAAAAATATGACAATGGCACATTAAATGGATGATAATGGAGGTATTACTCAATTGAATAGTAGTTAAACAGACTAGTACCGTAACGAATCGTCGCTTTTGCGGGGTCCCGTATTGAAATGAAAGAACCATCACAGTATAACAAACTAACAGTATATTGTCTCGGCAGTGTCCTCGAAATAATTACCTACGGCCGCTCGGTATGTAAACACGCAGTAGGGCTGCCCGCCGACTGTCTTTCTTGGGTTATGTATTTGATAATGCTATATTAAATTGTCCTAACATCTTTTCATGAAATATAACTGCAGATCCTGTTAGTCTTAATTTTAATCATTTCTCCTTCTTGCTTATTTCTACTTTCAAAAGTGACTGTAAGTCAGTGGAGAGTAAAAGAATGCATTTAATTTATTTTGCTTTTAATATATTAAAAACATCAAAAATTCTCGTACCATCATTAACGTGAATAAATTCGCGGGAGCGTCTCGCACTAACGTCCGTACCCAACCGCGGTGCACTCGCGACTGTCATACCGAAGTATACCGAGATTTCGAAGCGCGTTGTTTCAGCCGTTTGTATGAAGATGGGATACTGTATATACTTGATTAAACTGTGGAACCATTGTGGGTCTTTACGCACTGCATCCGATCCGTATCAAATACGAATCCGAGAAAATTCTAGTCTAGAATACTCATACAAATAGTATTACTTACGGTTACTTCGGAGCGATTTGTAACATTAGTAAGATCCTGAAAATAAATTTATCTTGCTTTTAGATTTGATTTTGAAACAATTTAAAAACTATACGGAACCAGATAACCCACACGCTCACGCCTTACATAACAAAAACCAAAGCCGTATGGTTCTCATACTTCCCGTATTTACTTTGAGTGCATGGCGCCCGTAGCGGCCTTGTTTCTTGTTATTGTGGTTCTTCCGCCGAAGATACTCAACAGATCTTTAATCACTCTATGACTCATAACAGCGTGGCTGTCCGCAAGGAAGAATACAGCAAGAGTATTGTCCATCGCAGGGCCGGATTTAGAGGCCTGGAGGACCTGGGGAAATAAAGGAGTGGAGGCCCCCTAAACTAGAACTAGAACTTAGTAGTGGTAGAGCTAAACAGTAATCCTCACTAGATGATTACTGTTCGAATGGGCCGGCTCGACCGGGGTGGTACCACACTCTCACAGAATATCGGCGTAAAGTAATAGATTGCTATTGCGTTTCGTACGGTGAGTGACGAGATCCGGGGGCCTATTCCCTCAACCCCATCCCATCCCCATTACCCATCTTCCCTAGACTGGCAACACATTGGCAGCACCTCTGGTGTTGCAGATGTCCATGGGCGGCGGTGACCACTTTCCATAAGGTGGGCCGTCAGCTCGATGGTCAGTCAATTTAAAAAAAAAAAAAACTACAATATAACGTAGATGATATTGACCGTCAATATCATCTACTGACGATCAATATAATTGAGCAAGTTTTTTTTTAGGTCTCTATTGTGGGGGCCCCTCTTGTGTGGAGGCCCGGGGCAGTTGCCCCGGATGCCCTCCCCTAAATCCGGCCCTGGTCAATCGCCTTACAGTCGATTCATCGATACTTGTTTTATTTGGTAAACAAGTTTCTAACCTCAAAATGCACCTTTGTTGGCTAAAACAGTTATTTCCTTGCCAATAAAGCAACAGGAGACAATATTTTAGACGTCAAAAATTGCAAAGTTTGATGTTTAAAAAAAATTAAGAAAATAAATAGACTTTTACAATCAAGCGTACACGAATTTATAACGCCATCTATAAAAGTTTTCACAAACGACGTAAAATAGCACTATCGTCATAATTTTTCTCAATAAATGATTTAATATCATTGTAGACATTTGATTGAATACCCCGCAATCTACGCCATCTAGTTTAAATAGGTTTTTTCAGCTTTGGCTCATTTCCGAGCTACGAGCATGTATGATGATGCTGGATAAATGTATGAGATGCTGCCTTTGTTTTTCGCGGCTACCTCCCGGTTCCATAAGCAGACCAGTCAGTGGCGTAGCGTGAGGGTAAGGCGGTTTATCATTCCTATTTTTAAACATTATAATATTACTCAATATTGTTCTTACTTAAAAAAAAATGTAATATGCAATTTTTATGTTAATACAAGAAGTTATTAATAATATTATAATGTTTGAGTTAAGAAAGCATGCACCGGCTTACCCTCACGCTACGCCACTGAAGCAGACCCTCGTCACAAAGTTTAATGTACCTATTGAACTCATTAAAACAGCCACTTGTGACTAATTAATTTTAGTTTTTTCCTAATTATGAGTTATTCATCTTGTGTGGGCTTCTACTAGTTAATACTAAAACTAACTTTCAGCTCGATACGTTAAGCCGTTCCTGCGGAAAAGAGTTTTGAATGACAGACAGACAGACATTCTGTAAGACGGTTAACAAAGTGATTGTATAAAGGTTCCGGATTTTCAAAATTTGGTACTGTAATCTAAAAAAATCAATCACGGGTAGACGTAACGTTTACGCCAGTTTCAGTTTCTAGACTAACGGTAACCTTTAAGAGGGCGCCGACCGTCCAGTGGCGCCCTCATCACTGTTATTGTGTTTTCTATTAAAGGAAAGTATTTTATTAAAATTGAACCCGTATAAGTTGTTACGCAACTTAACACCAACGTATATGCTATGTAATATAGCTTTGCAAAGTGTAACCATCATCTAATCAATTTAACAGAAAAAAGCGGCTACTATTTTCTATTAAGTAAATTGATTATTTCAATTTAATTTAAGAGAACAGTACCTAAACCAGAGGCAAAAATCACCCTTCTCATACAAAAGGCGATAACGAATAAATTAAAACGGGTTGAATCTACCAGCGCTTCGGACAGGACCATCATTACTGAGAAGAAGCAAGAAACTCAGCAGAAAGTCGTCTTTTCAAGCCATACATTGATTTTACACCATATATGCAAAGTTAAATTAAATTAATTACAAACATACACAGTAATAAAGCAACAAATGATAATTATTAAGAGAACTGTGAACCAACGGCAAAAATCGCCCTTTTCATACAAAAGGCGATAACGATTTTCACCCCTTAAATGTTAACCGATTCTGACCAATTTTTGATAGGTTGTCAGTCAGAACAAAATCTACTCGTAGGTCTATACGTTTTTTGAATTTTGATTAAAGATCAAGAAAGTCAAATGCGCCGATATTAGTTTGGATGAGAATACTGAAACAACAATAAAACTGAATTTAAAGACTATAGTAAAAACCAAAACGTATAGACCTAGATTTTGTTCTGACTGACAACCTATCAAAAATTGGTGAACATCGTTATCGCCTTTTGTATGAAAAGCCGTAGTTTCACACTCCTCTTAAGTAATCTTTTCTTCAATTTGTTGAAAAAACGTAATTTTGATTTTAATAAATCTATTGTGTATGTAAATTTATTGCATTTTTTTATCATAACATATACTTAATTACCTTACAAAAGAATAATTCAAGGATGGACATAATGCATTTAAAACCAAATTGAATAAAAAAAGGAAGTTGTGGTTTGCATTATGTGCAATTTTAGATCGTTATATACTAAGTCTAGACATAGAGGTCATAGTCATGAATCACATTTATTGCATTCAGAATAACTCAATTATTATCACATAATTTACATAATCCCATTACGATTCGCACCACGTAAGTGCGTTGTGAAGTTAACTAACGTTGTTAACGGACTCATTAACTCCCGTTAAAACAATTAAAGTCCGATAAACGTTAATTAAGTAACTACTATTTGCAAAAAGGACACCGCGCGGCTAAAGTCAGATAGCTTGTCATTTGAATTTGACCTATAAATAATAGATATTATTATAAAATCTAATGCAATAACTTATTTTTACTAATGTTTCATGTCTTTCCTAAACTTCCATAGCACATACGATCATTTTTTAGGGTTCCGTACCTCAAAAGGAAAAAAGGAACCCTTATAGGATCACTCGTGTGTCTGTCTGTCTGTCTGTCCGTCTGTCACAGCCAATTTGCTCCGAAACTACTGGACTGATTGATTTGAAATTTGGTACACATATGTAAATTGGTGACCGCAATAGGGATGCGTAACGTAAATTAATTAATTTTGAATATGGGGCCCACTTTTGGGGAATAAATTAGAAAATAAAAAAAAAGTTGTGCAACTGAAGTCGTGTGACATATCAAATGAAAGCGCTTATTGTGAGGATCTTAAACATGTTTTTTTTTGGAATGGGAATGGGATGGGGATGAGGGAATAGGCCTCCGGATCTCGTCACTCACCGTACGAAACGCAATAGCAAGCTATTACTTTACGCCGATATTCTGTGAGTGTGGTGCTACCCCGGTCGAGCCGGCCGATTCGAACGGTAATCATCTAGTGAGAATTACTGTTTGGCTCTACCACTACAAAAGGTACTTCTTTGCAGGTTCCGTGGCACAATGGGTATGGGGCGCCCTTCTACTGATGATATCCATCGGAGGGTTCATAGTTGCTCCTCTGGATGTCATGCTGTGGGAGAAACTAAGCATGCGGCCAGGTTAGTCACATATACTTATACCGACTAGCTGCGCCCGCGACTTCGTCCGCGTGGAATAGTGTCTTTGGGTAGCATTTTTAATTATTTAAGCTAATTTGTCTGTTGTCGCAAACTTATAAAACATCACATAAACCTTACATATTTCCATACAAAGTTTCATCTCCTATTCCCGATTGTTATTTTGTAGTGTGTCACAAACTTTGAAGGTTATGTATTTATATCGAATGAACCCTTTACAACCCTTTTTTCGCATTAAAAAGTAACCTACGTCCTTTCTCAGGCTCTGTACTATCTGTCTACCAAATTTCATTTAAATCGGTTCAGTCGTTTTGGCGTGAAAGCGCGACAGACAGACAGAGTTACTTTCGCATTTATAATATCAGTAGTGAAGTATGGATGGATTGTCCTATACCTATGTCTACCGATTTACGCCCGTTTTTAATATGAAATCCGTGGATAGATTTCCTACACTGATGAATGTTGGGTATCGCAGAAGAAACATGAAAGTAGCATCGATGGAGAGGAGATGCGAGCTTTGAGAAGTATGCGCGGTGTTTCTATGAGTGACAGTGGCGGGCGCTGTGGTGTGGAAGATGTAGTTACTGTGATTCGTGTTTTTAGGGTTCCGTACCTCAAAAGGAAAAAACGAAACCCTTATAGGATCACTCGTGTGTCTGTCTGTCTGTCTGTCCGTCTGTCTCGGCCAATTTGCTCCGAAACTATTGGACCGAGAGTTGCAATTTGGTATACATATGAAGGCCGGTGACCGCAACACGGACGCGTGACGTAAATATATGAATATTAAACATGGGGGCCACTTTTGGGGGTGTAAATTAGAAAGTAAAAAAAAAAGTTAGGCAACCTATATCGTGTGACATATCAAATGAAAGGGCTTATTGTGAGGATCTTAAATATATTTTCTTGTGAATTTCAAGTAAAATAGTTTAGAAGTTCTGTAGGAAAATAGGCGAAAATTGACCATTCCCCCACCTCCCTTATTTCCGAAACTAATGAAGCTAATTTTTTGAAAAAAATACAAAAAATAGATCTTTACCTATAGACTACAGGAAAACCTATAAGAAGTCCATGGTTTTGAAAGTAATTTAATCGTAAATTTCAGATAATCATGTACGGAACGGAACCCTCTCCACGCGAGTTTAACTCGCACTTTTTAAAATAGCTTTTGACTTTCACAATATATCTTGAAAAACGAAAAAACTGAACGGTGGCGTGTTCTATTGAAATCTCGAAGCGATTTCATAAAGTTTAAAGTCATTAAATGTGTACTGTTCCCAGGTTTTCCCCCGTACGAGTGGTGGGCGGATCCCCCCGACGAGGTCCGCCTGCGCGCCTATGTGTTCAACGTGACCAATCACGAGCGGTTTATCCAGGGACTCGACGCTAAACTCAATGTTCAGGAGTTGGGACCGGTAGTTTACCTGTAAGTAGCGCAATCTAGATTTTACAACGGTGATAATTTCAGGCATTTGTGCTCCGCCTGCCTAAAACGGACTGTGCCTATGTCGCTACAAAGTCTAAGTCATACATAGTATAAAACTTCCTAATTATCAACATACGTTCATCTCTGTTGAACTAATCAGTATTAAGACTAGAAGGATTTTAAGCTATATCGCGTTATGCCTAACACGCATTAGGACTATGTACAGTGGGATTAAGACTGAAATGCATTTGGACTGCATGAGGATTGAGACCAAAACGAGACTAAAAACCGGTCAAGTGCGAGTGAAACCCGCGTGGAGTGGGTTCCGTTCCATACATGGTAAACTGAATTTTCCTATGTTACTTTAAATACCATCGACTTCTTATAGGTTTTCCTGTAATCTATAGGTAAAGAACTATTTTCTGTATTTTTTTCAAAATTTTAGGCCCGTTAGTTTCGGAGATAATGGGGGGGGGAATGTTTCGGAGCAAATTGGCTGTGACAGACGGACAGACAGAAAGACAGACAGACAGACACACGAGTGATCCTATAAGGGTTCCTTTTTTCCTTTTGAGGTACGGAACCCTAAAAGAGACTTATTTATGCATTAAACCGTTTAAAATAAAGTTTAGGCAAAACGCGAAATTGTCATTTGGAGAATTAGGCACGTTCTCGAAACAGGCAGTCTATAATATAGACAAACAGCGAAATAGTCGGCCAGCCACATAGTCTTAATGCCCCTGAAGATTGAAGTTTAGGCAAAACGCGACATAGGCACAATCCGTTTTAGGCAGGCGGAGAACAAAGGATTTTAGGAAGCATTAGGTACTATTGAATTGACTTATTTCGATCAGTCATTATCATGAGCCTTATGGTTATGGCCGAATTCAGAAATGCCACTTAAGCATTTGATTAGATATTAAATAGTTAAATGTCCGTCAACTATTTGTGATCCTATACAGAAACGTCACTGAAACGTCACTGAAACGTCACTTTAATTAAAGATCAATTTGAGTGGCCTTTCTGAATTCGGCCATTAAAATCCCACAGTTGGCGCAGTCTCTGTTATTCTGAGTAATTAAATGATGACAGTTGATTTTGCTGACAAGGGGAAATCAGACCGCTTGGGGACTTTCTCATACAAATCTTTGTACAGTTCGCGTCAAACTTTATGACCCGTCTGAGCATAGAGGCAAGTGCGAGTTTGCACTGGTACAGTCGGGTAGATATCATTAGGCGTCATTATAAGTAATTGCAACGCGTAAACCTTTTGTCGAAACCACGTCGATCGACATATTTCTGTAGGAAAAGGTTTTTATTGTAAATTAAGTATTAAATAATAATATTTTTGTTTGATCCCGTAACGCACTGTTCAACACACTGTTAGCGCCTATGGAATTTTATATAAATTGGTATACCTACACTATGGGTCCATATTGGCTCACATAAAATTCTTCTTCCTATTTTTTGTTTCACTACCGATGTGTGCATAATAATCACTCTTCATAATTTTTTTCCTCATACTTTTTTTGTTCATACATTTTTATTCCTACAATCGGAACTCATAACAGACAGTTATCACATTTTTTTATTAATAATGTCATTACTTAGAACACGTTTGAACTCATAATTTTTTTTTCATTACATTTTGCTTCATAACAGACGTTTTGATTCATAACGTGATCATATTTTTTTAATTCATCATTTAATTATTGGTAATACATACTTCAACTCATAATTTGGTTATTCAGAAATAGTTTCCTTCATAACAGACAATTATCATATTTTTTTTATTAATAATGGCATTGCTAAGAAAATATTTGAACTCATAATATTGGTTTTACAACAGTAACTATTCAAAATAAGATTTAATTCGTAAAAAACGAAAGTGAAGTTGTAGGTAGGACCTAGGGTATCCCTACCTACAACTTCACTTTCAAGATGACATACCTATCGTTTTAAGCAAATTAATATAACAGCATGAACCTATTTAGCATAAAATCTTACAAATAAGCAAGATTTTCTGAACTGTTGCAAAAAAAAGACCTAACATCGAAGGCTAAGGCGGGAGCTTCGCTTCGCTTCGCTTCGCTTCGCTCCCGCCTTAACCTTCTGAACCTAACCTATCTGACGCGCTTCTGCTCCGACCCATTTTGCTCGCTCGCTTCGCTCGCTCGCTCATAAGTCTTCTTAAGTCCTATCCATTTTCATTTACACTTATGATTAAAAATATATGGAAATAAATATTAGTATAAAAAATATATGAATAAGAATGATTAGGAGTTTCGATCGTTAGTATAAGAAAAAATATAAATACAAATATTAGTATTAACAAGTTGTATGATTAGCGATATTATGAATTCTGATGATTATGAGTTTCAATCGTTAGTATTAATTATTATTATTAAGAATGATCATTATGATGTAAAATGGTATGAGAAATATTTTCGGACTTCCGATAATAGGACTTAAAAAGTTATGTGAAAAAAGGCGCACCCCTACACTATAAACCATCTTTCTCGCTTGCCTACGTAAAACGTTATATTGTCTAAGTGGCAATATCACAGTACAACTAAATACGATACTAAAAAAAGCAAAACAGTCTAATTAATAGGTCTAAATAACAATACTAAAACAAAGCCTGTTCTAAAATAAGCCATAGTTGACAAACCTAGAGCGACCGCCGAGCGTAGGTATGAAAAGTGAAGTACATACATGTGATTGACTTCTGTACCTATCCGTTTTGTGCTCAAAGTCTAAATAACAAAACAGATAGGACTGGGGTTAAAATAGCACACAGAATCCTAGTTGGGACGAGTCAATATATTAATAGTGTACAAGATGTAATTATTATTAAGACGAATGAGAATAGATAGACGCTATCGGTCAAGAGTAACCCGGTAATATTCTCAGTAGATACGGTGACCTGGTCAATCGGTCTATCGCTGCGAAAAATAAATATATACCTAATAAATAACCTCATATAGGAACGTTATCTGTACCTACTCTATTTGTTAACTTAGCTAAATGTAAACGAACTCACATGACTCGGCTAACTAGCGAAGACATACAATAGATAAAAAACCGGACAAGAGCGAGTTAAACTCGCGTGGAGAGGGATCCGTTCCGTACATGATTATCTGAAATTTCCTATGTTATTTTAGACACCATAGACGTTTTAATGATTTTCCTTTAATGTATAGGTAAAGAAATATGTTTCAGTATATTTTTTTCATAATTTTCGGCCCAGTAGTTTCGGAGATAAGGGTGGAGGTGGTCAATGTTCGCGCTATTTTCCTAAACAACTTCTGAACTATTTATTTTAAAATTCTAAAAAATTTATATTTACGATTCTCACACACAAAGACACCTTTCATTTGATATGTCACACGATATAGTTTCCAAAACTTTACATTTATTTAGGTACGTCCGTGTTGCGGTAACCGACTTACATATGTGTACCAAATTTCAACTCAATCGGTCCAGTAGTTTCGGAGAAAAGTGGCTGTGACAGACGGACAGACAGACAGACACACGAGTCATCCGTCGTCATAAGGGTTCCGTTTTTTCCTATTGAGGTACGGAACCCTAAAAAGATTGATTGAATTGGCTGGATTAGCTGAGTCACGTGGATGATTTGTTTACATTCGGTTAATTACCTAACCGAATAGAGTATAGGGTAATAAAAGCTGAAATGGAAATAATCAATTATAATCAATATTTTTTATCTACACCCATATCATAAAACCTCCATTGGTTAATCAAAAACCGTAGAAAATGACCACCATTTTGACAACCAATTAGGAAAAACCAGTGCTGCGATAAATAAATAACATGACTTCTTTATCGTTTTTAGTAAAGAAATGAGATTAAATTTGGAACAGCTGTCAAAACCAAGTGGGTCTCTATTCTAGTATCCATAGATATTAAAACAGTTATTGATACGAAACGTCAATTCAGTATGTTTTTTTAATATAAACTGCACAATATTTGATCTCGAGTGACGTGAGAATAGAGACTTCATCCGTTTGTCTATGATTTAAAAAAAAAATGGTCTTGACGGAGGATCGCCATGTTGGTATTTTGCTGAACGAAAGTAGAATTGTTTTTGAATTGAATAGAAAAAGTTGTTTGTAATTTACATTTTAGTTGAAAATATGAATAGTAAGTAGTCTTCTCGGAGTGTGTGTGATGTGAAAATGCGCCGGATATCGGAAATATGCAGCCACGATTGCAACAAATAACTTGTTGCCAGAAAATATTGTTTCTGAACCCATCATGGAGGATTTATAATATGTGTGTAGATAAAGTTATGTATGCAACTCTGGATAATTTGGCCTTAAAACACACGCACGTGCGATCTTATTATGAAACTCGCCTATCGGTTCGTTTCATGAAAACCGCACTAGTGTTTTAAGGCCTATCATTATGCAACCGTTGCATAAACTACTATTTTAATCAAGATTATTATTTAAAGGATTAATTTCAGAACATTGTTATAAATGTTTTACTTACGTGTTTGTATAAAGAAAAGATACTCAAGATACTGCTACTAATCTATTCGCATATAATTTAGTTTTTTATTTATAATGAAAAAATAGAAACTCTTTCGTTGAGAAATTCTGTGGGGTTCTTGTAAAGACACTTATATGGGTTTATATATACCCACATTCAGCCTAATTATGCATTTTTATCTTCAAAATCGTTTATTTCCTGTGGCCCGTTTCACGACGTTACAATTTATGATTTTACAGGCAAGACTGGCAATACTGCAAGGCAAAATGCATGGGATTTGTCATTGGTTCTGCCAGTTTTTTCTTGTAAAATAGCGTTACATATAATAAATGCTCCTGAAGATTATTTTTTCTTGATATTAATTTCTTATCTTTGTTCTAGAGAAAAACTCCTGCATTCAAACATAAGGTTTAATGAAAATAGCACCTTAACATATACAGCGAAGCGTTACCCTATCTACTTGCCAAATGAAAACTTTTTGGACCTCAACGCAACCATCATTGTGCCTAATCTGGCACTATTGGTAAGTTCCTTTGCCGTATTTGATAGTCTAAGCTTTACTAACACGCATTATCTATAAGTCCGGCAATAGGCTAGTTTCCGATAGAAAAACTAATTATAGTTAGAGAGCTGGGTGCCATTTTGGTATATGATTTGTTCGTCTTTCATATTGATAGGGATGAAAGTGTATGTCAATACAAATCGATTTGGTCCAGTAAATGAAAGTCCATACGACTTTCATTTATCCCTGCGTTTTTGAGTTACAACTTAAAAAATCAGCGACCTAGACGTCTGCCAACTTTTTTTTCTATTCTGGGAGTCCTAATGAATCGAATGGACGCAACGAGAACGACGAACAAATTATTTAGTATAGCTTTTTTCATTTACATTCTACCTCTTCGATGTTCATCGTTTTGAGGATGATTCTGACCATCAGTCCAAGAGGGAGACACGAACTAATGACATGGGACACCGTTTTTTTTAAATAGTTGACAGGCTGTCAATTGAAAACGTAGCGCTACCATGGTGGCAGACTATTTTTCTGTAGTTCTTTACATTGTCATTAATCGAACAATTCAGGTCTGGCAAGCGAACAAATCGTACCTATAGGAATTTTGGCACTCACTCCCTAGCTATTAGTCCGTCATTTACATGAAAAAAAATTAATCAAAAAATTACGAAGATATAGTGCGTTGAAGTTCAATGTGACATCACGACTTTGTACACTTTACACCATTAAGTGATGTCATGAGCCCCCACTCCCGAACTTTGATGAGCATTATCTTTGTAAGTTTTCATTGATTTGATAAAGCAAAAAATACGTGTTCAATATTTTTTGATAATCTAACTGACGAACTAATTAGAATTACTATTTTTTTATCCAGGCAACATACCTATTTGGTAAGACACAAGAAAATACATTTTGTGTTCTTCAGTTAGAACAGGCGGGTTTCACCCCGCATTTTAGATACGCTCGGCCGTCGCGTTGCTCGGAGCTGTAAATTGCAGTAGGTTGTCGCTCGCTCACTCGCTGGGCGATTCACCGTTGTCGTTGGGTGACGCGGATAAAAACTGACAACCCTAGCGTACAGGAAAGAGCACGTTTTATGCGACGGAGAGACAAGGCATGATTAGGCATATTTTCGTACCTAAACAACATATAGTTAGAGAGTGATTCTTCTGTACGTTAGTACTATTATCTATTCTGTGGTTAGAATAGAGGGTGGGGTGGTTAATTTTCTTTTAAAATATACAAAATTATATACGAGGTTTTCAGGTTATGATAGAAACATATTCCTTCGACGATTTTATTGCACAGTTCCTCTTGGTTCAAATAAGTAGCACTGGTGATACGCACTTCCCAAAATACCAGTGAAATAGGGTTCATAATTGTATATCACATACTGGTTCTCTTCGGTCGCACTTGCGAACGCATGCTGACTCTTTCTACACTCATCTACGAAGAAATCCATGAAGTATCGGTTAGCCTTCACGGCGTGTCTGGTAGAAGGATAGTTTTTCGACGCTTTCCATTCGAACGCGCTTTTTTCTGGATGAAATTGGACACCGTAGAATGGGTACCTGTAAAAATATTACTATTAGGTCCTTACATATGAAATTAGCGTTTTGTCGTACTGACCACTTTGATCTGAAATATCTCCTCTTTGGTTAAGAATTCCAAATTCAAATTTATAAATTCATTTAGCTGGTACATTTGAGTTTTGAAAACAGTCATTCATTAGTTTTTTCCTCATAATTTTTTTCTTTGTCGTCGCTTATTACCGCACAATGGAAAACATGAAATATCGATATATTTACGATTACGAGTTCTACCGTGGCACCAGTGCTGCAGAAACAGCTCGAAGGATTAATGATGTGTACGGCGCTGGTGTCGCAAAAGAAAGCATGGCACGTTTTTGGTTTCAACGTTTTCGTTCTGGAAATTTCGACCTTCAGAACCAACCCCGTGGACGGCCGGAAACCAAAGTGGAAAATGAAGAATTAAAGGCTATTGTGGAAGCGGATCCATCACAAAGCACTTCAGAGATAGCTGCAGGCTTCGGGGTAAATGATAAAACTGTATTAATCCACTTGAAGCAAATCGGGAAAGTAATAAAACTTGAACGATGGGTACCTCATGAATTGAGTGAATCGAACTTGCAAACACGCGTCGACTGCTGTGTTACTTTGCTCAACCGGCACAATAATGAAGGGATTTTAAATCGAATCATTACTTGTGATGAAAAGTGGATACTGTACGATAATCGGAAGCGCTCGTCGCAATGGCTGAACCCTGGAGACCCAGCCAAATCCTGCCCTAAACGAAAATCGAAAAGTTACTTGTGAGTGTTTGGTGGACTAGCGCCGGTGTCACTCACTACAACAAAGAGAGTTCCTTCAAAGAGTTAATTGATTCTCGCCCCCATGGTTTTTTTAGTAAAGGGATCAATGAACTACCTATGAGATGGCAAAAGTGCATAGATAACAACGGTGTATACTTTGATTAATTAAATATATTTTACAAAAAAAAATGACTTTATATTCCTCCCGTACAAAACGCCAATTTCATATGTAAGGACCTAATATTAATAACACAGCTCAACAAAAAAAAACGTTCTTTTTTGTTGCCCTGTTTGTCTCTGCGGATTTCTCTAGTTTCAAGTACGCAGTTTACGGATATATTCATGAAAGTACTGAAAAAAAAGAAAAGAAGAAAGAATTGGCTCTAGTTTTTAGGGTTCCGTACCCAAAGGGTAAAAGCGGGACCCTATTACTAAGGCTCCGCTGTCCGTCCGTCTGTTTGTCTGTCCGTCTGTCACCAGGCTGTATCTCATAAACCGTGATAGTTAGACACCTGAAATTTTCAAAGATGATGTATTTCAGTTGCCGCTATAACAACAAATACAAAAAATTGAATAAAATAAATATTTAAGGCGGATCCCATACAACAAAGCATTGCTAGTTTTTATTCGATATTGATAACGGCAACAGGTAGACGCTTGAAATATTCACAGAATATTTAGTTATATATTCACTTTAAATATAAATAATTAATTTAAAATTAAACAAATATTTAAGGGGGGCTCCCATACAACAGACATGTTATTTTTTGCCTTTTTTATAGATATTACGGAACCCTTCGTTCGCGAGTGCGACTCGCACTTGGCCGGTATTATAGATCAATGATGATGACGAATAATATATTACCTGGTGTGTTCGATGCTAGCGATGAACTGCACGCCATTTTCGTCATCACTGTGTGACGTCACCCGCCAGTCTTTCGTTAAATTATGCGATATCAGGTTCTGAAACATGACGAGATCTTTATAGGAAGGTCGAAGATCTAGGGGAAAATAGAAACGGGTGGAAAGAGAATAGCTTTTAATTTTAAGTGATGCCGCTGCCAGAATAGGGATGTTTCCTGGGTAAAAAAAAAATAATTCTAATTAGTCCGTCAGATAGATTATCAAAAAATATTGAACACGTATTTTTTGCTTCATCAAATCAATCAAACTTGACAAAGATAACGCGCATCAAAGTTCGGGAGTGGGGGCTCATGACGTCACTTATTGGTAAAAAGTGTACAAAGTCGTGACGTCACGCGGAACTTCAACGCAGTATATCTTCGTAATTTTTTGTTTAATAAACAAAAGAAAAAATATATGCTCAATTATTTTTTACAATGTAAATGACGGGAGCGCTTTTCCACGAACGAACGCACCAATAGTACCATTACCATGAGTTGCGCAAACCGTTCTCGCTAGCGTAATCTATCGGAAATACTGCTTGTTGCCGATACAAGTAAAAGGGACCGAGCGATAATTTACGCTAGCGAGAGCGGTTTGCGCAACTCATGGTAATGGTACTTACTGTACATGTTTGACGTTAATATCAGTGATTTTGGCATTTTAGTGACGATATTGCAACGATTTCAAAAGAAGGCGCGCTCAATACAACTGCGTTGAACAAATAAATAACTAATTAGTTCGTCATGGTAACGCCATCTATTTACAAGTTTATAAACTACGAAGCGCTATTTCCGACGTCTTAGTTCTTATGAAATTTAAACAGTCTTATTTTGCGTGATTCATCGCTGTCTTTCATCGCTCGCTAGGAGCTACGAACCACAAAAACCAAACGCATGAATCAGCCAATAAGGACGCAGATGTCGGCAATGTTTACCGAGTATGCGACGGCGTCAATTGACACCAAAAAAGTGAGCATCGCGAAAATCGCGCTGGACAGTTCCTTACTATGTATTTCTATGCGATATTGTAAATCTCTTAGCAGTCCTGAATAGAGGCGCAGTGGTATAATACTGACATCGTCGATGATGCAGAACTGGTGCGCGTTGACGGTGACGTCCTCATGAGCTAGCAGGCTGATGACGTCATCGGCTGCCGGCTCGAACATCTTACTGTCGCGGAAATCTGAAACACATTTACCACCTTACGTATTATATTACCTAACTGACCACAAGAAGACTGTCAGCCTCTTTACATTTGAGCGTACATCGGAGCTTTGACCCGCCATCTATTGATGAATTCTTAAATTTAGGCCGTCATTCGTTCAAAGAACTATGGTTTCTGCAGAACAACTGCTAGTTTATACAAAAAACGTGAAAAAAGCCGATTCAACGACATTTTGAAAACAAAAATGGTTTATTTAAATTGGATTTGATTGAACATCTCCCAGGCTAACTCTAGTAGCGTCATCTAGTGACATGCTTCCGAACTATGACCCAATACTTTTTTATGTAGCGCCATCTAGTATTACCCAGGGAAGCTAGCTTTTCCGGCGTACGCTCAAATGTATGGAGACAATGGAGGTTGACAGTCCTTTTGCATTATTGGTCCATGCTTAAGCATAGCTGGGCACCGTTAATCAAATAGCTAACTTCGTTAATCGCTAATCCGTTGCTAAAAAAGTTAACTTCGTTAAACGTTACATTTCGGAAGATTTAACGGAAGTTAACGCTAATCATTAAGCGTGAACTTTAAGGCAGGACATGAAAAATTTATGAAAAAAGGGTATAATATTAGAGTTTGTAACGATACCTCATTATTTAGAGATCAAATTCAAATCAACATATATGACATGTATCAGGTGCATATTCCCCTTTATAAAACATCAATATATATACGGTCCGCGCGGTGTCCTTTTGGCAATTTGTAGGTACTTAATTAACGATTAACGGACTTTAGTTTTAACGGAAGTTAAATGAGTCCGTTAACAATTTTTATAGTTAACTTAAAAGTTAATCCATTACTCGAAATGTTAACTACGTTAAGTAACGATTAACGGATTAACGGTTTTGTGCCCGGGTATGACCTTACATACATACATAACATCACGCCCGAAATCCCCAATGGGGTGGGCAGAGCCACAAGACTACTTGTGGCCACGTTTGATTGATTAGTCCTAAGATGGTATGGTGGTTGGTGGACCTTAGGTATATATTGTTATTGAAATATTTAGATAATATTTCAATAAAAATTTAGGAGCATTTGGCGATAATTCGTAGTATAAGTTCAAAAGTGACATGACTGAAACGTGATGAAACTTTAATCAAAAAATTTTTTTTGATAAGTTTATCATAATTCTAATTATTTCTACCGATAACCGAACAAATCCGCTCCTTGTAATCATTGCTTATCTTTATTGTGTTTCCGTGTATTATTATCTTAAAAAACGCATGGTTTCTGTTACAAGTTTTTTTTGTTCGTCGTCAAACAAAACAAACCAATACGATCATTCCATTTTCTTCCAATTTTCTTGAATTGCATCATTATGTCCTTAAATACTCAGCACAACGCGGCATTTATTTGGTCTAGAGAAATAAAGTTGCATTCAATAGTAGTTTATGCAACGGTTGCATAATGATAGGCCTTAAAACACTGGTGCGGTTTTCATGAAACGAGCCGATAGGCGAGTTTCATAATAAGATCGCACGTGTGTTTTAAGGCCAAATTATGCAGAGTTGCATACATAACTTTATCTACACACATATTATAAATCCTCCATGATGGGTTCAGAAACAATATTTTCTGGCAACAAGTTATTTGTTGCAATCGTTGCTGCATATTTCCGATATCCGGCGCATTTTCACATCACACACACTCCGAGACGACTACTTACTATTCATATTTTCAACTAAAATGTAAATTACAAACAACTTTTTCTATTCAATTCAAAAACAATTCTACTTTCGTTCAGCAAAACACCAACATGGCGATCCTCCGTCAAGACCATTTTTTTTTTAAATCATAGACAAACGGATGAAGTCTCTATTCTCACGTCACTCGAGATCAAATATTGTGCAGTTTATATAAAAAAAAATACTGAATTGACGTTTCGTATCAATAACTGTTTTAATATCTATGGATACTAGAATAGAGACCCTCTTGAGTTTTGACAGCTGTTCCAAATTTAATCTCATTTCTTTACTAAAAACGATAAAGAAGTCATGTTATTTCTTTATCGCAGCACTGGTTTTTCCTAATTGGTTGTCAAAATGGTGGTCATTTCCTACGGTTTTTGATTAACCAATGGAGGTTTTATGATATGGGTGTAGATAAAATTTATTATTGCACTGTTTTATATTTTTAGGGTTCCGTACCTCAAAAGGACAAAACGGATCCCTTATAGGATCACTCGTGTGTCTGTGTGTCTGTCCGTCTGTCACAGCCAATTTGCTCCGAAACTACTGGACCGATTGAATTGAAATTTGGTACACACATGATGACATGAATGACGTGTAACGTAAATTAATTAATTTTAAACAGGGGGGCCACTTTGGGAGGTAAATTAGAAAATTAAAAAATAATGTTTTTCTAACTATAACGTGTGACATATCAATAGAAAGGGCTCTTTATGAAAATCTCAATTTTTTTTTAAATTATTTTAAGGTAAATGGTTTTGAAGTTATTAGGGAAAATAGGCGAAAATTTACCATTAACTCCGAAACCCCTTATCTCCGAAACTACTGGTCCTAAACTTTGAAAAAAATACAGAAAATATTACTTTAGCCATAGATTATAGGAAAACTTATATGAAGTCAATGGTATTTAAACTAACATAGGAAATTTCATATAATCACGGACGGAACCCTTTCCACGCGGCTTTAACTCGCACTTGTCCGGTTTTTTCTTAGTTTTTGTAAACTATAATTATTTCAAAGTAGCCTCTTAAACTGTCATACGAACTTTGCCAAATAAATTTCAGTTATTTATGAAGCTCATTGTGGTATCATCCCACCTGTTTTGAAGTATTCAGAAGTATACATTCTTACCGCTAGTAAAGTCCAGATGCCGATTGTCATAAGAATAACAAGTTATCCTGTTCTCTTTCGTCCCTCGTCCTGATGCCAGGATGATGAGCAGCTCGAAGCCAAGACAGGTTCCGAAGATCGGGAAGTAGTCACCAGCCTCGTTGAGCTCTATGGCTATCTCGTAGATGTGCTGGCCAGCGTCAGCGTAGCCGTTTGATTCGTTGAAGTATGTAGCGCCTCCGGGAATTAGTACTCTGGTTTAGGTTGGAAAAAAAATGTTTAATAATAATAATGACTATTTATTTCAGGCATCAGTGGTCCAAATATAAATACCTTATAGGCTAACAACCATTACTTAGTTGGTAGTGACCCTGCCTCCGAAGCTAGCGTCCCGGGTTCGATCCCCGCACAGAAAAAACACTACACGTTGATTTAACAAAAATGATCTCGGTTGACTTTTTTTCGGTTGAATTTACTACAAATTGGTTAATTTGACTAAACCGGTACAAAAGCGTCTTGATTCAAGTAACAAATTCAATTTTGTTATGCTTACCAAACCTATTTCGTTAGAATTAAGAAAAAAACATGTTAAAATAACAAGAGGTAGATGGTAAAATGCTGTTTTGTTAATTTAACCGTAAGTATGGTTGTTAGATAAAAACCAGTACAAAACAATTTGGTTAAAATAACAAATTTTTATTTGTTGAATGGATGTAGTACATTTAACCAAAATTCCGTTTAGAATTACTTATTATTTTGGTTAAGACTACAAAATAAATTAGTAATTGTTGAATCAGTTAATATTAATGACGGTAATGGTATTTAATACAAAACTGTCATGTTTAAAGTAACTAATTTGTTTTAGTTCAACTAAACCGCGAAGTTTTGGTATAAACAAATAAGTTGCTTACTAATTAATTCGTATACCTAATAGAGAGTGCAAAATAATTTACATCAAAGTAACATGACAGGGTTTAATTACCTTAACCGAAGATGTTTTGTTCAATGATACCGAATTATTGTTTGATTTAACAAATATATTTGATAATTGAAACCGATTATTTTTATTTTAAAGAAACAGCATTAATGTAATGAAATGAACAATGAATATCGTTTTAAACTACATGTTGCAGGAACAAACTATATAGTTGGATTAATCTTTGTTAAATTTAGTAGATTTGATGGTTGATTTTACGAGCACGCTTCGATATAAGTTAACAGTTACATAAAGGTTATTTGAACAGCAATGGTTCAGTATTTGTAACGAGTATACTTTATTTGAATTAACCATTTTCCTCAGTAAAAGCCAACAAATGGATTTGCTGAATACAACAATGCAGTTTTGGTACAAATAACCGAAAGTTTTGTTAGAACTTACTTAGAACTACATGTTGCAGGAACAAACTATATAGTTGGATTAATCTTTGTTAAATTTAGTAGATTTGATGGTTGATTTTACGAGCACGCTTCGATATAAGTAAACAGTTACATAAAGGTTATTTGAACAGCAATGGTTCAGTATTTGTAACGAGTATACTTTATTTGAATTAACCATTTTCCTCAGTAAAAGCCAACAAATGGATTTGCTGAATACAACAATGCAGTTTTGGTACAAATAACCGAAAGTTTTGTTAGAACTTACTTAGAACTACATGTTGCAGGAACAAACTATATAGTTGGATTAATCTTTGTTAAATTTAGTAGATTTGATGATTGATTTTACGAGCACGCTTCGATATAAGTAAACAGTTACATAAAGGTTATTTGAACAGCAATGGTTCAGTATTTGTAACGAGTATACTTTATTTGAATTAACCATTTTCCTCAGTAAAAGCCAACAAATGGATTTGCTGAATACAACAATGCAGTTTTGGTAGAAATAACCGAAAGTTTTGTCAGAACCTACTTAGAACTACATGTTGCAGGAACAAACTATATAGTTGGATTAATCTTTGTTAAATTTAGTAGATTTGATGGTTGATTTTACGAGCACGCTTCGATATAAGTTAACAGTTACATAAAGGTTATTTGAACAGCAATGGTTCAGTATTTGTAACGAGTATACTTTATTTGAATTAACCATTTTCCTCAGTAAAAGCCAACAAATGGATTTGCTGAATACAACAATGCAGTTTTGGTACAAATAACCGAAAGTTTTGTTAGAACTTACTTAGAACTACATGTTGCAGGAACAAACTATATAGTTGGATTAATCTTTGTTAAATTTAGTAGATTTGATGATTGATTTTACGAGCACGCTTCGATATAAGTTAACAGTTACATAAAGGTTATTTGAACAGCAATGGTTCAGTATTTATAAAGAGTATACTTTATTTGAATTAACCATTTTCCTCAGTAAAAGCCAACAAATGGATTTGCTGAATACAACAATGCAGTTTTGGTACAAATAACCGAAAGTTTTGTCAGAACCTACTTAGAACTACATGTTGCAGGAACAAACTATATAGTTGGATTAATCTTTGTTAAATTTAGTAGATTTGATGGTTGATTTTACGAGCACGCTTCGATATAAGTTAACAGTTACATAAAGGTTATTTGAACAGCAATGGTTCAGTATTTGTAACGAGTATACTTTATTTGAATTAACCATTTTCCTCAGTAAAAGCCAACAAATGGATTTGCTGAATACAACAATGCAGTTTTGGTACAAATAACCGAAAGTTTTGTTAGAACTTACTTAGAACTACATGTTGCAGGAACAAACTATATAGTTGGATTAATCTTTGTTAAATTTAGTAGATTTGATGATTGATTTTACGAGCACGCTTCGATATAAGTAAACAGTTACATAAAGGTTATTTGAACAGCAATGGTTCAGTATTTATAAAGAGTATACTTTATTTGAATTAACCGTTTTCCTCAGTAAACGCCAACAAATGGATTTGCTGAATACAACAATGCAGTTTTGGTACAAATAACCGAAAGTTTTGTCAGACCTTACTTAGAACTACATGTTGCAGGAACAAACTATATAGTTGGATTAATCTTTGTTAAATTTAGTAGATTTGATGGTTGATTTTACGAGCACGCTTCGATATAAGTTAACAGTTACATAAAGGTTATTTGAACAGCAATGGTTCAGTATTTGTAACGAGTATACTTTATTTGAATTAACCATTTTCCTCAGTAAAAGCCAACAAATGGATTTGCTGAATACAACAATGCAGTTTTGGTACAAATAACCGAAAGTTTTGTTAGAACTTACTTAGAACTACATGTTGCAGGAACAAACTATATAGTTGGATTAATCTTTGTTAAATTTAGTAGATTTGATGATTGATTTTACGAGCACGCTTCGATATAAGTTAACAGTTACATAAAGGTTATTTGAACAGCAATGGTTCAGTATTTGTAACGAGTATACTTTATTTGAATTAACCATTTTCCTCAGTAAAAGCCAACAAATGGATTTGCTGAATACAACAATGCAGTTTTGGTACAAATAACCGAAAGTTTTGTTAGAACTTACTTAGAACTACATGTTGCAGGAACAAACTATATAGTTGGATTAATCTTTGTTAAATTTAGTAGATTTGATGATTGATTTTACGAGCACGCTTCGATATAAGTAAACAGTTACATAAAGTTTATTTGAACAGCAATGGTTCAGTATTTATAAAGAGTATACTTTATTTGAATTAACCGTTTTCCTCAGTAAACGCCAACAAATGGATTTGCTGAATACAACAATGCAGTTTTGGTACAAATAACCGAAAGTTTTGTCAGACCTTACTTAGAACTACATGTTGCAGGAACAAACTATATAGTTGGATTAATCTTTGTTAAATTTAGTAGATTTGATGGTTGATTTTACGAGCACGCTTCGATATAAGTTAACAGTTACATAAAGGTTATTTGAACAGCAATGGTTCAGTATTTGTAACGAGTATACTTTATTTGAATTAACCATTTTCCTCAGTAAAAGCCAACAAATGGATTTGCTGAATACAACAATGCAGTTTTGGTACAAATAACCGAAAGTTTTGTTAGAACTTACTTAGAACTACATGTTGCAGGAACAAACTATATAGTTGGATTAATCTTTGTTAAATTTAGTAGATTTGATGATTGATTTTACGAGCACGCTTCGATATAAGTAAACAGTTACATAAAGGTTATTTGAACAGCAATGGTTCAGTATTTGTAACGAGTATACTTTATTTGAATTAACCATTTTCCTCAGTAAAAGCCAACAAATGGATTTGCTGAATACAACAATGCAGTTTTGGTACAAATAACCGAAAGTTTTGTTAGAACTTACTTAGAACTACATGTTGCAGGAACAAACTATATAGTTGGATTAATCTTTGTTAAATTTAGTAGATTTGATGATTGATTTTACGAGCACGCTTCGATATAAGTAAACAGTTACATAAAGGTTATTTGAACAGCAATGGTTCAGTATTTGTAACGAGTATACTTTATTTGAATTAACCATTTTCCTCAGTAAAAGCCAACAAATGGATTTGCTGAATACAACAATGCAGTTTTGGTACAAATAACCGAAAGTTTTGTTAGAACTTACTTAGAACTACATGTTGCAGGAACAAACTATATAGTTGGATTAATCTTTGTTAAATTTAGTAGATTTGATGATTGATTTTTACGAACACGCTTCGATATAAGTACACAGTTACTTAAAGGTCATCTGGCGCCTCATTCGGGAACGCTAAGTGATTCTGTAGCGACTCGTAAGCCAGATCTCTCATCTCGCTCTTACGCATTTCGCGTCGTGCAGAAGAGTGGAATGAGAAATCTGGCTTACGAGTCGCTACAGAATCACTTAGCGTTCCTGAATAGAGGTGCTGGACGGACAGCAATAGTTCAGTATTTACAAAAGATAAACTTTTTTCAATTAACCATTTTACTAAGTTAAAGCTAAGGAATGGTTCTGCTAAACACATCAATGCAGATCTGATAATAAATATACCTACTACGCGTCGAATTGAGAACCTCCTCCTTCGGTTTTTTTGAAGTCGGTTAAAAATAGCCGAAAGTTTTGATACAATTAACTTGGAAGTACACTTGGCAGTAACAATTAATGTAGTTTTATGAATGACAAGGTGTTTAAATGTGGTTTTTGTCAAATTTCGAAGAAGTGTTGATTGATTTTACGAACACGATTCGATAAAAGTAGACAATTATTTAAAGGTTAGTTGAACATCAATGGTTCAGCGGCCCTAACATGCAAGACACAAAGATAAGTTAAACCTGTTTATCTCTATGACTATCTCTTTCGTCGGCACTAGTGTGAGAGAGACTCACAGTATTTGTAAAAACTAGACTCTATTTGAATTAACCATTTTATTTACTCGTTAAAAGCTAGGAAATTGATTTGCTGAACACAACAATGCAGTTTTGATACAAATTACTAATTTTTTTTGTAGACCTAACTTGAAGGTACATGTTGCAACAACAACGTATACCTACACTTGCATTGGTCTTTGTTAAATTTCGTAGACTTGATGATTGATCTTACGAACACATCTCCTTAAAACTAACCAATTACCTCAAGGTTAACAGGGGTGTGTTTCTCTTAAATAAAACTTGGTTCATGAACTCATCGGCGAGCCTAACTTGACCCGTCAGTGCGTATCAACTACAGGTTTGTGCGTGTCTTCGACCTTGGACGCAACCGGCCACGAACGTAGGTACCGTCCGTATTATGACTAAGTAATGCAACCGTTAGTTTTTGTTTAATTAACCAATTTGTAGTAAATTCAACCGAAAAAAAGTCAACCGAGACCATTTTGTTAAATAAACGTGTAGTGTTTGTTCAGTGTTTAGGTATATGAGATTTTTTTTCTAGGTGGAATTCCATTACGTCAACGATCTTTTTTTGAAAAATGCTCTAATCGGTTCACTCGTGTGTCTGTCTGTCTGTGTGTCAAGACCTTTTTCTCAAATTGCAATTTCAAAAGATATCGCCGTTTATGCCACATATTTTGATACTTTCAAGGCCATCAGATTACAGGAAAACCTATAAAAAGTCTATGGTAGGTATTTAAAGTAGGTAACGAGTTTAACTCGCACTTGTCGTCCGGTTTTTTTACCTATATTCATTCAAAATTTCCATTGTCTCCCCTCCTGTATCCGCAATTGTTAATAGACAACTAACTTGTCAATACCTACTATTAAGTAAGTCTTTTTACAAAAGCGCAAAACATTCACAACATAGGTGTAGGTACTTAAATTTTGATGTAAGTAGGTGTAAATTTACCGGTTCTGCAAATAGTAGTATTTCTAATCCTAATTCTTGTACATATTTAAAATATCTAGGTGTAAAGGTATATCTTTATTTACCTACTAATACTTAGATATAAAAAACCGTTTTAATCGCAATGCCTACGCCGCAAAACGACTTTGAAGCATTTACGCCTAAAACGCTTTATGACTAAGAAGCAAAATAACTAACATTTAAAACGGCTGTAAAGCGAAATGCCTCAAACCCAAACCACTGATCATTACTGTACCTCTAATGCAAAAGGACTTTGTAGAAAAATTACTAAACATCTGATTGACTATGAACGCAATATGACTCAAATGCAAAACATCTCATAAGTAAAATACCTGGATAACATGAAGATGCCTAGGGATGCAAAATAGCTCAAATACAAAACAACTCTACTCTACCTACCTGAACAGCAAAATGTTACTTGCCACCGACTTCGATACATTTTATGTATCACTTAATCAACAATATACCTATCTGATGTTTCTAGGTAATTAACTAACGAAGGCCAATCATTATTTCTTACCTTTTAAACGGTTTTTTAAGTCGGTTTTTTTATTTGTGAAATTTTTATTATTTCATTTTTTTTAGTGATTTAACGACACACATTGAATAGGTACATCAAGTAGGTATCAATAGCATAATGCCAATTGCTCATCACCCTTTACAAAATGTTGTTATCCAAGGTGCAAGGACGTCAATCGTTGAGGAGTTCTCCTGGTTCTTCACCACCAGTTCTATTTTACCACATGAATTTTCATGAGCATAAATTGCTTCCTAACCTTATACAGAAATCTAATCGCCACCACCCGTGAAATACTCATCATTGAAGAGTTCCCGTGGTCATCCGTGGTCTTCATCATCAGTTCCTCTTCACCAAATAATGTTTTTGAAACGCAATTGCTTGAGTTAATACAGAAAATATCAAAATTTCTATATGGGTGCCTATAATATTTAAGGAGTTCCTTCGATTCCTCATAGATCCTCTCATCAGACCTCGACTTTGATCACAACGGGACCAATTTGAAGAAATACCCTATCGACTAAAAAAAGAATCATCCATATCGATCCAGCCATCTCAGAGTAATCGGTGAACGTACATATAAAAAGAAATAATAAAAATAAAAAAATATACGCGTCGAATTGAGAACCCCCTCCTTCGGTTTTTTTCGAAGTCGGTTAAAAACAGAATTTAAAATTTGCACGTTCGTACCTATCACGGTCGACGGTTGCATAGAAACACAGTGTTGCCATATGCTGAACATCAAAATCTGTTGTGAAATATTTCTAAATCTGTATAAAATGTTTATGAAATCAATTACCTATAATCTAGACGACAGTTAAGTCAGAAGTGCTACTCCAATGTTCGAAACTCGACCGTCGCATAGTGCCGTCTCGCTCACCGAAATACTTTTTAACAGGAGATTAAGAGAGACGGCACTACACGACCGTTTCGAACTTCGGAGTAGCCCTTCTGGTCGTGTCAAGTAGTAATAGACACACTAGTTACGGTTAGGGGGCTTTATGAATAAAAAAATATGATCTTTCTGAATAAATAAAACAGTACATTAAATTAAATATATTTATTAATACATATTTTTATTCATTCTAGAATTCAATTTCTCATCTGCATTTAGTCTGTAACATGGCGCATTGTTTAGTAATTGTTTTATTAGTTAGGCTAGCCACTGACCTAAAATATAACTGTGCAAAATCACTGGTTGCTCAATTATATTGATCGTCAGTAGATGATATTGACGGTCAATATCGACTACTGACGATCAATATAATTGTGCAACTAGTGATATTGCACAGTTATATTGTAGGTCAGTGGCTAGCCTAAGAGTCCCTACACCGTCTTAGTGTTTAAATGATTTTATGTTTTATGTCGGAAATGGCTGAAATGTTTGCAAGTTTCACTTGTCAAGTATTTTATGTGATATTATATTATAATATAATCATAGATATAAAATATAATCATAGCTGGGCGCCGTTAATCAAATAGTTAACTTCGTTTGTCGTTACTCCGTTATAAAAAAAGTTTACTTCGTTAAACGTTAAAAGGTTATATTGTGGAAGATTTAACTGAAGTTAACGTTAATCGTTAACTGTTAACTCGGGATAGATATTCCATTTTATATGTCGTTGCGTTAGCGATATAATTATATTTTTTTTTGGTATAACTGAGATAAGCCTTCATATAAATATTCGTTAAAATGGGCAGCTTAAGTTTATTCTTGTAAGATAACAATAACAGTTGAGTATTTTTTATGATAATTGATTATTAAACCTGTTTTATTCTATTTTCCCTTATTTTTCATTTAAATTCTTAGCACCTTTATAGCAACGTTCTAAAATATATAGCTACTTTTTGGCAACTTCTAGGCGTACATCTAGCTACTTTTTAATTTAAGAGTTGGCAACACTGGCTGGCGGCGACGCGTCGACTTGGCTTAAAGGTCTCGAAATATTGCGTCACCATTTGTTGCGGTGTGTTCGTTCAGTTCGTTCGTGCCTACGCAGCTCAATATTTTCAATTTCTGATGTTAGAGTTACTTAAAATGGAAGAACTTCTGGAACTTTGGTCTGTTTCAAGCGGCACTATCGAAGTATTTCGTGGTAAGTACATATTTTTAGCCGTATTTTGTGTTCGACGCCATGCGTCGAAATGTGATTGAGATATCTCCATACGTATCTAAAATGTATTGCGGCGTCTTTCTTGTAAGTGCCTAATTTTAGAAAGGTGTAATAAGCCCATAATGTCAGACCTAACGCTTCTTCACCGTTGCATTTAGTTAATTTTACCATTTTATTTGATTAAAAGTACCAAACATTGAAATGAGTCAGCTAAAATCCACTGGCAACGTGTTAAGTAGGTATTTAAACCGCCACCGTCTCAAAGTGTTGTTTGTGTTGAGAATAGACCGATATTAAACAGTTTTTATCAAAACGCTTTTCAGCCCTGACACGAAAGTGTTTATTCGTTTCTTAAAAAAAAACTTACTCAAAACTTATATCGTACTTAAAATACTTGTCGTGCTAATCAGCTTGTTCTAACTTTTAGATAACAATATAGACATTACGTGTCTGGAAGGACTTGGAGACGAAGAGTTAAGAATTTTGATTCCAGATTCTAAAATTAGAGACCGCATCAAATTTAAACAAGGATTTAAAAAATACAAGGCCGACATGGATGCTTTAAATTCAGTAAGTAACCTTTTACTCCATTATTTGATCTCACGGATCTATACAAAACCCAGCCTTAGGTATTTTTTTGTACATTGTCATCTTTCGTGCTAATTCAAACCTCAACAAATTTTATTACATAATTATTTGTTGTTTGAATCTACGAAGTCTTGAACGCTTGCCTCATTCAGAGGGTCGCAAATCAAATTTTCAAAGCAAGTGTGAGATTAAGTGGGTTTTTTTATGTTTATTACAGAACGCTGAATCTTTGGACACAGACTCACTTTCATCATTGGAACTATTCACTGTTGACGATGACACGGAACGCAGTAAAACCAAGGTACTGTTTACCTACTATGTAGTTTGCGATAGACACTCTGAGATACAGATTTTTACGTTTTATTCTGTGTTTGTTGCTCTTGTTGAGAGTAGGTAGGTAGTATTTAAAATGGTATGTTGTTCTGATCGAGATACCGGTCCAGATATCTGGTAAATCAGCTGTCTTGAATTTTGAAATTCTGGTACTAGAAAATTATACAATAATACAAGTAATACAAATAATACAAGTTACAAGCTAATAATTAACAAGTCGTACTTTTGAGTTGCACAACAATTTTCGTTTTTGCTAATAATACAAGAATATTACTGTTGCATAAACTGCTAATAATTTTTCTAAACTACATGTTATATGATCTACTTTACTAATTTACTAGTACTAATATATTCTGTTGCATAAATGTATTATCATACAGAGCTGAATTTTTACATGTTAGTTCAGTTCCGGTGACAATGCATTTTTTAAATTAATTAAGGCAATTAACAAAATATCATTCCAGCATCTCAATACAAACACATTTCAATATTGTTAAAAACCGGTCAAGTGCGAGTCTGACTCGCGTGCCAAGGGTCCCGTACCTATGAAAAACAGACGGTACCTTGTAGATACGGAACCCTAACAAATTGCTTTTAACATCCGGGGAACCTACCTATGAAATAAGACAAAAATAACTTTCGCAAGCTCGTATCTCCTTGTAACAAGTGTGATACGACTTTGCAAAGGTTACTCCATTAAATTATTTTCTTTTTGTGATGAAATTTACAGTTTTCGGACTTTTTCCTTTAGTTGTGCCATAAGACATTGATTCTAGGTCAACGGGAAGTATAGGTTCTGATTCCCTTGCGAGTATCTTTTGATTGCGTTGACTGAGAAGGTTGATTTTTTCACAGCTCCAGGAGATTGCAGACTCAAGTACCCATTTGATATTAATTTTAGACAGACAGACAGACAGACAGACAGACAGACAGACAGACAGACAGAAGTGATCCTATAAGGGTCCCTTTTTTATTAAAAGCTTTTATTTAACTTGCAATGTTTGTATGTATGTATGTATGTACGGGTCAAATCTTGCAAGCTGAATTAGAACCACTTCCTCTTATCCTACGGAGCTGAATTTTTACATGTTGGTTCAGTTCCGATGACAATACATTTTTATGGTAAGCATGACCTGAATCGACATCCAGGATGAGCTCCTGACAAAGGAACTCTTTAACGGTCAACAGCACAGACACGAAATTTTGTGTAGGCATTTTATTAGGATAGCCGGTTTTAAGTTTTGTCATGCCATGGTTGCTGCACTCGGGTTGGCTCCTAACTAGGGAACTCTTCAACGGTGAACAGTACATTCACGAAATTTTGTGTATACATTTTGTTATGATAGCCGGTTTGAAGTTTTACCATGAAATGATTGCTGCACTCAGGGTTGGCTCCTAACTAGAGAACTCTTCAACGGTCAACAGCACAGTCACGATATTTTGCGTACGCGTTTTATTATAATAGTCTATTTTAAATTTTACCATGACATAGTTGCTGCACTCAGGGTTGGCTCCTAACGAGGGCACTCCTCAACAGTTAACAGTACAGACACGAAATGACGTATACGCATTTAATTAACCATGTCGTTGTCTATTTAGGCTCGAAGCTGACACATGACATGAACATTCTTAAAAACATGTCCAGCGAAAACTAAAAACTTAAAAATAAAATAATAGTAAAAAAACATTTTTAAAAACAAGCTTTTATTTAAATGCTCTAAAATTACGAAAATAAATTTTAAATTAAATCAAACCCGTCAATTTATTAAATTATACAATTTATATGATATAAAAGCTTGTCGCGAGATTTACCTGTGTAAATGAACAAAAATACAAATATAACTTGATCTTGACGCAAGTATTTCTAAGAAAAATATTATGTATTTCATAAAATAAATTTACACAGGTAAATCTCGCGACAAGATATCACATGACAAGCTTTTATATCACATAAATTGTATAATTTAATAAATTGACGGGTTTGATATAATTTAAAATTTATTTTCGTAATTTTAGAGCATTTAAATAAAAGCTTGTTTTTAAAAATGTTTTTTTATTCTTCCTATTGAGGTACGGAACCCTTAAAAATTGTAGGAGCAATTCATCTTCTTCCTTCTTCTGCTGATGAATTCAATAAACTGTACATTTTTGACCAACGTATACTACAACTATTACTTTAATAATATGGTGCCCCTTAGGTACGTAGAAATAATTACAAGTTTCTTCTAATAATTTGTATTTTCAGCTTCATATGGCGACAAACACTAGTAAAATTTACTAATTATATTCGTTATTAGTACTGATATTTTGCCACTTGTAGTTTATTACTGCTACTTTATCATGCAACAGAAATATACAAGTTAAAGGTTGAATTGACTAATATTCTTAGCTTGTACTTAGATACTTGTACATTTGTATCTTGTATTTTATTATGCAACATAAAAGTACAAGTTACAACCAAAACCACTAATAGTATTATAGCTTGTACTTTGTTATGCAATAGGCGCCTGGTTGCTTGCTTCAACCACGTAGACTGTACTGAATTGACAGGCAAATGACCATGCAACAATGACGCATAACATGAGAAGTCGTAGAAATGTGCCCAGCGAAAACTAAAAACAAAAAACAATTAATAGTAAAAAACCTTTTTTTAAAACAAGCTTTTATTTAAACGCTCTATATTTAAGACTGTAAAGTAATTTTAAATTTAATCAAACCCGTCAATTTATTACATTATACAATTTATATGATATAAAAGCTTATCGCGAGATTTACCTGTGTAAATTTATTTTATGAAATACTTAACTTGAACAAAAATAAAAGCTTGTTTTTAAAAATGTTTTTTTACTATTAATTTATTCTAACTCCTAGTTCGGTTTGCTCTTTTTTAAACTATAACTTTTCATTTATTTGATTTGTTTCTTTTATTTGTATTTTAGTTGAATTTACAACAAGTTTTAGCAGAAAACATGCGGGGACGCCAAGCTCTACAAGCTATTAAAACAAAGAAACTCGATTCTAGCTTTCGCAATAATATAGTTCATGCTATTATTGAATATTACATAAAAACATTTCATAAAATGACAAAATTCGATTTTGAAGCAATTGCTACTGAGATAGTGCAGTTATGCCCCACAGAATGCAAGGTCTTGACAAAAACAAGTTACCTTATTAGATAGAGTGTAGTTGTAGCCATTTATATAGTATTTGCATATTTAAATATTTCTCAGTCCTGATTGGGTGCTTCTTTGGTTTAAATCCGTTTCAGTGAGAAGCTGTTTTAACCTCGTGCCTGTACATTGGGCGTACATTACATTGTACAAAGAGACACTTAGCATAACCGCCCAGACTTAAGCCATACAATTTTGAACTAAACGCTCAGTGTACATTACACTGTACATAAACATTTATCGGATGTCAATTTTAAACTTTCGCGCTAAAGTGAAATTCGTCGAGAGGTCGTGAATGGTTGGTTCTTCGGCAGCCATTTTGATAGCGGACGTTTGACAGATGTTCACACAGACAATGTGATTACCTCCGTCATTTTGCCACCATGCCGCCAACACGCACGACACGTAAGTATAAAATCTGGATTTATTAAATGAATCTAGGCTTTTTTTATTTTAAAAGATACATAAAAATGATCGTACATGTGTGATTTATTAAAATTTAATATTATTTTAGTCGAAGGCATTAACAATAATTTTTATTTTGCAAACGAAAGATTATGTACATTACCCTGAACATTGGGCATAATTGTTACAAAAATTATAATTACTTACAACTAATGTGAGTTTTTGATTTTAGTACCTACTTCGTGATAACAAATCGAAGATTTGCTTGCTGATACCGAGCTGGAGGACTTTTTACTCCGCGATGACGACGAGATTTTTCTTTGTTTGTACGACCTATGATGGTTAATTCTATTTTAATATAAAAAGTTTTATGTATTCTACTGTTACATTTTTTATTTGTCAAAACTTCTGATTAAGCGTTATCAAGGTTTTTAAGCATTTTCTAACAAACGTTAATTATTAAGCAAAGAATATTATTATTTATGTTATTCAAGCATTTTGGAGTATACATTTATGTATAATTTGCAAAAAAATATATTTGGTTCCTTTTCTGATTTTAATTATAATTATGTAAATATTAATAAAGATAACAAAAGTTAATTGTTAATCAGTTACTGAATATGTGATTTTGTGCCCTTATTTTTAATAAAAACTGATCTTTTCGTTATATGTTTATATCATTTTTGCCATAATCCAAAAACCCAATGTGAATTGAATTTGGTCTTATTCTATTTACCTACACTTACTTATATATACCTAGAAAAAAATCATTTCATTAAAAGAAAAAGATTAATACTCATGGGCAGTTTGGACATAAAAATATTTTGGCTTATACATTGCACACTGGGCGTTTTGCTGACCTCGCGTTTTTTTCTTGGGCGGCACGAGGTTAAATCATTTATTTTAATTAATATTGCTTAATATTTTTAAGGTAGTATGATTATTTGCTGAAGTTGAACTTAGTTACTTACCTTATTGTCTATGCTATTTTGGTAGTGCATTTCTTATCATCATTCAATTCAATACTTTTCCAGGAAACTTACTATGTTCCAAGTAGAACTCTTGGTCTCAAAAACACTATGCCCGCTAAGGGCAAACTTGTGGACAGGTATTATAATCAAACGAGGATGTTAAGGAAATCGGGAGTGCTTCCAGAAAAGCGAAAAATAAGCTCATCATCCTATACTGAGTTTTCCGAGAGTGAAAATGAAATGGATGAATCACAGGGTAATTATGCTATGTAATGTACCAACTGCAGACTTATTTATTTATGTATGAGTGAGGCATCACAAATTCTTTAACATCATCTTTTTTTTTCTGATAAATACATTTATTCAAAATAATAATTTTCTTGTTCGCGATAAACAGATGACTACGAACAAAAAAGATACTGCTTTAAAATACTTTACGTGGTTGTTGATACTTTTAAAATTACATATTTTCTGTAGATTGCTTACTTTACTGGTATAACGTCACTATTTGTGCTGGATCAGATTCTCTATATTTCCAGACACTGATGAACAATGGTTAAAAGTCAATCGTGACCCCTGGCCATTGGTTGAAGAAAAATGGAAAAAAACTTGCGCGTATCGAAAAAAAAGAACCTATGATACAGATGCAACGCTAACTGCAATGGTAAATAAATGGCCATGCCTGAAAACAACCAATGGACACAGACTGGTAGTGTATTCGTTATTTTTTCGGTGACTTTCCAAAATACCTGTTGGTCATAGACTCATTTTCCCATAACGACCCCGAGGGTACGGCGCATTGAATCTCGAGATTTTTGTATTTTTTAAGTTCAATATACAGTCGGGTTTTTTGTTTTGAATTTTATACTTAATTCAATATTTATATTTTTAGATTGAAATCGATTTTACCCATTTATACCCCGAAAGAACTTTCAAGCTCTTTGAAAAATGGGACATTTTCAAAACAAATGCTTCAGAGATAATGGAAGGCGATGTTTCAGTGAAACCGGATTTAAAAACACTATTAAAAGGAGACAACGAAAGTGAGTTTGCACTACAATCATAAATATGTGTTAAATCGTTAATTGTGTTTATTGAATGACTATAGAACGTGTGTGGAATCTATGTAAAATGTAATGTATGTATGATGTGTTAAATCTTTAAATAACCATTTAAATATAGTCAAGATTTCTGGGTCAAGTGGGCCTAAGTATTTCGCTTTATCCAGTCGAGTTAAACTTGTTTTTAAAATAAAAAATAACTTTACCTGAGTTTGCACATTATATCTTTAGGAAATGTATTAATTTTTTTTCTTTTCGTTTTAGTTACTCGTGATTTTGCACTGTGCTGTTCGTTACCATACAAAATAAAACCGACGTCCAAAGTTATGAATTCTGACAAAAATAAATTTAACAAAGTGTCAGTTGCGGAATCCAGTCAAGCTTTTATATTGCACGTTAACGTAAGTTGATAAGTACTATTAGTTTGTCTTCTGTTCTTTCTATTTATTGTTAAATAACAGACACACAAAACAGTATAACATAGTAAGATTAAAGGCTTCCACGCACCGAACCCGAAACGGAAGCGGGCCCGCGTAAACAGCGTCACAGGAACTAAAATGGAAGCCTTCACACCAATGCCCGCGCCGCGCGGTTTGGTGTGAAAGCTTCCATTTCAGTTGCCGTGAAACTGATTACGCGGGCCCGCTTTTGATCTTCAACGCTTCCGACCCACTTTTCTGTGTGTGAAAGACTTTAAAGAAAATAGTCTAGTATAATCATTTTACAGGAAAAATACAAAGACTGATCTAATCGCAGTAAATTGGCTGTATATTAAAACGCTTACATATTGATTGTACTAATGTAATAGGAATGATTGACCTATGCAAAAGATTTTCTGATATATTTTCTATTTCAGCTAACAAAATATGGGAAAAAATATTCGGCCTAAAGTTGCATTAGCACAAACAATATTATAATTAAATTTTGATTGTACTTGTTAAATGGGGTAGTGAGACAAACATATGTAAAGGTTACCATTATACTACTACAATTTAACTTTTTATTTGTTTTAGAACTATGCTGATTTAGGAGAAGCTTTGCAGAACAGACATAAATCCTACAATAGGAAAGGACTCACATGCCAACCTTTAATTGTGTGCGTTGGAACACCCGCTGCATTTGAAGATTTTTATGTGGTGGTCGATGACATTAAATACAGGTTTGATTCCCTGACCAAAGCTCTTGATACATGTTTCAAAATGTTTGTGGTCTTAAACCTCGCTTATCCAAAAGAGTGTGAGCAATTGTGGTTATTTATTCAGCAATATTTTTACGATATTCAACTCCCATCAGACAAAAAATTCAGCCAAGTGTCCACTTTTATCAAAACTTTGAAAGTGTGAAAAAATAAATTAGACTTGAATATAGTTTATCAGATGATTCTACTTATTCTTGTAATCAAAATAATTGTGATAGGAATTATACCAATGTTAAAAGTTTGCGAAAACACTTAAACACACTTTCATCCGATGCCATTAATAACAGTACTGCCTGCGGAAACTTGAGAGTAGACTTTGACGTCATTCCTCCTTTTGATACTTCATTAAGTGGCCCCGAACCCTCCAGAGTAGCTGGACAGATTCTCAGCTGGACAGACCAGCAACCAGACAGAGTGTCCCCTAGACGAAGTCGCAGTTGGACAAAGGTTAGTCAGGAGAAGTAAACAAATAATGATAATAAAATATTTTTATTAAACGGAGACAATCTGCACATGACATGTAGCATAACATATGATACCACATTTGCTATAAGTAATCAATTCATTTTCATTTTGAGATGTTACTACAAATTTACGGCTTTCGAATTTTTTTCTTTACTTGAGCTATAAACATAGCTTCTTGCCTAATTTGATTATTCTAAGTTAGCGGGAAGTACCCGATTCTCTTAAACCCTAAAAATACTTTTACAATTATGTTTTCCTAGTGGACCCGCCACAGTTTCGCCGTTAATCTCTGCTTCTCTTGACTAAACTTCGTCCAACCGCGACCTCGTCCAAGGGAGACTCCTTCCAGTTGCCAATCCGTCCAGCCGAGAATCTGTCCAGATGAAAAATGTGTCCAGCCGAGAATCTGTACAGCTGAGAATCTGTCCAGCTGAGAATCAGTCCAGCTGCTCTAGAGGGGCCCCGAATATGTAACGAACGCACGGATCTAGTATGTAAATATCTTTCATAACAAAGGCTAGATAACTCTGTTCAGGCAGGATGGTCGGGAGGCCACAGTCTGAATACACTACACACACACACTCAACACACACACGCGGCAAAGCGCCTGCATATTACATACACACAGACACACCCTACTTGAGCGGTATTGCATTGCCCTCAAGTAGTCACACATAAAATAACTTCATATATTTTTTAAAGAAGACGCCAAACTCGGTGAGCTGCCAATTTTTTTGTTTTAATTTAGAATCTTCCATACCATGGATAGAAGCTGCAGTGTCTATATGTCGTTGTGTCTATTTGCAGTGCAGTTTCTACCCAAAAGGCAGTAGAACCTGGACTCGCCAGGGAGCAAATTAGACCATTCCCCATACAGTATAAAGACGGACCTATCCTAGGACTCCGCACCTCTTCTCTGTAGTTAAAACTACAGCCCCTTTCTTAACATAGACTAGATAACGTGAGCGTCAAGTTGGCGTACCCTTCGAAGATATCCAGGATCTGATGATTCCAAAAAATAGTGCCTAATTAGTACCGAATTAGTACCGAGTTCAAAAAAATAGTACCTTCGTAATTTCGGAGATATGAGCCCTGTTTAACGGGTACGCTAACTTGACGTCAAGCTGGCGTACCCGTTTTGGTTCTCGAGTACGGTGCTGTTCCCAAATATGCTCTATATCCCAAAAAATAGTGCACAATTAGTACCCCTGGCTCCCGAAGTCACAACTTCGTAGCTCTTATAGAAACCGAGATATTTCATACCAAACACGGGTAAAATATTTTGCACCGTTAAGCTGGCGTACCCGACTGAGATCACACAGAAAGCCATTGAATTTCTAAGCCTGCTATATACCAAAAAATAGTGCCTGAAATAGTACCCCTTTTACGACAAAAACATAACAGAAAAGCTAAGTAGAACATTGAAAATATAATGGATGAATATTCTTCATTGTCATAGTACTGTCACGTACAAAAGTCTTATTTTATTTATATTTATTATTTGTTCTTTCAATCTTTTAAGCAGAATGTATGTGAAAGTTTTAATTTACTTAATATTCATTGCAATAGCCAGATGGGTTGACATAAAGCAGATTATAGCAAACTAGGTTTTATCCTTTTGCGGTACTTTAGTATTAGGAGTTTTTCGGTCCTATAGCTACATCTGCGTACATTTACTCAGCACGTTAAATATGGTTAAAACATAACGGTAACGGCATCTGTTTACTTAAGTTTACAACATAATCGTTTACTAACCGTTATAAAGTTCCTCTCTGTTTGCGTCTGTACCAAAATGAGTTTGTATGTAGAAGTTGGCATTCATTTTTTTCAATGTTCCACTTAGCTTTTCTTTTATGTTTTTGTCGTAAAAGGGGTACTATTTCAGGCACTATTTTTTGGTATATAGCTGGCTTAGGAATTCAATGGCTTTCTGTGTGATCTCGGTCGGGTACGCCAGCTTGACGGTGCAAAATATTTTACCCGTGTTTGGTATGAAATATCTCAGTTTCTATAAGAGCTACGAAGTTGTGACTTCGGGAGCCAGGGGTACTAATTGTGCACTATTTTTTGGGATATGGAGCATATTTGGGAAAAGCACCGTACTCGAGAACCAAAACGGGTACGCCAGCTTGACGTCAAGTTAGCGTACCCGTTAAACAGGGCTCATATCTCCGAAATTACGAAGGTACTATTTTTTTCAACTCGGTACTAATTCGGTACTAATTAGGCACTATTTTTTGGAATCATCAGATCCTGGATATCTTCCACGGGTACGCCAACTTGACGCTCACTAGATAACTCTATTCAGGCAGGATGGTCGGGAGGCCACAGCCTGAATACACTACACACACACTCAACACACACACGCGGCAAAGCGCCTGCATATTACATACACACAGACACACCCTACTTGAGCGGTATTGCATTGCCCTCAAGCAGTCACACATAAAATAACTTCATATTTTTTTTAAAGAAGACGCCAAACTCGGTGAGCTGCCAATTTATTTTGTTTTAATTTAGAATCTTCCATACCATGGATAGAAGCTGCAGTGTCTATATGTCGTTGTGTCTATTTGCAGTGCAGTTTCTACCCAAAAGGCAGTAGAACCTGGACTCGCCAGGGAGCAGATTAGACCATTTCCCATACAGTATAAAGACGGACCTATCCTAGGACTCCGCACCAATGGTTTTATTATTATTATTGCCCTTAAGTGGTCACACATAACTATGTTTAATTTTTTTAAAGAGGATGCCAATCTCTGTGATATGCCAATATTTTATTTATTTAGAATCTGCCATACCATGGATAGAAGCTGTCTATTATGTCGTTATGTATATTTGAATTGCAGTTTCCCATCCCACCTAAGATTTGCTTAGATAATAAAGTTGAATGGGTTGATTATAATAGCATTAAGTAATAACTAATAATAGTAATTATATTATTAGTAAATACTAATAATATAATTACATTAACTTCACCTGACGGTTACCAGTTTTATATTCTGAAGTACATTCTTCACACAAAATCTGACGAAACACATTTGTTATGTATAAAAATTACTTGTTTTGGTTTTAATGAGCATCTTAGATCTTATCAGTTAGATATGGCCGATATCAGTCACAATTGGACAGTGCTTGATGTAAGTGAAATTATTATATTTCCATGTAATTATCACACTTTAGCAAATGGTGATACTTATTGTAGGGTACGATATATTCAATATTGTGAGCGTCAAGATATCTAGAATCTGATGATTCCAAAAAATATTTTATTTTAATTTTGGAGATGTCCGCCCTGTTTAACGGGTACGCGAAATTTATGTCGTGTATCTCCAGAATGGCGTTTCTCCCAAAAATGCTGTACATCCCAAAAAATAGTACCTAAATAGTACCTCGTAGCTCTCTCTAATAGAAACAGATATTTCATGACAAACACTGGTAGAATATTGTGCACCTTCAAGTCGGCCGAGATCACACATAAGCCATTGAATTTCTAGACCATCTATAGGTATACTAAAATATTATACCGGAAGTAGTTACCCTTTTACGATAAAAATATTAAAGAAAAATTAATCTGAACGTTAATAAATATTTAAGATAACTTTTACATACACACTCGGTGTGGTACAGTCGAAAACAAAGAGATAATACTTTTCAATAATACTTTTTTTGGTTTGGTTTAGAAATTCAATGGTTTTCTATGTTATCTCAGCCAGGTTGGCGGTGAACTATGTTTTACTCGTGTTTGTCATGGAATATCTCGGTTTCTATTAGAGTTACGAAGTTGAGACCTCACCAGCCAGGGGGTACAATTTTTGGGGATATACAGCAATACCACCGCCAGCTTTAGCGTACCGGTTAACGCCATACATGGACTAATATCTCCAAAATTACAAAAGTAAGTAGTTTATTTTTGTACTATGTACTAATAAATGGGTATTAATAAAGTAATATTTCTTGGAATCGTCAGATCCTGGATACCTTTCATTTTTTAACTTAATTATAATAAGTTCTAGCTGTAAGAGAAACGGATAATTCATAATAAACAGGAAAAATATTGTACACCCGTCAGATTTGGAAAAAAATAATAACTTTCTAAAATAAAAAGTGACTGCAAAAATATTTTTTATTTTAATTTTTTCTTTGGCTATCCAATAATATTTTGTAACAAGTACCTACCTGTAATTGGATATGATGGATTGTGTTTCTTGCTTCAATCAGTTACTGGATAGTCTCGGAACATTAATAACATTTGTTGGATTTTCATGCATAAACTTAATAGTTATAGTAACTGTAATGCTGTTAAATGACTGTTGTAAAACTGAGTACCTACTTATAACCGATCTTTTTTTATCTTATGGACTTTATTGAAATGTTAAACAATCGCTTGGTATAAATATTGTAACATTCGGATTTTGGTTATAATTTAAATTCGAAAGAATACAAGCGAATTAGTTGGATTGTGTGGTGTTTTAGTAGAAAGAACAAATTTTAGATGTCGGCTACAGTTTAAAAATACGAATATAGGTGTTAAGAATAAACAGTTTTGTATGTTGAAGTAATAATTAGCTGTTGGTAGTGTATACTAAACATTTGTTGGGATTATCATGGCGTTTTGGTAAAAATAACCAAAATTATGAAATGCACTATGATAAATGTAACAAATGCCCTACATCTATTATGGTATATCCTACCAACAGCTTTTATTACTTCAACAGATAATACTGTTTATTCCAAACACCCATTCTAATATTTTAAACTATAACCAACAATTAAATTTTGATTGCTTCTACTAAATCACCATAATAAATCCAACAAATTCATTGTTAACCCTACCAACAGCTATGATTGCTTCAACAGACAATTATGGTTACTCTAAATACCTATTCTAGTATTTTCAAACTGTAATATTGGTTGCTTCTACTAAAACACTATGATAAATCCAACAAATTCATTGGTACCCTTAACACTAGCTATGAGTAACTTCAACAGACGATATTAGTTATTCTAACACATATACTAGTATTTTTAACCATCTAAAATCGGTCGCCTCTACTAAAGCTCCATGATCAATTCAACATATGCACTGGTATTCCCAACCAGCAGCTGTTGTAACTTCAACAGACAATTTTGGTTATTCTAAACACCTATACTAGTATTATTAATCTATAACCAACATCTAAAGTTGGTTGTTTCTACTAAAACACAATAGTAAATTCAACAAATGCATTGGTACAACCTACCAACAGCTATTATTATTTCAACAGACAATATTGGTTATTCTAACCACCTATACTAGTATTCTTAATGTATAACCAACATCTAAAGTTGGTTGTTTCTACTGAAACACAATAGTAAATTCAACAAATGCATTGGTATACCCTACCAACAGCTATTATTATTTCAACAGACAATATTGGTTATTCTAAGCACCTATACTAGTATTCTTAATGTATAACCAACATCTAAAGTTGGTTGTTTCTACTGAAACACAATAGTAAATTCAACAAATGCATTGGTATACCCTACCAACAGCTATTATTATTTCAACAGACAATATTGGTTATTCTAAGCACCTATACTAGTATTCTAAATGTATAACCAACATCTAGAGTTGGTTGATTCTACTAAAACACAATGATAAATTCAACAAATGCATTAGTACAACCTACCAACAGCTATTATTATTTCAACAGACAATATTGGTTATTCTAACCACCTATACTAGTATTCTTAATGTATAACCAACATCTAAAGTTGGTTGTTTCTACTAAAACACAATAGTAAATTCAACTAATGCATTGGTATACCCTACCAACAGCTATTATTATTTCATCAGACAATATTGGTTATTCTAAGCACCTATACTAGTATTCTTAATGTATAACCAACATCTAAAGTTGGTTGATTCTACTAAAACACAATGATAAATTCAACAAACGCATTGGTTTACCCTACCAACAGCTATTATTATTTCAACAGACAATATTGGTTATTCTAAGCACCTATACTAGTATTCTTAATGTATAACCAACATCTAAAGTCGGTTGATTCTACTAAAACACAATGATAAATTCAACAAATGCATTGGTTTACCCTACCAACATCTATTATTATTTTAACAGACAATATTGGTTATTCTAAGCACCTATACTAGTATTCTTAATGTATAACCAACATATAAAGTTGGTTCATTCAACTAAAACACAATAATAAATTCAACAAATGCATTAGTATACCCTACCAACAGCTGTTATTATTTCAACAGACAATATTGGTTATTCTAAGCACCTGTACTAGTATTCTTAATGTATAACCAACATCTAAAGTTGGTTGATTCTACTAAAACACAATGATAAATTCAACAAATGCATTGGTATACCCTACCAACAGGAATGATTACGTCAACAGACAGTATTGGTTATTCTAGGCACCTATACTAGTATTCTTAATCTATAACCAACATCTAAAGTTGGTAGCTTCAACTCAAACACCTTGGTAAAGCTAACGAATACATTGGTATACCCAACATAGTAATATTAATAAAAAAAACGATCAAAAAATACTAAAATGACACAGTTGATACAACCAATATCAGTTTGTTATATTTACCAAATAATATTTGTCAATAAATTTACCAAATAAAAGTTGTTTGTCGCAACAAATGTCGATTCGTTGTAATTACCAAGAAAAATTGTTACTGCAACAAAAAACCAGTTTAATTAATCCATTTATTTGTTAAGGTTACTAAATTTATTGGTAACAGTAACAAATTCAAATTAGTTGCATCAACAAAAATCTTGATTGGCGCTATTTTGACGTGTAGTCTCGGTTGGTTTTCGGTTGGATTAACATATATTTTCTTTCTGTGCGGTAAGGGCAAATTTTTGTGTGATAAGCACGAATGTTTATTCCTGAGTCTTGGATGTTGCCTATGTACCTATTTAAATATTTATTGATCTTAGATAAGTTTGTATATCGTCGTCTAGTACCCATAACACAAGCCTTTAGAGCTTACTTTGGGACTAGATCGATTGCTGTAAAGATTGTCACCTGATTATTATAAATTTTAATTTTAAAAATTTGGGGAGTTTAATCTTGAGGTCGTGGGATCGATCGTTGTAACCTTTGTATGTTGTAGGTATAATAACTTCACCATTGCCTGTTTCGTCTGTGCAGAGACCTTACCATGGGTTTGCGCAAACCATTCTCGCTATAGAAATCTATCGGAAATGCTGCTTCTTGCCGATACAAGTATAAGGGACCGAGCGATAGTTTACGGTAGCTAATTACAAAATATATATACATATCGGATTGTATGTTAACTCACCCATTCAATTTGCTCATTAGTTCTTTATAATATTCGCGATCTTTGCCGATCCTGAAAAAGTAAAAGAAATAGAAATACAGCTAATGTTCTTGTCTAAAAAGTCTCGTCGCTCATTTCGACTCTCATTTTCGCCCAACAATCATAAATACGGATGATTCTTAATTTTTTTTTGTATTTGTATTGAATTAAATTAGAAAATTAAAAAAAAAAGTTTTGCAATCTGTATCGTGTGACACATCAAATAAACGGGCTCCTTGTGATAATCTTAAATACATTTTTGTTAGAATTTTAAGTAAATGTTTTGGAAATTATTTAGGAAATTAGGCGAAAATTGAGTATTCCCTCCTAATCTCTGAAAGTAATGGGCTTAATATTTACAAAAAAAAAATACAAAAAATAGTTCTTTACCTGTAAATTACAGGAAAACCTATAAGAAGTCTATGGTATTTAAAGTAACATAGGAAATTTCAGATGATCATGTACGGAACGGAAACCTCTCCACGCGAGTTTAACTCGCACTTGCGGTTTTTTTATAAATATGACCTTATTATTAGTATTATTATTTAATTACTGTGATATTAACGACATTATTTATGCAAGTACTTTTAGATATACAGATGATTAAGTACCATACCATGACACAAATATTGTTATTGAGTTCGTGTTTCTTTTTAAAATTGTCATACCTATATTCTCAGTGTAGGTAATATTTGTCTCTAATGATATGATTGTCCTCGATAATGGATATCTATACTATACTATACATATTTCCATACATACTTTTATACTATACATAATACTATTAGGTGTGCTTACACTGGGTCCGCTTCGAAATGTTGTCGCCTAAATGGAAATTTCCCTGAACTTGGCCCCACTACACTATATTAGGGGAGACCTAGGAGAGTTGTGACAGAGGAGAGTTGTGACAGAGACGATTTCTCGCTATCTATAATAGTTAGCCTGCTAGCAACAACGTTCGTTTGTCGCTTTAGAGACAAGCTACTTGGCTGGGTACCCGTCGGCGGTGCACGATAAGCAATTGAGGAATTACGACGTCTGCGTGCAAAAAAAAGCGAAAAGTAAGTTTTTCTTCAAAATTTTGATTGAATTTAAGTCATGTCTTATTACATGCGCATTGTTGTGTTATTTTTTCTTAAGTTGTATGATTATTTAAGTCTCAAAGCGTTGCATTGATCTTTAGTGTTTGCATTGTGTTTAGGAAATATACATTATTATTCGGGTCAAGTCGTAATTTTGAACACCTAGGAGAGTTGTGACAGGCTGTCACAACTCTCCTATTTGACGACATTTTTCTGCTGGGTTACTTCGACACTTTTTTTTATTAATTTTCAATATCTGTTATTGTGTTTGTACATTAGTATATTAAGGTTAAATCTTGCAAGTATAGTCCGCAATAAAAGATTGCCTCAAAAAATTCATTTTCGCTAAAAAAAGTATCTGAGCTTGTGGTGTGATGTTGCATACTGGTAGACTGGTTTTTTCGTTTCAGAATGCACGAAAGACTGATAAAAGCACTGCTAGTGTCGAAATATACGAAAAGGCCTTTGATGAGGTTACATTAAGAGGTGAAACTCTAAGAGATGTCGCGTCCTCTCACAATCTAAACTCTTCTTGTATCTTCTCTTATATATATATATATATATATATATATATATATATAATCTAAAACTACATATCTTTGAAAAGGTATATTAAGAAGAAAATGGTTTATCAAGCAAACCCAGTAGGCGTGGGTCCATCATGGGTTATACTAGTCCGACGATATTTACAGAAGAGGAAGAGCAAATCAAATCTTCTGTGCTTACTGACACACCTATTAAGGACGAAATAGCTGCTAATGGGAAGTCGACGAATGTGAAAAAGCGTGTCTTAAGCGAAGATAAGAAGAAACCTAAAAAAGCCGAGAAGACTAATAAGATGAAGAGAACAGGTGATGACGAAGAAGAAGTAGAAAATAATTGTTTTTGCTTGGGTTACCCTGAAGCATGCAAACAGCAGATTTAATGAAGAGTGGGTGCAATGCCTAGAATGCAAAGGCTGGTTACACGTTGAATGTACCTACTGGAGGCGAGCTGCAATACATTTCCCATAATATCCTATCAGAATACATTAAGAGTTTTGACTGATTACAATATGATTGATCTCAAAGCGATGCCATAATTACTTATAAGATATAATTACTTTTTATGGGAATGTTATTATGTTCTTTATTGGTACTTAATGTACTAAAAGGTGATTAAATTACTTTTTGCAAAATAAATAATGTTTCATTTATTTATAATATGTGTAATGGTATTTTTATTACTCAAATAGTCTAAATAAAAAGCTGTCACAACTTACCTCGGTAGCTGTCACAACTTACCTCGGTGATAGGAGAGTTGTGACAGAGGGAGTAGTCCTCCTTTTTGTTGATTTTCTCGGAAACCGTAATACTTTTATTAATTTTGATGACTTTTTTGGAAAGGGAAGGAATGGTGGTACATTAATTCACATAGGTCATAACTGTGGAATGTTTCTTGAGCGAGATATGCCCCATAAATTAAAAATTGTCACAACTCTCCTAGGTCTCCCCTACTTTACTATAACTACCTATAATATTATAAATGTATGCGAACGAAACTGTCTGTCTGTTACGTTTTCACGGCTAAACCGCTTAACCAACTTTGATTAAATTTGGTATGAAGCTAGTTCATAATCACTGGGACATAGGTGAATTTTTTTGAAAATCAACCCCTTAAATGATGAAGCAAGGGCTGGATAAATTGATTTACGGGAGTTCGTGCACGCCCGATGATAGTTCGTTGATGTCTTTTTATGAAGCTGCGTCATTTAAGGCTAAACTGATTTTTATGAAACTTGGTATGGAGATAGCTTAAGACATCCTACCCATAAAAGGGTGAAATTGTGTCTGGAAAATAATCAACAACAAGTTTGTGCACGATGAGAGCCCGTAACTAATTTGAGGGAAAAGTTCTAAAAAGTGATGATACGTTCTACTTTAATACGAAAGTCGAAACGCCAGCGCGTGAAAACATCACCGTGTCTATACAAGGACCGTAAGGCCATGTCCGCACAGGTAAGGTGACGCGACAGCGATTTTGTATGGTGATCGCCAGTATAGCCACCGCCATATAACACGAAACATTTGTTTCTCCCGCGTCGCAAGTCGCCTTTAGTGCGGCCGCGGCCTAACTATCGTTAAAAAGACGGTACTTACATAATAGGTACAACTCTTGCTCCTGAAGCTTCGACATCTTTCACATAGGACGCCGCTATGTAGCTCGTATAATTTTCATCCGGATACTTAGTATGCAGATAGGCGGATTGCTCTTGCGCCAACACACCAATTATAGGTCTATTGTTGACGGCATCTTCCTGAGTTACCACCACGGCTCCATCGCAGTAAACGAAGAACACGACGCCCAGAAGAATAGCAGACTTCATGATTACCCAGTACCACCACTCAGAAGCAACACTAGAAATATATACTCCTGATTATCAAATCAATTAGTTATCGATGATTGATAAGCGAGACTTTGATGTTTACCGACAATTAATCTCTATTACTAATTAATGACTTACATTGATTATGATAACACAGAAACTAACCACATGTGGTAGATCAAGTAGAACGCATCGTTGAATGCAGAAACGGCGATGTATTCAGCTATTTTGGACGGTTTCATGTGTCGTCTAAAATGGAAATACGTGGGAGGTTAATGAACAATCACTTGACCAAACTTGCCGTTTCTCATTTAGTTGTAAACAGCTATTAATTACAATGAGTTTATGTAAAACGTATGCGTTATCGAAATCTATCGTAACTACTGCTTGTTGCCGATAGAAGTAAAGGAGACCGAGAGATAGTTTTCTATTACGAGAACGGTTTGCATACGGTAATGGTACTGAAGTCAACTGTTACGTTTGAAATTACACAACACATAAGTCGATAATCAAGATTCGCGATAGTGTTCTTAAAACAGCGTAGCAGTTATTTTTAGAACGACAAGGTGGCCGAATTCTAGGCCGCTCTGAAGTTTCGTAAAATATTTTGAACTTTAGTACCTGCGCAAGAGTGCACAGAATGGATACTTAATAATATTACATATATAAAGGCCGCGCTCCCCCGCGTATAATTTATCCCTTCCCCACCTTGTTTGACGGAATTTAGTATGGCGCGCGCATGCATGCATACACACTGACTTGTTTACAAATATCATACTGATTGTTCATTAACAGTGCCTGGACACATTGCGGTCGCAACTGCAGCGTGGCGCCATCTGTCGTCTAAGACTGTCGACTAAAGTGCGGTCGCAGAGCAGAAAGAATTTCGTACATTGACCTTTGTGCTTACTGCCAGTGGTCAACAACATTTTTATAAAGTTCAAATTTATAAAATATTTTAAGTATCTAATACGTAGCTAATAAAATAATGGAATTGCTAATTAAAACTCAACAAAAACAACGAAAAAATTTAACAATACAATAAACACAACAACGATTTTAATGAGTGCGATAATTGAGTTCCTAGTCTAGTCACTATAACGTATCCCAATTGAAATACCACACCAAAGAGCGCCCAAATAGTACCGAATTAAGTTAAAAACAAAAGAAGGTGTGCTTGAGAATGTGACGTAGAGATAAACACATTACATACCAAATTGTGACTCCGATTTTTATTAGAAAAACACTTTAAATAAAAAGTCGATTATTATGACGGCTCCTTACACAATTTTCTTTGTTCCTGTCTAATGTTTGCGATGACAGTTAAAACAGACATTGACGGTCCTCATCAAAAGTTTTGCTGAAGGGACCCACAAACCAAAACGTCATCTGTAAATATATTTTTGAATCGCTGAAATAATCATAAAAATCAATTCATAATTGGCGGAGTAATCGCGTAACAAACATACTAATAAAACATACAGTCGAAATGATAAACTCTTCCTTTTTTTGAAGTGGGTAAAAAAGGTTTACAATCTCCGATGCCGGCGGTCAGTGCCGCTGTGCGAACGCAACAACAATATAATTGTGTGCGAGCGACAGAGATAGGTTACGACGAGTCATTGTACGAAATTCTTCCTGTTCAGCGACCGTTTAACAGACGTCACACATTCACGCCGCGTTACGTTCCTGTCAAGTCAAGACGACAGCGGCGGGCGCGTAATAAAAATATTTAAAAAAATTCAAAAGTTTCGGAATTTTTCAATTTAATTTTAATAACAATTTGGAATGTTGAAATGTTGGGTGCAGAATATTTTTTTCTTCCGCACGTCTAATTGTATTGATTGATACTTTCACAAATGTATGAACGAAATCTCTAAACCTCGCAATTTTGAATTCCTGGGGATCAAAAATTGCGCGGGTGTACGAGTTTGTGTAGAGGAGTCTCTTGATCTTTTTGACTAGTTCTTAGAATAATATCGCAATAGAAACCAAGTCCGCGCGCACAATTTGAAGCAACAAAAATCGGAGGCATTTATGGCTCCAAACGCCGGGACGCTCCGTCCGTAGTGTCAAATGTAAAAGCGAACCGAACGCTCGGTTTATTGCTTCACTTTTGTCAGGGCGGTTGTATTTTAAACTATCCATCTATGGTTTGTAATTCTATGGGCTGATTTTTATCCTATTCACAGTGTAAAACAAGCGCGGATCCACCGTTGAACACGATGGGCATGCCCTAATAGACTTGTGACGTCCGTAGGAATGCACTCTGTCGATCTTGAGCGAGTTTTCCGACTTGCACTTGGCCAATTTTCGGGTGGCCTTTTTTGAGGGCTGGATCCGCGCCTGGTGAAAAATAGATTATTCATTATAAATCACTAGCGTAGGGTTAAATTATATCTTTATATTGTTGCCAGTTGAATATTTTAGTACGCTTATTAAACCGCAATATGGCAAGTCTGCTAAGTTCCTGATAGGGCTATAGAATGTTTACATATCGCGGCGCCATTGTATGAAGAGGGCTTCCGTTTTATACTATCTTCCGTCCTTATACAGATGTAGTTATTTTGTGAAAGTTGACAATATTTCTTATTCTTATCTTATAAATGTTTGTTTGACCTAGTAACGTCTGAATACCGGAACATGGACGATTGACCTTTTTGCACTGTCCACACCTTTTGTTTATTGATTGTCACTAGACATGCGCAAAACAGACAGTGTTACCAAGTCAATAAAACAAGAAATGGCTAAACAGTGTCTAAAAGTAGCTAGAAGTTTTTGTTCCCCATGAAGTGGCTAATAAAATTGCAACACAAACAGATGCCATTTTATTTATAGAAGAAGGTAAAAAAGCTATCTTATCCTTTTGAAATGGACTTCACATTTGCTTTAGTCCACGCAAAAAAAACGCATCCTCTGCTGCACTGGGACTGAAGAAATAGCGTAGAATGCGTGCAAATGCTTATCATCCTGGCATGTCGTAAAAGTCGACTAAGGGACGGGTCCTCTCCAACATGGTGGACTATCTGTATGGGCGATGGGCTGATCACCTGTCACTATACGGTTCATCATACCATCTTAGGACTAATTAATCGACCGTGGCCACGTATGCTATGTATGTATGTATGTAAAAAAAACGATTCGTAAAATAAATTTGCCACGCTCGGAGCTGACGCACCAAGTCACCAAGAAGTTTCGTTCCACGACTTCTACATTAAAAATAAGTGCGAGTTATACTCGCGTGGAGAGGGTTCCGTTCCGTACATGATTATCTGAAATTTCGTAGGTTACTTTAAGTAGCATAGACTTCTTATAGATTTTCCTGTAATCTATAGGTAAAGAACTATTTTCTGTATTTTTTTCAAAATGTTAGGCCCAGTATTTCGCAGATAATCGGGGGAATGGTCAATTTTCGCCTATTTTCTTAAATAACTTTCAACTATTCATTTTAAAATTCTAAAAAATATATTTAGGATTCCCACAATGAGCCCTTTTATTTAATATGTCACACGATATATTTTGCAAAACTTTTTTTTTTCTAGTTTAATGTAATCCCCGAAAAGTGGCCCCTATGTTTAAAATTCATTTATTTACGTTATGCATCCGTGCTGCGGTCACCGACTTATATAAATGTGTTGAAAGGTACTCAATCGGTCCAATAGTTTCAGTGAAAATTGGCTGCGACAGACAGACAGACAGACAGACAAACAACAGTGATCCTATAAAGGTTCCGTGTTTTCGTTTTGAGGTACGGTACCCTAAAAACTAAAAAAAAATGATAATCATAATTAAGAAAGAGTAATAAATTAGCAACAATATCCACGGACGTAATTTTTACTCGCGCCTCGGCGTAAAAATTACGTTCGTGGTAACGGGGCCTACAAGTTGCCATTATTGTGGCTAAAACATTTAGCCAAGAAATGTTGATAACTGTGGCTACATTGAGTCAAAATGTTGCCAGATCTTGCCAAAAAATGACCAACTTGGCAACACTGAAAACAGTTCACCATAAAGTAACGTGATAACGCAATATCACGTAACATCCCAGTAAAAGTGATATAACAATATGATACATCACTCACAATATCACCCATTACGTATCACGTTCGCTGAAATAGATTAAAAATGAAATGCGTACCCCGCCATTTTGATGTTTTTAATGAATAAATGCCATAAGCTAACTACTTACCGGATAAATGATTGACCTTTAAAAAATGTCACGTCGTCACAACTCGTCACAGTAGTATTAAAGTTGCGTACACACTACACCGCAATAATGTCCAGCCAATACATATATTTACATAATATAAAGAATGACGTTACGTCACACATTTATTTACAGAGTCAGTACCATTACCATAAGTTTATGTAAACCGTTCTCGTTATAGGAAATACTGTCTGTTGCCGATACAAGTAAAAGGGACCGAGCGATAGTTTTCTATTACGAGAACGGTTTGCATAAACTCATGGTAATGGTAGATACAGGTCTCTAACAAATCTTGTATGTCAAAAATGTCACAAGCTTTAGTTTTAAAGAATTTATTCTCATAAGAACTACAATATTTCTCACGCCATAGTTTGCAAAACTTCTTTTTTAAATTTTCTTATTTACCTACCCCAAAAGTGACCCCCGTGTTTTTTACGTTACACGTCCGTGTTGCGGTCATCGACTCACATAGGTGTAGGTACCAAATTTCAACTCATTCGGTCCAGTACCGGAGTTTCGGAGCAAAATTGCTGTGACAGACGGACAGACAACACGAGTGATCCTATAAGAGCTCCGTTTTTACTTTTTGAGGTACGAAACCCTAAGAAGATAACATGTCAAGGATGTGTTCACGATTATGTCATCATATGTACTATGTGTAGATTAGTACCTAGCCATTATAATTAAACGATCATAATAATCGCGGTCGTGATCATGATATTCGCTTGAATTCCTTTTAGGGTTCCGTAGTAAACTAGGAACCCTTCATTGTTTCCCCATGTCTCGTCAGTCTGGGCCTTTATCAGCATTTACTTAACAGGGCACCGAGAGTCCAGTGGCGCCGTCATCGCTGTAATTGTGTTTTCTATTGAACTAAAGTATTTTATTGAAATCCAAGCCATATAAGTTGTTAGGCAACTTAATACACAATTTATATGCTATGTAATATAGCTTTTTATTGATTACTTTTCTCCGTTTACGGTTTTAAGTAAAAAGTGACCGCCATTAACTAAAAACCGTAAACGGAGAAAAGTAATGAATAAAAATATGTAAACGAAAGACACTGATGTAGTCAGGCGCGGTCGCAGCCTGAAATTTGGGGGAGGGGGAATAATAAAATATGTCGTGTAAATTAGACTTTACTTTTAGACTTGACTTTTTTTAGTTTATAAATTTTTAGAAGATTTTTCAATTTGACGTGTACGATTTTGGGGGCGGGTCATGTCCCCTGTGACCCCCCCCTGGGACCCCGCCTGGATGTAGTGTAAAATAGGCAGATGAAAGATGTCCTCTCTTGTTCCAGGGTATATCATCATATCTGTACGACGCTCCATACTTCATCAGATACGGATTCCGCCTAGTAGCAAGTTCGCACGGAAGCCAATTCTTCATGAAGAAGACCATTTATGAATACTTATGGGAATATAATGAGCCCATACTGGACACTTCAAAGTCGCTGGTGCCTGGATTGGTACCTGTTAATAATATGGGGATGTTAGCAAGGGTGAGTAGAGTAAGGCTGAAATCGTAATCGAATACAGCCAACTAGCTATCGCTCGCGACTTCTTCCGCGTAGAATTGTTAACGTTATTATCTTGGAAATTTTTCAGTTATCCGTGATTAATTCCTACTAATACTATAAACGCAAAAGTTCGAGAGGATGGATGTATCTTTGTTACTCCTTCACGCCTCAACGGCTAGACGGATTTCGATGAAATTTGGAACAAAGATAGCTTATACCCTGAATTAACAAACATATAGAATACTTTTTATCCCGGAAATGATAAAGTTCCCGGGGGAATAAATATAACCGAATTCCATGCGGACGATGTCGCGGGCAGAAATTAGTATCCTAATGTCTCCATAGTATAAATGTTAAATTGGAAATAAACTCTGTACGAAATAATTTTCATCCAAATCTGTTCAGCCGATTGCGTGATTAATTAACAAGCATCGTCATACAATTTCGCATTTAGAATATTAAATTAGTACAATTCGGATTCGGATTCTTATTGGCGTTTGTGTTAACAGCGAAACGGGGGTCGTGCGCGGGGCGGGTCGCTTGCGGGCCAGTGTAAGCAATATCAAAAATGGAACCAAGATGGAAGCCGTCATTTCAGCGACCGCGGGGCTGCTGCGCGTGGCCGCGCTCATTTACCTCATTTATATGCAGAAGAAGTAATTGCCGCATACTGCTTTCGAAGACAGTGGGTGTTTACATGCAGCTCCTGACTCACTGCGCGGCGCAACGCGAGTAGCAGCGGCAGTAGCAGGAGCAGTGACCCTTCCCTGCTCGCTTCGGCTGCATGTAAATGAAGCAGTAGATTTTAAAGCTTCCAATTTAGTTCCTGTGACATTGCTTAGAAAGGCCCGCAAGCGACCCGCCCCGCACGCGACCCGCGTTTCTCTGTGATTAAACCTTAAGTCTTCATAATATTTTTCCTTATTTTTTCCAAGCAGAAGAATTTAAATTTACTTTATTGATGTTTTTGTAATGTTAAGGTATACGCTGACTTCACGGACGAGGTGACGGTAACAATTGGATCTCAGTGGGGTCACGAGAAGTTCTTCCAGATAAACCGCTTCAGAGGGGAACCGCAGCTCCCAGGATACGATCCCGACGTAAGACTTTCATCATTATTCTGGCCTAGAAACATCACTTTTGATATAGTCCCGGGAAGATTACAACTAGGGTTGCCACCCGTACTTTAGTATTGAACGATATTTTAGACATTTCATCTATTCGTACTTTATATTTTTGAAACACATAAAGTAAGCTAAGATACTGCTTTTACGACATCGAGTTATCAATGATTTCATTTTAGCAAAATGTTTAGTGGCAACCTTAATCACAATTCCCGCCGCATAGGGATGTTGCCTGGGTAAAAAAATAGTAATTCTAATTAGTTCATCAGTTAGATTATCAAAAAATATTGAACACGTATTTTTTGCTTTATCAAATCAATCAAAATTGACAAAAATAACGCGCATCAAAGTTCAGGAGTGGGGGCTAATGACGTCACTTAATGGTGAAAAGTGTACAAAGTCGTGACGTCACGCGGAACTTCAACTAACTATATCTTCGTAATTTTTTGTTTAGTTGACAAAAGAAAAAATATGTATTCAATATTTTTTAAGGATGTAAATGACGGACTAATTCGATATTTTTGGGAAACTAGCCTATTGGCTCCGGACTATAGATGTGGTGTTGCCATTTTCCTATTCCCAGTAATATTCCCAATTTTGCCGGCAAGTTTACATGCCCGGCAACATGTTGATGGGAGAGACCAAATAACCAGATGTAGAATTAACTTGCGAATATTTCAGATAAGCACTTGTCACCAGGTGACTCGCAAGCTGGTTTTCCTTCCTGTTAATATAAAGTACACTACAAAGGACAGACACGCTCGTATTTATAATATTATTGTGGATTGTCTTATAGATATAGTCAACAATTAAAGTCGACAATGCAAGTTATTAAATTGGACGAAAAATTAGCTCTATGCCATCGATATAATGTCTAAAATCCGTCTAGCATTTATTTTGCATTGGAGTCTTTTCTATTAATTATGTTCATTTTACATTTGCTTCGGCGAAATCAATAACATAGCTGGACGCAATTGGATCTAAACAGCAAAATCCAGAGAACCCTTGCAGGTCTGGAGGAGGGCTTTACCCGGAGAGGCGTTCTAATAGATATTAATTAGAATATTTACATTCAACTTCATGAAAATAATCCATACTCAGAATTACAAACTAAAAGCAAATTATACTAACACTTAAGGGCGTAGGTACCCGATGACCTTGAGCGTTCCAACTCAGTCCTTCCCCACTTGCCTTAGTTCACGCGCCGCAGCGAATAGTATAATTTACTCAAAAACTATAAAATAAATTGAAAAACCGGCGGATGAAATTATAGTGTACATTATTGTCTTCTGATTAGTAAAAGTCTCATGTATGAGCGTCGCATAATAAGGGAGCCTTTACGGATTTAAGTTTGAAAATAGGGTTAACGGTTTTTTTTGCTCTTGATTTATCACTTTTTTCAAGATTCCATTGGACGAAAATAAAGAATAGATTCCATACTACAATACATATTTTTTTCAAGATTCTGCACAATGCTAAGTATACTTTATAGGATTTGAAAACAGTTCTTTCTAATATTACTTCTTCTGTAAGAAATAAAAGCCGTTTTATTTTTATTTTATTTTATACAATTGCTTCACAGCAATGTCCGGACCGCATCCTCGGCTCCACAGAAGGCGTCATGTACCACCAACGTCTCAGCAAGCACGATGTCCTGCTATACTGGCGGAAGACGGTCTGCAAGTTGATGCCACTTTACTTTGATAGTAAGTTATAATAATAATAGAACAGTCAAAGCCTGGAAATTCCTTGTACTGTGAACCACCCTTTTCATACAAAACGCGATAACGATTTCCACCCCTTAAATGTTAACCGATTTTGACCAATATTTGATAGGTTGTCAGTCAGAACAAAATCTAGGCCTATACGTTTTTGAATATTGATTAAAGATCAACAAAATCAAATAAATTAGTTTTGTATGAGAATACAGAAACAGCAATAATACTGAATTTATTGATAATAGTGAAAAAACCAAAACGTATACACCTAGGTTTTGTCCTGACTGACAACCTATCAAAAATTGGACGAAATTGTTTAACATTTAAGCGGTGGAAATCGTTATCGCCTTTTGTATGAAAAGCCGTAGCTTCACACTCCTCATAAGGGTCATGTGCCAGGCATGATGGAAATGTAACACGAATTTCAACCTAACGTCATACTTGTGTAGGTCTCTCTTCCACTGTATTCCATGACGGATATATCCGTCGTTGGTGGTGAACCAGTGATATGGATTGATCCGCCATTGGTGCTGAAATGGTTAGGGCGCAACGCAAGGGTGTTTCCGCTGAATTTACCCGAGTCGCGCCCATGCCGCGCACGCTTTCTGAGTGTTGTCGTCCATATAAATCGAACATAATACAACCGCGCCCGACCCGCGCACTCGTTCTGTGTGCATTGCGCTTAAGGCTGTGTTTCTACGCAGAGCTGTCCACGAAAAAAAAAACAATAAGATTGCAGTCATTTCAAAATCGCACCGCTTACAGCTCTGTTGGAAAAGGCCTCAGATTACAGAATAGAGTAAAAGATACGCTGTACCTATATTAATTGAACCTACGACTGTAATGCTACGCTGCTCCCGCAAACATCAGCGCCCTAAAGAAAAAACAAGATGGCTGTATTTTATTAGTACGTCGATTTCAAACTTGTTTCTTGACTGGTGACAGTATGACCAAATTAAGAAGATTGTAATAATGCTGTCACAAATAAACACTAAATTGCCAATATTATTTAGTATCATAACCTTATAGGCCAAACAAATGCGCATGTGTTTTGTACTAATCCGTGTGGCCCGTAGTTGACGTTTTAGGCGACATGGCTTGCAGGGCCGTAGCTAGGGGGGGGGGCATTGTGGGGCAATGCCCTACCATGAAATACCAATGCCCTACCTTAAAATATACCATTAACTTGTTTGTTGATAGTATGATTACTTGTAACCACCCCGCTGCCCTACCTTAAAACACCTCTGCCCTACCTTAAATTGAACTCTAGCTGCGGGCCTGATGGCTTGACGGTATCAACGTTTACTCTATTATTATAGTATACTCTAAGAAAAAGGCAGTCTTAAAACATAATCTTTTGCAGAGGAATTGACAGTGGACAGCGTGCCGGTTTATCGTTACAATCTGTCGGAGAGTGTGTTCGAACGAGTCACAAACGGGACCGACTGCTATGACACGGAGCCCGCTCTGCCACCTGGGATCAGTGACGCCAGCAAGTGCTACTTCGGTAAGACCTCTATAACAATTTATCTAATCTAATCTTTAAGGACATCGCAAACGGGCTAGTTTTTTGGCAATTTATTGCTACAATTCGGGCTATCCTCAAAAGTTTACATTCAAACCTTTTGTCCCCATTAGTGATGTAATATGTAATTTTTGAGGATAGCCCGAATTACAGCAATAAATTGCCGAAAAACTAGCCCGTTTAAGAATCCCTTTAAGTCGTCACGTGAGTCAGTGGTATCATAGTGAGTCATAGTGGGTCATAGTGTCATAGTGAGACAGTGGCAACGGGGGCCCAATGACACCAGCAAGTGCCTACTGTACTGGGTCCAATTTTACAAGCAAAAACTGGCAGCACCGATATCCCACAGATACATCTGCCATGCAGTGTTGCCAGTTTTTGCCCGTAAAATTATACATACATACATAGCATCACGGCCGAAATCCCTAATGGGGTGGGCAGAGCCACAAGACTACTTGTGGCCACGTTCGATTAATTAGTCCTAAGATGGTATGATGAACCATATGGTGACAGGTGATCAGCTCATCGCCCATACAGATAGTCCATCATGTTGGACAGGACCCGTCCCTTAGTCGACTTTTACGACATGCCAGGATGATAAGCATCTGCACGCATTCTATGCTATTTTTTCACTCCCAGTGCAGCAAATAAATCACAGTGTTTAAACCTTTTGAAAGCTATAGTGAAACCCTATATGATCAGTGGATATTTACTATACCGGCTAAACATGATCTGCCATCGCCTTTCTAACAATGTTTTAGCAACTCGCAGATACTAGTATTTCCCGTGGACCTAAGTGGTCCGTGAACTCTGACACGAGATAACAATAGACAGCCGTGAGAAACAGTTTCAATGTTAACTCGCAGATGCACAATGGTTATCATTATCACTTTGACCTTGGTGGAAAAGATTTTCGGTCGGAAATTTGTTGTGCAATAGCCGAGTCATTATTTAATGTGATAGTGAGTGTGATTACAGAGGTGATGCAATAAAATGCGCTATAGTAAGCTAATTCGCTCGCTGCAAACTCGCTTAAACCATCGGAGCAGTGCAGCGATAAGGGTAGGGTGGTCTAAGACTGCGCACTTAATATGTCAGTGGTTATAAAACAAAAACGAATAATATTACAAGAATCAAATTTTATTATTTGTATACCTTAATCATTAAGCAACATTATAACAAAGACTCTCTCTCTATCATGAGATTACCCATATTTAACTTATTAAAGCAAAAATAAAAAATGAGAAATGCGCACTCTTATACTACCGGTTGGGTAAGAATGCGCAGTGAGATCGGTAAGACTGCGCGGGTATGTGTGAGTTTGCGTACCTATCAATATATGTTAATCGTGACGCAAATCACAGTTAAATGGTCCAGCACCATTGTAAGTAATGCTTTTCTAATGCCACCACTTCGTGCAACCAGTGCACTCAATCCAATCTTCGGAAATCGGCTCCTTATAAATTTTTCCACAGCCTGGATATTTCCAAGTTTTCTTAGGAGCAGTTTTTGCCTTTGGTTTATTAATTTTACCTTTAACGCTCCTTTGTGTAGATATTTGAATATTTTTATTTGAGTCTAAAGTTTTTTTTACCTTGGGTTTATTTTTTCCTTCAATGTTCAAGTACGGCTTTGTAAGGAGAACTGCTAATAATATCAGATGTTTCATTTTTCCTTCTTAATGAAAGAAAAAGTGAAGAATCTGGTTCATAATTCCGTACACAATATAAAAATATATTTATACCAAAAAGTAACGTGTAAAACTGCGCGCGCACTTTTATACTTAAGTATCCTGCGCAGTCTTACACATTTGCCTACTTCGACTTGTTCACCAGTAGTGGCACCATCTATCTGCAATGACCTGAATTACGTCGCCAAAACTTCCTCATGACCGATTTAACTCATCAAATAAGAAGCTACTACTTTCAATTTATTTTAGGATAGTTTTTTACAACCCGTTCAAATTTAGGAAAAATAAGATCATATCCTGACGAAAACTTCAAACTTACCTGGGATCTTGTATTTCTACGGTGATGCAATTATTTTCCGGGAGCAATATCGTGTGCCTGAACACATCAAATTAACATTGACGTAAGCTACAAACTTCGTTCTGGTTTCGAGAAAACACGTATGCGCATTCTTATCAACCGCGTAGTCTTACACCATCCTACCTATATAGGCTAGGCACGGATCAACGAATTTTCCAAGCAGGGCCAAAACTAGTGGTGTAATGGTAGAGCCAGACAGTAATTCTCTCTAGATGATTACTGCTCCGCTACTACGGTTGAGCCGGCCCATTCGGCCGGCTCAACCGAGGCAGTACCACCCTCTCACAGAATATCGGCGTAAAGTTATAGCTTGCTATTGCGTTTCGTACGGTGAGTGACGAGATCCAGAGACCTATTCCCTCATCCCCATCCCACCCCCATTCCCCATCCTCCCTAGACTAGCAGTGCATTGGCGGCACCTCTGGTGTTGCAGATGTCCATGGGCGGCGGTGACCACTTTCCATCAGGTGGGCCGTCAGCTCGTTTGTCAGTCAATTGACATAAAAAAAACTTGAAATTCGCGTCTCCCTTCCAGCATTTGAGAATAATGAATTTAGTGAAGCAAGTATTTTTAGGGTTCTGTAGGTACCTGAAAAGGAAGAAAACGGAACCCTTCTGTCTGTCTGTCTGTCCGTTTGTCCGTCCGTCCGCTGCTCAGAAACTACTGGACAGATTGAGTTGAAATTTGGTACACATATTTAAGTCGGTGACCACAACACGGATGTTTAACGAAAATAAATGAATTTTAAACATGGGGGCCACTTTTGGGGGAATAATTGGAAAAAAAAAGTTTTGCATGTGTGACATAGCAAATGAAAGGGTTCGCTATGAGGATCTTAATCTTTTGTTTTTGTTTCATAATTTTAAGATGAATGGTTTTGAAGTTATTTCAGAAAATAAGCGAAAATTTACCATTCCCCCCCTTATCTCCGAAACTACTGGGCCTAAAATTTTGAAAAAATACAGAAAATAGTTCTTTACCTATAGATTACAGGAAAGTTAAAGTAACAGGAAATTTCATATAATCACGGAACCCTCCCCACGCGAGTTTAACTCGCACTTGTCCGGTTCTTTAAAATTTTATTTGTCGCCCCATAAGATTGCCGCCCGGGGCAGGTGCAGTGCAGCGTGCATGACACAAAGATAAGATAGACCGTCTTATCTCTAAGTGCGTCTCTTTCACACTAGTGCCGGCGAAAGAGATAGTCATAGAGATAAACGGGTTTGATTTATCTTTGTGGCATGCATATTAGGGCCGCTGGTGGTATATCGCCGATAAAGAGAGCATATCGCTGCACGGCCCGGATGATTTACGATCGAGTTTGAGCGAATAATGTTACTATATTATATTGCACAATCACGGTGTCGTCAAGCTGTGGATTCTAAAGGCCCACTCACATTACTGGCGCGTCAGCAGCGCGCGCGATCTATCCCGCTAACACCAATCCAATACGTAGATTTCTTTATTAATATTTATGCTTTAAAGTGTATATCCCGCAGATTTCCCGATGGTCGTGTCCTTCCCCCACTTCTACACGGGTGGACCTGTCAAGGACCAGTTCGTGACAGGTTTACAGCCTGACAGATACAAGCACAACTCGTATGTCGTCGTCGAGCCGGTGAGTTACGTACAGTTTCTTATGAACCGCCAACCAAGACTACCAACCACTAACCAACCTAACCTAACCTATAATCAATGGCCGTATTCAGAAACGCCACTTAGGTAAGCATTTGATTAGATATTAAATAGTTAAATGTCCCTCACCTAGCTGTCATTCTATACAAACATGTCACCCAAACGTCACTTTAATTAAATATCAATTTGAGTGGCATTTCTGAATTTGGCCACAATTCTTCTACTTACCAAGTATTCAGGAAGTTGTACATAGTCATTTAATTTTCGCTTAAAAAGCGACTCTTAAATCGAGGGCATATCAAATTCTGCTTCTGCTTGAGCATGACATTGTCATTACAGTCTTGCATAAGCAGAATTTAAAGGCTCGGCCACATTGCGCTAGTTCTGTGCGACCAGGGGGGCTAGCACGACATGCCCGCGAGTCGTTTGTCGCTGAGTGCGTCTCTGTCCAACTAGTCAAATATGTAAGGGACGCACTGAGCGACAAACGACTCAAATGTGTAAGGGATGCACTGAGCGACAAACGACTCGCGGGCAGGTCGTGCTAGACGTGCAGGGGGGCTAGCACGACATGCCCGCGAGTCGTTTGTCGCTCAGTGCGTCTCTGTCAAACTAGTCAAGTATGTAAGGGATGCACTGAGCGACAAACGACTCGCGGGCAGGTCGTGCTAGACGTGCAGAGCGTGACGCCATCTCTTGTCTTCTATTGGAAGTCGTAACGGACGTCACACATAATGATTTTGTGATCCGAGTGAATTCACAAGAAAATCAGCGCTGCGGCACAGCGGCCCTAGCGTGCCAGACACGGGGATAAGTTAAACCTGTTTATCTCTCTGACTATCTCTTTCGTCGGCACTAGTGTGAGAGAGATGCACTTAGAGATAAGACGGTCTAACTTATCCTTGTGTCAACCTTGCTAGGGTTGCTGAGCCCAAGCATTTAGCTGACCCTGTAGGTATACCCTTTCGGCTCTTGTTTTATATACATTTTTAAATAATCAGTTTTAAGTTGAATGTTAATTATGTAGTTCATAGGTTACTTTCTTAAATAAGCCAAATAAATGCTTATTTCTTTCTATATATAATCTGTTATTTTTAATACCTATATTATAATTATAATATTTATATTTTTTTGCTACAATATCGCATTGTAAACTGTAATGATAAAGAAAAAAAATCAAAATAGGTATGCTTTGTTCAAATTGTTTGGCCTTCAGCATCAACAGCTTCTGTTTGGCCCAGTGGTTGACTGGTAGATAATCTCTTAAGGCATCACTTCGCCATTTTTTACGATAATGTATTGTGCAATAAAGTTTAAATGAATATCACGCCGCACTGCGGTAGAGTCAAGCCAATCTTAACGCGGCTCTTCTGATAGAAGACAACAGATGGCGCTACGCTGCGGTCGCGCGGTGCTCCTGTCGCGCCATCAATGCGACCGAGGCTTTATGCAAAAGTGACGCGTCGTGTACGATTATCGAAGGACTCCGGCAAAATTAACTGTTGATGCGCTTCGTAAATGAGTTCCGCATACTTTTTGCACCACTCAACTCGTAAAGAACCATCCGTTCAAGTTTAATAGTTATAATTATGTAACAGTTCGTTAAGTTTGGACTGATGTCATAACTCATAACTTGAGTTTTTCATATGTTGGTTTTTCTAAACCTTGAAGCTTTGTCGATGGTTAAATAAATAGAAGCCGACAAATTATGTAGTGCTATGACACTAATTATATCTGAACCACCATATTTAGATAGTTTAAGCCATGGGAACGGACATAGGCTACTTGGCATAATAAATAAACTATTGGCTCCGTGAGGTGTAATATTTAAAAAAAAAACTTTATTTTATAGGTTTTCTTACTTTCGGTTGGTATTTCGCTTATTTGTTAAACTCATGAGTGCAATGTTTAATAAAAACTATTTTTTGAATTTATAATAAATTATAGATTGACCAGGATCTTTTTAGGCACCCACACGCAATTGATTTTTTAACATACTAAATTTGATATCAAATCATTTTCATCCGTTAAACAGATGGGTGCAAATCGTCTCTAGTTAATTCGGATCTTATGGCCGAATTCAGAAACGCCACTTAATCATTTGGTTAGATATTAAGTAGTTAAATGTCCCTCAACTAGTTGTCAACCTATACAGAAACGTCACGGATACGACACTAACTACAGCTCAATTTGAGTGGCCTTTCTACTACGTGTTCGCTAATTAAAAAGTCGCTAAACTTAAAAAAGTCAAACTGGATTTCGACAGCTTGGTGCTATACAAAATCGAGTTTGACGTTTCTGATTTTAAGTTTAGGGAATTTAAAATAAAATTTAGGCTACCTCGTGTCGAACTAGCCTCAAGGTCTCAACAAAATGTATATTCTCTGTTCCAGCTGACGGGCACTCCATTCCGATCCGTAGCGCGCATGCAGAGCAACCTGAGGATCAAGGACCTGTCAGGGTTCACCAGGGAGTACGACAAATTCTCCAACCTCATCCTGCCTCTGTTCTGGGCCGAATATGTGCGTATCCTTCACCTTCATTATTCCCCCTTTTACCTCGTGGCCAAACTTTCGCCGAACTGATTTGGCTACGAGGCATTCAATTTCCTAGTGGCCAAACTTGTTTCAAAATAGGCAAAGTTAGTACATTTTAATACGTTACATTACGCACTTGAGGTCTGACTAAAAGATTTACGAAGTTTTTCGAGATAATGTCCAATGCTAATTTCGTTGTGTAAAAGTTGCAATTGGCTGTTTAGAATGAAATCATCTTTTTCAATGAATGCCTTCTGCCGTGGTGACGGTACAGTACTGTTTTTGCAGGGCGTAATAAGGGTCAGACGCTTTATAAACTCTAAATCATCCATTTTTTTAACGTCCAAACAAAAAACTATATTTATCTACACCCATATCATAAAACCTCCATTGGTTAATCAAAAACCGTATGAAATGACCACCATTTTGACAACCAATTAGGAAAAACCAGTGCTGCGATAAAGAAATAACATGACTTCTTTATCGTTTTTAGTAAAGAAATGAGATAAAATTTGGTACAGCTGTCAATACTCAAGTGGGTCTCTATTCTAGTATCCATAGATATTAAAACAGTTATTGATACGAAACGTCAATTCAGTATGTTTTTTTAATATAAACTGCACAATATTTGACCTCGAGTGACGTGAGAATAGAGACTTCATCCGTTTGTCTATGATTTAAAAAAAAATGGTCTTGACGGAGGATTGAATTGCCGCCATGTTGACGTTTTGCTGAACGAAAGTAGAATTGTTGTTGAATTGAATAGAAAGTGTTGTTTGTAATTTACATTTTAGTTGAAAATATGAATAGTAAGTAGTCTTCTCGGAGTGTGTGTGATGTGAAAATGCGCCGGATATCGGAAATATGCAGCCACGATTGCAACAAATAACTTGTTGCCAGAAAATATTGTTTCTTAACCCATCATGGAGGATTTATAATATGTGTGTAGATAAAGTTATGTATGCAACTCTGCATAATTTGGCCTTAAAACACACGTGCGATCTTATTATGAAACTCGCCTATCGGCTCGTTTCATGAGAACCGCACTAGTGTTTTAAGGCCTATCATTATGCAACCGTTGCATAAACTACTATTTGCTGTAGATCAATTTGAAAACACTCAAGTTATGTAAAAGATTGACGCTGTCATAACTATATTTCTTACCCTCAAGTATAATAGACAATCTTAAGTCATTCTAAGTGGCCATTATCAACAAAGAGAATTTATCATAGGTAAGTATCATCGTTTGAGTGTACTGTGCCTATTTTGAAACGAGTTTGACCACAAGGAAATTTAATTCCTCGTGGCCAAAACAGTTTGGCAAATCAGTTTGGCCACGAGGAAAAAGGGATTATACCTTCATGCTTCGATCAATGTACTTAGGTAACTGCGGCCCTTGCATGCCAGACACGGCAAAAAATTGAACCCGTTTATCTCTCTATCTCTTTCCTCAGCGGCACTAGTGTGAAAGAGACGCACTTAAAGATAAGGCGGTTTAACTTATCCTCGTGTCAACCTTGCTAGTGCCGCTGAGGCTCAACCATATTAGTCTTAGCATCATCATCTTCAGTCAAAGACGTCCACTGCTGGACATTTTTGAATTTATAAACTAAATCCATAGCTCGCCAGTTAATCGCTAATCCATTACTAAAAGAGTTAACTTCGTTAAACGTTAAAGCGTTACATTTCCAAAGAATTAACGTAAGTTAACGTTAATCGTTAACTCGTGAAAGGATTTGCATTTTATGTGTTGTTGTGTTAGTTATATACTTAAAACAAATGTTGGTTGGGGCTATGGAAGATTAGGGAGGACATGAAACTGCCCGAACGTACATACTTATCAGAACGTGTTTTTCGCGGCGTGGCGCGGTGCCTTTTGGTAAATAGTGGGGCCAATTCCAACGTGTTTTCGCTAAATTTAGAAGTCGCTAAATTTGAAATAAGAAACATTAGACTCGATTTTGAACCTTGGAGCTATACAAAATCGAGTTTGACGTTTCTTATTTTAAATTTAGGCAATCTTAAATTTAGCGGACACCGTTTCGAATTGGACCCAGTACGTACTTAATTAACGATTAACCGACATTAATTGTATTAAAGGAAATAACTGAGTCCGTTAACAATTTTTAAAGTTAACTTATAAGTTAATCCGATACTCGAAATGCTAACTTCGTAAATCACGATTAACGGATTAACGGTCTTGTGCCCAGCTATGACTAAATCTCATGCGTAACTTTGTCTTCGTTTCAGAATCAAGAAGGCCTACCAAAACGCATCCAGAAAACGATCTACTTCATGACGATAATCCTGCCTCCGCTGTCGACGGCGATACTGGCAACCAATTTATTAATAGCTTGTTATATAATATTTAGACTAATTTATATAAAAAAAATAAAAAACGAGAGCCTGAGCTCTGTATTACAGCAACAATGTAATCAGAATAAAGCTTTAGCCAGCACAAAATGGTTTCCACACGAGAAAGAGGCCTTTATAGTTAAATAATAAAAACTTAAATAGGTGAAACGCAAAATTAACAATCGAGGAAAGACTGAAACCTTTTTCGCATTTAAATGTTGTATACAATGTTACTAACAAAATGTCACATTGCGTGCGCAGCGCGACCGCAGCGTGACGCCATGTGTTGTTTTTGTGTCGGAAGTCGTAAACGGATGTCACCAGCGGCCCTAACATGAATGACACAAAGATAAGATAGACCGTCTTATCTCTAAGTGCGTCTCTCTCACACTAGTGCCGACGAAAGAGATAGTCATAGAGATAAACGGGTTTAATTTATCTTTGTGTCATTCATGTTAGGGCCGCTGAGGGCTTAGCACACTAATTTTTATTGCGCACATAAAAGCTAGTGTGCTAGGCACATGGCTTGACAGTCCATCGTTCCAGGAGTTAAAAACTGTAGTATATGAACTCGAATAGAAACCTATACATACTTATAGGATAAGTATAGGGGTGTGGCACTAGGTTTAGCCTAGCCAAACCAGTGAAACTCCGATAAGTGTTGTTGCCTTTCAACACTAGATGGCGCATTAATTAAGAGGGCACCGACCGTCCAGTGGCGCCCTCATCACTGTTATTGTGTTTTCTATTAAAGGAAAGCATTTTATTAAAATTGAAGCCGTATAAGTTGTTACGCAACTTAATACACAACGTATATGCTATGTAATATAGCTTTGAAAAGTATAACCATCATCTAAACAATTTAACAGAAAAAAGCGGCCACTATTTTCTATTTAACTGATTAGATGATGGTTATACTTTGCAAAGCTATATTACATAGCATATACGTTGTGTATTAAGTTGCGTAACAACTTATACGGCTTCAATTTTAATAAAATGCTTTCCTTTAATAGAAAACACAATAACAGTGATGAGGGCGCCACTGGACGGTCGGTGCCCTCTTAATTACTATTGGATAGAAAAACTTCCATGTTGACAAACTATACAAACCGAATGTAAATCGTAATATAATAATAAGAATAATTATAAATCAGGGAACAATCTTTACACAAATCGATCTAGTCCCAAAGTAAGCTCTAAAGGCTTGTGTTATGGGTACTAGACGACGACCTACATACTTATAATAGATAAATAAATGCATAGGAAACATCCAAGACTCAGAAACAAGCATTCGTGCTCACCACACAAATATTTGCCCTTACCAGGGATCGAACCCGGGACGCTAGCTTCGGAGGCAGGGTCACTACCAATTATAGGCTAACCGCGTCGTTGAATTAAATATCAATTTAAAATCGACGTATTGATATTAGTTTATTATATCACTTGACTTTAATTTTGTTAAACTTCGATTTTTACAAACTTTCACACTACAAACTGGCATTTTTACGTTTTACGGGAGTTCTTGTGTACAATGATCGCCGCACCTCTGCGGTAGTGTCTGCGGCCCTAACATGAATGACACAAGGATAATTTAACCCGTTTATCTCTATGACTATCTCTTTTGTCGGCACTAGTGTCAGAGAGACGCACTTAGAGATAAGACGGTCTATCTTATCTTTGTGTCATTCGTGTTAGGGCCGCGGGTCACGTCAGTTTGAGCATTTTGCTCATATCAGTCCACCATACCAAATCTGCCTTGTTTCTTTTCTCTATATATCTTCTTCTAAATTCATCTCTAATTCCTTTACTTTTCGCGCTATCCGTCTGTGGAATGCTCTGCCTTTAGATTTAAGCCAAGCTAAATCTCACTAATCTCACTTTATCTTTAAAAATAGACTTATCTATCCTTCCGCTGTAACATTTTATACTTTTAGTTTTCCTGTAATTTATGTCTCATTCTCTTCGTACTTTGGCTGAATTATTACCAAATCCTTACATAATGTAGGTATATGTTTTAACTTCAATTTTGCACCACCTGCCAAAGTTAAACAATTTTTCTCATTATTTTCTGTGTTATGGTTGCCTGGAAGAGATCGCTATTAGCGATAAGACCGCGTTTTGTTCCCTAACTTTATTTTGTTAGTGTATTCTTTTCTGTTATTTTTGTGGTGTCCAATAAAGAGTGTTGTATTGTATTGTATTGGATGGCCGTATTCTGAACACTGGAACACTGTAAGTCATTAATTTCATAAAAAAATCATGTAGATTTCTTTAACGGCCGTCTCTAAATGGAAACTAAAACCTCAGTAGGATATCAAAAGTGTTGAAATTGTATAATTATGTAGGTAGTAAGTATAATTAAGTACCTATTTTATTAGTTATGTTATATACACGGGGGATAAGTGTATAGCTGTGATCGTTCCTAAGATAAGTTAACTCTTAAACTATTTGCTCACTGTAGGTTAAAAATGTATATTTACAATAAATCATGAACAAATAATTTGGTGTCAATTTTAATTATAACCTCGTTTATTTGACCTATGGTACCTACTTACCTACATGTTAAAAACTGAAACCCTTAACGCAAAACAATAACGCGTTTTAAAACAAAGCCTTTGTCTGGCCATAGAAGTGGCTAAGTAACCGGTTAATAATGAAAATGTAACAATAATAATACCAGCGGCCCTAACATGAATGACACAAAGATAAGATAGACCGTCTTATCTCTAAGTGCGTCTCACTCAGACTAGTGCCGACGAAAGAGATAAACGGGTTTAATTTATCTTTGTGTCATTCATGTTAGGGCCGCAGTAATATTATATTTAATACAAAATTACAAACTATCTATTGTACTTGAGATTGGATGCCTTTACGGTGATATAATGTACCATCCATTGTAATATTAGCATTTTTTTACCGCACTACTTCAAGCAATAAATGATTATGATTAAACGCAGAACACTGGTTTGTAAGAACAATTAATAGCTACAGTGAATGTTCATTGAATTATCAACTCTACTGCCTCAACCAAAATTATCCAATTGTACTAAAACAAAAATGAACCATATAGGTACCAGATGGCTATATGATACTAAAAGGTACTATTACCTAACGGTTTTTCTTACTATTACTTGTTTTTATCACTTTACAAACCAGTGTTCTGCGATTAGCCACTTCTATGGCCAGACAAAGGCTTTGTTTTAAAACAATACCATTTTTTTACTTTAAGTGGATTGGCTCAGTTTAAAAACGAAAAATATAGGAAAGTATGTGATGAACGGGGTACGCGGAACTGGTTATAGTCGGATTGCCACTTTTTCACCTGTTAAGAGTCAGATTCCTTCATAGCGCTCAATAATGAAAGACACTTAGTCGATTTTCAAGTATAATTCAATCAAAATTCTACCCTCTACTAATATAAATTTAAGTTTAATTAATGCTAATTACTATCAGACATCTCTGACTCGAATAGTAAAATCTTACCTATGACAACTGTACAAGTATTTTACACATTTCAGAAACGTGGACTATATTCATCATTGCTTCAGTGGTATTGTAATGTTCGGTTTGTAAATATTATAATATCATGAACACTAACATGCCACACACACACACACACACACACACACACACACACACAACCTGCTGCCCTAACATGCATAACACAAAGATAAGATAGACCGTCTTATCTCTAAGTGCGTCTCTCACACTAGTGCTAACGGAAGAGATAGTCAGAGAGATAAACGGGCTTAACTTATCCCCGTGTCTGGCATGCTAAAGCCGCTGCTCTCCGTTGGGTTGGTGCATGTCCTACAATTGATGATTCGCTGGAGCTTTTCAGAGCTTCTAGAAATTCTCAGGGTTTAATCTATGGATAGGTATGCCGAAGCTTTCCACGGGGTGTGCGGGCTTATCGCTCCTCGTGGTTGGATGTTCTGTAACAGAAGAACATTACTTTTAAGGGGCTTGTAAGCGGGCTAGATTTCAAACGCTCGGCCGTCGGACAGCTCGGAACTGTAAATCGCAGTAGGTTGCCGCAGTAGGTGTTGGCTGATACGGATATAAAACTGGCAACCCTAGCGTACACGAAAGAGCACGTATGCGACGGAGAGGGAATGCATAATTAGGCAGATTTTCATACCTAACCGGTACACCGGTTTTGTTAGACAGTGATTATTCTGTAAGTTAGAACTACGAGTATTTACGCCGACGCGGATAGCCTAGTTGGTAGTGACCCTGCCTCCGACGCAAGCGTCCCAGGTTCGATCCCCGGTAAGGGCAAATATTTGTGTGATGAGCACGAATGTTTGTTCCTGAGTCTTGGATGTTTCCTATGTATTTAAGTATTTATTTCAGAAAATAAGTATTTATATCATCGTCTAATAGTCATAACACAAGCCTTTAGAGCTTACTTAGGGACTAGATTGATTTGTGTAAAGATTGTCCCTTGATATGTATTTATTTATTTATTTATTTATTTATCTATTTGCTAGGTTAGTGTAGAACATTTCTTTTAAATACAACGCAATCAAGCTAACGCGTGGAATTTAGAAAAATCTAAAGTGTTTGATTTCTTTTTTTTTACCGCTACTGTATCATGATATAAAAAAATGTTGCATACATTCGATAGCATAGTTTTTCAGGAACATTAAGCAAAAACAAATTCAAAAAAGATTCAAATTTGCAGTCGTAGCACTCAAAATAATGAATCAGGGTATCAAAAACCACGAGTTTTATAAAAGTGGCATTATCTCGAAAACTTTGTTATTTTTATTAAGGTCGAAATTACTTAATCTAGTAGCTATTGAGCCGCCCTACTAGTTCCTTTCTAGTTAGGGAGCTGGGTGCCATTTTGGTATATGATTTGTTCGTCTTTCATATGGATATGGATAAAAGTTTATGTCAATCAAATCGATTTGGTCCAGTAAATGAAAGTCGTATGTCCCTGCATTTTTCCGAGTCCTACTGAATCGAATGGACGCAACGAGAACAACGAAAAATGATTTAGTATAGCTTTTTCATTTACATTTTTGCAACTACGTCCTGTTATAAAGCAGAGCCCAGCACGTCTGCCTCTTCGATGTTCATCGTTCTGACCATCAGTTCAAAAGGCAGAGACGAACAAATGATTTAGCACACCGTTTTTTTTAAACGTTTGAAACGCTGTCAATTGAAACTGCAGCGCTACCATGGTGGCAGAATATTTTTCTGTGGTTCTTTACATTGTCATTAATCGAACAATTCAGGTCTGTCAAGCGAATAAATCATATAGAAACTTTGGCACTATCTGGGGCACTGGGTTTATCGTTGGTTTTAGGGTCAACCTGTATATTATACTTCAATGAAATTTACCGTTAGTATTAACCGTGTTGTTGATTAGTTTAGCGTCAGCCGTGTGTGTCCCGTGTGCCTGTGCCCACTCAGTTTGGAACCTTCTCTCCTTGGCTATCATTGCCTCCCGTTGTATCTGCAGCTTCAGGCTTGTGGGCACGTCAGGAATGACAAGCCGCATAAGGACGTTCAGAGTGAACAGTAGATGCTAAAATAACCGACAGTCAATAAATGTCAAACATTTTATGTCAATTGACTGACAAACGAGCTGACGGCCCACCAGATGGAAAGTGGTCACCGCCGCCCATGGACATCTGCAACACCAGAGGTGCTGCCAATGCGTTGCCAGTCTAGGGAGGATGGGGAATGAGGATGGGGTGGGGATGAGGGAATAGGCCACCGGATCTCGTCACTCACCGTACGAAACGCAATAGCAAGGTATTACTTTACGCCGATATTCTGTGAGAGTGTGGTACTACCCCGGTCGAGCCGGCCCATTCAAACAGTACCTAATCATCTAGTGAGGATTACTGTTTGGCCATAGTATAAAGAGAAGGGAAGTAGGTTATCTTCATACAACCGCACCGCGCGCGGCTTGTTTGTGTGCGCCAAAGTATCTATGCGTCGCCGCACGCAGACTTAAACAAATCTCGACCCGCTCAGTAAGGGGAAACAGGTCGAAATGGGTCGAGATTTTGTTTAAGTGTGCGTGCGCCGCGCGCGGTGCGGTTGTATGAAGATAACCTACTTCCCTTCTCTTTATACTATGGTTTGGCTCTACCACTACATGAAATCATTCAGATTTTTCCATAAATCCCTGTAAGGGAAATATCCCTTATCAGCAGAAATTTTAGAACCGACCAACTGTTTAAGTGTTTTTAGGGTTCCATTCCTCAAAAGGAAAAACGGAACCCTTATAGGATCACTTGGTTGTCCGTCTGTCTGTCTGTCAAGACTTTTTCTCAGGAACGCGTCATGTTGAAATTAATATCAAATACTCAAGTCTGCAATCTCTCGGAGCCGTGAACTAATCAACCTTCTAAGTCAACGCAATCAAAAGATACGGCCGTTTATGCCACGTATTTTGATACTTTCAAGGGAGTCCAAACGGAATCAAAACCTATAGGGTACTTCCCGTTGACCTAGAATCATGAAAGGGAAGAAGCAGTGTCTTACAGTACAAATAAAGGAAATAGTCCGAAAACAGCAATTTTGTAATTACATCACATTAAAAAATAGTTAAACAGAATAATCTTTGCAAAGTCGTATCACACTCCACTATTGTTCGGAAATAAGAGTTTGCGAAAGTTATTTTACTCCTCTGCTGCACTGGGAGTGAAGAAATAGCATAGAATGCGTGCAGATGCTTATCATCCTTAGCATGTCGTAAAAGTCGACTAAGGGACGGGTCCTCTCCAACATGGTGGACTACCTGTAAGGGCGATAGGCTGATCACCTGTCACCATATGGTTCATCATACCATCTTAGGACTAATTAATCGAACGTGGCCACAGGTAGTCTTGTGGCTCTGTGGGCAGAGCCACACGGCTATGGGGTGGGCCCCATTAGGGATTTCGGGCGTGATGTGTATGTATGTATGAAAGTTATTTTATGTCTTATTTCATAGGTAAGTTGTAAATGGTTACCCCGTTGTTAAAAGCTATTTTTTTCATTTTTCGGGTTCCGTATCTACAGTGTACCGTTTCTTTTTCATAGGTAAGTACGGAACCCTCGGCGCGCGAGTCAGACTTGCAATTGACCGTATAATTTTTTTATCATAAATGCTCATTCTCTTAACGACGTGACAATGCTACATAATTACTAACATTGAAATAAATACTAAGGAACTGCTCAAAGCAATTCTCGCGATGCTTATTTTTGAGGTGTCAGAACGCGAGTCTGACTCCATCGCAGGTTCAGTCCCATGGCAACCACGGTCACAGACACCCGTTTAAGTGATTCCACAAACAACCTGTGAGACCGCACATCCGACGCCACCGCCGATAATGATATGAAAGCGTGTGAATCATGCAATATTAGACTTTAGTATGTATGTTGTAAGTACTAAGACATCAGCAATAGGGTGCGTGGTTATGCCATGGCGCTGGCGTTTGACAACCTTCTAAGACACTTGTTACATGAAATTGTACTGACAGGCATTCCTTCTTTGGAGATCTTTGATTACTAACCTCAAAAAAAACAATAAAGGCGAGCCGCGCTGCCAACACATGCCAGTAGAGTCTTGACAGCCCGTAAGGTCTGCGGTGGCCAGGTGGGTTCCGGGAACCGACGTAGGCGCATAGTGGCGGTTCGACTTCGTTCTTCGCGATGGTGCGCCATTCCCGCTTGTAATCAGATGTGTTGAACCCTGAAATATAGTATTACTCGACCGCAATCGCTTCGAAAGTAGTATGCAGGAATTATTTGTGGCAACGCGAGCAGCAGTGGCAGTGGCTGCATGTTAACACCCACTGCCTTCGAAAGTAGTATGCGGGAATTATTTCTAGCAACGCGAGCAGCAGTGGCAGTGGCTGCATGTAAACACCCACTGCCTTCGAAAGTAGTATGCGGGCAATTATTTCTGGCAACGCGAGCAGCAGTGGCTGCATGTAAACACCCACTGCCTTCGAAATTAGTATGCGGGAATTATTTCTGGCAACGAGAGCAGCAGTGGCAGTTGCTGCATGTAAACACCCACTGCCTTCGAAAGTAGTATGCGGGAATTATTTCTAGCAACGCGAGCAGCAGTGGCAGTGGCTGCATGTAAACACCCACTACCTTCGAAAGTAGTATGCGGGAATTATTTCTGGCAACGCGAGCAGCAGTGGCAGTGGCTGCATGTAAACACCCACTGCCTTCGAAAGTAGTATGCGGGAATTATTTCTGGCAACGCGAGCAGCAGTGGCAGTGGCTGCATGTAAACACCCACTGCCTTCGAAAGTAGTATGCGGGAATTATTTCTGGCAACGCGAGCAGCAGTGGCAGTGGCTGCATGTAAACACCCACTGCCTTCGAAAGTAGTATGCGGGAATTATTTCTGGCAGCGCGAGCAGCAGTGGCAGTGGCTGCATGTAAACACCCACTGCCTTCGAAAGTAGTATGCGGGAATTATTTCTGGCAGCGCGAGCAGCAGTGGCAGTGGCTGCATGTAAATGAGGTATAAAGCCCTCGGTACAAACAGTAGAGCATACAAATTGTGATTGATGCGTTAAAGGTTATGCTTGCCTTTAGCCCGTCCGCTTATAATTTTTAACTAAAATTTGGCAGCGGGGGTCGTCCGTCTATAGGGTCAATAGGTCTGTGCTTTAGGCATTAGGATTTACTTACATGAAAGCGAATGGTTGATGTATCCCGTTAAACTGTTGTCAGGCGAGTATGCAAACTTGTACACCATACACGGTATGAAGTCGCTTGTGCAGCCTATCACAAGTGCCTGCAAAACAGACTATAATCTAGATTCATTAAAAAAAAAAAGTTGATAATTCGACTACAACAGAACTGTTATAATAATGATAAAGTCGCCATACAAAGTTTCAAGTTACGTATTTTCAGAATTAACAAAGGATGATGGGCAGTTTTGTATGGACACCGGCCTAGATATGAGCGCCACGCCGGCGCGCCGCCGCCGCCGCAATCGGCAGCCGCGCCGGCGCAGCACCATCGGCGCGCGGATCGGGTGATCCGATGAATCCGATCAGGCGAAACTGATTCGCCGTGGGGTGAACCCACGTCAAATATAAAACAAAATGGCAACTGCATCGACCGCGAATAATACAATTAGATATTTACCGATTCATTTTAGATCAATCAATTTATTGTTAGATGGCAAGAGAAGAAGTGTTTTATGTGACCAAATATTTCGCGATGCTTGCTTGAAAAATGAAAAGAAAATCAGTGAAGATGATTTGTTTGCAGAGTAAGTCTTTACTTTATTTTTATTTCAATAATATTACTTTGTACCAATTATGATAAATTGTTTTCGCTATGAATACATTGGAAGTTTTATGGAATTGTTTCCTTTTTTGGAAAAAAAAAACATCTCGTTTTATATTCAATAATTTTACTTAAAAATAGAGTTGAGTTAACTTGGGTTTGGTGTCATTTCCTTTAGTAAATATGTTAAAAGCTGTGTGTTTGATTTTCATTAACTGATATTGAAAGTAATATTAATTTAATTGCTTAAAACTGAATCTGTCGTTTACTTAAAAAGCCCTGCCTGCTCATTATATATTTACATAATATATTTTTATTAAAGTTTATGGGTAACGATTGATTCTTATTTTGTTTTTCAGAGTTGTGGTGAAGGCGACGTCAATAAGTTAAAGGATATTTATACGTTGATTGTTTTTTAAAAACAGTGTTTTTTTTTTTTAACCCTGATGTATTGCAAAGTCACGCCGCCGACAACGCCGCCGCCGCCGATGAAAATGCTGACCCACGCCGCCGCCGGTTAAACTGCCATCGGCGCTCATATCTACACCGGCCTAAATACCAATAATGATGTGCAGGACAGGCTACAACAAATAGAATAATTTATAATGGTTAAGTTTATATCTGTATTAGTTAGGATTATTTGTAAGGTGTAAATATAACACGTGTTGTTTAGACTAAGGATAAGACAGAAATAAAGACAACTGGAGGGGCGCAAGCCGAATTTGGAGTGGGGAGAACTTCCTGTATAAAACACAGCACGCCTTGTATGGCATTCATTCCGACACAGAATTCCGAACAGTCAACAGCTCAGACAGATACAGTCCACCAACATTCGAAATAGTGAAAAAGGAAAAGTTCTCCCCACTCTGCGCGCCTCCAGCCTCAACAGAAAAAGTAGTGTCATTTCACCAAGAACCAGCCAACAGCCGCGCGGGTATAACCGTCCCGCACAAATGACAAGCCATATGTCATTTGAAAGGTATTTTCATATTCTACAACTTTGTATGGCGGGAAATTTTAAATCGCTGTGTGAAACAAGTTATGGCGAAATAAAAACATTCCATCAATAAGACTAGAAATAAGCACGGCCTTACTCACGATTTATTGTCAGAAATAGTCCGACATGTTTCGGACTCATATGGAGTCCTTCTTCAGGGGTTGAGTACGGTCGCGCTCACTGCAACCCACGCACTGCCGCCCTCCGTGCGGCGCGTTGCGCCCGAGCCGAGGGCGCGGGGGCGCCGGGGCCCTGCACCGGTGTTGCTGAAGCACCAGGCTGCGGCTCGTTGTTGGTGGTGAACGGCAGCAAACATGCCGAACTCGCAGTGTCCACAAGAATGTCAACACGTCCAGTATCCCGAATCGCCGGGACAACGGCGACGACGTACTCAACCCCTGAAGAAGGACTCCATATGAATCCGAAACATGTCGGACTATTTCTGACAATAAATCGTGAGTAAAGCCGTGCTTATTTCTAGTCTTAGTAGTTTCTCACGAAAGTTTTAATCTGATTATTCCATCAATAAGTATTTTTTTTACTGTTATAGGGTTTTAGTTCTGTACAGCGGTTTTTAAACGTTTAATCAAATAAATACACATGAAAAAACAACTAAATAACGATACACCATCAGACAATGACTACTATTTTTCTACTACTACTACTTTTTTCACACAAAGATTTGGGATAGTCTGCCATAGTAAAAGTTTTAGAAGTTAGAATAAGCCATCAAGTGACATATCGCTTGTCCTTATTGGTCAATAGGCCAATCTGCCTTTGTTACCAAGTTCAAAAAAATCGTGTTTTTTTCACTACCATTTATATTTTTTATGAAGTGTGAAGTTATATTTTTTATGAAGTCATACAAGCTGCGCGGTCGCACCAAGCCGAGCACTACGCACGTTATTTGTGACGTCTGTTATGACTTTCAATACAAGACAACACATTAAATTTAGACTTACATTAGAAACAACTGCAAGATAAGTTAACGCCTTTAGGATATTATACCTGAAAGGACGCACAAGTCAAGCAATTAGTTTTAAAAAGAAAACATTTTTAATATTTTATTATTTGTTAATAAAAAAAGAACCATCTAGAACCAGAGTCGTTGTCAAGAAGAAAATGAAAATGTCATGTCTGAAGCTACCAGCGCTTCGAAAGGTGACATCTGCTGAGAAGAAACGCCGCAAGAAACTCAGCAGTACGTCTTTTTTTTTCAAGTTTTACATTAGAGTTTTAACTAAAACTAACACATGAAAAGGGCAGCAAACAATCCTAATAGGTAAAAATTAATTATAATAAATAACTAATAAGGGAGATGTATAGTCTCCGCGTCTGGACAAGTTAAGCTACTTAGAGATGTATAAAGCCTCTAAGGGTCATCATAATAATAATTAAAATAAAGAAATAACGAAACATCTAAATTGATTACGTAATCTAGGTTAAATGGAGATGTAGACAGTCTCCACGGTCAAGTATAAAGAAGGAGATGTAAGGTCTCCAAATATCAAAATACTAATAATAATTTGAAATAAAACATTTCATGTCCTAATAATTCAAATATCGAATATGAAACCCTGAATATAGAGAATATAGAATAGAGAACACTATGAAGTCTCTCGAATCAAACGAGTCCATACTCGATGGGATTGCGTTGTTTTATTACAGAGTTCCCATGGCCACCTTCCGGCTCCATCATCAGATCAGCTCCATGTCATTAATATTGCATCCGATTAACATATGCATGCAAAATTTCAGCTCAGTGGGATACTAAAATTGGTCAAATTTAATTTACAACATTTGATTACAGACACCGGGATAAGTGAAACTAAATAAATATTGTAAAAAAAGAAGCTTGTAAAAAAGTCATGCCACGTGCATGTCGGACCATGAACCGAATATCAGACATGTAACACGCGCGCTCATTGGTCAAATCAAATAGCGCGCGCTTCCCCAGCTAGACCTCTACCACCGCGCACTCTTTGGTCAAATCAAATAGCGCGCGCTTCCCCAGCTACAACTCTATCACCGCGCGCGCTCATTGGTCAAATCAAATAGCACGCGCTTCCCCAGCTACAACTCTACCACCGCGCGCGCTCATTGGTCAAATCAAATAGCGCGCGCTTCCCCAGCTACAACTCTATCACCGCGCGCGCTCATTGGTCAAATCAAATAGCACGCGCTTCCCCAGCTACAACTCTACCACCGCGCGCGCTCATTGGTCAAATCAATTAGCGCGCGTTTCCCCAGCTAGGCACCTCCGGGCTGCCGACCTTAATCAAAAAAAGGCTGGATAAGATCGCAACATTGGGCATAGAAGATCTCGACACCCCCGGGGACGCCTACCTGACTCACGGCGAATTTAACCCTCTATTAACAAATCGTAGAATAGGCGAAATCGTGTACAACCCGAACAAAGATATGAGACGCTAGCCTCGAGCGACAGCGACTCCGCGCCCCCTTAGAATTAAATAAATAATATACGGGCAAATGTTACATATGAAGCATAAGTATTGATAATAGCATTTTTAATCCTACATTTGCGGGAAAGCGAGAGAAAAGATGTTACACATCAGAAAACATTTTTATTATAAAGTTTTTTGATATTCCATTGTCATGGGGTTTACATAATGTGTAGGTTAGATTTAACTCAAACATATTAACCAATAACGTTAAAAAAAACGAGCCTTACAGTAGTCGCATATCATATGATGTGTAACAGCTGACATCACATCGCGGCGCTCATTGGTCAAATCAAATAAGCGCGCGCTTCGACAGCTACAACTCTACCACCGCGCGCGCTCATTGGTCAAATCAAATAGCGCGCGCTTCCCCGGCTTCCTGTTACACACTTCGGTCCTCCCCTTAACCCCATCATATCCCTCAGTGTGTCTCTCTCATATTAGAATCGCAGAAACAGATGCATTGAGAGATAAAATGGGGAAACTTCTATTAACCTTGCTAGGGCTGGAGTTGCGATTGTTCTTTGACTTACCAAGCACCCAAGTCGTCGGCGCGCTCTGCCAGCGGCCGCCGCGAAGTTGTCAGTACCTTGTACGCGGACAGTCTGATCTCAACAATGTTATTGATGAGGGCAAATAAAGGGGCGAGCGGGAACGCCGCCACGAACAGCGTCACGAACCCGTACTGGATCACTGGAAAGAGTTACATTCGGGTTTACGACGCTGACAAGGGCCAATGTCCTTGAGTGATCGGTCACTGTCTGTTTGCACCGTAGTGAGCGAGAAGCACTGTGTGATTTTTGTATAGGGAAAATCAAAAACTGATGAATTATTATAAGTAAACACACACGTAAAATATAAATTACTTATTAATTGGAGTTTATTCCTTAAGAATCGATTTTCATATATAAGCCCGGGGTATGAAAAATTATGGAGAGTAAAATCAAACTACGATGTCACACTGTCACACGACGGAGTCACACGATATCAGTCGATGATGCGTCGGTCGCTTCGCATTGCATACAGGTATAGTGAATGATATATTTCCATCGGTAAAACTCGGATCTCAATCGGAAGACGACGGGATCTGAAGTGTCAATTAATTATTATATTCAATGAGTGACATGTCTATATTCATTAATACGAATCTTTATTATTTAGGTAACTACTGTCAAATGTCAAAATGAAAAATGACAGCATGGTATGATGGGTACTGGTTTATTTTATAATTCTTCGTAAGGAGTAAACTCCTGTCGTGCGTCGGAGCTGACACACACACACTTTTTTTATAGACTCGTGTTAAAAAAAAAATTATGATATGATGAAACATTGGAATACTCACTCAGTTTAAGAGTATCGTCGAACATGACCATTGGTTTCGGTTCCCTGAGGTGATAATCCGCCTCCCACGTCATATATGGCTTAGAAAGATCACGGGTGTCGGCGCGATAGCAACGCAGGCGCAAGCAGTTATGAAACCACCTGGAATGAGCACGCCGTTGACGGATATACTATTAGGTCCTTACATATGAAATTAGCGTTTTGTCGTACTGACCACTTTGATCTGAAATATCTCCTCTTTGGTTAAGAATTCCAAATTCAAATTTATAAATTCATTTATCTACACCCATATCATAAAACCTCTAAAGTGTAATCAAAAATCGTAGGAAATGACCACTATTTTGACAACCAATTAGGTAAAACGAGTGCTGCAATGTTATTCCCGTATCGTTTTTAGTATAGAAATGAGATTAAATTTGGAACAGCTGTCAAAACTCAAGTATGTCTCTATTCTAGTATCCATAGATATTAAAACAGTTATTGACACGAAACGTCAATTCAGTATGTTTTTTTAATATAAACTGCACAACATTTGATCTCGAGTGACATGAGAATAGAGACTTCATTCGTTTGTCTATGATTTAAAAAAAATGGTCTTGACGGAGTATCGAATTGCCGCCATTATCTTGGTGTTTTGCTGAACGAAAGTAGAATTGTTGTTGAATTGAATAGAAATAGTAGTTTATGCAACGGTTGCATAATGATAGGCCTTAAAACACTAGTGCGATTTTCATGAAACAAGCCGATAGGCGAGTTTCATAATAAGATCGCACGTGTGTTTTAAGGCCAAATTATGCAGAGTTGCACACATAACTTTATCTACACACATATTATAAATCCTCCATGATGGGTTCAGAAACAATATTTTCTGGCAACAAGTTATTTGTTGCAATCGGGGCTGCATATTTCCGATATCCGGCGCATTTTCACATCACACACACTCCGAGAAGACTACTTACTATTCATATTTTCAACTAAAATGTAAATTACAAACAACTTTTTCTATTCAATTCAACAACAATTCTACTTTCGTTCAGCAAAACGTCAACATGGCGGCAATTCGATCTTCCGTCAAGACCATTTTTTTTTAAATCATATACAAACGGATGAAATCTCTATTCTCACGTCACTCGAGATCAAATATTGTGCAGTTTATATTAAAAAAACATACTGAATTGACGTTTCGTATCAATAACTGTTTTAATATCTATGGATACTAGAATAGAGACCCACTTGAGTTTTGACAGCTGTTCCAAATTTAATCTCATTTCTTTACTAAAAACGATAAAGAAGTCATGTTATTTCTTTATCGCAGCACTGGTTTTTCCTAATTGGTTGTCAAAATGGTGGTCATTTCATACGGTTTTTGATTAACCAATGGAGGTTTTATGATATGGGTGTAGATAAAAGTTATTTGTAATTTACATTTTAGTTGACAATATGAATAGTAGTCTTCTCGGAGTGTGTGTGATGTGAAAATGCGCCGGATATCGGAAATATGCAGCCACGATTGCAACAAATAACTTGTTGCCAGAAAATATTGTTTCTGAACCCATCATGGAGGATTTATAATATGTGTGTAGATAAAGTTATGTATGCAACTCTACATAATTTGGCCTTAAAACACACGTGCGATCTTATTATGAAACTCGCTAAAGGTCGTTGCATGAAAACCGCACTATTGTTTAAGGCCTATCACTATGCAACCGTTGCATAAACTACTATTAGCTGGTACATTTGAGTTTTAAAACAGTCATTCATTTGTTTTTTTCTCATAATTTTTTTCTTTGGCGTCGCTTATTACCGCACAATGGAAAACATGAAATATCGGTATATTTACGAGTACGAGTTCTACCGTGGCACCAGTGCTGCAGAAACAGCTCGAAGGATTAATGATGTGTAAGGCGCTGGTGTCGCAAAAGAAAGCACGGTACGTTTTTGGTTTCAACGTTTTCGTTCTGGAAATTTCGACCTTCAGGACCAACCCCGTGGGCGGCCGGAGACCAAAGTGGAAAATAAAGAATTAAAGGCTATTGTGGAAGCGGATCCATCACAACGCACTTCAGAGATAGCTGCAGGCTTACCCCGTGGGTAAGTGATAAAATTGTATTAATCCACTTGAAGCAAATCTGGAAAGTAAAAAAAAATGAACGATGGGTACCTCATGAATTGAGTGAATCGAACTTGTAAACACGCGTCGACTGCTGTGTTACTTTGCTCGACCGACACAATAATGAAGGGCTTTTAAATCGAATCATTACTTGTGATGAAAAGTGGATACTGTACGATAATCGGAAGTACTCGTCGCAATGGTTGAACCTTGGAGACCCAGCCAAATCCTGCCCTAAACGAAAATTGACTCAGAAAAAGTTACTTGTGAGTGTTTGGTGGACTAGCGCCGGTGTCGTTCACTACATTTTTCTAAAATCTGGCCAAACTATTACGGCAGATATCTATTGTCAGCAACTGCAAACCATGAAGGAAGAACTAGCTGCCAAACAACCGAGATTGGTCAATTGCTCTGGGCCACTGCTGCTTCACGACAACGCAAGACCACACACTGCACAAAAAACAACCACTAAGTTAGATGGTCTACAATTGGAATGTCTGCGACATCCACCGTACTCCCCGGACCTTGCTCCAACAGATTACCATTTTTTCCGCAATTTGGACAACTTCTTACAAGGAAAAAAATTCAACTCTGATGCGGTAGTCCAAACCGCCTTCAAAGAGTTTATTGATTCTCACACCCATGGTTTTTTTAGTAAAGGGATCAATGAACTACCTATGAGATGGCAAAAGTGCATAGATAACAACGGTGCATACTTTGATTAATTAAATATATTTTACAAAAAAAAAATGACTATATTCCTCCCGTACAAAACGCCAATTTCATATGTAAGGAAGGATATTTACACCATTTTTATTTCTTTCTAATTTACCCCCTAAAAGTGGCCCTCATGTTTAAAATTCATTTATTTACGTTACACGTACGTGTTGCGGTCACCGATTTACATATTTGTACCAAATTTCAACTCAATCGGTTCAGTAGTTTCGGAGCAAATTGACTGTGACAGACGGACAGACAGATAGACAGACAGACAGACACACGAGTGATCCTATCCTCGTAAGTCCTATCATTTTAAATGCTCAGTAGTGATTCCGTCCCAGTGTACTAAAATAAGAACAAAATACGGAAATAGTTTTTAACCTTAAATCAATTATGACAAAGTTGAAATTAGAACCAATTTAAGCAAAATACGAGGTCTTAATGAGGTACAGTAATTTGTACTAAATAAAGTACAAGGGGACTTACGAGGCTATACGGGTTCCGTTTTATCCTTTTGCGATGCGGAACCCTAAAAAATCAAATAAGTTACTGTAGCAATACGTACGGGACTGTGAAGTCGATGAAGTTAAGAACACATCGCTTGCCGATCATAACGATGACCAGGTGTATACACAACTCGGACAGGCAGCCGGCTGGGTCACAGATGTCTCCTTTCAGTCTGAAGAAGTCCGATTGTCGTGCCTCACTGTCACCTGGATGAGCGTAGAAAATGCCCTGAAATAGTATTTGAATGAAAATGAAAATGAAAATATTTATTTTGCAAGTAGGCCACATGGGCTCTTTTACATGTCTGAAGCTACCAGCGCTTCGAATGGTGACATCTGCTGAGAAGAAACGCTGCAAGAAACTCAGTAGTAAGTCTTTTTTCAACTTTGACATTAGAGTATTATCTAAAAACTAACACAAAAGTGCAAAAACATACCTGATTTTATTATTAACATTACCGATTAACGAAGTTAACTATTCGGTTCACGGTGCCCAGCTATGCTGAATCTACAGGATACATAATATGGTCTTTTTTAAATAAACTTGCTTTTCAATTCGTTCTTACCTTGAAAAAAGCAATGTATATAAGCGTGGAATAAAAATTAATGAACTCGAATACAAATATTTTAAACGCGAAAGAGTCGTTATATTCTGTTTGCGTCCGAGGTTTCTCCATATTAACCAGACAAACTGCGATTTTACGGTATATCTGGGAAACAAAAACGAAAATAATAATTATTTAACTTCTATTCGAAAATAAACTATCTCTACCATATTCCAAAAATTGCGTAGTTGTCATGTTAACGTGCTTTCATGCATTTTAGTTCGTTTGAAGTTCAGTAAAACGTACAGTGTAAACTCTATATAACGTCTTTTGTTATAAGTAAAACGCCCTATAACGTAGAAGCCGTTCGCTGTTACTAAGAAATACGTTGATATTTATACGTCAGTAAATATATTTTAACAGCATTACTGATACCAGTTAATAAAAGGCTTCGAGGCTTTGAGGTGCCGAAATCTTGCATTATCTTTTGGAATGTTGGACTCAGTTCCTAAACACACTAGGCACCTCTTGTATTATCAATCGTAAACCAACGTTGAAAAGAAAAGACTCGTGTGTTGAAAAGTGTTAATTACATATTGAAACAAATATTAAACAGTAGTGTGATTAGTATTTGGTTGTTTTTCTTTCTTCACTCCATATAACGAACATTCTATACCGAAAAAATGCTCGTTCACTTGCGTTTCGTTATAAAGAGTTTACACTGGAATTGTATTGTATTCCTACCACGTTGAGTATAAGGATGATGAACAAGTTGAGGATAGCCGCGGCTATTGCGGTGAGAATTCTGGCGTGGCTCTTGAGGTAATCACCGGTTCCCCTGTAGATAACCACCACCATAGAGATACGGTAGATGATGGTACCAAGCACGGCACCTATCACCACAGCAATCTGTGAGAGAGAGGCATGAATTATAATCTCGTAGTTGGGTCCCCGTTTGGATCAATAAACTTTGGGTCAGTAGGTACGAGAATAAAGTAGAGAGAGAAGAGTCCGAAATGTTCTATGGCGTCAAATCAATCGGGCAATCTAATTGTAACCGGTCTGCGTAGCCAACATCTAAAGATCATCCGGGCTGGGCTTTTTTTATTTAAGGTCTCGGGAAAACAAATTTGGAGATCCTGAACCCTAAAAAACTGACAACACCGATGACAGATCCCATTCATTTCTCAGATCTACGAATAGATCAGATCACAACACTGGTGGAGGGTGAAGAGAGTCTTTTCTTTATAAGTAATAGTATTAATTTAGTGTTGCGCTTCCAGTTACCATGAACAGAACTGCTGAGCTGGTGACCGCATACCGCATGGTCCTCTGCCAAGTGGGCATGTGCGCCTCCTTCACTCGCGTCACTGGATTCGTAATGAAAGTCTTGACTGACGCCTCGAATTCCGGGCGTGACTCCTCGTACTGGAATATCAGAAGTTTCAGCACAGACGAATATTACAAGAGGATGGACATGGGTCGAGCAAATATTAGGTAATTTTTTTTCAGCAAGAAGCAGTGTAAATGTTTCGTTACTAGACAGCTCAGATTAACGTCTTTACCTACACTAAAAATATTTTGAAAAATCTCATGTGTAATTAGGGGGAGGGAGTCGACCCAAATCCCAGTCTAAAAATCGGTACCATAAAAATAAGATTTCTATTTACGGCCAAAAATAGGTACCACAATGGTGCATGCGCATGCATACCTACTGTAATACCATTCTGACATTTGCGTCTAAAATCTTTATTTTTATCTCCGGGATAGGAGATGCTCACCTCTTCAAAGCCGCTCAGGTCCCACTCCCATCGTAGCACAGATTGTCTTCTCTTCCATAATTCCAGGAAAGATGTTGCTGGAAATTACCTGAATAATTCAGTACACGAATAAAATATATTCTATAAATATACTTTATTTTGCCTCGATGTTTCAATTGGTCCGTGAGCCAGCAACAGTTTTTCATGACTTTCTTCTCGGGCGATAAGTAACACGTAAAATGCTTTGGAGAGTACAACTCTCCGAAGCCTTATGAACTTCAGCTGCGGTTCCGGTTGAAAATTTATCAGCTTATAGCTAACCCAATATCTTGAAGAAATAATAATCGGCTAACTATAAGGTGTTGGATTATACGTCAGCTGGTCACCAGAACATGAAAGCTGACGTATAATCCACTACTTTTATCGTTTTAATGTTATCGTCTGAGAGGGAAGGGTCATGGAAATCTATTGCAAAATAGAGTATAAGTATTTTAAAGTTTCAGTAGACTACCAGTTCAGTGTGTTGGTCTATTACAGCGAAATCCTGAAGCAGTCGCCGTATCAATGCATCTGTCATCAACATCATTTCAGCCGAAAGACGTCCACTGCTGGCCATGCTTCATAAGGATCGCCTCAACGACCTGCGATGCTCAGGTTCCTCAGACGGATTGCTAAGCGAAATCTTAATTTTTTAATTTTATAATTTACCCCGTCAAAAGTTCCCCCCTTGTTTAAAATTTATTTATTTACGTTACACATCCGTGTTGCGGTCACCGATTTACATGTGTACAAAACTTCAACTCGATCGGTCCAGTAGTTTCGGAGAAATTGCCTGCGACAGACGGACAAACAGACAGACAGACACACGAGTGATCCTATAAGGGTTCCGTTTTTTCCTTTTAAGGTACGGAACCCTAAAAATGGCAATACTGCTGGGAAAGTGTTTGAATCAGTCATTGGTGTTGCCCGTATTAACCTTTAAAATTGGTAATTTAAAGCTTTATTAAATAGCTCCAAGTTCGGCCTAAGGGAATGCTCGGATTTTGAGACATAGGAAATCCAAAAAGAGCCAAAATACCCCGTAGAATGGCAGAGCTTAAGTGACAGTGGGTGGGGCGCTGCTGGTAGAATGGATGCCCCCTGGGTCTGAAGGGAAGGGAAAGACAGCGTGGGAGCAGGTTGGAGCAACAACCTGTTAAAGATTGCGGGAATCCACCGGATGCGGACTCCTCCACCCACTGTCACTTACAGTGGATTCATCCCTACTTGTCTTATTTGGTAAACAAGTTTCTAACCTCAAAATGTGCAATTTTTGGGTGAAACAGCTGTCTTATTCTAAATAAAGCAAACTTAGGCTAAAAATTGGCAAAGTTACTTCTAAAACATCGTTTCCGGTTCCTTTATTTGCAAGGAAACAGCTGTTTTAGCCAAAACAAGGTGCATTTTGAGGTTAGAAACTTGTTTACCAAATAATAAAAGTATAGCTGAATTCACTTTGAGCTTTGACAGCTAAAGTGACAGTTGTTCGGGCTGCTCTTAGAACCGATGGCCGATGGATCTAATGGATCTGACGGCCTGATAAAGGTCGTGAGGATCCGCTAGATACGAGCAGCGCAGCTAAAGTCGTTGTGGTGATCTTTGAGTGGACGCCTTCCAGCTGAAATGGGTTAGTGTCTATAAGCCCAGATCTCGATTCGACTATATATCGATACGACTAAATCGCGATTGGACCAGATATCTTTAAGTATAGATCTCGATTCGACTAGATCGCGATTTGACTGAGTCTCGATTGGACTACATCTCAATAAGGCTGCATTACCATTTGACTAGATCGGTATTGGACTAGCAACTTACCCCAGAACGACATAAATATAGAGAAAAAAACCGTTGCAGGGTTGTCGAAGAGGTACGACATTCTAGCGAAGGCACACGATGTCGATAGTTTCTGGTACCTGCATGCCTGGTCACACATCGGGCACAGTGTAATGTTGCCGGGCCCGGTGGTGTTACAAATCTCTATACTGCAACAACGAAAAAATCTTAAGAGCCCTAATCCTTGAGTAGCGCTTCATACAAACGTACTTCAGTTGTGGTTTGGATATTTTTTGTCGGATCGCATTGGAACTTTGCAAGGATAGATATAAGGCAAATGGAGGTATGTACTTTGCGTGATAGAGAAAAATATATATAAAACCGAATAAAAACAAGTTTGTATGAAAAATAAAAATCATTTATACAACACCTATTAAATTTTATCTCAAAACTCGCAACGTACAAACCTAGACTTGTCTTTTATCTATATTCTTGCAAAGTTGCTATGCGAACCAGCTAAAAATCTCTGAACCTCAACGGAACTAAGTTTGTATGAAGCACCACTCAAGGAGAGGGTTCTTAAGGTTCTGTCAAAGCGTGTATTTATCTCCGTCATCGCGTTCTGTTTCGGGCTACCTTAATAACCTGTGACCCCCTCCCACCCCCCCTTTGTGGAATTCGGTTCAGTAGTTTTGCCTCTAAGTGGTAAGTAGGAGATCGATTACATACATAATCACATACATATTTGCGAATTACAATGATCACACACACTCTATCTTCGCTGCAGTCGCGTAAACATAACCAGAGGAGATGTACCCGAACCTATAAGGCTCAATGATTGTAGCTTAATGATAATAGTCTAAGAGTGACCGCTGACTTATAGTTTCAAGTTGGCCAACATCGCAGACAAAGTGATTTAGTTGGATAAAGTGTGCGGTCTATCATAAGTCACTATGTCTCTGCGATTTGAAATAGGGAAGATGCATAATTTTATTTTCATCTTGTATTGGAAAGTGCTGAGTAATAGAAACCGATCTGTGTACGCAACACATTATTATGTTGTTTATTTAATGAATTATGAAGTTTTGAAAAGTCATTGTTCATACCACTCGCAAAAACACTCCATACAAAATGGACGACAACTATGACGTCACAGCATTCGTTAGACTGTACGAAATGTATGGCGCTTAAACGAAATCTACAATTATTTCCGAAAATACTGTTTTTAGACCAACAACGTTGAAATAAAACATGACATAAATTTGACGAGGAAGTCTAAAAAACCAAAATCAGAACTATAAACCAATATATATTTTTCATAAATTTTGACCCTTAATAAAATAAAAATACACATACATACATATTATCACGCCCGAAATCCCTAATGGGGTGGGCAGAGCCACAAGACTACTTGTGGCCACGTTCGATTAATTAGTCCTAAGATGGTATGATGAACCGTATGGTGACAGGTGATCAGCCCATCGCCCATACAGATAGTCCACCATGTTGGAGAGGACCCGTCCCTTAGTCGACTTTTACGACATGCCAGGATGATAAGCATATGCACGCATTCTATGCTATTTCTTCACTCCCAGTGCAGCAGAGGAGGAGGGAGGAGGAAAATAAAAATGAAAAGGCAAAATGATCTGCTTTTTTCTGTAATATGCTTTTGTTTACATTTACTTTCATTATAAGTATATCATTTTAACCTCATTTTGATTTTCATGCAACTTCCCCATTGTAAGTCAGCGGGCACGCTAAAAGAACATAGTCACCTTTCATGACAGATTTTATATAAACCACGGACCTGGGCTTGTCATAAGAAGTGCCCATAGTGAAAACTCCGTAGAGGAAGCACATAGTTCCAACTAAGGCTGGCAACACCAGCATCCAGGTGAAGAAGCCGAGAAAGCAGAAGTGCAGGCCGATCTTGGAGCCGAAGTACCGACGTATCAGCCAGAGCGGCTGCTCTCTGTACCAGTTCACTATCCGCGCCCATTCCCGATAGAGTCGCTGAAAGTTGGAATAAACCGGCTTTACTCACTATTTCAGAAATGATTATCAGAAATAGTCAGGGGCGTAGCTAGAGTGGGGCATGCAGCGAACGTGATATGGGGGCCATCAATTGGGGCACAAAATAACACTTACTACCTATTTAAAAAAATACAATCCAAATTCGCAAACATGGCGAAATAAAAGTCTTTTGAGAATCATTTAAGTCTATCTTATGGTACATTTCTTCCAGAACAGACTGCGAATGCCTACATTAGATTACAAAATTTGTAAAACACGTGAAATTTTGATCCTAACTAGTTTTCTGAAAGAAAAAAAACTTAAAACCTTAAGTAAGTCGGGGTTAAAAAGATACCTCTATCAAACAATAGAAATCCATTCGCGCTGTTTCACACAAATATTAGTACTGACCTGAGTTGAATGTTTTCAATATATTAAGAATTATGCTTATCCATTTAATATTGTAGGTAAATCATTGTCCTAGTAGGTATGAATACAGTATCCGCACTCAACCCCTGAAGAAGGACTCCATGCGAGTCTGAACATGTCGGACTATTTCCAGTGGCCCTAACATGAATGACACAAAGATAAATTAAACCCGTTTATCTCTATGACTATCTCTTTCGTGGGCACAAGTGTGAGAGAGACGCACTTAGAGATAAGACGGTCTATCTTATCTTTGTGTCATTCATGTTAGGGCCACTGGAAATAGTCCGACATGTTCAGTCTCATATGGAATCCTTCAGGGGTTGAGTGCGGTCGCGGTCAAACCAACCCACGCACTGCCCGATTTCTGGCAATAAGGCCCAATTTCCACTGAGCGACTGTCATTTTCTATGGAGTCGCGGCCGCGTCAATGGGTATGGCGGCCGCGATTCCGATGGAAATGACAGTCGCACGCGGCTAGTCGCGCGCGGCTAGACGCTCAGTGGAAATTGGGCCTAAATCGTGACTTAAGTCGTGTTTATTCAAGTTTTAAGTTACCCTTCTCTCAGTGAGAATTCCATCCAGCCGGTCTGCGTCATACTTGCCGTCGTGCAGCGGGAAGCATGCCTCATACGTGCCATTGCTCAGCAGCCGACGGATGCCCGCCTAGAAGCCCGAAAAATTATGGTAGCAAAAGTCAAAACGGCTTTATATAGATAAAGTTATAAAAATATAAAATAAATTACGTACTGAAAGAAAAGAAATGTGCTATAAGCAGTTTTGCACTGAACTGTACAAATGGTTAGTCGAGCAGAGTTTTTACTCAGTAAAGCAGTACCAGTACCATTACCATGAGTTGCGCAAACCGTTCTCGCTAGCGTAAATTATCGCTCGGTCCCTTTTACTTGTATCAGCAACAAGCAGTATATCCGATAGTTTACGCTAGCGAGTACGTTTTGCGCAACTCATGGTAATGGTACTGTACCATTACCATGAGTTGCGCAAACCCCTCTCGCTAGCGTAAATTATCGCTCGGTCCCTTTTACTTGTATCAGCAACAAGCAGTATATCCGATAGTTTACGCTAGCGAGTACGTTTTGCGCAACTCATGGTAATGGTACTGTACCATTACCATGAGTTGCGCAAACCCCTCTCGCTAGCGTAAATTATCGCTCGGTCCCTTTTACTTGTATCAGCAACAAGCAGTATATCCGATAGTTTACGCTAGCGAGTACGTATTGCGCAACTCATGGTAATGGTACTGGTATGAAAGCTACAAGTTTTTGAGCTCCTTTTATTATTTATTTTAAGATTTTATTGTTTAGTGCTGATTTACCTTGTTTAATTTATTATTTTTAAATTATAAGTATAGTTATGAATAATGTATTAATGACAGCGAATATTTTTTAGGTATGTAGGTACTCAATATTTGCATGCTCATGTTGGCAAGATATGTGATTCCAATCTTTAAAATGAATTTTAAAAAAATTGCCACCGTTATGATAATTTTGGTGGAGGTAAAAAGACGGTAGCCTACCTGTGAGGTGTCAAAGTTCGCCCTGAGGAGGATCTGCATGGCCATCAGACTCCGCTGAGCTGGGGAGAACTCCTTATACCTTTGTTTCACCAGGAACCTGGATCGATACAATCATCTGTACTGGCCTGTTAGATTGCGATTTGTTAGGCGTCGTCCTAATAGAACGCAAATGCGCGATCATCGCTAGTTCGCGCGAATTTCGGCAACGGACTCCTGTTCGAAATCGGGCGAGTCGGACTCGCGCAAGAAGGGTTCCGTCCTTCTTGCGCGAGTCAGACTCGCCCTTAGCCGGGTTTTTTTTTAGTTTCCCCATACAAATAACCGCACAGTGCTTCTCGTTCACTCCGGTGCAAACAGACAGAGCGATCGCTCAAGGTCATTTGGCTGTCAGCGTCTTAAGGTAAGTACTCACTGTTCATCCCGCTTGAAGCCCTCCTTGTGAGCGTCGTAGAAGGACAGCTCGGGCGCCAACAAGCGCCTCCAGCGCCGCCGCCATCTTGCCGAGCTCCCGTCGCGTGTCAGTTGCATCGCCTCTTTTGCCTTATCACGCTTTGCTTGTTCCTCGTCGCGTTTTGCTTCCTCCGCGTCATGCTTCGCTTGCTGCTCGTCGCGTTTCGCTTCTCTATCGTCGCGCTTCGCTTCCTTCCCGTAGCGGTTCGCTTGATTCGCATCGAAATTCGCTTGGTTCTTGTCGCGAATCGCTTTTCTCGCGTTACGGTTCGCTTGAAAATCTCTCCGCATCGCTTCATTCTGTTCGCGTTTCGCTTTTCTCCTTTCTATGTTAGCTTGCTTTTGTGCCTAAGGGTAGGTACATTACTTATTATTAATAGTATAGAGTCAAAAATGTGGTAAGGATATCAATAGTAGGTAATAACAATTATAACATTCATGGGATGGATTTGAATTACTCCAATACCATTACCATGAGTTGCGCAAACCGTTCTCGCTATCGTAAACTATCGCTCGGTCCCTTAGTACCTATTTCCGATAGTTTACGCTAGTGAGTACGTTTTGCACAACTTATGGTAATGGTACAGACATTAGCCTTAAAGGGTTCGTAAACGGGCTAATTTTTCGGCAATTTATTGCTGCAATTCGGGCTATCCTCAAAAGTTTACATTCAAACTTTTTGTCCCCATTAGTGATGTTATATTATTATGTAATCTTTTTGGGGATAGCCCGAATTGCAGCAATGAATTGCCGAAAAACTAGCCCGACTACAACCCCTTTAATTATCTAAATGGAAAAGGTATGTTTGGTAGGTAGATCTTGATTTACTCATAAAAGTCAAATTGTAATGTAAGTCGGATTTATAAAATAGGTACCAGCTTTTCGAAGAAAACCATTTAAGGGGCTCGTAAACGGGCTAGTTTTTCAGCAACGTTTACGAGCTCCTTTAGTCCATATACATACATATATCACGCCTGTTTCCCAAAGGGGTAGGCAGAGATCACTGATTTCCACCTGCTACGATCCTGACACACACCTTTCGCTTCGTCCACTCTCACTAAGTTCTTCATGCGCGCTCGCCGGTTTAGGGTACTCTTGACCTGGCCTTTCTTAAGAACGTCCTCGATCTGGTCTCATACATTCGTCCATGTAATGACGTATAAACCTAGGTTTGAATGTTTTGGCATAATTTTGTAAATAATCATTCTTTGTGGCATAATCTATATAGCCATATTAAGCTTTGCACATAAACTGTTATTGCAGAATCTAGCATACTTTGATTATGATTACGCAGAATTTCGTTGGTACGAATATTATTTGGTCATATTTTTCATGCTCCGAATCATATCTAGGCGTGAATTAAATGAGCATAAAATTGTTCTGCAGAAAACTATCATTGCAGAAATATGTTTGGTTATAACATTCATTCATTCATTCATTTTTGTTATGGCCGTAGTTCTAACCTAACCTACTTTTCTGGTAGCAGTTAAGTTTGTAAGTATGCCAAGTTAGTTTCGGACAATCGATTATATGCCGAATAAAATTATGCTTAACAGAATTATGCGTAAAAATAATCGGTCATAATAATACTATGCGGACTTAATTTCAAACTAACTCATTTTCGGGATGTTACAAATTATGCCAAATAAGGTTTCTGCCACATTACCATTCGGTGGAAACCGATTATGCCTGGTGTGTTACGCTAAAACAGTTTCGGACAATAAATGTTATGCCAAATAGCCCATACCACTTACCCCTGGTTTTACAGTAATAGCGATTAATTTTTGAATCGGCAGCTTTATGCTTAAAATCTCTGCTACTCGTGTCTGGAGGTTCCAGGGTATGTGCACCTTTAAGAACCACGTCTTCCCGTTGAAAGACAGAGATTTATGCTCTAGTTCCAATTCTAGGCCTTCATTTAAAAGGTTTCGCTGAAAGATATATAAACATTTGCTATAAATACATGAAACAGAAAGAAATGTTTTAAAGTAAATTCATCGTTACTTGTCTTCTTCTGTAAACAAGTTTCTAACCTCAAAATGCACCATTTTTGGCTAAAACAGCTATTTCGTATTTACCAAATAAGACAAGTAAGGATGAATTCACTTTAGAATAGAATGGAATCATTTATTTTCGCTAAATGGGAGGAACAAATTGTGTTCCTTAATATTAATGTTGGGTCTTCCACTTAGCCGTAATTTAAAAACTTAAGCCTAATTAAAAAGTCTCACAATTTTAATCGCAATCTTAGTTTCAGTTTTTGGGTTCCGCATCTCAAAAGGAAACAACGGAACCCTTATAGAATCACTCGTGTATCTGTCTGTCTGTCTGTTCGTCTGTCACAGCCAATTTGCTACGAAACTACTATATCATCAATCAATACACATATAAAGCAGTACCGTGACTCACTTATAGACAACGCACGGCCTAAACGGGTGGTCCTAGAGGTTTGAAATTTGTAGGAGATATTCCTCGAGTACCCTAGAGGTACTCTAAGAAGGGATTTTTTTGTAATTTCATCCCTAAAGGGGTGAAAAGAGGTGATAAAAATTGTAGGGAAAATACCGCGGGCGAAGGTGTTGCGGGTCCACAAATAATAATATATCATTTAAACCTCATTTCGATTTTCACGTTTATTCTGTATTACCTGAAAAGTTTTCCGATATTCTTTCTTCCTCGTTTCGGTCTCCGTGGTGACGTCATCATCTTCCTCATATACGAGCACCAGGTCGATGTATCTTTTCCCGTCACGGAACATCAGTGACTCCGGGACCAGACCCTGAGTCAAAAAGCTGGTAAAGGGCTTGCTAGCTACAGAGTTTCGTCATCACATCATTTGGCATGGGCTAAGGTCTTTGAACCATCAACACAACGATATGATTTATAAAGTTAACTGGCTACTTTAAAGGGTGTCGAATATACCTAACAGTGCGAACTCCGGGTGCGGACAACTGGGAATAGAATAGCCCACTTGAGGCAATCGTAAACGGGCTAGATTTTCGGCAATTTTATTGCTGCGGCGGATTTATTGCTGCAATTCGGGCTATCCCCAAAAGTTTACATTCAAACTATTTGTTCCCATTAGTGAAGTAATATGTAATCTTTTTGGGAATAGCCCGAATTGCAGCAATTAAATTGCCGAAAATCTAGCCCGTTTACAAACCCCCTTAAAACGCCATAAAGGGGCTTACCTGATGACAGTAAATCGAAAAATTGTGTTTCAAAATATTAAACATATTTGAGAGTATGTGACAGATACATCAAATCATACATACTCTCAAATATGTTCAATATTTTGATACACAATTTTTCGATTTACTATCATCAGGTACAAATGGAAAATCGTCCACTTGAACGTCCACGTCCATTATTCGTTAATTAATTAATTAGTTTACAACAATAATAAATTTGGTTATAAATACTTTTCAGCATAATTACATTTTGACTAAATTCACTTTGAATACTATTACTTTTGACCCAAATTCAGAATGTTTATTTCACGTGGACGATTTTCCATTTGTACCTAATGACAGTAAACCAATTTTTCATCCCTTACTTTGTGGTATCCACCAAAGACAATAACAAAAAAGCCTCTATGGAATATTTGAGTAATTATGTATACTAGAGTGGACGCCTCAAGTAGATTTTTTGTAAATCCTGTTGAGGTCAAATGGCACAAACACCTATGAGAAAACGATCACCGCCGGAGGCGGCGCGCATGCCCGCTCCGTCATCAAGTGCTCGCTGCCATTTGTTCGAGATGTCTGTTCTAGTGTGACGTAATACTTCAATGTATGGAATGAATAAAAAGAAGGTAATCAATTTAGATGTTTCTTTATTTTTATTATTATTATGACCCTTAGAGGCTTTATACATCTCTAACTCACTCAAATTGTCCAGACGCGGAGACTATACATCTCACATAGTAGTTATTCATTGTAATTAATTTGTACCCATTAGGTTTGTTTGCTGCCCTTTTTATGTGTTAGTTTTAATTAAAAATCTAATGTAAAAGTTGAAATAAAAAGTCTTACTGCTGAGTTTCTTGCGGCGTTTCTTCTCAGCAGATGTCACCTTGCGAAGCGCTGGTAGATTCAAACATGTGAAAGAGCCCGTGTGGCCTACTTGCTAAATAAATATTTTCATTTTCATTTTCAAGAGGCTTTAGCGCGTTCATGATACGAATATTTCTGGCAGTTCAGTTTTCGGCAGTAACTGCCTGGAATGAAGAGGTCATACTTAATACGACTTCGAACCCACCTCAGGGTCGGTCTGCGCGATGAGCTCATCATGGTCGATATAAGCAGGCTTCGACCCGTCTTTTATGTTGTCTGCATCCTCGTTATTCGGTGTGGGCTGCACAACAATAAACAAATATTTAATACAATGATAAATACAATTAGTTAATTCAGTTTCTGTGGTGGCTTGCGTACCAGCTGACCCTGATAGCATTTACTGTTGGCATTTGCGCGGGCCCGGGATCCTATTACTGAGCCTACAACGTCCACCCGTCCGTCTGTCAGAGTATCAGTGTATGGGATGGGGAGCTTCGAGGCTTATAACTTTTTGTTATTTTTCTTATTTACTAGTATTTATGCCATAACAACACATAGTCTGTGATAATTTCAACCCGCTACCTCTTACCGTTGCTGGGCTAGAGGTCTCTGTCAGACAGATGGACGGACGGACGTTCTAGGCTCGGGTACGGACCCTTAAAAAGTCTACCACGGACGCCAACGACGTCATTAGCCGGCGCAAATGTATGGAAAACGGCATATCGTGGCGTCAGGGGTGCGATAATTCGCTGCGGCTAGCATGCCAGACACGGGGATAAGTTCAACCCGTTTATCTCTAAATGCGTCTCTCTCACACCAGTGCCGACGAAAGAGATAGAGAGATAAACGGCTTTAACTGATGTAGCGACGGCAATGTTGGTTTACTTCGCGTATTTCAAAAGCATTATTTCATACGGTTTAATTTTATGGGGATCAGCTGCTGACTTAGAGTCTATTTTCATTTTGCAAAAAAGGGCCATCAGGGCCATATATAATAACATGGGCACCCGCGAGTCACTGAGGGATTTTTTCAAGGAAATTGAAATACTAACCCTGCATTCGCTATACGTATTTGAAATAATAATGTATGTCAGTAAAAAAAATACAATTTTCCTACAAATGTAGATAAGCCAAAGGCTACTAGAAATACCGGAAAGCTTAAAGTACCAACTTATAGACTGGCTAAATCTAAAAAATCATTTCTAGGAAATTGTACACGTTTTTACAATAAAATACCTAAAAACATTATAAAACAAACAGACACAATGTTCAAAACTACTGTAAAGCGAATTCTTATTTCTAGGGCATATTACTCAGTTAAAGACTACGGCATGGACAGGGACGTTTGGCTTCAACCCTGACCTGCACCGGCGATCCCTGGGTCTCGATGAGCGTACCTGCTGTGGTATATACTTAGATTTGTATAAAACTGTAGACATCATTGTTGACTTATATGCGTACTGATTTGAAAAAATTATACCTCACCGAGTTTCTTGCCGGCTCTTCTCAGTAGAGGATTTTTTCCGATTCTTTCCTTGACCTTCATAAGGGCTTGTAAAAGCCTAAATTGAATAAAGATAGTTTGACTTTGACTTGACTTTGACTTTAACTTATCCCCGTGTCTGGCATGTTAGTAGGGCCGCTGAAGTCTATAGCCTCTTTGGCGTTGAAAGGGATACAATAGAAATACCTGTATTGGCTTGTTATCACCCTGCGGCGTCGTTTGTAGTAAAATCTTCTTAGCCTCGGATGAGACAGGTGTAGAATACGTGTTATTTTGCGAAAATCGCACTCTCGGTTGAGATATTTCTTTCTCTGAGCTGTCAGTGCCTGAATTGGTATCATCGAGAATTGGGATCTGTCACAGAAGACTTAAGTTTAGCGAAGCGACATGTCCGCGCCATCGGGAGCCAGTGTAAAAAAACCGGGCGAGTGCGAGTTAAACCCGCGTGGAGAGGGTTCCGTTCCATACATGATTATCTGAAATTTCCTATGTTACTTTAAATACCATAGACTTCTCATAGGTTTTCCTGTAATCTATAGGTAATGAACTATTTTCTGTATTTTTTTCGAAATGTTAGGCCTGGTAGTTTCGGAGATAAGGGGGGGGAATGGTCAATTTTCGCCTATTTTTCTAAATAACTTCCAAACCATTCATCTTAAAATTCCAAAAAAAAAATATTTAAGATCCTCACCATACCATACCATTTCATTTGATTTGTCACATGATATAGTTAGCGTAACATTTATTTTTAATTTTCTAATTTACCCCCCTAAAGGGGCCCCCATGTTAAAAATTAATCTGTTTACGTTACGCATCCGTGTTGCGGTCACAGACTTACATATGTGTACCAAATTTCAAATCAATCAGTCCAGTAGTTTCGGAGCAAATTGACTGTGACAGACGGACAGACGGACAGACAGACACACGAGTGATCCTATAAAGGTTCCTTTTTTCCTTTTGAGGTACAGAACCCTAAAAACTATTTTATTCTTTACCTTTGTATGCGGGAAAAACATTAATAATCGTATAAAATTTCACCTTTGTAACTTAAATAATCTTCGAGAATGTGACTGTCACATAAATACAGACATGGCGAAACTATAGTACAGATGTAGTGCATAATTAGTTTCCATCGTGTTTTATCGGAAGAGTTCGTATTTATCGTGCTCTCTCAATTAGCTTCAGCAGGCCCCCAATTCTCGGCGCATTCGAGATAATCTCACAATCGTAATTAAACGACAGTGCATACAGTCATTTGACACAACTGTATGAATCTGACGTTTAATCTCGCAATTGACATTATCTCGCATGCATCGAGAATTGGGGGCCAGTACCTATCATACCATGCTGTCATTTTTCACTTTGACATTTGACACTAAATAATAAAAGTTTTATATTAATGAATATAAACGTGTCACCCATTTAATACAATAATTAAGTGACACTTCGGGTCCCGTCGTCTTCGGATTGAGATCCGAGTTTTACCGATGGAAACATATTATTCACTATATCTGTAGTAGGTAGTAAGTAGTCCTAGTTAGACTACGGTACCCTGTGGCCCTAACATGCAAGACACAAAGATTAGTTAAACCCGTTTATCTCTATGACTGTCTCTTTCGTCGGCACCAGTGTGAGAGAGACGCACTTAGAGATAAGACGGTTTACCTTATCCTTGTGTCTTACATGTTAGGGCCGCTGAAACGATTATTTTACCTAAGAGGTCATCCATAAATTACGTCACACTTTAAGAGGGTGGAGATCAATGAGGTGTGAAATCGTGTGACAAGGGAGGGGGGGGGTACGAATCATAAGCATCAGGATGTCACACATGTAAAACACTAAACTTCAAATCTATCGAAACCTTAAAATATTGCAAAGTTAAATATGGAACTTCGCGGTCCTAACATGCATGCCACAAAGATAAATTAGACCCGTTTATCTCTATGACTATCTCTTTCGTCGGCACTAGAGATAATACGGTCTATCTTATCTTTGTGTCATGCATGTTAGGGCCACTGGGATATATTCGTGTTAGGTAATTTATGGATGGCCCCTACAGCCCTGGATTTACACTAGGGGCAGTCGGGGCTAGTGCCCAGGACGGCAAAATTTGGAAGATGTATAACCTATAAGTTTCAGTAAAATTTCAGTAATGGGGCGGCATTCAGTAGGTAATTGGGTGGCATTTTTCCGGTGCCCAGCGGCGGGGCAGGGACTAAATCCCTGGCCCTGGGCCCCTAACAACTCAGAATATAATATATCTTTTCATTTTACCTTGTGTTCCCATGCAGGACCACGAACAAAATAATTCCCTGGTTTCTCCTTTAAGGGGGCCGATGCAAAGATTTTTTCCTCAGAATCAAACGAACGTTTATTCATGTCTGGGTTGCGGACTGACTGATATACTTTAGGTCTCTTTCGGACTCTGATACTGTATAGATCTTACTGTACAGGTTGTTATCGTATTTGCCATGGCTTTGTCTATATTCGGAGTTTGCCTAATTCTAATTCATTACTTCATCTTCGACGCATAGAATACCGTTAGAATGGAATATTGGATTTTGAGTCAACCTTCATTACCAAAATATCAGGGATCGTATTATGAGTACTTGAAATACACACGGCTTTGTGACATGTTTCGAACTGGTATGGAGTCCTTTCTTCAGGGGGTTGAGTGTGGTCGCGGTCAAAGCAACCCCCGCACTGCGCGCTTGTATGCGCGGGTTGCTCTTGACCGTGTCCGCTGACAGTAATTCTCACTAGATGATTACTATTAAAATGGGCCGGCTCGACCGGGGTAGAACCACACTCTCACAGAATATCGGCGTAAAGTAATAGCTTGCTCCTCCCCATCCCATCCCCATTCCCCATCATCCCTAGACTGGCAACGCATTGGCAGCACCTCTGGTGTAGCAGATGTCCACAGGCGGCGGTAACCACTTTCCATCAGGTGGGCCGTCTGCCTGTTTGTCAGCCTACTCCTTTCTCTAAGGGCCGGCAACGCATCCGTGATTCCCCTGGTGTTGCGGGTGTCCATGGGCGGCGGTGATTGCTTACCATCAGGCAACCCGCCTGCTCGTTTGCCCCCCTCTTAATATAAAAAAAAGAATAACAGAGCGGGGGAGGTTCGAGCGCTTAATATTTGTTCAACCTGACAGATATAATATCAGATTATAATACGGTTTCTAATGCCCGTATTAATATCTCGTGGTGAAGGCTGAAATCATACTCAAGTAAGCATTTTCTCATACTTAAGACCTTGCTTGAGTACGATATCTGACTAGGTACAGGCTCTATCACAATGCGGACTGGCAGAAACGCGGGGCGCAGCGTGACGGCATCTGTTGTCTTCTATAGGAAGTCATAAAAAACGTCACACATAACCAACGATCTCAAAAGAAGGATATGGCGTTCAATACCTACGACTGCGTTGAACAAATGACTTAGTTCGTCATCGGTAACGCCATCTATTTACAAGTTTATAAACTACGAAGCTCTATTGCCGACGTCTTAGTTCTTATGATATTTATTTACAGTCTTATTTTGCATGATTCGTCGCTGTCTTTCATTGCTCGCTAGGAGCTACGAACCACAAAAACAAAACGCCTGAATCAGCCAATATCGGCAATATCTACCGAGTGTGCGATGGTGTCAAATGACACCAAAAAGGTGAGCACCGCGAAAATCGCGTTGGGCAGTTCCTTATATATTTTAATGCACATAGCATACGCCGCGCTGTTGTCGCGCCAAGCCAAGCTGAACGCAGCCCGCCATGCTGTTGCCGCGTACGCAATGTGAGCAAACCTTTATGAACCCGTTTCTTTTGATAATAGGCCTAAAAAAATGTTTGAAAATAAAATGCGGAAAGTGCACTGAAAAACCGTGTTGAGGTTGATTCACATTTAGAGTTGCCATTTGATCGGGATTTGGTGGGATTCTTCCGAATTCTCCAGAACGCTCTAAAAACCCCACGCGACCCGCAAGTCTGACAGCTTTTTACCAGGAATTTGATGTTTTGGAAATCTGCGTAAAGTCAGGAATATGGTCATACAGCGATTGGGTATTTTAGGAATAAAAGTAAACAAATGTACAATGGCAAACATTGAAAGTCGACCAGTTTTTCTCGATAGGTTCTCATCAAAGTCGGCATCGAAATACTTGCAGTCCAGTTGAAGTACAGATTACACTATTATTTTCTATTTTTAACACGGACCACAATCACAACATTCACAACACATCGATACGCGCGATGCGCAATCTTAAACTTCTTGATGACTTGTGACAACTTCATACTTTATGCCTGGCAGAGAGGATTTTTCTGCATTCAACCTTTGTAGTTAAAGTTTGATTCCGTTGTCCCAGAGGCAAAAAACCTATCTGAACTCTAATACAGACCTTCGAGGGCTCGTGGACGATAAAAGATAGGTGATAGGGGGTAAAACGAATAAAACCGGACAAGTGCGAGTTAAACTCGCGTGGAGAGGGTTCCGTTCCGTACTTGATTATCTGAAATGTCCTATGTTACTTTAAATACCATAGACTTCTTATAGGTTTTCCTGTAATCTATAGGTAAAGAAGTATTTAAATAACTTCCAAACTATTTAATTTAAAATTCAGAAAAAAATAAGTTCCTCACAACGAGCCCCTTCATTTGATATGTCACAAGTTTGCAAAACTTTTTTTTTTTTCTAATTTACCCCCAAAAGTGGCCCCCGTGTTTAAAATTGATTTATTTACGTTACACGTCCGTGTTGCGGTCACGGACTTACAAATGTGTACCAAATTTCAACTCAATCGGTCCAGTAGTTTCGGAGCAAATCGGCTGTGACAGTCGGATAGACAGACAGACAGACAGTCAAACACACACGTGTGATCCTATAAGGGTTCCGTTTTTTTCCTTTTGAGGTACAGAACCCTAAAATATAAGTAAAATACTTGAAATTCGTAATATTGCTATTGGGCGTAATAGTAGACGTACCTACACCTACTTAATAACAAAAATGCTTATTTTCACGAAGTACCTACTTATTAAAGAATCGTAGCGTAAGTAATAATTAATTCATAAGTCTTCATAATTATTGTTTTTTTCATATGTTTTAGGGCCCAGATATGACGTCCAATGTCAATTTTACGGATTACAAAATTTTTATATTTTTAGACCCCTTGAAGTATCATGCTAGAGCTTCCTGGCCGGCGCGCAAAAAAGTATTTGAGCTCAGTGGGTCTAGCCTAGTGCATCACTGTCTTATTTTTTTTATTTCAGATACTACAGTTTTTTGCTTCTGGACAACGTACTAATTGGGACTGCAATTGCCTCATAGAGCTCGTCAACTGAAGCTCAGGACCTCTTTTCTCAGGATCGAAGGGTGTTAATATTTGAAACACAGACAAAGGTTGGCTCCTTTTCCTTAAGACCTCCTAGAACTCAGAAACTAGGTATTATACCTACTTAATCACTACGAGAACCTTACCTATTTTCTGACATAATGAGTGTTGACATGTCGTTTTACTATTTCCTCAGAATTACAAAATTTCAGGTGAACATTAATGGTTGTGAAATTTTTGATTTAGGGACTGGGTGGTAAACGGGTTTGGGTGCATTATTGTTTATCGCGCACCAGCGGCCCTAACATGCATGACACAAAGATAAGATAGACCGTCTTATCTCTAAGTGTGTCTCTCTCACACTAGTGCCGACGAAAGAGATAGTCATAGAGATAAACGGGTTTAATTCACCTATGTGGCATGCATGTTAGGGCCGCAGCATATTTATGTTTATCACCAGGGTGCGGGAGTCAACAATCGTAATTTCATAGGGTTCGAACTTCATGATTTTTTTTCGACTGTTCCACCTAATTGATATTTTTTGTTGTGTTACTAACTTTCATGATTGTCTTTTTTATTCACTACATTCAAGTCAAATGTAATGTTAGTGACTATGGGAGTGTTCAATTGTTACGTAACGCAATATTTGGAGTTTTTTGACCCCCCCCCCCATGTAACGCGCCGTAACGTTTTTCTATACCCCCCTTCCCGCTGGTAAAATGTTAAGTAAACCCCCTCCCGCCTCTGGAATGCATTGTAACGTTTTACAAGACCCCCCCCCCCCCAAATTGGTTACGTAATACTTGAACGCTCCCTATGGAATGAACTGAAGCTGACTAAATTATTTAATTTGTAAAAAATATTTTTTTTTTCCAAAAATACATAGTGAACCGTTTCGCTTTACTTTATGTTCATATTGTTCATTTAAGTTCTACATTAAGTTACAAATTAAAAACAATTAAAACTAAGTATATTTAAAAATACGGCTAAATATGTAAAATAAAAATCTGATAAATTATGTTTTCTGAATATTTCATGTCGATAGTTGACTAACTTTTCTTTCATCCCTATGGCATGCTATAAGAATTTAGCGCCCTGATTATGACAAAGTACCTATTGTTCACAGTATCAGATAAGGTCTCAGAAACTTAAGCTTTTAACGTGTTGGATATCTGAGAACAGTTTTATTTATTCGCTAAATGGGCTTGCAGATAACTTAGCAGTAGATTCAGACTTGTGTCCTTATCATAGGCATGTGATCCTTGGGCTTTTATCCCTAATATTGAGAAAGTGTAATAAGTTGGTATCATTATTGCGTTTCGATCGTTCATATTGGAAATAATTCAGAAACGACTTTTTATCCCATAGGAAGAAAATATTTCGTTTCACAGACCTAATACTAAACACTATATTTATTTCATCATAATCTATAATAAATTGGGTATTATTAATATAAAACTAGAAAAAGAGTGTCGCTGCCTGCTAATTAAACAGGTACCTAAAGTGCAACGTTCTAACGAGTACCTACAACAATGTCCGAGCATAATCGAAACGTTCTGAAACTTGAGCTGTTTAGATTTTTAGCGGCGGTAAGCAAAGTTTCTTACTTGACAAATTCTTCGAATTGCAGTCCATTATGAAATAATGTTACATTTAGACAGATATTTGTGATAAAGTATGCATCCAAATAAGAAAATAGTGAATTCTAAAAACAACAGTCCGTGGCTTTTGTGTCCATCGAAGAGTTTTCCAGGAAAATTTTATTATTTCAATGGTTCGACTGGAGAAACCGCATGGGGTCTGAATGAGGCAGATGTAAGTTGATATTTAACTATTGTTTATCAAATTTGTTTACTGGTTTGTCCTATAGATGCACTGAAAAGGAAATTAGTAAACAAACCTTAACGATAACTTTCTGATGATGTCTTGAATAAAACATTTCAGTAATCGTATCAATAAGTAGCATAGCATTTAACTTGCCATATATCTATATACATAAAAACGTAATACCAGTCAATTCACTGACTACAAAACCTACAAAATTTGACATTAAATTTGGCATTTACTTCGGCTCCTCTCGTGTTTAGGTATCTGCTAATACCTAAAGGATTTTACGAAAATCCAACCCTGAGGGGGTGAAAGGAGGGTTCAATTTTTTTTTTGGGAATGCTTTGGCAGTCTGCTTGTTTTCTATAAAACTTAAGTACCTATCAAAAATCGGATTTTGCTATATAATTCTATTTAAGCAGTAAAATATGTGACGAATTATAAACTGACCAAATGTACTGTTGATAATTTTAATTTCATTAACGTGATTTTGAAAAACATATAAAATAAAGAAGAAATATTATAAAATAAACAGTTATTTTTTAAATGGTTCTTAACAAGCCAATAAAGGCAGTCTAAACAATTTAAATTTTCAAGTTCATCTAATGAAAACATTGATACATTTTTGTTTTGCAAACCAAAGGCTCTAAACTCAAAGTCTGCAAGTTAAGATCTGTTTTATTTAATAGGCATTGATTAAGTAGGATCCCCACCATCTATATATTATTTAGAATTATATTTGTTTTCATTATGTATGTATCTCTTTATATATTTTTATAACATCCATGTAGAACTGTGTTAGGTATGTACGAGGGGCGGCTGAAAAGTTATCTACCTAGCCTATATATTATGCGAAAATAATACTGGCCACTATGAGGTCGTGTTCACTGGTTATTCTTTTTTCAAAATCACCAACATTCATTTGTTTCTTGCCTCCTGCTTTTTTTGGGACTGGATTGTTTTCAAAATGTCACAAGAAAATAAAAATCTGATTAAAATTGTGCAGCGTGCAGTGATAAAATTTCTCATTAAAGAAGGAAATACACCCTCGCAGATTAGACTGCGTATGTTACCTGTTTTTGGTGGTTCGTGCCCTTCTGAATTTACAATAAAGCTCTGGTCGAAACAGTTTAAGCTTGGCCGTGAGAGCCTTGAAAATGATCCTCGTAGTGGGCGACCAGTTTCCGCTGTCACCGATGAAAATGTGGCCAAAGTGAGAAATTTTATTTTAGAAGACTGGCGAATTAAGCAGTGGCAGTTAGCCAGGGATGTGGGCATTAGTAAAGAACGGGTCAATGAAATAATTCATGAACATTTGCACATGTCTAAGGTTAGTGCATGCTGGGTCCCTAGAATGTTGACTCCGTTTGACAAGGACAGACGTGTTCAATGTTGCGAGGAATTTTTAGACATGAGCCGTGGAAAAGAGGTGGAAATTCTTTCTAGAATAGTAACCTGTGATGAGACTTGGATTCGGCAGTGGGATCCCAAAGTAAACAGGAGTCATTACAATATAAATTCAAGGATGAAAAGCCTCCTCGGAAATTTAAGGTTCGCCCGTCAGCAGGCAAAGTAATGGCAACATTTTTTTGGGATGCGGAAGGAATTCTGCTTGTAGATTACTTGCCAAAAAAAACTACAATGAATGCTGAATATTACGCAGATTTATTTGACCAGCTCAGAGAAGCCATAAAAGAAAAAAGAAGGGGCAAACTCAGTAAAGGGATTCTGCTTTTGCATGATAACGCACCTGTGCATACTGCTCGCTTAACGAAGCTAGCAATTAATGGAAATGGGTACGAAGTAATCAACCACCCTCCATATAGTCCAGATTTGGCCCCATCCGACTACTTCCTGTTCAGACTTTTTAAGAAAGAACTGAGGGGACAAAGATTCGTAACCGATAACTACATGAAGGCTGCTGTTAATGACTTTTTCGATGATAAACCTAAAGTTTTTTTTTAACGGGTTAATGTCTTTAATTGATAAATGTAACAAGTGCGTTTCCCTGTCAGGAGACTATATTGAAAAATAAAAAAAAACTAGCCATGATCGTCTTTTGTTTCATAGTTAGGTAGATAATTTTTCAGCCGCCCCTCGTATATGGTATTTATTTGATGTTTTTGACTCTATTGTTACCTGAATTTTTTATTGTTGTACCTTTCTCCATGCACCAACAATCCATAGATCTGTTTAGCCTTATGGTTGACTGGTAGAGAATGCCTTTTGTACTGAAATTTTCAATGAATGTATTATTTTCAATCTAGTATCCCTATTACAAGCCAATTTATCTAGCAATGGCCAGACCCCCCCTCTCCCTCCAAATTGTGTTACGTAATTTGTGGACGACCCCAAAACAATTTTTCAATAACATATGAATAATTCTACCTTATAATCTTTATTTCACAGAAGAAGTACCTTAAGAAGGGTACAATCCATAGAGTAACAGACAAAACTCACACTTACCCTGAACCAATTGGTCCACCCGCAGACGAAAGTACCAGCACTACACCTTCATTCGTAAAAAAGTCAGATTTTGATAATAGTACAGATTTTAGAAGCAGAACACACTTTACTAACGGGGCTGGCTTCGGTAATGTTTCTAATTTTAGTAACAGAAACTGTTCAAACAATGGATCAACGTTTTATAGTGGGACACATTTTAGTAACGAGCCAAATATAATCCACGGAACAAATGTAGGCTTTGGAACTAATTTAAAACAAAGAACTAGTTTAGGCCACGGAACAAGCTATAGTAACAATTTGCCAATGCAGTTCCAAAGCTACCCTTCGTCACCTTTATTTAGTCAAGCTGTGTTCCCAAAATATGTTGTGAATGAGCCAGCAACTAAGGTAATATGGGCATTGACACCGATGTTGGTCCCAGAACAGCCGACACACAGAGTAATGTTGGACCAAATAACGCAATATGAGCCCCAAGAAACGTCCATACAAACCGCACCATTAAACCAGAGATATCACAACTTGAAAGTGCAAGAAAATCCGTTTCAGTTACATAATTTTCATGCTTCAACACCTTTACAAAAACATTTTCAAACAGAACCAACATTTGATCAAAAGCTTGAACTGAGTTCCAAAGCAACACAAATGTTTGATCCAAAGCCGCAGACGAAAGAGGAAGCTTGTCAAACAATTGTGAAGAAGTCGAAGAGCAATCAGACTCAATCTAAAAGTGATGCAAATCCAAAATCATTGCTAAAACCTAGCAGGTCCGTAGAAAACTTAGCGTCAAGTTATGTTGAAGATATTACTCTATGCGAACAGGATAAAGTTGAAAGTACTATCGATAGATTGAGTTCACTGGACAAGGGTGATTTGAGATTTCTGTTGGTCGCTAAAAGGAGAAAGTCTTTGGACTTGGGCGATGCTTTGAAATCGGACAAAGGTAAATTATTAATGTTAATTGTCTATTGTTTATTGGCATACCTGGGCACCATTACTGAAATCGTTAAAACACGATTTGATGTAATCGATATGATAGAAAAAAATCGTGAAGTTACATCTGAAATCCCTTTAAACAGTTCTATGTCTTATCTTATCTTATCTTAGAGGGTGGGGTCCTTGCGGATACACTTCGACCCTATGGGATGTTTTGTGTAATTACCCCTTTTTCCTAAGCACTATCCATAGCATTCTCCACCACTTCAATGAAGTGACTTGTGGAGCACAGTGGTAGTGCCTTGAATTCCCCTGGTTCTGGATAACCATTGCCAAGGATTTTCATTCTTAGTCTGGCAAGGGCGTCGCATTCGCAAATGATGTGTTTCATTGTTTCTTCCTCTTCGCCACACATTCTACAGCTTGTGTTGTCAGACAGTCCCATCTTGGCTAAGATATACTTGAACCCGAAGTGACCCGTGAATACTCCGATTATGTATCTGAGCTGTTTACGGCTGAGTTTCCAAAGTTTATTGGTCCAGCTTGAGTCTAGGCTCCCTGTAAAGAGCTTTGAATGCCTTAGGCCAGCCAAGGAATTCCACTCTCGGTGGTGGATGTCCCTGGCATTTCTATGTCTTAATTTTTTTTAACTTATGGGTCTCTAATTAATGACACTATTACATCACGCCCATACTAAAAAAATTACTGATTTATATTTTACGGGCACTTATATAATTCATCCGTTTTTTCATTTTCCCCATACAAAAAACCGCACAGTGCTTCTCGTTCACTCCGGTGCAAACAGTGACCGATCACTCAAGGTTATTGGCTCTTGTCAGCGTCTTAACACTGAGAAAAAAAGATTACCTATACCTATACCTGTAGGTACCTATTCTAGATCACGTGAAATAGAAAAAATACTTAGTAAGTATGTTTATTTTTTTAGACACTACGAAGCAATTAAAAACGCAGTCCAATGATAATCTGGCTTTCAAAAAAAGGGTAACTTTCGCTCTAAGCGATCAAGACAGTACTGAGGATGTTCAGTCGAATGACAGTCAAGTGAGTATAAATATCATTATTTCTGGAGGTAATGGCCGGGCCAAACTAATGTACTCTGGGTACAAGCGGTGTACCGTGCCTTAGGTAGCAGCACAACAAGTCGGTGGGGGGTATTTATTTACATTTTCTTCCCCGGAGTTCAAACCACCACTTTAGAATGATTCAATTTACCCATTAACGCTTTTTCATTATTTCCAATTAACTTTTAAATCTGCATTACTCAGTAAGGACAAGCAAGTGTATCGAGGCGAAGGTAAGCAATTTGCATCATATCACGGGCGTATGTATAAAGGGGGGATTTAGGGGGTCAGACCCCCCCCATTCATATCTGTCTTTTACTTCCGATCCGCAAAAGGTGAACGTGCCACCGCTTGGTTGTAATGACAACGAGAACTAACGAGCTCTTAGAGCTCTTTTTTAGGGTTCCGTACCTCAAAAAGAAAAAAACGGAACCCTTATAGGATCACTCGTATGTCTGTTTGTCTGGCCGACTGTCACAGCACAGCCAATTTGCTCCAACACTACTGGGGGCTTCTGTTGGGAGGTAAAATAGAAAGTAAAAACAAAGTATTGCAAACTACATCGTGTGACATGTCAAATGAAATGCCTCATGGTGAGAATCTTAAATATACATTTTTTGGTATTTTAAGATAGATGGTTTGGAAGTTATTTAAGAAAATATATAGGCGAAGATTGACACCCCCCCCCCCCCCCCCCTTATCTCTGACACGAATAGGCCTAGAATCTTGAAAAAAATATAGAAAATAGTTCTTTACCTTATAGATTACCGGAAAACCTATAAGAAGTCTATGATATTTAAAGTTACATAGGAAATTTCAGATAATCATGTACGCAGCGGAACCCTCTCCACGCGAGTTTAACTCGCACTTGTCCGATTTTTTATTATGCCCCCTCCCCCCACCATGTGAATGCTATAGCTACGTCCGTGGATCATATGATACTCTTTTTCAGAGTTCAGCAGATTCATCCCTATTGGACAATGTCTCGGAGACAACCCATCCAACTCAGGAAATTTGGTACATCACAGTGGATACGTCAGTGCTGTTGACTGACTCCGAATGTATAGAACAAATTGTGCAAAGCGGTAAGTCGGACTGTTAATGAAATTGTTTGCCTGTTGCACTTTAATATTGCAATAAAGAGTCGTGCACAAAATACGTAACGCAAAATTGTCAAATTTTTGAGCGAGGCGCCGCTTGCCTTCACCGATCTTATCTGCACCGGCAAAATATTCTCACCGACAATAGGGATGTTTCCTTTAAAAAAACAAACTAGTTAGTCCGTCAGTTAGATTATCAAAAAATATTGAACACGTATTTTTTGCTTTATCAAATCAATCAAAATTGACAAAGATAACGCGCATCAAAGTTCGGGAGTGGGGGCTCATGACGTCACTTAATGGTGAAAAGTGTTCAAAGTCGTGACGTCACACGGAACTTCAACGCACTATTTATATTCGTCATTTTGTGTTTAATCGATAAAAGAAAAAAAATATGTGTTCAATATTATTTTATAATGTAAATGACGGACTAATTAGAATTTTTAGTGGTAGAGCCAAAAAGTAATCCTCACTATATGATTACTGTTCGAATGGACCGGCTCGACCGGGGTAGCACCACACTCTCACAGAATATCGGCGTAAAGTTATAGCTTGCTATTGCGTTTCGTACGGTGAGTGACGGGATCCGGAGGCCTATTCCCTCATCCCCATCCCATCCCCATTCCCCATCCTGCCTAGACTGGCAGCGCATTGGCAGATCCTCTGGTGTTGCAGATGTCCATGGGCGGCGGTCACCACTTTCCATCAGGTGGGCCGTCGGCTCGTTTGTCAGTCAATTGACATAAAAAATAAAAAATAATAAAAAATTGATAGGTTATCAGACAGAACAAAATCTAGGTCTATACGTTTTGGTTTTTTCGCTATTATTAATAAATTCAGTTTTATTGCTGTTTCAGTATTCTCATACAAAACTAATTTCGGCGATTATTTTACACGAATTATTTGGCTTTGTTAATCGTTAATCCTATTTATTGAACGTACTAAAAATCTCTTTCAGATAAAAATTGCCGACTCCTCATACCGTTTGTCGTTAAATCTGAAGTAGAATCTAAAAGCCTAGGCGACTCCAGCGGACGACAGGGTATTTTCGCCGCGCGACAAATATTGAGGAAGCTTGCAACACCGGCCCCGCACATAGTTGGTAAGTCCATACTTTTTATGAGACTTGATCGTAGTTCGGATGTTTACAAATAGATGGCAGTGAAATCAATACGGTGTCGCTTTTGGGACGTTCTTTGTCACCAAAAATGAGTTTTCTGCAGTATTATATCAGTTTACAATTATAAACAAATATTCTTAAGAGAAGTGTGATCGTACGGCTTTTCATAGAAAAGGCGATAACGATTACCACCCCTTAAATGTTAACCGATGTTGACCAATTTTTGATAGGTCGTCAGTGAGAAACAAAATCTAGGTCTATACGTTTTGGTTTTTTCACTATAATCCATAAATTCAGTTTCTTTTGTTGTTTTAGTATTCTCATACAAAACACTTTTCGGCCATTATTTGACTTTGTTGATCTTTAATCAACATTTATTATAATCTCTCGCAACTTATTACTTGACATGTGTACCTAGAAATAATATTAACATATAATTTAATGAGTGAGACATTTAATTCTTTAAAGTAATTTTTTTATTGCTATTTTGATTGTTATTTAGTTAATATCTTTTTGTATTTATAAAATGTTTAGCTACAAGTTAGCTGTGCCCTAGCAGGGTTCATGTTGATCCACTGTTACCTTTAAGACCTTTTGTAATCAACATGGAACGCAATAAATCAATTGAATTAAATTGAATTAAAAAACGTATTGACCTAGATTTTGTTCTGACTGACAAGCTATCAAAAATTGGTCAAACAATTTTACGACGGGTTAACATTTAATGGGTGGAAATTGTTATCGCCTTTTGTATGAAAAGGCTGATTTTAACCGTTGGTTCACGTTTCTCTTAATAATTATCACTTGTTGCTTTATTACTGTGTAATGTTTCTAATTAAATTTTATTAAATTTTGCATAAGTATGATGTAAAATTAATGTTTGAATCGAAAAGATGACTTTCTGCTGAGTTTCTTGCGGCGCTTCTCAGTAATGATGGTCCTGTCCGAAGCGCTGGTAGATTCAACCCATTTTAATTTATTCATGTTACAAGTAAAAGAGCCTATAGGTGGCCAATTAGCCGAATAAGCGTTTTGATTTGACCTAAATGTGCAAGTCTCCAAACGACGTTTTTCCTCATCGTAAGAGCATCGATTACCGCAATTCGCAGGTACTGTCCGCGCGCGTGCTCCGAGGTATTTTAACGCATGAGGTATTGTAAATATTCAGCGCAGTAAATAACTAATTGATTAGTATGAGCGTGCCTTTAGGAGCACTTGCTGGATTATTATGACTTTTTTATAAATTATTTTAGCTGCTGTATGTATGACTGAATAATGAAATAAATAATTAAACTCATTATCTATTTACAAACGAGTCATATAATCTAGCACACTCGTACTGTGCCTCTATTCGGGAACGCTAAGTGATTCTGTAGCGATTCGTGAGCGAGATTTCTCATCTCGCTCTTACGCATTACGCGTCGTGCGGTAGAGTGGGATGAGAAATCTCGCTTAAGAGTCGCTACAACATCACTTAGCGTTCCCGAATAGAGGCGCTGGTAGAGTGCAGGGTATAGAAATACGGTCGGGTGCGGCGCACTCCTCGGCCCCCGATTCCTCGGAGCTCGCGCGGACTGTAGGCGATCACTGGTTAATATGAAAAATGTCTCTGTGTAAGTAAGGTTTTACTATATTTTAGTACAAAGTAAACCGGAAGAACTAAGAGCCGACGAAGATGGTATCCTGGAGTGTTGCTGGCGACTGCTGCAGGACAATTATCACGTGGTAAGTATTAAATGTATTCAATAACAAGCTGTCCCCCGCGGGACCCGCATAGATCGAATTTTGTTCACAAGTTCATGGGGTTATAATTTCTTTACGCGGAACGCTAATTCTGTTTCAAAAATAAAAGTAGGTGTCCTAAGTTACTTCTTATAACATCAGCTATCTGCCAGTGAAAGTCCCGTCAAAAACGGTCCAGCCGTTTCGGAGATTATCCGGAACAGACAGACAGATGGACAAACATGTCAGTACCGTATATATTTTCATATTTATTTAGTAAAAAGCTGCTATTTTGACATTACAAACAGACACTTAAATTTTATTTATTTGTATAGAAGATTTAAACACATCACGCAGGTTTCGTCAATCAGTAACATTATTTGGTACACAAGTTAATAACCTCAAAATTTACCTGTTTTAGGTGAAACAGCTATTTTACCCTAAGTAAAGCAATCCTAGGTAAAAAATTGGCAAAGTGATGTCTAAAATATTATCTCCAGTTGCTTTATTTACGAAGAAATTGCTGTTTTAGCCAAAAAAAAAGGTGCATTTTGAGGTTAGAAACTTGTTTACATAATAAGGATGAAGCGACTTTAGATATCTGCATCAAGTTTAGTCAGCACCTTAAGCGTAGGTACAAATAAATATGTAGGGCAAAATAATAATAATCGCCAACCAGACAGACGCCATATAGCCAAATTAGCCAATTCATGAAATATATTAAATATATTCAAACGAGTATATATTTTCTTAGTTATGATAAGGTTGTTTTACAAAGAGATGTGCCTTACCATTGTAGAAAATATGTGAAAGTAAAGTAAGATTATTTTTTCAGGTTCTAATAACAAATAATGCAAAGTTATTAAACAAAGCAAAAACTATTGACTTAGAATGCCATACGATGGACGAAATCAGAGATACTGTAAACCCCACAACATCCAAACAAGACATTGATCTTACAAACGTCAAAATATGTGTCAGTAATGATGAAAAGCGAACTGGCAACCTTTTCCAGCAAAGTATAAGCGAATCTAACCCTTTTGGTATTTCGCAAAGCATCGAAATTCCGGTACATAGCGTTAGAACAAACTTATTTGATAATCTTAATACAGAATATGATAATGTATTTAGAAGTAAAGATAAAAATACAGATAAGTTAATTAATCTGACCAATACCCATCAAGCTTTGAAAAACGTGGGGCTTCCTGATATAGATGAAATTGATAACGATATAAGAAGACTTGATATCACGGATGTTTTTTCTACTAATCATGCTATGAATGACTCTAAAACCCTAAATGACCCGGCTATTAGCCTGAATTATAAGGCCTCAAATCAAATAATTAGTAATCGAAATGACAAAGATACTATTAAAATCAGTGGTGTAACAAAATTGAACAATGTTTTTGATATAGATGACGAACTTTCAAGGTATTTTGTTAAAAGTGTTGAAATGGAAAATAGAGTTAATATCAGGAGAGACGAGTGGCTCTGTCGCCTAACTCAGACCATGGAGGGAGTCCTGACTGACATTCTGCTAAAAGAACGAGTCAAACCCAAAAAAATGCTACCACCTTGGAGTTTGTATGAAGCAATTCAACTATTAGGAGAGAAATTTAAAAATCAACCTAATCTCAAAATTATTCTAGAACGGTTCTCAATGCACCTCTTTGATTGCAGTTCTAATATTGGGAAATTAAATAAAAATGTTAAAACAACAGATTTTATAAAACTGGTCGGTTACAGTATGATTCTCGTTCAGAATTTAAAAGAAACTTTAGATTATGTAGAATTAAATGAAGCCGATGATTTACTTAGCGAATTAATTAAACATATCGAAGATCCAACAACAGATGTTGAGCTTAATTTAGAAAAAAATATAACTCCCTTTCTTAATAGGAATGACATAGAATTTGAGACGAAAATGCCTGTGGGTTACAAGAAAAAGCAGTCTGATGTTTTAGAGTATTTAAAGAAACATTTTACAGCAATGCAGTCCTTTGAAATAGAGAAAGTTGAACCAAAAGTAGTTAGAACTATAGGTAAAGATTTGAAAACACTTAAAATTAATAATTCTAAATCAATAAGCATTGACAATACTGAAAACTTACCCACTGATGAGGTCAGCAACGTCGTGGTTGAACAGAAAATTATAAGAAATGTCAACGTAGCATATGCTTTTGAAGAGAAATTGAATAGACAGACTGAAATGGACTTGGACATGCTGGATTATGATGATACCCTATCCACAGTTTCGTTTGAAAATGATGAAGAAGTTCTTGATAATAACGACAAAATGGAATACGTAAATAATGAAAATGATGATTGTGGTAAAATTAATGGTGGTACGGAAAACAGTGATCTTTTAGATAGCAGCGATATAAATAATGAGTGTGTATATTCTTACCCTCTGATGAAGGCGTTTCTTACTACGCTAAAGAGAACATTCATCGTGATTTATCATTTCATGTAAGTATATAGCTAGAAAAACAATGCCTTGGTATTTTTGAATATCTTTAAAAATTGTTCATAAAGCTTTGCTTAATTTACAGATCTAAAACCATGCAAGACTACAAAGACGGAGATGTATCAGAAGATAGAAAAAGTGACGTAGACTTTAAAATCAACATGGCGCACAAGTACATACTAAAAATCATGGACAGACTGAAAAGGTACAGGCTTGAGAAACTCTAGGTATATTCATTTTTATAGTTAGAGATTAATAATCAATATAGAGTGGTTAATACCTAAGTTAAGATTTTTATTATTTTATGTTTGTTTTCAGTTATTTTTTAATAGTCATGCCGAAAGCATTAAGACCTGGAACACGTTTAGATCGACAAGCCTGTAAAATTATTTTCAACATTTATTTATATTTCTTAACTGAAAATGATGAATTTAAAAATAGCCAACATTGCTGATTATTTCTGTAAAGTCCAAAAACTAGTTTTGGAGATTCGGAGGCCAGTGGGATTTCTCGTCGGATATTTGTTAATACTACATTCGGGCCACTTCGAAAGTGTTTTGGCTAATTTAAAAATCGCTACTCAATTTACTTATACAAAATCGAGTTTGAAGTTTCTTATTTTAAATTTAGGCGACACCATTTCGAATTGACCCCATTATCTATATAAATTGATCGTGGTGGTTATAACATCTCAGTGTGATATACTTCGAACTCGTGGTTTGACATTTGTTACTGATAAAGAAAGTACCCTATTTATTTAACACAAACATGTCACTTATTAATATAATAATTCAGAGACACGTCGGCAGCATTCGGAGGTAGTCGAGTGTTCCGAGTTTTCACGATGGGAAAAGATTATTAACTACATCTGTATTTATATGTGGTAATGTTCTTTTTAGGGTTCCGTACCCAAAGGGTAAAACGGGACCCTATTACTAAGACTCCGCTGTCCGTCCGTCTATCTGTCCGTCTGTCACCAGGCTGTACTGATTCTCAAGAACCGTGATAGTTAGACAGTTGAAAATTTCACAGATGATGTATTTCTGTTGCCGCTACAACAGCAAGTACTAAAAAACAGAATGAAATAAATAAATACTGGGGGCTCCCATACCACAAACGTGATTTTAGCCGTTTTTATAGATAATGGTACGGAACCCTTCGTGCGCGAGTCCTGCTCGCACTAGGCCGGTTTTTTTTTTCAATCGAGTTACACCACCGCCCGTTTCACGAAGCTACAAGTTGCAATTTTACAGGCAAATACTGGCAACACTGCTCGGCAGATGTATGGGATCTGACATCGGTGTTGCCAGCTTTTGCTTGTAAAATTGTAACTTGAAGCTTCGTGAAACGGGCCACTGCCATTTATTTTTAATTAAGGGGTATTTTTATAGTATTGTATACCTTATAATCATAGTCTTGTGGCCTTTTTTAGCATTATTGCGAGAGAATCTGGCGATGGTACAACTCTGAAGGACTTATTGATTCGGGCAGGAGATTACGTTGAAAACGACGAGAAAATGTCATGTTACAAGTAAGACAAATTTCTGATAATTTTATTTTTAATATCTGAAATAAAAGTCCATTTCCATTCGACCTACGTGTGTTGCAAGTTGACACGCTGATGGACAGATGTACAGATTTTTTTAAATATATTTGTTAATTTGTCTGTTACAAAGCTACAGGGAATCCTAGGACAAGGGTTCCGTAGCTAAGGTAAAAATAAAGACTTCACAGTCGGTCTGTATGTTTCAGCAAGTACAGGTAGTAAGACTATGATACACCTTAGTTGCAACTGTCAAAGTTCTTATATCATTAACTAGTGTACCCGCCACAGCTTTCCCGCGGTATTTTCCTTACATACTTTATCACCACCCTTTTGGGATAGAATTTTAAAAAATCCCTCTTTAGTGCACCTCTAGGGTACCTACTCGAGGAATGTCTCCTCCAAATTTCAAACCTCTAGAACCACCCGTTTAGGCTGTGCGTTGTCTATAAGTGAGTCACGGTACTGTTTTATATGTATTGATATAAAGTCTATTATTGATTGGTTGAAGCCATGCCAAATTGGCATAGTAGCGAACCCTCGTTGCGCGAGTCCGAGTCGCAATTTACTGGTCTTCTAAATAAATTTACATTTTTTTCAGACAATTGATCACAAAATATCTTGAGCAGGCTCAAATATTACAAGAGGCTCTTACAATCATACTAACGTTATCACATGAAAAACCAGATCCAATATCTTCCACTGGTCTAGCGTACCACGGGACCTTCGCAACTGCAGTGGCTAGCCAATCAGAAACGAGGAAAAGCAATGTCGTAGTTCAATTTACCAATCAGAATGTTGTTTGATGTGTGACCCCCCAATCTAGCTGGGAGTCCCCCGGATCCGTTTAGTGTGGGTATGTGTACAAAAAACATTAATACAATTAGAAAAACAATAATAACACTTCGTCACCAAAATCACGGTAACTTGACCTGTCAGCGCGTATAAACTACAAGTTCGTGCGTGTCTTTAACGCTGGTCGTATTTCGACGCAGCCAGCCACGGACGTAGATACCTCACTCCGCGTAATGTCTACGAGCGCGTAGCTCAATTTATGATTGTGCGGAATGAGAGACGTTTGTTAATATAACATAGCTGATTTAGCTATACGCCCATATTCAAATAACCTATCCTATGAGAGGTAAAATTTCCATTTTATTTTGGGCACCCATGGGGGGAAGTCAGGTGAAGAAAAACCAAGGCTCACTACTTAAGGCGCTGACAACACCTAAATCGGCTTTACTTAAAACAGTTTTTTAACAAAAACTATTTGATTTGGCAAATTGCAAAAAATATAATGTTCATATTCTTTATATTATTGAAAACTTAACTAGTTCCAAAAGACGATTTGATGAAATCGATACCATAGAAAAAATCGTGAAGTTACGTCTGAAATCCTCTTTAAACAGTTCTAATTCGTAATTTTTTTAACATATGGGTCTATAGTTAATAACACTATTACATCACGCCCATACTAAAAACTTGACTAATTTATATTTTACGTGTAGTGTGTTTACTCGTATAATTCATCCGTTTTTGTTTTCCCTATACAAATAACCGCACAGTGCTTCTATTTCACTCCGGTGCAAACAGACAGAGACCGATCACTCAAGGTCATTGGCTCTTGTCAGCGTCTTAAGGTAAATGCTGCTGACATGACGTAACCTGTCCTACTAGCAATAGGACAGGTTACGTCACGTCCGAGTCCCTAGCATGCCAAACACGATAAGTTAAGTTAGCGTTTATCACCCTATCTCTTTTGTCGGCATTAGTGTGAGGGAGACGCACTTAGAGATAACACGGTTAAACTTATCCTTGTGTCAACCTTGCTAGGACCGCCGGGTAGCTTATGTAAATTAACTAAACAAAAAAGTAAATCTTACATTTTTTTCTACCTACCGTTGTAAGAATAAAGTTTTTTTTTTTAAAGTATTATCAAATAGATTTAAGTATAACTTGTCAAAGGCATAATCCGTTGTTGTATGTAACTAGAAGACTAGTAGGCCGGGTGCCAATAAACCAATTTATACCTGAACTAGTCAATTGAACCTTGTCACAATAAAGTGACGTGTGACGGCTTTTCATACAAACGGCGATAACGATTTCCACCCCTTAAATGTTGTCACCTTTTGTATGAAAAGGGTGATTTTTGCCGTTGCTTCACAGTCCTCTTTAGTAAGTATATCGAACATGGAATTCGCGTGCTATTACATGCATGTATTTGTATTTTTAGTAATATTCTTTATCGATATAAGTATAGAATAGCGAAGTACTCGCAGAGTTCACACGAAATCTCAGGTGCAAATTTGAAATTGCAGGTGGGTTCCTTTTAGGGCGTAGACAAGACATTCCTTGAGAAAGCATTGCACGAATTTCCTACCCAAGGGTAGTAAAAGAATCGCCATTCGTCTCCTTAAATTGTGCAGTACACCCACACGCTATTATGGAAATTACACGTCTTAAAAGAAATATGTAGGTACATCTTTTAAGTTCATATTAATATCTGTTATTTTTTTTTAATAAATGGGTATTAAGATCCAAAATTAGTTTGGTCACAGTGTAGGGGTGCTGTTCGTTACAACCAAATAGCACTACCTTATTTTCTGATGTATCTAAATCTCACAACAATTTTTCACCAAAATGTCTAAAAATGACTGAAATCTCATATGCACTAAATGTCTAAAAAATACTGAAATCTCATATGCAGCAAAATGCCTGGAGATGACTAATATCTGTTATGTACCAAAATTCCTAAAACTGACCATAATCTTATAAATATTATATATATTTAATTATGAATAATTATTTAAAAAAACAGTACCAACTTACAAGATATAAACTAACACTAATGAAACAAACAAAAAACTTATATGTATTGTATACAGCAATATTCCTGAAAATTTACTGAAATCTCATCTGTATTAATATGTCTAAAATCTCATCCAAATTCCGGAATTTAATTTTGGTACAAAGTAGTTTTAAGAATATACATATCAGAAATGGTCCATGCTCGCAACGGACCCGGCTTATGTCATGCTTACTATGTTTTTTGTAAATAGTTAGTATTATATTTTACGTATTTCCGTAAATTTGTGATTATCTTTTGTTTTCTCCACATATTTCTTGAAGTATAGTTAATTAAGTTAATTAATATAGAATTTATCTTTTTGTTATATAGTTTAAGTGAAAATTAAAATAATTGTAGTAGGTATGTGAACAACGACGTCTTTTGAACTGAACTAATAATAAGAGGACAAACTTTTCATACAAACGGTGAAAACGTTTTAACTGATTTTGACAGTTTAATTGAATGACGTGAGGTAGGTCAAAATCTAGGTTTATAGTTTTGAGATTTTTTAATATTGAATATACAAAATAAGATTATGGCAAGATATGTTTTGTATGAAAACACTAATACATCATTATTTTAGAATTTACTTAATAAAATCTAAAAAAAACCTATAAGCCTAGATATTGTTCATGTTGATAATAAACGTAAAAAAATCAAAATCGGATATCATTTCGAAAGTATTTAGTACGCAATAATCGTAAAGCCCTTAAAAATAGCTTAACGATCAATTCCAAAGAAAATCTAGATTAAGACTGACTTTATGGGAGCGTTATATTCTGTATTGTTTCTTGGACTTTCATTATAATTAATAAAATAAGATGGTTCGTAAAGTGACGAGCAGTTTCACATTCTGCCAATGGAACGTGGCGGCTATCCCAGTCTGTTCTAGCCACAGACTAAATATCCTAAAGACCTTAGCCTAACTTTTAATAATAATAATAATATAGCCTAACTTTTACTAGCAAATAAAGCTGCCGAAGTTGCGGGGCGCGCGGGGTTTTTAGAGCGCTGTGATTGGTGCGTGCGAGGTTATGCGCCTGCGCCTTCCTGTAACCCCGTCGCTTATGGCTTTTTGCCTCTAATCCCGGCAGCGGAAGTCTTTGCGGAGGCTTTGCGGAGTCTATTGGATATTTGGTCGGTGTTCTAGTCTACTTTGTCCCCATTGAGAACTGCTGGGTTTTCTTTTAAACGAGAAAAACAAAGTTCCTATCACTGTAATGTGAAAAAGCCTTGATACCATCGCATGGGACCTTTTTATGGACCTATCTTGTTGATGTTCAAAGTTGATTATGAATAAAAAAAACCAGTTAAATTGGTATCGTTTTATTTGTAAATACTTTAATGTTAAATAAAACATATTTTAAATAATAATCAATCAATAGTCAATATAATTGTTGGTTTTGAATGATGAACTCGGTCCGTCATTTTGCACATTATAATATAACCGAAAGAAACTAAATTTTGAAATGAAATTATAGTGCTTCACTATTCTCCGCTATATTTACGCTTGCATGCCCTGAGCGCCAGTCATCATTAAATACATAAGAGAATCAAAATAAAATGATTTATTATAAGCGTATTTGAACACTACCAGATTGAAGGTGGTGCAACAACGGCTCTGGCATTCAGGGCACTGGCATGGCATACTAAAGGTATGATCATTGAACAGTTACTAAGTCATTAAAAAATAATTAAAATGAATTACAATGTATGATAAAGTAATTTTAAATAGCAGCTAACAATAGTTGCGCTACGTCCTCCCTAGGTGACCTAGCAGCTAACTTCATGGTCACCGCCTCCCCACTCCCGCCAGCTACCAATTTCCCTCGAACCATCACTGGCGCCCCTCCTCTGAAAATGCCTTGCGCTCTGATCTCCTTAACAGCATCCCCGGAGATCGCTGCCTTTGGCAAGCCAAGATGCTCGCAAACAGCGTTGGCTGCATCGTTGATATTATTCTGTGAAAGGCCGAAGGTATCGCTGGCTTCAGGAGCGCTCGCTGCCCTCTCCCAAATCTGCTCCCAATCATCAGTCGCTGCTCTGGCTCTGATTTGATCACCACAACCCATCCCGAACTCTTCTAAAGGATAAGAATCTCCGTAACCTTCGTTAGAATCAGGCACGCCCGTGTTAGGATCGCAATCACGCACTGTAAACTCCAATGTAGCACCGAATACTCCTAAACTGTCGATGAAAGCGCTTGGAAACTCCAAAATTAGGAACACGCTGCCTGGCTTGTCGTACTCCAGTTTTTGGCAAGGAACTATGGATCGCACTTCGTATTCTGGTGGTGTCTCCAGTCTGATATGGACATTTTCGAGGAGCTGATCGTTTAATGTGTTAATACATTCAAATTGTAGCACGACATGTCTGGCATATACATGTTTCAGCAAACGCACTCTGTACTCTGTTTCGGCTTCAGTCAAATCGACTGGATGTGTTGTTTTGAATATGGGTCCAAGGCGCTCTATTCCGGGGAGTTTTGCCAATGCCTCTGAATAAAGCTCTTCGATGGAAACCTGCACAGGTTTCCTCACCTCAATTTCAACGACAGCTTCCTTATTTTCTTTAGGTTCCTCCTCTGTAGGTACTGCCATGATATCAAACGGATCATCAGGCCTAGTTGCCAGATGATCACGCAATGCTTTTTCAAGTAGAACGGGATTGGGTTTCGGCACGTTGACTATGTAATCGTTGATCAACTGCTCATCGCCGGTATCCAAAATGGCACTGTAGTAAATAGCTCTGTCTCTGACTTCATCATCGTCATCCATTTGACAACGTGACAGCAATACTCGAATGTTTGGTAGGAGCTCTGGTCTTTGCGCTCCGAACTGCGCTACGGCGGACACGGCAGCTGCGCGAACTGGCCCCGACTCGAGGATAACTCTGTTGTAAATAAAGCGTATGTACCTTGAAGGTTGACGCGATTTCGGCCCTTCTCGCCCGAGTAGATGCAGTATGCGAACGGCCAAAGCCGTGTGCTCGCAATCTTCGATGAACTCGCACAGATGCGCGAGCCCTGTCTCCTTTGCGTCAGGGTTCTCTTCAACTAATGCAATAATGGCGTCCGCTATAGCTGCTTTGTACTCCAATCCTCCTTCATCGCGCAGCATGCCAGCTAAAAACGCAGCCAAAGACTGGTGTTTCCTTGGGAATTTAGTGCAGAGACGCCTGATAGCTCTTACCACGACTATCTTGAATTCATCAGAGATTTCGGATACGAAACTGGATATTTGCTTCATCAGTCTATCTACGGAGCTTTCTGCACCGGTTGCCAGTAAAGTTGTCACAGCAAGCGTAGCCACGGAACGATTAGGATCAGAAATTAGATTTTCCAAATCAACAGCACACGCTGCAACCGCCGTAGGTTGTTTAGCAGTCAATCTAGCAAGAGTCCTGGCACCAGCAAGTCTCAAAGCCGCTTTAGAGGATCCACAGAACAGTTGTAAGACAGACACTGCCGGGGCCAAGTCTCTCGCTGTCTTCCGGAGGTTAACTAAGGCATGTGCAGCTTCATAAATCACCATCTCAGACTTATGTCGCAGGCAGCATTCTATAAACTCAATGTACGGTTGGGAAGCGTCTGATTCATCGTCTTCTACCAACTGGGCGGCTAAGCGGATGAGAAGGCAGAGTGCATATGGGGACTTCAATGGAGCCTTGGCCAGACGGGTGACCAGCTTAACTGTTGACAGCTTGTCATTCTTTCGGGAGCCAGCAACGACTCCTAGGGCGTGGTAGGATACCATTGCATTATCAGAGCTGATTGCTTCCTGAAAAGATGAAATGGAAATGGTAAACAATAGCATAAAAAAATTATGAATGACGAAAAATATTTTCATATTCAGTGGCTGATTGCATGGAAACCATAAGCAATATCACTTTTGTATGTATTAGAGGTTGATAGAAATGTATCAAGGATCATTTCATTCATACACACTTCCTGTATTGTTATGGTTTTCTTTAGAACTGGAAAAAACAGCTTTTGAACACTTTTAGGCGTTAACTTTGCTTTATAACAATCATATCCTAATGGATATGGTACTCCATCTATTTTGCCAAATTTTTAGCTAAAATGAGTCATACACAAACATTGCATTATTATATTTACTAATAATAAATGAAGGTACATTTTTTGAAATAATGAAGTACATAATAACTATGATTATATTATAGGATAAGATTATTTGATGTAATAATAAACAATATTGAAGTTTAGATGCTACCACTTTGAACGCCATGGCCAAATGCAATAAAGCATGCCACTGACACCAATGAGGCACTAGCCGATGAAAATGTATGGAAAACATCATATCATGTTGTCAGTGGCACCAAAATTTGCTATCATTTATAACCATGTATCATCATCCCACCTGCTTGCCAAACAGGCTTCAGAGCCAAGAGCATAATTATCTTTTAAATTAAGTGACATGGGTTGAAATTATTAAACAACCTTGTCTTTTGAATATCTAAATCTGAACATATTATTTAACCTTTTGAATACCACAGTCAGCTATAGCCGACAGTAGATTTCTGTGCCCCCAACGCCACGGAATGCCGTTTTCCATGCATTTTGTCAGCTACAGCCATCACTCGGCATCAGTGGCATGCTTTCTCGCATACAGCCATGGCATTTGAAAAGTTAAAAAAGATATATATGCACATACCTGAGCCTCATTAGCCCACCGGCGTACCAAATCAGGCGTGGTCGAAGACAAATGCAGTGCCGACACCAAAGCGGCAGAACTCACGGCTGGGTTCTTATCAACAATCGCCTGTTTCATGTATCTTTCAATGGCCTGGAGCATGGTACTGTCGGTAATACTGCACAGGGCCCTTATGGCAGCCGCTCGGTACAAGTCCTCCTTGCCCGTCATGTCTTTAGTCAGAGAAGAGGTAACTATTATGACATCTTGCGCCATACAACTAAGCTCTTTTATACATAGGTACACCATCCGACGAAGCATCACATCTTTGGATTGGAACAGCTTCGTAGTAGCAAAAAAGGCATCGGTGGCCTCTTGAGTTGTGAATTTCTCCCCCTGATTGAGTAGAAACAGGATTTTGGACAAAATATGCGAGCATTTTCGCGGATGTACGGAGCTCTCATTGAAATATCTCGACTCTTGTAGCACGATGGTCTTGTCGAGGTTCTGGTAAGGGTTATTGCTCCCGTCTTCTTCTTCCTTCTTGTCGCGTTTAAAGCTCATTTTGAGCTTTTTCTTTTCAGAAATTAGGAAATTGTGTGGGGCCGACGAATACACTTTACACGTCACTAGGGACAAGCTGACAAATGTCAGTTCATGAGGCGTTTTTCGTACGTTTTAACTTCAGCTGGATGCTTGGTAGATTTGTCAACATTTACTACGCAGCCATCTGCTGTCGAGTAGATACACTAAATCAATCTGGGTTCTAGTGTTATCTTTTTAGACAGATGGCGTTAGTGGTTGGAACTTATTTCCGTAATAAAACATACGCTTACATATTACGGCAATGAGTTTATCGCATATTTTATCATAAAATAAATATACTAGTATTTCCACGCGTATTCGTTTATATTATGCTATGTCCTCAAGAACTGTGCATTTTCCGTGTTAAAAAGTAGGAGTCTGAAACTAACGCTGTGCAAAAAATTTTTGCTTCCTATTCATGCTACTTTTATTTTGGATACACTTATGAGAAAAGTAAAACATCACTCACCACTATTGATATTTATAAGAAGGTAAGAAAAACAACCACGTTTATATAAATATTTACATTTTATTCTCGTTCATTCCTCATTGCATGTTGAGAACATTTGAAACAATATTATTGCTACATTTGATTATTTCATACACAAAACAATTGCGTAAAAAAACTAGAATGACAATTCATTATACAAGACAAAAGACCCACAAGACAAAGACAGAATTATAGAATAGTGTGGATAGGGACAAATATTTAATTTAACGGAGTTCAAAAGCTAGTCAAGTAAGCCAATTACAGTACGTTAATCGTTAATTAAGTATCTAACATTTGCCAAGAGGAAACCGCGCAGACCGCGCCGCGAAAAAACATGGTAACGATAATTAGGCAATATTACAAACTTTAATGGTACACCCTGTTTTATTAATTTTTCAGGTCCTGCCTAAACTTCACTTCACTTAAGTAAATCACTAAGGCAACTACATATAAAATGCAATTTCTGTGACGAGTTAATGATTAACGATTAACGTTAACTTCCGCTAAAACAACCGAAACGTAACGTTTAACGAAGTTAACTCTTTTTAAGTAAGGGATTTGCGAATAACGAAGTTAACTGTTTGATTAACGGTGCTCAGCTATGCATTTAGGGAATGTAGAATAGAGCATTCTGAATAACTATTCACTCCAATATTACCATCTTAACAGTCTATTTTCACCAGAACACTGTCACGGAAGTTAAAAGTTAATCCGTTACCCGATATGTTAACTTCGTTAATTAACTGATTAACGGTCTTGTGCCCAGCTATGCCTAAATGATACGGTATATATATATATATAATATTACTATGAAACCACTGACATAGTATTAATATGGTCATGGAGGGTCGCCATTTTTTTTTACTTGTAAACGGGTCGCATAGGCACTCAAGAAGGTACCTACTGCTCAATATTTCAAATATAGCAATAACATTTCATAATTTTGGACCGCAAACGAAACTAAACAATTTATATATACAATCAGTCATATTACAAACATCTAAAAAAGGGAAGAACGCTAAACGCCGTTCAAAATAACTATTAATAATGCACACATGTAAGATAAATTCATCTATACTTATCTTATTTGGTAAACAAGTTTCTAACCTCAAAATGTACCTAGGCTAAGAAGTGGCAAAGTGACGTCTATAATATTGTCTCTGGTTCCTTTATTTGCAAGGAAACAGCTGTTTTACCCAAAAAAGGTGCATTTTGAGGTTAGAAACTTGTTTATCAAATAAGACAAGTATGGGTGAATCCACCTTAATTTAATATTGATTTATTTAAACATTGCGACTGGGGCTTTTAAAGGTACATGCTCGTTTGCCTTCCCATGTATAAAAAAAAAACTTAGATATACTGGCACTTACGCTCCAAGATGGAAAAGTGTGGAGATATTCTTGGGGATTGAAGACTACAAGATAGATTTATATCGAAAATTGAGGCTCTTCCAACCTGTAACCAACGTTTTTTTACCAGTGGTACCAACCGGTTTGAAGCCACCTGTTACCACTGGTAACTGACGGGAATAAAATACCCATTCCCATTACATATTTAAATCAGATGACAACACAATATTATAGTGCCATTTAAATTGTCTGGTGGTGAAGAAAATGGTTGTAACTACTGGGATTTTCTTTCCCATCTGTTACCAGTGGTAATTACTGGGATGGGAACAAGAAATCCCAGTAGCTTCTACTGGTAACAAAGTGGTGTTAACAGCCCGAAAAAGCCACATTCGTAATCGGAGCATATTGATTGAATGGACCAACCTTATAGTACCTATTTTAGCAATTTGTATACTACTGAGAAATCACACGTGTACATTATTAAAAATGCATACTACGAGCAATGATAATATTTTCTTACAGTAAAATAGCGTTTCTATGAGCGTCGCGGAATTAAGTTCAACTTTGACCTTGAATGCGCAGAACACATTTTCGGGTCTCAATCGACGCTTTTTTTTCATACTTGTACCTGCGCGGATGGCGGCCATTTTAGTTCAACTTATGTGCCGGGGATTATACGCATGGACAAGTATATTCAGAAATTAGTTACTTAACACCAATGATATCTATTTTACTGTAAAAGTTCACCCATTGTACGCATGCTAAAATAAAATAATAATTTTATTTCTATTATACAAACACTCCCTTATATTTGGCATATCTATATTACAAAATATACAATCGAGTGGCCGTTATTTTTTTAATAAAACACATGCAATGTGTTAGTTTTCTTGATTGTTATATGTTTTTCCCATAGAAAGTTCAACAACTTCGTGGGCTATTCCCACGATAAACGTCGCCACCACTTTTTCACCAGTGGTAACTTATGGTATTTTTTTCCCACTGGAATAAAAAACACCAGTAGTTTCGTAACTTATAATTTTAATTCCCAGTGGGAAAAATATCAATTGATTTTAGTTGTAACTACTACGAATTAGTTACCAGTGGTAACTGCTAGGAATTAGTCACCAGTGGTAACAGATCTGAAATATCCCAGTAGTTACCACTGGTAACAAAGTGGTGGTAACAGATGGGAATAGCCCAACTGTGTGGTCACATTTTAAGGGTAAAACTTCAAAGCCAAATCAAGTCCGACTAACATGCATAGAATGAAGAATAAATCGGAACTAAACCTTATGGGTTTCGTATGTAGCTCTCTTGCACGTTGTACGGTCTGATAATATGTCGGGATAATATTCGGAAAACTCATCTATTATGGATACGAATGGTTATATTTTCTGCAAAGAAAATATGTCAAATCATTACCACTTGTCACCAAAACGATACGTTTTACGGCAATAGCCATCATTCCCATGTAAGGGGGAATCTCACGATCCTGTTTCCGTACAGAATATATTACGTATTAAAATCTTATTTATTAAAAACATTCTGTATTTTTATCTTTGGTCAATCACCCAATGCTTCAATCGCGAAATAATTAATAACCGTTTCAAACATTCCTTTGCAATATTCGTGTCGTATGAAAAATTGGAAATTAAACTGCAAATCGTGATGATAGCTTTAATAACACTCATTGGAACTGTGTTACTGGCCGACTGAAATCATAAAGTTAAGTCGAAAACCAATACTGCGACTACAAATTAACAATTTAAATGTATGTACATAGGTAATCACATATATATAAAGAATGTGCTCGTCAAGACCTTTCATTGGATACCAGCTATAAAATGTCTATCCATTTTATAATTTTCGAGGTGGGAAATAACTTATAAAATCCGCCATATATAATTAGATAACATTTACATCGCGGAGTGTCAAGACGCATCAAATTCTTATTTGCCAAAATACGATAAATAGTTTAGAAGCTATGAAGGAAGAGATGAACATACCCACATACATACACAGCCAAAATCATAACCCTCCTTTGGCTTTGCCGTAGTCGGGTAAAAATACAGGAAAAATTTAATAAATGAGATTATAATGTGTTATAATTTTGTCTGGAAACTGAACCGTAACACCCCTAAGTAATAGTAAATATTCAATACATTTTTGACATTGACATCAAACAAAATAATAGATTAGTTACTTAACAGCCACCCTTATTTTATTATCAAGCGTAATTTTCAGGCAGTTCATTATAATAAAACCTACTTGGATGGTGTTATGCAGAAATGAGTCTTGCAAAAATGTTTGTTTCATTTACCTCTACTAAGAACAGCCTATATCTTAGATGTCTTTAGATAGGACATAGGTGACTTATCTTCCCCACTAGGCCTTAATCACTATTACTTAGCTCTTACGTGCCCCTCATTATCAAACAACTGACAAAATATAATTTAGAAGAGCATCTTTCTGCATAAAACCATCCATTTCAAAATTGAAAATAAAGACCAAAATACAATCTTATTGTGAAGAATTTTCAAGGTCCCTTGTAGAGAAATGTATAGTGCGTTAACCTTTTGACCGCCAAGCATGTCTGAGAAGTAACACTAATTGCAACTTTAAGTCAAGGTAATCAAGGACTTTTTTACCCTGTGGCGGTCAAAAGGTTAAGGAAAATAATACAAGTTTGATATTGTTATTCACACAACACTTTAATTGCCAGGCATTAAATCGAATAGTACCGTTCCACAGAATTGTTTATAAGGCCCGCTAGGTGAGTTCATAGTCATACAGTCAAAATTTTGCAATAAGTTTGTATGTGGGGAGAGCCATGCGGGCTTTTGCTATAAGTTGTATCAATGTTTATATGTATAATAAGCCAGATTATTTATCGCATTAATCTGAGGCACACCATTCCCGTGGATTATCATACAATATATAAATAATGTAATATCAGCCTAATTTAACTCAATTTTACAAGAAAAACGGTAAAGCTTTTAGGGTCCAACATTGTTATTTTGTTTATTAAATAATCATTTTAGGACCCTTAAAACGGAAACAAAAGGACCTCGAAAGTTAAGTCATAAAAATAAAACGAAACTAGAGAAATAAGAGTTAAATTACTAATCATTTATTTCTCCTTAAACTTTGGTTTAAAACTTTAAATCCAACGTTTCCGACATTAAAAACTAAAAATGTTAAAACTACTAAAGTTCACTGTACAAAAGTCTTATTGTAATTAGTCTTGCACACATCACCTGCAGTCTATCACGACTCAAGTTTCATATCCTGCACAGTATTCTATATGCCAGTCTCACTTGTAACCACGAACGTAACAAGTCTCACAAAATAATCACACGAATCCTGCACATTTCTCACGGATCCTGCACTTTCACGAATACTGCACTATTACGAATCCCGCACTATTTCACGAATCCCGCACTTTCACGTATCCCGCATCTTCATTCGTGCGTGTAGAAGATTAGCTGTGGATTCGAATCGTCTGGTGACATTTCGAGCTGAACGAACTGTGGGGTTGTCCGCGCAGATTCGTAATTGTTACCACCGTTGCGTGATAGCGAGTTTCTTGACCTGCAAATGAGAGTCATAAAAATCGCTATAAAAAGAACTTCGCCCGTTGTAAAAAGAGCGCTGACGGCGATATAAAATGTATGGCCGTCAGCGCTCTTTTTACAACGGATGAGTTATAACTTCTTTGTTTTGTTATAGTATTGTCAAATAAATGCACAAATGTACTGCGGTCGCCAACCCGCCTGCCAAGCGTGGCGACTATGACAACTTCCCCATTTTAGGGGGAGGCCTGTGTCGTGCAGTAGATTTAAGGGTGATGATGATGTTGGCTAATCAAGATTGTTATAAGAAGTTCTTTCAAATGCTAAAAAACGAAGTACAGCCAGTAGCTTAATTTCATATACTCACTTAGCTTTCGCGTGTGTTAGTATGTGCGACTTGAGGTTGGTGCTCTGCGCGAATTTCTTGTTGCAACCGTCGAACGGACACACGTACGGACGGTCGCCCGTGTGAATTCTGACGTGTGTTCTGAAATTTAACAAGTTATGTTTATTATGTTGTAATGAAAACTCCGCAAAATCCCTAAAAAGAGAGACAAGAAATCAATTCTGCTATACCCATAGGGGCCGATGCCACAGAATAAATAATAGTACTACATACAGAAGTTGCACTGTCTAACAAGTGACGTTTAAGTAACAAAAACGTACCTAAAGTTGCCCTCTCTTTCTCTTTCTAGCGCATAACCTGTGCTGTTTCGCGAGTAGCACGTGTAACACTAGGGTTGCCATCATAGTAGTACTATTATTTATTCTGAGACTAGAGCAACATATTATTATGTTTGAACACTTTCAGTACCAGCCCAAAAATCAAGTCCCATCCAAAGCGCCGCAGAGTTGCCTCCCTAAAAAATTGCTATAGCAAGAACCCGACCAGCGAGTCGTTCGGCGTGGCGACAAAGTAATAGAAAACCCGATATCGGGTTGTCGGCACTGAATGTGTTAAGCATACGTAATCCATTGTATTTTTGTAAATCCATTCATTACGGGCCTTACAACTCACGATACTGTTTTTTGGAATAGTTTACGGTGTACGAGTAGCATTGTAGGGTACCTGCACTATTTCACGAATCCCGCATACTTACGAAACCGAATTATAATTATTGTGGCAATAATATATTTTTTGTGTTTTGCTATAATTTAGTATGTGTTTATATAGGGCCATGATACCCTATATAGAAAAGATATTCCAAATTTACTAAAATCTGTTGAGCCGATTCAGCAAGAAGAAAGTTTGTCAGTGTGTGTGTACGTTTGTTAAACATACATGCACAAGTTTGATAAATTTAACCAAAGAGCAGAGGATTTCTAACACTATTTAATACATTCTTATTTCAAGATACACATTCCTAAGTAATCATAAACACTTGCATTATAAAAACTTATCCCACTTCGCTGTAATCTCGGTGACATTACCTTAAGTTAAAGTCCAATGAGAACCGTTTCCCGCAGCCCTCAAAGGTGCACTGAAAAGGCTTCTCTCCGGTGTGAACGAGCTGGTGCCTTTTTAACTTTGAACTCTCCACGAACGCCTTGCCTGAAACAAAGTACCAATTTATTGCCAGTCTTCCCACACTCATTAGTCTTTCTTATGACCGTCCGTCCAGCTAGATTTGGTTCATCATCCGTAAAACGTCCACTGCAAGTAGGGTTGCCAACTATTTATGGGGAAAATATAGTATTTTCCAGTCAAAAGTATAAATAAAATAGTACACAGAAATAAAATATAGTACTTAAAAAAAAGCTTCTAAAGCCATCTTAGGACTAATTAATCGAATGTGGCCACAAGTAGTCTTGTGGCTCTGCCCACCCCATTAGGGATTTCGCGTGATGCTATGTATGTATGTATGTAAAAAAAAGCTTTAAAAAGAGTTTAAGGTATGATTGATTAAATATAATACACAAAATTCGTCTTACTAACATTCCAATTGCGCATCTTGTGGCTATCCGAACTGCGAAAATGCCTATTGAACTGGCCAACTCAAAGCCCATTTGTAAGGACTAACTGAAATATAGTATTTTTGCGTACTATATATTTCTTCAACGGTATATAGTACAATACTATATATTATAGTACAGTTGGCAACCCTAACTGCAAGACATGGGCCTCCCCCAAAAATAGGGGGATATTCCAGTCGCCATTCTTGGCAGGCGGGTTGGCGACCACAGTTGGTCATGATAGTACTCGAAGGGCGCTGCTGCCCATCCTTCGGTTCGTCCCCCTGTCGCCTTTTACGACACCCACGGGAGGAACGTGATGCTAATCTTAGCCGGCGCTGTACTATTTTTTGGGATATACAGCATTTTTGCGAGCACCTTTCTGGAGATCCAGACTTGGTACGCCAGCTTGACGTCAAGTTAGCGTGCCCGTTAAATAAGACTCATAGCTTCGAAATTACAAAGGTACTATTTTTTCGAACTAGTTACTAATTGGGTACTATTTAGATACAATTTGTTGGAATCATCAAATCCTGGATATCTTTGACAGGTACGCCAACTTGACGCTCACATAAGGCAGTGTAGACAACTACACCGTTTGTTTTATTGTTTAGGGTGAGAGCATGGTTAATCTGGCCCTGTTGCTACCCTGCGTAGCAGGAACAAAGTCGCATTTTGGTCCCTGCTATTTTATGCAAAATCATAGCTTAACTATATATTTTTAAAGTATTATTAGCTTTATGAAAAATACTTATCAATACTCAAATAAATATCAATATGTTGTTACCGAGCAGAAAAGAAAAGCAGCGTTTTACATGGGAGCAAAAATATTCATATCTCGGGCGGTTTAACTAGGATCGCTCGCTACGCTCGGGATTGCACTATGAACAAGCAGTATACAAACCACACTCGGCGCACACGTGCACGCGGGGCCCGTGCGTGTGCAGGTGCTTCCTCATGGCGGAGTTGTCCCGGAACATCTTCGTGCAGCCCTTGTGCGGGCACGCTGGAACATCCGTTTACACTAATCAGTATTCATTTTGCTATCAGTAAAATGTTGTTGCCTACTGTGCCTAAAGGGGTCGTCCATAAAGTACATCACACGTAAAGGGGGGGTGTCGTAAAAGGGGTACTATTTCCGGTACTATTTTTTGGTATATAGCTGGCTTAGGAATTCAACGGCTTTCTGTGTGATCTCGGCCGGGTACGCCAGCTTGACGGTGCACAATATTTTACCCGTGTTTGGTGTGAAATATTTCAGTTTCTATTAGAGCTACGAAGTCGAGACTTCGTGAGCCAGCGGTACTATTTGGGCACTATTTGTTGAGATATACAGCATTTTTGGAAGCAGCACCATTCTCGAGATCCAAACTTGGTACGCCAGCTTGACGTCAAGTTAGCGTACCCGTAAAACAGGGCTCATATCTCCGAAACTACAAAGGTACTATTTTTCTGAACTCGGTACTAATTCGATACTATTTAGGTACTATTTTTTGGAATCATTAGAAACTGGATATCTTCAACGGGTACGCTAACTTGACGCTCATCATATTTGCTCCACTAGTGCCACGCGCCGGTCGCGTTGTTTAAAATGTTAAAATATTTGCCTTTCGTCTTGTTTCATACCGTATAGTTTTTATGTTTTATTAGTCTTAATAATTGCTTAATGTTTCTATTGAATTTTATTTCAATTTGTAAGTATGATGTAATAATGTTTGACTTCAAAGGATGACTTTTTGATGAGTTTCTTGCGGCGCTTCTCAATAATGATGTTTCTGTCTGAAGCGCTGGTAGATTCAACCCATTTAAATTTGACCATGTGACAAGTAAATGAGCCCACAGGTGGCCTATTTGGGTGAATAAACCCATACTTGTACCTGCGCGGACAGCCGCCATTTTAGTTCAACTTATATGCCGGGAATTATAGATGATGATGATAAAAAGTTGTATAGATACCTATGGTTCTGTCTGAGGATTCTGGCGACGGTTTCTTTAGCCTGATCTTGTGTCCTGGCCGCGCGAATTCCGCCAGTTGCTTGGGGTCAGATAAGTCTAAACCTAGAACAAAGAAATACAATGTTTCTATATAAAAAAGCCTACTACTTATTTACAGTTTTCGGACTTTTTCCTTTACTTGTAAGACACTGGTTCTTGCCAAATTTCATGATTCTAGGTCAACGGGAAGTACCCTATAGGTTTTGATTCTCTTTGGATTCCCTTGAAAGTATCAAAATACGTGGCATAAACGGCCGTATCTTTTGATTGCGTTGACTTAGAAGGTTGATTTTTTCACAGCTCCAGGAGATTGCAGACCTGAGTATTTGATATTAATTTCAACATGATATCTCCTCGCGTTCTTGAGAAAAAAGTCG